>BSBN01001111.1:11277116-12554233 GCA_027924645.1 Cunninghamia lanceolata | reverse complement strand
CAAACAACAATGAAGCCATCGATCAGAGGAATTCAAATAGTCTGAGAGGCCAAAAAATGACTTAATCCTCCAAATCATTTGCCAAAAAATGGCCTGCAAAATTTGACGACTTTGTGACTCCAAAACGAACTAGAAAACAATCTCAGATTGCTCTGATGCCATCTACGAATTCACAAGATCTACTGAACAGAATGCAAGTATCAAATTGAAGTAGATTACAAGTCAAAATGACAAGTACATATAGCCCTGAGTAACCTTGAGTTAATGGGAGTCAATCCCATGACATAAGGAGATCTCAAGTAGATGTGGCAAGCTAAGTGGAGTGAAAGAGTTCGAAGGACTCTTCATAACTACCACACACCCAGCTGAGGTGTCTTATGCCATGTGCATAAAATGAGGCTTCCAGATGAGGCCAAATGAAAGCCAAATGAAACCAAATGAAATGTGTACACTAATAATGTGCATAAATATAAGCGGTCTAAGTAATCTCAAGTGTGTATATTGAAGCCAATAATTGACATATAATTTTAAGGATTTTGTGACTTACTTGCGAGTTGATGCCATGATATTATGGGTATCTCTAATGATATTGCAATGCATAAAATTATTCTGTTGCCTCGTGTTTAACCAGTTTTTAAAAAACTTAGAAAGATGCATCCAAAGGTCACTTTAACGGGTAAAGACAAGATTGAAAAGAGGTTGAAAGTAGTATTTATTACACAAATTGATTATTCTCCATTCATTTATAGTACGATTCCTATGGAAAAACCTAATGGATGTGTTCACATATTTATTAACTTTAGAAAAGTAAAAAACACATCACCTAAGGATGGCTTCCCATTGCCTAATATTGATACGATTTTAGATTCTATTGTAGGGCATGAGATATTACCATTTATGGATGGATTTTCTAGTTATTATCAAATTCTTCTCAGCGACAAAGATTAACACAAGACTACTTTTTCCACTCCATGGCTACACTTTCTTACGGTTTCATGTCTTTTGGATTGAAAACTTGTTTGGATATCCCGTACAATTAAGATGAAGTAGAGTGATTAAATTGCAAAAATAACACAATGCTCGAAAACTAGTTGTAACTATGATTGTATTGATGAAAGGTATCAAGGGCCTCTTCATGGGGGAAACCTGCTTGCAAGAGAAAATATCTCTTACAAAATGTGATTCCAACATCATAATTACTTTATTACAACATCAATATATACTCCTCACAAAGGGTGGGCTAAAAGGTACTCTTGATGTTTAGATTAACACTCTTGTGGAAACCCCCGCACATGTGAACACCTAGTATGGGAATCCTCCAAACATGGGATGCAGTATGTAGGACAACCTTTGGGATTGAGAAGTTGGATATTCATAGGATTTCCAACGAGCTCTTTTGATGCACTTGTAGGGAAAAGGGAGGAGGAAGAACTAAAAACGTAAACCTATTTTAATAAGGTGATGTGCAAAACACGACCTTTCTATTTGTGTTGGGCAAACTACAGAGCTTTTAATAGACGATGGGGCAAAAAGACACAACCAAAAAAATGAAGGGCACAAGCTTTGCATGTTGATTGATTTTCAAAATGTTATAGGTGGCCTAAATGGATCAACTAGACACAAATACAAAGATCAAGGTTATAAATACAAATGGAAAGACAAAGATAAACTTAGAGGAAAAAATGACATAAACATGGTGAGTAAAGCTATTTATGCATGAAAACCAAGATAATCACAACCGGATATTAAGGGTATAAATATGTTTATCCCGCTATGCATGCCATTGTAGATGTAAAAAATAAGATAAAATACATGCTCAAAGGTCTGAATCTGCACACTCGAGATACACAATGCCAAAGTTTTGCTAGTAAAGTCTCTCACCTTTTTCGAATGATTCAAATGCAATATTTATAATTCCAGAGGAAGAGAAGGGAATGTGAGGAGAGAAGATATGTCGAAGAGAATAGAAGAACAAATTAATTCTCCCTTTTCCTTTGGATCCCACATGGAAAAAACCACTCTCTATTTGTCAGCATTAACAACAACATTGAAGCTACTCATTGAATGTTGTGAAAATAGCTTGTTAGAGAAGGTGGAGGAGAGGGAAACAAATGAAATTTAAACCTACCCAATAACTTCTATTCATGCCTTTATTTCCCTACATGTTCCCCTTGTCTGCATGCTAAAATCTACCTCTATTCTTTGCATGATGGCCATCACTGTTTTGTTTTTCCATATTATTTTTTGTAGCTACTTACATGAGTTTTCATTAGAAATGAGGGCATTAGTATAATAAAGCCTTGGCTTTAATTCTTATATCCTTTTGTCATTAGGGAGAATATTATAAAACGTTACTCTCATAATATTGTGAACTTTAATAAGTCTTTCGCATTATTCTCTCCTCAATAAGTATTGTCCACACCCTCGCTTACCTCTATTTCTACCTTTTGAAAGGTCGTCTCATGAAACTTTTTCACTTTTTGATACTTCTTGGTATTTACGAGTCTTTGGATTTTATATATTTTGAACATTAATGGAGTCACCACTTTATTAATTTCCCCCTTTTGTAAATATCATTCGTGGCTCTCAATGACATGTATCTCCCTATAAATCTAAATCACTCGCTTTTAGTTTGGTATTACCTCGGTATTGTTTTAATCACCTTTAACCCTTCATGATTTTGATTTATCGAGCCCCACCCTACCCTTGTTTATGGTTAATGATTATAGTTAAATCTCTAATCTACTCGCAAGAGTAATATTATTTAATAAGATTTATTAAAAGGCCCCTTTGTTGTAGTCAGCCTTCTTTTATGAACCCCAAATTTTGTTTAAATGATTTTAAATGAATTCCAACAATATTTCAAAAATAGAAGTTTTTTTTGTTTACTATAAGGGATAACCAGTAGCAACACAAGCACACAGAGATTACAAGACCAATAATAGAAAAGGGAGTAAAAAGACAACGAACACGGGCCAAGAGGCCTAAAATGTTTTTTCTTTGTTTAATTAAAAAAGTGACAGAGTCACCTATACATATATTATCATAAGATATATTACACATTATGAGTAAAATTCTATGATACAAAGTTTTTGGAGGTGAGAAGAACACCAAAGAAATGGAAACGATTGCAGCATCGGACAAGAACTAACCAAAACCAAGGAGAAACAAAAACCACACCCATGATATTTACTTGGGGCATGAATCATGAATATTGGCAAAAAGTAGAGGCACGGGTGGAAGAATAGTAAACAATGATAGAGAAACAGATGGAGGCGAGGCGCCAGGTCGGGAGAATGGAGGCCGATGAATCGAATCGGTCCAAAGATCTCTCGTGCCTTAGTTGCCATCCCTACCGATAATTGGAACTTGTGAGCCTAAAGTGCAGCTACGAGAGGATTGAAGAGAATCAGCCTAAGACCTTTTCTATAAGCACTGTATACACAAGCAACTGCCATAGAAGATTACAGCAAATGCATGGGAAATAATCCCCCCATGGGAGCCTCACCACTGTGAATGTTATATCCATCCAGGGCTTCCTTCCACCAGTCTCAATTGAAGGACTGCTCAAGCACCATTGGAAATCTAATGGACACAACATAATATCATGGGTCCTACACCAAGGCCTACATATTTTTGATCTATAGGGCCAAAGGAGGTATTACAGGAAACAGAAACAAAAATACAAATTACCCTTAAACTAAATTTGATTTAGTCAAGTATCACGATACAAATAAATACTAGAACACCAACATTCCACGCGCAAGAGATAATAGAGAAAAATTGGTTATTCAACTGTAATACTAGTGTAAAATTTGATCTTAGTCACATTGGAGTAACGAGGTGATGGAATAAGATCCTAACCTAGGACAACTCGACCTAGATCCCAACCGAAGGCTAGATGGAGACAAATAATTGTTTCACATGTTGTTTGAAGATTCTAAGCATAACACAACATCACAACACATAAGAAATCGAGATGACTTAGTGTTTCAATCAAAGTAGGATGAATCATCTATAATCATTTTTGGTTTGCATAACTAGGTCATAAATATCCCAGAGAGTAAGTACTTAGACTTTCAAGTTAGTGACATCATACCTTTACTATTCAATTCCCAGTGCATGACTGCTTAACAAGTAGAAATTAATAGAACATCAAAAGAACCATAAATAAAAGAAATACATGTAACCCAGACCTTGCATGATTTTCTTCACAATGAATGCTACAAATATTGATACTTTATCGACAAGATATAGTCTTACATGAGTAGTGGTATATTTCTTGAACATCACTTAGGACCTCACAGATATACCATCAAACTAGAACATTATACCATCACTAAAGATAACATTGGATTCTAGTTGTCTTAAGGTTCGGTTACGTAGACTGTAACAATAGTTTAGTATTATTGAGCCTTCATAACAATTTAGCCTCACATGTTCACATCCAATACAATAGATGTGACTAGAAATTGGAAATTAACTATGCAAAATATTAACACTTATTAGTTACCCAAGACTTGTTAGCTACACCATCCTTTATAGGAGTAGGGTTTAAGTGAAAATCCCACTCTATCATACATAACCAAAATCAAAAGTATATCAAAACAGTTTGGAGTAAGCCTTAATAATGACTCAAGGTCCTAAGGAGTCTTCACGGTTAATTATTTATTGCAGCTTTAATATTATGTCTTCTAAGGACATTCAACACAGTATGAGCTCCTAAGAATGGACCTTTATCTTAGTCACCTAATACAAGTTTCTATAACCTAGATAATATGTTTCTTACGATCAATTTATGCATCATTCTAAACCAAACCCCCAATCACGGTCATACTCATAAGGGAATTAGTAACACTTTGAGGTTGAAGGGAAGCACGCGTTTTTACCCTCAAAGATTACTCAAATATTGAACTCTACTAATCTTAATTTATTGAATAGAATACGCTATATCATTAGATCAGATCCTCGAGTCTCCTTAATAGTTAATATTTGGTAGGACATCCACATAAAGGAAAAGTTTATTATTAGAAATGATAGATCTATAGGTGTGTGTTGATGGTGAGAAGAGATCGGTTTACCTATTGTATTGAGAAGTTCCTCTTTCCAAATATCTCATAGAGAAACAGTTACAACATGGGCATATATTAAGAAATGGGGAAAGTGCCCAAGAAACAAGAAATAAAACAGCATCTACATAAGAATCCCTATTTGGCTCTAGTCAAGTGACTTTACTCAAAGTTTGAGTTCCATTTGGTAGTAGGGAACATTAGTAGCTATAAATAGATATGAATTTGTTTGAAATAAATTCAGTGCCTTTTATAAATTTTATTTTGAACAACAGAGCATGGGATACGTCTTTCTTATCACTTTTTTTTTTCCTTAATACTTGTTTTCCCTCCAAACTTTAGACTTAGGAACTATAGTCCACTAGATGATATTAGTTGAACTAATCTCAAATCTTATTATTTACGATGGGTTTCAACCATGGAAATTTAGCCTTATGTATTCATAATTTATGTTTTAGAATTTAGACTTTCAGCAAACTCAAATTTTCTTGACACTATAATCCGCATGACTAACATCAACTAAGTCACACAACTTTGAAACAAAACACGACTTTTGAACAACACCAAGATACATAAAATTAACCCCTAGCAAAGTCAGCATGATCATAGAAAACAACACACAAAGTGTCAAATAACCTGATTGTTCAAAACTTATGTTTTGAAAGTTTTAGTGCCCTGTAGCCTCCCATGAGAGCACCACCAAACTTATACAATGTGATTCCACATTCCTAGACTTGCACAAGAAATATACTTCTATATACGTAGAATTCATCCAAGGATAAGATAAATAAAGTCAACGATGTGATCATAAGTACCAGATCAACAATGTCTATCATAACTAACAAATGTTCGGCGATAATCATCAATGTTTAACTTACAAAGAAAATAAAGATAGTCCAGAATTGCGGATTTGACACAACTTTCTAGACACCGTCTGCTAGAGAGTCATGCACTGGGGTAATTACTTCCTACTCTCCGACACCATCGTTAGGAAGAATCCTTGTGGCCAACTTGTGTTCTCGTGTAGTAGACTCATGGCATCTCATGGATGAAGCAGTTCACGTGACATCACACTCATCACACAATTCCTTATGACTTTGAGTATTATAGATAAGTATCTCTCTAGAGTATCAAGGTTCATTTCTTTGTTTGATTGTTCTTTATATTAATGAATTAGTTCTTTCCAACTGCTCTTTCCTCCTTTGCATTTAGATCATGTTGCGTATTTATAAGGATGTTCCTTTGTTCTCAACTTTTGGTTCTTATATTGTACCTCTTTTAGTCACATGGTCCATTCTTGTCCTTTGATGGACAATAATACATCGATTGAATTAATGGTGGACACCATAAATTTCTGGTGATACAACTTTGTGATACATATCAAATGTAAATCTTTTTCATAGAAAAGTATATAACACAAACATTATATAATATTATAATAAATGATAAACCTATACCAATGCATCTCATCATACATAAATCTATAGATATTTATTGCAAAGAAAGAGTTCGCATAGATAAGGTGAAAGGACCAATATGTCTAAATGGCATAAGGAGACTTATGTAATTTATATGTACCACAAGGCATCAAGCCATATGATACGTAAATATAATGTTAATGGCTTTAGAATAATAAAGTTTACATAGATAAGCTGAAAGCCACCATGGAATAGGGGGCAACTTGTTTTATTTACTAGGACAATTTCACATGCTAACATAATATTTCCTTCACAACGAGAAAAGTTACATATATAAGATGAAAGTGGCCATGAAATAGGAGGACACGTATTTTATTTGCTAGGAAAGGATTGTGCACTATAATTATGACCAATCTAGGGCTCGTGTGCATAAATGCCGAAGCGGTTCAAGTAATCTCCGGCACGTCCATAGAAGCCAACAATTTTTCCCTTGGAACTTGATTTAAAATAATCTCCATACTGAGAGCCATAAGGACCATATTTTTTCTTATTGGTCGTGAATGTCAAAGATGTGATTAACTTAATATCTCTGTAGTTCCCAACATGTCCTTCAATTCTTGTCAGGTGTTCATCTTCCTTCAAGTTGATCTGCAGTTTAAATAACAATTCAAATATAATAAACATGCCTGCTTGAATCTCAAGCTAAAACAATAAATATATATTATGAATATTTCATATTAAAAGGACCCAAAGATTTTCAAATAAAAAATAAATTGAAGTAAAACAAAATTACAAATTTTATAAAAAATAATATTATTGTTCATAACCCCCTAATTTTGTTTATGTACATATATGTTTAAACTAATGCAATAAGAGAAAGTATTCCATTAACAAATTTTAATAAATTCAATATAACTTATGTATTTAATACCAGAGTGGCACTGCCTCCGTTGCCTCCATGCTGAGGTGCGCTGATAACATAATCTTCTTTTTCACCCTTAAGACGATATTCAACCTGAATGGCATCGATAATATCTCCATGTCTTACTGTGATACTCTTGATACTGGAGTATGTACCATCCGTCCAACCAGATCCATCCTCACCACCCCACGGTCCCTCCACAGTGTAAAACGAATGTGCCTGAAAAAGAGTAAAAGAATAAACAATATATCGTGAAATCGAAGAAGAATAGATAATTTGGTGAAACGCAAGAAAGGGAGGGAAGGCCAATAACCAACCATTCTATACGGCTGATATTTTCTCGGCTTCAAACTAAAACGCGACTTGTATTTGCAATTGCAAATTCGTAGTGCTGTAATAAGTTAATAATAACCCAACCAAAGATTTGATTTATTTATAGCAGAGCGTGTAGGAGGAGGAGTACAGCTGTTCAAAAAGGAACTCTATAACTAAACGGTGAAAGGGTTGCGTAAAGATGCCTCTAAACCCACGTAATGATTATCAAATTGTGTCTGATGATTATCCAATATATACACCACAAGTTTTGTCAGTGGCTGAAATATTCAAACGTTACGGTGATGATTATTTCTGTATCCGTATCATGTGCATTAATGGATCTAGAACAAAAATGCGTCCTTGTTCATCACCGCATTCATTTCATTTCAAGATGAGGTGCATAACTCTAGTAAGGAAGGACAAAAGTTGTGCAAGTTAAAACTGGCAACCAAGATCACGTACCCTAACGGAGGATGAACATGTTTTTCAAACCGGTAAAACTCTCTGATACAGTTCTATTTTAGTGTTGACAGTTCATCGGTTGCCTGCCTAATCTCGCTGTTCTATCATTGGTGACCACCTATACATTGCCCACTCAAGCCGTATAAAGCGTGTGTGTTGCCACCAGGGTGAAATAATCAAACCTTGTAGTGCATAGGTTACACTATGCATTTAATCCCCATCTATTGACCTCTGTGTGCTTCCACCACACTGTTGGATGGGTTCATAGTTGAATGAGCCTTTTGCATGTCCTTTTGTTATATATCTGAGCTGCCCATTGGTTATAGGTTTTTGAGTTCTTAAGTTGTTTAGTCATAGTCCTTTGATAGTTAGCAACTGACCCGCAACCTTCCAGGCGTCCGCTTGGCGGGGTAAGGTACATAAGCCTATTCGCCAATGGTATTCCAAGGTGGGACCACTATGTTTATTGAATGAGAGCTTAAGGCATGGTGCACTCTCTAACCCTAGGCTACGTGTTGTGCTGCCAATGGTTGTATTGAAATGGGTAAAGCGAAATGCCTTGTACCTTTCCTCCGTGCTGATCTCCAAGTTGTTGGATCTCATTAGCTTATATTGAGTTTTCTCCTCGAATGTTGCATTTTAATAGTCAACATTTTCAGGTGAAGGTAAATGCAAGCTTTGTCGAGTCCACCCGGACTAGTGTGTTAGTGTTTATAGCTCAAATATGTATGTGGGTGTTTATATGGACTAATAACAAGGACTTATTAAATTGCGACATGTGTGCAATAGCGATGTGAATTCTATAGGTCCATCACATCATAAGGAATTAACACATACTCAACAACATTTTGATTTAAACTTGCGAGGAGATCCTTAGTCTTCGTTTAATGCCTAAATCTGTTCTCCTTGCCTTATTCCCCTACACAATATATTCTAGTGACGTGTTGACATGTATCACTCATTTATTGTTGGATCTCGTTCCCTTACATTATGCCAAGCAGTCCAATGAGCGCATGACTTAGTAAAATGACTTGGTGCCAAATGCCATGCACTTTGTCTTAGCCTACTTTGTCTCCACAAGGCTAAATGCTTCATAAAAATGGAGAACCATGAGTCCCATAACAAGTGGAGAATTGAAAGGGCGGTAGGACTTGTTAGGCAACATGCTGCAAAGTTTAGTCTTATTTTATTTTGACAATGCATGGAGGAAAATAGAGGTCCAAGGACAGTGCAAAGCATGGTTTTCTAAGTAATTTTTCTTAAAAAATGAATGTGCTTACCTACTCAAAAATTAAAATAGAAACTATTACAAAAACAAGAAAATCTTGCATTTATTCATCATTTAAAAATTGAATGATTTCTACAGTTCTCCCTTAGTAAGAGTCTGGAAAAATATTTTTGATAAAATTTAAATTTAAATTTAAGCATGGGTTTCTACTTGTAATGATGAAACTAGCATGTACCCATGCTAGTTCCCATTTAGTTTTATGCCTACCTTCATCTGAGTGTCTTAATGCAGTAACATATTGAAAATGACTTACTTTCGTGTTAGACTTGGCTCACAATCCAACCCCTACTCATCTCTACTTATGATGCAGGAGCATCTTGAATCACCCAAAACAATGATAATATTATTTTCCGTTCTTTTCAATTTTGGTGTTTACGGATACCCATTTGCTTGAATTATGAATCGGAACCTTCAAAATTTCCAAAAAGGCTAAGAACACAAGAACTTACTATTTTTAGTAACATTCTTGGTAAATTTCAGCCCAAGATCATGTCTCGATTTCAAGATATTAAAGTTGTTGTTTTCGAGGTTCATCGAAAAAGTTTCGGAATCAATTTTGAGGCACTTAGAGGTTTTGTAACATCCCGAAATTTGGCCGAAAATCAAAATATCGCGTAACGAGACATTTTGTGGACCCTCAGTTTTCCGTAAGCTTACCAACGCATCAAACAGTTCGTCAATCGGACACCCGGTTCAAAAGTTATGGCTCCCGGAAGTTGGGCTACCTAGTTTCTTAATTTTAAAATTTTGAAAATTATTTCTTGGGTGGGAAAAAAGGGACAGTTGGGTTCATTTTGGCGCCCAAGTGGGACTTACACATTGCAAAGAAAGTTGACATTGGGGAAATTACAGTAAGTGGTGTTGATGCCTATTTATAGCCTATTTTTAATAGTTCCAGAGGCAGTGGGAGGGAGGGAAGTTATTGGCAAGTCATGTCCATGCCAATGCGGAGGTCAAAAGATATCAAGAGATAGCTCCAGAAGGGTCCGTAAGTCACATATTTTTATTGTCAGAAAACTCCTATTTCTGTAATAAGAGGGCATATGACCCTAGAAATTGTATATCAGATTTGTAGGGCTCTTTTACATGCTAGGTTAATGAAGAAATGATGAAATAGTTTGCAGGTTGCTTAACCAATCTTTCTTGAGGTCTTGTTCGCGTGTCTATTTGAAATATATAAATTGTTGTTATATGTGTTTTGGGTGGAGTCCACCTTCATCAAGGCTAACCCACCTTCATCAACTTCACCCTCATTTGTATTGGTTTATATACATTCATTCCCACCTCAATATCATTGCTCTATCCCTTCAAGTGAGATCATTTGTATTGGAAAGGGGATTTATTTAAAGGCATTCATTGGGCACATAATAATTGCAAATAAAAAGAAAGGATCGTGAAAGAAACATAAGACTAATTAGAGCACACTTCAACTCTAAAGGGGAATAACGTGATCGAATTTGCATGATAAATATAAAGATTAAAAAAATTGATAGGATGAGGTGGTGTACATCGTAAGTTTTTGGAGATGCAAATTTGTAGGTACATAAAAATGGGAAGTAGAAGTGGATATTTTCCTTAGAAAAGTATGAAAAAAATACTTAGATGTTATAATCTATGATAATCAAGGTTATAGCCATGCATGTCATCAAACATAATTCTATACAAGTTTGTTGTAAAGGAAAACTTCACATAGATAAAATGAAATTGCGAATGTGCTTAGATGGCACGAGGAAACTTATTTGATTTATATGTACCACAAGGTTCTATGCCATATGATGTGATAGTTCATAATATTGGGTTAATAATAAGAAAGCTTACATAGACAAGATTAAAGTGACCATCTAGAATAGGGGAGACTTATTTTATTTACTAGGAGAAGTTCATGTGCTAACGTAATATTCCTTGAATATAACAATATAGCTTTCATAGATAAGGGGAGAGTGGCCACGAAATAGGGAGACACTTGTTTTATCTGCTAAGAAAAGACCATGTGCTATAGATATGACTAGTTTAGGATTCATGTGTCTAAGAATTCACAAGATCTACTGAACAAAATGCAAGTATCAAATTGAAGTAGATTGGAAGTCAAAACGACAAGTACATATAGCCCTGAGTAACCTTGAGTTAATGGGAGTCAATCCCATGACTTAAGGAGATCTCAAGTAGATGTGGCAAGCTAAGTGGAGTGAAAGAGTTCGAAGGACTCTTCATAACTACCACACACCCAGTTGAGGTGTCTTATGCCATGTGCATAAAATGAGGCTTCCAAATGAGGCCAAATGAAAGCCAAATGAAATGTGTACACTAATACCCCCCCTTAAGCACAACTTAGGTGGGTGTAAAAGATGGGTCTCGGCAACAAGGCCTGATGAGGCACCCGTGTACAAAAAAAACTCTCATAAGTGGAGAAAGGTAGAAAACCCAATGGGAAAAAACTACCCCCCAAAAGAGAAAAAACAAGAAAGTGTACTAGACACTTTACAAAATACCCGAAGGTGATAATCCTGCTATGAAGAATCACTGGAAGCCTTCTGTGAAGCAACTCTGAACTCTGATGTAGCAACAAGTAATGATGATGTTGTAGTGGAAGTGTTCGTGACACATCTCAATACAATGCGGGAAAAATGTTAAAGAATGATGGAGTAGTGGAAGTGATCTTGACATATCTCTGTGGAAGTGCTCTTGGCACAACTTGGAAATGCACTCGACACACCTCTATGAACCCCCCCGTAATTCAATATTTTTATCCCAGTATTATTTGTGGCACTTTATAAATTAGTGCATGAATAACCCCCATAACTGAAAAAATGGAAAGAAAGTGTGGAAGTGTTCTAGACAGGACTCAATGAAGTGCTCTTGACATGATTCTATGGAAGTGCTCTTTGGCACAACTCTAAAATGTTCAAGGCACATTCTATACACCCCCCCAGATTCAAGATTAGGTGACTCCCCGGAATTGTGGCACTTTATAACTTAGTGCGTTATTACAATATAAATAGGTTAGATGCATGGGAAATGTGAAACTATTCACTTTTGCAAAAAGCGGTGCTCAATTTCGAGGTACCGAGCAAAAGTTATCACAAAAACAAGTTCCCGCAAAGTAGACCTATTTTAATAAATTGGCACTAATTAGCAAAAAAAATGCCCATGGCGAGAGGGAAACTAGCCTTCCAACGACTCGTTGGATTCGGCAAAGAATGAGAAATACAATGGTTTAATTTTGTGAGGGGGAATTGGCCTCCTGCCAACCCGGGCCTCACCCTTCGTCTTCGACAAGGGAAAATACACGGATTTTTAAAAACCATAATTCCTTGAAATCAATTTGCCCCAAAGTTTTAAATGTCCTGCCCCTATTTCAACACAAAACACATTGCCTATTTTGATAACAATTTGAAAAGCAATAATTTTAAATGCTTTCAAAACAAAATTAGGGCATAATTTTGATATTTCAAGCCCAAATTTCAAGGCACAGTAAGGTGGAAATGCAAAAAGAAACAGGGGCATCTAGGTGGGAGTAGCAGAGGTGGCCAGAAGAGAGCTTCTAGAGCTCATGGAGTGAACAGAGGAATTTGGGGTCGAAATTGCACTTCACAGGTAGATTTTGAGGCTGTGTATGGTGTCCTCTCTGTAGTTTTATGGCACCATTGGGGGCGATTTACCCTTGAATGCTGTAGAGGCAGACAGAGAATGGCGGCCAGATGACATGCAAGAGTTGATTTAACCCCTTTCTCAGACTAAATCTGCTTTCGCACAGCACAAATCAGGAGTCGATTTGCTTCGTGGCTCAGATGTGTGTGACCGCCGGTGTGTCTGAAGGTTGTTCGTTGCTAGACGCTGTAGCTCTGTGCGCTTACTGCATAGCAAGGGCTTCTGAGAGTGGGGCATCTAGGCCCTCTGCAAACCCCTTGTCACCGTCACCATTCCCCTTCCTCAAATGTCGCTTCCTAATGCCAAACGGGACACACAGCCCACAATCGAGCCTCTCAACAGGCCGATTTTCTCAGACGTGGGCCTCAGGCAGATCGTTAAACTTGAACAGAGAAATGGGTGCTGAGAGAGGAAACATCCATGCTGAAGTTGAACAGGAGATTTCACACCTTTTAGGGACACCAATCGGCCACAATAACCCTCTAATCGCCAATAATGGCAGTCGGAAACCACAAATCAGAGGCTTTGATAATGGCGAAAATCTTCACAAACAACAATGAAGCCATCGATCAGAGGAATTCAAATAGTCTGAGAGGCCAAAAAATGACTTAATCCTCCAAATCATTTGCCAAAAAATGGCCTGCAAAATTTGACGACTTTGTGACTCCAAAACGAACTAGAAAACAATCTCAGATTGCTCTGATGCCATCTACGAATTCACAAGATCTACTGAACAGAATGCAAGTATCAAATTGAAGTAGATTACAAGTCAAAATGACAAGTACATATAGCCCTGAGTAACCTTGAGTTAATGGGAGTCAATCCCATGACATAAGGAGATCTCAAGTAGATGTGGCAAGCTAAGTGGAGTGAAAGAGTTCGAAGGACTCTTCATAACTACCACACACCCAGCTGAGGTGTCTTATGCCATGTGCATAAAATGAGGCTTCCAGATGAGGCCAAATGAAAGCCAAATGAAACCAAATGAAATGTGTACACTAATAATGTGCATAAATATCAAGCGGTCTAAGTAATCTCAAGTGTGTATATTGAAGCCAATAATTGACATATAATTTTAAGGATTTTGTGACTTACTTGCGAGTTGATGCCATGATATTATGGGTATCTCTAATGATATTGCAATGCATAAAATTATTCTGTTGCCTCGTGTTTAACCAGTTTTTAAAAAACTTAGAAAGATGCATCCAAAGGTCACTTTAACGGGTAAAGACAAGATTGAAAAGAGGTTGAAAGTAGTATTTATTACACAAATTGATTATTCTCCATTCATTTATAGTACGATTCCTATGGAAAAACCTAATGGATGTGTTCACATATTTATTAACTTTAGAAAAGTAAAAAACACATCACCTAAGGATGGCTTCCCATTGCCTAATATTGATACGATTTTAGATTCTATTGTAGGGCATGAGATATTACCATTTATGGATGGATTTTCTAGTTATTATCAAATTCTTCTCAGCGACAAAGATTAACACAAGACTACTTTTTCCACTCCATGGCTACACTTTCTTATGGTTTCATGTCTTTTGGATTGAAAACTTGTTTGGATATCCCGTACAATTAAGATGAAGTAGAGTGATTAAATTGCAAAAATAACACAATGCTCGAAAACTAGTTGTAACTATGATTGTATTGATGAAAGGTATCAAGGGCCTCTTCATGGGGGAAACCTGCTTGCAAGAGAAAATATCTCTTACAAAATGTGATTCCAACATCATAATTACTTTATTACAACATCAATATATACTCCTCACAAAGGGTGGGCTAAAAGGTACTCTTGATGTTTAGATTAACACTCTTGTGGAAATCCCCGCACATGTGAACACCTAGTATGGGAATCCTCCAAACATGGGATGCAGTATGTAGGACAACCTTTGGGATTGAGAAGTTGGATATTCATAGGATTTCCAACGAGCTCTTTTGATGCACTTGTAGGGAAAAGGGAGGAGGAAGAACTAAAAACGTAAACCTATTTTAATAAGGTGATGTGCAAAACACGACCTTTCTATTTGTGTTGGGCAAACTACAGAGCTTTTAATAGACGATGGGGCAAAAAGACACAACCAAAAAAATGAAGGGCACAAGCTTTGCATGTTGATTGATTTTCAAAATGTTATAGGTGGCCTAAATGGATCAACTAGACACAAATACAAAGATCAAGGTTATAAATACAAATGGAAAGACAAAGATAAACTTAGAGGAAAAAATGACATAAACATGGTGAGTAAAGCTATTTATGCATGAAAACCAAGATAATCACAACCGGATATTAAGGGTATAAATATGTTTATCCCGCTATGCATGCCATTGTAGATGTAAAAAATAAGATAAAATACATGCTCAAAGGTCTGAATCTGCACACTCGAGATACACAATGCCAGAGTTTTGCTAGTAAAGTCTCTCACCTTTTTCGAATGATTCAAATGCAATATTTATAATTCCAGAGGAAGAGAAGGGAATGTGAGGAGAGAAGATATGTCGAAGAGAATAGAAGAACAAATTAATTCTCCCTTTTCCTTTGGATCCCACATGGAAAAAACCACTCTCTATTTGTCAGCATTAACAACAACATTGAAGCTACTCATTGAATGTTGTGAAAATAGCTTGTTAGAGAAGGTGGAGGAGAGGGAAACAAATGAAATTTAAACCTACCCAATAACTTCTATTCATGCCTTTATTTCCCTACATGTTCCCCTTGTCTGCATGCTAAAATCTACCTCTATTCTTTGCATGATGGCCATCACTGTTTTGTTTTTCCATATTATTTTTTGTAGCTACTTACATGAGTTTTCATTAGAAATGAGGGCATTAGTATAATAAAGCCTTGGCTTTAATTCTTATATCCTTTTGTCATTAGGGAGAATATTATAAAACGTTACTCTCATAATATTGTGAACTTTAATAAGTCTTTCGCATTATTCTCTCCTCAATAAGTATTGTCCACACCCTCGCTTACCTCTATTTCTACCTTTTGAAAGGTCGTCTCATGAAACTTTTTCACTTTTTGATACTTCTTGGTATTTACGAGTCTTTGGATTTTATATATTTTGAACATTAATGGAGTCACCACTTTATTAATTTCCCCCTTTTGTAAATATCATTCGTGGCTCTCAATGACATGTATCTCCCTATAAATCTAAATCACTCGCTTTTAGTTTGGTATTACCTCGGTATTGTTTTAATCACCTTTAACCCTTCATGATTTTGATTTATCGAGCCCCACCCTACCCTTGTTTATGGTTAATGATTATAGTTAAATCTCTAATCTACTCGCAAGAGTAATATTATTTAATAAGATTTATTAAAAGGCCCCTTTGTTGTAGTCAGCCTTCTTTTATGAACCCCAAATTTTGTTTAAATGATTTTAAATGAATTCCAACAATATTTCAAAAATAGAAGTTTTTTTTGTTTACTATAAGGGATAACCAGTAGCAACACAAGCACACAGAGATTACAAGACCAATAATAGAAAAGGGAGTAAAAAGACAACGAACACGGGCCAAGAGGCCTAAAATGTTTTTTCTTTGTTTAATTAAAAAAGTGACAGAGTCACCTATACATATATTATCATAAGATATATTACACATTATGAGTAAAATTCTATGATACAAAGTTTTTGGAGGTGAGAAGAACACCAAAGAAATGGAAACGATTGCAGCATCGGACAAGAACTAACCAAAACCAAGGAGAAACAAAAACCACACCCATGATATTTACTTGGGGCATGAATCATGAATATTGGCAAAAAGTAGAGGCACAGGTGGAAGAATAGTAAACAATGATAGAGAAACAGATGGAGGCGAGGCGCCAGGTCGGGAGAATGGAGGCCGATGAATCGAATCGGTCCAAAGATCTCTCGTGCCTTAGTTGCCATCCCTACCGATAATTGGAACTTGTGAGCCTAAAGTGCAGCTACGAGAGGATTGAAGAGAATCAGCCTAAGACCTTTTCTATAAGCACTGTATACACAAGCAACTGCCATAGAAGATTACAGCAAATGCATGGGAAATAATCCCCCCATGGGAGCCTCACCACTGTGAATGTTATATCCATCCAGGGCTTCCTTCCACCAGTCTCAATTGAAGGACTGCTCAAGCACCATTGGAAATCTAATGGACACAACATAATATCATGGGTCCTACACCAAGGCCTACATATTTTTGATCTATAGGGCCAAAGGAGGTATTACAGGAAACAGAAACAAAAATACAAATTACCCTTAAACTAAATTTGATTTAGTCAAGTATCACGATACAAATAAATACTAGAACACCAACATTCCACGCGCAAGAGATAATAGAGAAAAATTGGTTATTCAACTGTAATACTAGTGTAAAATTTGATCTTAGTCACATTGGAGTAACGAGGTGATGGAATAAGATCCTAACCTAGGACAACTCGACCTAGATCCCAACCGAAGGCTAGATGGAGACAAATAATTGTTTCACATGTTGTTTGAAGATTCTAAGCATAACACAACATCACAACACATAAGAAATCGAGATGACTTAGTGTTTCAATCAAAGTAGGATGAATCATCTATAATCATTTTTGGTTTGCATAACTAGGTCATAAATATCCCAGAGAGTAAGTACTTAGACTTTCAAGTTAGTGACATCATACCTTTACTATTCAATTCCCAGTGCATGACTGCTTAACAAGTAGAAATTAATAGAACATCAAAAGAACCATAAATAAAAGAAATACATGTAACCCAGACCTTGCATGATTTTCTTCACAATGAATGCTACAAATATTGATACTTTATCGACAAGATATAGTCTTACATGAGTAGTGGTATATTTCTTGAACATCACTTAGGACCTCACAGATATACCATCAAACTAGAACATTATACCATCACTAAAGATAACATTGGATTCTAGTTGTCTTAAGGTTCGGTTACGTAGACTGTAACAATAGTTTAGTATTATTGAGCCTTCATAACAATTTAGCCTCACATGTTCACATCCAATACAATAGATGTGACTAGAAATTGGAAATTAACTATGCAAAATATTAACACTTATTAGTTACCCAAGACTTGTTAGCTACACCATCCTTTATAGGAGTAGGGTTTAAGTGAAAATCCCACTCTATCATACATAACCAAAATCAAAAGTATATCAAAACAGTTTGGAGTAAGCCTTAATAATGACTCAAGGTCCTAAGGAGTCTTCACGGTTAATTATTTATTGCAGCTTTAATATTATGTCTTCTAAGGACATTCAACACAGTATGAGCTCCTAAGAATGGACCTTTATCTTAGTCACCTAATACAAGTTTCTATAACCTAGATAATATGTTTCTTACGATCAATTTATGCATCATTCTAAACCAAACCCCCAATCACGGTCATACTCATAAGGGAATTAGTAACACTTTGAGGTTGAAGGGAAGCACGCATTTTTACCCTCAAAGATTACTCAAATATTGAACTCTACTAATCTTAATTTATTGAATAGAATACGCTATATCATTAGATCAGATCCTCGAGTCTCCTTAATAGTTAATATTTGGTAGGACATCCACATAAAGGAAAAGTTTATTATTAGAAATGATAGATCTATAGGTGTGTGTTGATGGTGAGAAGAGATCGGTTTACCTATTGTATTGAGAAGTTCCTCTTTCCAAATATCTCATAGAGAAACAGTTACAACATGGGCATATATTAAGAAATGGGGAAAGTGCCCAAGAAACAAGAAATAAAACAGCATCTACATAAGAATCCCTATTTGGCTCTAGTCAAGTGACTTTACTCAAAGTTTGAGTTCCATTTGGTAGTAGGGAACATTAGTAGCTATAAATAGATATGAATTTGTTTGAAATAAATTCAGTGCCTTTTATAAATTTTATTTTGAACAACAGAGCATGGGATACGTCTTTCTTATCACTTTTTTTTTTCCTTAATACTTGTTTTCCCTCCAAACTTTAGACTTAGGAACTATAGTCCACTAGATGATATTAGTTGAACTAATCTCAAATCTTATTATTTACGATGGGTTTCAACCATGGAAATTTAGCCTTATGTATTCATAATTTATGTTTTAGAATTTAGACTTTCAGCAAACTCAAATTTTCTTGACACTATAATCCGCATGACTAACATCAACTAAGTCACACAACTTTGAAACAAAACACGACTTTTGAACAACACCAAGATACATAAAATTAACCCCTAGCAAAGTCAGCATGATCATAGAAAACAACACACAAAGTGTCAAATAACCTGATTGTTCAAAACTTATGTTTTGAAAGTTTTAGTGCCCTGTAGCCTCCCATGAGAGCACCACCAAACTTATACAATGTGATTCCACATTCCTAGACTTGCACAAGAAATATACTTCTATATACGTAGAATTCATCCAAGGATAAGATAAATAAAGTCAACGATGTGATCATAAGTACCAGATCAACAATGTCTATCATAACTAACAAATGTTCGGCGATAATCATCAATGTTTAACTTACAAAGAAAATAAAGATAGTCCAGAATTGCGGATTTGACACAACTTTCTAGACACCGTCTGCTAGAGAGTCATGCACTGGGGTAATTACTTCCTACTCTCCGACACCATCGTTAGGAAGAATCCTTGTGGCCAACTTGTGTTCTCGTGTAGTAGACTCATGGCATCTCATGGATGAAGCAGTTCACGTGACATCACACTCATCACACAATTCCTTATGACTTTGAGTATTATAGATAAGTATCTCTCTAGAGTATCAAGGTTCATTTCTTTGTTTGATTGTTCTTTATATTAATGAATTAGTTCTTTCCAACTGCTCTTTCCTCCTTTGCATTTAGATCATGTTGCGTATTTATAAGGATGTTCCTTTGTTCTCAACTTTTGGTTCTTATATTGTACCTTTTTTAGTCACATGGTCCATTCTTGTCCTTTGATGGACAATAATATATCGATTGAATTAATGGTGGACACCATAAATTTCTGGTGATACAACTTTGTGATACATATCAAATGTAAATCTTTTTCATAGAAAAGTATATAACACAAACATTATATAATATTATAATAAATGATAAACCTATACCAATGCATCTCATCATACATAAATCTATAGATATTTATTGCAAAGAAAGAGTTCGCATAGATAAGGTGAAAGGACCAATATGTCTAAATGGCATAAGGAGACTTATGTAATTTATATGTACCACAAGGCATCAAGCCATATGATACGTAAATATAATGTTAATGGCTTTAGAATAATAAAGTTTACATAGATAAGCTGAAAGCCACCATGGAATAGGGGGCAACTTGTTTTATTTACTAGGACAATTTCACATGCTAACATAATATTTCCTTCACAACGAGAAAAGTTACATATATAAGATGAAAGTGGCCATGAAATAGGAGGACACGTATTTTATTTGCTAGGAAAGGATTGTGCACTATAATTATGACCAATCTAGGGCTCGTGTGCATAAATGCCGAAGCGGTTCAAGTAATCTCCGGCACGTCCATAGAAGCCAACAATTTTTCCCTTGGAACTTGATTTAAAATAATCTCCATACTGAGAGCCATAAGGACCATATTTTTTCTTATTGGTCGTGAATGTCAAAGATGTGATTAACTTAATATCTCTGTAGTTCCCAACATGTCCTTCAATTCTTGTCAGGTGTTCATCTTCCTTCAAGTTGATCTGCAGTTTAAATAACAATTCAAATATAATAAACATGCCTGCTTGAATCTCAAGCTAAAACAATAAATATATATTATGAATATTTCATATTAAAAGGACCCAAAGATTTTCAAATAAAAAATAAATTGAAGTAAAACAAAATTACAAATTTTATAAAAAATAATATTATTGTTCATAACCCCCTAATTTTGTTTATGTACATATATGTTTAAACTAATGCAATAAGAGAAAGTATTCCATTAACAAATTTTAATAAATTCAATATAACTTATGTATTTAATACCAGAGTGGCACTGCCTCCGTTGCCTCCATGCTGAGGTGCGCTGATAACATAATCTTCTTTTTCACCCTTAAGACGATATTCAACCTGAATGGCATCGATAATATCTCCATGTCTTACTGTGATACTCTTGATACTGGAGTATGTACCATCCGTCCAACCAGATCCATCCTCACCACCCCACGGTCCCTCCACAGTGTAAAACGAATGTGCCTGAAAAAGAGTAAAAGAATAAACAATATATCGTGAAATCGAAGAAGAATAGATAATTTGGTGAAACGCAAGAAAGGGAGGGAAGGCCAATAACCAACCATTCTATACGGCTGATATTTTCTCGGCTTCAAACTAAAACGCGACTTGTATTTGCAATTGCAAATTCGTAGTGCTGTAATAAGTTAATAATAACCCAACCAAAGATTTGATTTATTTATAGCAGAGCGTGTAGGAGGAGGAGTACAGCTGTTCAAAAAGGAACTCTATAACTAAACGGTGAAAGGGTTGCGTAAAGATGCCTCTAAACCCACGTAATGATTATCAAATTGTGTCTGATGATTATCCAATATATACACCACAAGTTTTGTCAGTGGCTGAAATATTCAAACGTTACGGTGATGATTATTTCTGTATCCGTATCATGTGCATTAATGGATCTAGAACAAAAATGCGTCCTTGTTCATCACCGCATTCATTTCATTTCAAGATGAGGTGCATAACTCTAGTAAGGAAGGACAAAAGTTGTGCAAGTTAAAACTGGCAACCAAGATCACGTACCCTAACGGAGGATGAACATGTTTTTCAAACCGGTAAAACTCTCTGATACAGTTCTATTTTAGTGTTGACAGTTCATCGGTTGCCTGCCTAATCTCGCTGTTCTATCATTGGTGACCACCTATACATTGCCCACTCAAGCCGTATAAAGCGTGTGTGTTGCCACCAGGGTGAAATAATCAAACCTTGTAGTGCATAGGTTACACTATGCATTTAATCCCCATCTATTGACCTCTGTGTGCTTCCACCACACTGTTGGATGGGTTCATAGTTGAATGAGCCTTTTGCATGTCCTTTTGTTATATATCTGAGCTGCCCATTGGTTATAGGTTTTTGAGTTCTTAAGTTGTTTAGTCATAGTCCTTTGATAGTTAGCAACTGACCCGCAACCTTCCAGGCGTCCGCTTGGCGGGGTAAGGTACATAAGCCTATTCGCCAATGGTATTCCAAGGTGGGACCACTATGTTTATTGAATGAGAGCTTAAGGCATGGTGCACTCTCTAACCCTAGGCTACGTGTTGTGCTGCCAATGGTTGTATTGAAATGGGTAAAGCGAAATGCCTTGTACCTTTCCTCCGTGCTGATCTCCAAGTTGTTGGATCTCATTAGCTTATATTGAGTTTTCTCCTCGAATGTTGCATTTTAATAGTCAACATTTTCAGGTGAAGGTAAATGCAAGCTTTGTCGAGTCCACCCGGACTAGTGTGTTAGTGTTTATAGCTCAAATATGTATGTGGGTGTTTATATGGACTAATAACAAGGACTTATTAAATTGCGACATGTGTGCAATAGCGATGTGAATTCTATAGGTCCATCACATCATAAGGAATTAACACATACTCAACAACATTTTGATTTAAACTTGCGAGGAGATCCTTAGTCTTCGTTTAATGCCTAAATCTGTTCTCCTTGCCTTATTCCCCTACACAATATATTCTAGTGACGTGTTGACATGTATCACTCATTTATTGTTGGATCTCGTTCCCTTACATTATGCCAAGCAGTCCAATGAGCGCATGACTTAGTAAAATGACTTGGTGCCAAATGCCATGCACTTTGTCTTAGCCTACTTTGTCTCCACAAGGCTAAATGCTTCATAAAAATGGAGAACCATGAGTCCCATAACAAGTGGAGAATTGAAAGGGCGGTAGGACTTGTTAGGCAACATGCTGCAAAGTTTAGTCTTATTTTATTTTGACAATGCATGGAGGAAAATAGAGGTCCAAGGACAGTGCAAAGCATGGTTTTCTAAGTAATTTTTCTTAAAAAATGAATGTGCTTACCTACTCAAAAATTAAAATAGAAACTATTACAAAAACAAGAAAATCTTGCATTTATTCATCATTTAAAAATTGAATGATTTCTACAGTTCTCCCTTAGTAAGAGTCTGGAAAAATATTTTTGATAAAATTTAAATTTAAATTTAAGCATGGGTTTCTACTTGTAATGATGAAACTAGCATGTACCCATGCTAGTTCCCATTTAGTTTTATGCCTACCTTCATCTGAGTGTCTTAATGCAGTAACATATTGAAAATGACTTACTTTCGTGTTAGACTTGGCTCACAATCCAACCCCTACTCATCTCTACTTATGATGCAGGAGCATCTTGAATCACCCAAAACAATGATAATATTATTTTCCGTTCTTTTCAATTTTGGTGTTTACGGATACCCATTTGCTTGAATTATGAATCGGAACCTTCAAAATTTCCAAAAAGGCTAAGAACACAAGAACTTACTATTTTTAGTAACATTCTTGGTAAATTTCAGCCCAAGATCATGTCTCGATTTCAAGATATTAAAGTTGTTGTTTTCGAGGTTCATCGAAAAAGTTTCGGAATCAATTTTGAGGCACTTAGAGGTTTTGTAACATCCCGAAATTTGGCCGAAAATCAAAATATCGCGTAACGAGACATTTTGTGGACCCTCAGTTTTCCGTAAGCTTACCAACGCATCAAACAGTTTGTCAATCGGACACCCGGTTCAAAAGTTATGGCTCCCGGAAGTTGGGCTACCTAGTTTCTTAATTTTAAAATTTTGAAAATTATTTCTTGGGTGGGAAAAAAGGGACAGTTGGGTTCATTTTGGCGCCCAAGTGGGACTTACACATTGCAAAGAAAGTTGACATTGGGGAAATTACAGTAAGTGGTGTTGATGCCTATTTATAGCCTATTTTTAATAGTTCCAGAGGCAGTGGGAGGGAGGGAAGTTATTGGCAAGTCATGTCCATGCCAATGCGGAGGTCAAAAGATATCAAGAGATAGCTCCAGAAGGGTCCGTAAGTCACATATTTTTATTGTCAGAAAACTCCTATTTCTGTAATAAGAGGGCATATGACCCTAGAAATTGTATATCAGATTTGTAGGGCTCTTTTACATGCTAGGTTAATGAAGAAATGATGAAATAGTTTGCAGGTTGCTTAACCAATCTTTCTTGAGGTCTTGTTCGCGTGTCTATTTGAAATATATAAATTGTTGTTATATGTGTTTTGGGTGGAGTCCACCTTCATCAAGGCTAACCCACCTTCATCAACTTCACCCTCATTTGTATTGGTTTATATACATTCATTCCCACCTCAATATCATTGCTCTATCCCTTCAAGTGAGATCATTTGTATTGGAAAGGGGATTTATTTAAAGGCATTCATTGGGCACATAATAATTGCAAATAAAAAGAAAGGATCGTGAAAGAAACATAAGACTAATTAGAGCACACTTCAACTCTAAAGGGGAATAACGTGATCGAATTTGCATGATAAATATAAAGATTAAAAAAATTGATAGGATGAGGTGGTGTACATCGTAAGTTTTTGGAGATGCAAATTTGTAGGTACATAAAAATGGGAAGTAGAAGTGGATATTTTCCTTAGAAAAGTATGAAAAAAATACTTAGATGTTATAATCTATGATAATCAAGGTTATAGCCATGCATGTCATCAAACATAATTCTATACAAGTTTGTTGTAAAGGAAAACTTCACATAGATAAAATGAAATTGCGAATGTGCTTAGATGGCATGAGGAAACTTATTTGATTTATATGTACCACAAGGTTCTATGCCATATGATGTGATAGTTCATAATATTGGGTTAATAATAAGAAAGCTTACATAGACAAGATTAAAGTGACCATCTAGAATAGGGGAGACTTATTTTATTTACTAGGAGAAGTTCATGTGCTAACGTAATATTCCTTGAATATAACAATATAGCTTTCATAGATAAGGGGAGAGTGGCCACGAAATAGGGAGACACTTGTTTTATCTGCTAAGAAAAGACCATGTGCTATAGATATGACTAGTTTAGGATTCATGTGTCTAAGAATTCACAAGATCTACTGAACAAAATGCAAGTATCAAATTGAAGTAGATTGGAAGTCAAAACGACAAGTACATATAGCCCTGAGTAACCTTGAGTTAATGGGAGTCAATCCCATGACTTAAGGAGATCTCAAGTAGATGTGGCAAGCTAAGTGGAGTGAAAGAGTTCGAAGGACTCTTCATAACTACCACACACCCAGTTGAGGTGTCTTATGCCATGTGCATAAAATGAGGCTTCCAAATGAGGCCAAATGAAAGCCAAATGAAATGTGTACACTAATACCCCCCCTTAAGCACAACTTAGGTGGGTGTAAAAGATGGGTCTCGGCAACAAGGCCTGATGAGGCACCCGTGTACAAAAAAAACTCTCATAAGTGGAGAAAGGTAGAAAACCCAATGGGAAAAAACTACCCCCCAAAAGAGAAAAAACAAGAAAGTGTACTAGACACTTTACAAAATACCCGAAGGTGATAATCCTGCTATGAAGAATCACTGGAAGCCTTCTGTGAAGCAACTCTGAACTCTGATGTAGCAACAAGTAATGATGATGTTGTAGTGGAAGTGTTCGTGACACATCTCAATACAATGCGGGAAAAATGTTAAAGAATGATGGAGTAGTGGAAGTGATCTTGACATATCTCTGTGGAAGTGCTCTTGGCACAACTTGGAAATGCACTCGACACACCTCTATGAACCCCCCCGTAATTCAATATTTTTATCCCAGTATTATTTGTGGCACTTTATAAATTAGTGCATGAATAACCCCCATAACTGAAAAAATGGAAAGAAAGTGTGGAAGTGTTCTAGACAGGACTCAATGAAGTGCTCTTGACATGATTCTATGGAAGTGCTCTTTGGCACAACTCTAAAATGTTCAAGGCACATTCTATACACCCCCCCAGATTCAAGATTAGGTGACTCCCCGGAATTGTGGCACTTTATAACTTAGTGCGTTATTACAATATAAATAGGTTAGATGCATGGGAAATGTGAAACTATTCACTTTTGCAAAAAGCGGTGCTCAATTTCGAGGTACCGAGCAAAAGTTATCACAAAAACAAGTTCCCGCAAAGTAGACCTATTTTAATAAATTGGCACTAATTAGCAAAAAAAATGCCCATGGCGAGAGGGAAACTAGCCTTCCAACGACTCGTTGGATTCGGCAAAGAATGAGAAATACAATGGTTTAATTTTGTGAGGGGGAATTGGCCTCCTGCCAACCCGGGCCTCACCCTTCGTCTTCGACAAGGGAAAATACACGGATTTTTAAAAACCATAATTCCTTGAAATCAATTTGCCCCAAAGTTTTAAATGTCCTGCCCCTATTTCAACACAAAACACATTGCCTATTTTGATAACAATTTGAAAAGCAATAATTTTAAATGCTTTCAAAACAAAATTAGGGCATAATTTTGATATTTCAAGCCCAAATTTCAAGGCACAGTAAGGTGGAAATGCAAAAAGAAACAGGGGCATCTAGGTGGGAGTAGCAGAGGTGGCCAGAAGAGAGCTTCTAGAGCTCATGGAGTGAACAGAGGAATTTGGGGTCGAAATTGCACTTCACAGGTAGATTTTGAGGCTGTGTATGGTGTCCTCTCTGTAGTTTTATGGCACCATTGGGGGCGATTTACCCTTGAATGCTGTAGAGGCAGACAGAGAATGGCGGCCAGATGACATGCAAGAGTTGATTTAACCCCTTTCTCAGACTAAATCTGCTTTCGCACAGCACAAATCAGGAGTCGATTTGCTTCGTGGCTCAGATGTGTGTGACCGCCGGTGTGTCTGAAGGTTGTTCGTTGCTAGACGCTGTAGCTCTGTGCGCTTACTGCATAGCAAGGGCTTCTGAGAGTGGGGCATCTAGGCCCTCTGCAAACCCCTTGTCACCGTCACCATTCCCCTTCCTCAAATGTCGCTTCCTAATGCCAAACGGGACACACAGCCCACAATCGAGCCTCTCAACAGGCCGATTTTCTCAGACGTGGGCCTCAGGCAGATCGTTAAACTTGAACAGAGAAATGGGTGCTGAGAGAGGAAACATCCATGCTGAAGTTGAACAGGAGATTTCACACCTTTTAGGGACACCAATCGGCCACAATAACCCTCTAATCGCCAATAATGGCAGTCGGAAACCACAAATCAGAGGCTTTGATAATGGCGAAAATCTTCACAAACAACAATGAAGCCATCGATCAGAGGAATTCAAATAGTCTGAGAGGCCAAAAAATGACTTAATCCTCCAAATCATTTGCCAAAAAATGGCCTGCAAAATTTGACGACTTTGTGACTCCAAAACGAACTAGAAAACAATCTCAGATTGCTCTGATGCCATCTACGAATTCACAAGATCTACTGAACAGAATGCAAGTATCAAATTGAAGTAGATTACAAGTCAAAATGACAAGTACATATAGCCCTGAGTAACCTTGAGTTAATGGGAGTCAATCCCATGACATAAGGAGATCTCAAGTAGATGTGGCAAGCTAAGTGGAGTGAAAGAGTTCGAAGGACTCTTCATAACTACCACACACCCAGCTGAGGTGTCTTATGCCATGTGCATAAAATGAGGCTTCCAGATGAGGCCAAATGAAAGCCAAATGAAACCAAATGAAATGTGTACACTAATAATGTGCATAAATATCAAGCGGTCTAAGTAATCTCAAGTGTGTATATTGAAGCCAATAATTGACATATAATTTTAAGGATTTTGTGACTTACTTGCGAGTTGATGCCATGATATTATGGGTATCTCTAATGATATTGCAATGCATAAAATTATTCTGTTGCCTCGTGTTTAACCAGTTTTTAAAAAACTTAGAAAGATGCATCCAAAGGTCACTTTAACGGGTAAAGACAAGATTGAAAAGAGGTTGAAAGTAGTATTTATTACACAAATTGATTATTCTCCATTCATTTATAGTACGATTCCTATGGAAAAACCTAATGGATGTGTTCACATATTTATTAACTTTAGAAAAGTAAAAAACACATCACCTAAGGATGGCTTCCCATTGCCTAATATTGATACGATTTTAGATTCTATTGTAGGGCATGAGATATTACCATTTATGGATGGATTTTCTAGTTATTATCAAATTCTTCTCAGCGACAAAGATTAACACAAGACTACTTTTTCCACTCCATGGCTACACTTTCTTACGGTTTCATGTCTTTTGGATTGAAAACTTGTTTGGATATCCCGTACAATTAAGATGAAGTAGAGTGATTAAATTGCAAAAATAACACAATGCTCGAAAACTAGTTGTAACTATGATTGTATTGATGAAAGGTATCAAGGGCCTCTTCATGGGGGAAACCTGCTTGCAAGAGAAAATATCTCTTACAAAATGTGATTCCAACATCATAATTACTTTATTACAACATCAATATATACTCCTCACAAAGGGTGGGCTAAAAGGTACTCTTGATGTTTAGATTAACACTCTTGTGGAAACCCCCGCACATGTGAACACCTAGTATGGGAATCCTCCAAACATGGGATGCAGTATGTAGGACAACCTTTGGGATTGAGAAGTTGGATATTCATAGGATTTCCAACGAGCTCTTTTGATGCACTTGTAGGGAAAAGGGAGGAGGAAGAACTAAAAACGTAAACCTATTTTAATAAGGTGATGTGCAAAACACGACCTTTCTATTTGTGTTGGGCAAACTACAGAGCTTTTAATAGACGATGGGGCAAAAAGACACAACCAAAAAAATGAAGGGCACAAGCTTTGCATGTTGATTGATTTTCAAAATGTTATAGGTGGCCTAAATGGATCAACTAGACACAAATACAAAGATCAAGGTTATAAATACAAATGGAAAGACAAAGATAAACTTAGAGGAAAAAATGACATAAACATGGTGAGTAAAGCTATTTATGCATGAAAACCAAGATAATCACAACCGGATATTAAGGGTATAAATATGTTTATCCCGCTATGCATGCCATTGTAGATGTAAAAAATAAGATAAAATACATGCTCAAAGGTCTGAATCTGCACACTCGAGATACACAATGCCAGAGTTTTGCTAGTAAAGTCTCTCACCTTTTTCGAATGATTCAAATGCAATATTTATAATTCCAGAGGAAGAGAAGGGAATGTGAGGAGAGAAGATATGTCGAAGAGAATAGAAGAACAAATTAATTCTCCCTTTTCCTTTGGATCCCACATGGAAAAAACCACTCTCTATTTGTCAGCATTAACAACAACATTGAAGCTACTCATTGAATGTTGTGAAAATAGCTTGTTAGAGAAGGTGGAGGAGAGGGAAACAAATGAAATTTAAACCTACCCAATAACTTCTATTCATGCCTTTATTTCCCTACATGTTCCCCTTGTCTGCATGCTAAAATCTACCTCTATTCTTTGCATGATGGCCATCACTGTTTTGTTTTTCCATATTATTTTTTGTAGCTACTTACATGAGTTTTCATTAGAAATGAGGGCATTAGTATAATAAAGCCTTGGCTTTAATTCTTATATCCTTTTGTCATTAGGGAGAATATTATAAAACGTTACTCTCATAATATTGTGAACTTTAATAAGTCTTTCGCATTATTCTCTCCTCAATAAGTATTGTCCACACCCTCGCTTACCTCTATTTCTACCTTTTGAAAGGTCGTCTCATGAAACTTTTTCACTTTTTGATACTTCTTGGTATTTACGAGTCTTTGGATTTTATATATTTTGAACATTAATGGAGTCACCACTTTATTAATTTCCCCCTTTTGTAAATATCATTCGTGGCTCTCAATGACATGTATCTCCCTATAAATCTAAATCACTCGCTTTTAGTTTGGTATTACCTCGGTATTGTTTTAATCACCTTTAACCCTTCATGATTTTGATTTATCGAGCCCCACCCTACCCTTGTTTATGGTTAATGATTATAGTTAAATCTCTAATCTACTCGCAAGAGTAATATTATTTAATAAGATTTATTAAAAGGCCCCTTTGTTGTAGTCAGCCTTCTTTTATGAACCCCAAATTTTGTTTAAATGATTTTAAATGAATTCCAACAATATTTCAAAAATAGAAGTTTTTTTTGTTTACTATAAGGGATAACCAGTAGCAACACAAGCACACAGAGATTACAAGACCAATAATAGAAAAGGGAGTAAAAAGACAACGAACACGGGCCAAGAGGCCTAAAATGTTTTTTCTTTGTTTAATTAAAAAAGTGACAGAGTCACCTATACATATATTATCATAAGATATATTACACATTATGAGTAAAATTCTATGATACAAAGTTTTTGGAGGTGAGAAGAACACCAAAGAAATGGAAACGATTGCAGCATCGGACAAGAACTAACCAAAACCAAGGAGAAACAAAAACCACACCCATGATATTTACTTGGGGCATGAATCATGAATATTGGCAAAAAGTAGAGGCACAGGTGGAAGAATAGTAAACAATGATAGAGAAACAGATGGAGGCGAGGCGCCAGGTCGGGAGAATGGAGGCCGATGAATCGAATCGGTCCAAAGATCTCTCGTGCCTTAGTTGCCATCCCTACCGATAATTGGAACTTGTGAGCCTAAAGTGCAGCTACGAGAGGATTGAAGAGAATCAGCCTAAGACCTTTTCTATAAGCACTGTATACACAAGCAACTGCCATAGAAGATTACAGCAAATGCATGGGAAATAATCCCCCCATGGGAGCCTCACCACTGTGAATGTTATATCCATCCAGGGCTTCCTTCCACCAGTCTCAATTGAAGGACTGCTCAAGCACCATTGGAAATCTAATGGACACAACATAATATCATGGGTCCTACACCAAGGCCTACATATTTTTGATCTATAGGGCCAAAGGAGGTATTACAGGAAACAGAAACAAAAATACAAATTACCCTTAAACTAAATTTGATTTAGTCAAGTATCACGATACAAATAAATACTAGAACACCAACATTCCACGCGCAAGAGATAATAGAGAAAAATTGGTTATTCAACTGTAATACTAGTGTAAAATTTGATCTTAGTCACATTGGAGTAACGAGGTGATGGAATAAGATCCTAACCTAGGACAACTCGACCTAGATCCCAACCGAAGGCTAGATGGAGACAAATAATTGTTTCACATGTTGTTTGAAGATTCTAAGCATAACACAACATCACAACACATAAGAAATCGAGATGACTTAGTGTTTCAATCAAAGTAGGATGAATCATCTATAATCATTTTTGGTTTGCATAACTAGGTCATAAATATCCCAGAGAGTAAGTACTTAGACTTTCAAGTTAGTGACATCATACCTTTACTATTCAATTCCCAGTGCATGACTGCTTAACAAGTAGAAATTAATAGAACATCAAAAGAACCATAAATAAAAGAAATACATGTAACCCAGACCTTGCATGATTTTCTTCACAATGAATGCTACAAATATTGATACTTTATCGACAAGATATAGTCTTACATGAGTAGTGGTATATTTCTTGAACATCACTTAGGACCTCACAGATATACCATCAAACTAGAACATTATACCATCACTAAAGATAACATTGGATTCTAGTTGTCTTAAGGTTCGGTTACGTAGACTGTAACAATAGTTTAGTATTATTGAGCCTTCATAACAATTTAGCCTCACATGTTCACATCCAATACAATAGATGTGACTAGAAATTGGAAATTAACTATGCAAAATATTAACACTTATTAGTTACCCAAGACTTGTTAGCTACACCATCCTTTATAGGAGTAGGGTTTAAGTGAAAATCCCACTCTATCATACATAACCAAAATCAAAAGTATATCAAAACAGTTTGGAGTAAGCCTTAATAATGACTCAAGGTCCTAAGGAGTCTTCACGGTTAATTATTTATTGCAGCTTTAATATTATGTCTTCTAAGGACATTCAACACAGTATGAGCTCCTAAGAATGGACCTTTATCTTAGTCACCTAATACAAGTTTCTATAACCTAGATAATATGTTTCTTACGATCAATTTATGCATCATTCTAAACCAAACCCCCAATCACGGTCATACTCATAAGGGAATTAGTAACACTTTGAGGTTGAAGGGAAGCACGCGTTTTTACCCTCAAAGATTACTCAAATATTGAACTCTACTAATCTTAATTTATTGAATAGAATACGCTATATCATTAGATCAGATCCTCGAGTCTCCTTAATAGTTAATATTTGGTAGGACATCCACATAAAGGAAAAGTTTATTATTAGAAATGATAGATCTATAGGTGTGTGTTGATGGTGAGAAGAGATCGGTTTACCTATTGTATTGAGAAGTTCCTCTTTCCAAATATCTCATAGAGAAACAGTTACAACATGGGCATATATTAAGAAATGGGGAAAGTGCCCAAGAAACAAGAAATAAAACAGCATCTACATAAGAATCCCTATTTGGCTCTAGTCAAGTGACTTTACTCAAAGTTTGAGTTCCATTTGGTAGTAGGGAACATTAGTAGCTATAAATAGATATGAATTTGTTTGAAATAAATTCAGTGCCTTTTATAAATTTTATTTTGAACAACAGAGCATGGGATACGTCTTTCTTATCACTTTTTTTTTTCCTTAATACTTGTTTTCCCTCCAAACTTTAGACTTAGGAACTATAGTCCACTAGATGATATTAGTTGAACTAATCTCAAATCTTATTATTTACGATGGGTTTCAACCATGGAAATTTAGCCTTATGTATTCATAATTTATGTTTTAGAATTTAGACTTTCAGCAAACTCAAATTTTCTTGACACTATAATCCGCATGACTAACATCAACTAAGTCACACAACTTTGAAACAAAACACGACTTTTGAACAACACCAAGATACATAAAATTAACCCCTAGCAAAGTCAGCATGATCATAGAAAACAACACACAAAGTGTCAAATAACCTGATTGTTCAAAACTTATGTTTTGAAAGTTTTAGTGCCCTGTAGCCTCCCATGAGAGCACCACCAAACTTATACAATGTGATTCCACATTCCTAGACTTGCACAAGAAATATACTTCTATATACGTAGAATTCATCCAAGGATAAGATAAATAAAGTCAACGATGTGATCATAAGTACCAGATCAACAATGTCTATCATAACTAACAAATGTTCGGCGATAATCATCAATGTTTAACTTACAAAGAAAATAAAGATAGTCCAGAATTGCGGATTTGACACAACTTTCTAGACACCGTCTGCTAGAGAGTCATGCACTGGGGTAATTACTTCCTACTCTCCGACACCATCGTTAGGAAGAATCCTTGTGGCCAACTTGTGTTCTCGTGTAGTAGACTCATGGCATCTCATGGATGAAGCAGTTCACGTGACATCACACTCATCACACAATTCCTTATGACTTTGAGTATTATAGATAAGTATCTCTCTAGAGTATCAAGGTTCATTTCTTTGTTTGATTGTTCTTTATATTAATGAATTAGTTCTTTCCAACTGCTCTTTCCTCCTTTGCATTTAGATCATGTTGCGTATTTATAAGGATGTTCCTTTGTTCTCAACTTTTGGTTCTTATATTGTACCTCTTTTAGTCACATGGTCCATTCTTGTCCTTTGATGGACAATAATACATCGATTGAATTAATGGTGGACACCATAAATTTCTGGTGATACAACTTTGTGATACATATCAAATGTAAATCTTTTTCATAGAAAAGTATATAACACAAACATTATATAATATTATAATAAATGATAAACCTATACCAATGCATCTCATCATACATAAATCTATAGATATTTATTGCAAAGAAAGAGTTCGCATAGATAAGGTGAAAGGACCAATATGTCTAAATGGCATAAGGAGACTTATGTAATTTATATGTACCACAAGGCATCAAGCCATATGATACGTAAATATAATGTTAATGGCTTTAGAATAATAAAGTTTACATAGATAAGCTGAAAGCCACCATGGAATAGGGGGCAACTTGTTTTATTTACTAGGACAATTTCACATGCTAACATAATATTTCCTTCACAACGAGAAAAGTTACATATATAAGATGAAAGTGGCCATGAAATAGGAGGACACGTATTTTATTTGCTAGGAAAGGATTGTGCACTATAATTATGACCAATCTAGGGCTCGTGTGCATAAATGCCGAAGCGGTTCAAGTAATCTCCGGCACGTCCATAGAAGCCAACAATTTTTCCCTTGGAACTTGATTTAAAATAATCTCCATACTGAGAGCCATAAGGACCATATTTTTTCTTATTGGTCGTGAATGTCAAAGATGTGATTAACTTAATATCTCTGTAGTTCCCAACATGTCCTTCAATTCTTGTCAGGTGTTCATCTTCCTTCAAGTTGATCTGCAGTTTAAATAACAATTCAAATATAATAAACATGCCTGCTTGAATCTCAAGCTAAAACAATAAATATATATTATGAATATTTCATATTAAAAGGACCCAAAGATTTTCAAATAAAAAATAAATTGAAGTAAAACAAAATTACAAATTTTATAAAAAATAATATTATTGTTCATAACCCCCTAATTTTGTTTATGTACATATATGTTTAAACTAATGCAATAAGAGAAAGTATTCCATTAACAAATTTTAATAAATTCAATATAACTTATGTATTTAATACCAGAGTGGCACTGCCTCCGTTGCCTCCATGCTGAGGTGCGCTGATAACATAATCTTCTTTTTCACCCTTAAGACGATATTCAACCTGAATGGCATCGATAATATCTCCATGTCTTACTGTGATACTCTTGATACTGGAGTATGTACCATCCGTCCAACCAGATCCATCCTCACCACCCCACGGTCCCTCCACAGTGTAAAACGAATGTGCCTGAAAAAGAGTAAAAGAATAAACAATATATCGTGAAATCGAAGAAGAATAGATAATTTGGTGAAACGCAAGAAAGGGAGGGAAGGCCAATAACCAACCATTCTATACGGCTGATATTTTCTCGGCTTCAAACTAAAACGCGACTTGTATTTGCAATTGCAAATTCGTAGTGCTGTAATAAGTTAATAATAACCCAACCAAAGATTTGATTTATTTATAGCAGAGCGTGTAGGAGGAGGAGTACAGCTGTTCAAAAAGGAACTCTATAACTAAACGGTGAAAGGGTTGCGTAAAGATGCCTCTAAACCCACGTAATGATTATCAAATTGTGTCTGATGATTATCCAATATATACACCACAAGTTTTGTCAGTGGCTGAAATATTCAAACGTTACGGTGATGATTATTTCTGTATCCGTATCATGTGCATTAATGGATCTAGAACAAAAATGCGTCCTTGTTCATCACCGCATTCATTTCATTTCAAGATGAGGTGCATAACTCTAGTAAGGAAGGACAAAAGTTGTGCAAGTTAAAACTGGCAACCAAGATCACGTACCCTAACGGAGGATGAACATGTTTTTCAAACCGGTAAAACTCTCTGATACAGTTCTATTTTAGTGTTGACAGTTCATCGGTTGCCTGCCTAATCTCGCTGTTCTATCATTGGTGACCACCTATACATTGCCCACTCAAGCCGTATAAAGCGTGTGTGTTGCCACCAGGGTGAAATAATCAAACCTTGTAGTGCATAGGTTACACTATGCATTTAATCCCCATCTATTGACCTCTGTGTGCTTCCACCACACTGTTGGATGGGTTCATAGTTGAATGAGCCTTTTGCATGTCCTTTTGTTATATATCTGAGCTGCCCATTGGTTATAGGTTTTTGAGTTCTTAAGTTGTTTAGTCATAGTCCTTTGATAGTTAGCAACTGACCCGCAACCTTCCAGGCGTCCGCTTGGCGGGGTAAGGTACATAAGCCTATTCGCCAATGGTATTCCAAGGTGGGACCACTATGTTTATTGAATGAGAGCTTAAGGCATGGTGCACTCTCTAACCCTAGGCTACGTGTTGTGCTGCCAATGGTTGTATTGAAATGGGTAAAGCGAAATGCCTTGTACCTTTCCTCCGTGCTGATCTCCAAGTTGTTGGATCTCATTAGCTTATATTGAGTTTTCTCCTCGAATGTTGCATTTTAATAGTCAACATTTTCAGGTGAAGGTAAATGCAAGCTTTGTCGAGTCCACCCGGACTAGTGTGTTAGTGTTTATAGCTCAAATATGTATGTGGGTGTTTATATGGACTAATAACAAGGACTTATTAAATTGCGACATGTGTGCAATAGCGATGTGAATTCTATAGGTCCATCACATCATAAGGAATTAACACATACTCAACAACATTTTGATTTAAACTTGCGAGGAGATCCTTAGTCTTCGTTTAATGCCTAAATCTGTTCTCCTTGCCTTATTCCCCTACACAATATATTCTAGTGACGTGTTGACATGTATCACTCATTTATTGTTGGATCTCGTTCCCTTACATTATGCCAAGCAGTCCAATGAGCGCATGACTTAGTAAAATGACTTGGTGCCAAATGCCATGCACTTTGTCTTAGCCTACTTTGTCTCCACAAGGCTAAATGCTTCATAAAAATGGAGAACCATGAGTCCCATAACAAGTGGAGAATTGAAAGGGCGGTAGGACTTGTTAGGCAACATGCTGCAAAGTTTAGTCTTATTTTATTTTGACAATGCATGGAGGAAAATAGAGGTCCAAGGACAGTGCAAAGCATGGTTTTCTAAGTAATTTTTCTTAAAAAATGAATGTGCTTACCTACTCAAAAATTAAAATAGAAACTATTACAAAAACAAGAAAATCTTGCATTTATTCATCATTTAAAAATTGAATGATTTCTACAGTTCTCCCTTAGTAAGAGTCTGGAAAAATATTTTTGATAAAATTTAAATTTAAATTTAAGCATGGGTTTCTACTTGTAATGATGAAACTAGCATGTACCCATGCTAGTTCCCATTTAGTTTTATGCCTACCTTCATCTGAGTGTCTTAATGCAGTAACATATTGAAAATGACTTACTTTCGTGTTAGACTTGGCTCACAATCCAACCCCTACTCATCTCTACTTATGATGCAGGAGCATCTTGAATCACCCAAAACAATGATAATATTATTTTCCGTTCTTTTCAATTTTGGTGTTTACGGATACCCATTTGCTTGAATTATGAATCGGAACCTTCAAAATTTCCAAAAAGGCTAAGAACACAAGAACTTACTATTTTTAGTAACATTCTTGGTAAATTTCAGCCCAAGATCATGTCTCGATTTCAAGATATTAAAGTTGTTGTTTTCGAGGTTCATCGAAAAAGTTTCGGAATCAATTTTGAGGCACTTAGAGGTTTTGTAACATCCCGAAATTTGGCCGAAAATCAAAATATCGCGTAACGAGACATTTTGTGGACCCTCAGTTTTCCGTAAGCTTACCAACGCATCAAACAGTTCGTCAATCGGACACCCGGTTCAAAAGTTATGGCTCCCGGAAGTTGGGCTACCTAGTTTCTTAATTTTAAAATTTTGAAAATTATTTCTTGGGTGGGAAAAAAGGGACAGTTGGGTTCATTTTGGCGCCCAAGTGGGACTTACACATTGCAAAGAAAGTTGACATTGGGGAAATTACAGTAAGTGGTGTTGATGCCTATTTATAGCCTATTTTTAATAGTTCCAGAGGCAGTGGGAGGGAGGGAAGTTATTGGCAAGTCATGTCCATGCCAATGCGGAGGTCAAAAGATATCAAGAGATAGCTCCAGAAGGGTCCGTAAGTCACATATTTTTATTGTCAGAAAACTCCTATTTCTGTAATAAGAGGGCATATGACCCTAGAAATTGTATATCAGATTTGTAGGGCTCTTTTACATGCTAGGTTAATGAAGAAATGATGAAATAGTTTGCAGGTTGCTTAACCAATCTTTCTTGAGGTCTTGTTCGCGTGTCTATTTGAAATATATAAATTGTTGTTATATGTGTTTTGGGTGGAGTCCACCTTCATCAAGGCTAACCCACCTTCATCAACTTCACCCTCATTTGTATTGGTTTATATACATTCATTCCCACCTCAATATCATTGCTCTATCCCTTCAAGTGAGATCATTTGTATTGGAAAGGGGATTTATTTAAAGGCATTCATTGGGCACATAATAATTGCAAATAAAAAGAAAGGATCGTGAAAGAAACATAAGACTAATTAGAGCACACTTCAACTCTAAAGGGGAATAACGTGATCGAATTTGCATGATAAATATAAAGATTAAAAAAATTGATAGGATGAGGTGGTGTACATCGTAAGTTTTTGGAGATGCAAATTTGTAGGTACATAAAAATGGGAAGTAGAAGTGGATATTTTCCTTAGAAAAGTATGAAAAAAATACTTAGATGTTATAATCTATGATAATCAAGGTTATAGCCATGCATGTCATCAAACATAATTCTATACAAGTTTGTTGTAAAGGAAAACTTCACATAGATAAAATGAAATTGCGAATGTGCTTAGATGGCACGAGGAAACTTATTTGATTTATATATACCACAAGGTTCTATGCCATATGATGTGATAGTTCATAATATTGGGTTAATAATAAGAAAGCTTACATAGACAAGATTAAAGTGACCATCTAGAATAGGGGAGACTTATTTTATTTACTAGGAGAAGTTCATGTGCTAACGTAATATTCCTTGAATATAACAATATAGCTTTCATAGATAAGGGGAGAGTGGCCACGAAATAGGGAGACACTTGTTTTATCTGCTAAGAAAAGACCATGTGCTATAGATATGACTAGTTTAGGATTCATGTGTCTAAGAATTCACAAGATCTACTGAACAAAATGCAAGTATCAAATTGAAGTAGATTGGAAGTCAAAACGACAAGTACATATAGCCCTGAGTAACCTTGAGTTAATGGGAGTCAATCCCATGACTTAAGGAGATCTCAAGTAGATGTGGCAAGCTAAGTGGAGTGAAAGAGTTCGAAGGACTCTTCATAACTACCACACACCCAGTTGAGGTGTCTTATGCCATGTGCATAAAATGAGGCTTCCAAATGAGGCCAAATGAAAGCCAAATGAAATGTGTACACTAATACCCCCCCTTAAGCACAACTTAGGTGGGTGTAAAAGATGGGTCTCGGCAACAAGGCCTGATGAGGCACCCGTGTACAAAAAAAACTCTCATAAGTGGAGAAAGGTAGAAAACCCAATGGGAAAAAACTACCCCCCAAAAGAGAAAAAACAAGAAAGTGTACTAGACACTTTACAAAATACCCGAAGGTGATAATCCTGCTATGAAGAATCACTGGAAGCCTTCTGTGAAGCAACTCTGAACTCTGATGTAGCAACAAGTAATGATGATGTTGTAGTGGAAGTGTTCGTGACACATCTCAATACAATGCGGGAAAAATGTTAAAGAATGATGGAGTAGTGGAAGTGATCTTGACATATCTCTGTGGAAGTGCTCTTGGCACAACTTGGAAATGCACTCGACACACCTCTATGAACCCCCCCGTAATTCAATATTTTTATCCCAGTATTATTTGTGGCACTTTATAAATTAGTGCATGAATAACCCCCATAACTGAAAAAATGGAAAGAAAGTGTGGAAGTGTTCTAGACAGGACTCAATGAAGTGCTCTTGACATGATTCTATGGAAGTGCTCTTTGGCACAACTCTAAAATGTTCAAGGCACATTCTATACACCCCCCCAGATTCAAGATTAGGTGACTCCCCGGAATTGTGGCACTTTATAACTTAGTGCGTTATTACAATATAAATAGGTTAGATGCATGGGAAATGTGAAACTATTCACTTTTGCAAAAAGCGGTGCTCAATTTTGAGGTACCGAGCAAAAGTTATCACAAAAACAAGTTCCCGCAAAGTAGACCTATTTTAATAAATTGGCACTAATTAGCAAAAAAAATGCCCATGGCGAGAGGGAAACTAGCCTTCCAACGACTCGTTGGATTCGGCAAAGAATGAGAAATACAATGGTTTAATTTTGTGAGGGGGAATTGGCCTCCTGCCAACCCGGGCCTCACCCTTCGTCTTCGACAAGGACGGATTTTTAAAAACCATAATTCCTTGAAATCAATTTGCCCCAAAGTTTTAAATGTCCTGCCCCTATTTCAACACAAAACACATTGCCTATTTTGATAACAATTTGAAAAGCAATAATTTTAAATGCTTTCAAAACAAAATTAGGGCATAATTTTGATATTTCAAGCCCAAATTTCAAGGCACAGTAAGGTGGAAATGCAAAAAGAAACAGGGGCATCTAGGTGGGAGTAGCAGAGGTGGCCAGAAGAGAGCTTCTAGAGCTCATGGAGTGAACAGAGGAATTTGGGGTCGAAATTGCACTTCACAGGTAGATTTTGAGGCTGTGTATGGTGTCCTCTCTGTAGTTTTATGGCACCATTGGGGGCGATTTACCCTTGAATGCTGTAGAGGCAGACAGAGAATGGCGGCCAGATGACATGCAAGAGTTGATTTAACCCCTTTCTCAGACTAAATCTGCTTTCGCACAGCACAAATCAGGAGTCGATTTGCTTCGTGGCTCAGATGTGTGTGACCGCCGGTGTGTCTGAAGGTTGTTCGTTGCTAGACGCTGTAGCTCTGTGCGCTTACTGCATAGCAAGGGCTTCTGAGAGTGGGGCATCTAGGCCCTCTGCAAACCCCTTGTCACCGTCACCATTCCCCTTCCTCAAATGTCGCTTCCTAATGCCAAACGGGACACACAGCCCACAATCGAGCCTCTCAACAGGCCGATTTTCTCAGACGTGGGCCTCAGGCAGATCGTTAAACTTGAACAGAGAAATGGGTGCTGAGAGAGGAAACATCCATGCTGAAGTTGAACAGGAGATTTCACACCTTTTAGGGACACCAATCGGCCACAATAACCCTCTAATCGCCAATAATGGCAGTCGGAAACCACAAATCAGAGGCTTTGATAATGGCGAAAATCTTCACAAACAACAATGAAGCCATCGATCAGAGGAATTCAAATAGTCTGAGAGGCCAAAAAATGACTTAATCCTCCAAATCATTTGCCAAAAAATGGCCTGCAAAATTTGACGACTTTGTGACTCCAAAACGAACTAGAAAACAATCTCAGATTGCTCTGATGCCATCTACGAATTCACAAGATCTACTGAACAGAATGCAAGTATCAAATTGAAGTAGATTAGAAGTCAAAATGACAAGTACATATAGCCCTGAGTAACCTTGAGTTAATGGGAGTCAATCCCATGACATAAGGAGATCTCAAGTAGATGTGGCAAGCTAAGTGGAGTGAAAGAGTTCGAAGGACTCTTCATAACTACCACACACCCAGCTGAGGTGTCTTATGCCATGTGCATAAAATGAGGCTTCCAGATGAGGCCAAATAAAAGCCAAATGAAACCAAATGAAATGTGTACACTAATAATGTGCATAAATATCAAGCGGTCTAAGTAATCTCAAGTGTGTATATTGAAGCCAATAATTGACATATAATTTTAAGGATTTTGTGACTTACTTGCGAGTTGATGCCATGATATTATGGGTATCTCTAATGATATTGCAATGCATAAAATTATTCTGTTGCCTCGTGTTTAACCAGTTTTTAAAAAACTTAGAAAGATGCATCCAAAGGTCACTTTAACGGGTAAAGACAAGATTGAAAAGAGGTTGAAAGTAGTATTTATTACACAAATTGATTATTCTCCATTCATTTATAGTACGATTCCTATGGAAAAACCTAATGGATGTGTTCACATATTTATTAACTTTAGAAAAGTAAAAAACACATCACCTAAGGATGGCTTCCCATTGCCTAATATTGATACGATTTTAGATTCTATTGTAGGGCATGAGATATTACCATTTATGGATGGATTTTCTAGTTATTATCAAATTCTTCTCAGCGACAAAGATTAACACAAGACTACTTTTTCCACTCCATGGCTACACTTTCTTACGGTTTCATGTCTTTTGGATTGAAAACTTGTTTGGATATCCCGTACAATTAAGATGAAGTAGAGTGATTAAATTGCAAAAATAACACAATGCTCGAAAACTAGTTGTAACTATGATTGTATTGATGAAAGGTATCAAGGGCCTCTTCATGGGGGAAACCTGCTTGCAAGAGAAAATATCTCTTACAAAATGTGATTCCAACATCATAATTACTTTATTACAACATCAATATATACTCCTCACAAAGGGTGGGCTAAAAGGTACTCTTGATGTTTAGATTAACACTCTTGTGGAAACCCCCGCACATGTGAACACCTAGTATGGGAATCCTCCAAACATGGGATGCAGTATGTAGGACAACCTTTGGGATTGAGAAGTTGGATATTCATAGGATTTCCAACGAGCTCTTTTGATGCACTTGTAGGGAAAAGGGAGGAGGAAGAACTAAAAACGTAAACCTATTTTAATAAGGTGATGTGCAAAACACGACCTTTCTATTTGTGTTGGGCAAACTACAGAGCTTTTAATAGACGATGGGGCAAAAAGACACAACCAAAAAAATGAAGGGCACAAGCTTTGCATGTTGATTGATTTTCAAAATGTTATAGGTGGCCTAAATGGATCAACTAGACACAAATACAAAGATCAAGGTTATAAATACAAATGGAAAGACAAAGATAAACTTAGAGGAAAAAATGACATAAACATGGTGAGTAAAGCTATTTATGCATGAAAACCAAGATAATCACAACCGGATATTAAGGGTATAAATATGTTTATCCCGCTATGCATGCCATTGTAGATGTAAAAAATAAGATAAAATACATGCTCAAAGGTCTGAATCTGCACACTCGAGATACACAATGCCAGAGTTTTGCTAGTAAAGTCTCTCACCTTTTTCGAATGATTCAAATGCAATATTTATAATTCCAGAGGAAGAGAAGGGAATGTGAGGAGAGAAGATATGTCGAAGAGAATAGAAGAACAAATTAATTCTCCCTTTTCCTTTGGATCCCACATGGAAAAAACCACTCTCTATTTGTCAGCATTAACAACAACATTGAAGCTACTCATTGAATGTTGTGAAAATAGCTTGTTAGAGAAGGTGGAGGAGAGGGAAACAAATGAAATTTAAACCTACCCAATAACTTCTATTCATGCCTTTATTTCCCTACATGTTCCCCTTGTCTGCATGCTAAAATCTACCTCTATTCTTTGCATGATGGCCATCACTGTTTTGTTTTTCCATATTATTTTTTGTAGCTACTTACATGAGTTTTCATTAGAAATGAGGGCATTAGTATAATAAAGCCTTGGCTTTAATTCTTATATCCTTTTGTCATTAGGGAGAATATTATAAAACGTTACTCTCATAATATTGTGAACTTTAATAAGTCTTTCGCATTATTCTCTCCTCAATAAGTATTGTCCACACCCTCGCTTACCTCTATTTCTACCTTTTGAAAGGTCGTCTCATGAAACTTTTTCACTTTTTGATACTTCTTGGTATTTACGAGTCTTTGGATTTTATATATTTTGAACATTAATGGAGTCACCACTTTATTAATTTCCCCCTTTTGTAAATATCATTCGTGGCTCTCAATGACATGTATCTCCCTATAAATCTAAATCACTCGCTTTTAGTTTGGTATTACCTCGGTATTGTTTTAATCACCTTTAACCCTTCATGATTTTGATTTATCGAGCCCCACCCTACCCTTGTTTATGGTTAATGATTATAGTTAAATCTCTAATCTACTCGCAAGAGTAATATTATTTAATAAGATTTATTAAAAGGCCCCTTTGTTGTAGTCAGCCTTCTTTTATGAACCCCAAATTTTGTTTAAATGATTTTAAATGAATTCCAACAATATTTCAAAAATAGAAGTTTTTTTTGTTTACTATAAGGGATAACCAGTAGCAACACAAGCACACAGAGATTACAAGACCAATAATAGAAAAGGGAGTAAAAAGACAACGAACACGGGCCAAGAGGCCTAAAATGTTTTTTCTTTGTTTAATTAAAAAAGTGACAGAGTCACCTATACATATATTATCATAAGATATATTACACATTATGAGTAAAATTCTATGATACAAAGTTTTTGGAGGTGAGAAGAACACCAAAGAAATGGAAACGATTGCAGCATCGGACAAGAACTAACCAAAACCAAGGAGAAACAAAAACCACACCCATGATATTTACTTGGGGCATGAATCATGAATATTGGCAAAAAGTAGAGGCACAGGTGGAAGAATAGTAAACAATGATAGAAAAACATATGGAGGCGAGGCGCCAGGTCGGGAGAATGGAGGCCGATGAATCGAATCGGTCCAAAGATCTCTCGTGCCTTAGTTGCCATCCCTACCGATAATTGGAACTTGTGAGCCTAAAGTGCAGCTACGAGAGGATTGAAGAGAATCAGCCTAAGACCTTTTCTATAAGCACTGTATACACAAGCAACTGCCATAGAAGATTACAGCAAATGCATGGGAAATAATCCCCCCATGGGAGCCTCACCACTGTGAATGTTATATCCATCCAGGGCTTCCTTCCACCAGTCTCAATTGAAGGACTGCTCAAGCACCATTGGAAATCTAATGGACACAACATAATATCATGGGTCCTACACCAAGGCCTACATATTTTTGATCTATAGGGCCAAAGGAGGTATTACAGGAAACAGAAACAAAAATACAAATTACCCTTAAACTAAATTTGATTTAGTCAAGTATCACGATACAAATAAATACTAGAACACCAACATTCCACGCGCAAGAGATAATAGAGAAAAATTGGTTATTCAACTGTAATACTAGTGTAAAATTTGATCTTAGTCACATTGGAGTAACGAGGTGATGGAATAAGATCCTAACCTAGGACAACTCGACCTAGATCCCAACCGAAGGCTAGATGGAGACAAATAATTGTTTCACATGTTGTTTGAAGATTCTAAGCATAACACAACATCACAACACATAAGAAATCGAGATGACTTAGTGTTTCAATCAAAGTAGGATGAATCATCTATAATCATTTTTGGTTTGCATAACTAGGTCATAAATATCCCAGAGAGTAAGTACTTAGACTTTCAAGTTAGTGACATCATACCTTTACTATTCAATTCCCAGTGCATGACTGCTTAACAAGTAGAAATTAATAGAACATCAAAAGAACCATAAATAAAAGAAATACATGTAACCCAGACCTTGCATGATTTTCTTCACAATGAATGCTACAAATATTGATACTTTATCGACAAGATATAGTCTTACATGAGTAGTGGTATATTTCTTGAACATCACTTAGGACCTCACAGATATACCATCAAACTAGAACATTATACCATCACTAAAGATAACATTGGATTCTAGTTGTCTTAAGGTTCGGTTACGTAGACTGTAACAATAGTTTAGTATTATTGAGCCTTCATAACAATTTAGCCTCACATGTTCACATCCAATACAATAGATGTGACTAGAAATTGGAAATTAACTATGCAAAATATTAACACTTATTAGTTACCCAAGACTTGTTAGCTACACCATCCTTTATAGGAGTAGGGTTTAAGTGAAAATCCCACTCTATCATACATAACCAAAATCAAAAGTATATCAAAACAGTTTGGAGTAAGCCTTAATAATGACTCAAGGTCCTAAGGAGTCTTCACGGTTAATTATTTATTGCAGCTTTAATATTATGTCTTCTAAGGACATTCAACACAGTATGAGCTCCTAAGAATGGACCTTTATCTTAGTCACCTAATACAAGTTTCTATAACCTAGATAATATGTTTCTTACGATCAATTTATGCATCATTCTAAACCAAACCCCCAATCACGGTCATACTCATAAGGGAATTAGTAACACTTTGAGGTTGAAGGGAAGCACGCGTTTTTACCCTCAAAGATTACTCAAATATTGAACTCTACTAATCTTAATTTATTGAATAGAATACGCTATATCATTAGATCAGATCCTCGAGTCTCCTTAATAGTTAATATTTGGTAGGACATCCACATAAAGGAAAAGTTTATTATTAGAAATGATAGATCTATAGGTGTGTGTTGATGGTGAGAAGAGATCGGTTTACCTATTGTATTGAGAAGTTCCTCTTTCCAAATATCTCATAGAGAAACAGTTACAACATGGGCATATATTAAGAAATGGGGAAAGTGCCCAAGAAACAAGAAATAAAACAGCATCTACATAAGAATCCCTATTTGGCTCTAGTCAAGTGACTTTACTCAAAGTTTGAGTTCCATTTGGTAGTAGGGAACATTAGTAGCTATAAATAGATATGAATTTGTTTGAAATAAATTCAGTGCCTTTTATAAATTTTATTTTGAACAACAGAGCATGGGATACGTCTTTCTTATCACTTTTTTTTTTCCTTAATACTTGTTTTCCCTCCAAACTTTAGACTTAGGAACTATAGTCCACTAGATGATATTAGTTGAACTAATCTCAAATCTTATTATTTACGATGGGTTTCAACCATGGAAATTTAGCCTTATGTATTCATAATTTATGTTTTAGAATTTAGACTTTCAGCAAACTCAAATTTTCTTGACACTATAATCCGCATGACTAACATCAACTAAGTCACACAACTTTGAAACAAAACACGACTTTTGAACAACACCAAGATACATAAAATTAACCCCTAGCAAAGTCAGCATGATCATAGAAAACAACACACAAAGTGTCAAATAACCTGATTGTTCAAAACTTATGTTTTGAAAGTTTTAGTGCCCTGTAGCCTCCCATGAGAGCACCACCAAACTTATACAATGTGATTCCACATTCCTAGACTTGCACAAGAAATATACTTCTATATACGTAGAATTCATCCAAGGATAAGATAAATAAAGTCAACGATGTGATCATAAGTACCAGATCAACAATGTCTATCATAACTAACAAATGTTCGGCGATAATCATCAATGTTTAACTTACAAAGAAAATAAAGATAGTCCAGAATTGCGGATTTGACACAACTTTCTAGACACCGTCTGCTAGAGAGTCATGCACTGGGGTAATTACTTCCTACTCTCCGACACCATCGTTAGGAAGAATCCTTGTGGCCAACTTGTGTTCTCGTGTAGTAGACTCATGGCATCTCATGGATGAAGCAGTTCACGTGACATCACACTCATCACACAATTCCTTATGACTTTGAGTATTATAGATAAGTATCTCTCTAGAGTATCAAGGTTCATTTCTTTGTTTGATTGTTCTTTATATTAATGAATTAGTTCTTTCCAACTGCTCTTTCCTCCTTTGCATTTAGATCATGTTGCGTATTTATAAGGATGTTCCTTTGTTCTCAACTTTTGGTTCTTATATTGTACCTCTTTTAGTCACATGGTCCATTCTTGTCCTTTGATGGACAATAATACATCGATTGAATTAATGGTGGACACCATAAATTTCTGGTGATACAACTTTGTGATACATATCAAATGTAAATCTTTTTCATAGAAAAGTATATAACACAAACATTATATAATATTATAATAAATGATAAACCTATACCAATGCATCTCATCATACATAAATCTATAGATATTTATTGCAAAGAAAGAGTTCGCATAGATAAGGTGAAAGGACCAATATGTCTAAATGGCATAAGGAGACTTATGTAATTTATATGTACCACAAGGCATCAAGCCATATGATACGTAAATATAATGTTAATGGCTTTAGAATAATAAAGTTTACATAGATAAGCTGAAAGCCACCATGGAATAGGGGGCAACTTGTTTTATTTACTAGGACAATTTCACATGCTAACATAATATTTCCTTCACAACGAGAAAAGTTACATATATAAGATGAAAGTGGCCATGAAATAGGAGGACACGTATTTTATTTGCTAGGAAAGGATTGTGCACTATAATTATGACCAATCTAGGGCTCGTGTGCATAAATGCCAAAGCGGTTCAAGTAATCTCCGGCACGTCCATAGAAGCCAACAATTTTTCCCTTGGAACTTGATTTAAAATAATCTCCATACTGAGAGCCATAAGGACCATATTTTTTCTTATTGGTCGTGAATGTCAAAGATGTGATTAACTTAATATCTCTGTAGTTCCCAACATGTCCTTCAATTCTTGTCAGGTGTTCATCTTCCTTCAAGTTGATCTGCAGTTTAAATAACAATTCAAATATAATAAACATGCCTGCTTGAATCTCAAGCTAAAACAATAAATATATATTATGAATATTTCATATTAAAAGGACCCAAAGATTTTCAAATAAAAAATAAATTGAAGTAAAACAAAATTACAAATTTTATAAAAAATAATATTATTGTTCATAACCCCCTAATTTTGTTTATGTACATATATGTTTAAACTAATGCAATAAGAGAAAGTATTCCATTAACAAATTTTAATAAATTCAATATAACTTATGTATTTAATACCAGAGTGGCACTGCCTCCGTTGCCTCCATGCTGAGGTGCGCTGATAACATAATCTTCTTTTTCACCCTTAAGACGATATTCAACCTGAATGGCATCGATAATATCTCCATGTCTTACTGTGATACTCTTGATACTGGAGTATGTACCATCCGTCCAACCAGATCCATCCTCACCACCCCACGGTCCCTCCACAGTGTAAAACGAATGTGCCTGAAAAAGAGTAAAAGAATAAACAATATATCGTGAAATCGAAGAAGAATAGATAATTTGGTGAAACGCAAGAAAGGGAGGGAAGGCCAATAACCAACCATTCTATACGGCTGATATTTTCTCGGCTTCAAACTAAAACGCGACTTGTATTTGCAATTGCAAATTCGTAGTGCTGTAATAAGTTAATAATAACCCAACCAAAGATTTGATTTATTTATAGCAGAGCGTGTAGGAGGAGGAGTACAGCTGTTCAAAAAGGAACTCTATAACTAAACGGTGAAAGGGTTGCGTAAAGATGCCTCTAAACCCACGTAATGATTATCAAATTGTGTCTGATGATTATCCAATATATACACCACAAGTTTTGTCAGTGGCTGAAATATTCAAACGTTACGGTGATGATTATTTCTGTATCCGTATCATGTGCATTAATGGATCTAGAACAAAAATGCGTCCTTGTTCATCACCGCATTCATTTCATTTCAAGATGAGGTGCATAACTCTAGTAAGGAAGGACAAAAGTTGTGCAAGTTAAAGGCAACCAAGATCACGTACCCTAACGGAGGATGGACATGTTTTTCAAACCGGTAAAACTGTCTGATACAGTTCTATTCTAGTGTTGACAGTTCATCGGTTGCCTGCCTAATCTCGCTGTTCTATCATTGGTGACCACCTATACATTGCCCACTCAAGCCGTATAAAGCGTGTGTGTTGCCACCAGGGTGAAATAATCAAACCTTGTAGTGCATAGGTTACACTATGCATTTAATCCCCATCTATTGACCTCTGTGTGCTTCCACCACACTGTTGGATGGGTTCATAGTTGAATGAGCCTTTTGCATGTCCTTTTGTTATATATCTGAGCTGCCCATTGGTTATAGGTTTTTGAGTTCTTAAGTTGATTAGTCATAGTCCTTTGATAGTTAGCAACTGACCCGCAACCTTCCAGGCGTCCGCTTGGCGGGGTAAGGTACATAAGCCTATTCGCCAATGGTATTCCAAGGTGGGACCACTATGTTTATTGAATCAGAGCTTAAGGCATGGTGCACTCTCTAACCCTAGGCTACGTGTTGTGCTGCCAATGGTTGTATTGAAATGGGTAAAGCGAAATGCCTTGTACCTTTCCTCCGTGCTGATCTCCAAGTTGTTGGATCTCATTAGCTTATATTGAGTTTTCTCCTCGAATGTTGCATTTTAATAGTCAACATTTTCAGATGAAGGTAAATGCAAGCTTTGTCGAGTCCACCTGGACTAGTGTGTTAGTGTTTATAGCTCAAATATGTATGTGGGTGTTTATATGGACTAATAACAAGGACTTATTAAATTGCGACATGTGTGCAATAGCGATGTGAATTCTATAGGTCCATCACATCATAAGGAATTAACACATACTCAACAACATTTTGATTTAAACATGCGAGGAGATCCTTAGTCTTCGTTTAATGCCTAAATCTGTTCTCCTTGCCTTATTCCCCTACACAATATATTCTAGTGACGTGTTGACATGTATCACTCATTTATTGTTGGATCTCGTTCCCTTACATTATGCCAAGAAGTCCAATGAGCGCATGACTTAGTAAAATGACTTGGTGCCAAATGCCATGCACTTTGTCTTAGCCTACTTTGTCTCCACAAGGCTAAATGCTTCATAAAAATGGAGAACCATGAGTCCCATAACAAGTGGAAAATTGAAAGGGCGGTAGGACTTGTTAGGCAACATGCTGCAAAGTTTAGTCTTATTTTATTTTGACAATGCATGGAGGAAAATAGAGGTCCAAGGACAGTGCAAAGCATGGTTTTCTAAGTAATTTTTCTTACCTAGCTCAAAAATTAAAATAGAAACTATTACAAAAACAAGAAAATCTTGCATTTATTCATCATTTAAAAATTGAATGATTTCTACAGTTCTCCCTTAGTAAGAGTCTGGAAAAATATTTTTGATAAAATTTAAATTTAAATTTAAGCATGGGTTTCTACTTGTAATGATGAAACTAGCATGTACCCATGCTAGTTCCCATTTAGTTTTATGCCTACCTTCATCTGAGTGTCTTAATGCAGTAACATATTGAAAATGACTTACTTTCGTGTTAGACTTGGCTCACAATCCAACCCCTACTCATCTCTACTTATGATGCAGGAGCATCTTGAATCACCCAAAACAATGATAATATTATTTTCCGTTCTTTTCAACTTTGGTGTTTACGGATACCCATTTGCTTGAATTATGAATCGGAACCTTCAAAATTTCCAAAAAGGCTAAGAACACAATAACTTACTATTTTTAGTAACCCTATATCAGAGAAGCGGTTGAGGCAAAAATTTTCCCCAAAGATTTGAAATAGTCAAATAAACATTCTTGGTAAATTTCAGCCCAAGATCATGTCTCGATTTCAAGATATTAAAGTTGTTGTTTTCGAGGTTCATCGAAAAAGTTTCGGAATCAATTTTGAGGCACTTAGAGGTTTTGTAACATCCCAAAATTTGGCCGAAAATCAAAATATCGCGTAACGAGACATTTTGTGGACGCTCAGTTTTCCGCAAGCTTACCAACGCATCAAACAGTTCATCAATCGGACACCCGGTTCAAAAGTTATGGCTCTTGAAAGTTGGGCTACCTAGTTTCTTAATTTTAAAATTTTGAAAATTATTTCTTGGGTGGGAAAAAAGGGACGGTTGGGTTCATTTTGGTGCCCAAGTGGGACTTACACATTGCAAAGAAAGCTGACATTGGGGAAATTACAGTAAGTGGTGTTGATGCCTATTTATAGCCTATTTTTAATAGTTCCAGAGGCAGTGGGAGGGAGGGAAGTTATTGGCAAGTCATGTCCATGCCAATGCGAAGGTCAAAAGATATCAAGAGATAGCTCCAGAAGGGTCCGTAAGTCACATATTTTTATTGTCAGAAAACTCCTATTTCTGTAATAAGAGAGCATATGACCCTAGAAATTGTATATCAGATTTGTAGGGCTCTTTTACATGCTAGGTTAATGAAGAAATGATGAAATAGTTTGCAGGTTGCTTAACCAATCTTTATTGAGGTCTTGTTCGGGTGTCTATTTGAAATATATAAATTGTTGTTATATGTGTTTTGGGTGGAGTCCACCTTCATCAAGGCTAACCCACCTTCATCAACTTCACCCTCATTTGTATTGGTTTATATACATTCATTCCCACCTCAATATCATTGCTCTATCCCTTCAAGTGAGATCATTTGTATTGGAAAGGGGATTTATTTAAAGGCATTCATTGGGCACATAATAATTGCAAATAAAAAGAAAGGATCATGAAAGAAAAATAAGACTAATTAGAGCACACTTCGACTCTAAAGGGGAATAATGTGATCGAATTTATATCATCAATATAAAGATTAAAAAAATTGATAAGATAAGGTGGTGTACATCGTAAGTTTTCGGAGATGCAAATTTGTAGGTACATAAAAATGGGAAGTAAAAGTGGATATTTTCCTTAGAAAAGTATGAAAAAAATACTTAGATGTTATAATCTATGATAATCAAGGTTATAGCCATGCATGTCATCAAACATAATTCTATACAAGTTTGTTGTAAAGGAAAACTTCACATAGATAAAATGAAATTGTGAATGTGTTTAGATGGCACGAGGAAACTTATTTGATTTATATATACCACAAGGTTCTATGCCATATGATGTGATAGTTCATAATATTGGGTTAATAATAAGAAATCTTACATAGACAAGATTAAAGTGACCATCTAGAATAGGGGAGACTTATTTTATTTACTAGGATAAGTTCATGTGCTAACGTAATATTCCTTGAATATAACAATATAGCTTTCATAGATAAGGGGAGAGTGGCCATGAAATAGGGAGACACTTGTTTTATTTGCTAAGAAAAGACCATGTGCTATAGATATGACTCGTTTAGGATTCATGTGCATAAATATCATGTGGTCTAGGTAATCTCAAGTGTGTATATTGAAGCCAATAATTGACATATAATTTTAAGATTTTTGTGACTTACTTGCGAGTTGATGCCATGATATTATGGGTATCTCTAATGATATTGTAATGCATAAAATTATTCTATTGCCTCGTGTTTAACCAGTTTTTAGAAAACTTAGAAAGATGCATCCAAAGGTCACTTTAACGGGTAAAGACAAGATTGAAAAGAGGTTGAAAGTAGTATTTATTACACAAATTGATTATTCTCCATTCATTTACAGTACGATTCCTATGGAAAAACCTAATAGATGTGTTTACATATTTATTAACTTTAGAAAAGTAAAAAACACATCACCTAAGGATGGCTTCCCATTGCCTAATATTCATACGATTTTAGATCCTATTGTAGGGCATGAGATACTATCATTTATGGTTGGATTTTCTAGTTATTATCAAATTCTTCTCAGCCACAAAGATTAACACAAGACTACTTTTTCCACTCCATGGCTACACTTTCTTATGGTTTCATGTCTTTTGGATTGAAAACTTGTTTGGATATCCCATACAATTAAGATCAAATAGAGTGATTAAATTGCAAAATAAACACAATGCTCAAAAACTATTTGTAACTATGATTGTATTGATGAAAGGTATCAAGGGCCTTGTTGGTGATTGTTTTGATGCAATCATAACAATAAGTTAAAATTCACATATAATGAACTGAAACTATACTTGAAAGATAAGAAGGAATCGTTTAAGATTCACTTAATCCCAAGTCTACAATGGTCATGTTGGTCAAATTCAGTTGGTCAATGTGAAGCTGTAATGTTCAAGGGGCCTTACGTAGTTTAGGGTTTCCTTTTGGTTTACTGGACTCAAACTATGCAAAAAGATCATGAGATATGTCAATACTTTTTCATTTCTTTGCATAAAAGTGTTACTGTGCTACAAAGCTTTAGATGGTTGTCTTGAATTATTGCAGCCTTCCTCTTTATATATTTATGAAAACTTGTCTACTTTTAACTCTGTTGTTCATGCTTCTTCAAATATGAGACAAATTTCCTTCAAATTTCTATGTTTTAAGCTAAATATTTCAGATGGGTTGGGAAAAGTTAGAAAGATCTAATCTAAACCTCATTTACTCTACCGAAGGATCTAATTGTTCTATTATGCACTATATAAATCATACAGCAATTTGATCAAATCCACAGTAAAAACCTTAAATGTAAGTTCTGAGCATTTTCACAAACATACATTTAAAATTGCAAGCTCTCAAAGAAAATATTTCAAAACACAAAGAAGAGCAGGACAACACTTAGAAGATAGATGCAGAACTCCAGATTCTATTGTATTAGAAACAAACAGTCATACATGATTTACAATGCTGGAATGACTCTTAACTTCATTGATCAAACTACAAAGAATTTACAAGCTTTACAGATACAATAAGAAAGCCAGATGTTCCACGCACTCCTTACTGCAGACATAGGTGACCTCCTTCTTCTACTTCTAAACTAAAAGGTCCCTCTATTCTAAATGTTACTTCTACAAATCTCTGCTACTACAAATCTCTATGTAGCCCCTGTGTGTGTATTACAATGTATTAAGGCATAATATATAAACTTTCTGATTGTCCTCAATACAGCCCAAAACCCTAGTGGTTGAGTAATGGTTCAAACCCTAGGTTACAGCATTGAATGTAGGTGAACCAATTTCCCAAAAATATCTCTAAATATGTGTCAAATCTAGGTGAAAATATGCCCCTTTCTGAAACCCTAGTAGTTTAGACGTAAATTCTGCAACCTACTGTCATTATGTTTTATCTGCATTTTGGGTCTTCTCATTGATGTCCCTTGACTTTCTACACTTCATCCTTATCTTCTCTTTGCTTCTGAAATCTGATCTTCTTCTCGGACGTCACTGCCATTAAGTTTTAGCTTCTTCCTCAGCTACAAACTTGCAAAAATAGACCAGCAATAAGTACCATTGATTATTAAATAACCTTTTTCGAAACACCTATTAGATCCAAGTGGGGCCGAGCAAAAATCATGACTATCGGTTCAAAATCTACAAAAAACATGTTCATACTGCACATATTGTGTCAAAACTTACTGGGTCAACCATCGCAGACTAGAAACAATGCAAATGCAGGGTCAAAGTGTGTCGAAAATACCCTAAAAATCCTATCGCTAAATGCCTATTGCCTATCGGCGCCAAAAAACCATCATCGGCGGGCCCTAAAGATCGCCCACCGACCTCCTATGTCTAGCCGAAAAATGGCCCCTTTATCTGCCTTTTATGAGAAACGGTGCCCTCAAAAAGAGACACGTGGCGCATTCTGCACGAGGGGCTTATGAAACTGTTGCTTTGTGCGGAAGGCGACACGTGGCGCGCTCCATGCTTTCGTTTGAAACTATTTCAAAACTTATTGAAACTCTTTAGATTCATGCGGAAAAAGACACGTGTGGTCCTCCGTGCAATTGCTAGGGGCTACTGAGAAACATGCGGAAGCTCTCCCGAAACCATTTGAAACTATCACGGAAAGTGACACTTGTCACTCTCTGCGTGACTGTTGCGACCCTTAGACACTTTTTGAAACTTTTGAAACTGTTGGTGGAAGGCGCCACATGGCGTCTTCCGCGTAGACGCTTGAAACTTAAGGGGCTTGGTGGGTCATACATCGGAGGGTGACACTTGTCACACTTCGTGGGGCCTTGGAAACCTTTTGAAACTCTACGTTGGGTCTTGCGGAGAGTGACACTTGTCACACTCTGCGGGGCTTTGGAAACCCTTTGAAACTGCTGCGAAACCATTTGAAACTGTCGTGGAAGGTGCCACGTGGCGTCTTCCGAGCAACCTTTGAAACACTTTAAGAAACTTTTGGAGACTATGGCAGAAGGCGCCACGTGGTGTCTTCCGCGCAACCATTGAAACTGTTAGAAACTTTTAGGGGCTCTGCAGAGAGTGACAAGTGGCACGCTCCGCGCTACTGTTGCAATTTTAAGGGACTATTGCGGAAGGTGCCATGTGGCGTCTTCCACACAAAATTGAAACTTTTAAGAAACTTTAGTGGCCCACAGATGGTTTTAAGTCTTTAAAGGGGGCCGCTGCAGAAGGCAACAAGTGGCGTGCTCCGCGTGACCTTGGAAACTTTTTAGAAACAATAAGAAACTACTCGGGGTTCAACGTTGGTCATTTGCAACACTATGAGACTCATGCGGAGTGTGACACTTGGTGCGCTCTGCGTAGCCATTTGAAACATTTAGGAACATTTAACGAAACATTTGAAACCTTGCACTATTTAAACCCTATAGTGCATTTTACCAAAATGGGCATAAGTTGCAAAATATGACGAATTTTTAGGTGATTCTAAATGCAACCCTCGCTCATTTTTTACAAGGAATCCAACCATACCATGCACTGGCACTCAAAATGCATTTTCTCACTAATTTTATCAAGGTTTGCAAATTTCACTCTCTTTTCCCTTACCACCAAGGACAAACCCACAAAAAATAGAAGCAAAAAGAAAAGCCACAGCAGGGGTCCCCATTTTGCTAAGGAATAAAATGGGGCGTGTTGTGAACATCACAACAACTAGCCACCAAACAAAACAACCAAATTCAAGGCATCTAAGAAAATTAAGTGAAATAAATGCATAACTTCCGACTATCCATCTTGTAAATTATTATTCAACTTGAGACCTAAGGCATTCAATAAGGGTGCATGAATTTTTATTTTTAGTTTAATTGTGTGCACGTGATTAATAAGCCTTATCTTGAAGATCGGTTGAACAAACCAGTGACTGATATTAGCCTACATAGGTGAGGATATTCCCTCATAGCCGACCGGATAGAGCCTTGCTACCAGTGAGCGTCTATAGCCCCGGCAAGGTTATCGTTACAATTCTCCTAAGTAGAGCCCCACTGCCAGCGAGCGTCTATAGCCCCGGTAGAGTTACTTAGATGGATTAATCTAGATTTTCAGTATAATCCACTTTATTTATTTTTTATTTTTTTATTTTCTGATTTTGAAAGAGATTTCACAAGATATAGCAATTTGTAGCTTCGTGATGCAAGGAGTGGACACTTGCTGAAATTAAGCTGAGAATTGTAATGGTACCAAGGGTGACCTCTGATTTTTCACCTAATATCTACACTGGTAGATTCAACAAACCCAAGGATTTTAGGTGTGTCATCGTGAGAAACTTGCCTCGAATCCTCAATCACATTTGTTGAATACGAAATTTCAGAAGATAAATAACTCTCTACATTCATGACAGTCACAAAAAGTTATGTATAAGTTGCAAATGATTAACTTGAATATCCTAAATTTATAGTGTTTTGGATGGTCGCTAGTTTGCTCCTTAATACTCTATAGTAGAATAAAGATCCCTACTGAGGAGACAACAAACAAACCAATAAACAAGCTGTACAAGAAAAACAAAAGATAGAAAACAAAGCAAAAGGAGACTGTATAAATAGAGAGAAACAGAAACAAAACTATACAAACAGCTAACCTACAAAGGGAAACAACAGAAAAAGAAAACAACAAAAAGAAGAAAACAACAAAAGAAAAGAAAGGAAACAAAACAACTACCCTACCAAACTATATACAAGCCTCTACAAGGCAAACAAAACCCAAGGAAAGACCCCAAAACACCCCTACTTTTGTATTTCCTTAGATTGTGCAGGAGCATCAAGGTATTAGTTATGGTTCTTAACTTAGCAAATTTATCTTTAAATTCTGAAAAAAAATCTTATATTCTAAATTCATTGTGTTTATCAGAATAGCTCTCAACTATCAGCAATTGGGGTAGCCCATCAGGTTCATGACTAATCCATATGCATATCCTTGCTCTTAAATTTCCATAATCAAAGCAATATTTATTATTTTTTACTAAGGAAAGGAAAGAGACAACCTAATGTATTTTTAGCTCTGTAGGACATTTTTGTTCATTGATAGTTGGTCCTCCTTTTAACCTTGTACTTTCATTATTTGGCTCCATGTCTGGTCTTACTTTTTCAAATTGAAAGATGAATGACTCAAGATGTATCATTTCTTCATCTTTATCCATCTTTGTCTCTTCATTCTATATGTTTAGTTTATCCTCAAATTTAGCACACCTCCCTATGTTCTTATTAGTTTCATGCATATCAGCACTTAAATGAGTATCTTTATCATCATAAGCTGATATACAGAAATTAATCATTTCTAAATCACTTGAAAGTAAAGGTGGGACAACATTTTTAGATTGACAGGAATACTCCCCTATTTCATTTTCAACATGGCATGGGGGTGATGTCTAACTATGCACAGCAACTCCAAAATCTTCTGTATTTTCAATTTTTAAGAATTGGTCATCATATGACTCGCTTTTATCATCCAGCATGGAGTCTGATTCTATTAACCTGCAACAATCTTGAACTTGATCATTCAATTTAAAGAAGTGAGTCATAACACTAGGATTTACTTTCTTTTCTATGACTTCATTAGTTGCTATAGTGGGAACTTCATCAGTTTTAGTGCACTTTCATTTTGCCAATGCTTGTTTAGATTTCTTTGCTAAATCATTTTCGTTAAAACTTTTCAGGTCAGATCCAGAGATTTCCTCTTGACAAATATTCCTTAGTAATTCCATATATTTATCAAATGTATCAAGATGAACCTCACTTTCCTTTTCCTTTACATTAAATCCTCTTTGCTTATTATCTAGAAAAGGGACATGAGTTGTGATTTTCTCTCTGTATTTTTTTTGGATATTTATACTGTTCACTAACTTTAATCACAGCTGGACCTTGACAAAAAGACAGATTATTTTTCCTACCATCACATAATTCGAGCAAAGAGATCTTACTATCCTTTATTTCTAGCATTGGTTCCATCTTTGTATTCTCTGCACATTTAATGACCGTTGATGCTGTATCCTCTTGTTGCTCCATGATCTCCTCATTTTCCTACCAACTTTTAGCCTTATACACATCTGAGAGAGAGATTAGTCCTTTTAAATATAAATCTAACTTTGTAAGAAAAGCCAGACAATTAATTTCATTGTGCTCCGTGGACCTATATATCCTACACCTTCCAAATAAGCCATAGCTAGATAAATTTTTTGGATAAAGCTGTCTATTTAAAGTTCCCTGAAATAAAGGAATGTCAACTTGAAAACTGTCCCCATATTGACAATGGGACCTTCTTTTCACCCTTTTAGGCTTTTCAAATTTTATGAGATCTGGCATATCTCAGAGTATAGCATTTAAACTCAGAATTTTAACCCTAAACCAGATCAGGCCCTCCTTCTAGTGCCAGAAAACTGTTGGTGATTGTTTTTGATGCAATCATAACAATACGTTAAAATTCACATATAATGAATTGAAACTATACTTGAAAGATAAGAAGGAATCGTTTAAGATTCACTTAATCCCAAGTCTACAATGGTCCTATTGGTCAAATTCAATTGGTCAATGTAAAGTTGTAATGTTCAAGGGGCCTTACATAGTTTAGGGTCTCCTTTTGGTTTATTGGACTCAAACTATGGAAAAAGATCATGAGATATGTCAATACTTTTTCATTCCTTTGCATAAAAGTGTTACTTTGCTGCAAAGCTTTAGATGGTTGTCTTGAATTATTGCAGCCTTCCTCTTTATATATTTATGAAAACTTGTGTACTTTTAACTCTGTTGTTCATGCTTCTTCAAATATGAGACAAATTTCCTTCAAATTTCTACGTTTTAAGCTAAATATTTCAGATGGGTTGGGAAAAGTTAGAAAGATCTAATCTAAACATCATTTACTCTACCGAAGGATCTAATTGTTCTGTTATGCACTATATAAATCATACAGCAATTTGATCAAATCCACAGTAAAAACCTTAAATGTAAGTTCTGAGCATTTTCACAAACATACATTTAAAATTGCAAGCTCTCAAAGAAAATATTTTAAAACACAAAGAAGAGTAGAAGAACACTTAGAAGATAGATGCATAACTCCAGATTCTATTGTATTAGAAATAAATAGTCATACATAATTTACAATGTTGGAATGACTCTTAGTTGCATTGATCAAACTACAGAGAACTTACAAGCTTTACAGATACAATAAGGAAGCCAGATGTTCCATGCACTCCTTACTGCAGACACAGGCGACCTTCTTCTTCTACTTCTGAACTAAAAGGTCCCTCTATTCTAAATGTTACTTCTACAAATCCCTTCTGCTACAAATCTCTATGTAGCCCCTGTGTGTGTATTACAATGTATTAAGGCACAATATATAGACTTTCTGATTGTCCTCAATACAGCCCAAAACCCTAGTGGTTGAGCAATGGTTCAAACCCTAGGTTACAGCATTGAATGCAGGTGAACCAATTTCCCAAAAATATCTCTAAATATGTGTCAAATCTGGGCAAAAATATGCCCGTTTTTGAAACCCTAGTAGTTCAGAAGTAAATTCTGCAACCTACTGTCATTATGTTTTATCTATATTTTGGGTCTTCTCATTGATGTCCCTTGACTTTCAGCACTTCATCCTTATCTTCTCTTTGCTTCTGAAATCTGATCTTCTTCTCGGACGTCACTGCCATTAAGTTTCGGCTTCTTCCTCAGCTGCAAACCTGCAAAAATAGACCAGCAATAAGTACCATTGATTATTAAATAACCTTTTTTGAAACACTTGTTAGATCCAAGTGGGGTTGAGCAGAAATTGCGACTATCAGGTCAAAATCTGCAAAAAATACATTCATACTACGCATACTATGTCAAAACTTACCGGGTCAACCATCGCAGACCAGAAATGATGCAAATGCAAGGTCAATGTGTGTCGAAAAAACCTTAAAAATCCTATCGCTAAAAGCCTGTTGCCTATCGGCGCCAAAAAACCATCATCGGCGGGCCCTAAAGATCGCCCACCGACCTCTTGTGTCTGGCTAAAAAACGGCCCCTTTTTCTGCCTTTTATTAGAAATGGTGCCCTCAGAGAGACACATGTGGCGTGTTCCGCGCGAGGGGCTTATGAAACTATTGTTGGCAAGAGACACTATATGGAGTCATGGTTGTTGTCATTGATGGCAACAAAGGTCATCACACATATCCGCAAGTCATGATGTGTCTCTACCGGAAGTCAGAATAAAGAATGTTGTGGTCCGGTGAACAAGAACAGAGCATGTGGCAAGGTCCGACAGATTGGTCCGGATCTCTCAGAGGAAGTGTCTTGGTGCAGTGCGGATTTGGGGAAGTCAAGAGGACTACCTTGAGTGGTATATTCCAAGGATTTAGCCTCCGGTGATGGACAAGGAAAAAGATATGAACAGTTGAGTACCGGATTCCTGAGAGACAGTGAAAACAGAGGAAGAACTGACTGACAGAGTATCAGACTACTTTCCGGATGTGTTACTGTTGATGATAGAAGTTGTGAAGGCATGAATCATGTTTGGCCGACATGATTAATGATATCTACAAGTATATGCTTGATCCGCATTGCTTGGTGAGGAAGGATTCAGCCGACAGAACAAGAGTTTGTAAGAAACTAGACTGTTCCGGATGCCGACTAGAAAGGTGATGAAATTACTTGTGCGGATATATATAGAGGATGGATTTAGTTGTGAAGTGTGTGATGGTGTGAAGATATATGCGAATAAGTCCAGAACAGAGCAGAAGTAGCAAAAAGGATCCGGTATGTGAAAGATAGCAGAATAAAGAACAGAGGAAAGATGAAGTGCAGCAGATCAGTGTACTGAGCCTAACTGGAACTGAACTCCAGCATATGCAGATGCTTCCAATTAGTTCAAGACTGTGATTCTTATCACTTTGTAGACAGTGTGCCTTCTTGTAGGCAGTGGGCCTCTTGTGAGCAGTGTGCTCGGGCAGTGAGCCCTAATTGGCAAGTGCCATTTTTGTAATCTCCTATTCTTCTAACAGAGAATAATTTTGGGTTAATCACCCCGTGGTTTTCTCCCTTAACAGGGTTTCCACGTCAAAAATACTGTGTTATGTGTTTCTTATTTCATGTTAATGTTTTAGTGTTTGATTCAATGCTGCATCAATTAATAAGAAAGTTCAATAAGGGAAATAATTAGGATAACTGATTCACCCCCCCTCTCAGTTATCAACAACTATTGCTTTGTGCGGAAGGTGACACATGGCGCGCTCCGCGCTTCTGTTTGAAACTATTTCGAAACTTATTGAAACTCTTTAGACTCATGTGGAAAAAGACACGTGTCATCCTCCGCGCAGTTGCTAGGGGCTACTGACAAACATGTGGAAGCTCTCCCGAAACCATTTAAAACTATTGCGGAAAGTGACACTTGTCACTCTCCACGCGACTGTTGCAACCCTTAGACACTTTTTTAAACTTTTGAAATTGTTGGTAGAAGGCACCACGTGGCGTCTTCCGCGCAGCTGCTTGAAACTTAAGGGGCTCGGTGGGTCATACATCGGAGGGTGACACTTGTCACACTCCGCAGGGCCTTGGAAACCTTTTGAAACTCTACGTTGGGTCTTGCAGAGAGTGATACTTGTCACACTTCACGGGGCTCTGGAAACCCTTTGAAATTGCTGCAAAACCTTTTGAAACTGTCGTAGAAGGTGCCACGTGGCGTCTTCTGCACAACCTTTGAAACACTTTAAGAAACTTTTGGAAACTATGGCGGAAGGCGCCACATGGCGTCTTCCGCACAACCATTGAAACTATTAGAAACTTTTAGGGGCTCTGCGAAGAGTGACAAGTGGCACGCTCCACGCTGATGTTGCAACTTTAAGGGACTATTGTGGAAGGCGCCACGTGGCGTCTTCCACACAAAATTGAAACTGTTAAGAAACTTTAGTGGCCCACGGATGGTTTTAAGTCTTTAAAGGAGGCAGCTACGGAAGGCAACAAGTGGAGCGCTCTGCATGATCCTGGAAATTTTTTGGAAACAATAAGAAACTACTCGGGGTTCAACGTTGGTCATTTGCAATGCTATGAGACTCATGCGGAGTGTGACACTTGGTGTGCTCCGCGTAGCCGTTTGAAACATTTAGGAACATTTAACGAAACATTTGAAACCTTGCACTATTTAAACCCTATAGTGCATTTTACCAAAATGGGCATAACTTGCAAAATATGGCAAATTTTCAGGTGATTCTAAAAGCAACCCTGGCTCATTTTTGACAAGGAATCCAACCATACCATGCACTAGCACTCAAAATGCATTTTCTCACTAATTTTCTCAAGGTTTGCAAATTTCACTCTCTTTTCCCTTACCACCAAGGACAGACCCACAAAAAATAGAAGCAAAAAGAAAAGCCACAGCAGGGGTCCCCATTTTGCTAATGAGTAAAATGGGGCATGTTGTGAACATCACAACAGGCCTCTTCATGGGGGAAACCTCCTTGCAAGAGAAAATATCTCTTACAAAATGTGATTCCAACATCATAATTACTTTATTACAACATCAATATATACTCCTCACAAAGGGTGGGCTAAAAGGTACTCTTGATGTTTAGATTAACACTCTTGTGGAAACCCCCGCACTTGTGAACACCTAGTATGGGAATCCTCCAAACATGGGATGCAGTATGTAGGACAACCTTTGGGATTGAGAAGTTGGATATTCATAGGATTTCCAACGAGCTCTTTTGATGCACTTGTAGGGAAAAGGGAGGAGGAAGAACTAAAAACGTAAACCTATTTTAATAAGGTGATGTGCAAAACACAACCTTTCTATTTGTGCTGGGCAAACTACAGAGCTTTTAATAGACGATGGGGCAAAAAGACACAACCAAAGAAATGAAGGGCACAAGCTTTGCATGTTGATTGATTTTCAAAATGTTATAGGTGGCCTAAATGGATCAACTAGACACAAATACAAAGATCAAGGTTATAAATACAAATGGAAAGACAAAGATAAACTTAGAGGAAAAAATGACATAAACATGGTGAGTAAAGCTATTTATGCATGAAAACCAAGATAATCACAACCAGATATTAAGGGTATAAATATGTTTATCCCGCTATGCATGCCATTGTAGATTTAAAAAATAAGATAAAATACATGCTCAAAGGTCTGAATCTGCACACTCGAGATACACAATGCCAGAGTTTTGCTAGTAAAGTCTCTCACCTTTTTTGAATGATTCAAATGCAATATTTATAATTCCAGAGGAAGAGAAGGGAATGTGAGGAGAGAAGATATGTGGAAGAGAATAGAAGAACAAATTAATTCTCCCTTTTCCTTTGGATCCCACATGGAAAAAACCACTCTCTATTTGTCAGCATTAACAAAAACATTGAAGCTACTCATTGAATGTTGTGAAAATAGCTTGTTAGAGAAGGTGGAGGAGAGGGAAACAAATGAAATTTAAACCTACCCAATAACTTCTACTCATGCCTTTATTTCCCTACATGTTCCCCTTGTCTGCATGCTAAAATCTACCTCTATTCTTTGCATGATGGCCATCACTGTTTTGTTTTTCCATATTATTTTTTGTAGCTACTTACATGAGTTTTCATTAGAAATGAGGGCATTAGTATAATAAAGCCTTGGCTTTAATTCTTATATCCTTTTGTCATTAGGGAGAATATTATAAAACGTTACTCTCATAATATTTTGAACTTTAATAAGTCTTTCGCATTATTCTCTCCTCAATAAGTATTTTCCACACCCTCGCTTACCTCTATTTCTACCTTTTGAAAGGTCGTCTCATGAAACTTTTTCACTTTTTGATACTTCTTGGTATTTACGAGTCTTTGGATTTTATATATTTTGAACATTAATGGAGTCACCACTTTATTAATTTCCCCCTTTTGTAAATATCATTCGTGGCTCTCAATGACATGTATCTCCCTATAAATCTAAATCACTCGCTTTTAGTTTGGTATTACCTCGGTATTGTTTTAATCACCTTTAACCCTTCATGATTTTGATTTATCGAGCCCCACCCTACCCTTGTTTATGGTTAATGATTATAGTTAAATCTCCAATCTACTCGCAAGAGTAATATTATTTAATAAGATTTATTAAAAGGCCCCTTTGTTGTGGTCAGCCTTCTTTTATGAACCCCAAATTTTGTTTAAATGATTTTAAATGAATTCGAACAATATTTCAAAAATAGAAGTTTTTTTTGTTTACTATAAGGGATAACCAGTAGCAACACAAGCACACAGAGATTACAAGACCAATAATAGAAAAGGGAGTAAAAAGACAACGAACACGGGCCAAGAGGCCTAAAATTTTTTTTCTTTGTTTAATTAAAAAAGTGACAGAGTCACCTATACATATATTATCATAAGATATATTACGCATTATGAGTAAAATTCTATGATACAAAGTTTTTGGAGGTGAGAAGAACACCAAAGAAATGGAAACGATTGCAGCATCGGACAAGAACTAACCAAAACCAAGGAGAAACAAAAACCACACCCATGATATTTACTTGGGGCATGAATCATGAATATTGGCAAAAAGTAGAGGCACAGGTCGAGGAATAGTAAACAATGATAGAGAAACAGATGGAGGCGAGGCGCCAGGTCGGGAGAATGGAGGCCAATGAATCGAATCGGTCCAAAGATCTCTCGTGCCTTAGTTGCCATCCCTACCGGTAATTGGAACTTGTGAGCCTAAAGTGCAGCTACGAGAGGATTGAAGAGAATCAGCCTAAGACCTTTTCTATAAGCACTGTATAGACAAGCAACTGCCAGAGAAGATTACAGCAAATGCATGGGAAATAATCCCCCCATGGGAGCCTCACCAGTGTGAATGTTATATCCATCCAGGGCTTCCTTCCACCAGTCTCGATTGAAGGACTGCTCAAGCACCATTGGAAATCTAATGGACACAACATAATATCATGGGTCCTACACCAAGGCCTACATATTTTTGATCTATAGGGCCAAAGGAGGTATTACAGGAAACAGAAACAAAAATACAAATTACCCTTAAACTAAATTTGATTTAGTCAAGTATCACGATACAAATAAATACTAGAACACCAACATTCCACGCGCAAGAGATAATAGAGACAAATTGGTTATTCAACTGTAATACTAGTGTAAAATTTGATCTTAGTCACATTGGAGTAACGAGGTGATGGAATAAGATCCTAACCTAGGACAACTCGACCTAGATCCCAACCGAAGGCTAGATGGAGACAAATAATTGTTTCACATGTTGTTTGAAGATTCTAAGCATAACACAACATCACAACACATAAGAAATCGAGATGACTTAGTGTTTCAATCAAAGTAGGATGAATCATCTATAATCATTTTTGGTTTGCATAACTAGGTCATAAATATCCCAGAGAGTAAGTACTTAGACTTTCAAGTTAGTGACATCATACCTTTACTATTCAATTCCCAGTGCATGCTTGCTTAACAAGTAGAAATTAATAGAACATCAAAAGAACCATAAATAAAAGAAATACATGTAACCCAGACCTTGCATGATTTTCTTCACAATGAATGCTACAAATATTGATACTTTATCGACAAGATATAGTCTTAACATGAGTAGTGGTATATTTCTTGAACATCACTTAGTACCTCACAGATATACCACCAAACTAGAACATTATACCATCACTAAAGATAACATTGGATTCTAGTTGTCTTAAGGTTCGGTTACGTAGACTGTAACAATAGTTTAGTATTATTGAGCCTTCATAACAATTTAGACTCACATGTTCACATCCAATACAATAGATGTGACTAGAAATTGGAAATTAACTATGCAAAATATTAACACTTATTAGTTACCCAAGACTTGTTAGCTACACCATCCTTTATAGGAGTAGGGTTTAAGTGAAAATCCCACTCTATCATACATAACCAAAATCAAAAGTATATCAAAACAGTTTGGAGTAAGCCTTAATAATGACTCAAGGTCCTAAGGAGTCTTCACGGTTAATTATTTACTGCAGCTTTAATATTATGTCCTCTAAGGACATTCAACACAGTATGAGCTCCTAAGAATGGACCTTTATCTTAGTCACCTAATACAAGTTTCTATAACCTAGATAATATGTTTCTTACAATCAATTTATGCATCATTCTAAACCAAACCCTCAATCACGGTCATACTCATAAGGGAATTAGTAACACTTTGAGGTTGAAGGGAAGCACGCGTTTTTACCCTCAAAGATTACTCAAATATTGAACTCTACTAATCTTAATTTATTGAATAGAATACGCTATATCATTAGATCAGATCCTCGAGTCTCCTTAATAGTTAATATTTGGTAGGACATCCACATAAAGGAAAAGTTTATTATTAGAAATGATAGATCTATAGGTGTGTGTTGATGGTGAGAAGAGATCGGTTTACCTATTGTATTGAGAAGTTCCTCTTTCCAAATATCTCATAGAGAAACAGTTACAACATGGGCATATATTAAGAAATGGGGAAAGTGCCCAAGAAACAAGAAATAAAACAGCATCTACATAAGAATCCCTATTTGGCTCCAGTCAAGTGACTTTACTCAAAGTTTGAGTTCCATTTGGTAGTAGGGAACATTAGTAGCTATAAATAGATATGAATTTGTTTGAAATAAATTCAGTGCCTTTTATAAATTTTATTTTGAACAACAGAGCATGGGATACGTCTTTCTTATCACTTTTTTTTTTCTTAATACTTGTTTTCCCTCCAAACATTAGACTTAGGAACTATAGTCCACTAGATGATATTAGTTGAACTAATCTCAAATCTTATTATTTACGATGGGTTTCAACCATGGAAATTTAGCCTTATGTATTCATAATTTATGTTTTAGAATTTAGACTTTTAGCAAACTCAAATTTTCTTGACACTATAATCCGCATGACAAACATCAACTAAGTCACACAACTTTGAAACAAAACACGACTTTTGAACAACACCAAGATACATAAAATTAACCCCTAGCAAAGTCAGCATGATCATAGAAAACAACACACAAAGTGTCAAATAACCTGATTGTTCAAAACTTATGTTTTGAAAGTTTTAGTGCCCTGTAGCCTCCCATGAGAGCACCACCAAACTCATACAATGTGATTCCAGATTCCTAGACTTGCAGAAGAAATATACTTCTATATACGTAGAATTCATCCAAGGATAAGATAAATAAAGTCAACGATGTGATCATAAGTACCAGACCAACAATGTCTATCATAACTAACAAATGTTCGGCGATAATCATCAATGTTTAACTTACAAAGAAAATAAAGATAGTCCAGAATTGCGGATTTGACACAACTTTCTAGACACCGTCTGCTAGAGAGTCATGCACTGGGGTAATTACTTCCTACTCTCCGACACCATCGTTAGGAAGAATCCTTGTGGCCAACTTGTGTTCTCGTGTAGTAGACTCATGGCATCTCATGGATGAAGCAGTTCACATGACATCACACTCATCACACAATTCCTTATGACATTGAGTATTATAGATAAGTATCTCTCTAGAGTATCAAGGTTCATTTCTTTGTTTGATTGTTCTTTATATTAATGAATTAGTTCTTTCCAACTGCTCTTTCCTCCTTTGCATTTAGATCATGTTGCGTATTTATAAGGATGTTCCTTTGTTCTCAACTTTTGGTTCTTATATTGTACCCTTTTTGGTCACATGGTCCATTCTTGTCCTTTGATGGACAATAATATATTGATTGAATTAATGGTGGACACCATAAATTTCTGGTGATACAACTTTGTGATACATATCAAATGTAAATCTTTTTCATAGAAAAGTATATAACACAAACATTATATAATATTATAATAAATGACAAACCTATACCAATGCATCTCATCATACATAAATCTATAGATATTTATTGCAAAGAAAGAGTTCGCATAGATAAGGTGAAAGGACCAATATGTCTAAATGGCATAAGGAGACTTATGTAATTTATATGTACCACAAGGCATCAAGCCATATGATACGTAAATATAATGTTAATGGCTTTAGAATAATAAAGTTTACATAGATAAGCTGAAAGCCACCATGGAATAGGGGGCAACTTGTTTTATTTACTAGGACAATTTCACATGCTAACATAATATTTCCTTCACAACGAGAAAAGTTACATATATAAGATGAAAGTGGCCATGAAATAGGAGGACACGTATTTTATTTGCTAGGAAAGGATTGTGCACTATAATTATGACCAATCTAGGGCTCGTGTGCATAAATGCCGAAGCGGTTCAAGTAATCTCCGGCACGTCCATAGAAGCCAACAATTTTTCCCTTGGAACTTGATTTAAAATAATCTCCATACTGAGAGCCATAAGGACCATATCTTTTCTTATTGGTCGTGAATGTCAAAGATGTGATTAACTTAATATCTCTGTAGTTCCCAACATGTCCTTCAATTCTTGTCAGGTTTTCATCTTCCTTCAAGTTGATCTGCAGTTTAAATAACAATTCAAATATAATAAACATGCCTGCTTGAATCTCAAGCTAAAACAATAAATATATATTATGAATATTTCATATTAAAAGGACCCAAAGATTTTCAAATAAAAAATAAATTGAAGTAAAACAAAATTACAAATTTTATAAAAAATAATATTATTGTTCATAACCCCCTAATTTTGTTTATGTACATATATGTTTAAACTAATGCAATAAGAAAAAGTATTCCATTAACAAATTTTAATAAATTCAATATAAGTTATGTATTTAATACCAGAGTGGCACTGCCTCCGTTGCCTCCATGCTGAGGTGCGCTGATAACATAATCTTCTTTTTCACCCTTAAGACGATATTCAACCTGAATGGCATCGATAATATCTCCATGTCTTACTGTGATACTCTTGATACTGGAGTATGTACCATCCGTCCAACCAGATCCATCCTCACCACCCCACGGTCCCTCCACAGTGTAAAACGAATGTGCCTGAAAAAGAGTAAAAGAATAAACAATATATCGTGAAATCGAAGAAGAATAGATAATTTGGTGAAACACAAGAAAGGGAGGGAAGGCCAATAACCAACCATTCTATACGGCTGATATTTTCTCGGCTTCAAACTAAAACGCGACTTGTATTGCAATTGCAAATTCGTAGTGCTGTAATAAGTTAATAATAACCCAACCAAAGATTTGATTTATTTATAGCAGAGCGTGTAGGAGGAGGAGTACAGCTGTTCAAAAAGGAACTCTATAACTAAACGGTGAAAGGGTTGCGTAAAGATGCCTCTAAACCCACGTAATGATTATCCAATTGTGTCTGATGATTATCCAATATATACACCACAAGTTTTGTCAGTGGCTGAAATATTCAAACGTTACGGTGATGATTATTTCTGTATCCGTATCATGTGCATTAATGGATCTAGAACAAAAATGCGTCCTTGTTCATCACCGCATTCATTTCATTTCAAGATGAAGTGCATAACTCTAGTAAGGAAGGACAAAAGTTGTGCAAGTTAAAACTGGCAACCAAGATCACGTACCCTAACGGAGGATGGACATGTTTTTCAAACCGGTAAAACTCTCTGATACAGTTCTATTTTAGTGTTGACAGTTCATCGGTTGCCTGCCTAATCTCGCTGTTCTATCATTGGATGGGTTCATAGTTGAATGAGCCTTTTGCATGTCCTTTTGTTATATATCTGAGCTGCCCATTGGTTATAGGTTTTTGAGTTCTTAAGTTGATTAGTCATAGTCCTTTGATAGTTAGCAACTGACCCGCAATCTTCCAGGCGTCCGCTTGGCGGGGTAAGGTACATAAGCCTATTCGCCAATGGTATTCCAAGGTGGGACCACTATGTTTATTGAATCAGAGCTTAAGGCATGGTGCACTCTCTAACCCTAGGCTACGTGTTGTGCTGCCAATGGTTGTATTGAAATGGGTAAAGCGAAATGCCTTCTACCTTTCCTCCATGCTGATCTCCAAGTTGTTGGATCTCATTAGCTTATATTGAGTTTTCTCCTCGAATGTTGCATTTTAATAGTCAACATTTTCAGGTGAAGGTAAATGCAAGCTTTGTCGAGTCCACCTGGACTAGTGTGTTAGTGTTTATAGCTCAAATATGTATGTGGGTGTTTATATGGACTAATAACAAGGACTTATTAAATTGCGACATGTGTGCAATAGCGATGTGAATTCTATAGGTCCATCACATCATAAGGAATTAACACATACTCAACAACATTTTGATTTAAACATGCGAGGAGATCCTTAGTCTTCGTTTAATGCCTAAATCTGTTCTCCTTGCCTTATTCCCCTACACAATATATTCTAGTGACGTGTTGACATGTATCACTTATTTATTGTTGGATCTCGTTCCCTTACATTATGCCAAGAAGTCCAATGAGCGCATGACTTAGTAAAATGACTTGGTGCCAAATGCCATGCACTTTGTCTTAGCCTACTTTGTCTCCACAAGGCTAAATGCTTCATAAAAATGGAGAACCATGAGTCCCATAACAAGTGGAAAATTGAAAGGGCGGTAGGACTTGTTAGGCAACATGCTGCAAAGTTTAGTCTTATTTTATTTTGACAATGCATGGAGGAAAATAGAGGTCCAAGGACAGTGCAAAGCATGGTTTTCTAAGTAATTTTTCTTACCTAGCTCAAAAATTAAAATAGAAACTATTACAAAAACAAGAAAATCTTGCATTTATTCATAATTTAAAAATTGAATGATTTCTACAGTTCTCCCTTAGTAAGAGTCTGGAAAAATATTTTTGATAAAATTTAAATTTAAATTTAAGCATGGGTTTCTACTTGTAATGATGAAACTAGCATGTACCCATGCTAGTTCCCATTTAGTTGTATGCCTACCTTCATCTGAGTGTCTTAATGCAGTAACATATTGAAAATGACTTACTTTCGTGTTAGACTTGGCTCACAATCCAACCCCTACTCATCTCTACTTATGATGCAGGAGCATCTTGAATCACCCAAAACAATGATAATATTATTTTCCGTTCTTTTCAATTTTGGTATTTATGGATACCCATTTGCTTGAATTATGAATCGGAACCTTCAAAATTTCCAAAAAGGCTAAGAACACAAGAACTTACTATTTTTAGTAACCCTATATCAGAGAAGCGGTTGAGGCAAAAATTTTCCCCAAAGATTTGAAATAGTCAAATAAACATTCTTGTTAAATTTCAGCCCAAGATCATGTCTCGATTTCAAGATATTAAAGTTGTTGTTTTCGAGGTTCATCGAAAAAGTTTCGGAATCAATTTTGAGGCACTTAGAGGTTTTGTAACATCCCAAAATTTGGCTGAAAATCAAAATATCGCGTAACGAGACATTTTGTCGACCCTCAGTTTTTCGCAAGCTTACCAACGCATCAAACAGTTCATCAATCGGACACCCGGTTCAAAAGTTATGGCTCTTGAAAGTTGGGCTACCTAGTTTCTTAATTTTAAAATTTTGAAAATTATTTCTTGGGTGGGAAAAAAGGGATGGTTGGGTTCATTTTGGCGGCCAAGTGGGACTTACACATTGCAAAGAAAGCTAACATTGGGGAAATTACAGTAAGTGGTGTTGATGCCTATTTATAGCCTATTTTTAATAGTTCCAGAGGCAGTGGGAGGGAGGGAAGTTATTGGCAAGTCATGTCCATGCCAATGTGGAGGTCAAAAGATATCAAGAGATAGCTCCAGAAGGGTCCGTAAGTCACATATTTTTATTGTCAGAAAACTCCTATTTCTGTAATAAGAGAGCATATGACCCTAGAAATTGTATATCAGATTTGTAGGGCTCTTTTACATGCTAGGTTAATGAAGAAATGATGAAATAGTTTGCAGGTTGCTTAACCAATCTTTCTTGAGGTCTTGTTCGGGTGTCTATTTGAAATATATAAATTGTTGTTATATGTGTTTTGGGTGGAGTCCACCTTCATCAAGGCTAACCCACCTTCATCAACTTCACCCTCATTTGTATTGGTTTATATACATTCATTCCCACCTCAATATCATTGCTCTATCCCTTCAAGTGAGATCATTTGTATTGGAAAGGGGATTTATTTAAAGGCATTCATTGGGCACATAATAATTGCAAATAAAAAGAAAGGATCATGAAAGAAAAATAAGACTAATTAGAGCACACTTCGACTCTAAAGGGGAATAATGTGATCGAATTTGCATCATCAATATAAAGATTAAAAAAATTGATAAGATAAGGTGGTGTACATCGTAAGTTTTCGGAGATGCAAATTTGTAGGTACATAAAAATGGGAAGTAAAAGTGGATATTTTCCTTAGAAAAGTATGAAAAAAATACTTAGATGTTATAATCTATGATAATCGAGGTTATAGCCATGCATGTCATCAAACATAATTCTATACAAGTTTGTTGTAAAGGAAAACTTCACATAGATAAAATGAAATTGTGAATGTGTTTAGATGGCACGAGGAAACTTATTTGATTTATATATACCACAAGGTTCTATGCCATATGATGTGATAGTTCATAATATTGGGTTAATAATAAGAAAGCTTACATAGACAAGATTAAAGTGACCATCTAGAATAGGGGAGACTTATTTTATTTACTAGGATAAGTTCATGTGCTAACGTAATATTCCTTGAATATAACAATATAGCTTTCATAGATAAGGGGAGAGTGGCCATGAAATAGGGAGACACTTGTTTTATTTGCTAAGAAAAGACCATGTGCTATAGATATGACTAGTTTAGGATTCATGTGCATAAATATCATGTGGTCTAGGTAATCTCAAGTGTGTATATTGAAGCCAATAATTGACATATAATTTTAAGATTTTTGTGACTTACTTGCGAGTTGATGCCATGATATTATGGGTATCTCTAATGATATTGTAATGCATAAAATTATTCTATTGCCTCGTGTTTAACCAATTTTTAGAAAACTTAGAAAGATGCATCCAAAGGTCACTTTAATGGGTAAAGACAAGATTGAAAAGAGGTTGAAAGTAGTATTTATTACACAAATTGATTATTCTCCATTCATTTATAGTACGATTCCTATGGAAAAACCTAATAGATGTGTTTACATATTTATTAACTTCAGAAAAGTAAAAAACACATCACCTAAGGATGGCTTCCCATTGCCTAATATTCATACGATTTTAGATCCTATTGTAGGGCATGAGATACTATCATTTATGGTTGGATTTTCTAGTTATTATCAAATTCTTCTCAGCCACAAAGATTAACACAAGACTACTTTTTCCACTCCATGGCTACACTTTCTTATGGTTTCATGTCTTTTGGATTGAAAACTTGTTTGGATATCCCATACAATTAAGATCAAATAGAGTGATTAAATTGCAAAATAAACACAATGCTCAAAAACTAGTTGTAACTATGATTGTATTGATGAAAGGTATCAAGGGCCTTGTTAGTGATTGTTTTGATGCAATCATAACAATAAGTTAAAATTCACATATAATGAACTGAAACTATACTTGAAAGATAAGAAGGAATCGTTTAAGATTCACTTAATCCCAAGTCTACAATGGTCATGTTGGTCAAATTTAGTTGGTCAATGTGAAGCTGTAATGTTCAAGGGGCCTTACGTAGTTTAGGGTTTCCTTTTGGTTTACTGGACTCAAACTATGCAAAAAGATCATGAGATATGTCAATACTTTTTCATTTCTTTGCATAAAAGTGTTACTGTGCTACAAAGCTTTAGATGGTTGTCTTGAATTATTGCAGCCTTCCTCTTTATATATTTATGAAAACTTGTCTACTTTTAACTCTGTTGTTCATGCTTCTTCAAATATGAGACAAATTTCCTTCAAATTTCTATGTTTTAAGCTAAATATTTCAGATGGGTTGGGAAAAGTTAGAAAGATCTAATCTAAACCTCATTTACTCTACCGAAGAATCTAATTGTTCTATTATGCACTATATAAATCATACAGCAATTTGATCAAATCCACAGTAAAAACCTTAAATGTAAGTTCTGAGCATTTTCACAAACATACATTTAAAATTGCAAGCTCTCAAAGAAAATATTTCAAAACACAAAGAAGAGCAGGACAACACTTAGAAGATAGATGCAGAACTCCAGATTCTATTGTATTAGAAACAAACAGTCATACATGATTTACAATGCTGGAATGACTCTTAACTTCATTGATCAAACTACAAAGAATTTACAAGCTTTACAGATACAATAAGAAAGCCAGATGTTCCACGCACTCCTTACTGAAGACATAGGCGACCTCCTTCTTCTACTTCTAAACTAAAAGGTCCCTCTATTCTAAATGTTACTTCTACAAATCTCTGCTACTACAAATCTCTATGTAGCCCCTGTGTGTGTATTACAATGTATTAAGGCATAATATATAGACTTTCTGATTGTCCTCAATACAGCCCAAAACCCTAGTGGTTGAGTAATGGTTCAAACCCTAGGTTACAGCATTGAATGTAGGTGAACCAATTTCCCAAAAATATCTCTAAATATGTGTCAAATCTAGGTGAAAATATGCCCCTTTCTGAAACCCTAGTAGTTTAGAAGTAAATTCTGCAACCTACTGTCATTATGTTTTATCTACATTTTGGGTCTTCTCATTGATGTCCCTTGACTTTCTACACTTCATCCTTATCTTCTCTTTGCTTCTGAAATCTGATCTTCTTCTCGAACGTCACTGCCATTAAGTTTTAGCTTCTTCCTCAGCTACAAACTTGCAAAAATAGACCAGCAATAAGTACCATTGATTATTAAATAACCTTTTTCGAAACACCTATTAGATCCAAGTGGGGCCGAGCAAAAATCATGACTATCGGTTTAAAATCTGCAAAAAACATGTTCATACTGCACATATTGTGTCAAAACTTACTGGGTCAACCATCGCAGACTAGAAACAATGCAAATGCAGGGTCAAAGTGTGTCGAAAATACCCTAAAAATCCTATCACTAAATGCCTGTTGCCTATCGGCGCCAAAAAACCATCATCGGCGGGCCCTAAAGATCGCCCACCGACCTCCTATGTCTGGCCAAAAAATGGCCCCTTTATCTACCTTTTATTAGAAATGGTGCCCTCAAAAAGAGACACGTGGCGCGTTCTGCACGAGGGGCTTATGAAACTGTTGCTTTGTGCGAAAGGCGACACGTGGCGCGCTCCATGTTTTCATTTGAAACTATTTCAAAACTTATTGAAACTCTTTAGATTCATGCGGAAAAAGACACGTGTGGTCCTCCGTGCAATTGCTAGGGGCTACTGAGAAACATGCGGAAGCTCTCCCGAAACCATTTGAAACTATCGCGGAAAGTGACACTTGTCACTCTCTGCGTGACTTTTGCGACCCTTAGACACTTTTTGAAACTTTTGAAACTGTTGGCGAAAGGCGCCACATGGCATCTTCCGCGTAGACGCTTGAAACTTAAGCGGCTTGGTGGGTCATACATCGGAGGGTGACACTTGTCACACTCCGTGGGGCCTTGGAAACCTTTTGAAACTCTACGTTGGGTCTTGCGGAGAGTGACACTTGTCACACTCTGCGGGGCTTTGGAAACCCTTTGAAACTGCTGCGAAACCATTTGAAACTGTCGTGGAAGGTGCCACGTGGCATCTTCCGAGCAACCTTTGAAACACTTTAAGAAACTTTTGGAGACTATGGCAGAAGGCGCCACGTGGTGTCTTCCGCGCAACCATTGAAACTGTTAGAAACTTTTAGGGGCTCTGCAGAGAGTGACAAGTGGCACGCTCCGCGCTACTGTTGCAATTTTAAGGGACTATTGCGGAAGGTGCCATGTGGCGTCTTCCACACAACATTGAAACTTTTAAGAAACTTTAGTGGCCCACAGATGGTTTTAAGTCTTTAAAGGGGGCCGCTGCGGAAGGCAACAAGTGGCGTGCTCCGCGTGACCTTGGAAACTTTTTAGAAACAATAAGAAACTACTCGGGGTTCAACGTTGGTCATTTGCAACACTATGAGACTCATGCGGAGTGTGACACTTGGTGCGCTCTGCGTAGCCATTTGAAACATTTAGGAACATTTAACGAAACATTTGAAACCTTGCACTATTTAAACCCTATAGTGCATTTTACCAAAATGGGCATAAGTTGCAAAATATGACGAATTTTTAGGTGATTCTAAATGCAACCCTCGCTCATTTTTTACAAGGAATCCAACCATACCATGCATTGGCACTCAAAATGCATTTTCTCACTAATTTTATCAAGGTTTGCAAATTTCACTCTCTTTTCCCTTACCACCAAGGATAGACCCACAAAAAATAGAAGCAAAAAGAAAAGCCACAGCAGGGGTCCCCATTTTGCTAAGGAGTAAAATGGGGCGTGTTGTGAACATCACAACAACTAGCCACCAAACAAAACAACCAAATTCAAGGCATCTAAGAAAACTAAGTGAAATAAATGCATAACTTCTGACTATCCATCTTGTAAATTATTATTCAACTTGAGACCTAAGGCATTCAATAAGGGTGCATGAATTTTTATTTTTAGTTTAATTGTGTGCACGTGATTAATAAGCCTTATCTTGAAGATCGGTTGAACAAACCAGTGACTGATATTAGCCTACATAGGTGAGGATATTCCCTCATAGCCGACCGGATAGAGCCTTGCTACCAGTGAGCGTCTATAGCCCCGGCAAGGTTATCGTTACAATTCTCCTAAGTAGAGCCCCACTGCCAGCGAGGGTCTATAGCCCCGGTAGAGTTACTTAGATGGCTTAATCTAGATTTTCAGTATAATCCACTTTATTTATTTTTTATTTTTTTATTTTCTGATTTTGAAAGAGATTTCACAAGATATAGCAATTTGTAGCTTCGTGATGCAAGGAGTGGACACTTGCTGAAATTAAACTGAGAATTGTAATGGTACCAAGGGTGACCTCTGATTTTTCACCTAATATCTACACTGGTAGATTCAACAAACCCAAGGATTTTAGGTGTGTCATCATGAGAAACTTGCCTCGAATCCTCAATCACATTTGTTGAATACAAAATTTCAGAAGATAAATAACTCTCTACATTCATGACAGTCACAAAAAGTTATGTATAAGTTGCAAATGATTAACTTGAATATCTTAAATTTATAGTGTTTTGGATGGTCGCTAGTTTGCTCCTTAATACTCTATAGTAGAATAAAGATCCCTACTGAGGAGACAACAAACAAACCAATAAACAAGCTATACAAGAAAAACAAAAGATAGAAAACAAAGCAAAAGGAGACTGTATAAACAGAAAGAAACAGAAACAAAACTATACAAACAGCTAACCTACAAAGGGAAACAACAGAAAAAGAAAACAACAAAAAGAAGAAAACAACAAAAGAAAAGAAAGGAAACAAAACAACTACCCTACCAAACTATATACAAGCCTCTACAAGGCAAACAAAACCCAAGGAAAGACCCCAAAACACCCCTACTTGTGTATTTCCTTAGATTGTGCAGGAGCATCAAGGTATTAGTTATGGTTCTTAACTTAGCAAATTTATCTTTAAATTCTGAAAAAAAATCTTATATTCTAAATTCATTGTGTTTATCAGAATAGCTCTCAACTATCAGCAATTGGGGTAGCCCATCAGGTTCATGACTAATCCATATGCATATCCTTGCTCTTAAATTTCCATAATCAAAGCAATATTTATCATTTTTTACTAAGGAAAGGAAAGAGACAACCTAATGTATTTTTAGCTCTGTAGAACATTTTTGTTCATTGATAGTTGGTCCTCCTTTTAACCTTGTACTTTCATTATTTGGCTCCATGTCTGGTCTTACTTTTTCAAATTGAAAGATGAATGACTCAAGATGTATCATTTCTTCATCTTTATCCATCTTTGTCTCTTCATTCTGTATGTTTAGTTTATCCTCAAATTCAGCACACCTCCCTATGTTCTTATTAGTTTCATGCACATCAACACTTAAATGAGTATCTTTATCATCATAAGCTGATATACAGAAATTAATCATTTCTAAATCACTCGAAAGTAAAGGTGGGACAACATTTTTAGATTGACAGGAATACTCCCCTGTTTCATTTTCAACATGGCATGGGGGTGATGTCTAACTATGCACAGCAACTCCAAAATCTTCTGTATTTTCAATTTTTAAGAATTGGTCATCATATGACTCGCTTTTATCATCCAGCATGGAGTCTGATTCTATTAACCTGCAACAATCTTGAACTTGATCATTCAATTTAAAGAAGTCAGTCATAACACTAGGATTTACTTTCTTTTCTATGACTTCATTAGTTGCTATAGTGGGAACTTCATCAGTTTTAGTGCACTTTAATTTTGCCAATGCTTGTTTAGATTTCTTTGCTAAATCATTTTCGTTAAAACTTTTCAGGTCAGATCCAGAGATTTCCTCTTGACAAATATTCCTTAGTAATTCCATATATTTATCAAATGTATCAAGATGAACCTCACTTTCCTTTTCCTTTACATTAAATCCTCTTTGCTTATTATCTAGAAAAGGGACATGAGTTGTGATTTCCTCTCTGTATTTTTTTTGGATATTTATACTGTTCACAAACTTTAATCACAGCTGGACCTTGACAAAAAGACAGATTATTTGTCCTACCATCACATAATTCCAGCAAAGAGATCTTACTATCCTTTATTTCTAGCATTGGTTCCATCTTTGTATTCTCTGCACATTTAATGACCGTTGATGCTGTATCCTCTTGTTGCTCCATGATCTCCTCATTTTCCTACCAACTTTTAGCCTTATACACATCTGAGAGAGAGATTAGTCCTTTTAAATATAAATCTAACCTTGTAAGAAAAGCCAGACAATTAATTTCATTGTGCTCCGTGGACCTATATATCCTACACCTTCCAAATAAGCCATAGCTAGATAAATTTTTTGGATAAAGCTGTCTATTTAAAGTTCCCTGAAATAAAGGAATGTCAACTTGAAAACTGTCCCCATATTGACAATGGGACCTTCTTTTCACCCTTTTAGGCTTTTCAAATTTTATGAGATCTGGCATATCTCAGAGTATAGCATTTAAACTCAAAATTTTAACCCTAAACCAAATCAGGCCCTCCTTCTAGTGCCAGAAAACTGTTGGTGATTATTTTGATGCAATCATAACAATACGTTAAAATTCACATATAATGAACTGAAACTATACTTGAAAGATAAGAAGGAATCGTTTAAGATTCACTTAATCCCAAGTCTACAATGGTCCTATTGGTCAAATTCAGTTGGTCAATGTAAAGTTGTAATGTTCAAGGGGCCTTACATAGTTTAGGGTCTCCTTTTGGTTTATTGGACTCAAACTATGGAAAAAGATCATGAGATATGTCAATACTTTTTCATTCCTTAGCATAAAAGTGTTACTTTGCTGCAAAGCTTTAGATGGTTGTCTTGAATTATTGTAGCCTTCCTCTTTATATATTTATGAAAACTTGTGTACTTTTAACTCTGTTGTTCATGCTTCTTCAAATATGAGACAAATTTCCTTCAAATTTCTACGTTTTAAGCTAAATATTTCAGATGGGTTGGGAAAAGTTAGAAAGATCTAATCTAAACATCATTTACTCTACCGAAGGATCTAATTGTTCTGTTATGCACTATATAAATCATACAGCAATTTGATCAAATCCACAGTAAAAACCTTAAATGTAAGTTCTGAGCATTTTCACAAACATACATTTAAAATTGCAAGCTTTCAAAGAAAATATTTTAAAACACAAAGAAGAGCAGAAGAACACTTAGAAGATAGATGCATAACTCCAGATTCTATTGTATTAGAAATAAATAGTCATACATGATTTACAATGTTGGAATGACTCTTAGTTGCATTGATCAAACTACAGAGAACTTACAAGCTTTACAGATACAATAAGGAAGCCAGATGTTCCATGCACTCCTTACTGCAGACACAGGGGACCTTCTTCTTCTACTTCTGAACTAAAAGGTCCCTCTATTCTAAATGTTACTTCTACAAATCCCTGCTGCTACAAATCTCTATGTAGCCCCTGTGTGTGTATTACAATGTATTAAGGCACAATATATAGACTTTCTGATTGTCCTCAATACAGCCCAAAACCCTAGTGGTTGAGCAATGGTTCAAACCCTAGGTTACAGCATTGAATGCAGGTGAACCAATTTCCCAAAAATATCTCTAAATATGTGTCAAATCTGGGCAAAAATATGCCCATTTTTGAAACCCTAGTAGTTCAGAAGTAAATTCTGCAACCTACTGTCATTATGTTTTATCTGTATTTTGGGTCTTCTCATTGATGTCCCTTGACTTTCAGCACTTCATCCTTATCTTTTCTTTGCTTCTGAAATCTGATCTTCTTCTCGGACGTCACTGCCATTAAGTTTCGGCTTCTTCCTCAGCTGCAAACCTGCAAAAATAGACCAGCAATAAGTACCATTGATTATTAAATAACCTTTTTTGAAACACCTGTTAGATCCAAGTGGGGTTGAGCAGAAATTGCAACTATCAGGTCAAAATCTGCAAAAAATACGTTCATAATACGCATACTATGTCAAAACTTACCGGGTCAACCATCGCAGACCATAAATGATGCAAATGCAAGGTCAATGTGTGTCGAAAAAACCTTAAAAATCCTATCGCTAAAAGCCTGTTGCCTATCGACGCCAAAAAACCATCATCGGCAGGCCCTAAAGATCGCCCACCGACCTCTTGTGTCTGGCCAAAAAACGGTCCCTTTTTCTGCCTTTTATTAGAAACGGTGCCCTCAGAGAGACACACGTGGCGTGTTCCGCGCGAGGGGCTTATGAAACTATTGCTTTGTGCGGAAGGTGACACATGGCGCGCTCCGCGCTTCTGTTTGAAACTATTTCAAAACTTATTGAAACTCTTTAGACTCATGTGGAAAAAGACACGTGTCATCCTCCGCGCAGTTGCTAGGGGCTACTGACAAACATGTGGAAGCTCTCCTGAAACCATTTGAAACTATCGCGGAAAGTGACACTTGTCACTCTCCACGCGACTGTTGCAACCCTTAGACACTTTTTGAAACTTTTGAAATTGTTGGTAGAAGGCACCACGTGGCGTCTTCCGCGCAGCTGCTTGAAACTTAAGGGGCTCGGTGGGTCATACATCGGAGGGTGACACTTGTCACACTCCGCAGGGCCTTGGAAACCTTTTGAAACTCTACGTTGGGTCTTGCAGAGAGTGATACTTGTCACACTTCACGAGGCTCTGGAAACCCTTTGAAATTGCTGCAAAACCTTTTGAAACTGTCGTAGAAGGCGCCACGTGGCGTCTTCTGCACAACCTTTGAAACACTTTAAGAAACTTTTGGAGACTATGGCGGAAGGCGCCACATGGCATCTTCCGCACAACCATTGAAACTATTAGAAACTTTTAGGGGCTCTGCGAAGAGTGACAAGTGGCACGCTCCACGCTGCTGTTGCAACTTTAAGGGACTATTGTGGAAGGCGCCACGTGGCGTCTTCCACACAAAATTGAAACTGTTAAGAAACTTTAGTGGCCCACGGATGGTTTTAAGTCTTTAAAGGAGGCAGCTACGGAAGGCAACAAGTGGAGCGCTCTGCATGATGCTGGAAATTTTTTGGAAACAATAAGAAACTACTCGGGGTTCAACGTTGGTCATTTGCAATGCTATGAGACTCATGCGGAGTGTGACAGTTGGTGTGCTCCACGTGGCTGTTTGAAACATTTAGGAACATTTAACGAAACATTTGAAACCTTGCACTATTTAAACCCTATAGTGCATTTTACCAAAATGGGCATAACTTGCAAAATATGGCAAATTTTCAGGTGATTCTAAAAGCAACCCTGGCTCATTTTTGACAAAGAATCCAACCATACCATGCACTAGCACTCAAAATGCATTTTCTCACTAATTTTCTCAAGGTTTGCAAATTTCACTCTCTTTTCCCTTACCACCAAGGACAGACCCACAAAAAATAGAAGCAAAAAGAAAAGCCACAGCAGGGGTCCCCATTTTGCTAACGAGTAAAATGGGGCATGTTGTGAACATCACAACAGTCCTCTTCATGGGGGAAACCTCCTTGCAAGAGAAAATATCTCTTACAAAATGTGATTCCAACATCATAATTACTTTATTACAACATCAATATATACTCCTCACAAAGGGTGGGCTAAAAGGTACTCTTTATGTTTAGATTAACACTCTTGTGGAAACCCCCGCACATGTGAACACCTAGTATGGGAATCCTCCAAACATGGGATGTAGTATGTAGGACAACCTTTGGGATTGAGAAGTTGGATATTCATAGGATTTCCAACAAGCTCTTTTGATGCACTTGTAGGGAAAAGGGAGGAGGAAGAACTAAAAACGTAAACCTATTTTAATAAGGTGATGTGCAAAACACAACCTTTCTATTTGTGCTGGGCAAACTACAGAGCTTTTAATAGACGATGGGGCAAAAAGACACAACCAAAGAAATGAAGGGCACAAGCTTTGCATGTTGATTTATTTTCAAAATGTTATAGGTGGCCTAAATGGATCAACTAGACACAAATACAAAGATCAAGGTTATAAATACAAATGGAAAGACAAAGATAAACTTAGAGGAAAAAATGACATAAACATGGTGAGTAAAGCTATTTATGCATGAAAACCAAGATAATCACAACCAGATATTAAGGGTATAAATATGTTTATCCCGCTATGCATGCCATTGTAGATGCAAAAAATAAGATAAAATACATGCTCAAAGGTCTGAATCTGCACACTCAAGATACACAGTGCCAGAGTTTTGCTAGTAAAGTCTCTCACCTTTTTCGAATGATTCAAATGCAATATTTATAATTCCAGAGGAAGAGAAGGGAATGTGAGGAGAGAAGATATGTGGAAGAGAATAGAAGAACAAATTAATTCTCCCTTTTCCTTTGGATCCCACATGGAAAAAACCACTCTCTATTTGTTAGCATTAACAACAACATTGAAGCTACTCATTGAATGTTGTGAAAATAGCTTGTTAGAGAAGGTGGAGGAGAGGGAAACAAATGAAATTTAAACCTACCCAATAACTTCTATTCATGCCTTTATTTCCCTACATGTTCCCCTTGTCTGCATGCTAAAATCTACCTCTATTCTTTGCATGATGGCCATCACTGTTTTGTTTTTCCATATTATTTTTTGTAGCTACTTACATGAGTTTTCATTAGAAATGAGGGCATTAGTATAATAAAGCCTTGGCTTTAATTCTTATATCCTTTTGTCATTAGGGAGAATATTATAAAACGTTACTCTCATAATATTTTGAACTTTAATAAGTCTTTCGCATTATTCTCTCCTCAATAAGTATTGTCCACACCCTCGCTTACCTCTATTTCTACCTTTTGAAAGGTCGTCTCATGAAACTTTTTCACTTTTTGATACTTCTTGGTATTTACAAGTCTTTGGGTTTTATATATTTTGAACATTAATGGAGTCACCACTTTATTAATTTCCCCCTTTTGTAAATATCATTCGTGGCTCTCAATGACATGTATCTCCCTATAAATCTAAATCACTCGCTTTTAGTTTGGTATTACCTCGGTATTGTTTTAATCACCTTTAACCCTTCATGATTTTGATTTATCAAGCCCCACCCTACCCTTGTTTATGGTTAATGATTATAGTTAAATCTCCAATCTACTCGCAAGAGTAATATTATTTAATAAGATTTATTAAAAGGCCCCTTTGTTGTGGTCAGCCTTCTTTTATGAAACCGAAATTTTGTTTAAATGATTTTAAATGAATTCGAACAATATTTCAAAAATAGAAGTTTTTTTTGTTTACTATAAGGGATAACCAGTAGCAACACAAGCACACAGAGATTACAAACCAATAATAGAAAAGGGAGTAAAAAGACAACGAACATGGGCCAAGAGGCCTAAAATGTTTTTTCTTTGTTTAATTAAAAAAGTGACAGAGTCACCTATACATATATTATCATAAGATATATTACGCATTATGAGTAAAATTCTATGATACAAAGTTTAAGGAGGTGAGAAAAACACCAAAGAAATGGAAACGATTGCAGCATCGGACAAGAACTAACCAAAACCAAGGAGAAACAAAAACCACACCCATGATATTTACTTGGGGCATGAATCATGAATATTGGCAAAAAGTAGAGGCACAGGTCGAGGAATAGTAAACAATGATAGAGAAACAGACGGAGGCAAGGCGCCAGGTCGGGAGAATGGAGGCCGATGAATCGAATCAGTCCAAAGAGCTCTCGTACCTTAGTTGCCATCCCTACCGGTAATTGGAACTTGTGAGCCTAAAGTGCAGCTACGAGAGGATTGAAGAGAATCAGCCTAAGACCTTTTCTATAAGCACTGTATAGACAAGCAACTGCCAGAGAAGATTACAGCAAATGCATGGGAAATAATCCCCCCATGGGAGCCTCACCACTGTGAATGTTATATCCATCCAGGGCTTCCTTCCACCAGTCTCGATTGAAGGACTGCTCAAGCACCATTGGAAATCTAATGGACACAACATAATATCATGGGTCCTACACCAAGGCCTACATATTTTTGATCTATAGGGCCAAAGGAGGTATTACAGGAAACAGAAACAAAAATACAAATTACCCTTAAACTAAATTTGATTTAGTCAAGTATCACGATACAAATAAATACTAGAATGCCAACATTCCACGCGCAAGAGATAATAGAGACAAATTGGTTATTCAACTGTAATACTAGTGTAAAATTTGATCTTAGTCACATTGGAGTAACGAGGTGATGGAATAAGATCCTAACCTAGGACAACTCGACCTAGATCCCAACCGAAGGCTAGATGGAGACAAATAATTGTTTCACATGTTGTTTGAAGATTCTAAGCATAACACAACATCACAACACATAAGAAATCGAGATCACTTAGTGTTTCAATCAAAGTAGGATGAATCATCTATAATCATTTTTGGTTTACATAACTAGGTCATAAATATCCCAGAGAGTAAGTACTTAGACTTTCAAGTCAGTGACATCATACCTTTACTATTCAATTCCCAGTGCATGACTGCTTAACAAGTAGAAATTAATAGAACATCAAAAGAACCATAAATAAAAGAAATACATGTAACCCAGACCTTGCATGATTTTCTTCACAATGAATGCTACAAATATTGATACTTTATCGACAAGATATAGTCTTACATGAGTAGTGGTATATTTCTTGAACATCACTTAGGACCTCACAGATAGTTTAGTATTATTAAGCCTTCATAACAATTTAGCCTCACATGTTCACATCCAATACAATAGATGTGACTAGAAATTGGAAATTAACTATGCAAAATATTAACAGTTATTAGTTACCCAAGACTTGTTATCTACACCATCCTTTATAGGAGTAGGGCTTAAGTGAAAATCCCACTCTATCATACATAACCAAAATCAAAAGTATATCAAAACAGTTTGGAGTAAGCCCTAATAATGACTCAAGGTCCTAAGGAGTCTTCACGGTTAATTATTTACTGCAGCTTTAATATTATGTCCTCTAAGGACATTCAACACAGTATGAGCTCTTAAGAATGGACCTTTATCTTAGTCACCTAATACAAGTTTCTATAACCTAGATAATATGTTTCTTACGATCAATTTATGCATCATTCTAAACCAAACCCTCAATCACGGTCATACTCATAAGGGAATTAGTAACACTTTGAGGTTGAAGGGAAGCACACGTTTTTACCCCAAAGATTACTCAAATATTGAACTCTGCTAATCTTAATTTATTGATTAGAATACGCTATATCGTTAGATCAGATCCTCGAGTCTCCTTAATAGTTAATATTTGGTAGGACATCCACATAAAGGAAAAGTTTATTATTAGAAATGATAGATCTATAGGTGTGTGTTGATGGTGAGAAGAGATCGGTTTACCTATTGTATTGAGAAGTTCCTCTTTCCAAATATCTCATAGAGAAACAGTTACAACATGGGCATATATTAAGAAATGGGGAAAGTGCCCAAGAAACAAGAAATAAAATAGCATCTACATAAGAATCCCTATTTGGCTCTAGTCAAGTGACTTTACTCAAAGTTTGAGTTCCATTTGGTAGTAGGGAACATTAGTAGCTATAAATAGATATGAATTTGTTTGAAATAAATTCAGTGCCTTTTATAAATTTTATTTTGAACAACAGAGCATGGGATACGTCTTTCTTATCACTTTTTTTTTTCCTTAATACTTGTTTTCCCTCCAAACTTTAGACTTAGGAACTATAGTCCACTAGATGATATTAGTTGAACTAATCTCAAATCTTATTATTTACGATGGGTTTCAACCATGGAAATTTAGCCTTATGTATTCATAATTTATGTTTTAGAATTTAGACTTTTAGCAAACTCAAATTTTCTTGACACTATAATCCGCATGACTAACATCAACTAAGTCACACAACTTTGAAACAAAACACGACTTTTGAACAACACCAAGATACATAAAATTAACCCCTAGCAAAGTCAGCATGATCATAGAAAACAACACACAAAGTGTCAAATAACCTGATTGTTCAAAACTTATGTTTTGAAAGTTTTAGTGCCCTGTAGCCTCCCATGAGAGCACCACCAAACTCATACAATGTGATTCCACATTCCTAGACTTGCACAAGAAATATACTTCTATATACGTAGAATTCATCCAAGGATAAGATAAATAAAGTCAACGATGTGATCATAAGTACCAGATCAACAATGTCTATCATAACTAACAAATGTTCGGCGATAATCATCAATGTTTAACTTACAAAGAAAATAAAGATAGTCCAGAATTGCGGATTTGACACAACTTTCTAGACACCGTCTGCTAGAGAGTCATGCACTGGGGTAATTACTTCCTACTCTCCGACACCATCGTTAGGAAGAATCCTTGTGGCCAACTTGTGTTCTCGTGTAGTAGACTCATGGCATCTCATGGATGAAGCAGTTCACATGACATCACACTCATCACACAATTCCTTATGACTTTGAGTATTATAGATAAGTATCTCTCTAGAGTATCAAGGTTCATTTCTTTGTTTGATTGTTCTTTATATTAATGAATTAGTTCTTTCCAACTGCTCTTTCCTCCTTTGCATTTAGATCATGTTGCGTATTTATAAGGATGTTCCTTTGTTCTCAACTTTTGGTTCTTATATTGTACCTTTTTTAGTCACATGGTCCATTCTTGTCCTTTGATGGACAATAATATATCGATTGAATTAATGGTGGACACCATAAATTTCTGGTGATACAACTTTGTGATACATATCAAATGTAAATCTTTTTCATAGAAAAGTATATAACACAAACATTATATAATATTATAATAAATGATAAACCTATACCAATGCATCTCATCATACATAAATCTATAGATATTTATTGCAAAGAAAGAGTTCGCATAGATAAGGTGAAAGGACCAATATGTCTAAATGGCATAAGGAGACTTATGTAATTTATATGTACCACAAGGCATCAAGCCATATGATACGTAAATATAATGTTAATGGCTTTAGAATAATAAAGTTTACATAGATAAGCTGAAAGCCACCATGGAATAGGGGGCAACTTGTTTTATTTACTAGGACAATTTCACATGCTAACATAATATTTCCTTCACAACGAGAAAAGTTACATATATAAGATGAAAGTGGCCATGAAATAGGAGGACACGTATTTTATTTGCTAGGAAAGGATTGTGCACTATAATTATGACCAATCTAGGGCTCGTGTGCATAAATGCCGAAGCGGTTCAAGTAATCTCCGGCACGTCCATAGAAGCCAACAATTTTTCCCTTGGAACTTGATTTAAAATAATCTCCATACTGAGAGCCATAAGGACCATATTTTTTCTTATTGGTCGTGAATGTCAAAGATGTGATTAACTTAATATCTCTGTAGTTCCCAACATGTCCTTCAATTCTTGTCAGGTGTTCATCTTCCTTCAAGTTGATCTGCAGTTTAAATAACAATTGAAATATAATAAACATGCCTGCTTGAATCTCAAGCTAAAACAATAAATATATATTATTAATATTTCATATTAAAAGGACCCAAAGATTTTCAAATAAAAAATAAATTGAAGTAAAACAAAATTACAAATTTTATAAAAAATAATATTATTGTTCATAACCCCCTAATTTTGTTTATGTACATATATGTTTAAACTAATGCAATAAGAAAAAGTATTCCATTAACAAATTTTAATAAATTCAATATAACTTATGTATTTAATACCAGAGTGGCACTGCCTCCGTTGCCTCCATGCTGAGGTGCGCTGATAACATAATCTTCTTTTTCACCCTTAAGACGATATTCAACCTGAATGGCATCGATAATATCTCCATGTCTTACTGTGATACTCTTGATACTGGAGTATGTACCATCCGTCCAACCAGATCCATCCTCACCACCCCACGGTCCCTCCACAGTGTAAAACGAATGTGCCTGAAAAAGAGTAAAAGAATAAACAATATATCGTGAAATCGAAGAAGAATAGATAATTTGGTGAAACGCAAGAAAGGGAGGGAAGGCCAATAACCAACCATTCTATACGGCTGATATTTTCTCGGCTTCAAACTAAAACGCGACTTGTATTGCAATTGCAAATTCGTAGTGCTGTAATAAGTTAATAATAACCCAACCAAAGATTTGATTTATTTATAGCAGAGCGTGTAGGAGGAGGAGTACAGCTGTTCAAAAAGGAACTCTATAACTAAACGGTGAAAGGGTTGCGTAAAGATGCCTCTAAACCCACGTAATGATTATCCAATTGTGTCTGTTGATTATCCAATATATACAACACAAGTTTTGTCAGTGGCTGAAATATTCAAACGTTACGGTGATGATTGTTTCTGTATCCGTATCATGTGCATTAATGGATCTAGAACAAAAATGCGTCCTTGTTCATCACCGCATTCATTTCATTTCAAGATGAAGTGCATAACTCTAGTAAGGAAGGACAAAAGTTGTGCAAGTTAAAACTGGCAACCAAGATCACGTACCCTAACGGAGGATGGACATGTTTTTCAAACCGGTAAAACTCTCTGATACAGTTCTATTTTAGTGTTGACAGTTCATCGGTTGCCTGCCTAATCTCGCTGTTCTATCATTGGTGACCACCTATACATTGCCCACTCAAGCCGTATAAAGCGTGTGTGTTGCCACCAGGGTGAAATAATCAAACCTTGTAGTGCATAGGTTACACTATGCATTTAATCCCCATCTATTGACCTCTGTGTGCTTCCACCACACTGTTGGATGGGTTCATAGTTGAATGAGCCTTTTCCATGTCCTTTTGTTATATATCTGAGCTGCCCATTGGTTATAGGTTTTTGAGTTCTTAAGTTGTTTAGTCATAGTCCTTTGATAGTTAGCAACTGACCCGCAACCTTCCAGGCGTCCGCTTGGCGGGGTAAGGTACATAAGCCTATTCGCCAATGGTATTCCAAGGTGGGACCACTATGTTTATTGAATCAGAGCTTAAGGCATGGTGCACTCTCTAACCCTAGGCTACGTGTTGTGCTGCCAATGGTTGTATTGAAATGGGTAAAGCGAAATGCCTTCTACCTTTCCTCCGTGCTGATCTCCAAGTTGTTGGATCTCATTAGCTTATATTGAGTTTTCTCTTCGAATGTTGCATTTTAATAGTCAACATTTTCAGGTGAAGGTAAATGCAAGCTTTGTCGAGTCCACCTGGACTAGTGTGTTAGTGTTTATAGCTCAAATATGTATGTGGGTGTTTATATGGACTAATAACAAGGACTTATTAAATTGCGACATGTGTGCAATAGCGATGTGAATTCTATAGGTCCATCACATCATAAGGAATTAACACATACTCAACAACATTTTGATTTAAACTTGCGAGGAGATCCTTAGTCTTCGTTTAATGCCTAAATCTGTTCTCCTTGCCTTATTCCCCTACACAATATATTCTAGTGACGTGTTGACATGTATCACTCATTTATTGTTGGATCTCGTTCCCTTACATTATGCCAAGTAGTCGAATGAGCGCATTGTTGGATCTCGTTCCCTAAAATTTGGCCGAAAATCAAGCGTAACGGGACATTTTGTGGACCCTCAGTTTTCCGTAAGCTTACCAACGCATCAAACAATTCGTCAATCGGACACCCGGTTCAAAAGTTATGTCTCCCGGAAGTTGGGCTACCTAGTTTCTTAATTTTAAAATTTTGAAAATTATTTCTTGGGTGGGAGAAAAGGGACAGTTGGGTTCATTTTGGCGCCCAAGTGGGACTTACACATTGCAAAGAAAGCTGACATTGGGGAAATTACAGTAAGTGGTGTTGATGCCTATTTATAGCCTATTTTTAATAGTTCCAGAGGCAGTGGGAGGGAGGGAAGTTATTTGCAAGTCATGTCCATGCCAATGCAGAGGTCAAAAGATATCAAGAGATAGCTCCAGAAGGGTCCGTAAGTCACATATTTTTATTGTCAAAAAACTCCTATTTCTATAATAGGAGGGCATATGACCCTAGAAATTGTATTTCAGATTTGTAGGGCTCTTTTACATGCTAGGTTAATGAAGAAATGATGAAATAGTTTGCAGGTTGCTTAACCAATCTTTCTTGAGATCTTGTTCGGGTGTCTATTTGAAATATATAAATTGTTGTTATATGTGTTTTGGGTGGAGACCACCTTCATCAAGGCTAACCCACCTTCATCAACTTCACCCTCATTTGTATTGGTTTATATACATTCATTCCCACCTCAATATCATTGCTCTATCCCTTCAAGTGAGATCATTTGTATTGGCAAGTGGATTTATTTAAAGACATTCATTGGGCACATGATAATTGCAAATAAAAAGAAAGGATCATGAAAGAAAAATAAGACTAATTAGAGCACACTTCGACTCTAAAGGGGAATAATGTGATCGAATTTGCATCATCAATATAAAGATTAAAAAAATTGATAAGATAAGGTGGTGTACATCGTAAGTTTTCAGAGATGCAAATTTGTAGGTACATAAAAATGGGAAGTAAAAGTGGATATTTTCCTTAGAAAAGTATGAAAAAAATACTTAGATGTTATAATCTATGATAATCAAGGTTATAGCCATGCATGTCATCAAACATAATTCTATACAAGTTTGTTGTAAAGGAAAACTTCACATAGATAAAATGAAATTGTGAATGTGTTTAGATGGCACGAGGAAACTTATTTGATTTATATATACCACAAGGTTCTATGCCATATGATGTGATAGTTCATAATATTGGGTTAATAATAAGAAAGCTTACATAGACAAGATTAAAGTGACCATCTAGAATAGGGGAGACTTATTTTATTTACTAGGATAAGTTCATGTGCTAACGTAATATTCCTTGAATATAACAATATAGCTTTCATAGATAAGGGGAGAGTGGCCATGAAATAGGGAGACACTTGTTTTATTTGCTAAGAAAAGACCATGTGCTATAGATATGACTAGTTTAGGATTCATGTGCATAAATATCAAGTGGTCTAGGTAATCTCAAGTGTGTATATTGAAGCCAATAATTGACATATAATTTTAAGATTTTTGTGACTTACTTGCGAGTTGATGCCATGATATTATGGGTATCTCTAATGATATTGCAATGCATAAAATTATTCTCTTGCCTCGTGTTTAACCAGTTTTTAAAAAACTTAGAAAGATGCATCCAAAGGTCACTTTAACGGGTAAAGACAAGATTGAAAAGAGGTTGAAAGTAGTATTTATTACACAAATTGATTATTCTCCATTCATTTATAGTACGATTCCTATGGAAAAACCTAATAGATGTGTTTACATATTTATTAACTTTCGAAAAGTAAAAAACACATCACCTAAGGATGGCTTCCCATTGCCTAATATTCATACGATTTTAGATCCTATTGTAGGGCATGAGATACTATCATTTATGGTTGGATTTTCTAGTTATTATCAAATTCTTCTCAGCCACAAAGATTAACACAAGACTACTTTTTCCACTCCATGGCTACACTTTCTTATGGTTTCATGTCTTTTGGATTGAAAACTTATTTGGATATCCCATACAATTAAGATCAAATAGAGTGATTAAATTACAAAAATAACACAATGCTCAAAAACTAGTTGTAACTATGATTGTATTGATGAAAGGTATCAAGGGCCTTGTTGGTGATTGTTTTGATGCAATCATAACAATAAGTTAAAATTCACATATAATGAACTGAAACTATACTTTAAAGATAAGAAGGAATCGTTTAAGATTCACTTAATCCCAAGTCTACAATGGTCATGTTGGTCAAATTCAGTTGGTCAATGTGAAGCTGTAATGTTCAAGGGGCCTTACGTAGTTTAGGGTTTCCTTTTGGTTTACTAGACTCAAACTATGCAAAAAGATCATGAGATATGTCAATACTTTTTCATTCCTTTGCATAAAAGTGTTACTGTGCTGCAAAGCTTTAGATGGTTGTCTTGAATTATTGCAGCCTTCCTCTTTATATATTTATGAAAACTTGTCTACTTTTAACTCTGTTGTTCATGCTTCTTCAAATATGAGACAAATTTCCTTCAAATTTCTATGTTTTAAGCTAAATATTTCAGATGGGTTGGGAAAAGTTAGAAAGATCTAATCTAAACCTCATTTACTCTACCGAAGGATCTAATTGTTCTATTATGCACTATATAAATCATACAGCAATTTGATCAAATCCACAGTAAAAACCTTAAATGTAAGTTCTGAGCATTTTCACAAACATACATTTAAAATTGCAAGCTCTCAAAGAAAATATTTCAAAACACAAAGAAGAGCAGGACAACACTTAGAAGATAGATGCAGAACTCCAGATTCTATTGTATTAGAAACAAACAGTCATACATGATTTACAATGTTGGAATGACTCTTAACTTCATTGATCAAACTACAAAGAATTTACAAGCTTTACAGATACAATAAGAAAGCCAGATGTTCCACGCACTCCTTACTGCAGACATAGGCGACCTCCTTCTTCTACTTCTAAACTAAAAGGTCCCTCTATTCTAAATGTTACTTCTACAAATCTCTGCTACTACAAATCTCTATGTAGCCCCTGTGTGTGTATTACAATGTATTAAGGCATAATATATAGACTTTCTGATTGTCCTCAATACAGCCCAAAACCCTAGTGGTTGAGTAATGGTTCAAACCCTAGGTTACAGCATTGAATGCAGGTGAACCAATTTCCCAAAAATATCTCTAAATATGTGTCAAATCTAGGTGAAAATATGCCCCTTTCTGAAACCCTAGTAGTTTAGAAGTAAATTCTGCAACCTACTGTCATTATGTTTTATCTGCATTTTGGGTCTTCTCATTGATGTCCCTTGACTTTCTACACTTCATCCTTATCTTCTCTTTGCTTCTGAAATCTGATCTTCTTCTCGGATGTCACTGCCATTAAGTTTTAGCTTCTTCCTCAGCTACAAACTTGCAAAAATAGACCAGCAATAAGTACCATTGATTATTAAATAACCTTTTTCGAAACACCTATTAGATCCAAGTGGGGCTGAGCAAAAATCATGACTATCGGTTCAAAATCTGCAAAAAACATGTTCATACTGCACATACTGTGTCAAAACTTACTGGGTCAACCATCGCAGACTAGAAACAACGCAAATGCAGGGTCAAAGTGTGTCGAAAATACCCTAAAAATCCTATCGCTAAATGCCTGTTGCCTATCAGCGCCAAAAAACCATCATCGGCGGGCCCTAAAGATCGCCCACCGACCTCCTATGTCTGGCTGAAAAATGGCGCCTTTATCTACCTTTTATTAGAAATGGTGCCCTCAAAAAGAGACACGTGGCGCGTTCTGCACGAGGGGCTTATGAAATTGTTGCTTTGTGCGGAAGGCGACACGTGGCGCACTCCATGCTTTCGTTTGAAACTATTTCGAAACTTATTGAAACTCTTTAGACTCATGCGGAAAAAGACACGTGTGGTCCTTCGTGCAATTGCTAGGGGCTACTGAGAAACATGCGGAAGCTCTCCCGAAACCATTTGAAACTATCGCGGAAAGTGACACTTGTCACTCTCTGCGTGACTGTTGCGACCCTTAGACACTTTTTGAAACTTTTGAAACTGTTGGCGGAAGGCGCCACATGGCGTCTTCCGCATAGACGCTTGAAACTTAAGGGGCTTGGTGGGTCATACATCGGAGGGTGACACTTGTCACACTCCGTGGGGCCTTGGAAACCTTTTGAAACTCTACGTTGGGTCTTGCGGAGAGTGAAACTTGTCACACTCCGCGGGGCTTTTGAAACCCTTTGAAACTGCTGCGAAACCATTTGAAACCGTCGTGGAAGGCGCCACGTGGCGTCTTCCAAGCAACCTTTGAAACACTTTAAGAAACTTTTGGAGACTATGGCGGAAGGTGCCACGTGGTGTCTTCCGCGCAACCATTGAAACTGTTAGAAACTTTTAAGGGCTCTGCAGAGAGTGACAAGTGGCACGCTCCGCGCTACTGTTGCAACTTTCAGGGACTATTGCGGAAGGTGCCATGTGGCGTCTTCCACACAACATTGAAACTGTTAAGAAACTTTAGTGGCCCACAGATGGTTTTAAGTCTTTAAAGGGGGCCGCTGCGGAAGGCGACAAGTGGCGTGCTCCGCGTGACCCTGGAAACTTTTTAGAAACAATAAGAAACTACTCGGGGTTCAACGTTGGTCATTTGCAACACTATGAGACTCATGCAAAGTGTGACACTTGGTGCGCTCTGCGTAGCCATTTGAAACATTTAGGAACATTTAACGAAACATTTGAAACCTTGCACTATTTAAACCCTATAGTGCATTTTACCAAAATGGGCATAAGTTGCAAAATATGACAAATTTTTAGGTGATTCTAAATGCAACCCTAGCTCATTTTTTACAAGGAATCCAACCATACCATGCACTGGCACTCAAAATGCATTTTCTCACTAATTTTATCAAGGTTTGCAAATTTCACTCTCTTTTCCCTTACCACCAAGGACAGACCCACAAAAAATAGAAGCAAAAAGAAAAGCCACAGCAGGGGTCCCCATTTTGCTAAGGAGTAAAATGGGGCGTGTTGTGAACAACTAGCCACCAAACAAAACAACCAAATTCAAGGCATCTAAGAAAACTAAGTGAAATAAATGCATAACTTCCGACTATCCATCTTGTAAATTATTATTCAACTTGAGACCTAAGGCATTCAATAAGGGTGCATGAATTTTTATTTTTAGTTTAATTGTGTGCACGTGATTAATAAGCCTTATCTTGAAGATCGGTTGAACAAACCAGTGACTGATATTAGCCTACATAGGTGAGGATATTCCCTCATAGCCGACCGGATAGAGCCTTGCTACCAGTGAGCGTCTATAGCCCCGGCAAGGTTATCGTTACAATTCTCCTAAGTAGAGCCCCACTGCCAGCGAGCGTCTATAGCCCCGGTAGAGTTACTTAGATGGCTTAATCTAGATTTTTAGTATAATCCACTTTATTTATTTTTTATTTTTTTATTTTCTGATTTTGAAAGAGATTTCACAAGATATAGCAATTTGTAGCTTCGTGATGCAAGGAGTGGACACTTGCTGAAATTAAGCTAAGAATTGTAATGGTACCAAGGGTGACCTCTGATTTTTCACCTAATATCTACACTGGTAGAGTCAACAAACCCAAGGATTTTAGGTGTGTCATCATGAGAAACTTGCCTCGAATCCTCAATCACATTTGTTGAATACGAAATTTCAGAAGATAAATAACTCTCTACATTCATGACAGTCACAAAAAGTTATGTATAAGTTGCAAATGATTAACTTGAATATCCTAAATTTATAGTGTTTTGGATGGTCGCTAGTTTGCTCCTTAATACTCTATAGTAGAATAAAGATCCCTACTGAGGAGACAACAAACAAACCAATAAACAAGCTGTACAAGAAAAACAAAAGATAGAAAACAAAGCAAAAGGAGACTGTATAAACAGAAAGAAACAGAAACAAAACTATACAAACAGCTAACCTACAAAGGGAAACAACAGAAAAAGAAAACAACAAAAAGAAGAAAACAACAAAAGAAAAGAAAGGAAACAAAACAACTACCCTACCAAACTATATACAAGCCTCTACAAGGCAAACAAAACCCAAGGAAAGACCCCAAAACACCCCTACTTGTGTATTTCCTTAGATTGTGCAGGAGCATCAAGGTATTAGTTATGGTTCTTAACTTAGCAAATTTATCTTTAAATTCTGAAAAAAAAATCTTGTATTCTAAATTCATTGTGTTTATCAGAATAGCTCTCAACTATCAGCAATTGGGGTAGCCCATCAGGTTCATGACTAATCCATATGCATGTCCTTGCTCTTAAATTTCCATAATCAAAGCAATATTTATCATTTTTTACTAAGGAAAGGAAAGAGACAACCTAATGTATTTTTAGCTCTGTAGGACATTTTTGTTCATTGATAGTTGGTCCTCCTTTTAACCTTGTACTTTCATTATTTGGCTCCATGTCTGGTCTTACTTTTTCAAATTGAAAGATGAATGACTCAAGATGTATCATTTCTTCATCTTTATCCATCTTTGTCTCTTCATTCTGTATGTTTAGTTTATCCTCAAATTCAGCACACCTCCCTATGTTCTTATTAGTTTCATGCACATCAGCACTTAAATGAGTATCTTTATCATCATAAGCTGATATACAGAAATTAATCATTTCTAAATCACTTGAAAGTAAAGGTGGGACAACATTTTTAGATTGACAGGAATACTCCCCTGTTTCATTTTCAACATGGCATGGGGGTGATGTCTAACTATGCACAGCGACTCCAAAATCTTCTGTATTTTCAATTTTTAAGAATTGGTCATCATATGACTCGCTTTTATCATCCAACGTGGAGTCTGATTCTATTAACCTGCAACAATCTTGAACTTGATCATTCAATTTAAAGAAGTCAGTCATAACACTAGGATTTACTTTCTTTTCTATGACTTCATTAGTTGCTATAGTGGGAACTTCATCAGTTTTAGTGCACTTTAATTTTGCCAATGCTTGTTTAGATTTCTTTGCTAAATCATTTTCGTTAAAACTTTTCAGGTCAGATCCAGAGATTTCCTCTTGACAAATATTCCTTAGTAATTCCATATATTTATCAAATGTATCAAGATGAACCTCACTTTCCTTTTCCTTTACATTAAATCCTCTTTGCTTATTATCTAGAAAAGGGACATGAGTTGTGATTTCCTCTCTGTATTTTTTTTGGATATTTATACTGTTCACTAACTTTAATCGCAGCTGGACCTTGACAAAAAGACAGATTATTTGTCCTACCATCACATAATTCCAGCAAAGAGATCTTACTATCCTTTATTTCTAGCATTGGTTCCATCTTTGTATTCTCTGCACATTTAATGACCGTTGATGCTGTATCCTTTTGTTGCTCCATGATCTCCTCATTTTCCTACCAACTTTTAGCCTTATACACATCTGAGAGAGAGATTAGTCCTTTTAAATATAAATCTAACCTTGTAAGAAAAGCCAAACAATTAATTTCATTGTGCTCCGTGGACCTATATATCCTACACCTTCCAAATAAGCCATAGCTAGATAAATTTTTTGCATAAAGCTGTCTATTTAAAGTTCCCTGAAATAAAGGAATGTCAACTTGAAAACTGTCCCCATATTGACAATGGGACCTTCTTTTCACCCTTTTAGGCTTTTCAAATTTTATGAGATCTGGCATATCTCAGAGTATAGCATTTAAACTCAGAATTTTAACCCTAAACCAAATCAGGCCCTCCTTCTAGTGCCAGAAAACTGTTGGTGATTGTTTTGATGCAATCATAACAATACGTTAAAATTCACATATAATGAACTGAAACTATACTTGAAAGATAAGAAGGAATCGTTTAAGATTCACTTAATCCCAAGTCTACAATGGTCCTGTTGGTCAAATTCAGTTGGTCAATGTAAAGTTGTAATATTCAAGGGGCCTTACATAGTTTAGGGTTTCCTTTTGGTTTATTGGACTCAAACTATGCAAAAAGATCATGAGATATGTCAATACTTTTTCATTCCTTTGCATAAAAGTGTTACTTTCCTGCAAAGGTTTAGATGGTTGTCTTAAATTATTGCAGCCTTCCTCTTTATATATTTATGAAAACTTGTGTACTTTTAACTCTGTTGTTCATGGTTCTTCAAATATGAGACAAATTTCCTTCAAATTTCTACGTTTTAAGCTAAATATTTCAGATGGGTTGGGAAAAGTTAGAAAGATCTAATCTGAACATCATTTACTCTACCGAAGGATCTAATTGTTCTGTTATGCACTATATAAATCATACAGCAATTTGATCAAATCCACAGTAAAAACCTTAAATGTAAGTTCTGAGCATTTTCACAAACATACATTTAAAATTGCAAGCTCTCAAAGAAAATATTTTAAAACACAAAGAAGAGCAGAAGAACACTTAGAAGATAGATGCATAACTCCAGATTCTATTGTATTAGAAACAAATAGTCATACATGATTTACAATGTTGGAATGACTCTTAGTTGCATTGATCAAACTACAGAGAACTTACAAGCTTTACGGATACAATAAGGAAGCCAGATGTTCGATGCACTCCTTACTGCAGACACAGGTGACCTTCTTCTTCTACTTCTAAACTAAAAGGTCCCTCTATTCTAAATGTTACCTCTACAAATCTCTGCTGCTACAAATCTCTATGTAGCCCCTGTGTGTGTATTACAATGTATTAAGGCACAATATATAGACTTTCTGATTGTCCTCAATAGAGCCCAAAACCCTAGTGGTTGAGCAATGGTTCAAACCCTAGGTTACAGCATTGAATGGAGGTGAACCAATTTCCCAAAAATATCTCTAAATATGTGTCAAATCTGGGCAAAAATATGCCCCTTTTTGAAACCCTAGTAGTTCAGAAGTAAATTCTGCAACCTACTGTCATTATGTTTTATCTGCATTTTGGGTCTTCTCATTGATGTCCCTTGACTTTCAGCACTTCATCCTTATCTTCTCTTTGCTTCTGAAATCTGATCTTCTTCTCGGACGTCATTGCCATTAAGTTTCAGCTTCTTCCTCAGCTGCAAACCTGCAAAAATGGACCAGCAATAAGTACCATTGATTATTAAATAACCTTTTTTGAAACACCTGTTAGATCCAAGTGGGGTTGAGCAGAAATTGAGACTATCAGGTCAAAATCTGCAAAAAATACGTTCATACTACGCATACTATGTCAAAACTTACCGGGTCAACCATCGCAGACCAGAAATGATGCAAATGCAAGGTCAATGTGTGTCGAAAAAACCTTAAAAATCCTATCGCTAAAAGCCTGTTGCCTATCGGCACCAAAAAACTATCATCGGTGGGCCCTAAAGATCGCCCACCGACCTCTTGTGTCTGGCCAAAAAATGGCCCCTTTATCTACCTTTTATTAGAAACGGTGCCCTCAGAGAGACACACGTGGCGTGTTCCGCGTGAGGGGCTTATGAAACTATTGCTTTGTGTGGAAGGCAACACATGGCGCGCTCCGCGCTTCTGTTTGAAACTATTTCAAAACTTATTGAAACTCTTTAGACTCATGTGGAAAAAGACACGTGTCATCCTCCGCGCAGTTGCTAGGGGCTACTGACAAACATGTGGAAGCTCTCCCAAAACCATTTGAAACTATCGCGGAAAGTGACACTTGTCACTCTCCACGCGACTGTTGCGACCCTTAGACACTTTTTGAAACTTTTGAAACTGTTGGTAGAAGGCACCACGTGGCGTCTTCTGCGCAGCCGCTTGAAACTTAATGGGCTCGGTGGGTCATACATCGGAGGGTGACACTTGTCACACTCTGCAGGGCCTTGGAAACCTTTTGAAACTCTATGTTGGGTCTTGCAGAGAGTGATACTTGTCACACTTCACGGGGCTCTGGAAACCCTTTGAAATTGCTGCAAAACCTTTTGAAACTGTCGCAGAAGGTGCCACGTGGCGTCTTCTGCACAACCTTTGAAACACTTTAAGAAACTTTTGGAGACTATGGCGGAAGGCGCCACATGGCGTCTTCCGCACAACCATTGAAACTATTAGAAACTTTTAGGGGCTCTGCGAAGAGTGACAAGTGGCACGCTCCACGCTGCTGTTGCAACTTTAAGGGACTATTGTGGAAGGCGCCACGTGGCGTCTTCCACACAAAATTGAAACTGTTAAGAAACTTTAGTGGCCCGCGGATGGTTTTAAGTCTTTAAAGGGGGCAGCTACGGAAGGCAACAAGTGGAGCGCTTTGCGTGATCCTGGAAACTTTTTAGAAACAATAAGAAACTACTCGGGGTTCAACGTTGGTCATTTGCAATGCTATGAGACTCACGCAGAGTGTGACACTTGGTGTGCTTCGCGTAGCCATTTGAAACATTTAGGAACATTTAACGAAACATTTGAAACCTTGCACTATTTAAACCCTATAGTGCATTTTACCAAAATGGGCATAACTTGCAAAATATGGCAAATTTTCAGGTGATTCTAAAAGCAACCCTGGCTCATTTTTGACAAGGAATCCAACCATACCATGCACTAGCACTCAAAATGCATTTTCTCACTAATTTTCTCAAGGTTTGCAAATTTCACTCTCTTTTCCCTTACCACCAAGGACAGACCCACAAAAAATAGAAGCAAAAAGAAAAGCCACAGCAGGGGTCCCCATTTTGCTAACGAGTAAAATGGGGCATGTTGTGAACATCACAACAGGCCTCTTCATGGGGGAAACATCCTTGCAAGAGAAAATATCTCTTACAAAATGTGATTCCAACATCATAATTACTTTATTACAACATCAATATATTCTCCTCACAAAGGGTGAGCTAAAAGGTACTCTTGATGTTTAGATTAACACTCTTGTGGAAACTCCCGCACATGTGAACACCTAGTATGGGAATCCTCCAAACATGGGATGCAGTATGCAGGACAACCTTTGGGATTGAGAAGTTGGATATTCATAGGATTTCCAATGAGCTCTTTTGATGCACTTGTATGGAAAAGGGAGAAGGAAGAACTAAAAATGTAAACCTATTTTAATAAGGTGATGTGCAGAACATGACCTTTCTATTTGTGTTGGGCAAACTACAGAGCTTTTAATAGACGATGGGGCAAAAAGACACAACCAGAAAAATGAAGGGCACAAGCTTTGCATGTTGATTGATTTTCAAAATGTTATAGGTGGCCTAAATGGATCAACTAGACACAAATACAAAGATCAAGGTTATAAATACAAATGGAAAGACAAAGATAAACTTAGAGGAAAAAATGACATAAACATGGTGAGTAAAGCTATTTATTCATGAAAACCAAGATAATCACAACTAGATATTAAGGGTATAAATATGTTTATCCCGCTATACATGCCATTGTAGATGTAAAAAATAAGATAAAATACATGCTTAAAGGTCTGAATCTGCACACTCGAGATACACAATGCCAGAGTTTTGCTAGTAAAGTCTCTCACCTTTTTCGAATGATTCAAATGCAATATTTATAATTCCAGAGGAAGAGAAGGGAATGTGAGGAGAGAAGATATGTGGAAGAGAATAGAAGAACAAATTAATTCTCCCTTTTCCTTTGGATCCCACATGGAAAAAACCACTCTCTATTTGTCAGCATTAACAAAAACATTGAAGCTACTCATTGAATGTTGTGAAAATAGCTTGTTAGAGAAGGTGGACGAGAGGGAAATAAATGAAATTTAAACCTACCCAATAACTTCTATTCATGCCTTTATATCCCTACATATTCCCCTTGTCTGCATGCTAAAATTTACCTCTATTCTTTGCATGATGGCCATCACTGTTTTGTTTTTCCATATTATTTTTTGTAGCTACTTACATGAGTTTTCATTAGAAATGAGGGCATTAGTATAATAAAGCCTTGGCTTTAATTCTTATGTCCTTATGTCATTAGGGAGAATATTATAAAAACGTTACTCTCATAATATTGTGAACTTTAATAAGTCTTTCGCATTATTCTCTCCTTAATAAGTATTGTCCACACCCTCACTTACCTCTATTTCTACCTTTTGAAAGGTCGTCTCATGAAACTTTTTCACTTTTTGATACTTCTTGGTATTTATGAGTCTTTGGATTTTATATATTTTGAACATTAATGGAGTCACCACTTTATTAATTTCCCCCTTTTATAAATATCATTCGTGGCTCTCAATGACATGTATCTCCCTATAAATCTAAATCACTCACTTTTAGTTTGGTATTACCTCGGTATTGTTTTAATCACCTTTAACCCTTCATGATTTTGATTTATCGAGCACCACCCTACTCTTGTTTATGGTTAATGATTATAATTAAATCTCCATTCTACTCGCAAGAGTAATATTATTTAATAAGATTTATTAAAAGGCCCCTTTGTTGTAGTCAGCCTTCTTTTATGAACCCCAAATTTTGTTTAAATGATTTTAAATGAATTCAAACAATATTTCAAAAATAGAAGTTTTTTTTGTTTACTATAAGGGATAACTCGTAGCAACACAAACACAGAGATTACAAGACCAATAATAGAAAAGGGAGTAAAAAGACAATGAACACGGGCCAAGAGGCCTAAAATGTTTTTTCTTTGTTTAATTAAAAAAGTGACAGAGTCACCTATACATATATTATCATAAAATATATTACACATTATGAGTAAAATTCTATGATACAAATTTTTTGGAGGTGAGAAGAACACCAAAGAAATGGAAATGATTGCAGCATCGGACAAGAACTAACCAGAACCAAGGAGAAACAAAAACCACACCCATGATATTTATTTGTGGCATGAATCATGAATATTAGCAAAACGTAGAGGCACAGGTCGAGGAATAGTAAACAATGATAGAGAAATAGATGGAGGCGAGGCCCCAGGTCGAGAGAATGGAGGTCGATGAATCGAATCAGTCCAAAGATCTCTCGTGCCTTAGTTGCCATCCCTACCGGTAATTGGAACTTGTGAGCCTAAAGCGCAGCTTTGAGAGGATTGAAGAGAATCAACCTAAGACCTTTTTTATAAGCACTGTATACACAAGCAACTGCCGGAGAAGATTACAGCAAATGCATGGGAAATAATCCCCCCATGGGAGCCTCACCACTACGAATGTTATATCCATCCAGGGCTTCCTTCCACCAGTCTGGATTGAAGGACTGCTCAAGCACCATTGGAAATCTAATGGACACAACATAATATCATGGGTCCTACACCAAGGCCTACATATTTTTTATCTCTAGGGCCAAAGGAGGTATTACAGGAAACAGAAACAAAAATACAAATTACCCTTAAACTAAATTTTATTTAGTCAAGTATCATGATACAAATAAATACTAGAACACCAACATTCCACGCACAAGAGATAATAGAGACAAATTGGTTATTCAACTGTAATACTAGTGTAAAATTTGATCTTAGTCACATTGGAGTAATGAGGTGTTGGAATAAGATCCTAACTTAGGACAACTCAACCTAGATCCCAACCGAAGGCTAGATGGAGGCAAATAATTGTTTCATATGTTGTTTGAAGATTCTAAGCATAACACAACATCACAACACATAAGAAATTGAGATGACTTAGTGTTTCAATCAAAGTAGGATGAATCATCTATAATTTTTTTGGTTTGTATAACTAGGTCATAAATATCCCAGAGAGTAAGTACTTAGACTTTCAAGTTAGTGACATCATACCTTTACTATTCAATTCCCAGTGCATGACTGCTTAACAAGTAGAAATTAATAGAACATCAAAAGAACCATAAATAAAAGAAATACATGTAACCCAGACCTTGCATGATTTTCTTCACAATGAATGCTACAAATATTGATAGTTTATCGACAAGATATAGTCTTACATGAGTAGTGGTATATTTCTTGAACATCACTTAGGACCTCAGAGATATACCATCACTAAAGATAACATTGGATTCTCGTTGTCTTAAGGTTCGGTTACGTAGACTGTAACAATAGTTTAGTATTATTGAGCCTTCATAACAATTTAGCCTCACATGTTCACATCCAATACAATAGATGTGACTAGAAATTGGAAATTAACTATGCAAAATATTAACAGTTATTAGTTACCCAAGACTTTTTATCTACACCATCCTTTATAGGAGTAGGGTTTAAGTGAAAATCCCACTCTATCATACATAACCAAAATCAAAAGTATATCAAAACAGTTTGGAGTAAGCCCTAATAATGACTCAAGGTCCTAAGGAGTCTTCACGGTTAATTATTTACTGCAGCTTTAATATTATGTCCTCTAAGGACATTCAACACAGTATGAGCTCTTAAGAATGGACCTTTATCTTAGTCACCTAATACAAGTTTCTATAACCTAGATAATATGTTTCTTACGATCAATTTATGCATCATTCTAAACCAAACCCTCAATCACGGTCATACTCATAAGGGAATTAGTAACACTTTGAGGTTGAAGGGAAGCACACGTTTTTACCCCAAAGATTACTCAAATATTAAACTCTGCTAATCTTAATTTATTGAATAGAATACACTATATCGTTAGATCAGATCCTCGAGTCTCCTTACTAGATAATATTTGGTAGGACATCCACATAAAGGAAAAGTTTATTATTAGAAATGATAGATCTATAGGTGTGTGTTGATGGTGAGAAGAGATCGGTTTACCTATTGTATTGAGAAGTTCCTCTTTCCAAATATCTCATAGAGAAACAGTTACAACATGGGCATATATTAAGAAATGGGGAAAGTGCCCAAGAAACAAGAAATAAAACAATATCTACATAAGAATCGCTATTTGGCTCTAGTCAAGTGACTTTACTCAAAGTTTGAGTTCCATTTGGTAGTAGGGAACATTAGTAGCTATAAATAGATATGAATTTGTTTGAAATAAATTCAGTGCCTTTTATAAATTTTATTTTGAACAACAGAGCATGGGATACGTCTTTCTTATCCTTTTTTTTTTCCTTAATACTTGTTTTCCCTCCAAGCTTTAGACTTAGGAACTATAGTCCACTAGATGATATTAGTTGAACTAATCTCAAATCTTATTATTTACGATGGGTTTCAACCATGGAAATTTAGCCTTATGTATTCATAATTTATGTTTTAGAATTTAGACTTTTAGCAAACTCAAATTTTCTTGACACTATAATCCGCATGACTAACATCAACTAAGTCACACAACTTTGAAACAAAACACGACTTTTGAACAACACCAAGATACATAAAATTAACCCCTAGCAAAGTCAGCATGATCATAGAAAACAACACACAAAGTGTCAAATAACCTGATTGTTCAAAACTTATGTTTTGAAAGTTTTAGTGCCCTGTAGCCTCCCATGAGAGCACCACCAAACTTATACAATGTGATTCCACATTCCTAGACTTGCACAAGAAATATACTTCTATATATGTAGAATACATCCAAGGATAAGATAAATAAATTCAACGATGTCATCATAAGTACCAGATCAACAATGTCTATCATAACTAACAAATGTTCGGCGATAATCATCAATGTTTAACTTACAATGAAAATAAAGATAGTCCAGAATTGCAGATTTGACACAACTTTCTAGACACCGTCTGCTAGAGAGTCATGCACTGGGGTAATTACTTCCTACTCTCCGACACCATCGTTAGGAAGAATCCTTGTGGCCAACTTGTGTTCTCGTGTAGTAGACTCGTGGCATCTCATGGATGAAGCAGTTCACATGACATCACACTCATCACACAATTCCTTATGACTTTGAGTATTATAGATAAGTATCTCTCTAGAGTATCAAGGTTCATTTCTTTGTTTGATTGTTCTTTATATTAATGAATTAGTTCTTTCCAACTGCTCTTTCCTCCTTTGCATTTAGATCATGTTGCATATTTATAAGGATGTTCCTTTGTTCTCAACTTTTGGTTCTTATATTGTACCTTTTTTAGTCACATGGTCCATTCTTGTCCTTTGATGGACAATAATATATCGATTGAATTAATGGTGGACATCATAAATTTCTGGTGATACAACTTTGTGATACATATCAAATGTAAATCTTTTTCATAGAAAAGTATATAACACAAACATTATATAATATTATAATAAATGATAAACCTATACCAATGCATCTCATCATACATAAATCTATAGATATTTATTGAAAGGACCAATATGTCTAAATGGCATAAGGAGACTTATGTAATTTATATGTACCACAAGGCATCAAGCCATATGATACGTAAATATAATGTTAATGGCTTTAGAATAATAAAGTTTACATAGATAAGCTGAAAGCCACCATGGAATAGGGGGCAACTTGTTTTATTTACTAGGACAATTTCACATGCTAACATAATATTTCCTTCACAACGAGAAAAGTTACATATATAAGATGAAAGTGGCCATGAAATAGGAGGACACTTATTTTATTTGCTAGGAAAGGATTGTGCACTATAATTATGATCAATCTAGGGCTCGTGTGCATAAATACCGAAGCGGTTCAAGTAATCTCCGGCACGTCCATAGAAGCCAACAATTTTTCCCTTGGAACTTGATTTAAAATAATCTCCATACTGAGAGCCATAAGGACCATATTTTTTCTTATTGGTCGTGAATGTCAAAGATGTGATTAACTTAATATCTCTGTAGTTCCCAACATGTCCTTCAATTCTTGTCAGGTGTTCATCTTCCTTCAAGTTGATCTGCAGTTTAAATAACAATTCAAATATAATAAACATGCCTACTTGAATCTCAAGCTAAAACAATAAATATATATTATGAATATTTCATATTAAAAGGACCCAAAGATTTTCAAATAAAAAATAAATTGAAGTAAAACAAAATTACAAATTTTATAAAAAATAATATTATTGTTCATAACCCCCTAATTTTGTTTATGTACATATATGTTTAAACTAATGCAATAAGAAAAAGTATTCCATTAACAAATTTTAATAAATTCAATATAACTTATGTATTTAATACCAGAGTGGCACTGCCTCCGTTGCCTCCATGCTGAGGTGCGCTGATAACATAATCTTCTTTTTCACCCTTAAGACGATATTCAACCTGAATGGCATCGATAATATCTCCATGTCTTACTGTGATACTCTTGATACTGGAGTATGTACCATCCGTCCAACCAGATCCATCCTCACCACCCCACGGTCCCTCCACAGTGTAAAACGAATGTGCCTGAAAAAGAGTAAAAGAATAAACAATATATCGTGAAATCGAAGAAGAATAGATAATTTGGTGAAACGCAAGAAAGGGAGGGAAGGCCAATAACCAACCATTCTATACGGCTGATATTTTCTTGGCTTCAAACTAAAACGCGACTTGTATTGCAATTGCAAATTCGTAGTGCTGTAATAAGTTAATAATAACCCAACCAAAGATTTGATTTATTTATAGCAGAGCGTGTAGGAGGAGGAGTACAGCTGTTCAAAAAGGAACTCTATAACTAAACGGTGAAAGGGTTGCGTAAAGATGCCTCTAAACCCACGTAATGATTATCCAATTGTGTCTGATGATTATCCAATATATACAACACAAGTTTTGTCAGTGGCTGAAATATTCAAACGTTACGGTGATGATTATTTCTGTATCCGTATCATGTGCATTAATGGATCTAGAACAAAAATGCGTCCTTGTTCATCACCGCATTCATTTCATTTCAAGATGAAGTGCATAACTCTAGTAAGGAAGGACAAAAGTTGTGCAAGTTAAAACTGGCAACCGAGATCACGTACCCTAACGGAGGATGAACATGTCTTTCAAACCGGTAAAACTCTCTGATACAGTTCTATTTTAGTGTTGACAGTTCATCGGTTGCCTGCCTAATCTCGCTGTTCTATCATTGGTGACCACCTATACATTGCCCACTCAAGCCCTATAAAGCGTGTGTGTTGCCACCGGGGTGAAATAATCAAACCTTGTAGTGCATAGGTTACACTATGCATTTAATCCCCATCTATTGACCTCTGTGTGCTTCCACCACACTGTTGGATGGGTTCATAGTTGAATGAGCCTTTTGCATGTCCTTTTGTTATATATCTGAGCTGCCCATTGGTTATATGTTTTTGAGTTCTTAAGTTGTTTAGTCATAGTCCTTTGATAGTTAGCAACTGACCCGCAACCTTCCAGGCGTCCGCTTGGCGGGGTAAGGTACATAAGCCTATTCGCCAATGGTATTCCAAGGTGGGACCACTATGTTTATTGAATGAGAGCTTAAGGCATGGTGCACTCTCTAACCCTAGGCTACGTGTTGTGCTGCCAATGGTTGTATTGAAATGGGTAAAGCGAAATGCCTTGTACCTTTCCTCCATGCTGATCTCCAAGTTGTTGGATCTCATCAGCTTATATTGAGTTTTCTCCTCGAATGTTGCATTTTAATAGTCAACATTTACAGGTGAAGGTAAATGCAAGCTTTGTCGAGTCCACCTGGGCTAGTGTGTTAGTGTTCATAGCTCAAATATGTATGTGGGTGTTTATATGGACTAATAACAAGGACTTATTAAATTGCGACATGTGTGCAATAGCGATGTGAATTCTATAGGTCCATCACATCATAAGGAATTAACACATACTCAACAAACATAGGATATAGCGTTCATTTTGATTTAAACTTGCGAGGAGATCCTTAGTCTTCGTTTAATGCCTAAATCTGTTCTCCTTGCCTTATTCCCCTACACAATATATTCTAGTGACGTGTTGACATGTATCACTCATTTATTGTTGGATCTCGTTCCCTTACATTATGCCAAGCAGTCCAATGAGTGCATGACTTAGTAAAATGACTTGGTGTCAAATGCCATGCACTTTGTCTTAGCCTACTTTGTCTCCACAAGGCTAAATGCTTCATAAAAATGGAGAACCATGAGTCCCATAACAAGTGGAAAATTGAAAGGGTGGTAGGAATTGTTAGGCAACATGCTGCAAAGTTTAGTCTTATTTTATTTTAACAATGCATGGAGGCAAATAGAGGTCCAAGGACAGTGCAAAACATGGTTTTCTAAGTAATTTTGCTTAAAAAATGAATGTGTTAACCTACTCAAACATTAAAATAGAAACTATGACAAAAACAAGAAAATCTTGGATTTATTCATCATTTAAAAATTGAATGATTTCTACAGTTCTCCCTTAGTAAGAGTCTGGAAAAATATTTTTGATAAAATTTAAATTTAAATTTAAGCATGGGTTTCTACTTGTAATGATGAAACTAGCATGTACCCATGCTAGTTCCCATTTAGTTTTATGCCTACCTTCATCTGAGTGTCTTAATGTAGTAACATATTGAAAATGACTTACTTTCGTGTTAGACTTGGCTCACAATCCAACCCCTACTCATCTCTACTTATGATGCAGGAGCATCTTGAATCACCCAAAACAATGATAATATTATTTTCTGTTCTTTTCAATTTTGGTGTTTACGGATACCCATTTGCTTGAATTATGAATCAGAACCTTCAAAATTTCCAAAAAGGCTAAGAACACAAGAACTTACTATTTTTAGTAACCCTATATCTGAGAAGCGGTTGAGGCCAAAATTTTCCCCAAAGATTTGAAATACTCAAATAAACATTCTTGGTAAATTTCAGCCCAAGATCATGTCTGGATTTCAAGATATTTTATTGTAAGAAAACTCCTATTTCTCTAATAAGAGGGCATATGACCCTAGAAATTGTATTTCAAATTTGTAGGGCTCTTTTACATGCAAGGTTAGTGAAGAAATGATGAAATAGTTTGCAGGTTGCTTAACCAATCGTTCTTGAGATCTTGTTCGGGTGTCTATTTGAAATATATAAATTGTTGTTATATTTGTTTTGGGTGGAGTCCACCTTCATCAAGGCTAACCCACCTTCATCAACTTCACCCTCATTTGTATTGGTTTATATACATTCATTCCCACCTCAATATCATTGCTCTATCACTTTAAGTGAGATCATTTGTATTGGAAGGGGGATTTATTTAAAGGCATTCATTGGGCACTTAATAATTGCAAATAAAAAGAAAGGATCATGAAAGAAAAATAAGACTAATTAGAGCACACTTCAACTCTAAAGGGGAATAACGTGATCAAATTTGCATCATAAATATATAGATTAAAAAAATGATAGGATAAGGTGGTGTACATCGTAAGTTTTCGGAGATGCAAATTTGTAGGTACATAAAAATGGGAAGTAAAAGTGGATATTTTCCTTAGAAAAGTATGAAAAAAATACTTAGACATTATAATCTACGATAATCAAGGTTATAGCAATGCATGCCATCAAACATAATTCTATACAAGTTTGTTGTAAAGGAAAATTTTATATAGATAATATGAAATTGTGAATCTGTTTAGATGGCACAAGGAAACTTATTTGATTTATATATATCACAAGGTTCTATGCCATAAAGTTCATAATATTGGGTTAATAATAAGAAAGTTTACATAGACAAGATTAAAGTGACCATCTAGAATAGGGGAGACTTGTTTTATTTACTAGGATAAGTTCATGTGCTAATGTAATATTCCTTGAATATAACAATATAGCTTTCATAGATAAGGGGAGAGTGACCATGAAATAGGGAGACACTTGTTTTATAATCATTTTTGGTTTGTATAACTAGGTCATAAATATCCCAGAGAGTAAGTACTTAGACTTTCAAGTTAGTGACATCATACCTTTACTATTCAATTCCCAGTGCATGACTGCTTAACAAGTAGAAATTAATAGAACATCAAAAGAACCATAAATAAAAGAAATACATGTAACCCAGACCTTGGATGATTTTCTTCGCAATGAATGCTACAAATATTGATGCTTTATCAACAAGATATAGTCTTACATGAGTAGTGGTATATTTCTTGAACATCACTTAGGACCTCACAGATATACCATCAAACTACAACATTATACCATCACTAAAGATAACATTGGATTCTCGTTGTCTTAAGGTTCGGTTATGTAGACTGTAACAATAGTTTAATATTATTGAGCCTTCATAACAATTTAGCCTCACATGTTCACATCCAATACAATATATGGGACTAGAAATTGGAAATTAACTATGCAAAATATTAACACTTATTAGTTACCCAAGACTTGTTAGTTACACCATTCTTTATAGGAGTAGGGTTTAAGTGAAAATCCCACTCTATCATACATAACCAAAATCAAAAGTATATCACAACAATTTGGAGTAAGCCTTAATAATGACTCAAGGTCCTAAGGAGTCTTCACGGTTAATTATTTACTGCAGCTTTAATATTATGTCTTTTCAACACAGTATGAGCTCTTAAGAATGGACCTTTATCTTAGTCACCTAATACAAGTTTCTATAACCTAGATAATATGTTTCTTATGATCAATTTATTCATCATTCTAAACTAAACCCTCAATCATGGTCATACTTATAGGGGAATTAGTAACACTTTGAGGTTGAAACGAAGCACGCGTTTTTACCCTCAAAGATTACTCAAATATTGAACTCTACTAATCTTTATTTAGTGAATAGAATACACTATATCATTAGATCAGATCCCCGAGTCTCCTTAATAGTTAATATTTGGTAGGACTTCAACATAAAGGAAAAGTTTATTCTTAGAAATGATAGATCTATACTTGTGTGTTGATGGTAAGAAGAGATCGGTTTACCTATTGTATTGAGAAGTTCCTCTTTCCAGATATCTCATAAAGAAACAGTTACAACATGGGCATATATTAAGAAATGGGGAAAGTGCCCAAAAAACAAGGAATAAAACAACATCTACATAAGAATCCCTATTTGGCTCTAGTCAAGTGACTTTACTCAAAGTTTGAGTTCCAGTTGGTATGCTGAGAGGTGTTATACAGTCACAGCAGATGTGTGTACACTTTTATGATCCTGATTTAAATTGACGTCTACTAACTTAATTTAAACTATATCAAATGAATTTGTCGTCCCACACAATTACCGCCGTGCAAGTGTAAATTTCTGTATTTTATATTTTTATCTGTTTTCTTTCAACTGTTGGTCATAACTATCAATTAAAAAAAAAGTACTTACAGTAGGCTGCAAATTGCTCTATTTATGATTTTGCAACAAACTGTATTAAGAAAAATAACTCTGAATTAAACGAGAAAGGTTGGTGCTCTATAATCCTCTAGTTGGTTACAAGAGAATTTTGAATGGAGGTCTATATTTTTATTTTATTTCTTTCTTTTTTAAACGTTCGCAAAATTATAGTAGGGCATTTAAAAAGAGTGGATAAAATGTTGGGACATTGAAGTTAGATATTAATAGTCTTTGTTTAGCGTAGCATGCTTACATGCTTGCCAAATGTTCCTTCACCTCCCATTTTCCAGCTTGCACAATGATAGTGGCGTAGTGGGTACTTATGGTTTGTGAGGATGTGAAAAATCTCCATTATGGCAATTCCTACTTTACAGTTTGAAGTTGCAGTTGTGAGGTGAGTGTGGACAGAAAGTTAAAGAATTGCCTTTGCCTTCTATTTCTGCGAGAATCGATTACAGGAGGATATTTGCGGAGTAGACTGTAGTTGAAGGTAATAGTTTATTCAGCTTTCATCATTTATGCCTAGCTGATTTCCTTGTTCCTGTGTTGTTCTTCTATATTCAGTAAAATATTTTATGGTTTTTGTGCATAGTGTAGCTGACTTTAATAGAATCTAAATATCTAAACAACAATGATCCAAATGCTTGCAATTATACTTAATGGCTTATTTTCTTTAGAAAAGAAATTTCAATTTAATAAGAAGGCAGTAGTTATTCTCATCATGATTCATCACTGAGAGGCCTAAGAGTCTCTAGAATGAAGCATCCGTCCAAAGTGAAGAGCCACGCAAGGATTTCTTCCTCGCACTCTGTTTTTCCTTCATAGCTTAATGTAATTTTTGGAAGCAAACTTAGGATTTTTTCCACTAGAAAGCGTGCATGATGCATGTTTTGTGGTAGCCATTTCACTGAAAATGATGATTAGATCCAAGGATGTAAATCAATGACCTATAAGAAAGGCACAACCTATATTTTATAAGGAAGGCATGGTTCCATAAGAATGGAACTCAAGTAAAAACAAGAGATATTGTGTGCATTCTCTGTCAGTAAATTGGTAATTGAAATTGTATTTGGTGGAGGATACTAGTAATTGTAGAGTAGTAGTAATGTGGGTGAAGTTGTAATGCTTACTTGTGTTATTTCTTGTATCCTTCATTTTGTTACTTGATTGAGCTTTGTATTAGCGCTTAATGCGGCAAGGTTATTAGATCAAAGGTGGGGAATGTTACATGCTAGCCAAATGTAGCTTCAAATTACAGGCAAACAAATATGTAGCCACAAATCGATGCATGAAATTTGGGTGTTCATCTTTGTCATTCTTGTATGCATGACACCTAATACTTGGAAAAATCTATACACATGGGCATATCTATTCAAGGGTAGATTCATAGTCTAATTTTAGTGTGTATAATAAAAAACCATCGTGCATATCCTCTATTGTCATTAGGATAGACCTCACAATATTTATCTACATACTATAAATCATTGTCAAAAGGCTAATCTACCACACCAGAGAAACTAGCTTCTGATGTTTCTAGAGACGTGCCTAGCTAATTTCCTTCTTGCAAACTTCTCGTTGCCCTTCAAAAAATATAACTCTACTTCTGAGATTCTTTGTTTTTGAAATTTCTGGGTGAGTATATTTTGGGGGTTGCTTCTCTGTTCGGTCCTGTAAAGAGAATTATTCTTCAAGTTGATCTTTTCTATAGGTTATTGGGTTTAAGTTCATCCTGAAACTGTCACAATACATTCCCATATATTTTAAGTATCATGTAATTATGTATATTTATTTTAATGTAGATACAGATACTCTACCCATCCTAGCATTATGCAGACTTCTCATTGCCCTTCAAAAAATATAACTCTACTTCTGAGCTTCTTTGTTTTTGAAATTTTTGGGGTTGTTTCTCGGTTCGGTCCTGTAAAGAGAATTACTCTTCAAGTTGAACTTTCGAATAGGTTAATAGGGTTTAAGTTCATCCTGAAACTACCACTATGCATTCCCATATATTTTAAGTCATTTGACAAATAGTTTATGTGTCTCTTCTGTGCTTGAACATTTAACTGCATGTGTATCTAGGCTTAGAGAACTTTATTTTGGTGAGAAAGGATCAACTGCCTATTTAAACTATCTATATATTCTTATAACTATAGAAATGTAATGATAATAAGCAAATCATTTAAAACTATAACACAAAATAATTCTTTTATGAGAGGATTATTAATGTTGTCCCTATACATCGATTGCACTAGCATGGTAATATTGGATGCTATTTTTTAATGTATTGAAAAGATATATAATATTTATCTAACACAGAATTAAATCAATACAAATTATATTTTTGTTTACTAGTTACGACTTACAAAATACAAATTCTGCATGTTCAAAATAGAAAATATTGTGTGATATTAAAATGTTCAAAATTTGTGAGGAGATGTTTCATGTAGCAGCATAATTGTTATAAGTTGTAAGGTACTTGTGCATAGGTAACATATATTCTTAATCTTCATTAATTTTGGAAATAAAACTTACGTGCAGCCTGGTTATTTTGAATCCTTGATACCTGATTGTGCTCCACAACTTCTAGATTCATTTGAAAGTATTCTTGCTGGTAAGATATTTGTAAAGTACTCATTCCATCAAAAAAGTTACATGAAGTAAATAATCCACTTAATTACCACATCTCAAGTAAAAGATAAATCTCATAAATATGAATCTTGATAATAGTCAATAAATCTTACATAATCACGTGTTCAATCCATGTGATAGCACTATAAAAAGAATATACAAAGTTCAATAGGCTTTTATTCCATAATACATCCAATTACAAGTTACAATAATCATGTATAATAAATATAATAAATCAAACAAACTCTCCAGTCGTCAAGAACCTAAATGGTCCTCCTACGAGCTAATAGATGGGAACATGCCTCAGGCACTTTTCCACCCAACCATGATGTAATTATGCTTCCTCAGATCCCTTCATGACATGAAGGATACTCAACCCTACACGAAATGTCTAGCTACCTAGAAACAACTGGCTGGAGGGAACACCTAATGCAACCTAAAGTCTAATGTGCAATTCTAAATAATGAAATACAAATTGTCTCACAATAGGATGTGGCAGAGATATATATCAATAAAATTTTTCTAGACAAATATTCATCTTTTTCAATAACTGCTCACTTAGATCTAAGCCTTAGAAAAATAGTTACCAGTTCAATTCCCAAAAAGAGGAAAAGCCATCTCTAATAATCCACATTCGACATCTTAGCTCAAAAGCCACCCCTATCACACATAATAGATAATATCCCATATTCTCCTAAACCATTCTAATCCCTTTCCCATTGTACAATCAATGGACATACATTTCAAGAAATAAAATCAATAATGATGTATGCCTACTCCACTCTCAAACAATGAGTTTTTATGCACAATCAATAGGAATACAATTCAATAGATGCTAGTAATATAAAAGATGGCATTTACATAGATATACAAATAGTAAGTATACTCAATGATTTTGAAGATTTAAGCTTGATCTATGAATTCATAATCAAATCAATAACACATGCTTTTGCCTAAATATAGTTTATTAATTCTTTTCTTTGCATCCAACGAGAGTGCACTTTTAAGCAATAATTCAATAAAAAGTTTCATTTATTCATTAACATACACATAAAAAACTATAACATTGATTATAATCCCTAACCTGTAGTTCTTTCCTTTCAATATCCACTAAGAAACTAGAGTTTAAAATTTTTCTACCTGAAGTTGGTTTTTATTTTCAATCATTTATGATAACAAGGATTTCAAATAGTGTGCATTATTTGCCTATATAATTTTATTTAATAGAATAATGGCATAGGTATATTAAAAAAAATATTATCTCTACTACAACAAAGAATTAATTTGCCATGAGGATTCAATAAGTAAGGCTACTAAAATACCATAAGGTCTGCTCATATATATATATATATATATATATATATATATATATATATATATATATATATATATATATAATGCATCAGGGATTTATGTAAAATAGTGATAGGAATTTATGTAGATATGTATATATAATAATAACATCATATTTCTCTAATTAAACATCTTTCATAAATGTCCCCTATGAATCTAAAATTAAGATTTTCAATCTGCAAGCAAGTTTTACAATCTCACTCAAAATAAGGTCCCAATAGGGATTTAAAAAAGAGATACTACTATTTAACAACTTCAATATTTCTAAAAGAACATTATTAAAAGCGAAGGATTAAGAAGAAATTTGATGAAATATATCCTAAATCTTCTTGGAGAACCCTACTGTCTGCTATAGGAATTAAGATTTAGTGATACAGGAAAACAAAAAAAGTCTAATATAGGAACTATTACCAGTCTACTAAAGGAACACTAAGCTATTATAAAAAGACAACAAGCTGCTACAGGAACTGCTAATCAGGCTATAGGAACTTCTAAGAAGTTTGTTACAATGATAAAAATAGGTAAAAAGATAGCTACATAATTTAAAGTTTGACAGTAGGTAAAAGATTAAAGTTTAATCTGCTATAGAATTTATCTTATCAAGCTATAGGGACAATGATCAAGTTACAAGTAATTATAAATTAAGCTATAGGAAATATTGCTTATTTTGTAGGCTAAAGCTTTGGAAACCAATCAAAATATACTGGCCATCATGGCTTTCAAAGGTTGATCTTCAAAAAAAATGAAGAGAGCCAAAACAATAGGCATGAGCTTAATAAATTATAGAAACCAAGGGATAGGTTTTAACAGTCATAAAACTTATTATTTGGGCTATCATTAGTAGGTCGTCAAATAGAAAACAGGGTCAGAATTTTAATAGGTCATAGTCAACAAAGAGAGGCTGATTTGGGATGAGTTTAGGATTTTGGTGCCTATAGAAAATAGAGGTAAAAGATGGTTGGTGAGAGGGATGAGATCTAAGGGATGTCAAGCCAAAATAAAAGAGGCCAAATGCCCATAAACAAAAGGTAGATTCCAAATAGCAAGAAGGAAAAGAACGTAGACCAGATTTACTATGGTTTAATAGTCATATGCAACCATATTCTTTTGCAATTTAAAACAAAGAAAATACCGAGAATCTTAGTAGAGAAAGATGGTCAATTCTACCTTTGTTGCTTCCCTTCACTGTTGCCTTCTATTGCTGGCTATAGAAATATAATGGTGTCCTTTTTGCTACTACCAAAACATGCTTTTCTCACACCCAAAATAAATCGTGTCCACTTTTTGCTAAACTGCTCACTATCTACAGCGAATATCTTCAAATCCCTTCTAGGTTTTGTTCTCCCCTTTGCTAGGTTTCTAGAACAGTTTATAGTTTTAAATTCTGTTTAGAAATAACAATGTTATCGTTGTTTTACCATGACTGGTTTTCAAAAATGCCCCTCCTTTTTTCTTTTTATTCAAAACCTCCCTAATCTTGACGTCCAAAATTAGGTTTTTGTCCTCCTTTTTATAACTAATCAATACTTATGTTTTGAATGAGATTTTCCATAAAAAAAAAGATCTCAAATTTCTTTTTAAATAGAATAAAATATTTTTATTTAAATTTCTATCACTTGCATGACAAGAACTATATATATATTTCTGTCATTTGTATGACAGTAAAATATTTTAATTCTTTTAATTAGATTTCTAAATATAATAACAATATAATCTATCTATTTTAAATAAAATATAATTGCTCAAATCAACAAGATGTATTTGCAATAATAATAATATATATCTATTTTTAATAAAGCATAATCACTTTTTAATCAAACAAGTACTATCTGCAAATTATATATATATATTGCAAATTAAACATAATAGTTTAAAATCTAAAATAGATATTATTTTTTGAACAAAAATATTTATATAAATAGATAAATGCTTATCATTATTTTTTGAACAATAATATTTATATAAATAGGTAAATGCTTATCATTATTTGTTATTAAAATAATATGAAATACACCAATTTAAATATAAATCAAAATAACATTAATATTTATAACTAATCATGCATTCGAAATGGACTTATTGTAACAATTAAAACACATATTTATCTACTCCCAAATCATCACGCATTTATCAACTAATTAATAATTCATAAAATGATCATTCAGAAAATATAATATACCATACGACTATGTGAGTGTGTGAGTGCATCAAGGTTATCAATCCCAAACAGTTCTTGCCAAGTGGCTAGAACATCTCTACCTCAGCCATGTTCTCATATTTGGCATTCCCCTCCACTCAGTCGCACTTAGATTTTCATTAATAGGTTAGTTACCCAAAATAATAGCTAAAGCAAAACAAAATATACATCCATAATATTTAATATTAAATCAACTTTCTAGTTCAGTAAATATAACATCACGATAATTACCTTCACACACATGGACAATTTCACATGCTAACATAATATTTCCTTCACAACGAGAAAAGTTACATATATAAGATGAAAGTGGCCATGAAATAGGAGGACACGTATTTTATTTGCTAGGAAAGGATTGTGCACTATAATTATGACCAATCTAGGGCTCGTGTGCATAAATGCCGAAGCGGTTCAAGTAATCTCCGGCACGTCCATAGAAGCCAACAATTTTTCCCTTGGAACTTGATTTAAAATAATCTCCATACTGAGAGCCATAAGGACCATATTTTTTCTTATTGGTCGTGAATGTCAAAGATGTGATTAACTTAATATCTCTGTAGTTCCCAACATGTCCTTCAATTCTTGTCAGGTGTTCATCTTCCTTCAAGTTGATCTGCAGTTTAAATAACAATTCAAATATAATAAACATGCCTGCTTGAATCTCAAGCTAAAACAATAAATATATATTATGAATATTTCATATTAAAAGGACCCAAAGATTTTCAAATAAAAAATAAATTGAAGTAAAACAAAATTACAAATTTTATAAAAAATAATATTATTGTTCATAACCCCCTAATTTTGTTTATGTACATATATGTTTAAACTAATGCAATAAGAAAAAGTATTCCATTAACAAATTTTAATAAATTCAATATAACTTATGTATTTAATACCAGAGTGGCACTGCCTCCGTTGCCTCCATGCTGAGGTGCGCTGATAACATAATCTTCTTTTTCACCCTTAAGACGATATTCAACCTGAATGGCATCGATAATATCTCCATGTCTTACTGTGATACTCTTGATACTGGAGTATGTACCATCCGTCCAACCAGATCCATCCTCACCACCCCACGGTCCCTCCACAGTGTAAAACGAATGTGCCTGAAAAAGAGTAAAAGAATAAACAATATATCGTGAAATCGAAGAAGAATAGATAATTTGGTGAAACGCAAGAAAGGGAGGGAAGGCCAATAACCAACCATTCTATACGGCTGATATTTTCTCGGCTTCAAACTAAAACGCGACTTGTATTGCAATTGCAAATTCGTAGTGCTGTAATAAGTTAATAATAACCCAACCAAAGATTTGATTTATTTATAGCAGAGCGTGTAGGAGGAGGAGTAAAGCTGTTCAAAAAGGAACTCTATAACTAAATGGTGAAAGGGTTGCGTAAAGATGCCTCTAAACCCACGTAATGATTATCCAATTGTGTCTGATGATTATCCAATATATACACCACAAGTTTTGTCAATGGCTGAAATATTCAAACGTTACGGTGATGATTATTTTTGTATCCGTATCATGTGCATTAATGGATCTAGACATAAAAAGCGTCCTTGTTCATCATCGCATTCATTTCATTTCAAGATGAAGTGCATAACTCTAGTAAGGAAGGACAAAAGTTGTGCAAGTTAAAACTGGCAACCGAGATCACGTACCCTAACGGAGGATGAACATGTCTTTCAAACCGGTAAAACTCTCTGATACAGTTCTATTTTAGTGTTGACAGTTCATCGGTTGCCTGCCTAATCTCGCTGTTCTATCATTGGTGACCACCTATACATTGCCCACTCAAGCCCTATAAAGCGTGTGTGTTGCCACCGGGGTGAAATAATCAAACCTTGTAGTGCATAGGTTACACTATGCATTTAATCCCCATCTATTGACCTCTGTGTGCTTCCACCACACTGTTGGATGGGTTCATAGTTGAATGAGCCTTTTGCATGTCCTTTTGTTATATATCTGAGCTGCCCATTGGTTATATGTTTTTGAGTTCTTAAGTTGTTTAGTCATAGTCCTTTGATAGTTAGCAACTGACCCGCAACCTTCCAGGCGTCCGCTTGGCGGGGTAAGGTACATAAGCCTATTCGCCAATGGTATTCCAAGGTGGGACCACTATGTTTATTGAATGAGAGCTTAAGGCATGGTGCACTCTCTAACCCTAGGCTACGTGTTGTGCTGCCAATGGTTGTATTGAAATGGGTAAAGCGAAATGCCTTGTACCTTTCCTCCATGCTGATCTCCAAGTTGTTGGATCTCATCAGCTTATATTGAGTTTTCTCCTCGAATGTTGCATTTTAATAGTCAACATTTACAGGTGAAGGTAAATGCAAGCTTTGTCGAGTCCACCTGGACTAGTGTGTTAGTGTTCATAGCTCAAATATGTATGTGGGTGTTTATATGGACTAATAACAAGGACTTATTAAATTGCGACATGTGTGCAATAGCGATGTGAATTCTATAGGTCCATCACATCATAAGGAATTAACACATACTCAACAAACATAGTATATAGCGTTCATTTTGATTTAAACTTGCGAGGAGATCCTTAGTCTTCGTTTAATGCCTAAATCTGTTCTCCTTGCCTTATTCCCCTACACAATATATTCTAGTGACGTGTTGACATGTATCGCTCATTTATTGTTGGATCTCGTTCCCTTACATTATGCCAAGCAGTCCAATGAGCGCATGACTTAGTAAAATGACTTGGTGCCAAATGCCATGCACTTTGTCTTAGCCTACTTTGTCTCCACAAGGCTAAATGCTTCATAAAAATGGAGAACCATGAGTCCCATAACAAGTGGAAAATTGAAAGGGCGGCAGGAATTGTTAGGCAACATGCTGCAAAGTTTAGTCTTATTTTATTTTAACAATGCATGGAGGCAAATAGAGGTCCAAGGATAGTGCAAAACATGGTTTTCTAAGTAATTTTGCTTAAAAAATGAATGTGTTAACCTACTCAAACATTAAAATAGAAACTATTACAAAAACAAGAAAATCTTGGATTTATTCATCATTTAAAAATTGAATGATTTCTACAGTTCTCCCTTAGTAAGAGTCTGGAAAAATATTTTTGATAAAATTTAAATTTAAATTTAAGCATGGGTTTCTACTTGTAATGATGAAACTAGCATGTACCCATGCTAGTTCCCATTTAGTTTTATGCCTACCTTCATCTGAGTGTCTTAATGTAGTAACATATTGAAAATGACTTACTTTCGTGTTAGACATGGCTCACAATCCAACCCCTACTCATCTCTACTTATGATGCAGGAGCATCTTGAATCACCCAAAACAATGATAATATTATTTTCTGTTCTTTTCAATTTTGGTGTTTACGGATACCCATTTGCTTGAATTATGAATCAGAACCTTCAAAATTTCCAAAAAGGCTAAGAACACAAGAACTTACTATTTTTAGTAACCCTATATCAGAGAAGCAGTCGAGGCAAAAATTTTCCCCAAAGATTTGAAATAGTCAAATAAACATTCTTGGTAAATTTCAGCCCAAGATCATGTCTCGATTTCAAGATATTAAAGTTGTTGTTTTCGAGGTTGATCGAAAAAGTTTCAGAATCAATTTTGAGGCACTTAGAGGTTTTGTAACATCCCAAAATTTGGCCGAAAATCAAAATATCACGTAACGAGACATTTTGTGTACCCTCAGTTTTGCGTAAGCTTACCAACGCATCAAACAGTTTGTCAATCGGACACCCGGTTCAAAAGTTATGGCTCCCGGAAGTTGGGCTACCTAGTTTCTTAATTTTAAAATTTTGAAAATTATTTCTTGGGTGGGAAAAAAGGGACAGTTGGGTTCATTTTGGTGCCCAAGTGGGACTTACACATTGCAAAGAAAGCTGACATTGGGGAAATTACAGTAAGTGGTGTTGATGCCTATTTATAGCCTATTTTTAATAGTTCCAAAGGCAGTGGGAGGGAGGGAAGTTATTGGCAAGTCATGTCCATGCCAATGCGGAGGTCAAAAGATATCAAGAGATAGCCCCAGAAGGGTCCGTAAGTCACATATTTTTATTGTCAGAAAACTCATATTTCTGTAATAAGAGGGCATATGACCCTAGAAATTGTATATCAGATTTGTAGGGCTCTTTTACATGCTAGGTTAATGAAGAAATGATGAAATAGTTTGCAGGTTGCTTAACCAATCTTTCTTGAGATCTTGTTCGGGTGTCTATTTGAAATATATAAATTGTTGTTATATGTGTTTTGGGTGGAGTCCACCTTCATCAACTTCACCCTCATTTGTATTGGTTTATATACATTCATTCCCACCTCAATATCATTGCTCTATCCCTTCAAGTGAGATCATTTGTATTGGAAAGGGGATTTATTTAAAGGCATTCATTGGGCACATAATAATTGCAAATAAAAAGAAAGGATCGTGAAAGAAAAATAAGACTAATCAGAGCACACTTCAACTCTAAAGGGGAATAACGTGATCGAATTTGCATCATAAATATAAAGATTAAAAAAATTGATAGGATGAGGTGGTGTACATCGTAAGTTTTCGGAGATGCAAATTTGTAGGTACATAAAAATGGGAAGTAGAAGTGGATATTTTCCTTAGAAAAGTATGAAAAAAATACTTAGATGTTATAATCTATGATAATCAAGGTTATAGCCATGCATGTCATCAAACATAATTCTATACAAGTTTGTTGTAAAGGAAAACTTCACATAGATAAAATGAAATTGCGAATGTGCTTAGATGGCACGAGGAAACTTATTTGATTTATATATACCACAAGGTTCTATGCCATATGATGTGATAGTTCATAATATTGGGTTAATAATAAGAAAGCTTACATAGACAAGTTTAAAGTGACCATCTAGAATAGGGGAGACTTATTTTATTTACTAGGAGAAGTTCATGTGCTAACGTAATATTCCTTGAATATAACAATATAGCTTTCATAGATAAGGGGAGAGTGGCCACGAAATAGGGAGACACTTGTTTTATCTGCTAAGAAAAGACCATGTGCTATAGATATGACTAGTTTAGGATTCATGTGTCTAAGAATTCACAAGATCTACTGAACAGAATGCAAGTATCAAATTGAAGTAGATTGGAAGTCAAAACGACAAGTACATATAGCCCTGAGTAACCTTGAGTTAATGGGAGTCAATCCCATGACTTAAGGAGATCTCAAGTAGATGTGGCAAGCTAAGTGGAGTGAAAGAGTTCGAAGGACTCTTCATAACTACCACACACCCAGTTGAGGTGTCTTATGCCATGTGCATAAAATGAGGCTTCCAAATGAGGCCAAATGAAAGCCAAATGAAATGTGTACACTAATACCCCCCCTTAAGCACAACTTAGGTGGGTGTAAAAGATGGGTCTCGGCAACAAGGCCTGATGAGGCACCCGTGTACAAAAAAAACTCTCATAAGTGGAGAAAGGTAGAAAACCCAATGGGAAAAAACTACCCCCCAAAAGAGAAAAAACAAGAAAGTGTACTAGACACTTTACAAAATACCTGAAGGTGATAATCCTGCTATGAAGAATCACTGGAAGCCTTCTGTGAAGCAACTCTGAACTCTGATGTAGCGACAAGTAATGATGATGTTGTAGTGGAAGTGTTCGTGACACATCTCAATACAATGCGAGAAAAATGTTAAAGAATGATGGAGTAGTGGAAGTGATCTTGACATATCTCTGTGGAAGTGCTCTTGGCACAACTTGGAAATGCACTCGACACACCTCTATGAACCCCCCCGTAAATCGATATTTTTATCCCAGTATTATTTGTGGCACTTTATAAATTAGTGCATGAATAACCCCCATAACTGAAAAAATGGAAAGAAAGTGTGGAAGTGTTCTAGACAGGACTCAATGAAGTGCTCTTGACATGATTCTATGGAAGTGCTCTTTGGCACAACTCTAAAATGTTCAAGGCACATTCTATACACCCCCCTAGATTCAGGATTAGGTGACTCCCCAGAATTGTGGCACTTTATAACTTAGTGCATTATTACAATATAAATAGGTTAGATGCATGGGAAATGTGAAAATATTCACTTTTGCAAAAAGTGGTGCTCAATTTCGAGGTACCGAGCAAAAGTTATCACAAAAACAAGTTCCCGCAAAGTAGACCTATTTTAATAAATTGGCACTAATTAGCAAAAAAAAATGCCCATGGCGAGAGGGAAACTAGCCTTCCAATGACTCGTAGGATTCGGCAAAGAATGAGAAATACAATGGTTTAATTTTGTGAGGGGGAATTGGCCTCCTGCCAACCCGGGCCTCACCCTTCGTCTTCGACAAGCGAAAATACAAGGATTTTTAAAAACCATAATTCCTTGAAATCAATTTGCCCCAAAGTTTTAAATGTCCTACCTCTATTTTAACACAAAACACATTGCCTATTTTGATAACAATTTGAAAAGCAATAATTTCAAATGCTTTCAAAATAAAATTAGGGCATAATTTTGATATTTCAGTCTCAAATTTTAGGGCACAATAAGGTGGAAATGCAAAAAGAAACAGGGGCGTCTAGGTGGGAGCAGCAGAGGCGGCCAGAAGAGAGCTTCTAGAGCTCATGGAGTGAACAGAGGAATTTGGGGTCGAAATTGCACTTCACAGGTATATTTTGAGGCTGTGTATGGTGTCCTCTCTGTAGTTTTATGGCACCATTGGGGGCGATTTACCCTTGAATGCTGTAGAGGCAGCTAGAGAATGGCAGCCAGATGACATGCAAGACTTGATTTAACCCCTTTCTCAGACTAAATCTGCCTTCGCACAGCACAAATCAGGAGTTGATTTGCTTCGTGGCTCAGATGTGTGTGACCGCCGGTGTGTCTGAAGGTTGTTCGTTGCTAGACGTTGTAGCTCTGTGCGCTTACTGCATAGCAGGGGCTTCTGAGAGTGGGGCATCTAGGCCCTTTGTAAACCCCTTGTCACCGTCACCATTCCCCTTCCTCAAATGTCGCTTCCTAATGCCAAACGGGACACACAGCCCACAATCGAGCCTCTCAACAGGCCGATTTTCTCAGACGTGGGCCTCAGGCAGATCGTTAAACTTGAACAGAGAAATGGGTGCTGAGAGAGGAAACATCCATGCTGAAGTTGAACAGGAGATTTCACACCTTTTAGGGACACCAATCGGCCACAATAACCCTCTAATCGCCAATAATGGTAGTCGGAAACCACAAATCAGAGGCTTTGATAATGGCAAAAATCTTCACAAACAACAATGAAGCCATCGATCAGAGGAATTCAAATAGTTTGAGAGGCCAAAAAATGACTTAATCCTCCAAATCATTTGCCAAAAAATGGCCTGCAAAATTTGACGACTTTGTGACTCCAAAACGAACTAGCAAACAATCTCAGATTGCTCTGATACCATCTACGAATTCACAAGATCTACTGAACAGAATGCAAGTATCAAATTGAAGTAGATTACAAGTCAAAATGACAAGTACATATAGCCCTGAGTAACCTTGAGTTAATGGGAGTCAATCCCATGACTTAAGGAGATCTCAAGTAGATGTGGCAAGCTAAGTGGAGTGAAAGAGTTCGAAGGACTCTTCATAACTACCAAACACCCAGCTGAGGTGTCTTATGCCATGTGCATAAAATGAGGCTTCCAAATGAGGCCGAATGAAAGACAAATGAAACCAAATGAAATGTGTACACTAATAATGTGCATAAATATCAAGCGGTCTAGGTAATCTCAAGTGTGTATATTGAAGCCAATAATTGACATATAATTTTAAGATTTTTGTGCCTTACTTGCGAGTTGATGCCATGATATTATGGGTATATCTAATGATATTGCAATGCATAAAATTATTCTGTTGCCTCGTGTTTAACCAGTTTTTTAAAAACTTAGAAAGATGCATCCAAAGGTCACTTTAACGGGTAAATACAAGATTGAAAAGAGGTTGAAAGTAGTATTTATTACACAAATTGATTATTCTCCATTCATTTATAGTACGATTCCTATGGAAAAACCTAACGGATGTGTTCACATATTTATTAACTTTAGAAAAGTAAAAAACACATCACGTAAGGATGGCTTCCCATTGCCTAATATTGATACGATTTTAGATTCTATTGTAGGGCATGAGATATTACCATTTATGGATGGATTTTCTAGTTATTATCAAATTCTTCTCAGCGACAAAGATTAACACAAGACTACTTTTTCCACTCCATGGCTACACTTTCTTACGGTTTCATGTCTTTTGGATTGAAAACTTGTTTGGATATCCCGTACAATTAAGATCAAATAGAGTGATTAAATTGCAAAAATAACACAATGCTCAAAAACTAGTTGTAACTATGATTGTATTGATGAAAGGTATCAAGGGCCTCTTCACGGGGGAAACCTCCTTGCAAGAGAAAATATCTCTTACAAAATGTGATTCCAACATCATAATTACTTTATTACAACATCAATATATACTCCTCACAAAGGGTGGGCTAAAAGGTACTCTTTATGTTTAGATTAACACTCTTGTGGAAACCCCCGCACATGTGAACACCTAGTATGGGAATCCTCCAAACATGGGATGCAGTATGTAGGACAACCTTTGGGATTGAGAAGTTGGATATTCATAGGATTTCCAACGAGCTCTTTTGATGCACTTGTAGGGAAAAGGGAGGAGGAAGAACTAAAAACGTAAACCTATTTTAATAAGGTGATGTGCAAAACACAACCTTTCTATTTGTGCTGGGCAAACTACAGAGCTTTTAATAGACGATGGGGCAAAAAGACACAACCAAAAAAATGAAGGGCACAAGCTTTGCATGTTGATTGATTTTCAAAATGTTATAGGTGGCCTAAATGGATCAACTAGACACAAATACAAAGATCAAGGTTATAAATACAAATGGAAAGACAAAGATAAACTTAGAGGAAAAAATGACATAAACATGGTGAGTAAAGCTATTTATGCATGAAAACCAAGATAATCACAACCAGATATTAAGGGTATAAATATGTTTATCCCGCTATGCATGCCATTGTAGATGCAAAAAATAAGATAAAATACATGCTCAAAGGTCTGAATCTGCACACTCGAGATACACAATGCCAGAGTTTTGCTAGTAAAGTCTCTCACCTTTTTCGAATGATTCAAATGCAATATTTATAATTCCAGAGGAAGAGAAGGGAATGTGAGGAGAGAAGATATGTGGAAGAGAATAGAAGAACAAATTAATTCTCCCTTTTCCTTTGGATCCCACATGGAAAAAACCACTCTCTATTTGTCAGCATTAACAAAAACATTGAAGCTACTCATTGAATGTTGTGAAAATAGCTTGTTAGAGAAGGTGGAGGAGAGGGAAACAAATGAAATTTAAACCTACCCAATAACTTCTATTCATGCCTTTATTTCCCTACATGTTCCCCTTGTCTGCATGCTAAAATCTACCTCTATTCTTTGCATGATGGCCATCACTGTTTTGTTTTTCCATATTATTTTTTGTAGCTACTTACATGAGTTTTCATTAGAAATGAGGGCATTAGTATAATAAAGCCTTGGCTTTAATTCTTATATCCTTTTGTCATTAGGGAGAATATTATAAAACGTTACTCTCATAATATTTTGAACTTTAATAAGTCTTTCGCATTATTCTCTCCTCAATAAGTATTGTCCACACCCTCGCTTACCTCTATTTCTACCTTTTGAAAGGTCGTCTCATGAAACTTTTTCACTTTTTGATACTTCTTGGTATTTACGAGTCTTTGGATTTTATATATTTTGAACATTAATGGAGTCACCACTTTATTAATTTCCCCCTTTTGTAAATATCATTCGTGGCTCTCAATGACATGTATCTCCCTATAAATCTAAATCACTCGCTTTTAGTTTGGTATTACCTCGGTATTGTTTTAATCACCTTTAACCCTTCATGATTTTGATTTATCGAGCCCCACCCTACCCTTGTTTATGGTTAATGATTATAGTTAAATCTCCAATCTACTCGCAAGAGTAATATTATTTAATAAGATTTATTAAAAGGCCCCTTTGTTGTGGTCAGCCTTCTTTTATGAACCCCAAATTTTGTTTAAATGATTTTAAATGAATTCGAACAATATTTCAAAAATAGAAGTTTTTTTTGTTTACTATAAGGGATAACCAGTAGCAACACAAGCACACAGAGATTACAAACCAATAATAGAAAAGGGAGTAAAAAGACAACGAACACGGGCCAAGAGGCCTAAAATGTTTTTTCTTTGTTTAATTAAAAAAGTGACAGAGTCACCTATACATATATTATCATAAGATATATTACGCATTATGAGTAAAATTCTATGATACAAAGTTTTTGGAGGTGAGAAGAACACCAAAGAAATGGAAACGATTGCAGCATCGGACAAGAACTAACCAAAACCAAGGAGAAACAAAAACCACACCCATGATATTTACTTGGGGCATGAATCATGAATATTGGCAAAAAGTAGAGGCACAAGTCGAGGAATAGTAAACAATGATAGAGAAACAGATGGAGGCAAGGCGCCAGGTCGGGAGAATGGAGGCCGATGAATCGAATCGGTCCAAAGATCTCTCGTGCCTTAGTTGCCATCCCTACCGGTAATTGGAACTTGTGAGCCTAAAGTGCAGCTACGAGAGGATTGAAGAGAATCAGCCTAAGACCTTTTCTATAAGCATTGTATAGACAAGCAACTGCCAGAGAAGATTACAGCAAATGCATGGGAAATAATCCCCCCATGGGAGCCTCACCACTATGAATGTTATATCCATCCAGGGCTTCCTTCCACCAGTCTCGATTGAAGGACTGCTCAAGCACCATTGGAAATCTAATGGACACAACATAATATCATGGGTCCTACACCAAGGCCTACATATTTTTGATCTATAGGGCCAAAGGAGGTATTACAGGAAACAGAAACAAAAATACAAATTACCCTTAAACTAAATTCGATTTAGTCAAGTATCACGATACAAATAAATACTAGAACACCAACATTCCACGCGCAAGAGATAATAGAGACAAATTGGTTATTCAACTGTAATACTAGTGTAAAATTTGATCTTAGTCACATTGGAGTAACGAGGTGATGGAATAAGATCCTAACCTAGGACAACTCGACCTAGATCCCAACCGAAGGCTAGATGGAGACAAATAATTGTTTCACATGTTGTTTGAAGATTCTAAGCATAACACAACATCACAACACATAAGAAATCGAGATCACTTAGTGTTTCAATCAAAGTAGGATGAATCATCTATAATCATTTTTGGTTTGCATAACTAGGTCATAAATATCCCAGGGAGTAAGTACTTAGACTTTCAAGTCAGTGACATCATACCTTTACTATTCAATTCCCAGTGCATGACTGCTTAACAAGTAGAAATTAATAGAACATCAAAAGAACCATAAATAAAAGAAATACATGTAACCCAGACCTTGCATGATCTTCTTCACAATGAATGCTACAAATATTGATACTTTATCGACAAGATATAGTCTTACATGAGTAGTGGTATATTTCTTGAACATCACTTAGGACCTCATAGATATACCATCAAACTAGAACATTATTCCATCACTAAAGATAACATTGGATTCTAGTTGTCTTAAGGTTCGGTTACGTAGACTGTAACAATAGTTTAGTATTATTAAGCGTTCATAACAATTTAGCCTCACATGTTCACATCCAATACAATAGATGTGACTAGAAATTGGAAATTAACTATGCAAAATATTAACAGTTATTAGTTACCCAAGACTTGTTATCTACACCATCCTTTATAGGAGTAGGGCTTAAGTGAAAATCCCACTCTATCATACATAACCAAAATCAAAAGTATATCAAAACAGTTTGGAGTAAGCCCTAATAATGACTCAAGGTCCTAAGGAGTCTTCACGGTTAATTATTTACTGCAGCTTTAATATTATGTCCTCTAAGGACATTCAACACAGTATGAGCTCTTAAGAATGGACCTTTATCTTAGTCACCTAATACAAGTTTCTATAACCTAGATAATATGTTTCTTACGATCAATTTATGCATCATTCTAAACCAAACCCTCAATCACGGTCATACTCATAAGGGAATTAGTAACACTTTGAGGTTGAAGGGAAGCACACGTTTTTACCCCAAAGATTACTCAAAAATTAAACTCTGCTAATCTTAATTTATTGAATAGAATACGCTATATCGTTAGATCAGATCCTCGAGTCTCCTTAATAGTTAATATTTGGTAGGACATCCACATAAAGGAAAAGTTTATTATTAGAAATGATAGATCTATAGGTGTGTGTTGATGGTGAGAAGAGATCGGTTTACCTATTGTATTGAGAAGTTCCTCTTTCCAAATATCTCATAGAGAAACAGTTACAACATGGGCATATATTAAGAAATGGGGAAAGTGCCCAAGAAACAAGAAATAAAACAATATCTACATAAGAATCCCTATTTGGCTCTAGTCAAGTGACTTTACTCAAAGTTTGAGTTCCATTTGGTAGTAGGGAACATTAGTAGCTATAAATAGATATGAATTTGTTTGAAATAAATTCAGTGCCTTTTATAAATTTTATTTTGAACAACAGAGCATGGGATACGTCTTTCTTATCCTTTTTTTTTCCTTAATACTTGTTTTCCCTCCAAACTTTAGACTTAGGAACTATAGTCCACTAGATGATATTAGTTGAACTAATCTCAAATCTTATTATTTACGATGGGTTTCAACCATGGAAATTTAGCCTTATGTATTCATAATTTATGTTTTAGAATTTAGACTTTTAGCAAACTCAAATTTTCTTGACACTATAATCCGCATGACTAACATCAACTAAGTCACACAACTTTGAAACAAAACACGACTTTTGAACAACACCAAGATACATAAAATTAACCCCTAGCAAAGTCAGCATGATCATAGAAAACAACACACAAAGTGTCAAATAACCTGATTGTTCAAAACTTATGTTTTGAAAGTTTTAGTGCCCTGTAGCCTCCCATGAGAGCACCACCAAACTTATACAATGTGATTCCACATTCCTAGACTTGCACAAGAAATATACTTCTATATACGTAGAATTCATCCAAGGATAAGATAAATAAAGTCAACGATGTGATCATAAGTACCAGATCAACAATGTCTATCATAACTAACAAATGTTCGGCGATAATCATCAATGTTTAACTTACAAAGAAAATAAAGATAGTCCAGAATTGCGGATTTGACACAACTTTCTAGACACCGTCTGCTAGAGAGTCATGCACTGGGGTAATTACTTCCTACTCTCCGACACCATCGTTAGGAAGAATCCTTGTGGCCAACTTGTGTTCTCGTGTAGTAGACTCATGGCATCTCATGGATGAAGCAGTTCACATGACATCACACTCATCACACAGTTCCTTATGACTTTGAGTATTATAGATAAGTATCTCTCTAGAGTATCAAGGTTCATTTCTTTGTTTGATTGTTCTTTATATTAATGAATTAGTTCTTTCCAACTGCTCTTTCCTCCTTTGCATTTAGATCATGTTGCGTATTTATAAGGATGTTCCTTTGTTCTCAACTTTTGGTTCTTATATTGTACCTTTTTTAGTCACATGGTCCATTCTTGTCCTTTGATGGACAATAATATATCGATTGAATTAATGGTGGACACCATAAATTTCTGGTGATACAACTTTGTGATACATATCAAATGTAAATCTTTTTCATAGAAAAGTATATAACACAAACATTATATAACATTATAATAAACGATAAACCTATACCAATGCATCTCATCATACATAAATCTATAGATATTTATTGCAAAGAAAGAGTTCGCATAGATAAGGTGAAAGGACCAATATGTCTAAATGGCATAAGGAGACTTATGTAATTTATATGTACCACAAGGCATCAAGCCATATGATACGTAAATATAATGTTAATGGCTTTAGAATAATAAAGTTTACATAGATAAGCTGAAAGCCACCATGGAATAGGGGGCAACTTGTTTTATTTACTAGGACAATTTCACATGCTAACATAATATTTCCTTCACAACGAGAAAAGTTACATATATAAGATGAAAGTGGCCATGAAATAGGAGGACACGTATTTTATTTGCTAGGAAAGGATTGTGCACTATAATTATGACCAATCTAGGGCTCGTGTGCATAAATGCCGAAGCGGTTCAAGTAATCTCCGGCACGTCCATAGAAGCCAACAATTTTTCCCTTGGAACTTGATTTAAAATAATCTCCATACTGAGAGCCATAAGGACCATATTTTTTCTTATTGGTCGTGAATGTCAAAGATGTGATTAACTTAATATCTCTGTAGTTCCCAACATGTCCTTCAATTCTTGTCAGGTGTTCATCTTCCTTCAAGTTGATCTGCAGTTTAAATAACAATTGAAATATAATAAACATGCCTGCTTGAATCTCAAGCTAAAACAATAAATATATATTATGAATATTTCATATTAAAAGGACCCAAAGATTTTCAAATAAAAAATAAATTGAAGTAAAACAAAATTACAAATTTTATAAAAAATAATATTATTGTTCATAACCCCCTAATTTTGTTTATGTACATATATGTTTAAACTAATGCAATAAGAAAAAGTATTCCATTAACAAATTTTAATAAATTCAATATAACTTATGTATTTAATACCAGAGTGGCACTGCCTCCGTTGCCTCCATGCTGAGGTGCGCTGATAACATAATCTTCTTTTTCACCCTTAAGACGATATTCAACCTGAATGGCATCGATAATATCTCCATGTCTTACTGTGATACTCTTGATACTGGAGTATGTACCATCCGTCCAACCAGATCCATCCTCACCACCCCACGGTCCCTCCACAGTGTAAAACGAATGTGCCTGAAAAAGAGTAAAAGAATAAACAATATATCGTGAAATCGAAGAAGAATAGATAATTTGGTGAAACGCAAGAAAGGGAGGGAAGGCCAATAACCAACCATTCTATACGGCTGATATTTTCTCGGCTTCAAACTAAAACGCGACTTGTATTGCAATTGCAAATTCGTAGTGCTGTAATAAGTTAATAATAACCCAACCAAAGATTTGATTTATTTATAGCAGAGCGTGTAGGAGGAGGAGTACAGCTGTTCAAAAAGGAACTCTATAACTAAACGGTGAAAGGGTTGCGTAAAGATGCCTCTAAACCCACGTAATGATTATCCAATTGTGTCTGATGATTATCCAATATATACACCACAAGTTTTGTCAGTGGCTGAAATATTCAAACGTTACGGTGATGATTATTTCTGTATCCGTATCATGTGCATTAATGGATCTAGAACAAAAATGCGTCCTTGTTCATCACCGCATTCATTTCATTTCAAGATGAAGTGCATAACTCTAGTAAGGAAGGACAAAAGTTGTGCAAGTTAAAACTGGCTACCGAGATCACGTACCCTAACGGAGGATGAACATGTCTTTCAAACCGGTAAAACTCTCTGATACAGTTCTATTTTAGTGTTGACAGTTCATCGGTTGCCTGCCTAATCTCGCTGTTCTATCATTGGTGACCACCTATACACTGCCCACTCAAGCCGTATAAAGCGTGTGTGTTGCCACCAGGGTGAAATAATCAAACCTTGTAGTGCATAGGTTACACTATGCATTTAATCCCCATCTATTGACCTCTGTGTGCTTCCACCACACTGTTGGATGGGTTCATAGTTGAATGAGCCTTTTGCATGTCCTTTTGTTATATATCTGAGCTGCCCATTGGTTATAGGTTTTTGAGTTCTTAAGTTGTTTAGTCATAGTCCTTTGATAGTTAGCAACTGACCCGCAACCTTCCAGGCGTCCGCTTGGCGGGGTAAGGTACATAAGCCTATTCGCCAATGGTATTCCAAGGTGGGACCACTATGTTTATTGAATGAGAGCTTAAGGCATGGTGCACTCTCTAACCCTAGGCTACGTGTTGTGCTGCCAATGGTTGTATTGAAATGGGTAAAGCGAAATGCCTTGTACCTTTCCTCCGTGCTGATCTCCAAGTTGTTGGATCTCATTAGCTTATATTGAGTTTTCTCCTCGAATGTTGCATTTTAATAGTCAACGTTTTCAGGTGAAGGTAAATGCAAGTTTTGTCGAGTCCACCTGGACTAGTGTGTTAGTGTTTATAGCTCAAATATGTATGTGGGTGTTTATATGGACTAATAACAAGGACTTATTAAATTGCGACATGTGTGCAATACCGATGTGAATTCTATAGGTCCATCACATCATAAGGAATTAACACATACTCAACAACATTTTGATTTAAACTTGCGAGGAGATCCTTAGTCTTCGTTTAATGCCTAAATCTGTTCTCCTTGCCTTATTCCCCTACACAATATATTCTAGTGATGTGTTGACATGTATCACTCATTTATTGTTGGATCTCGTTCCCTTACATTATGCCAAGCAGTCCAATGAGCGCATGACTTAGTAAAATGACTTGGTGCCAAATGCCATGCAGTTTGTCTTAGCCTACTTTGTCTCCACAAGGCTAAATGCTTCATAAAAATGGAGAACCATCAGTCCCATAACAAGTGGAAAATTGAAAGGGCGGTAGGACTTGTTAGGCAACATGCTGCAAAGTTTAGTCTTATTTTATTTTGACAATGCATGGAGGAAAATAGAGGTCCAAGGACAGTGCAAAGCATGGTTTTATAAGTAATTTTTCTTAAAAAATGAATGTGCTTACCTACTCAAAAATTAAAATAGAAACTATTACAAAAACAAGAAAATCTTGCATTTATTCATCATTTAAAAATTGAATGATTTCTACAGTTCTCCCTTAGTAAGAGTCTGGAAAAATATTTTTGATAAAATTTAAATTTAAATTTAAGCATGGGTTTCTACTTGTAATGATGAAACTAGCATGTACCCATGCTAGTTCCCATTTAGTTTTATGCCTACCTTCATCTGAGTGTCTTAATGCAGTAACATATTGAAAATGACTTACTTTCGTGTTAGACTTGGCTCACAATCCAACCCCTACTCATCTCTACTTATGATGCAGGAGCATCTTGAATCACCCAAAACAATGATAATATTATTTTCCGTTCTTTTCAATTTTGGTGTTTACGGATACCCATTTGCTTGAATTATGAATCGGAACCTTCAAAATTTCCAAAAAGGCTAAGAACACAAGAACTTACTATTTTTAGTAACCCTATATCAGAGAAGCGGTTGAGGCAAAAATTTTCCCCAAAGATTTGAAATAGTCAAATAAACATTCTTGGTAAATTTCAGCCCAAGATCATGTCTCGATTTCAAGATATTAAAGTTGTTGTTTTCGAGGTTCATCGAAAAAGTTTCGGAATCAATTTTGAGGCACTTAGAGGTTTTGTAACATCCCGAAATTTGGCCGAAAATCAAAATATCGCGTAACGAGACATTTTGTGGACCCTCAGTTTTCCGCAAGCTTACCAACGCATCAAACAGTTCGTCAATCGGACACCCGGTTCAAAAGTTATGGCTCCTGAAAGTTGGGCTACCTAGTTTCTTAATTTTAAAATTTTGAAAATTATTTCTTGGGTGGGAAAAAAGGGACGGTTGGGTTCATTTTGGCGCCCAAGTGGGACTTACACATTGCAAAGAAAGCTGACATTGGGGAAATTACAGTAAGTGGTGTTGATGCCTATTTATAGCCTATTTTTAATAGTTCCAGAGGCAGTGGGAGGGAGGGAAGTTATTGGCAAGTCATGTCCATGCCAATGCGGAGGTCAAAAGATATCAAGAGATAGCTCCAGAAGGGTCCGTAAGTCACATATTTTTATTGTCAGAAAACTCCTATTTCTGTAATAAGAGGGCATATGACCCTAGAAATTGTATATCAGATTTGTAGGGCTCTTTTACATGCTAGGTTAATGAAGAAATGATGAAATAGTTTGCAGGTTGCTTAACCAATCTTTCTTGAGATCTTGTTCGGGTGTCTATTTGAAATATATAAATTGTTGTTATATGTGTTTTGGGTGGAGTCGACCTTCATCAAGGCTAACCCACCTTCATCAACTTCACCCTCATTTGTATTGGTTTATATACATTCATTCCCACCTCAATATCATTGCTCTATCCCTTCAAGTGAGATCATTTGTATTGGAAAGGGGATTTATTTAAAGGCATTCATTGGGCACATAATAATTGCAAATAAAAAGAAAGGATCGTGAAAGAAAAAAAAGACTAATTAGAGCACACTTCAACTCTAAAGGGGAATAACGTGATCGAATTTGCATCATAAATATAAAGATTAAAAAAATTGATAGGATGAGGTGGTGTACATCGTAAGTTTTCGGAGATGCAAATTTGTAGGTACATAAAAATGGGAAGTAGAAGTGGATATTTTCCTTAGAAAAGTATGAAAAAAATACTTAGATGTTATAATCTATGATAATCAAGGTTATAGCCATGCATGTCATCAAACATAATTCTATACAAGTTTGTTGTAAAGGAAAACTTCACATAGATAAAATGAAATTGCGAATGTGCTTAGATGGCACGAGGAAACTTATTTGATTTATATATACCACAAGGTTCTATGCCATATGATGTGATAGTTCATAATATTGGGTTAATAATAAGAAAGCTTACATAGACAAGATTAAAGTGACCATCTAGAATAGGGGAGACTTATTTTATTTACTAGGAGAAGTTCATGTGCTAACGTAATATTCCTTGAATATAACAATATAGCTTTCATAGATAAGGGGAGAGTGGCCACGAAATAGGGAGACACTTGTTTTATCTGCTAAGAAAAGACCATGTGCTATAGATATGACTAGTTTAGGATTCATGTGTCTAAGAATTCACAAGATCTACTGAACAGAATGCAAGTATCAAATTGAAGTAGATTGGAAGTCAAAACGACAAGTACATATAGCCCTGAGTAACCTTGAGTTAATGGGAGTCAATCCCATGACTTAAGGAGATCTCAAGTAGATGTGGCAAGCTAAGTGGAGTGAAAGAGTTCGAAGGACTCTTCATAACTACCACACACCCAGTTGAGGTGTCTTATGCCATGTGCATAAAATGAGGCTTCCAAATGAGGCCAAATGAAAGCCAAATGAAATGTGTACACTAATACCCCCCCTTAAGCACAACTTAGGTGGGTGTAAAAGATGGGTCTCGGCAACAAGGCCTGATGAGGCACCCGTGTACAAAAAAAACTCTCATAAGTGGAGAAAGGTAGAAAACCCAATGGGAAAAAACTACCCCCCAAAGGAGAAAAAACAAGAAAGTGTACTAGACACTTTACAAAATACCCGAAGGTGATAATCCTGCTATGAAGAATCACTGGAAGCCTTCTGTGAAGTAACTCTGAACTCTGATGTAGCAACAAGTAATGATGATGTTGTAGTGGAAGTGTTCGTGACACATCTCAATACAATGCGGGAAAAATGTTAAAGAATGATGGAGTAGTGGAAGTGATCTTGACATATCTCTGTGGAAGTGCTCTTGGCACAACTTGGAAATGCACTCGACACACCTCTATGAACCCCCCCGTAATTCAATATTTTTATCCCAGTATTATATGTGGCACTTTATAAGTTAGTGCATGAATAACCCCCATAACTGAAAAAATGGAAAGAAAGTGTGGAAGTGTTCTAGACAGGACTCAATGAAGTGCTCTTGACATGATTCTATGGAAATGCTCTTTGGCACAACTCTAAAATGTTCAAGGCACATTCTATACACCCCCCCAGATTCAGGATTAGGTGACTCCCCAGAATTGTGGCACTTTATAACTTAGTGCGTTATTACAATATAAATAGGTTAGATGCATGGGAAATGTGAAAATATTCACTTTTCCAAAAAGCGGTGCTCAATTTTGAGGTACCGAGCAAAAGTTATCACAAAAACAAGTTCCCGCAAAGTAGACCTATTTTAATAAATTGGCACTAATTAGCAAAAAAAAATGCCCATGGCGAGAGGGAAACTAGCCTTCCAACGACTCGTTGGATTCGGCAAAGAATGAGAAATACAATGGTTTAATTTTGTGAGGGGGAATTGGCCTCCTGCCAACCCGGGCCTCACCCTTCGTCTTCGACAAGCGAAAATACAAGGATTTTTAAAAACCATAATTCCTTGAAATCAATTTGCCCCAAAGTTTCAAACGTCCTGCCCCTATTTCCACACAAAACACATTGCCTATTTTGATAACAATTTGAAAAGCAATAATTTTAAATGCTTTCAAAACAAAATTAGGGCATAATTTTGATATTTCAAGCCCAAATTTCAGGGCACAATAAGGTGGAAATGCAAAAAGAAACAGGGGCATCTAGGTGGGAGCAGCAGAGGCGGCCAGAAGAGAGCTTCTAGAGCTCATGGAGTGAACAGAGGAATTTGGGGTCGAAATTGCACTTCACAGGTATATTTTGAGGCTGTGTATGGTGTCCTCTCTGTAGTTTTATGGCACCATTGGGGGCGATTTACCCTTGAATGCTGTAGAGGCAGCCAGAGAATGGCGGCCAGATGACATGCAAGAGTTGATTTAACCCCTTTCTCAGACTAAATCTGCCTTCGCACAGCACAAATCAGGAGTCGATTTGCTTCGTGGCTCAGATGTGTGTGACCGCCGGTGTGTCTGAAGGTTGTTCGTTGCTAGACGCTGTAGCTCTGTGCGCTTACTGCATAGCAGGGGCTTCTGAGAGTGGGGCATCTAGGCCCTTTGCAAACACCTTGTCACCGTCACCATTCCCCTTCCTCAAATGTCGCTTCCTAATGCCAAACGGGACACACAGCCCACAATCGAGCCTCTCAACAGGCCGATTTTCTCAGACGTGGGCCTCAGGCAGATCCTTAAACTTGAACAGAGAAATGGGTGCTGAGAGAGGAAACATCCATGCTGAAGTTGAACAGGAGATTTCACACCTTTTAGGGACACCAATCGGCCACAATAACCCTCTAATCGCCAATAATGGCAGTCGGAAACCACAAATCAGAGGCTTTGATAATGGCAAAAATCTTCACAAACAACAATGAAGCCATCGATCAGAGGAATTCAAATAGTCTGAGAGGCCAAAAAATGACTTAATCCTCCAAATCATTTGCCAAAAAATGGCCTGCAAAATTTGACGACTTTGTGACTCCAAAACGAACTAGCAAACAATCTCAGATTGCTCTGATACCATCTACGAATTCACAAGATCTACTGAACAGAATGCAAGTATCAAATTGAAGTAGATTACAAGTCAAAATGACAAGTACATATAGCCCTGAGTAACCTTGAGTTAATGGGAGTCAATCCCATGACTTAAGGAGATCTCAAGTAGATGTGGCAAGCTAAGTGGAGTGAAAGAGTTCGAAGGACTCTTCATAACTACCACACACCCAGCTGAGGTGTCTTATGCCATGTGCATAAAATGAGGCTTCCAGATGAGGCCAAATGAAAGCCAAATGAAACCAAATGAAATGTGTACACTAATAATATGCATAAATATCAAGCGGTCTAGGTAATCTCAAGTGTGTATATTGAAGCCAATAATTGACATATAATTTTAAGATTTTTGTGACTTACTTGCGAGTTGATGCCATGATATTATGGGTATCTCTAATGATATTGCAATGCATAAAATTATTCTGTTGCCTCGTGTTTAACCAGTTTTTAAAAAACTTAGAAAGATGCATCCAAAGGTCACTTTAACGGGTAAAGACAAGATTGAAAAGAGGTTGAAAGTAGTATTTATTACACAAATTGATTATTCTCCATTCATTTATAGTACGATTCCTATGGAAAAACCTAATGGATGTGTTCACATATTTATTAACTTTAGAAAAGTAAAAAACACATCACCTAAGGATGGCTTCCCATTGCCTAATATTGATACGATTTTAGATTCTATTGTAGGGCATGAGATATTACCATTTATGGATGGATTTTCTAGTTATTATCAAATTCTTCTCAGCGACAAAGATTAACACAAGACTACTTTTTCCACTCCATGGCTACACTTTCTTACGGTTTCATGTCTTTTGGATTGAAAACTTGTTTGGATATCCCGTACAATTAAGATCAAATAGAGTGATTAAATTGCAAAAATAACACAATGCTCAAAAACTAGTTGTAACTATGATTGTATTGATGAAAGGTATCAAGGGCCTCTTCATGGGGGAAACCTCCTTGCAAGAGAAAATATCTCTTACAAAATGTGATTCCAACATCATAATTACTTTATTACAACATCAATATATACTCCTCACAAAGGGTGGGCTAAAAGGTACTCTTGATGTTTAGATTAACACTCTTGTGGAAACCCCCGCACATGTGAACACCTAGTATGGGAATCCTCCAAACATGGGATGCAGTATGTAGGACAACCTTTGGGATTGAGAAGTTGGATATTCATAGGACTTCCAACGAGCTCTTTTGATGCACTTGTAGGGAAAAGGGAGGAGGAAGAACTAAAAACGTAAACCTATTTTAATAAGGTGATGTGCAAAACACGACCTTTCTATTTGTGCTGGGCAAACTACAGAGCTTTTAATAGACGATGGGGCAAAAAGACACAACCAAAAAAATGAAGGGCACAAGCTTTGCATGTTGATTGATTTTCAAAATGTTATAGGTGGCCTAAATGGATCAACTAGACACAAATACAAAGATCAAGGTTATAAATACAAATGGAAAGACAAAGATAAACTTAGAGGAAAAAATGACATAAACATGGTGAGTAAAGCTATTTATGCATGAAAACCAAGATAATCACAACCAGATATTAAGGGTATAAATATGTTTATCCCGCTATGCATGCCATTGTAGATTTAAAAAATAAGATAAAATACATGCTCAAAGGTCTGAATCTGCACACTCGAGATACACAATGCCAGAGTTTTGCTAGTAAAGTCTCTCACCTTTTTCGAATGATTCAAATGCAATATTTATAATTCCAGAGGAAGAGAAGGGAATGTGAGGAGAGAAGATATGTGGAAGAGAATAGAAGAACAAATTAATTCTCCCTTTTCCTTTGGATCCCACATGGAAAAAACCACTCTCTATTTGTCAGCATTAACAAAAACATTGAAGCTACTCATTGAATGTTGTGAAAATAGCTTGTTAGAGAAGGTGGAGGAGAGGGAAACAAATGAAATTTAAACCTACCCAATAACTTCTATTCATGCCTTTATTTCCCTACATGTTCCCGTTGTCTGCATGCTAAAATCTACCTCTATTCTTTGCATGATGGCCATCACTGTTTTGTATTTCCATATTATTTTTTTTAGCTGCTTACATGAGTTTTCATTAGAAATGAGGGCATTAGTATAATAAAGCCTTGGCTTTAATTCTTATATCCTTTTGTCATCAGGGAGAATATTATAAAACGTTACTCTCATAATATTGTGAACTTTAATAAGTCTTTCGCATTATTCTCTCCTCAATAAGTATTGTCCACACCCTCGCTTACCTCTATTTCGACCTTTTGAAAGGTCGTCTCATGAAACTTTTTCACTTTTTGATACTTCTTGGTATTTACGAGTCTTTGGATTTTATATATTTTGAACATTAATGGAGTCACCACTTTATTAATTTCCCCCTTTTGTAAATATCATTCGTGGCTCTCAATGACATGTATCTCCCTATAAACCTAAATCACTCGCTTTTAGTTTGGTATTACCTCGGTATTGTTTTAATCACCTTTAACCCTTCATGATTTTGATTTATCGAGCCCCACCCTACCCTTGTTTATGGTTAATGATTATAGTTAAATCTCCAATCTACTCGCAAGAGTAATATTATTTAATAAGATTTATTAAAAGGCCCCTTTGTTGTAGTCAGCCTTCTTTTATGAACCCCAAATTTTGTTTAAATGATTTTAAATGAATTCGAACAATATTTCAAAAATAGAAGTTTTTTTTGTTTACTATAAGGGATAACCAATAGCAACACAAGCACACAGAGATTACAAGACCAATAATAGAAAAGGGAGTAAAAAGACAACGAACACGGGCGAAGATGCCTAAAACGTTTTTTCTTTGTTTAATTAAAAAAGTGACAGAGTCACCTATACATATGTTATCATAAGATATATTACGCATTATGAGTAAAATTCTATGATACAAAGTTTTTGGAGGTGAGAAGAACACCAAAGAAATGGAAACGATTGCAGCATCGGACAAGAACTAACCAGAACCAAGGAGAAACAAAACCACACCCATGATATTTACTTGGGGCATGAATCATGAATATTGGCAAAAAGTAGAGGCACAGGTCGAGGAATAGTAAACAATGATAGAGAAACAAATGGAGGCGAGGTGCCAGGTCGGGAGAATGGAGGCCGATGAATCGAATCGGTCCAAAGATCTCTCGTGCCTTAGTTGCCATCCCTACCAGTAATTGGAACTTGTGAGCCTAAAGTGCAGCTACGAGAGGATTGAAGAGAATCAGCCTAAGACCTTTTCTATAAGCACTGTATAGACAAGCAACTGCCAGAGAAGATTACAGCAAATGCACGGGAAATAATCCCCCCATGGGAGCCTCACCACTGTGAATGTTATATCCATCCAGGGCTTCCTTCCACCAGTCTCGATTGAAGGACTGCTCAAGCACCATTGCAAATCTAATGGACACAACATAATATCATGGGTCCTACACCAAGGCCTACATATTTTTGATCTATAGGGCCAAAGGAGGTATTACAGGAAACAGAAACAAAAATACAAATTACCCTTAAACTAAATTTGATTTAGTCAAGTATCACGATACAAATAAATACTAGAACACCAACATTCCACGCGTAAGAGATAATAGAGACAAATTGGTTATTCAACTGTAATACTAGTGTAAAATTTGATCTTAGTCACATTGGAGTAACGAGGTGATGGAATAAGATCCTAACCTAGGACAACTCGACCTAGATCCCAACCGAAGGCTAGATGGAGACAAATAATTGTTTCACATGTTGTTTGAAGATTCTAAGCATAACACAACATCACAACACATAAGAAATCGAGATGACTTAGTGTTTCAATCAAAGTAGGATGAATCATCTATAATCATTTTTGGTTTGCATAACTAGGTCATAAATATCCCAGAGAGTAAGTACTTAGACTTTCAAGTTAGTGACATCATACCTTTACTATTCAATTCCCAGTGCATGACTGCTTAACAAGTAGAAATTAATAGAACATCAAAAGAACCATAAATAAAAGAAATACATGTAACCCAGACCTTGCATGATTTTCTTCACAATGAATGCTACAAATATTGATACTTTATCGACAAGATATAGTCTTAACATGAGTAGTGGTATATTTCTTGAACATCACTTAGTACCTCACAGATATACCACCAAACTAGAACATTATACCATCACTAAAGATAACATTGGATTCTAGTTGTCTTAAGGTTCGGTTACGTAGACTGTAACAATAGTTTAGTATTATTGAGCCTTCATAACAATTTAGCCTCACATGTTCACATCCAATACAATAGATGTGACTAGAAATTGGAAATTAACTATGCAAAATATTAACACTTATTAGTTACCCAAGACTTGTTAGCTACACCATCCTTTATAGGAGTAGGGTTTAAGTGAAAATCCCACTCTATCATGCATAACCAAAATCAAAAGTATATCAAAACAGTTTGGAGTAAGCCTTAATAATGACTCAAGGTCCTAAGGAGTCTTCACGGTTAATTATTTACTGCAGCTTTAATATTATGTCTTCTAAGGACATTCAACACAGTATGAGCTCCTAAGAATGGACCTTTATCTTACTCACCTAATACAAGTTTCTATAACCTAGATAATATGTTTCTTACAATCAATTTATGCATCATTCTAAACCAAACCCTCAATCACGGTCATACTCATAAGGGAATTAGTAACACTTTGAGGTTGAAGGGAAGCACGCGTTTTTACCCTCAAAGATTACTCAAATATTGAACTCTACTAATCTTAATTTATTGAATAGAATACGCTATATCATTAGATCAGATCCTCGAGTCTCCTTAATAGTTAATATTTGGTAGGACATCCACATAAAGGAAAAGTTTATTATTAGAAATGATAGATCTATAGGTGTGTGTTGATGGTGAGAAGAGATCGGTTTACCTATTGTATTGAGAAGTTCCTCTTTCCAAATATCTCATAGAGAAACAGTTACAACATGGGCATATATTAAGAAATGGGGAAAGTGCCCAAGAAACAAGAAATAAAACAGCATCTACATAAGAATCCCTATTTGGCTCTAGTCAAGTGACTTTACTCAAAGTTTGAGTTCCATTTGGTAGTAGGGAACATTAGTAGCTATAAATAGATATGAATTTGTTTGAAATAAATTCAGTGCCTTTTATAAATTTTATTTTGAACAACAGAGCATGGGATATGTCTTTCTTATCACTTTTTTTTTTCTTAATACTTGTTTTCCCTCCAAACTTTAGACTTAGGAACTATAGTCCACTAGATGATATTAGTTGAACTAATCTCAAATCTTATTATTTACGATGGGTTTCAACCATGGAAATTTAGCCTTATGTATTCATAATTTATGTTTTAGAATTTAGACTTTTAGCAAACTCAAATTTTCTTGACACTATAATCCGCATGACAAACATCAACTAAGTCACACAACTTTGAAACAAAACACGACTTTTGAACAACACCAAGATACATAAAATTAACCCCTAGCAAAGTCAGCATGATCATAGAAAACAACACACAAAGTGTCAAATAACCTGATTGTTCAAAACTTATGTTTTGAAAGTTTTAGTGCCCTGTAGCCTCCCATGAGAGCACCACCAAACTCATACAATGTGATTCCAGATTCCTAGACTTGCAGAAGAAATATACTTCTATATACGTAGAATTCATCCAAGGATAAGATAAATAAAGTCAACGATGTGATCATAAGTACCAGACCAACAATGTCTATCATAACTAACAAATGTTCGGCGATAATCATCAATGTTTAACTTACAAAGAAAATAAACATAGTCCAGAATTGCGGATTTGACACAACTTTCTAGACACCGTCTGCTAGAGAGTCATGCACTGGGGTAATTACTTCCTACTCTCCGACACCATCGTTAGGAAGAATCCTTGTGGCCAACTTGTGTTCTCGTGTAGTAGACTCATGGCATCTCATGGATGAAGCAGTTCACATGACATCACACTCATCACACAATTCCTTATGACATTGAGTATTATAGATAAGTATCTCTCTAGAGTATCAAGGTTCATTTCTTTGTTTGATTGTTCTTTATATTAATGAATTAGTTCTTTCCAACTGCTCTTTCCTCCTTTGCATTTAGATCATGTTGCGTATTTATAAGGATGTTCCTTTGTTCTCAACTTTTGGTTCTTATATTGTACCCTTTTTGGTCACATGGTCCATTCTTGTCCTTTGATGGACAATAATATATCGATTGAATTAATGGTGGACACCATAAATTTCTGGTGATACAACTTTGTGATACATATCAAATGTAAATCTTTTTCATAGAAAAGTATATAACACAAACATTATATAATATTATAATAAATGATAAACCTATACCAATGCATCTCATCATACATAAATCTATAGATATTTATTGCAAAGAAAGAGTTCGCATAGATAAGGTGAAAGGACCAATATGTCTAAATGGCATAAGGAGACTTATGTAATTTATATGTACCACAAGGCATCAAGCCATATGATACGTAAATATAATGTTAATGGCTTTAGAATAATAAAGTTTACATAGATAAGCTGAAAGCCACCATGGAATAGGGGGCAACTTGTTTTATTTACTAGGACAATTTCACATGCTAACATAATATTTCCTTCACAACGAGAAAAGTTACATATATAAGATGAAAGTGGCCATGAAATAGGAGGACACGTATTTTATTTGCTAGGAAAGGATTGTGCACTATAATTATGACCAATCTAGGGCTCGTGTGCATAAATGCCGAAGCGGTTCAAGTAATCTCCGGCACGTCCATAGAAGCCAACAATTTTTCCCTTGGAACTTGATTTAAAATAATCTCCATACTGAGAGCCATAAGGACCATATCTTTTCTTATTGGTCGTGAATGTCAAAGATGTGATTAACTTAATATCTCTGTAGTTCCCAACATGTCCTTCAATTCTTGTCAGGTTTTCATCTTCCTTCAAGTTGATCTGCAGTTTAAATAACAATTCAAATATAATAAACATTCCTGCTTGAATCTCAAGCTAAAACAATAAATATATATTATGAATATTTCATATTAAAAGGACCCAAAGATTTTCAAATAAAAAATAAATTGAAGTAAAACAAAATTACAAATTTTATAAAAAATAATATTATTGTTCATAACCCCCTAATTTTGTTTATGTACATATATGTTTAAACTAATGCAATAAGAAAAAGTATTCCATTAACAAATTTTAATAAATTCAATATAAGTTATGTATTTAATACCAGAGTGGCACTGCCTCCGTTGCCTCCATGCTGAGGTGCGCTGATAACATAATCTTCTTTTTCACCCTTAAGACGATATTCAACCTGAATGGCATCGATAATATCTCCATGTCTTACTGTGATACTCTTGATACTGGAGTATGTACCATCCGTCCAACCAGATCCATCCTCACCACCCCACGGTCCCTCCACAGTGTAAAACGAATGTGCCTGAAAAAGAGTAAAAGAATAAACAATATATCGTGAAATCGAAGAAGAATAGATAATTTGGTGAAACACAAGAAAGGGAGGGAAGGCCAATAACCAACCATTCTATACGGCTGATATTTTCTCGGCTTCAAACTAAAACGCGACTTGTATTGCAATTGCAAATTCGTAGTGCTGTAATAAGTTAATAATAACCCAACCAAAGATTTGATTTATTTATAGCAGAGCGTGTAGGAGGAGGAGTACAGCTGTTCAAAAAGGAACTCTATAACTAAACGGTGAAAGGGTTGCGTAAAGATGCCTCTAAACCCACGTAATGATTATCCAATTGTGTCTGATGATTATCCAATATATACACCACAAGTTTTGTCAGTGGCTGAAATATTCAAACGTTACGGTGATGATTATTTCTGTATCCGTATCATGTGCATTAATGGATCTAGAACAAAAATGCGTCCTTGTTCATCACCGCATTCATTTCATTTCAAGATGAAGTGCATAACTCTAGTAAGGAAGGACAAAAGTTGTGCAAGTTAAAACTGGCAACCAAGATCACGTACCCTAACGGAGGATGGACATGTTTTTCAAACCGGTAAAACTCTCTGATACAGTTCTATTTTAGTGTTGACAGTTCATCGGTTGCCTGCCTAATCTCGCCGTTCTATCATTGGATGGGTTCATAGTTGAATGAGCCTTTTGCATGTCCTTTTGTTATATATCTGAGCTGCCCATTGGTTATAGGTTTTTGAGTTCTTAAGTTGATTAGTCATAGTCCTTTGATAGTTAGCAACTGACCCGCAATCTTCCAGGCGTCCGCTTGGCGGGGTAAGGTACATAAGCCTATTCGCCAATGGTATTCCAAGGTGGGACCACTATGTTTATTGAATCAGAGCTTAAGGCATGGTGCACTCTCTAACCCTAGGCTATGTGTTGTGCTGCCAATGGTTGTATTGAAATGGGTAAAGCGAAATGCCTTGTACCTTTCCTCCATGCTGATCTCCAAGTTGTTGGATCTCATTAGCTTATATTGAGTTTTCTCCTCGAATGTTGCATTTTAATAGTCAACATTTTCAGGTGAAGGTAAATGCAAGCTTTGTCGAGTCCACCTGGACTAGTGTGTTAGTGTTTATAGCTCAAATATGTATGTGGGTGTTTATATGGACTAATAACAAGGACTTATTAAATTGCGACATGTGTGCAATAGCGATGTGAATTCTATAGGTCCATCACATCATAAGGAATTAACACATACTCAACAACATTTTGATTTAAACATGCGAGGAGATCCTTAGTCTTCGTTTAATGCCTAAATCTGTTCTCCTTGCCTTATTCCCCTACACAATATATTCTAGTGACGTGTTGACATGTATCACTCATTTATTGTTGGATCTCGTTCCCTTACATTATGCCAAGAAGTCCAATGAGCGCATGACTTAGTAAAATGACTTGGTGCCAAATGCCATGCACTTTGTCTTAGCCTACTTTGTCTCCACAAGGCTAAATGCTTCATAAAAATGGAGAACCATGAGTCCCATAACAAGTGGAAAATTGAAAGGGCGGTAGGACTTGTTAGGCAACATGCTGCAAAGTTTAGTCTTATTTTATTTTGACAATGCATGGAGGAAAATAGAGGTCCAAGCACAGTGCAAAGCATGGTTTTCTAAGTAATTTTTCTTACCTAGCTCAAAAATTAAAATAGAAACTATTACAAAAACAAGAAAATCTTGCATTTATTCATAATTTAAAAATTGAATGATTTCTACAGTTCTCCCTTAGTAAGAGTCTGGAAAAATATTTTTGATAAAATTTAAATTTAAATTTAAGCATGGGTTTCTACTTGTAATGATGAAACTAGCATGTACCCATGCTAGTTCCCATTTAGTTGTATGCCTACCTTCATCTGAGTGTCTTAATGCAGTAACATATTGAAAATGACTTACTTTCGTGTTAGACTTGGCTCACAATCCAACCCCTACTCATCTCTACTTATGATGCAGGAGCATCTTGAATCACCCAAAACAATGATAATATTATTTTCCGTTCTTTTCAATTTTGGTATTTACGGATACCCATTTGCTTGAATTATGAATCGGAACCTTCAAAATTTCCAAAAAGGCTAAGAACACAAGAACTTACTATTTTTAGTAACCCTATATCAGAGAAGCGGTTGAGGCAAAAATTTTCCCCAAAGATTTGAAATAGTCAAATAAACATTCTTGTTAAATTTCAGCCCAAGATCATGTCTCGATTTCAAGATATTAAAGTTGTTGTTTTCGAGGTTCATCGAAAAAGTTTCGGAATCAATTTTGAGGCACTTAGAGGTTTTGTAACATCCCAAAATTTGGCTGAAAATCAAAATATCGCGTAACGAGACATTTTGTCGACCCTCAGTTTTTCGCAAGCTTACCAACGCATCAAACAGTTCATCAATCGGACACCCGGTTCAAAAGTTATGGCTCTTGAAAGTTGGGCTACCTAGTTTCTTAATTTTAAAATTTTGAAAATTATTTCTTGGGTGGGAAAAAAGGGATGGTTGGGTTTATTTTGGCGGCCAAGTGGGACTTACACATTGCAAAGAAAGCTGACATTGGGGAAATTACAGTAAGTGGTGTTGATGCCTATTTATAGCCTATTTTTAATAGTTCCAGAGGCAGTGGGAGGGAGGGAAGTTATTGGCAAGTCATGTCCATGCCAATGTGGAGGTCAAAAGATATCAAGAGATAGCTCCAGAAGGGTCCGTAAGTCACATATTTTTATTGTCAGAAAACTCCTATTTCTGTAATAAGAGAGCATATGACCCTAGAAATTGTATATCAGATTTGTAGGGCTCTTTTACATGCTAGGTTAATGAAGAAATGATGAAATAGTTTGCAGGTTGCTTAACCAATCTTTCTTGAGGTCTTGTTCGGGTGTCTATTTGAAATATATAAATTGTTGTTATATGTGTTTTGGGTGGAGTCCACCTTCATCAAGGCTAACCCACCTTCATCAACTTCACCCTCATTTGTATTGGTTTATATACATTCATTCCCACCTCAATATCATTGCTCTATCCCTTCAAGTGAGATCATTTGTATTGGAAAGGGGATTTATTTAAAGGCATTCATTGGGCACATAATAATTGCAAATAAAAAGAAAGGATCATGAAAAAAAAATAAGACTAATTAGAGCACACTTCGACTCTAAAGGGGAATAATGTGATCGAATTTGCATCATCAATATAAAGATTAAAAAAATTGATAAGATAAGGTGGTGTACATCGTAAGTTTTCGGAGATGCAAATTTGTAGGTACATAAAAATGGGAAGTAAAAGTGGATATTTTCCTTAGAAAAGTATGAAAAAAATACTTAGATGTTATAATCTATGATAATCAAGGTTATAGCCATGCATGTCATCAAACATAATTCTATACAAGTTTGTTGTAAAGGAAAACTTCACATAGATAAAATGAAATTGTGAATGTGTTTAGATGGCACGAGGAAACTTATTTGATTTATATATACCACAAGGTTCTATGCCATATGATGTGATAGTTCATAATATTGGGTTAATAATAAGAAAGCTTACATAGACAAGATTAAAGTGACCATCTAGAATAGGGGAGACTTATTTTATTTACTAGGATAAGTTCATGTGCTAACGTAATATTCCTTGAATATAACAATATAGCTTTCATAGATAAGGGGAGAGTGGCCATGAAATAGGGAGACACTTGTTTTATTTGCTAAGAAAAGACCATGTGCTATAGATATGACTAGTTTAGGATTCATGTGCATAAATATCATGTGGTCTAGGTAATCTCAAGTGTGTATATTGAAGCCAATAATTGACATATAATTTTAAGATTTTTGTGACTTACTTGCGAGTTGATGCCATGATATTATGGGTATCTCTAATGATATTGTAATGCATAAAATTATTCTATTGCCTCGTGTTTAACCAATTTTTAGAAAACTTAGAAAGATGCATCCAAAGGTCACTTTAACGGGTAAAGACAAGATTGAAAAGAGGTTGAAAGTAGTATTTATTACACAAACTGATTATTCTCCATTCATTTATAGTACGATTCCTATGGAAAAACCTAATAGATGTGTTTACATATTTATTAACTTTAGAAAAGTAAAAAACACATCACCTAAGGATGGCTTCCCATTGCCTAATATTCATACGATTTTAGATCCTATTGTAGGGCATGAGATACTATCATTTATGGTTGGATTTTCTAGTTATTATCAAATTCTTCTCAGCCACAAAGATTAACACAAGACTACTTTTTCCACTCCATGGCTACACTTTCTTATGGTTTCATGTCTTTTGGATTGAAAACTTGTTTGGATATCCCATACAATTAAGATCAAATAGAGTGATTAAATTGCAATATAAACACAATGCTCAAAAACTAGTTGTAACTATGATTGTATTGATGAAAGGTATCAAGGGCCTTGTTAGTGATTGTTTTGATGCAATCATAACAATAAGTTAAAATTCACATATAATGAACTGAAACTATACTTGAAAGATAAGAAGGAATCGTTTAAGATTCACTTAATCCCAAGTCTACAATGGTCATGTTGGTCAAATTCAGTTGGTCAATGTGAAGCTGTAATGTTCAAGGGGCCTTACGTAGTTTAGGGTTTCCTTTTGGTTTACTGGACTCAAACTATGCAAAAAGATCATGAGATATGTCAATACTTTTTCATTTCTTTGCATAAAAGTGTTACTGTGCTACAAAGCTTTAGATGGTTGTCTTGAATTATTGCAGCCTTCCTCTTTATATATTTATGAAAACTTGTCTACTTTTAACTCTGTTGTTCATGCTTCTTCAAATATGAGACAAATTTCCTTCAAATTTCTATGTTTTAAGCTAAATATTTCAGATGGGTTGGGAAAAGTTAGAAAGATCTAATCTAAACCTCATTTACTCTACCGAAGAATCTAATTGTTCTATTATGCACTATATAAATCATACAGCAATTTGATCAAATCCACAGTAAAAACCTTAAATGTAAGTTCTGAGCATTTTCACAAACATACATTTAAAATTGCAAGCTCTCAAAGAAAATATTTCAAAACACAAAGAAGAGCAGGACAACACTTAGAAGATAGATGCAGAACTCCAGATTCTATTGTATTAGAAACAAACAGTCATACATGATTTACAATGCTGGAATGACTCTTAACTTCATTGATCAAACTACAAAGAATTTACAAGCTTTACAGATACAATAAGAAAGCCAGATGTTCCACGCACTCCTTACTGAAGACATAGGCGACCTCCTTCTTCTACTTCTAAACTAAAAGGTCCCTCTATTCTAAATGTTACTTCTACAAATCTCTGCTACTACAAATCTCTATGTAGCCCCTGTGTGTGTATTACAATGTATTAAGGCATAATATATAGACTTTCTGATTGTCCTCAATACAGCCCAAAACCCTAGTGGTTGAGTAATGGTTCAAACCCTAGGTTACAGCATTGAATGTAGGTGAACCAATTTCCCAAAAATATCTCTAAATATGTGTCAAATCTAGGTGAAAATATGCCCCTTTCTGAAACCCTAGTAGTTTAGAAGTAAATTCTGCAACCTACTGTCATTATGTTTTATCTACATTTTGGGTCTTCTCATTGATGTCCCTTGACTTTCTACACTTCATCCTTATCTTCTCTTTGCTTCTGAAATCTGATCTTCTTCTCGGACGTCACTGCCATTAAGTTTTAGCTTCTTCCTCAGCTACAAACTTGCAAAAATAGACCAGCAATAAGTACCATTGATTATTAAATAACCTTTTTCGAAACACCTATTAGATCCAAGTGGGGCCGAGCAAAAATCATGACTATCGGTTTAAAATCTGCAAAAAACATGTTCATACTGCACATATTGTGTCAAAACTTACTGGGTCAACCATCGCAGACTAGAAACAATGCAAATGCAGGGTCAAAGTGTGTCAAAAATACCCTAAAAATCCTATCACTAAATGCCTGTTGCCTATCGGCGCCAAAAAACCATCATCAGCGGGCCCTAAAGATCGCCCACCGACCTCCTATGTCTGGCCAAAAAATGGCCCCTTTATCTACCTTTTATTAGAAATGGTGCCCTCAAAAAGAGACACGTGGCACGTTCTGCACGAGGGGCTTATGAAACTGTTGCTTTGTGCGAAAGGCGACACGTGGCGCGCTCCATGCTTTCGTTTGAAACTATTTCAAAACTTATTGAAACTCTTTAGATTCATGCGGAAAAAGACACGTGTGGTCCTCCGTGCAATTGCTAGGGGCTACTGAGAAACATGCGGAAGCTCTCCCGAAACCATTTGAAACTATCGCGGAAAGTGACACTTGTCACTCTCTGCGTGACTGTTGCGACCCTTAGACACTTTTTGAAACTTTTGAAACTGTTGGCGGAAGGCGCCACATGGCGTCTTCCGCGTAGACGCTTGAAACTTAAGGGGCTTGGTGGGTCATACATCGGAGGGTGACACTTGTCACACTCCGTGGGGCCTTGGAAACCTTTTGAAACTCTACGTTGGGTCTTGCGGAGAGTGACACTTGTCACACTCTGCGGGGCTTTGGAAACCCTTTGAAACTGCTGCAAAACCATTTGAAACTGTCGTGGAAGGTGCCACGTGGCGTCTTCCGAGCAACCTTTGAAACACTTTAAGAAACTTTTGGAGACTATGGCAGAAGGCGCCACGTGGTGTCTTCCGCGCAACCATTGAAACTGTTAGAAACTTTTAGGGGCTCTGCAGAGAGTGACAAGTGGCACGCTCCGCGCTACTGTTGCAATTTTAAGGGACTATTGCGGAAGGTGCCATGTGGCGTCTTCCACACAACATTGAAACTTTTAAGAAACTTTAGTGGCCCACAGATGGTTTTAAGTCTTTAAAGGGGGCCGCTGCGGAAGGCAACAAGTGGCGTGCTCCGCGTGACCTTGGAAACTTTTTAGAAACAATAAGAAACTACTCGGGGTTCAACGTTGGTCATTTGCAACACTATGAGACTCATGCGGAGTGTGACACTTGGTGCGCTCTGCGTAGCCATTTGAAACATTTAGGAACATTTAACGAAACATTTGAAACCTTGCACTATTTAAACCCTATAGTGCATTTTACCAAAATGGGCATAAGTTGCAAAATATGACGAATTTTTAGGTGATTCTAAATGCAACCCTCGCTCATTTTTTACAAGGAATCCAACCATACCATGCATTGGCACTCAAAATGCATTTTCTCACTAATTTTATCAAGGTTTGCAAATTTCACTCTCTTTTCCCTTACCACCAAGGATAGACCCACAAAAAATAGAAGCAAAAAGAAAAGCCACAGTAGGGGTCCCCATTTTGCTAAGGAGTAAAATGGGGCGTGTTGTGAACATCACAACAACTAGCCACCAAACAAAACAACCAAATTCAAGGCATCTAAGAAAACTAAGTGAAATAAATGCATAACTTCCGACTATCCATCTTGTAAATTATTATTCAACTTGAGACCTAAGGCATTCAATAAGGGTGCATGAATTTTTATTTTTAGTTTAATTGTGTGCACGTGATTAATAAGCCTTATCTTGAAGATCGGTTGAACAAACCAGTGACTGATATTAGCCTACATAGGTGAGGATATTCCCTCATAGCCGACCGGATAGAGCCTTGCTACCAGTGAGCGTCTATAGCCCCGGCAAGGTTATCGTTACAATTCTCCTAAGTAGAGCCCCACTGCCAGCGAGGGTCTATAGCCCCGGTAGAGTTACTTAGATGGCTTAATCTAGATTTTCAGTATAATCCACTTTATTTATTTTTTATTTTTTTATTTTCTGATTTTGAAAGAGATTTCACAAGATATAGCAATTTGTAGCTTCGTGATGCAAGGAGTGGACACTTGCTGAAATTAAGCTGAGAATTGTAATGGTACCAAGGGTGACCTCTGATTTTTCACCTAATATCTACACTGGTAGATTCAACAAACCCAAGGATTTTAGGTGTGTCATCATGAGAAACTTGCCTCGAATCCTCAATCACATTTGTTGAATACGAAATTTCAGAAGATAAATAACTCTCTACATTCATGACAGTCACAAAAAGTTATGTATAAGTTGCAAATGATTAACTTGAATATCTTAAATTTATAGTGTTTTGGATGGTCGCTAGTTTGCTCTTTAATACTCTATAGTAGAATAAAGATCCCTACTGAGGAGACAACAAACAAACCAATAAACAAGCTATACAAGAAAAACAAAAGATAGAAAACAAAGCAAAAGGAGACTGTATAAACAGAAAGAAACAGAAACAAAACTATACAAACAGCTAACCTACAAAGGGAAACAACAGAAAAAGAAAACAACAAAAAGAAGAAAACAACAAAAGAAAAGAAAGGAAACAAAACAACTACCCTACCAAACTATATACAAGCCTCTACAAGGCAAACAAAACCCAAGGAAAGACCCCAAAACACCCCTACTTGTGTATTTCCTTAGATTGTGCAGGAGCATCAAGGTATTAGTTATGGTTCTTAACTTAGCAAATTTATCTTTAAATTCTGAAAAAAAATCTTATATTCTAAATTCATTGTGTTTATCAGAATAGCTCTCAACTATCAGCAATTGGGGTAGCCCATCAGGTTCATGACTAATCCATATGCATATCCTTGCTCTTAAATTTCCATAATCAAAGCAATATTTATCATTTTTTACTAAGGAAAGGAAAGAGACAACCTAATGTATTTTTAGCTCTGTAGGACATTTTTGTTCATTGATAGTTGGTCCTCCTTTTAACCTTGTACTTTCATTATTTGGCTCCATGTCTGGTCTTACTTTTTCAAATTGAAAGATGAATGACTCAAGATGTATCATTTCTTCATCTTTATCCATCTTTGTCTCTTCATTCTGTATGTTTAGTTTATCCTCAAATTTAGCACACCTCCCTATGTTCTTATTAGTTTCATGCACATCAACACTTAAATGAGTATCTTTATCATCATAAGCTGATATACAGAAATTAATCATTTCTAAATCACTTGAAAGTAAAGGTGGGACAACATTTTTAGATTGACAGGAATACTCCCCTGTTTCATTTTCAACATGGCATGGGGGTGATGTCTAACTATGCACAGCAACTCCAAAATCTTCTGTATTTTCAATTTTTAAGAATTGGTCATCATATGACTCGCTTTTATCATCCAGCATGGAGTCTGATTCTATTAACCTGCAACAATCTTGAACTTGATCATTCAATTTAAAGAAGTCAGTCATAACACTAGGATTTACTTTCTTTTCTATGACTTCATTAGTTGCTATAGTGGGAACTTCATCAGTTTTAGTGCACTTTAATTTTGCCAATGCTTGTTTAGATTTCTTTGCTAAATCATTTTCGTTAAAACTTTTCAGGTCAGATCCAGAGATTTCCTCTTGACAAATATTCCTTAGTAATTCCATATATTTATCAAATGTATCAAGATGAACCTCACTTTCCTTTTCCTTTACATTAAATCCTCTTTGCTTATTATCTAGAAAAGGGACATGAGTTGTGATTTCCTCTCTGTATTTTTTTTGGATATTTATACTGTTCACAAACTTTAATCACAGCTGGACCTTGACAAAAAGACAGATTATTTGTCCTACCATCACATAATTCCAGCAAAGAGATCTTACTATCCTTTATTTCTAGCATTGGTTCCATCTTTGTATTCTCTGCACATTTAATGACCGTTGATGCTGTATCCTCTTGTTGCTCCATGATCTCCTCATTTTCCTACCAACTTTTAGCCTTATACACATCTGAGAGAGAGATTAGTCCTTTTAAATATAAATCTAACCTTGTAAGAAAAGCCAGACAATTAATTTCATTGTGCTCCGTGGACCTATATATCCTACACCTTCCAAATAAGCCATAGCTAGATAAATTTTTTGGATAAAGCTGTCTATTTAAAGTTCCCTGAAATAAAGGAATGTCAACTTGAAAACTGTCCCCATATTGACAATGGGACCTTCTTTTCACCCTTTTAGGCTTTTCAAATTTTATGAGATCTGGCATATCTCAGAGTATAGCATTTAAACTCAGAATTTTAACCCTAAACCAAATCAGGCCCTCCTTCTAGTGCCAGAAAACTGTTGGTGATTATTTTGATGCAATCATAACAATACGTTAAAATTCACATATAATGAACTGAAACTATACTTGAAAGATAAGAAGGAATCGTTTAAGATTCACTTAATCCCAAGTCTACAATGGTCCTATTGGTCAAATTCAGTTGGTCAATGTAAAGTTGTAATGTTCAAGGGGCCTTACATAGTTTAGGGTCTCCTTTTGGTTTATTGGACTCAAACTATGGAAAAAGATCATGAGATATGTCAATACTTTTTCATTCCTTAGCATAAAAGTGTTACTTTGCTGCAAAGCTTTAGATGGTTGTCTTGAATTATTGTAGCCTTCCTCTTTATATATTTATGAAAACTTGTGTACTTTTAACTCTGTTGTTCATGCTTCTTCAAATATGAGACAAATTTCCTTCAAATTTCTACGTTTTAAGCTAAATATTTCAGATGGGTTGGGAAAAGTTAGAAAGATCTAATCTAAACATCATTTACTCTACCGAAGGATCTAATTGTTCTGTTATGCACTATATAAATCATACAGCAATTTGATCAAATCCACAGTAAAAACCTTAAATGTAAGTTCTGAGCATTTTCACAAACATACATTTAAAATTGCAAGCTCTCAAAGAAAATATTTTAAAACACAAAGAAGAGCAGAAGAACACTTAGAAGATAGATGCATAACTCCAGATTCTATTGTATTAGAAATAAATAGTCATACATGATTTACAATGTTGGAATGACTCTTAGTTGCATTGATCAAACTACAGAGAACTTACAAGCTTTACAGATACAATAAGGAAACCAGATGTTCCATGCACTCCTTACTGCAGACACAGGTGACCTTCTTCTTCTACTTCTGAACTAAAAGGTCCCTCTATTCTAAATGTTACTTCTACAAATCCCTGCTGCTACAAATCTCTATGTAGCCCCTGTGTGTGTATTACAATGTATTAAGGCACAATATATAGACTTTCTGATTGTCCTCAATACAGCCCAAAACCCTAGTGGTTGAGCAATGGTTCAAACCCTAGGTTACAGCATTGAATGCAGGTGAACCAATTTCCCAAAAATATCTCTAAATATGTGTCAAATCTGGGCAAAAATATGCCCGTTTTTGAAACCCTAGTAGTTCAGAAGTAAATTCTGCAACCTACTGTCATTATGTTTTATCTGTATTTTGGGTCTTCTCATTGATGTCCCTTGACTTTCAGCACTTCATCCTTATCTTCTCTTTGCTTCTGAAATCTGATCTTCTTCTCAGACGTCACTGCCATTAAGTTTCGGCTTCTTCCTCAGCTGCAAACCTACAAAAATAGACCAGCAATAAGTACCATTGATTATTAAATAACCTTTTTTGAAACACCTGTTAGATCCAAGTGGGGTTGAGCAGAAATTGCAACTATCAGGTCAAAATCTGCAAAAAATACGTTCATACTACGCATACTATGTCAAAACTTACCGGGTCAACCATCGCAGACCATAAATGATGCAAATGCAAGGTCAATGTGTGTCGAAAAAACCTTAAAAATCCTATCGCTAAAAGCCTGTTGCCTATCGGCGCCAAAAAACCATCATCGGCAGGCCCTAAAGATCGCCCACCGACCTCTTGTGTCTGGCCAAAAAACGGTCCCTTTTTCTGCCTTTTATTAGAAACGGTGCCCTCAGAGAGACACACGTGGCGTGTTCCGTGCGAGGGGCTTATGAAACTATTGCTTTGTGCGGAAGGTGACACATGGCGCGCTCCGCGCTTCTGTTTGAAACTATTTCGAAACTTATTGAAACTCTTTAGACTCATGTGGAAAAAGACACGTGTCATCCTCCGCGCAGTTGCTAGGGGCTACTGACAAACATGTGGAAGCTCTCCCGAAACCATTTGAAACTATCGCGGAAAGTGACACTTGTCACTCTCCACGTGACTGTTGCAACCCTTAGACACTTTTTGAAACTTTTGAAATTGTTGGTAGAAGGCACCACGTGGCGTCTTCCGCGCAGCTGCTTGAAACTTAAGGGGCTCGGTGGGTCATACATCGGAGGGTGACACTTGTCACACTCCGCAGGGCCTTGGAAACCTTTTGAAACTCTACGTTGGGTCTTGCAGAGAGTGATACTTGTCACACTTCACGGGGCTCTGGAAACCCTTTGAAATTGCTGCAAAACCTTTTGAAACTGTCGTAGAAGGCGCCACGTGGCGTCTTCTGCACAACCTTTGAAACACTTTAAGAAACTTTTGGAGACTATGGCGGAAGGCACCACATGGCGTCTTCCGCACAACCATTGAAACTATTAGAAACTTTTAGGGGCTCTGCGAAGAGTGACAAGTGGCACGCTCCACGCTGCTGTTGCAACTTTAAGGGACTATTGTGGAAGGCGCCACGTGGCGTCTTCCACACAAAATTGAAACTGTTAAGAAACTTTAGTGGCCCACGGATGGTTTTAAGTCTTTAAAGGAGGCAGCTACGGAAGGCAACAAGTGGAGCGCTCTGCATGATGCTGGAAATTTTTTGGAAACAATAAGAAACTACTCGGGGTTCAACGTTGGTCATTTGCAATGCTATGAGACTCATGCGGAGTGTGACACTTGGTGTGCTCCGCGTGGCTGTTTGAAACATTTAGGAACATTTAACGAAACATTTGAAACCTTGCACTATTTAAACCCTATAGTGCATTTTACCAAAATGGGCATAACTTGCAAAATATGGCAAATTTTCAGGTGATTCTAAAAGCAACCCTGGCTCATTTTTGACAAAGAATCCAACCATACCATGCACTAGCACTCAAAATGCATTTTCTCACTAATTTTCTCAAGGTTTGCAAATTTCACTCTCTTTTCCCTTACCACCAAGGACAGACCCACAAAAAATAGAAGCAAAAAGAAAAGCCACAGCAGGGGTCCCCATTTTGCTAACGAGTAAAATGGGGCATGTTGTGAACATCACAACAGTCCTCTTCATGGGGGAAACCTCCTTGCAAGAGAAAATATCTCTTACAAAATGTGATTCCAACATCATAATTACTTTATTACAACATCAATATATACTCCTCACAAAGGGTGGGCTAAAAGGTACTCTTTATGTTTAGATTAACACTCTTGTGGAAACCCCCGCACATGTGAACACCTAGTATGGGAATCCTCCAAACATGGGATGTAGTATGTAGGACAACCTTTGGGATTGAGAAGTTGGATATTCATAGGATTTCCAACAAGCTCTTTTGATGCACTTGTAGGGAAAAGGGAGGAGGAAGAACTAAAAACGTAAACCTATTTTAATAAGGTGATGTGCAAAACACAACCTTTCTATTTGTGCTGGGCAAACTGCAGAGCTTTTAATAGACGATGGGGCAAAAAGACACAACCAAAGAAATGAAGGGCACAAGCTTTGCATGTTGATTGATTTTCAAAATGTTATAGGTGGCCTAAATGGATCAACTAGACACAAATACAAAGATCAAGGTTATAAATACAAATGGAAAGACAAAGATAAACTTAGAGGAAAAAATGACATAAACATGGTGAGTAAAGCTATTTATGCATGAAAACCAAGATAATCACAACCAGATATTAAGGGTATAAATATGTTTATCCCGCTATGCATGCCATTGTAGATGCAAAAAATAAGATAAAATACATGCTCAAAGGTCTGAATCTGCACACTCAAGATACACAGTGCCAGAGTTTTGCTAGTAAAGTCTCTCACCTTTTTCGAATGATTCAAATGCAATATTTATAATTCCAGAGGAAGAGAAGGGAATGTGAGGAGAGAAGATATGTGGAAGAAAATAGAAGAACAAATTAATTCTCCCTTTTCCTTTGGATCCCACATGGAAAAAACCACTCTCTATTTGTTAGCATTAACAACAACATTGAAGCTACTCATTGAATGTTGTGAAAATAGCTTGTTAGAGAAGGTGGAGGAGAGGGAAACAAATGAAATTTAAACCTACCCAATAACTTCTATTCATGCCTTTATTTCCCTACATGTTCCCCTTGTCTGCATGCTAAAATCTACCTCTATTCTTTGCATGATGGCCATCACTGTTTTGTTTTTCCATATTATTTTTTGTAGCTACTTACATGAGTTTTCATTAGAAATGAGGGCATTAGTATAATAAAGCCTTGGCTTTAATTCTTATATCCTTTTGTCATTAGGGAGAATATTATAAAACGTTACTCTCATAATATTTTGAACTTTAATAAGTCTTTCGCATTATTCTCTCCTCAATAAGTATTGTCCACACCCTCGCTTACCTCTATTTCTACCTTTTGAAAGGTCGTCTCATGAAACTTTTTCACTTTTTGATACTTCTTGGTATTTACGAGTCTTTGGATTTTATATATTTTGAACATTAATGGAGTCACCACTTTATTAATTTCCCCCTTTTGTAAATATCATTCGTGGCTCTCAATGACATGTATCTCCCTATAAATCTAAATCACTCGCTTTTAGTTTGGTATTACCTCGGTATTGTTTTAATCACCTTTAACCCTTCATGATTTTGATTTATCAAGCCCCACCCTACCCTTGTTTATGGTTAATGATTATAGTTAAATCTCCAATCTACTCGCAAGAGTAATATTATTTAATAAGATTTATTAAAAGGCCCCTTTGTTGTGGTCAGCCTTCTTTTATGAAACCCAAATTTTGTTTAAATGATTTTAAATGAATTCGAACAATATTTCAAAAATAGAAGTTTTTTTTGTTTACTATAAGGGATAACCAGTAGCAACACAAGCACACAGAGATTACAAACCAATAATAGAAAAGGGAGTAAAAAGACAACGAACACGGGCCAAGAGGCCTAAAATATTTTTTCTTTGTTTAATTAAAAAAGTGACAGAGTCACCTATACATATATTATCATAAGATATATTACGCATTATGAGTAAAATTCTATGATACAAAGTTTAAGGAGGTGAGAAAAACACCAAAGAAATGGAAACGATTGCAGCATCGGACAAGAACTAACCAAAACCAAGGAGAAACAAAAACCACACCCATGATATTTACTTGGGGCATGAATCATGAATATTGGCAAAAAGTAGAGGCACAGGTCGAGGAATAGTAAACAATGATAGAGAAACAGATGGAGGCAAGGCGCCAGGTCGGGAGAATGGAGGCCGATGAATCGAATCAGTCCAAAGAGCTCTCGTACCTTAGTTGCCATCCCTACCGGTAATTGGAACTTGTGAGCCTAAAGTGCAGCTACGAGAGGATTGAAGAGAATCAGCCTAAGACCTTTTCTATAAGCACTGTATAGACAAGCAACTGCCAGAGAAGATTACAGCAAATGCATGGGAAATAATCCCCCCATGGGAGCCTCACCACTGTGAATGTTATATCCATCCAGGGCTTCCTTCCACCAGTCTCGATTGAAGGACTGCTCAAGCACCATTGGAAATCTAATGGACACAACATAATATCATGGGTCCTACACCAAGGCCTACATATTTTTGATCTATAGGGCCAAAGGAGGTATTACAGGAAACAGAAACAAAAATACAAATTACCCTTAAACTAAATTTGATTTAGTCAAGTATCACGATACAAATAAATACTAGAATGCCAACATTCCACGCGCAAGAGATAATAGAGACAAATTGGTTATTCAACTGTAATACTAGTGTAAAATTTGATCTTAGTCACATTGGAGTAACGAGGTGATGGAATAAGATCCTAACCTAGGACAACTCAACCTAGATCCCAACCGAAGGCTAGATGGAGACAAATAATTGTTTCACATGTTGTTTGAAGATTCTAAGCATAACACAACATCACAACACATAAGAAATCGAGATCACTTAGTGTTTCAATCAAAGTAGGATGAATCATCTATAATCATTTTTGGTTTGCATAACTAGGTCATAAATATCCCAGAGAGTAAGTATTTAGACTTTCAAGTCAGTGACATCATACCTTTACTATTCAATTCCCAGTGCATGACTGCTTAACAAGTAGAAATTAATAGAACATCAAAAGAACCATAAATAAAAGAAATACATGTAACCCAGACCTTGCATGATTTTCTTCACAATGAATGCTACAAATATTGATACTTTATCGACAAGATATAGTCTTACATGAGTAGTGGTATATTTCTTGAACATCACTTAGGACCTCACAGATATACCATCAAACTAGAACATTATTCCATCACTAAAGATAACATTGGATTCTAGTTGTCTTAAGGTTCGGTTACGTAGACTGTAACAATAGTTTAGTATTATTGAGACTTCATAACAATTTAGCCTCACATGTTCACATCCAATACAATAGATGTGACTAGAAATTGGAAATTAACTATGCAAAATATTAACACTTATTAGTTACCCAAGACTTGTTAGCTACACCATCCTTTATAGGAGTAGGGTTTAAGTGAAAATCCCACTCTATCATACATAACCAAAATCAAAAGTATATCAAAACAGTTTGGAGTAAGCCTTAATAATGACTCAAGGTCCTAAGGAGTCTTCACGGTTAATTATTTACTGCAGCTTTAATATTATGTCTTCTAAGGACATTCAACACAGTATGAGCTCCTAAGAATGGACCTTTATCTTAGTCACCTAATACAAGTTTCTATAACCTAGATAATATGTTTCTTACGATCAATTTATGCATCATTCTAAACCAAACCCTCAATCACGGTCATACTCATAAGGGAATTAGTAACACTTTGAGGTTGAAGGGAAGCACGCGTTTTTACCCTCAAAGATTACTCAAATATTGAACTCTACTAATCTTAATTTATTGAATAGAATACGCTATATCATTAGATCAGATCCTCGAGTCTCCTTAATAGTTAATATTTGGTAGGACATCCACATAAAGGAAAAGTTTATTATTAGAAATGATAGATCTATAGGTGTGTGTTGATGGTGAGAAGAGATCGGTTTACCTATTGTATTGAGAAGTTCCTCTTTCCAAATATCTCATAGAGAAACAGTTACAACATGGGCATATATTAAGAAATGGGGAAAGTGCCCAAGAAACAAGAAATAAAACAGCATCTACATAAGAATCCCTATTTGGCTCTAGTCAAGTGACTTTACTCAAAGTTTGAGTTCCATTTGGTAGTAGGGAACATTAGTAGCTATAAATAGATATGAATTTGTTTGAAATAAATTCAGTGCCTTTTATAAATTTTATTTTGAACAACAGAGCATGGGATACGTCTTTCTTATCACTTTTTTTTTTCCTTAATACTTGTTTTCCCTCCAAACTTTAGAGTTAGGAACTATAGTCCACTAGATGATATTAGTTGAACTAATCTCAAATCTTATTATTTACGATGGGTTTCAACCATGGAAATTTAGCCTTATGTATTCATAATTTATGTTTTAGAATTTAGACTTTTAGCAAACTCAAATTTTCTTGACACTATAATCCGCATGACTAACATCAACTAAGTCACACAACTTTGAAACAAAACACGACTTTTGAACAACACCAAGATACATAAAATTAACCCCTAGCAAAGTCAGCATGATCATAGAAAACAACACACAAAGTGTCAAATAACCTGATTGTTCAAAACTTATGTTTTGAAAGTTTTAGTGCCCTGTAGCCTCCCATGAGAGCACCACCAAACTCATACAATGCGATTCCACATTCCTAGAATTGCACAAGAAATATACTTCTATATACGTAGAATTCATCCAAGGATAAGATAAATAAAGTCAACGATGTGATCATAAGTACCAGATCAACAATGTCTATCATAACTAACAAATGTTCGGCGATAATCATCAATGTTTAACTTACAAAGAAAATAAAGATAGTCCAGAATTGCGGATTTGACACAACTTTCTAGACACCGTCTGCTAGAGAGTCATGCACTGGGGTAATTACTTCCTACTCTCCGACACCATCGTTAGGAAGAATCCTTGTGGCCAACTTGTGTTCTCGTGTAGTAGACTCATGGCATCTCATGGATGAAGCAGTTCACATGACATCACACTCATCACACAATTCCTTATGACTTTGAGTATTATAGATAAGTATCTCTCTAGAGTATCAAGGTTCATTTCTTTGTTTGATTGTTCTTTATATTAATGAATTAGTTCTTTCCAACTGCTCTTTCCTCCTTTGCATTTAGATCATGTTGCGTATTTATAAGGATGTTCCTTTGTTCTCAACTTTTGGTTCTTATATTGTACCTTTTTTAGTCACATGGTCCATTCTTGTCCTTTGATGGACAATAATATATCGATTGAATTAATGGTGGACACCATAAATTTCAGGTGATACAACTTTGTGATACATATCAAATGTAAATCTTTTTCATAGAAAAGTATATAACACAAACATTATATAATATTATAATAAATGATAAACCTATACCAATGCATCTCATCATACATAAATCTATAGATATTTATTGCAAAGAAAGAGTTCGCATAGATAAGGTGAAAGGACCAATATGTCTAAATGGCATAAGGAGACTTATGTAATTTATATGTACCACAAGGCATCAAGCCATATGATACATAAATATAATGTTAATGGCTTTAGAATAATAAAGTTTACATAGATAAGCTGAAAGCCACCATGGAATAGGGGGCAACTTGTTTTATTTACTAGGACAATTTCACATGCTAACATAATATTTCCTTCACAACGAGAAAAGTTACATATATAAGATGAAAGTGGCCATGAAATAGGAGGACACGTATTTTATTTGCTAGGAAAGGATTGTGCACTATAATTATGACCAATCTAGGGCTCGTGTGCATAAATGCCGAAGCGGTTCAAGTAATCTCCGGCACGTCCATAGAAGCCAACAATTTTTCCCTTGGAACTTGATTTAAAATAATCTCCATACTGAGAGCCATAAGGACCATATTTTTTCTTATTGGTCGTGAATGTCAAAGATGTGATTAACTTAATATCTCTGTAGTTCCCAACATGTCCTTCAATTCTTGTCAGGTGTTCATCTTCCTTCAAGTTGATCTGCAGTTTAAATAACAATTCAAATATAATAAACATGCCTGCTTGAATCTCAAGCTAAAACAATAAATATATATTATTAATATTTCATATTAAAAGGACCCAAAGATTTTCAAATAAAAAATAAATTGAAGTAAAACAAAATTACAAATTTTATAAAAAATAATATTATTGTTCATAACCCCCTAATTTTGTTTATGTACATATATGTTTAAACTAATGCAATAAGAAAAAGTATTCCATTAACAAATTTTAATAAATTCAATATAACTTATGTATTTAATACCAGAGTGGCACTGCCTCCGTTGCCTCCATGCTGAGGTGCGCTGATAACATAATCTTCTTTTTCACCCTTAAGACGATATTCAACCTGAATGGCATCGATAATATCTCCATGTCTTACTGTGATACTCTTGATACTGGAGTATGTACCATCCGTCCAACCAGATCCATCCTCACCACCCCACGGTCCCTCCACAGTGTAAAACGAATGTGCCTGAAAAAGAGTAAAAGAATAAACAATATATCGTGAAATCGAAGAAGAATAGATAATTTGGTGAAACGCAAGAAAGGGAGGGAAGGCCAATAACCAACCATTCTATACGGCTGATATTTTCTCGGCTTCAAACTAAAACGCGACTTGTATTGCAATTGCAAATTCGTAGTGCTGTAATAAGTTAATAATAACCCAACCAAAGATTTGATTTATTTATAGCAGAGCGTGTAGGAGGAGGAGTACAGCTGTTCAAAAAGGAACTCTATAACTAAACGGTGAAAGGGTTGCGTAAAGATGCCTCTAAACCCACGTAATGATTATCCAATTGTGTCTGATGATTATCCAATATATACAACACAAGTTTTGTCAGTGGCTGAAATATTCAAACGTTACGGTGATGATTATTTCTGTATCCGTATCATGTGCATTAATGGATCTAGAACAAAAATGCGTCCTTGTTCATCACCGCATTCATTTCATTTCAAGATGAAGTGCATAACTCTAGTAAGGAAGGACAAAAGTTGTGCAAGTTAAAACTGGCAACCAAGATCACGTACCCTAACGGAGGATGGACATGTTTTTCAAACCGGTAAAACTCTCTGATACAGTTCTATTTTAGTGTTGACAGTTCATCGGTTGCCTGCCTAATCTCGCTGTTCTATCATTGGTGACCACCTATACATTGCCCACTCAAGCCGTATAAAGCGTGTGTGTTGCCACCAGGGTGAAATAATCAAACCTTGTAGTGCATAGGTTACACTATGCATTTAATCCCCATCTATTGACCTCTGTGTGCTTCCACCACACTGTTGGATGGGTTCATAGTTGAATGAGCCTTTTCCATGTCCTTTTGTTATATATCTGAGCTGCCCATTGGTTATAGGTTTTTGAGTTCTTAAGTTGTTTAGTCATAGTCCTTTGATAGTTAGCAACTTACCCACAACCTTCCAGGCGTCCGCTTGGCGGGGTAAGGTACATAAGCCTATTCGCCAATGGTATTCCAAGGTGGGACCACTATGTTTATTGAATGAGAGCTTAAGGCATGGTGCACTCTCTAACCCTAGGCTACGTGTTGTGCTGCCAATGGTTGTATTGAAATGGGTAAAGCGAAATGCCTTCTACCTTTCCTCCGTGCTGATCTCCAAGTTGTTGGATCTCATTAGCTTATATTGAGTTTTCTCTTCGAATGTTGCATTTTAATAGTCAACATTTTCAGGTGAAGGTAAATGCAAGCTTTGTCGAGTCCACCTGGACTAGTGTGTTAGTGTTTATAGCTCAAATATGTATGTGGGTGTTTATATGGACTAATAACAAGGACTTATTAAATTGCGACATGTGTGCAATAGCGATGTGAATTCTATAGGTCCATCACATCATAAGGAATTAACACATACTCAACAACATTTTGATTTAAACTTGCGAGGAGATCCTTAGTCTTCGTTTAATGCCTAAATCTGTTCTCCTTGCCTTATTCCCCTACACAATATATTCTAGTGACGTGTTGACATGTATCACTCATTTATTGTTGGATCTCGTTCCCTTACATTATGCCAAGTAGTCGAATGAGCGCATTGTTGGATCTCGTTCCCTAAAATTTGGCCGAAAATCAAGCGTAACGGGACATTTTGTGGACCCTCAGTTTTCCGTAAGCTTACCAACGCATCAAACAATTCGTCAATCGGACACCCGGTTCAAAAGTTATGTCTCCCGGAAGTTGGGCTACCTAGTTTCTTAATTTTAAAATTTTGAAAATTATTTCTTGGGTGGGAGAAAAGGGACAGTTGGGTTCATTTTGGCGCCCAAGTGGGACTTACACATTGCAAAGAAAGCTGACATTGGGGAAATTACAGTAAGTGGTGTTGATGCCTATTTATAGCCTATTTTTAATAGTTCCAGAGGCAGTGGGAGGGAGGGAAGTTATTTGCAAGTCATGTCCATGCCAATGCAGAGGTCAAAAGATATCAAGAGATAGCTCCAGAAGGGTCCGTAAGTCACATATTTTTATTGTCAAAAAACTCCTATTTCTATAATAGGAGGGCATATCACCCTAGAAATTGTATTTCAGATTTGTAGGGCTCTTTTACATGCTAGGTTAATGAAGAAATGATGAAATAGTTTGCAGGTTGCTTAACCAATCTTTCTTGAGATCTTGTTCGGGTGTCTATTTGAAATATATAAATTGTTGTTATATGTGTTTTGGGTGGAGACCACCTTCATCAAGGCTAACCCACCTTCATCAACTTCACCCTCATTTGTATTGGTTTATATACATTCATTCCCACCTCAATATCATTGCTCTATCCCTTCAAGTGAGATCATTTGTATTGGCAAGTGGATTTATTTAAAGACATTCATTGGGCACATGATAATTGCAAATAAAAAGAAAGGATCATGAAAGAAAAATAAAACTAATTAGAGCACACTTCGACTCTAAAGGGGAATAATGTGATCGAATTTGCATCATCAATATAAAGATTAAAAAAATTGATAAGATAAGGTGGTGTACATCGTAAGTTTTCAGAGATGCAAATTTGTAGGTACATAAAAATGGGAAGTAAAAGTGGATATTTTCCTTAGAAAAGTATGAAAAAAATACTTAGATGTTATAATCTATGATAATCAAGGTTATAGCCATGCATGTCATCAAACATAATTCTATACAAGTTTGTTGTAAAGGAAAACTTCACATAGATAAAATGAAATTGTGAATGTGTTTAGATGGCACGAGGAAACTTATTTGATTTATATATACCACAAGGTTCTATGCCATATGATGTGATAGTTCATAATATTGGGTTAATAATAAGAAAGCTTACATAGACAAGATTAAAGTGACCATCTAGAATAGGGGAGACTTATTTTATTTACTAGGATAAGTTCATGTGCTAACGTAATATTCCTTGAATATAACAATATAGCTTTCATAGATAAGGGGAGAGTGGCCATGAAATAGGGAGACACTTGTTTTATTTGCTAAGAAAAGACCATGTGCTATAGATATGACTAGTTTAGGATTCATGTGCATAAATATCAAGTGGTCTAGGTAATCTCAAGTGTGTATATTGAAGCCAATAATTGACATATAATTTTAAGATTTTTGTGACTTACTTGCGAGTTGATGCCATGATATTATGGGTATCTCTAATGATATTGCAATGCATAAAATTATTCTCTTGCCTCGTGTTTAACCAGTTTTTAAAAAACTTAGAAAGATGCATCCAAAGGTCACTTTAACGGGTAAAGACAAGATTGAAAAGAGGTTGAAAGTAGTATTTATTACACAAATTGATTATTCTCCATTCATTTATAGTACGATTCCTATGGAAAAACCTAATAGATGTGTTTACATATTTATTAACTTTCGAAAAGTAAAAAACACATCACCTAAGGATGGCTTCCCATTGCCTAATATTCATACGATTTTAGATCCTATTGTAGGGCATGAGATACTATCATTTATGGTTGGATTTTCTAGTTATTATCAAATTCTTCTCAGCCACAAAGATTAACACAAGACTACTTTTTCCACTCCATGGCTACACTTTCTTATGGTTTCATGTCTTTTGGATTGAAAACTTATTTGGATATCCCATACAATTAAGATCAAATAGAGTGATTAAATTACAAAAATAACACAATGCTCAAAAACTAGTTGTAACTATGATTGTATTGATGAAAGGTATCAAGGGCCTTGTTGGTGATTGTTTTGATGCAATCATAACAATAAGTTAAAATTCACATATAATGAACTGAAACTATACTTGAAAGATAAGAAGGAATCGTTTAAGATTCACTTAATCCCAAGTCTACAATGGTCATGTTGGTCAAATTCAGTTGGTCAATGTGAAGCTGTAATGTTCAAGGGGCCTTACGTAGTTTAGGGTTTCCTTTTGGTTTACTAGACTCAAACTATGCAAAAAGATCATGAGATATGTCAATACTTTTTCATTCCTTTGCATAAAAGTGTTACTGTGCTGCAAAGCTTTAGATGGTTGTCTTGAATTATTGCAGCCTTCCTCTTTATATATTTATGAAAACTTGTGTACTTTTAACTCTGTTGTTCATGCTTCTTCAAATATGAGACAAATTTCCTTCAAATTTCTATGTTTTAAGCTAAATATTTCAGATGGGTTGGGAAAAGTTAGAAAGATCTAATCTAAACCTCATTTACTCTACCGAAGGATCTAATTGTTCTATTATGCACTATATAAATCATACAGCAATTTGATCAAATCCACAGTAAAAACCTTAAATGTAAGTTCTGAGCATTTTCACAAACATACATTTAAAATTGCAATCTCTCAAAGAAAATATTTCAAAACACAAAGAAGAGCAGGACAACACTTAGAAGATAGATGCAGAACTCCAGATTCTATTGTATTAGAAACAAACAGTCATACATGATTTACAATGTTGGAATGACTCTTAACTTCATTGATCAAACTACAAAGAATTTACAAGCTTTACAGATACAATAAGAAAGCCAGATGTTCCACGCACTCCTTACTGCAGACATAGGCGACCTCCTTCTTCTACTTCTAAACTAAAAGGTCCCTCTATTCTAAATGTTACTTCTACAAATCTCTGCTACTACAAATCTCTATGTAGCCCATGTGTGTGTATTACAATGTATTAAGGCATAATATATAGACTTTCTGATTGTCCTCAATACAGCCCAAAACCCTAGTGGTTGAGTAATGTTTCAAACCCTAGGTTACAGCATTGAATGCAGGTGAACCAATTTCCCAAAAATATCTCTAAATATGTGTCAAATCTAGGTGAAAATATGCCCCTTTCTGAAACCCTAGTAGTTTAGAAGTAAATTCTGCAACCTACTGTCATTATGTTTTATCTGCATTTTGGGTCTTCTCATTGATGTCCCTTGACTTTCTACACTTCATCCTTATCTTCTCTTTGCTTCTGAAATCTGATCTTCTTCTTGGACGTCACTACCATTAAGTTTTAGCTTCTTCCTCAGCTACAAACTTGCAAAAATAGACCAGCAATAAGTACCATTGATTATTAAATAACCTTTTTCGAAACACCTATTAGATCCAAGTGGGGCTGAGCAAAAATCATGACTATCGGTTCAAAATCTGCAAAAAACATGTTCATACTGCACATACTGTGTCAAAACTTACTGGGTCAACCATCGCAGACTAGAAACAACGCAAATGCAGGGTCAAAGTGTGTCGAAAATACCCTAAAAATCCTATCGCTAAATGCCTGTTGCCTATCAGCGCCAAAAAACCATCATCGGCGGGCCCTAAAGATCGCCCACCGACCTCCTATGTCTGGCCGAAAAATGGCGCCTTTATCTGCCTTTTATTAGAAATGGTGCCCTCAAAAAGAGACACGTGGCGCGTTCTGCACGAGGGGCTTATGAAATTGTTGCTTTGTGTGGAAGGCGACACGTGGCGCACTCCATGCTTTCGTTTGAAACTATTTCGAAACTTATTGAAACTCTTTAGACTCATGCGGAAAAAGACACGTGTGGTCCTTCGTGCAATTGCTAGGGGCTACTGAGAAACATGCGGAAGCTCTCCCGAAACCATTTGAAACTATCGCGGAAAGTGACACTTGTCACTCTCTGCGTGACTGTTGCGACCCTTAGACACTTTTTGAAACTTTTGAAACTGTTGGCGGAAGGCGCCACATGGCGTCTTCCGCATAGACGCTTGAAACTTAAGGGGCTTGGTGGGTCATACATCGGAGGGTGACACTTGTCACACTCCGTGGGGCCTTGGAAACCTTTTGAAACTCTACGTTGGGTCTTGCGGAGAGTGAAACTTGTCACACTCCGCGGGGCTTTTGAAACCCTTTGAAACTGCTGCGAAACCATTTGAAACCGTCGTGGAAGGCGCCACGTGGCGTCTTCCAAGCAACCTTTGAAACACTTTAAGAAACTTTTGGAGACTATGGCGGAAGGCGCCACGTGGTGTCTTCCGCGCAACCATTGAAACTGTTAGAAACTTTTAGGGGCTCTGCAGAGAGTGACAAGTGGCACGCTCCGCGCTACTGTTGCAACTTTAAGGGACTATTGCGGAAGGTGCCATGTGGCGTCTTCCACACAACATTGAAACTGTTAAGAAACTTTAGTGGCCCACAGATGGTTTTAAGTCTTTAAAGGGGGCCGCTGCGGAAGGCGACAAGTGGCGTGCTCCGCGTGACCCTGGAAACTTTTTAGAAACAATAAGAAACTACTCGGGGTTCAACGTTGGTCATTTGCAACACTATGAGACTCATGCGGAGTGTGACACTTGGTGCGCTCTGCGTAGCCATTTGAAACATTTAGGAACATTTAACGAAACATTTGAAACCTTGCACTATTTAAACCCTATAGTGCATTTTACCAAAATGGGCATAAGTTGCAAAATATGACAAATTTTTAGGTGATTCTAAATGCAACCCTAGCTCATTTTTTACAAGGAATCCAACCATACCATGCACTGGCACTCAAAATGCATTTTCTCACTAATTTTATCAAGGTTTGCAAATTTCACTCTCTTTTCCCTTACCACCAAGGACAGACCTACAAAAAATAGAAGCAAAAAGAAAAGCCACAGCAGGGGTCCCCATTTTGCTAAGGAGTAAAATGGGGCGTGTTGTGAACAACTAGCCACCAAACAAAACAACCAAATTCAAGGCATCTAAGAAAACTAAGTGAAATAAATGCATAACTTCCGACTATCCATCTTGTAAATTATTATTCAACTTGAGACCTAAGGCATTCAATAAGGGTGCATGAATTTTTATTTTTAGTTTAATTGTGTGCACGTGATTAATAAGCCTTATCTTGAAGATCGGTTGAACAAACCAGTGACTGATATTAGCCTACATAGGTGAGGATATTCCCTCATAGCCGACCGGATAGAGCCTTGCTACCAGTGAGCATCTATAGCCCCGGCAAGGTTATCGTTACAATTCTCCTAAGTAGAGCCCCACTGCCAGCGAGCGTCTATAGCCCCGGTAGAGTTACTTAGATGGCTTAATCTAGATTTTCAGTATAATCCACTTTATTTATTTTTTATTTTTTTATTTTCTGATTTTGAAAGAGATTTCACAAGATATAGCAATTTGTAGCTTCGTGATGCAAGGAGTGGACACTTGCTGAAATTAAGCTAAGAATTGTAATGGTACCAAGGGTGACCTCTGATTTTTCACCTAATATCTACACTGGTAGATTCAACAAACCCAAGGATTTTAGGTGTGTCATCATGAGAAACTTGCCTCGAATCCTCAATCACATTTGTTGAATACGAAATTTCAGAAGATAAATAACTCTCTACATTCATGACAGTCACAAAAAGTTATGTATAAGTTGCAAATGATTAACTTGAATATCCTAAATTTATAGTGTTTTGGATGGTCGCTAGTTTGCTCCTTAATACTCTATAGTAGAATAAAGATCCCTACTGAGGAGACAACAAACAAACCAATAAACAAGCTGTACAAGAAAAACAAAAGATAGAAAACAAAGCAAAAGGAGACTGTATAAACAGAAAGAAACAGAAACAAAACTATACAAACAGCTAACCTACAAAGGGAAACAACAGAAAAAGAAAACAACAAAAAGAAGAAAACAACAAAAGAAAAGAAAGGAAACAAAACAACTACCCTACCAAACTATATACAAGCCTCTACAAGGCAAACAAAACCCAAGGAAAGACCCCAAAACACCCCTACTTGTGTATTTCCTTAGATTGTGCAGGAGCATCAAGGTATTAGTCATGGTTCTTAACTTAGCAAATTTATCTTTAAATTCTGAAAAAAAAATCTTGTATTCTAAATTCATTGTGTTTATCAGAATAGCTCTCAACTATCAGCAATTGGGGTAGCCCATCAGGTTCATGACTAATCCATATGCATGTCCTTGCTCTTAAATTTCCATAATCAAAGCAATATTTATCATTTTTTACTAAGGAAAGGAAAGAGACAACCTAATGTATTTTTAGCTCTGTAGGACATTTTTGTTCATTGATAGTTGGTCCTCCTTTTAACCTTGTACTTTCATTATTTGGCTCCATGTCTGGTCTTACTTTTTCAAATTGAAAGATGAATGACTCAAGATGTATCATTTCTTCATCTTTATCCATCTTTGTCTCTTCATTCTGTATGTTTAGTTTATCCTCAAATTCAGCACACCTCCCTATGTTCTTATTAGTTTCATGCACATCAGCACTTAAATGAGTATCTTTATCATCATAAGCTGATATACAGAAATTAATCATTTCTAAATCACTTGAAAGTAAAGGTGGGACAACATTTTTAGATTGACAGGAATACTCCCCTGTTTCATTTTCAACATGGCATGGGGGTGATGTCTAACTATGCACAGCGACTCCAAAATCTTCTGTATTTTCAATTTTTAAGAATTGGTCATCATATGACTCGCTTTTATCATCCAGCGTGGAGTCTAATTCTATTAACCTGCAACAATCTTGAACTTGATCATTCAATTTAAAGAAGTCAGTCATAACACTAGGATTTACTTTCTTTTCTATGACTTCATTAGTTGCTATAGTGGGAACTTCATCAGTTTTAGTGCACTTTAATTTTGCCAATGCTTGTTTAGATTTCTTTGCTAAATCATTTTCGTTAAAACTTTTCAGGTCAGATCCAGAGATTTCCTCTTGACAAATATTCCTTAGTAATTCCATATATTTATCAAATGTATCAAGATGAACCTCACTTTCCTTTTCCTTTACATTAAATCCTCTTTGCTTATTATCTAGAAAAGGGACATGAGTTGTGATTTCCTCTCTGTATTTTTTTTGGATATTTATACTGTTCACTAACTTTAATCGCAGCTGGACCTTGACAAAAAGATAGATTATTTGTCCTACCATCACATAATTCCAGCAAAGAGATCTTACTATCCTTTATTTCTAGCATTGGTTCCATCTTTGTATTCTCTGCACATTTAATGACTGTTGATGCTGTATCCTTTTGTTGCTCCATGATCTCCTCATTTTCCTACCAACTTTTAGCCTTATACACATCTGAGAGAGAGATTAGTCCTTTTAAATATAAATCTAACCTTGTAAGAAAAGCCAAACAATTAATTTCATTGTGCTCCGTGGACCTATATATCCTACACCTTCCAAATAAGCCATAGCTAGATAAATTTTTTGGATAAAGCTGTCTATTTAAAGTTCCCTGAAATAAAGGAATGTCAACTTGAAAACTGTCCCCATATTGACAATGGGACCTTCTTTTCACCCTTTTAGGCTTTTCAAATTTTATGAGATCTGGCATATCTCAGAGTATAGCATTTAAACTCAGAATTTTAACCCTAAACCAAATCAGGCCCTCCTTCTAGTGCCAGAAAACTGTTGGTGATTGTTTTGATGCAATCATAACAATACGTTAAAATTCACATATAATGAACTGAAACTATACTTGAAAGATAAGAAGGAATCGTTTAAGATTCACTTAATCCCAAGTCTACAATGGTCCTGTTGGTCAAATTCAGTTGGTCAATGTAAAGTTGTAATATTCAAGGGGCCTTACATAGTTTAGGGTTTCCTTTTGGTTTATTGGACTCAAACTATGCAAAAAGATCATGAGATATGTCAATACTTTTTCATTCCTTTGCATAAAAGTGTTACTTTGCTGCAAAGCTTTAGATGGTTGTCTTGAATTATTGCAGCCTTCCTCTTTATATATTTATGAAAACTTGTGTACTTTTAACTCTGTTGTTCATGCTTCTTCAAATATGAGACAAATTTCCTTCAAATTTCTACGTTTTAAGCTAAATATTTCAGATGGGTTGGGAAAAGTTAGAAAGATCTAATCTAAACATCATTTACTCTACCGAAGGATCTAATTGTTCTGTTATGCACTATATAAATCATACAGCAATTTGATCAAATCCACAGTAAAAACCTTAAATGTAAGTTCTGAGCATTTTCACAAACATACATTTAAAATTGCAAGCTCTCAAAGAAAATATTTTAAAACACAAAGAAGAGCAGAAGAACACTTAGAAGATAGATGCATAACTCCAGATTCTATTGTATTAGAAACAAATAGTCATACATGATTTACAATGTTGGAATGACTCTTAGTTGCATTGATCAAACTACAGAGAACTTACAAGCTTTACAGATACAATAAGGAAGCCAGATGTTTGATGCACTCCTTACTGCAGACACAGGTGACCTTCTTCTTCTACTTCTAAACTAAAAGGTCCCTCTATTCTAAATGTTACCTCTACAAATCTCTGCTGCTACAAATCTCTATGTAGCCCCTGTGTGTGTATTACAATGTATTAAGGCACAATATATAGACTTTCTGATTGTCCTCAATAGAGCCCAAAACCCTAGTGGTTGAGCAATGGTTCAAACCCTAGGTTACAGCATTGAATGCAGGTGAACCAATTTCCCAAAAATATCTCTAAATATGTGTCAAATCTGGGCAAAAATATGCCCCTTTTTGAAACCCTAGTAGTTCAGAAGTAAATTCTGCAACCTACTGTCATTATGTTTTATCTGCATTTTGGGTCTTCTCATTGATGTCCCTTGACTTTCAGCACTTCATCCTTATCTTCTCTTTGCTTCTGAAATCTGATCTTCTTCTCGGACGTCACTGCCATTAAGTTTCAGCTTCTTCCTCAGCTGCAAACCTGCAAAAATGGACCAGCAATAAGTACCATTGATTATTAAATAACCTTTTTTGAAACACCTGTTAGATCCAAGTGGGGTTGAGCAGAAATTGCGACTATCAGGTCAAAATCTGCAAAAAATACGTTCATACTACGCATACTATGTCAAAACTTACCGGGTCAACCATCGCAGACCAGAAATGATGCAAATGCAAGGTCAATGTGTGTCGAAAAAACCTTAAAAATCCTATCACTAAAAGCCTGTTGCCTATCGGCGCCAAAAAACCATCATCGGCGGGCCCTAAAGATCGCCCACCGACCTCTTGTGTCTGGCCAAAAAATGGCCCCTTTATCTACCTTTTATTAGAAACGGTGCCCTCAGAGAGACACACGTGGTGTGTTCCGCGTGAGGGGCTTATGAAACTATTGCTTTGTGCGGAAGGCAACACATGGCGCGCTCCGCGCTTCTGTTTGAAACTATTTCAAAACTTATTGAAACTCTTTAGACTCATGTGGAAAAAGACACGTGTCATCCTCCGCGCAGTTGCTAGGGGCTACTGACAAACATGTGGAAGCTCTCCCAAAACCATTTGAAACTATCGCGGAAAGTGACACTTGTCACTCTCCACGCGACTGTTGCGACCCTTAGACACTTTTTGAAACTTTTGAAACTGTTGGTAGAAGGCACCACGTGGCGTCTTCTGCGCAGCCGCTTGAAACTTAATGGGCTCGGTGGGTCATACATCGGAGGGTGACACTTGTCACACTCTGCAGGGCCTTGGAAACCTTTTGAAACTCTATGTTGGGTCTTGCAGAGAGTGATACTTGTCACACTTCACGGGGCTCTGGAAACCCTTTGAAATTGCTGCAAAACCTTTTGAAACTGTCGCAGAAGGTGCCACGTGGCGTCTTCTGCACAACCTTTGAAACACTTTAAGAAACTTTTGGAGACTATGGCGGAAGGCGCCACATGGCGTCTTCCGCACAACCATTGAAACTATTAGAAACTTTTAGGGGCTCTGCGAAGAGTGACAAGTGGCACGCTCCACGCTGCTGTTGCAACTTTAAGGGACTATTGTGGAAGGCGCCACGTGGCGTCTTCCACACAAAATTGAAACTGTTAAGCAACTTTAGTGGCCCGCGGATGGTTTTAAGTCTTTAAAGGGGGCAGCTACGGAAGGCAACAAGTGGAGCGCTTTGCGTGATCCTGGAAACTTTTTAGAAACAATAAGAAACTACTCGGGGTTCAACGTTGGTCATTTGCAATGCTATGAGACTCACGCAGAGTGTGACACTTGGTGTGCTTCGCGTAGCCATTTGAAACATTTAGGAACATTTAACGAAACATTTGAAACCTTGCACTATTTAAACCCTATAGTGCATTTTACCAAAATGGGCATAACTTGCAAAATATGGCAAATTTTCAGGTGATTCTAAAAGCAACCCTGGCTCATTTTTGACAAGGAATCCAACCATACCATGCACTAGCACTCAAAATGCATTTTCTCACTAATTTTCTCAAGGTTTGCAAATTTCGCTCTCTTTTCCCTTACCACCAAGGACAGACCCACAAAAAATAGAAGCAAAAAGAAAAGCCACAGCAGGGGTCCCCATTTTGCTAACGAGTAAAATGGGGCATGTTGTGAACATCACAACAGGCCTCTTCATGGGGGAAACATCCTTGCAAGAGAAAATATCTCTTACAAAATGTGATTCCAACATCATAATTACTTTATTACAACATCAATATATTCTCCTCACAAAGGGTGAGCTAAAAGGTACTCTTGATGTTTAGATTAACACTCTTGTGGAAACTCCCGCACATGTGAACACCTAGTATGGGAATCCTCCAAACATGGGATGCAGTATGTAGGACAACCTTTGGGATTGAGAAGTTGGATATTCATAGGATTTCCAATGAGCTCTTTTGATGCACTTGTATGGAAAAGGGAGAAGGAAGAACTAAAAATGTAAACCTATTTTAATAAGGTGATGTGCAGAACATGACCTTTCTATTTGTGTTGGGCAAACTACAGAGCTTTTAATAGACGATGGGGCAAAAAGACACAACCAGAAAAATGAAGGGCACAAGCTTTGCATGTTGATTGATTTTCAAAATGTTATAGGTGGCCTAAATGGATCAACTAGACACAAATACAAAGATCAAGGTTATAAATACAAATGGAAAGACAAAGATAAACTTAGAGGAAAAAATGACATAAACATGGTGAGTAAAGCTATTTATTCATGAAAACCAAGATAATCACAACTAGATATTAAGGGTATAAATATGTTTATCCCGCTATACATGCCATTGTAGATGTAAAAAATAAGATAAAATACATGCTTAAAGGTCTGAATCTGCACACTCGAGATACACAATGCCAGAGTTTTGCTAGTAAAGTCTCTCACCTTTTTCGAATGATTCAAATGCAATATTTATAATTCCAGAGGAAGAGAAGGGAATGTGAGGAGAGAAGATATGTGGAAGAGAATAGAAGAACAAATTAATTCTCCCTTTTCCTTTGGATCCCACATGGAAAAAACCACTCTCTATTTGTCAGCATTAACAAAAACATTGAAGCTACTCATTGAATGTTGTGAAAATAGCTTGTTAGAGAAGGTGGACGAGAGGGAAATAAATGAAATTTAAACCTACCCAATAACTTCTATTCATGCCTTTATTTCCCTACATATTCCCCTTGTCTGCATGCTAAAATTTACCTCTATTCTTTGCATGATGGCCATCACTGTTTTGTTTTTCCATATTATTTTTTGTAGCTACTTACATGAGTTTTCATTAGAAATGAGGGCATTAGTATAATAAAGCCTTGGCTTTAATTCTTATGTCCTTATGTCATTAGGGAGAATATTATAAAAACGTTACTCTCATAATATTGTGAACTTTAATAAGTCTTTCGCATTATTCTCTCCTTAATAAGTATTGTCCACACCCTCACTTACCTCTATTTCTACCTTTTGAAAGGTCGTCTCATGAAACTTTTTCACTTTTTGATACTTCTTGGTATTTATGAGTCTTTGGATTTTATATATTTTGAACATTAATGGAGTCACCACTTTATTAATTTCCCCCTTTTATAAATATCATTCGTGGCTCTCAATGACATGTATCTCCCTATAAATCTAAATCACTCGCTTTTAGTTTGGTATTACCTCGGTATTGTTTTAATCACCTTTAACCCTTCATGATTTTGATTTATCGAGCACCACCCTACTCTTGTTTATGGTTAATGATTATAATTAAATCTCCATTCTACTCGCAAGAGTAATATTATTTAATAAGATTTATTAAAAGGCCCCTTTGTTGTAGTCAGCCTTCTTTTATGAACCCCAAATTTTGTTTAAATGATTTTAAATGAATTCAAACAATATTTCAAAAATAGAAGTTTTTTTTGTTTACTATAAGGGATAACTCGTAGCAACACAAACACAGAGATTACAAGACCAATAATAGAAAAGGGAGTAAAAAGACAATGAACACGGGCCAAGAGGCCTAAAATGTTTTTTCTTTGTTTAATTAAAAAAGTGACAGAGTCACCTATACATATATTATCATAAAATATATTACACATTATGAGTAAAATTCTATGATACAAATTTTTTGGAGGTGAGAAGAACACCAAAGAAATGGAAATGATTGCAGCATCAGACAAGAACTAACCAGAACCAAGGAGAAACAAAAACCACACCCATGATATTTATTTGTGGCATGAATCATGAATATTAGCAAAACGTAGAGGCACAGGTCGAGGAATAGTAAACAATGATAGAGAAATAGATGGAGGCGAGGCCCCAGGTCGAGAGAATGGAGGTCGATGAATCGAATCAGTCCAAAGATCTCTCGTGCCTTAGTTGCCATCCCTACCGGTAATTGGAACTTGTGAGCCTAAAGCGCAGCTTTGAGAGGATTGAAGAGAATCAACCTAAGACCTTTTTTATAAGCACTGTATACACAAGCAACTGCCGGAGAAGATTACAGCAAATGCATGGGAAATAATCCCCCCATGGGAGCCTCACCACTACGAATGTTATATCCATCCAGGGCTTCCTTCCACCAGTCTGGATTGAAGGACTGCTCAAGCACCATTGGAAATCTAATGGACACAACATAATATCATGGGTCCTACACCAAGGCCTACATATTTTTTATCTCTAGGGCCAAAGGAGGTATTACAGGAAACAGAAACAAAAATACAAATTACCCTTAAACTAAATTTTATTTAGTCAAGTATCATGATACAAATAAATACTAGAACACCAACATTCCACGCACAAGAGATAATAGAGACAAATTGGTTATTCAACTGTAATACTAGTGTAAAATTTGATCTTAGTCACATTGGAGTAATGAGGTGTTGGAATAAGATCCTAACTTAGGACAACTCAACCTAGATCCCAACCGAAGGCTAGATGGAGGCAAATAATTGTTTCATATGTTGTTTGAAGATTCTAAGCATAACACAACATCACAACACATAAGAAATTGAGATGACTTAGTGTTTCAATCAAAGTAGGATGAATCATCTATAATTTTTTTGGTTTGTATAACTAGGTCATAAATATCCCAGAGAGTAAGTACTTAGACTTTCAAGTTAGTGACATCATACCTTTACTATTCAATTCCCAGTGCATGACTGCTTAACAAGTAGAAATTAATAGAACATCAAAAGAACCATAAATAAAAGAAATACATGTAACCCAGACCTTGCATGATTTTCTTCACAATGAATGCTACAAATATTGATAGTTTATCGACAAGATATAGTCTTACATGAGTAGTGGTATATTTCTTGAACATCACTTAGGACCTCAGAGATATACCATCACTAAAGATAACATTGGATTCTCGTTGTCTTAAGGTTCGGTTACGTAGACTGTAACAATAGTTTAGTATTATTGAGCCTTCATAACAATTTAGCCTCACATGTTCACATCCAATACAATAGATGTGACTAGAAATTGGAAATTAACTATGCAAAATATTAACAGTTATTAGTTACCCAAGACTTTTTATCTACACCATCCTTTATAGGAGTAGGGTTTAAGTGAAAATCCCACTCTATCATACATAACCAAAATCAAAAGTATATCAAAACAGTTTGGAGTAAGCCCTAATAATGACTCAAGGTCCTAAGGAGTCTTCACGGTTAATTATTTACTGCAGCTTTAATATTATGTCCTCTAAGGACATTCAACACAGTATGAGCTCTTAAGAATGGACCTTTATCTTAGTCACCTAATACAAGTTTCTATAACCTAGATAATATGTTTCTTACGATCAATTTATGCATCATTCTAAACCAAACCCTCAATCACGGTCATACTCATAAGGGAATTAGTAACACTTTGAGGTTGAAGGGAAGCACACATTTTTACCCCAAAGATTACTCAAATATTAAACTCTGCTAATCTTAATTTATTGAATAGAATACACTATATCGTTAGATCAGATCCTCGAGTCTCCTTACTAGATAATATTTGGTAGGACATCCACATAAAGGAAAAGTTTATTATTAGAAATGATAGATCTATAGGTGTGTGTTGATGGTGAGAAGAGATCGGTTTACCTATTGTATTGAGAAGTTCCTCTTTCCAAATATCTCATAGAGAAACAGTTACAACATGGGCATATATTAAGAAATGGGGAAAGTGCCCAAGAAACAAGAAATAAAACAATATCTACATAAGAATCGCTATTTGGCTCTAGTCAAGTGACTTTACTCAAAGTTTGAGTTCCATTTGGTAGTAGGGAACATTAGTAGCTATAAATAGATATGAATTTGTTTGAAATAAATTCAGTGCCTTTTATAAATTTTATTTTGAACAACAGAGCATGGGATACGTCTTTCTTATCCTTTTTTTTTTCCTTAATACTTGTTTTCCCTCCAAGCTTTAGACTTAGGAACTATAGTCCACTAGATGATATTAGTTGAACTAATCTCAAATCTTATTATTTACGATGGGTTTCAACCATGGAAATTTAGCCTTATGTATTCATAATTTATGTTTTAGAATTTAGACTTTTAGCAAACTCAAATTTTCTTGACACTATAATCCGCATGACTAACATCAACTAAGTCACACAACTTTGAAACAAAACACGACTTTTGAACAACACCAAGATACATAAAATTAACCCCTAGCAAAGTCAGCATGATCATAGAAAACAACACACAAAGTGTCAAATAACCTGATTGTTCAAAACTTATGTTTTGAAAGTTTTAGTGCCCTGTAGCCTCCCATGAGAGCACCACCAAACTTATACAATGTGATTCCACATTCCTAGACTTGCACAAGAAATATACTTCTATATATGTAGAATACATCCAAGGATAAGATAAATAAATTCAACGATGTCATCATAAGTACCAGATCAACAATGTCTATCATAACTAACAAATGTTCGGCGATAATCATCAATGTTTAACTTACAATGAAAATAAAGATAGTCCAGAATTGCAGATTTGACACAACTTTCTAGACACCGTCTGCTAGAGAGTCATGCACTGGGGTAATTACTTCCTACTCTCCGACACCATCGTTAGGAAGAATCCTTGTGGCCAACTTGTGTTCTCGTGTAGTAGACTCGTGGCATCTCATGGATGAAGCAGTTCACATGACATCACACTCATCACACAATTCCTTATGACTTTGAGTATTATAGATAAGTATCTCTCTAGAGTATCAAGGTTCATTTCTTTGTTTGATTGTTCTTTATATTAATGAATTAGTTCTTTCCAACTGCTCTTTCCTCCTTTGCATTTAGATCATGTTGCATATTTATAAGGATGTTCCTTTGTTCTCAACTTTTGGTTCTTATATTGTACCTTTTTTAGTCACATGGTCCATTCTTGTCCTTTGATGGACAATAATATATCGATTGAATTAATGGTGGACATCATAAATTTCTGGTGATACAACTTTGTGATACATATCAAATGTAAATCTTTTTCATAGAAAAGTATATAACACAAACATTATATAATATTATAATAAATGATAAACCTATACCAATGCATCTCATCATACATAAATCTATAGATATTTATTGAAAGGACCAATATGTCTAAATGGCATAAGGAGACTTATGTAATTTATATGTACCACAAGGCATCAAGCCATATGATACGTAAATATAATGTTAATGGCTTTAGAATAATAAAGTTTACATAGATAAGCTGAAAGCCACCATGGAATAGGGGGCAACTTGTTTTATTTACTAGGACAATTTCACATGCTAACATAATATTTCCTTCACAACGAGAAAAGTTACATATATAAGATGAAAGTGGCCATGAAATAGGAGGACACTTATTTTATTTGCTAGGAAAGGATTGTGCACTATAATTATGATCAATCTAGGGCTCGTGTGCATAAATACCGAAGCGGTTCAAGTAATCTCCGGCACGTCCATAGAAGCCAACAATTTTTCCCTTGGAACTTGATTTAAAATAATCTCCATACTGAGAGCCATAAGGACCATATTTTTTCTTATTGGTCGTGAATGTCAAAGATGTGATTAACTTAATATCTCTGTAGTTCCCAACATGTCCTTCAATTCTTGTCAGGTGTTCATCTTCCTTCAAGTTGATCTGCAGTTTAAATAACAATTCAAATATAATAAACATGCCTACTTGAATCTCAAGCTAAAACAATAAATATATATTATGAATATTTCATATTAAAAGGACCCAAAGATTTTCAAATAAAAAATAAATTGAAGTAAAACAAAATTACAAATTTTATAAAAAATAATATTATTGTTCATAACCCCCTAATTTTGTTTATGTACATATATGTTTAAACTAATGCAATAAGAAAAAGTATTCCATTAACAAATTTTAATAAATTCAATATAACTTATGTATTTAATACCAGAGTGGCACTGCCTCCGTTGCCTCCATGCTGAGGTGCGCTGATAACATAATCTTCTTTTTCACCCTTAAGACGATATTCAACCTGAATGGCATCGATAATATCTCCATGTCTTACTGTGATACTCTTGATACTGGAGTATGTACCATCCGTCCAACCAGATCCATCCTCACCACCCCACGGTCCCTCCACAGTGTAAAACGAATGTGCCTGAAAAAGAGTAAAAGAATAAACAATATATCGTGAAATCGAAGAAGAATAGATAATTTGGTGAAACGCAAGAAAGGGAGGGAAGGCCAATAACCAACCATTCTATACGGCTGATATTTTCTTGGCTTCAAACTAAAACGCGACTTGTATTGCAATTGCAAATTCGTAGTGCTGTAATAAGTTAATAATAACCCAACCAAAGATTTGATTTATTTATAGCAGAGCGTGTAGGAGGAGGAGTACAGCTGTTCAAAAAGGAACTCTATAACTAAACGGTGAAAGGGTTGCGTAAAGATGCCTCTAAACCCACGTAATGATTATCCAATTGTGTCTGATGATTATCCAATATATACAACACAAGTTTTGTCAGTGGCTGAAATATTCAAACGTTACGGTGATGATTATTTCTGTATCCGTATCATGTGCATTAATGGATCTAGAACAAAAATGCGTCCTTGTTCATCACCGCATTCATTTCATTTCAAGATGAAGTGCATAACTCTAGTAAGGAAGGACAAAAGTTGTGCAAGTTAAAACTGGCAACCGAGATCACGTACCCTAACGGAGGATGAACATGTCTTTCAAACCGGTAAAACTCTCTGATACAGTTCTATTTTAGTGTTGACAGTTCATCGGTTGCCTGCCTAATCTCGCTGTTCTATCATTGGTGACCACCTATACATTGCCCACTCAAGCCCTATAAAGCGTGTGTGTTGCCACCGGGGTGAAATAATCAAACCTTGTAGTGCATAGGTTACACTATGCATTTAATCCCCATCTATTGACCTCTGTGTGCTTCCACCACACTGTTGGATGGGTTCATAGTTGAATGAGCCTTTTGCATGTCCTTTTGTTATATATCTGAGCTGCCCATTGGTTATATGTTTTTGAGTTCTTAAGTTGTTTAGTCATAGTCCTTTGATAGTTAGCAACTGACCCGCAACCTTCCAGGCGTCCGCTTGGCGGGGTAAGGTACATAAGCCTATTCGCCAATGGTATTCCAAGGTGGGACCACTATGTTTATTGAATGAGAGCTTAAGGCATGGTGCACTCTCTAACCCTAGGCTACGTGTTGTGCTGCCAATGGTTGTATTGAAATGGGTAAAGCGAAATGCCTTGTACCTTTCCTCCATGCTGATCTCCAAGTTGTTGGATCTCATCAGCTTATATTGAGTTTTCTCCTCGAATGTTGCATTTTAATAGTCAACATTTACAGGTGAAGGTAAATGCAAGCTTTGTCGAGTCCACCTGGGCTAGTGTGTTAGTGTTCATAGCTCAAATATGTATGTGGGTGTTTATATGGACTAATAACAAGGACTTATTAAATTGCGACATGTGTGCAATAGCGATGTGAATTCTATAGGTCCATCACATCATAAGGAATTAACACATACTCAACAAACATAGGATATAGCGTTCATTTTGATTTAAACTTGCGAGGAGATCCTTAGTCTTCGTTTAATGCCTAAATCTGTTCTCCTTGCCTTATTCCCCTACACAATATATTCTAGTGACGTGTTGACATGTATCACTCATTTATTGTTGGATCTCGTTCCCTTACATTATGCCAAGCAGTCCAATGAGTGCATGACTTAGTAAAATGACTTGGTGTCAAATGCCATGCACTTTGTCTTAGCCTACTTTGTCTCCACAAGGCTAAATGCTTCATAAAAATGGAGAACCATGAGTCCCATAACAAGTGGAAAATTGAAAGGGTGGTAGGAATTGTTAGGCAACATGCTGCAAAGTTTAGTCTTATTTTATTTTAACAATGCATGGAGGCAAATAGAGGTCCAAGGACAGTGCAAAACATGGTTTTCTAAGTAATTTTGCTTAAAAAATGAATGTGTTAACCTACTCAAACATTAAAATAGAAACTATGACAAAAACAAGAAAATCTTGGATTTATTCATCATTTAAAAATTGAATGATTTCTACAGTTCTCCCTTAGTAAGAGTCTGGAAAAATATTTTTGATAAAATTTAAATTTAAATTTAAGCATGGGTTTCTACTTGTAATGATGAAACTAGCATGTACCCATGCTAGTTCCCATTTAGTTTTATGCCTACCTTCATCTGAGTGTCTTAATGTAGTAACATATTGAAAATGACTTACTTTCGTGTTAGACTTGGCTCACAATCCAACCCCTACTCATCTCTACTTATGATGCAGGAGCATCTTGAATCACCCAAAACAATGATAATATTATTTTCTGTTCTTTTCAATTTTGGTGTTTACGGATACCCATTTGCTTGAATTATGAATCAGAACCTTCAAAATTTCCAAAAAGGCTAAGAACACAAGAACTTACTATTTTTAGTAACCCTATATCTGAGAAGCGGTTGAGGCCAAAATTTTCCCCAAAGATTTGAAATACTCAAATAAACATTCTTGGTAAATTTCAGCCCAAGATCATGTCTGGATTTCAAGATATTTTATTGTAAGAAAACTCCTATTTCTCTAATAAGAGGGCATATGACCCTAGAAATTCTATTTCAAATTTGTAGGGCTCTTTTACATGCAAGGTTAGTGAAGAAATGATGAAATAGTTTGCAGGTTGCTTAACCAATCGTTCTTGAGATCTTGTTCGGGTGTCTATTTGAAATATATAAATTGTTGTTATATTTGTTTTGGGTGGAGTCCACCTTCATCAAGGCTAACCCACCTTCATCAACTTCACCCTCATTTGTATTGGTTTATATACATTCATTCCCACCTCAATATCATTGCTCTATCACTTTAAGTGAGATCATTTGTATTGGAAGGGGGATTTATTTAAAGGCATTCATTGGGCACTTAATAATTGCAAATAAAAAGAAAGGATCATGAAAGAAAAATAAGACTAATTAGAGCACACTTCAACTCTAAAGGGGAATAACGTGATCAAATTTGCATCATAAATATATAGATTAAAAAAATGATAGGATAAGGTGGTGTACATCGTAAGTTTTCGGAGATGCAAATTTGTAGGTACATAAAAATGGGAAGTAAAAGTGGATATTTTCCTTAGAAAAGTATGAAAAAAATACTTAGACATTATAATCTACGATAATCAAGGTTATAGCAATGCATGCCATCAAACATAATTCTATACAAGTTTGTTGTAAAGGAAAATTTTATATAGATAATATGAAATTGTGAATCTGTTTAGATGGCACAAGGAAACTTATTTGATTTATATATATCACAAGGTTCTATGCCATAAAGTTCATAATATTGGGTTAATAATAAGAAAGTTTACATAGACAAGATTAAAGTGACCATCTAGAATAGGGGAGACTTGTTTTATTTACTAGGATAAGTTCATGTGCTAATGTAATATTCCTTGAATATAACAATATAGCTTTCATAGATAAGGGGAGAGTGACCATGAAATAGGGAGACACTTGTTTTATAATCATTTTTGGTTTGTATAACTAGGTCATAAATATCCCAGAGAGTAAGTACTTAGACTTTCAAGTTAGTGACATCATACCTTTACTATTCAATTCCCAGTGCATGACTGCTTAACAAGTAGAAATTAATAGAACATCAAAAGAACCATAAATAAAAGAAATACATGTAACCCAGACCTTGGATGATTTTCTTCGCAATGAATGCTACAAATATTGATGCTTTATCAACAAGATATAGTCTTACATGAGTAGTGGTATATTTCTTGAACATCACTTAGGACCTCACAGATATACCATCAAACTACAACATTATACCATCACTAAAGATAACATTGGATTCTCGTTGTCTTAAGGTTCGGTTATGTAGACTGTAACAATAGTTTAATATTATTGAGCCTTCATAACAATTTAGCCTCACATGTTCACATCCAATACAATATATGGGACTAGAAATTGGAAATTAACTATGCAAAATATTAACACTTATTAGTTACCCAAGACTTGTTAGTTACACCATTCTTTATAGGAGTAGGGTTTAAGTGAAAATCCCACTCTATCATACATAACCAAAATCAAAAGTATATCACAACAATTTGGAGTAAGCCTTAATAATGACTCAAGGTCCTAAGGAGTCTTCACGGTTAATTATTTACTGCAGCTTTAATATTATGTCTTTTCAACACAGTATGAGCTCTTAAGAATGGACCTTTATCTTAGTCACCTAATACAAGTTTCTATAACCTAGATAATATGTTTCTTATGATCAATTTATTCATCATTCTAAACTAAACCCTCAATCATGGTCATACTTATAGGGGAATTAGTAACACTTTGAGGTTGAAACGAAGCACGCGTTTTTACCCTCAAAGATTACTCAAATATTGAACTCTACTAATCTTTATTTAGTGAATAGAATACACTATATCATTAGATCAGATCCCCGAGTCTCCTTAATAGTTAATATTTGGTAGGACTTCAACATAAAGGAAAAGTTTATTCTTAGAAATGATAGATCTATACTTGTGTGTTGATGGTAAGAAGAGATCGGTTTACCTATTGTATTGAGAAGTTCCTCTTTCCAGATATCTCATAAAGAAACAGTTACAACATGGGCATATATTAAGAAATGGGGAAAGTGCCCAAAAAACAAGGAATAAAACAACATCTACATAAGAATCCCTATTTGGCTCTAGTCAAGTGACTTTACTCAAAGTTTGAGTTCCAGTTGGTATGCTGAGAGGTGTTATACAGTCACAGCAGATGTGTGTACACTTTTATGATCCTGATTTAAATTGACGTCTACTAACTTAATTTAAACTATATCAAATGAATTTGTCGTCCCACACAATTACCGCCGTGCAAGTGTAAATTTCTGTATTTTATATTTTTATCTGTTTTCTTTCAACTGTTGGTCATAACTATCAATTAAAAAAAAAGTACTTACAGTAGGCTGCAAATTGCTCTATTTATGATTTTGCAACAAACTGTATTAAGAAAAATAACTCTGAATTAAACGAGAAAGGTTGGTGCTCTATAATCCTCTAGTTGGTTACAAGAGAATTTTGAATGGAGGTCTATATTTTTATTTTATTTCTTTCTTTTTTAAACGTTCGCAAAATTATAGTAGGGCATTTAAAAAGAGTGGATAAAATGTTGGGACATTGAAGTTAGATATTAATAGTCTTTGTTTAGCGTAGCATGCTTACATGCTTGCCAAATGTTCCTTCACCTCCCATTTTCCAGCTTGCACAATGATAGTGGCGTAGTGGGTACTTATGGTTTGTGAGGATGTGAAAAATCTCCATTATGGCAATTCCTACTTTACAGTTTGAAGTTGCAGTTGTGAGGTGAGTGTGGACAGAAAGTTAAAGAATTGCCTTTGCCTTCTATTTCTGCGAGAATCGATTACAGGAGGATATTTGCGGAGTAGACTGTAGTTGAAGGTAATAGTTTATTCAGCTTTCATCATTTATGCCTAGCTGATTTCCTTGTTCCTGTGTTGTTCTTCTATATTCAGTAAAATATTTTATGGTTTTTGTGCATAGTGTAGCTGACTTTAATAGAATCTAAATATCTAAACAACAATGATCCAAATGCTTGCAATTATACTTAATGGCTTATTTTCTTTAGAAAAGAAATTTCAATTTAATAAGAAGGCAGTAGTTATTCTCATCATGATTCATCACTGAGAGGCCTAAGAGTCTCTAGAATGAAGCATCCGTCCAAAGTGAAGAGCCACGCAAGGATTTCTTCCTCGCACTCTGTTTTTCCTTCATAGCTTAATGTAATTTTTGGAAGCAAACTTAGGATTTTTTCCACTAGAAAGCGTGCATGATGCATGTTTTGTGGTAGCCATTTCACTGAAAATGATGATTAGATCCAAGGATGTAAATCAATGACCTATAAGAAAGGCACAACCTATATTTTATAAGGAAGGCATGGTTCCATAAGAATGGAACTCAAGTAAAAACAAGAGATATTGTGTGCATTCTCTGTCAGTAAATTGGTAATTGAAATTGTATTTGGTGGAGGATACTAGTAATTGTAGAGTAGTAGTAATGTGGGTGAAGTTGTAATGCTTACTTGTGTTATTTCTTGTATCCTTCATTTTGTTACTTGATTGAGCTTTGTATTAGCGCTTAATGCGGCAAGGTTATTAGATCAAAGGTGGGGAATGTTACATGCTAGCCAAATGTAGCTTCAAATTACAGGCAAACAAATATGTAGCCACAAATCGATGCATGAAATTTGGGTGTTCATCTTTGTCATTCTTGTATGCATGACACCTAATACTTGGAAAAATCTATACACATGGGCATATCTATTCAAGGGTAGATTCATAGTCTAATTTTAGTGTGTATAATAAAAAACCATCGTGCATATCCTCTATTGTCATTAGGATAGACCTCACAATATTTATCTACATACTATAAATCATTGTCAAAAGGCTAATCTACCACACCAGAGAAACTAGCTTCTGATGTTTCTAGAGACGTGCCTAGCTAATTTCCTTCTTGCAAACTTCTCGTTGCCCTTCAAAAAATATAACTCTACTTCTGAGATTCTTTGTTTTTGAAATTTCTGGGTGAGTATATTTTGGGGGTTGCTTCTCTGTTCGGTCCTGTAAAGAGAATTATTCTTCAAGTTGATCTTTTCTATAGGTTATTGGGTTTAAGTTCATCCTGAAACTGTCACAATACATTCCCATATATTTTAAGTATCATGTAATTATGTATATTTATTTTAATGTAGATACAGATACTCTACCCATCCTAGCATTATGCAGACTTCTCATTGCCCTTCAAAAAATATAACTCTACTTCTGAGCTTCTTTGTTTTTGAAATTTTTGGGGTTGTTTCTCGGTTCGGTCCTGTAAAGAGAATTACTCTTCAAGTTGAACTTTCGAATAGGTTAATAGGGTTTAAGTTCATCCTGAAACTACCACTATGCATTCCCATATATTTTAAGTCATTTGACAAATAGTTTATGTGTCTCTTCTGTGCTTGAACATTTAACTGCATGTGTATCTAGGCTTAGAGAACTTTATTTTGGTGAGAAAGGATCAACTGCCTATTTAAACTATCTATATATTCTTATAACTATAGAAATGTAATGATAATAAGCAAATCATTTAAAACTATAACACAAAATAATTCTTTTATGAGAGGATTATTAATGTTGTCCCTATACATCGATTGCACTAGCATGGTAATATTGGATGCTATTTTTTAATGTATTGAAAAGATATATAATATTTATCTAACACAGAATTAAATCAATACAAATTATATTTTTGTTTACTAGTTACGACTTACAAAATACAAATTCTGCATGTTCAAAATAGAAAATATTGTGTGATATTAAAATGTTCAAAATTTGTGAGGAGATGTTTCATGTAGCAGCATAATTGTTATAAGTTGTAAGGTACTTGTGCATAGGTAACATATATTCTTAATCTTCATTAATTTTGGAAATAAAACTTACGTGCAGCCTGGTTATTTTGAATCCTTGATACCTGATTGTGCTCCACAACTTCTAGATTCATTTGAAAGTATTCTTGCTGGTAAGATATTTGTAAAGTACTCATTCCATCAAAAAAGTTACATGAAGTAAATAATCCACTTAATTACCACATCTCAAGTAAAAGATAAATCTCATAAATATGAATCTTGATAATAGTCAATAAATCTTACATAATCACGTGTTCAATCCATGTGATAGCACTATAAAAAGAATATACAAAGTTCAATAGGCTTTTATTCCATAATACATCCAATTACAAGTTACAATAATCATGTATAATAAATATAATAAATCAAACAAACTCTCCAGTCGTCAAGAACCTAAATGGTCCTCCTACGAGCTAATAGATGGGAACATGCCTCAGGCACTTTTCCACCCAACCATGATGTAATTATGCTTCCTCAGATCCCTTCATGACATGAAGGATACTCAACCCTACACGAAATGTCTAGCTACCTAGAAACAACTGGCAGGAGGGAACACCTAATGCAACCTAAAGTCTAATGTGCAATTCTAAATAATGAAATACAAATTGTCTCACAATAGGATGTGGCAGAGATATATATCAATAAAGTTTTTCTAGACAAATATTCATCTTTTTCAATAACTGCTCACTTAGATCTAAGCCTTAGAAAAATAGTTACCAGTTCAATTCCCAAAAAGAGGAAAAGCCATCTCTAATAATCCACATTCGACATCTTAGCTCAAAAGCCACCCCTATCACACATAATAGATAATATCCCATATTCTCCTAAACCATTCTAATCCCTTTCCCATTGTACAATCAATGGACATACATTTCAAGAAATAAAATCAATAATGATGTATGCCTACTCCACTCTCAAACAATGAGTTTTTATGCACAATCAATAGGAATACAATTCAATAGATGCTAGTAATATAAAAGATGGCATTTACATAGATATACAAATAGTAAGTATACTCAATGATTTTGAAGATTTAAGCTTGATCTATGAATTCATAATCAAATCAATAACACATGCTTTTGCCTAAATATAGTTTATTAATTCTTTTCTTTGCATCCAACGAGAGTGCACTTTTAAGCAATAATTCAATAAAAAGTTTCATTTATTCATTAACATACACATAAAAAACTATAACATTGATTATAATCCCTAACATGTAGTTCTTTCCTTTCAATATCCACTAAGAAACTAGAGTTAAAAATTTTTCTACCTGAAGTTGGTTTTTATTTTCAATCATTTATGATAACAAGGATTTCAAATAGTGTGCATTATTTGCCTATATAATTTTATTTAATAGAATAATGGCATAGGTATATTAAAAAAAACATTATCTCTACTACAACAAAGAATTAATTTGCCATGAGGATTCAATAAGTAAGGCTACTAAAATACCATAAGGTCTGCTCATATATATATATATATATATATATATATATATATATATATATATATATATATATAATGCATCAGGGATTTATGTAAAATAGTGATAGGAATTTATGTAGATATGTATATATAATAATAACATCATATTTCTCTAATTAAACATCTTTCATAAATGTCCCCTATGAATCTAAAATTAAGATTTTCAATCTGCAAGCAAGTTTTACAATCTCACTCAAAATAAGGTCGCAATAGGGATTTAAAAAAGAGATACTACTATTTAACAACTTCAATATTTCTAAAAGAACATTATTAAAAGCGAAGGATTAAGAAGAAATTTGATGAAATATATCCTAAATCTTCTTAGAGAACCCTACTGTCTGCTATAGGAATTAAGATTTAGTGATACAGGAAAACAAAAAAAGTCTAATATAGGAACTATTACCAGTCTACTAAAGGAACACTAAGCTATTATAAAAAGACAACAAGCTGCTACAGGAACTGCTAATCAGGCTATAGGAACTTCTAAGAAGTTTGTTACAATGATAAAAATAGGTAAAAAGATAGCTACATAATTTAAAGTTTGACAGTAGGTAAAAGATTAAAGTTTAATCTGCTATAGAATTTATCTTATCAAGCTATAGGGACAATGATCAAGTTACAAGTAATTATAAATTAAGCTATAGGAAATATTGCTTATTTTGTAGGCTAAAGCTTTGCAAACCAATCAAAATATACTGGCCATCATGGCTTTCAAAGGTTGATCTTCAAAAAAAATGAAGAGAGCCAAAACAATAGGCATGAGCTTAATAAATTATAGAAACCAAGGGATAGGTTTTAACAGTCATAAAACTTATTATTTGGGCTATCATTAGTAGGTCGTCAAATAGAAAACAGGGTCAGAATTTTAATAGGTCATAGTCAACAAAGAGAGGCTGATTTGGGATGAGTTTAGGATTTTGGTGCCTATAGAAAATAGAGGTAAAAGATGGTTGGTGAGAGGGATGAGATCTAAGGGATGTCAAGCCAAAATAAAAGAGGCCAAATGCCCATAAACAAAAGGTAGATTCCAAATAGCAAGAAGGAAAAGAACGTAGACCAGATTTACTATGGTTTAATAGTCATATGCAACCATATTCTTTTGCAATTTAAAACAAAGAAAATACCGAGAATCTTAGTAGAGAAAGATGGTCAATTCTACCTTTGTTGCTTCCCTTCACTGTTGCCTTCTGTTGCTGGCTATAGAAATATAATGGTGTCCTTTTTGCTACTACCAAAACATGCTTTTCTCACACCCAAAATAAATCATGTCCACTTTTTGCTAAACTGCTCACTATCTACAGCGAATATCTTCAAATCCCTTCTAGGTTTTGTTCTCCCCTTTGCTAGGTTTCTAGAACAGTTTATAGTTTTAAATTCTGTTTAGAAATAACAATGTTATCGTTGTTTTACCATGACTGGTTTTCAAAAATGCCCCTCCTTTTTTCTTTTTATTCAAAACCTCCCTAATCTTGACGTCCAAAATTAGGTTTTTGTCCTCCTTTTTATAACTAATCAATACTTATGTTTTGAATGAGATTTTCCATAAAAAAAAAGATCTCAAATTTCTTTTTAAATAGAATAAAATATTTTTATTTAAATTTCTATCACTTGCATGACAAGAACTATATATATATTTCTGTCATTTGTATGACAGTAAAATATTTTAATTCTTTTAATTAGATTTCTAAATATAATAACAATATAATCTATCTATTTTAAATAAAATATAATTGCTCAAATCAACAAGATGTATTTGCAATAATAATAATATATATCTATTTTTAATAAAGCATAATCACTTTTTAATCAAACAAGTACTATCTGCAAATTATATATATATATTGCAAATTAAACATAATAGTTTAAAATCTAAAATAGATATTATTTTTTGAACAAAAATATTTATATAAATAGATAAATGCTTATCATTATTTTTTGAACAATAATATTTATATAAATAGGTAAATGCTTATCATTATTTGTTATTAAAATAATATGAAATACACCAATTTAAATATAAATCAAAATAACATTAATATTTATAACTAATCATGCATTCGAAATGGACTTATTGTAACAATTAAAACACATATTTATCTACTCCCAAATCATCACGCATTTATCAACTAATTAATAATTCATAAAATGATCATTCAGAAAATATAATATACCATACGACTATGTGAGTGTGTGAGTGCATCAAGGTTATCAATCCCAAACAGTTCTTGCCAAGTGGCTAGAACATCTCTACCTCAGCCATGTTCTCATATTTGGCATTCCCCTCCACTCAGTCGCACTTAGATTTTCATTAATAGGTTAGTTACCCAAAATAATAGCTAAAGCAAAACAAAATATACATCCATAATATTTAATATTAAATCAACTTTCTAGTTCAGCAAATATAACATCACGATAATTACCTTCACACACATGGACAATTTCACATGCTAACATAATATTTCCTTCACAACGAGAAAAGTTACATATATAAGATGAAAGTGGCCATGAAATAGGAGGACACGTATTTTATTTGCTAGGAAAGGATTGTGCACTATAATTATGACCAATCTAGGGCTCGTGTGCATAAATGCCGAAGCGGTTCAAGTAATCTCCGGCACGTCCATAGAAGCCAACAATTTTTCCCTTGGAACTTGATTTAAAATAATCTCCATACTGAGAGCCATAAGGACCATATTTTTTCTTATTGGTCGTGAATGTCAAAGATGTGATTAACTTAATATCTCTGTAGTTCCCAACATGTCCTTCAATTCTTGTCAGGTGTTCATCTTCCTTCAAGTTGATCTGCAGTTTAAATAACAATTCAAATATAATAAACATGCCTGCTTGAATCTCAAGCTAAAACAATAAATATATATTATGAATATTTCATATTAAAAGGACCCAAAGATTTTCAAATAAAAAATAAATTGAAGTAAAACAAAATTACAAATTTTATAAAAAATAATATTATTGTTCATAACCCCCTAATTTTGTTTATGTACATATATGTTTAAACTAATGCAATAAGAAAAAGTATTCCATTAACAAATTTTAATAAATTCAATATAAGTTATGTATTTAATACCAGAGTGGCACTGCCTCCGTTGCCTCCATGCTGAGGTGCGCTGATAACATAATCTTCTTTTTCACCCTTAAGACGATATTCAACCTGAATGGCATCGATAATATCTCCATGTCTTACTGTGATACTCTTGATACTGGAGTATGTACCATCCGTCCAACCAGATCCATCCTCACCACCCCACGGTCCCTCCACAGTGTAAAACGAATGTGCCTGAAAAAGAGTAAAAGAATAAACAATATATCGTGAAATCGAAGAAGAATAGATAATTTGGTGAAACGCAAGAAAGGGAGGGAAGGCCAATAACCAACCATTCTATACGGCTGATATTTTCTCGGCTTCAAACTAAAACGCGACTTGTATTGCAATTGCAAATTCGTAGTGCTGTAATAAGTTAATAATAACCCAACCAAAGATTTGATTTATTTATAGCAGAGCGTGTAGGAGGAGGAGTAAAGCTGTTCAAAAAGGAACTCTATAACTAAATGGTGAAAGGGTTGCGTAAAGATGCCTCTAAACCCACGTAATGATTATCCAATTGTGTCTGATGATTATCCAATATATACACCACAAGTTTTGTCAATGGCTGAAATATTCAAACGTTACGGTGATGATTATTTTTGTATCCGTATCATGTGCATTAATGGATCTAGACATAAAAAGCGTCCTTGTTCATCATCGCATTCATTTCATTTCAAGATGAAGTGCATAACTCTAGTAAGGAAGGACAAAAGTTGTGCAAGTTAAAACTGGCAACCGAGATCACGTACCCTAACGGAGGATGAACATGTCTTTCAAACCGGTAAAACTCTCTGATACAGTTCTATTTTAGTGTTGACAGTTCATCGGTTGCCTGCCTAATCTCGCTGTTCTATCATTGGTGACCACCTATACATTGCCCACTCAAGCCCTATAAAGCGTGTGTGTTGCCACCGGGGTGAAATAATCAAACCTTGTAGTGCATAGGTTACACTATGCATTTAATCCCCATCTATTGACCTCTGTGTGCTTCCACCACACTGTTGGATGGGTTCATAGTTGAATGAGCCTTTTGCATGTCCTTTTGTTATATATCTGAGCTGCCCATTGGTTATATGTTTTTGAGTTCTTAAGTTGTTTAGTCATAGTCCTTTGATAGTTAGCAACTGACCCGCAACCTTCCAGGCGTCCGCTTGGCGGGGTAAGGTACATAAGCCTATTCGCCAATGGTATTCCAAGGTGGGACCACTATGTTTATTGAATGAGAGCTTAAGGCATGGTGCACTCTCTAACCCTAGGCTACGTGTTGTGCTGCCAATGGTTGTATTGAAATGGGTAAAGCGAAATGCCTTGTACCTTTCCTCCATGCTGATCTCCAAGTTGTTGGATCTCATCAGCTTATATTGAGTTTTCTCCTCGAATGTTGCATTTTAATAGTCAACATTTACAGGTGAAGGTAAATGCAAGCTTTGTCGAGTCCACCTGGACTAGTGTGTTAGTGTTCATAGCTCAAATATGTATGTGGGTGTTTATATGGACTAATAACAAGGACTTATTAAATTGCGACATGTGTGCAATAGCGATGTGAATTCTATAGGTCCATCACATCATAAGGAATTAACACATACTCAACAAACATAGTATATAGCGTTCATTTTGATTTAAACTTGCGAGGAGATCCTTAGTCTTCGTTTAATGCCTAAATCTGTTCTCCTTGCCTTATTCCCCTACACAATATATTCTAGTGACGTGTTGACATGTATCGCTCATTTATTGTTGGATCTCGTTCCCTTACATTATGCCAAGCAGTCCAATGAGCGCATGACTTAGTAAAATGACTTGGTGCCAAATGCCATGCACTTTGTCTTAGCCTACTTTGTCTCCACAAGGCTAAATGCTTCATAAAAATGGAGAACCATGAGTCCCATAACAAGTGGAAAATTGAAAGGGCGGCAGGAATTGTTAGGCAACATGCTGCAAAGTTTAGTCTTATTTTATTTTAACAATGCATGGAGGCAAATAGAGGTCCAAGGACAGTGCAAAACATGGTTTTCTAAGTAATTTTGCTTAAAAAATGAATGTGTTAACCTACTCAAACATTAAAATAGAAACTATTACAAAAACAAGAAAATCTTGGATTTATTCATCATTTAAAAATTGAATGATTTCTACAGTTCTCCCTTAGTAAGAGTCTGGAAAAATATTTTTGATAAAATTTAAATTTAAATTTAAGCATGGGTTTCTACTTGTAATGATGAAACTAGCATGTACCCATGCTAGTTCCCATTTAGTTTTATGCCTACCTTCATCTGAGTGTCTTAATGTAGTAACATATTGAAAATGACTTACTTTCGTGTTAGACATGGCTCACAATCCAACCCCTACTCATCTCTACTTATGATGCAGGAGCATCTTGAATCACCCAAAACAATGATAATATTATTTTCTGTTCTTTTCAATTTTGGTGTTTACGGATACCCATTTGCTTGAATTATGAATCAGAACCTTCAAAATTTCCAAAAAGGCTAAGAACACAAGAACTTACTATTTTTAGTAACCCTATATCTGAGAAGCGGTTGAGGCCAAAATTTTCCCCAAAGATTTGAAATACTCAAATAAACATTCTTGGTAAATTTCAGCCCAAGATCATGTCTGGATTTCAAGATATTTTATTGTAAGAAAACTCCTATTTCTCTAATAAGAGGGCATATGACCCTAGAAATTGTATTTCAAATTTGTAGGGCTCTTTTACATGCAAGGTTAGTGAAGAAATGATGAAATAGTTTGCAGGTTGCTTAACCAATCGTTCTTGAGATCTTGTTCGGGTGTCTATTTGAAATATATAAATTGTTGTTATATTTGTTTTGGGTGGAGTCCACCTTCATCAAGGCTAACCCACCTTCATCAACTTCACCCTCACTTGTATTGGTTTATATACATTCATTCCCACCTCAATATCATTGCTCTATCACTTTAAGTGAGATCATTTGTATTGGAAGGGGGATTTATTTAAAGGCATTCATTGGGCACTTAATAATTGCAAATAAAAAGAAAGGATCATGAAAGAAAAATAAGACTAATTAGAGCACACTTCAACTCTAAAGGGGAATAACGTGATCAAATTTGCATCATAAATATATAGATTAAAAAAATGATAGGATAAGGTGGTGTACATCGTAGGTTTTCGGAGATGCAAATTTGTAGGTACATAAAAATGGGAAGTAAAAGTGGATATTTTCCTTAGAAAAGTATGAAAAAAATACTTAGACATTATAATCTACGATAATCAAGGTTATAGCAATGCATGCCATCAAACATAATTCTATACAAGTTTGTTGTAAAGGAAAATTTTATATAGATAATATGAAATTGTGAATGTGTTTAGATGGCACAAGGAAACTTATTTGATTTATATATATCACAAGGTTCTATGCCATAAAGTTCCTAATATTGGGTTAATAATAAGAAAGTTTACATAGACAAGATTAAAGTGACCATCTAGAATAGGGGAGACTTGTTTTATTTACTAGGATAAGTTCATGTGCTAATGTAATATTCCTTGAATATAACAATATAGCTTTCATAGATAAGGGGAGAGTGACCATGAAATAGGGAGACACTTGTTTTATAATCATTTTTGGTTTGTATAACTAGGTCATAAATATCCCAGAGAGTAAGTACTTAGACTTTCAAGTTAGTGACATCATACCTTTACTATTCAATTCCCAGTGCATGACTGCTTAACAAGTAGAAATTAATAGAACATCAAAAGAACCATAAATAAAAGAAATACATGTAACCCAGACCTTGGATGATTTTCTTCGCAATGAATGCTACAAATATTGATGCTTTATCAACAAGATATAGTCTTACATGAGTAGTCGTATATTTCTTGAACATCACTTAGGACCTCACAGATATACCATCAAACTACAACATTATACCATCACTAAAGATAACATTGGATTCTCGTTGTCTTAAGGTTCGGTTATGTAGACTGTAACAATAGTTTAATATTATTGAGCCTTCATAACAATTTAGCCTCACATGTTCACATCCAATACAATATATGGGACTAGAAATTGGAAATTAACTATGCAAAATATTAACACTTATTAGTTACCCAAGACTTGTTAGTTACACCATTCTTTATAGGAGTAGGGTTTAAGTGAAAATCCCACTCTATCATACATAACCAAAATCAAAAGTATATCACAACAATTTGGAGTAAGCCTTAATAATGACTCAAGGTCCTAAGGAGTCTTCACGGTTAATTATTTACTGCAGCTTTAATATTATGTCTTTTCAACACAGTATGAGCTCTTAAGAATGGACCTTTATCTTAGTCACCTAATACAAGTTTCTATAACCTAGATAATATGTTTCTTATGATCAATTTATTCATCATTCTAAACTAAACCCTCAATCATGGTCATACTTATAGGGGAATTAGTAACACTTTGAGGTTGAAACGAAGCACGCGTTTTTACCCTCAAAGATTACTCAAATATTGAACTCTACTAATCTTTATTTAGTGAATAGAATACACTATATCATTAGATCAGATCCCCGAGTCTCCTTAATAGTTAATATTTGGTAGGACTTCAACATAAAGGAAAAGTTTATTCTTAGAAATGATAGATCTATACTTGTGTGTTGATGGTAAGAAGAGATCGGTTTACCTATTGTATTGAGAAGTTCCTCTTTCCAGATATCTCATAAAGAAACAGTTACAACATGGGCATATATTAAGAAATGGGGAAAGTGCCCAAAAAACAAGGAATAAAACAACATCTACATAAGAATCCCTATTTGGCTCTAGTCAAGTGACTTTACTCAAAGTTTGAGTTCCAGTTGGTATGCTGAGAGGTGTTATACAGTTACAGCAGATGTGTGTACACTTTTATGATCCTGATTTAAATTGACGTCTACTAACTTAATTTAAACTATATCAAATGAATTTGTCGTCCCACACAATTACCGCCGTGCAAGTGTAAATTTCTGTATTTTATATTTTTATCTGTTTTCTTTCAACTGTTGGTCATAACTATCAATTAAAAAAAAAGTACTTACAGTAGGCTGCAAATTGCTCTATTTATGATTTTGCAACAAAATGTATTAAGAAAAATAACTTTGAATTAAACGAGAAAGGTTGGTGCTCTATAATCCTCTAGTTGGTTACAAGAGAATTTTGAATGGAGGTCTATATTTTTATTTTATTTCTTTCTTTTTTAAACGTTCGCAAAATTATAGTAGGGCATTTAAAAAGAGTGGATAAAATGTTGGGACATTGAAGTTAGATATTAATAGTCTTTGTTTAGCGTAGCATGCTTACATGCTTGCCAAATGTTCCTTCACCTCCCATTTTCCAGCTTGCACAATGATAGTGGCGTAGTGGGTACTTATGGTTTGTGAGGATGTGAAAAATCTCCATTATGGCAATTCCTACTTTACAGTTTGAAGTTGCAGTTGTGAGGTGAGTGTGGACAGAAAGTTAAAGAATTGCCTTTGCCTTCTATTTCTGCGAGAATCGATTACAGGAGGATATTTGCGGAGTAGACTGTAGTTGAAGGTAATAGTTTATTCAGCTTTCATCATTTATGCCTAGCTGATTTCCTTGTTCCTGTGTTGTTCTTCTATATTCAGTAAAATATTTTATGGTTTTTGTGCATAGTGTAGCTGACTTTAATAGAATCTAAATATCTAAACAACAATGATCCAAATGCTTGCAATTATACTTAATGGCTTATTTTCTTTAGAAAAGAAATTTCAATTTAATAAGAAGGCAGTAGTTATTCTCATCATGATTCATCACTGAGAGGCCTAAGAGTCTCTAGAATGAAGCATCCGTCCAAAGTGAAGAGCCACGCAAGGATTTCTTCCTCGCACTCTGTTTTTCCTTCATAGCTTAATGTAATTTTTGGAAGCAAACTTAGGATTTTTTCCACTAGAAAGCGTGCATGATGCATGTTTTGTGGTAGCCATTTCACTGAAAATGATGATTAGATCCAAGGATGTAAATCAATGACCTATAAGAAAGGCACAACCTATATTTTATAAGGAAGGCATGGTTCCATAAGAATGGAACTCAAGTAAAAACAAGAGATATTGTGTGCATTCTCTGTCAGTAAATTGGTAATTGAAATTGTATTTGGTGGAGGATACTAGTAATTGTAGAGTAGTAGTAATGTGGGTGAAGTTGTAATGCTTACTTGTGTTATTTCTTGTATCCTTCATTTTGTTACTTGATTGAGCTTTGTATTAGCGCTTAATGCGGCAAGGTTATTAGATCAAAGGTGGGGAATGTTACATGCTAGCCAAATGTAGCTTCAAATTACAGGCAAACAAATATGTAGCCACAAATCGATGCATGAAATTTGGGTGTTCATCTTTGTCATTCTTGTATGCATGACACCTAATACTTGGAAAAATCTATACACATGGGCATATCTATTCAAGGGTAGATTCATAGTCTAATTTTAGTGTGTATAATAAAAAACCATCGTGCATATCCTCTATTGTCATTAGGATAGACCTCACAATATTTATCTACATACTATAAATCATTGTCAAAAGGCTAATCTACCACACCAGAGAAACTAGCTTCTGATGTTTCTAGAGACGTGCCTAGCTAATTTCCTTCTTGCAAACTTCTCGTTGCCCTTCAAAAAATATAACTCTACTTCTGAGATTCTTTGTTTTTGAAATTTCTGGGTGAGTATATTTTGGGGGTTGCTTCTCTGTTCGGTCCTGTAAAGAAAATTATTCTTCAAGTTGATCTTTTCTATAGGTTATTGGGTTTAAGTTCATCCTGAAACTGTCACAATACATTCCCATATATTTTAAGTATCATGTAATTATGTATATTTATTTTAATGTAGATACAGATACTCTACCCATCCTAGCATTATGCAGACTTCTCATTGCCCTTCAAAAAATATAACTCTACTTCTGAGCTTCTTTGTTTTTGAAATTTTTGGGGTTGTTTCTCGGTTCGGTCCTGTAAAGAGAATTACTCTTCAAGTTGAACTTTCGAATAGGTTAATAGGGTTTAAGTTCATCCTGAAACTACCACTATGCATTCCCATATATTTTAAGTCATTTGACAAATAGTTTATGTGTCTCTTCTGTGCTTGAACATTTAACTGCATGTGTATCTAGGCTTAGAGAACTTTATTTTGGTGAGAAAGGATCAACTGCCTATTTAAACTATCTATATATTCTTATAACTATAGAAATGTAATGATAATAAGCAAATCATTTAAAACTATAACACAAAATAATTCTTTTATGAGAGGATTATTAATGTTGTCCCTATACATCGATTGCACTAGCATGGTAATATTGGATGCTATTTTTTAATGTATTGAAAAGATATATAATATTTATCTAACACAGAATTAAATCAATACAAATTATATTTTTGTTTACTAGTTACGACTTACAAAATACAAATTCTGCATGTTCAAAATAGAAAATATTGTGTGATATTAAAATGTTCAAAATTTGTGAGGAGATGTTTCATGTAGCAGCATAATTGTTATAAGTTGTAAGGTACTTGTGCATAGGTAACATATATTCTTAATCTTCATTAATTTTGGAAATAAAACTTACGTGCAGCCTGGTTATTTTGAATCCTTGATACCTGATTGTGCTCCACAACTTCTAGATTCATTTGAAAGTATTCTTGCTGGTAAGATATTTGTAAAGTACTCATTCCATCAAAAAAGTTACATGAAGTAAATAATCCACTTAATTACCACATCTCAAGTAAAAGATAAATCTCATAAATATGAATCTTGATAATAGTCAATAAATCTTACATAATCACGTGTTCAATCCATGTGATAGCACTATAAAAAGAATATACAAAGTTCAATAGGCTTTTATTCCATAATACATCCAATTACAAGTTACAATAATCATGTATAATAAATATAATAAATCAAACAAACTCTCCAGTCGTCAAGAACCTAAATGGTCCTCCTACGAGCTAATAGATGGGAACATGCCTCAGGCACTTTTCCACCCAACCATGATGTAATTATGCTTCCTCAGATCCCTTCATGACATGAAGGATACTCAACCCTACACGAAATGTCTAGCTACCTAGAAACAACTGGCAGGAGGGAACACCTAATGCAACCTAAAGTCTAATGTGCAATTCTAAATAATGAAATACAAATTGTCTCACAATAGGATGTGGCAGAGATATATATCAATAAAGTTTTTCTAGACAAATATTCATCTTTTTCAATAACTGCTCACTTAGATCTAAGCCTTAGAAAAATAGTTACCAGTTCAATTCCCAAAAAGAGGAAAAGCCATCTCTAATAATCCACATTCGACATCTTAGCTCAAAAGCCACCCCTATCACACATAATAGATAATATCCCATATTCTCCTAAACCATTCTAATCCCTTTCCCATTGTACAATCAATGGACATACATTTCAAGAAATAAAATCAATAATGATGTATGCCTACTCCACTCTCAAACAATGAGTTTTTATGCACAATCAATAGGAATACAATTCAATAGATGCTAGTAATATAAAAGATGGCATTTACATAGATATACAAATAGTAAGTATACTCAATGATTTTGAAGATTTAAGCTTGATCTATGAATTCATAATCAAATCAATAACACATGCTTTTGCCTAAATATAGTTTATTAATTCTTTTCTTTGCATCCAACGAGAGTGCACTTTTAAGCAATAATTCAATAAAAAGTTTCATTTATTCATTAACATACACATAAAAAACTATAACATTGATTATAATCCCTAACATGTAGTTCTTTCCTTTCAATATCCACTAAGAAACTAGAGTTAAAAATTTTTCTACCTGAAGTTGGTTTTTATTTTCAATCATTTATGATAACAAGGATTTCAAATAGTGTGCATTATTTGCCTATATAATTTTATTTAATAGAATAATGGCATAGGTATATTAAAAAAAACATTATCTCTACTACAACAAAGAATTAATTTGCCATGAGGATTCAATAAGTAAGGCTACTAAAATACCATAAGGTCTGCTCATATATATATATATATATATATATATATATATATATATATATATATAATGCATCAGGGATTTATGTAAAATAGTGATAGGAATTTATGTAGATATGTATATATAATAATAACATCATATTTCTCTAATTAAACATCTTTCATAAATGTCCCCTATGAATCTAAAATTAAGATTTTCAATCTGCAAGCAAGTTTTACAATCTCACTCAAAATAAGGTCGCAATAGGGATTTAAAAAAGAGATACTACTATTTAACAACTTCAATATTTCTAAAAGAACATTATTAAAAGCGAAGGATTAAGAAGAAATTTGATGAAATATATCCTAAATCTTCTTAGAGAACCCTACTGTCTGCTATAGGAATTAAGATTTAGTGATACAGGAAAACAAAAAAAGTCTAATATAGGAACTATTACCAGTCTACTAAAGGAACACTAAGCTATTATAAAAAGACAACAAGCTGCTACAGGAACTGCTAATCAGGCTATAGGAACTTCTAAGAAGTTTGTTACAATGATAAAAATAGGTAAAAAGATAGCTACATAATTTAAAGTTTGACAGTAGGTAAAAGATTAAAGTTTAATCTGCTATAGAATTTATCTTATCAAGCTATAGGGACAATGATCAAGTTACAAGTAATTATAAATTAAGCTATAGGAAATATTGCTTATTTTGTAGGCTAAAGCTTTGCAAACCAATCAAAATATACTGGCCATCATGGCTTTCAAAGGTTGATCTTCAAAAAAAATGAAGAGAGCCAAAACAATAGGCATGAGCTTAATAAATTATAGAAACCAAGGGATAGGTTTTAACAGTCATAAAACTTATTATTTGGGCTATCATTAGTAGGTCGTCAAATAGAAAACAGGGTCAGAATTTTAATAGGTCATAGTCAACAAAGAGAGGCTGATTTGGGATGAGTTTAGGATTTTGGTGCCTATAGAAAATAGAGGTAAAAGATGGTTGGTGAGAGGGATGAGATCTAAGGGATGTCAAGCCAAAATAAAAGAGGCCAAATGCCCATAAACAAAAGGTAGATTCCAAATAGCAAGAAGGAAAAGAACGTAGACCAGATTTACTATGGTTTAATAGTCATATGCAACCATATTCTTTTGCAATTTAAAACAAAGAAAATACCGAGAATCTTAGTAGAGAAAGATGGTCAATTCTACCTTTGTTGCTTCCCTTCACTGTTGCCTTCTGTTGCTGGCTATAGAAATATAATGGTGTCCTTTTTGCTACTACCAAAACATGCTTTTCTCACACCCAAAATAAATCATGTCCACTTTTTGCTAAACTGCTCACTATCTACAGCGAATATCTTCAAATCCCTTCTAGGTTTTGTTCTCCCCTTTGCTAGGTTTCTAGAACAGTTTATAGTTTTAAATTCTGTTTAGAAATAACAATGTTATCGTTGTTTTACCATGACTGGTTTTCAAAAATGCCCCTCCTTTTTTCTTTTTATTCAAAACCTCCCTAATCTTGACGTCCAAAATTAGGTTTTTGTCCTCCTTTTTATAACTAATCAATACTTATGTTTTGAATGAGATTTTCCATAAAAAAAAAGATCTCAAATTTCTTTTTAAATAGAATAAAATATTTTTATTTAAATTTCTATCACTTGCATGACAAGAACTATATATATATTTCTGTCATTTGTATGACAGTAAAATATTTTAATTCTTTTAATTAGATTTCTAAATATAATAACAATATAATCTATCTATTTTAAATAAAATATAATTGCTCAAATCAACAAGATGTATTTGCAATAATAATAATATATATCTATTTTTAATAAAGCATAATCACTTTTTAATCAAACAAGTACTATCTGCAAATTATATATATATATTGCAAATTAAACATAATAGTTTAAAATCTAAAATAGATATTATTTTTTGAACAAAAATATTTATATAAATAGATAAATGCTTATCATTATTTTTTGAACAATAATATTTATATAAATAGGTAAATGCTTATCATTATTTGTTATTAAAATAATATGAAATACACCAATTTAAATATAAATCAAAATAACATTAATATTTATAACTAATCATGCATTCGAAATGGACTTATTGTAACAATTAAAACACATATTTATCTACTCCCAAATCATCACGCATTTATCAACTAATTAATAATTCATAAAATGATCATTCAGAAAATATAATATACCATACGACTATGTGAGTGTGTGAGTGCATCAAGGTTATCAATCCCAAACAGTTCTTGCCAAGTGGCTAGAACATCTCTACCTCAGCCATGTTCTCATATTTGGCATTCCCCTCCACTCAGTCGCACTTAGATTTTCATTAATAGGTTAGTTACCCAAAATAATAGCTAAAGCAAAACAAAATATACATCCATAATATTTAATATTAAATCAACTTTCTAGTTCAGCAAATATAACATCACGATAATTACCTTCACACACATGGACAATTTCACATGCTAACATAATATTTCCTTCACAACGAGAAAAGTTACATATATAAGATGAAAGTGGCCATGAAATAGGAGGACACGTATTTTATTTGCTAGGAAAGGATTGTGCACTATAATTATGACCAATCTAGGGCTCGTGTGCATAAATGCCGAAGCGGTTCAAGTAATCTCCGGCACGTCCATAGAAGCCAACAATTTTTCCCTTGGAACTTGATTTAAAATAATCTCCATACTGAGAGCCATAAGGACCATATTTTTTCTTATTGGTCGTGAATGTCAAAGATGTGATTAACTTAATATCTCTGTAGTTCCCAACATGTCCTTCAATTCTTGTCAGGTGTTCATCTTCCTTCAAGTTGATCTGCAGTTTAAATAACAATTCAAATATAATAAACATGCCTGCTTGAATCTCAAGCTAAAACAATAAATATATATTATGAATATTTCATATTAAAAGGACCCAAAGATTTTCAAATAAAAAATAAATTGAAGTAAAACAAAATTACAAATTTTATAAAAAATAATATTATTGTTCATAACCCCCTAATTTTGTTTATGTACATATATGTTTAAACTAATGCAATAAGAAAAAGTATTCCATTAACAAATTTTAATAAATTCAATATAAGTTATGTATTTAATACCAGAGTGGCACTGCCTCCGTTGCCTCCATGCTGAGGTGCGCTGATAACATAATCTTCTTTTTCACCCTTAAGACGATATTCAACCTGAATGGCATCGATAATATCTCCATGTCTTACTGTGATACTCTTGATACTGGAGTATGTACCATCCGTCCAACCAGATCCATCCTCACCACCCCACGGTCCCTCCACAGTGTAAAACGAATGTGCCTGAAAAAGAGTAAAAGAATAAACAATATATCGTGAAATCGAAGAAGAATAGATAATTTGGTGAAACGCAAGAAAGGGAGGGAAGGCCAATAACCAACCATTCTATACGGCTGATATTTTCTCGGCTTCAAACTAAAACGCGACTTGTATTGCAATTGCAAATTCGTAGTGCTGTAATAAGTTAATAATAACCCAACCAAAGATTTGATTTATTTATAGCAGAGCGTGTAGGAGGAGGAGTAAAGCTGTTCAAAAAGGAACTCTATAACTAAATGGTGAAAGGGTTGCGTAAAGATGCCTCTAAACCCACGTAATGATTATCCAATTGTGTCTGATGATTATCCAATATATACACCACAAGTTTTGTCAATGGCTGAAATATTCAAACGTTACGGTGATGATTATTTTTGTATCCGTATCATGTGCATTAATGGATCTAGACATAAAAAGCGTCCTTGTTCATCATCGCATTCATTTCATTTCAAGATGAAGTGCATAACTCTAGTAAGGAAGGACAAAAGTTGTGCAAGTTAAAACTGGCAACCGAGATCACGTACCCTAACGGAGGATGAACATGTCTTTCAAACCGGTAAAACTCTCTGATACAGTTCTATTTTAGTGTTGACAGTTCATCGGTTGCCTGCCTAATCTCGCTGTTCTATCATTGGTGACCACCTATACATTGCCCACTCAAGCCCTATAAAGCGTGTGTGTTGCCACCGGGGTGAAATAATCAAACCTTGTAGTGCATAGGTTACACTATGCATTTAATCCCCATCTATTGACCTCTGTGTGCTTCCACCACACTGTTGGATGGGTTCATAGTTGAATGAGCCTTTTGCATGTCCTTTTGTTATATATCTGAGCTGCCCATTGGTTATATGTTTTTGAGTTCTTAAGTTGTTTAGTCATAGTCCTTTGATAGTTAGCAACTGACCCGCAACCTTCCAGGCGTCCGCTTGGCGGGGTAAGGTACATAAGCCTATTCGCCAATGGTATTCCAAGGTGGGACCACTATGTTTATTGAATGAGAGCTTAAGGCATGGTGCACTCTCTAACCCTAGGCTACGTGTTGTGCTGCCAATGGTTGTATTGAAATGGGTAAAGCGAAATGCCTTGTACCTTTCCTCCATGCTGATCTCCAAGTTGTTGGATCTCATCAGCTTATATTGAGTTTTCTCCTCGAATGTTGCATTTTAATAGTCAACATTTACAGGTGAAGGTAAATGCAAGCTTTGTCGAGTCCACCTGGACTAGTGTGTTAGTGTTCATAGCTCAAATATGTATGTGGGTGTTTATATGGACTAATAACAAGGACTTATTAAATTGCGACATGTGTGCAATAGCGATGTGAATTCTATAGGTCCATCACATCATAAGGAATTAACACATACTCAACAAACATAGTATATAGCGTTCATTTTGATTTAAACTTGCGAGGAGATCCTTAGTCTTCGTTTAATGCCTAAATCTGTTCTCCTTGCCTTATTCCCCTACACAATATATTCTAGTGACGTGTTGACATGTATCGCTCATTTATTGTTGGATCTCGTTCCCTTACATTATGCCAAGCAGTCCAATGAGCGCATGACTTAGTAAAATGACTTGGTGCCAAATGCCATGCACTTTGTCTTAGCCTACTTTGTCTCCACAAGGCTAAATGCTTCATAAAAATGGAGAACCATGAGTCCCATAACAAGTGGAAAATTGAAAGGGCGGCAGGAATTGTTAGGCAACATGCTGCAAAGTTTAGTCTTATTTTATTTTAACAATGCATGGAGGCAAATAGAGGTCCAAGGACAGTGCAAAACATGGTTTTCTAAGTAATTTTTCTTAAAAAATGAATGTGTTAACCTACTCAAACATTAAAATAGAAACTATTACAAAAACAAGAAAATCTTGGATTTATTCATCATTTAAAAATTGAATGATTTCTACAGTTCTCCCTTAGTAAGAGTCTGGAAAAATATTTTTGATAAAATTTAAATTTAAATTTAAGCATGGGTTTCTACTTGTAATGATGAAACTAGCATGTACCCATGCTAGTTCCCATTTAGTTTTATGCCTACCTTCATCTGAGTGTCTTAATGTAGTAACATATTGAAAATGACTTACTTTCGTGTTAGACATGGCTCACAATCCAACCCCTACTCATCTCTACTTATGATCCAGGAGCATCTTGAATCACCCAAAACAATGATAATATTATTTTCTGTTCTTTTCAATTTTGGTGTTTACGGATACCCATTTGCTTGAATTATGAATCAGAACCTTCAAAACTTCCAAAAAGGCTAAGAACACAAGAACTTACTATTTTTAGTAACCCTATATCTGAGAAGCGGTTGAGGCCAAAATTTTCCCCAAAGATTTGAAATACTCAAATAAACATTCTTGGTAAATTTCAGCCCAAGATCATGTCTGGATTTCAAGATATTTTATTGTAAGAAAACTCCTATTTCTCTAATAAGAGGGCATATGACCCTAGAAATTGTATTTCAAATTTGTAGGGCTCTTTTACATGCAAGGTTAGTGAAGAAATGATGAAATAGTTTGCAGGTTGCTTAACCAATCGTTCTTGAGATCTTGTTCGGGTGTCTATTTGAAATATATAAATTGTTGTTATATTTGTTTTGGGTGGAGTCCACCTTCATCAAGGCTAACCCACCTTCATCAACTTCACCCTCACTTGTATTGGTTTATATACATTCATTCCCACCTCAATATCATTGCTCTATCACTTTAAGTGAGATCATTTGTATTGGAAGGGGGATTTATTTAAAGGCATTCATTGGGCACTTAATAATTGCAAATAAAAAGAAAGGATCATGAAAGAAAAATAAGACTAATTAGAGCACACTTCAACTCTAAAGGGGAATAACGTGATCAAATTTGCATCATAAATATATAGATTAAAAAAATGATAGGATAAGGTGGTGTACATCGTAGGTTTTCGGAGATGCAAATTTGTAGGTACATAAAAATGGGAAGTAAAAGTGGATATTTTCCTTAGAAAAGTATGAAAAAAATACTTAGACATTATAATCTACGATAATCAAGGTTATAGCAATGCATGCCATCAAACATAATTCTATACAAGTTTGTTGTAAAGGAAAATTTTATATAGATAATATGAAATTGTGAATGTGTTTAGATGGCACAAGGAAACTTATTTGATTTATATATATCACAAGGTTCTATGCCATAAAGTTCCTAATATTGGGTTAATAATAAGAAAGTTTACATAGACAAGATTAAAGTGACCATCTAGAATAGGGGAGACTTGTTTTATTTACTAGGATAAGTTCATGTGCTAATGTAATATTCCTTGAATATAACAATATAGCTTTCATAGATAAGGGGAGAGTGACCATGAAATAGGGAGACACTTGTTTTATAATCATTTTTGGTTTGTATAACTAGGTCATAAATATCCCAGAGAGTAAGTACTTAGACTTTCAAGTTAGTGACATCATACCTTTACTATTCAATTCCCAGTGCATGACTGCTTAACAAGTAGAAATTAATAGAACATCAAAAGAACCATAAATAAAAGAAATACATGTAACCCAGACCTTGGATGATTTTCTTCGCAATGAATGCTACAAATATTGATGCTTTATCAACAAGATATAGTCTTACATGAGTAGTGGTATATTTCTTGAACATCACTTAGGACCTCACAGATATACCATCAAACTACAACATTATACCATCACTAAAGATAACATTGGATTCTCGTTGTCTTAAGGTTCGGTTATGTAGACTGTAACAATAGTTTAATATTATTGAGCCTTCATAACAATTTAGCCTCACATGTTCACATCCAATACAATATATGGGACTAGAAATTGGAAATTAACTATGCAAAATATTAACACTTATTAGTTACCCAAGACTTGTTAGTTACACCATTCTTTATAGGAGTAGGGTTTAAGTGAAAATCCCACTCTATCATACATAACCAAAATCAAAAGTATATCACAACAATTTGGAGTAAGCCTTAATAATGACTCAAGGTCCTAAGGAGTCTTCACGGTTAATTATTTACTGCAGCTTTAATATTATGTCTTTTCAACACAGTATGAGCTCTTAAGAATGGACCTTTATCTTAGTCACCTAATACAAGTTTCTATAACCTAGATAATATGTTTCTTATGATCAATTTATTCATCATTCTAAACTAAACCCTCAATCATGGTCATACTTATAGGGGAATTAGTAACACTTTGAGGTTGAAACGAAGCACGCGTTTTTACCCTCAAAGATTACTCAAATATTGAACTCTACTAATCTTTATTTAGTGAATAGAATACACTATATCATTAGATCAGATCCCCGAGTCTCCTTAATAGTTAATATTTGGTAGGACTTCAACATAAAGGAAAAGTTTATTCTTAGAAATGATAGATCTATACTTGTGTGTTGATGGTAAGAAGAGATCGGTTTACCTATTGTATTGAGAAGTTCCTCTTTCCAGATATCTCATAAAGAAACAGTTACAACATGGGCATATATTAAGAAATGGGGAAAGTGCCCAAAAAACAAGGAATAAAACAACATCTACATAAGAATCCCTATTTGGCTCTAGTCAAGTGACTTTACTCAAAGTTTGAGTTCCAGTTGGTATGCTGAGAGGTGTTATACAGTCACAGCAGATGTGTGTACACTTTTATGATCCTGATTTAAATTGACGTCTACTAACTTAATTTAAACTATATCAAATGAATTTGTCGTCCCACACAATTACCGCCGTGCAAGTGTAAATTTCTGTATTTTATATTTTTATCTGTTTTCTTTCAACTGTTGGTCATAACTATCAATTAAAAAAAAAGTACTTACAGTAGGCTGCAAATTGCTCTATTTATGATTTTGCAACAAAATGTATTAAGAAAAATAACTTTGAATTAAACGAGAAAGGTTGGTGCTCTATAATCCTCTAGTTGGTTACAAGAGAATTTTGAATGGAGGTCTATATTTTTATTTTATTTCTTTCTTTTTTAAACGTTCGCAAAATTATAGTAGGGCATTTAAAAAGAGTGGATAAAATGTTGGGACATTGAAGTTAGATATTAATAGTCTTTGTTTAGCGTAGCATGCTTACATGCTTGCCAAATGTTCCTTCACCTCCCATTTTCCAGCTTGCACAATGATAGTGGCGTAGTGGGTACTTATGGTTTGTGAGGATGTGAAAAATCTCCATTATGGCAATTCCTACTTTACAGTTTGAAGTTGCAGTTGTGAGGTGAGTGTGGACAGAAAGTTAAAGAATTGCCTTTGCCTTCTATTTCTGCGAGAATCGATTACAGGAGGATATTTGCGGAGTAGACTGTAGTTGAAGGTAATAGTTTATTCAGCTTTCATCATTTATGCCTAGCTGATTTCCTTGTTCCTGTGTTGTTCTTCTATATTCAGTAAAATATTTTATGGTTTTTGTGCATAGTGTAGCTGACTTTAATAGAATCTAAATATCTAAACAACAATGATCCAAATGCTTGCAATTATACTTAATGGCTTATTTTCTTTAGAAAAGAAATTTCAATTTAATAAGAAGGCAGTAGTTATTCTCATCATGATTCATCACTGAGAGGCCTAAGAGTCTCTAGAATGAAGCATCCGTCCAAAGTGAAGAGCCACGCAAGGATTTCTTCCTCGCACTCTGTTTTTCCTTCATAGCTTAATGTAATTTTTGGAAGCAAACTTAGGATTTTTTCCACTAGAAAGCATGCATGATGCATGTTTTGTGGTAGCCATTTCACTGAAAATGATGATTAGATCCAAGGATGTAAATCAATGACCTATAAGAAAGGCACAACCTATATTTTATAAGGAAGGCATGGTTCCATAAGAATGGAACTCAAGTAAAAACAAGAGATATTGTGTGCATTCTCTGTCAGTAAATTGGTAATTGAAATTGTATTTGGTGGAGGATACTAGTAATTGTAGAGTAGTAGTAATGTGGGCGAAGTTGTAATGCTTACTTGTGTTATTTCTTGTATCCTTCATTTTGTTACTTGATTGAGCTTTGTATTAGCGCTTAATGCGGCAAGGTTATTAGATCAAAGGTGGGGAATGTTACATGCTAGCCAAATGTAGCTTCAAATTACAGGCAAACAAATATGTAGCCACAAATCGATGCATGAAATTTGGGTGTTCATCTTTGTCATTCTTGTATGCATGACACCTAATACTTGGAAAAATCTATACACATGGGCATATCTATTCAAGGGTAGATTCATAGTCTAATTTTAGTGTGTATAATAAAAAACCATCGTGCATATCCTCTATTGTCATTAGGATAGACCTCACAATATTTATCTACATACTATAAATCATTGTCAAAAGGCTAATCTACCACACCAGAGAAACTAGCTTCTGATGTTTCTAGAGACGTGCCTAGCTAATTTCCTTCTTGCAAACTTCTCGTTGCCCTTCAAAAAATATAACTCTACTTCTGAGATTCTTTGTTTTTGAAATTTCTGGGTGAGTATATTTTGGGGGTTGCTTCTCTGTTCGGTCCTGTAAAGAAAATTATTCTTCAAGTTGATCTTTTCTATAGGTTATTGGGTTTAAGTTCATCCTGAAACTGTCACAATACATTCCCATATATTTTAAGTATCATGTAATTATGTATATTTATTTTAATGTAGATACAGATACTCTACCCATCCTAGCATTATGCAGACTTCTCATTGCCCTTCAAAAAATATAACTCTACTTCTGAGCTTCTTTGTTTTTGAAATTTTTGGGGTTGTTTCTCGGTTCGGTCCTGTAAAGAGAATTACTCTTCAAGTTGAACTTTCGAATAGGTTAATAGGGTTTAAGTTCATCCTGAAACTACCACTATGCATTCCCATATATTTTAAGTCATTTGACAAATAGTTTATGTGTCTCTTCTGTGCTTGAACATTTAACTGCATGTGTATCTAGGCTTAGAGAACTTTATTTTGGTGAGAAAGGATCAACTGCCTATTTAAACTATCTATATATTCTTATAACTATAGAAATGTAATGATAATAAGCAAATCATTTAAAACTATAACACAAAATAATTCTTTTATGAGAGGATTATTAATGTTGTCCCTATACATCGATTGCACTAGCATGGTAATATTGGATGCTATTTTTTAATGTATTGAAAAGATATATAATATTTATCTAACACAGAATTAAATCAATACAAATTATATTTTTGTTTACTAGTTACGACTTACAAAATACAAATTCTGCATGTTCAAAATAGAAAATATTGTGTGATATTAAAATGTTCAAAATTTGTGAGGAGATGTTTCATGTAGCAGCATAATTGTTATAAGTTGTAAGGTACTTGTGCATAGGTAACATATATTCTTAATCTTCATTAATTTTGGAAATAAAACTTACGTGCAGCCTGGTTATTTTGAATCCTTGATACCTGATTGTGCTCCACAACTTCTAGATTCATTTGAAAGTATTCTTGCTGGTAAGATATTTGTAAAGTACTCATTCCATCAAAAAAGTTACATGAAGTAAATAATCCACTTAATTACCACATCTCAAGTAAAAGATAAATCTCATAAATATGAATCTTGATAATAGTCAATAAATCTTACATAATCACGTGTTCAATCCATGTGATAGCACTATAAAAAGAATATACAAAGTTCAATAGGCTTTTATTCCATAATACATCCAATTACAAGTTACAATAATCATGTATAATAAATATAATAAATCAAACAAACTCTCCAGTCGTCAAGAACCTAAATGGTCCTCCTACGAGCTAATAGATGGGAACATGCCTCAGGCACTTTTCCACCCAACCATGATGTAATTATGCTTCCTCAGATCCCTTCATGACATGAAGGATACTCAACCCTACACGAAATGTCTAGCTACCTAGAAACAACTGGCAGGAGGGAACACCTAATGCAACCTAAAGTCTAATGTGCAATTCTAAATAATGAAATACAAATTGTCTCACAATAGGATGTGGCAGAGATATATATCAATAAAGTTTTTCTAGACAAATATTCATCTTTTTCAATAACTGCTCACTTAGATCTAAGCCTTAGAAAAATAGTTACCAGTTCAATTCCCAAAAAGAGGAAAAGCCATCTCTAATAATCCACATTCGACATCTTAGCTCAAAAGCCACCCCTATCACACATAATAGATAATATCCCATATTCTCCTAAACCATTCTAATCCCTTTCCCATTGTACAATCAATGGACATACATTTCAAGAAATAAAATCAATAATGATGTATGCCTACTCCACTCTCAAACAATGAGTTTTTATGCACAATCAATAGGAATACAATTCAATAGATGCTAGTAATATAAAAGATGGCATTTACATAGATATACAAATAGTAAGTATACTCAATGATTTTGAAGATTTAAGCTTGATCTATGAATTCATAATCAAATCAATAACACATGCTTTTGCCTAAATATAGTTTATTAATTCTTTTCTTTGCATCCAACGAGAGTGCACTTTTAAGCAATAATTCAATAAAAAGTTTCATTTATTCATTAACATACACATAAAAAACTATAACATTGATTATAATCCCTAACATGTAGTTCTTTCCTTTCAATATCCACTAAGAAACTAGAGTTAAAAATTTTTCTACCTGAAGTTGGTTTTTATTTTCAATCATTTATGATAACAAGGATTTCAAATAGTGTGCATTATTTGCCTATATAATTTTATTTAATAGAATAATGGCATAGGTATATTAAAAAAAACATTATCTCTACTACAACAAAGAATTAATTTGCCATGAGGATTCAATAAGTAAGGCTACTAAAATACCATAAGGTCTGCTCATATATATATATATATATATATATATATATATATATATATATATATATATATAATGCATCAGGGATTTATGTAAAATAGTGATAGGAATTTATGTAGATATGTATATATAATAATAACATCATATTTCTCTAATTAAACATCTTTCATAAATGTCCCCTATGAATCTAAAATTAAGATTTTCAATCTGCAAGCAAGTTTTACAATCTCACTCAAAATAAGGTCGCAATAGGGATTTAAAAAAGAGATACTACTATTTAACAACTTCAATATTTCTAAAAGAACATTATTAAAAGCGAAGGATTAAGAAGAAATTTGATGAAATATATCCTAAATCTTCTTAGAGAACCCTACTGTCTGCTATAGGAATTAAGATTTAGTGATACAGGAAAACAAAAAAAGTCTAATATAGGAACTATTACCAGTCTACTAAAGGAACACTAAGCTATTATAAAAAGACAACAAGCTGCTACAGGAACTGCTAATCAGGCTATAGGAACTTCTAAGAAGTTTGTTACAATGATAAAAATAGGTAAAAAGATAGCTACATAATTTAAAGTTTGACAGTAGGTAAAAGATTAAAGTTTAATCTGCTATAGAATTTATCTTATCAAGCTATAGGGACAATGATCAAGTTACAAGCAATTATAAATTAAGCTATAGGAAATATTGCTTATTTTGTAGGCTAAAGCTTTGCAAACCAATCAAAATATACTGGCCATCATGGCTTTCAAAGGTTGATCTTCAAAAAAAATGAAGAGAGCCAAAACAATAGGCATGAGCTTAATAAATTATAGAAACCAAGGGATAGGTTTTAACAGTCATAAAACTTATTATTTGGGCTATCATTAGTAGGTCGTCAAATAGAAAACAGGGTCAGAATTTTAATAGGTCATAGTCAACAAAGAGAGGCTGATTTGGGATGAGTTTAGGATTTTGGTGCCTATAGAAAATAGAGGTAAAAGATGGTTGGTGAGAGGGATGAGATCTAAGGGATGTCAAGCCAAAATAAAAGAGGCCAAATGCCCATAAACAAAAGGTAGATTCCAAATAGCAAGAAGGAAAAGAACGTAGACCAGATTTACTATGGTTTAATAGTCATATGCAACCATATTCTTTTGCAATTTAAAACAAAGAAAATACCGAGAATCTTAGTAGAGAAAGATGGTCAATTCTACCTTTGTTGCTTCCCTTCACTGTTGCCTTCTGTTGCTGGCTATAGAAATATAATGGTGTCCTTTTTGCTACTACCAAAACATGCTTTTCTCACACCCAAAATAAATCATGTCCACTTTTTGCTAAACTGCTCACTATCTACAGCGAATATCTTCAAATCCCTTCTAGGTTTTGTTCTCCCCTTTGCTAGGTTTCTAGAACAGTTTATAGTTTTAAATTCTGTTTAGAAATAACAATGTTATCGTTGTTTTACCATGACTGGTTTTCAAAAATGCCCCTCCTTTTTTCTTTTTATTCAAAACCTCCCTAATCTTGACGTCCAAAATTAGGTTTTTGTCCTCCTTTTTATAACTAATCAATACTTATGTTTTGAATGAGATTTTCCATAAAAAAAAAGATCTCAAATTTCTTTTTAAATAGAATAAAATATTTTTATTTAAATTTCTATCACTTGCATGACAAGAACTATATATATATTTCTGTCATTTGTATGACAGTAAAATATTTTAATTCTTTTAATTAGATTTCTAAATATAATAACAATATAATCTATCTATTTTAAATAAAATATAATTGCTCAAATCAACAAGATGTATTTGCAATAATAATAATATATATCTATTTTTAATAAAGCATAATCACTTTTTAATCAAACAAGTACTATCTGCAAATTATATATATATATTGCAAATTAAACATAATAGTTTAAAATCTAAAATAGATATTATTTTTTGAACAAAAATATTTATATAAATAGATAAATGCTTATCATTATTTTTTGAACAATAATATTTATATAAATAGGTAAATGCTTATCATTATTTGTTATTAAAATAATATGAAATACACCAATTTAAATATAAATCAAAATAACATTAATATTTATAACTAATCATGCATTCGAAATGGACTTATTGTAACAATTAAAACACATATTTATCTACTCCCAAATCATCACGCATTTATCAACTAATTAATAATTCATAAAATGATCATTCAGAAAATATAATATACCATACGACTATGTGAGTGTGTGAGTGCATCAAGGTTATCAATCCCAAACAGTTCTTGCCAAGTGGCTAGAACATCTCTACCTCAGCCATGTTCTCATATTTGGCATTCCCCTCCACTCAGTCGCACTTAGATTTTCATTAATAGGTTAGTTACCCAAAATAATAGCTAAAGCAAAACAAAATATACATCCATAATATTTAATATTAAATCAACTTTCTAGTTCAGCAAATATAACATCACGATAATTACCTTCACACACATGGACAATTTCACATGCTAACATAATATTTCCTTCACAACGAGAAAAGTTACATATATAAGATGAAAGTGGCCATGAAATAGGAGGACACGTATTTTATTTGCTAGGAAAGGATTGTGCACTATAATTATGACCAATCTAGGGCTCGTGTGCATAAATGCCGAAGCGGTTCAAGTAATCTCCGGCACGTCCATAGAAGCCAACAATTTTTCCCTTGGAACTTGATTTAAAATAATCTCCATACTGAGAGCCATAAGGACCATATTTTTTCTTATTGGTCGTGAATGTCAAAGATGTGATTAACTTAATATCTCTGTAGTTCCCAACATGTCCTTCAATTCTTGTCAGGTGTTCATCTTCCTTCAAGTTGATCTGCAGTTAAAATAACAATTCAAATATAATAAACATGCCTGCTTGAATCTCAAGCTAAAACAATAAATATATATTATGAATATTTCATATTAAAAGGACCCAAAGATTTTCAAATAAAAAATAAATTGAAGTAAAACAAAATTACAAATTTTATAAAAAATAATATTATTGTTCATAACCCCCTAATTTTGTTTATGTACATATATGTTTAAACTAATGCAATAAGAAAAAGTATTCCATTAACAAATTTTAATAAATTCAATATAAGTTATGTATTTAATACCAGAGTGGCACTGCCTCCGTTGCCTCCATGCTGAGGTGCGCTGATAACATAATCTTCTTTTTCACCCTTAAGACGATATTCAACCTGAATGGCATCGATAATATCTCCATGTCTTACTGTGATACTCTTGATACTGGAGTATGTACCATCCGTCCAACCAGATCCATCCTCACCACCCCACGGTCCCTCCACAGTGTAAAACGAATGTGCCTGAAAAAGAGTAAAAGAATAAACAATATATCGTGAAATCGAAGAAGAATAGATAATTTGGTGAAACGCAAGAAAGGGAGGGAAGGCCAATAACCAACCATTCTATACGGCTGATATTTTCTCGGCTTCAAACTAAAACGCGACTTGTATTGCAATTGCAAATTCGTAGTGCTGTAATAAGTTAATAATAACCCAACCAAAGATTTGATTTATTTATAGCAGAGCGTGTAGGAGGAGGAGTAAAGCTGTTCAAAAAGGAACTCTATAACTAAATGGTGAAAGGGTTGCGTAAAGATGCCTCTAAACCCACGTAATGATTATCCAATTGTGTCTGATGATTATCCAATATATACACCACAAGTTTTGTCAATGGCTGAAATATTCAAACGTTACGGTGATGATTATTTTTGTATCCGTATCATGTGCATTAATGGATCTAGACATAAAAAGCGTCCTTGTTCATCATCGCATTCATTTCATTTCAAGATGAAGTGCATAACTCTAGTAAGGAAGGACAAAAGTTGTGCAAGTTAAAACTGGCAACCGAGATCACGTACCCTAACGGAGGATGAACATGTCTTTCAAACCGGTAAAACTCTCTGATACAGTTCTATTTTAGTGTTGACAGTTCATCGGTTGCCTGCCTAATCTCGCTGTTCTATCATTGGTGACCACCTATACATTGCCCACTCAAGCCCTATAAAGCGTGTGTGTTGCCACCGGGGTGAAATAATCAAACCTTGTAGTGCATAGGTTACACTATGCATTTAATCCCCATCTATTGACCTCTGTGTGCTTCCACCACACTGTTGGATGGGTTCATAGTTGAATGAGCCTTTTGCATGTCCTTTTGTTATATATCTGAGCTGCCCATTGGTTATATGTTTTTGAGTTCTTAAGTTGTTTAGTCATAGTCCTTTGATAGTTAGCAACTGACCCGCAACCTTCCAGGCGTCCGCTTGGTGGGGTAAGGTACATAAGCCTATTCGCCAATGGTATTCCAAGGTGGGACCACTATGTTTATTGAATGAGAGCTTAAGGCATGGTGCACTCTCTAACCCTAGGCTACGTGTTGTGCTGCCAATGGTTGTATTGAAATGGGTAAAGCGAAATGCCTTGTACCTTTCCTCCATGCTGATCTCCAAGTTGTTGGATCTCATCAGCTTATATTGAGTTTTCTCCTCGAATGTTGCATTTTAATAGTCAACATTTACAGGTGAAGGTAAATGCAAGCTTTGTCGAGTCCACCTGGACTAGTGTGTTAGTGTTCATAGCTCAAATATGTATGTGGGTGTTTATATGGACTAATAACAAGGACTTATTAAATTGCGACATGTGTGCAATAGCGATGTGAATTCTATAGGTCCATCACATCATAAGGAATTAACACATACTCAACAAACATAGTATATAGCGTTCATTTTGATTTAAACTTGCGAGGAGATCCTTAGTCTTCGTTTAATGCCTAAATCTGTTCTCCTTGCCTTATTCCCCTACACAATATATTCTAGTGACGTGTTGACATGTATCGCTCATTTATTGTTGGATCTCGTTCCCTTACATTATGCCAAGCAGTCCAATGAGCGCATGACTTAGTAAAATGACTTGGTGCCAAATGCCATGCACTTTGTCTTAGCCTACTTTGTCTCCACAAGGCTAAATGCTTCATAAAAATGGAGAACCATGAGTCCCATAACAAGTGGAAAATTGAAAGGGCGGCAGGAATTGTTAGGCAACATGCTGCAAAGTTTAGTCTTATTTTATTTTAACAATGCATGGAGGCAAATAGAGGTCCAAGGACAGTGCAAAACATGGTTTTCTAAGTAATTTTGCTTAAAAAATGAATGTGTTAACCTACTCAAACATTAAAATAGAAACTATTACAAAAACAAGAAAATCTTGGATTTATTCATCATTTAAAAATTGAATGATTTCTACAGTTCTCCCTTAGTAAGAGTCTGGAAAAATATTTTTGATAAAATTTAAATTTAAATTTAAGCATGGGTTTCTACTTGTAATGATGAAACTAGCATGTACCCATGCTAGTTCCCATTTAGTTTTATGCCTACCTTCATCTGAGTGTCTTAATGTAGTAACATATTGAAAATGACTTACTTTCGTGTTAGACATGGCTCACAATCCAACCCCTACTCATCTCTACTTATGATGCAGGAGCATCTTGAATCACCCAAAACAATGATAATATTATTTTCTGTTCTTTTCAATTTTGGTGTTTACGGATACCCATTTGCTTGAATTATGAATCAGAACCTTCAAAATTTCCAAAAAGGCTAAGAACACAAGAACTTACTATTTTTAGTAACCCTATATCTGAGAAGCGGTTGAGGCCAAAATTTTCCCCAAAGATTTGAAATACTCAAATAAACATTCTTGGTAAATTTCAGCCCAAGATCATGTCTGGATTTCAAGATATTTTATTGTAAGAAAACTCCTATTTCTCTAATAAGAGGGCATATGACCCTAGAAATTGTATTTCAAATTTGTAGGGCTCTTTTACATGCAAGGTTAGTGAAGAAATGATGAAATAGTTTGCAGGTTGCTTAACCAATCGTTCTTGAGATCTTGTTCGGGTGTCTATTTGAAATATATAAATTGTTGTTATATTTGTTTTGGGTGGAGTCCACCTTCATCAAGGCTAACCCACCTTCATCAACTTCACCCTCACTTGTATTGGTTTATATACATTCATTCCCACCTCAATATCATTGCTCTATCACTTTAAGTGAGATCATTTGTATTGGAAGGGGGATTTATTTAAAGGCATTCATTGGGCACTTAATAATTGCAAATAAAAAGAAAGGATCATGAAAGAAAAATAAGACTAATTAGAGCACACTTCAACTCTAAAGGGGAATAACGTGATCAAATTTGCATCATAAATATATAGATTAAAAAAATGATAGGATAAGGTGGTGTACATCGTAGGTTTTCGGAGATGCAAATTTGTAGGTACATAAAAATGGGAAGTAAAAGTGGATATTTTCCTTAGAAAAGTATGAAAAAAATACTTAGACATTATAATCTACGATAATCAAGGTTATAGCAATGCATGCCATCAAACATAATTCTATACAAGTTTGTTGTAAAGGAAAATTTTATATAGATAATATGAAATTGTGAATGTGTTTAGATGGCACAAGGAAACTTATTTGATTTATATATATCACAAGGTTCTATGCCATAAAGTTCCTAATATTGGGTTAATAATAAGAAAGTTTACATAGACAAGATTAAAGTGACCATCTAGAATAGGGGAGACTTGTTTTATTTACTAGGATAAGTTCATGTGCTAATGTAATATTCCTTGAATATAACAATATAGCTTTCATAGATAAGGGGAGAGTGACCATGAAATAGGGAGACACTTGTTTTATAATCATTTTTGGTTTGTATAACTAGGTCATAAATATCCCAGAGAGTAAGTACTTAGACTTTCAAGTTAGTGACATCATACCTTTACTATTCAATTCCCAGTGCATGACTGCTTAACAAGTAGAAATTAATAGAACATCAAAAGAACCATAAATAAAAGAAATACATGTAACCCAGACCTTGGATGATTTTCTTCGCAATGAATGCTACAAATATTGATGCTTTATCAACAAGATATAGTCTTACATGAGTAGTGGTATATTTCTTGAACATCACTTAGGACCTCACAGATATACCATCAAACTACAACATTATACCATCACTAAAGATAACATTGGATTCTCGTTGTCTTAAGGTTCGGTTATGTAGACTGTAACAATAGTTTAATATTATTGAGCCTTCATAACAATTTAGCCTCACATGTTCACATCCAATACAATATATGGGACTAGAAATTGGAAATTAACTATGCAAAATATTAACACTTATTAGTTACCCAAGACTTGTTAGTTACACCATTCTTTATAGGAGTAGGGTTTAAGTGAAAATCCCACTCTATCATACATAACCAAAATCAAAAGTATATCACAACAATTTGGAGTAAGCCTTAATAATGACTCAAGGTCCTAAGGAGTCTTCACGGTTAATTATTTACTGCAGCTTTAATATTATGTCTTTTCAACACAGTATGAGCTCTTAAGAATGGACCTTTATCTTAGTCACCTAATACAAGTTTCTATAACCTAGATAATATGTTTCTTATGATCAATTTATTCATCATTCTAAACTAAACCCTCAATCATGGTCATACTTATAGGGGAATTAGTAACACTTTGAGGTTGAAACGAAGCACGCGTTTTTACCCTCAAAGATTACTCAAATATTGAACTCTACTAATCTTTATTTAGTGAATAGAATACACTATATCATTAGATCAGATCCCCGAGTCTCCTTAATAGTTAATATTTGGTAGGACTTCAACATAAAGGAAAAGTTTATTCTTAGAAATGATAGATCTATACTTGTGTGTTGATGGTAAGAAGAGATCGGTTTACCTATTGTATTGAGAAGTTCCTCTTTCCAGATATCTCATAAAGAAACAGTTACAACATGGGCATATATTAAGAAATGGGGAAAGTGCCCAAAAAACAAGGAATAAAACAACATCTACATAAGAATCCCTATTTGGCTCTAGTCAAGTGACTTTACTCAAAGTTTGAGTTCCAGTTGGTATGCTGAGAGGTGTTATACAGTCACAGCAGATGTGTGTACACTTTTATGATCCTGATTTAAATTGACGTCTACTAACTTAATTTAAACTATATCAAATGAATTTGTCGTCCCACACAATTACCGCCGTGCAAGTGTAAATTTCTGTATTTTATATTTTTATCTGTTTTCTTTCAACTGTTGGTCATAACTATCAATTAAAAAAAAAGTACTTACAGTAGGCTGCAAATTGCTCTATTTATGATTTTGCAACAAAATGTATTAAGAAAAATAACTTTGAATTAAACGAGAAAGGTTGGTGCTCTATAATCCTCTAGTTGGTTACAAGAGAATTTTGAATGGAGGTCTATATTTTTATTTTATTTCTTTCTTTTTTAAACGTTCGCAAAATTATAGTAGGGCATTTAAAAAGAGTGGATAAAATGTTGGGACATTGAAGTTAGATATTAATAGTCTTTGTTTAGCGTAGCATGCTTACATGCTTGCCAAATGTTCCTTCACCTCCCATTTTCCAGCTTGCACAATGATAGTGGCGTAGTGGGTACTTATGGTTTGTGAGGATGTGAAAAATCTCCATTATGGCAATTCCTACTTTACAGTTTGAAGTTGCAGTTGTGAGGTGAGTGTGGACAGAAAGTTAAAGAATTGCCTTTGCCTTCTATTTCTGCGAGAATCGATTACAGGAGGATATTTGCGGAGTAGACTGTAGTTGAAGGTAATAGTTTATTCAGCTTTCATCATTTATGCCTAGCTGATTTCCTTGTTCCTGTGTTGTTCTTCTATATTCAGTAAAATATTTTATGGTTTTTGTGCATAGTGTAGCTGACTTTAATAGAATCTAAATATCTAAACAACAATGATCCAAATGCTTGCAATTATACTTAATGGCTTATTTTCTTTAGAAAAGAAATTTCAATTTAATAAGAAGGCAGTAGTTATTCTCATCATGATTCATCACTGAGAGGCCTAAGAGTCTCTAGAATGAAGCATCCGTCCAAAGTGAAGAGCCACGCAAGGATTTCTTCCTCGCACTCTGTTTTTCCTTCATAGCTTAATGTAATTTTTGGAAGCAAACTTAGGATTTTTTCCACTAGAAAGCGTGCATGATGCATGTTTTGTGGTAGCCATTTCACTGAAAATGATGATTAGATCCAAGGATGTAAATCAATGACCTATAAGAAAGGCACAACCTATATTTTATAAGGAAGGCATGGTTCCATAAGAATGGAACTCAAGTAAAAACAAGAGATATTGTGTGCATTCTCTGTCAGTAAATTGGTAATTGAAATTGTATTTGGTGGAGGATACTAGTAATTGTAGAGTAGTAGTAATGTGGGCGAAGTTGTAATGCTTACTTGTGTTATTTCTTGTATCCTTCATTTTGTTACTTGATTGAGCTTTGTATTAGCGCTTAATGCGGCAAGGTTATTAGATCAAAGGTGGGGAATGTTACATGCTAGCCAAATGTAGCTTCAAATTACAGGCAAACAAATATGTAGCCACAAATCGATGCATGAAATTTGGGTGTTCATCTTTGTCATTCTTGTATGCATGACACCTAATACTTGGAAAAATCTATACACATGGGCATATCTATTCAAGGGTAGATTCATAGTCTAATTTTAGTGTGTATAATAAAAAACCATCGTGCATATCCTCTATTGTCATTAGGATAGACCTCACAATATTTATCTACATACTATAAATCATTGTCAAAAGGCTAATCTACCACACCAGAGAAACTAGCTTCTGATGTTTCTAGAGACGTGCCTAGCTAATTTCCTTCTTGCAAACTTCTCGTTGCCCTTCAAAAAATATAACTCTACTTCTGAGATTCTTTGTTTTTGAAATTTCTGGGTGAGTATATTTTGGGGGTTGCTTCTCTGTTCGGTCCTGTAAAGAGAATTATTCTTCAAGTTGATCTTTTCTATAGGTTATTGGGTTTAAGTTCATCCTGAAACTGTCACAATACATTCCCATATATTTTAAGTATCATGTAATTATGTATATTTATTTTAATGTAGATACAGATACTCTACCCATCCTAGCATTATGCAGACTTCTCATTGCCCTTCAAAAAATATAACTCTACTTCTGAGCTTCTTTGTTTTTGAAATTTTTGGGGTTGTTTCTCGGTTCGGTCCTGTAAAGAGAATTACTCTTCAAGTTGAACTTTCGAATAGGTTAATAGGGTTTAAGTTCATCCTGAAACTACCACTATGCATTCCCATATATTTTAAGTCATTTGACAAATAGTTTATGTGTCTCTTCTGTGCTTGAACATTTAACTGCATGTGTATCTAGGCTTAGAGAACTTTATTTTGGTGAGAAAGGATCAACTGCCTATTTAAACTATCTATATATTCTTATAACTATAGAAATGTAATGATAATAAGCAAATCATTTAAAACTATAACACAAAATAATTCTTTTATGAGAGGATTATTAATGTTGTCCCTATACATCGATTGCACTAGCATGGTAATATTGGATGCTATTTTTTAATGTATTGAAAAGATATATAATATTTATCTAACACAGAATTAAATCAATACAAATTATATTTTTGTTTACTAGTTACGACTTACAAAATACAAATTCTGCATGTTCAAAATAGAAAATATTGTGTGATATTAAAATGTTCAAAATTTGTGAGGAGATGTTTCATGTAGCAGCATAATTGTTATAAGTTGTAAGGTACTTGTGCATAGGTAACATATATTCTTAATCTTCATTAATTTTGGAAATAAAACTTACGTGCAGCCTGGTTATTTTGAATCCTTGATACCTGATTGTGCTCCACAACTTCTAGATTCATTTGAAAGTATTCTTGCTGGTAAGATATTTGTAAAGTACTCATTCCATCAAAAAAGTTACATGAAGTAAATAATCCACTTAATTACCACATCTCAAGTAAAAGATAAATCTCATAAATATGAATCTTGATAATAGTCAATAAATCTTACATAATCACGTGTTCAATCCATGTGATAGCACTATAAAAAGAATATACAAAGTTCAATAGGCTTTTATTCCATAATACATCCAATTACAAGTTACAATAATCATGTATAATAAATATAATAAATCAAACAAACTCTCCAGTCGTCAAGAACCTAAATGGTCCTCCTACGAGCTAATAGATGGGAACATGCCTCAGGCACTTTTCCACCCAACCATGATGTAATTATGCTTCCTCAGATCCCTTCATGACATGAAGGATACTCAACCCTACACGAAATGTCTAGCTACCTAGAAACAACTGGCAGGAGGGAACACCTAATGCAACCTAAAGTCTAATGTGCAATTCTAAATAATGAAATACAAATTGTCTCACAATAGGATGTGGCAGAGATATATATCAATAAAGTTTTTCTAGACAAATATTCATCTTTTTCAATAACTGCTCACTTAGATCTAAGCCTTAGAAAAATAGTTACCAGTTCAATTCCCAAAAAGAGGAAAAGCCATCTCTAATAATCCACATTCGACATCTTAGCTCAAAAGCCACCCCTATCACACATAATAGATAATATCCCATATTCTCCTAAACCATTCTAATCCCTTTCCCATTGTACAATCAATGGACATACATTTCAAGAAATAAAATCAATAATGATGTATGCCTACTCCACTCTCAAACAATGAGTTTTTATGCACAATCAATAGGAATACAATTCAATAGATGCTAGTAATATAAAAGATGGCATTTACATAGATATACAAATAGTAAGTATACTCAATGATTTTGAAGATTTAAGCTTGATCTATGAATTCATAATCAAATCAATAACACATGCTTTTGCCTAAATATAGTTTATTAATTCTTTTCTTTGCATCCAACGAGAGTGCACTTTTAAGCAATAATTCAATAAAAAGTTTCATTTATTCATTAACATACACATAAAAAACTATAACATTGATTATAATCCCTAACATGTAGTTCTTTCCTTTCAATATCCACTAAGAAACTAGAGTTAAAAATTTTTCTACCTGAAGTTGGTTTTTATTTTCAATCATTTATGATAACAAGGATTTCAAATAGTGTGCATTATTTGCCTATATAATTTTATTTAATAGAATAATGGCATAGGTATATTAAAAAAAACATTATCTCTACTACAACAAAGAATTAATTTGCCATGAGGATTCAATAAGTAAGGCTACTAAAATACCATAAGGTCTGCTCATATATATATATATATATATATATATATATATATATATATATATATATATATATATATATATAATGCATCAGGGATTTATGTAAAATAGTGATAGGAATTTATGTAGATATGTATATATAATAATAACATCATATTTCTCTAATTAAACATCTTTCATAAATGTCCCCTATGAATCTAAAATTAAGATTTTCAATCTGCAAGCAAGTTTTACAATCTCACTCAAAATAAGGTCGCAATAGGGATTTAAAAAAGAGATACTACTATTTAACAACTTCAATATTTCTAAAAGAACATTATTAAAAGCGAAGGATTAAGAAGAAATTTGATGAAATATATCCTAAATCTTCTTAGAGAACCCTACTGTCTGCTATAGGAATTAAGATTTAGTGATACAGGAAAACAAAAAAAGTCTAATATAGGAACTATTACCAGTCTACTAAAGGAACACTAAGCTATTATAAAAAGACAACAAGCTGCTACAGGAACTGCTAATCAGGCTATAGGAACTTCTAAGAAGTTTGTTACAATGATAAAAATAGGTAAAAAGATAGCTACATAATTTAAAGTTTGACAGTAGGTAAAAGATTAAAGTTTAATCTGCTATAGAATTTATCTTATCAAGCTATAGGGACAATGATCAAGTTACAAGCAATTATAAATTAAGCTATAGGAAATATTGCTTATTTTGTAGGCTAAAGCTTTGCAAACCAATCAAAATATACTGGCCATCATGGCTTTCAAAGGTTGATCTTCAAAAAAAATGAAGAGAGCCAAAACAATAGGCATGAGCTTAATAAATTATAGAAACCAAGGGATAGGTTTTAACAGTCATAAAACTTATTATTTGGGCTATCATTAGTAGGTCGTCAAATAGAAAACAGGGTCAGAATTTTAATAGGTCATAGTCAACAAAGAGAGGCTGATTTGGGATGAGTTTAGGATTTTGGTGCCTATAGAAAATAGAGGTAAAAGATGGTTGGTGAGAGGGATGAGATCTAAGGGATGTCAAGCCAAAATAAAAGAGGCCAAATGCCCATAAACAAAAGGTAGATTCCAAATAGCAAGAAGGAAAAGAACGTAGACCAGATTTACTATGGTTTAATAGTCATATGCAACCATATTCTTTTGCAATTTAAAACAAAGAAAATACCGAGAATCTTAGTAGAGAAAGATGGTCAATTCTACCTTTGTTGCTTCCCTTCACTGTTGCCTTCTGTTGCTGGCTATAGAAATATAATGGTGTCCTTTTTGCTACTACCAAAACATGCTTTTCTCACACCCAAAATAAATCATGTCCACTTTTTGCTAAACTGCTCACTATCTACAGCGAATATCTTCAAATCCCTTCTAGGTTTTGTTCTCCCCTTTGCTAGGTTTCTAGAACAGTTTATAGTTTTAAATTCTGTTTAGAAATAACAATGTTATCGTTGTTTTACCATGACTGGTTTTCAAAAATGCCCCTCCTTTTTTCTTTTTATTCAAAACCTCCCTAATCTTGACGTCCAAAATTAGGTTTTTGTCCTCCTTTTTATAACTAATCAATACTTATGTTTTGAATGAGATTTTCCATAAAAAAAAAGATCTCAAATTTCTTTTTAAATAGAATAAAATATTTTTATTTAAATTTCTATCACTTGCATGACAAGAACTATATATATATTTCTGTCATTTGTATGACAGTAAAATATTTTAATTCTTTTAATTAGATTTCTAAATATAATAACAATATAATCTATCTATTTTAAATAAAATATAATTGCTCAAATCAACAAGATGTATTTGCAATAATAATAATATATATCTATTTTTAATAAAGCATAATCACTTTTTAATCAAACAAGTACTATCTGCAAATTATATATATATATTGCAAATTAAACATAATAGTTTAAAATCTAAAATAGATATTATTTTTTGAACAAAAATATTTATATAAATAGATAAATGCTTATCATTATTTTTTGAACAATAATATTTATATAAATAGGTAAATGCTTATCATTATTTGTTATTAAAATAATATGAAATACACCAATTTAAATATAAATCAAAATAACATTAATATTTATAACTAATCATGCATTCGAAATGGACTTATTGTAACAATTAAAACACATATTTATCTACTCCCAAATCATCACGCATTTATCAACTAATTAATAATTCATAAAATGATCATTCAGAAAATATAATATACCATACGACTATGTGAGTGTGTGAGTGCATCAAGGTTATCAATCCCAAACAGTTCTTGCCAAGTGGCTAGAACATCTCTACCTCAGCCATGTTCTCATATTTGGCATTCCCCTCCACTCAGTCGCACTTAGATTTTCATTAATAGGTTAGTTACCCAAAATAATAGCTAAAGCAAAACAAAATATACATCCATAATATTTAATATTAAATCAACTTTCTAGTTCAGCAAATATAACATCACGATAATTACCTTCACACACATGGACAATTTCACATGCTAACATAATATTTCCTTCACAACGAGAAAAGTTACATATATAAGATGAAAGTGGCCATGAAATAGGAGGACACGTATTTTATTTGCTAGGAAAGGATTGTGCACTATAATTATGACCAATCTAGGGCTCGTGTGCATAAATGCCGAAGCGGTTCAAGTAATCTCCGGCACGTCCATAGAAGCCAACAATTTTTCCCTTGGAACTTGATTTAAAATAATCTCCATACTGAGAGCCATAAGGACCATATTTTTTCTTATTGGTCGTGAATGTCAAAGATGTGATTAACTTAATATCTCTGTAGTTCCCAACATGTCCTTCAATTCTTGTCAGGTGTTCATCTTCCTTCAAGTTGATCTGCAGTTAAAATAACAATTCAAATATAATAAACATGCCTGCTTGAATCTCAAGCTAAAACAATAAATATATATTATGAATATTTCATATTAAAAGGACCCAAAGATTTTCAAATAAAAAATAAATTGAAGTAAAACAAAATTACAAATTTTATAAAAAATAATATTATTGTTCATAACCCCCTAATTTTGTTTATGTACATATATGTTTAAACTAATGCAATAAGAAAAAGTATTCCATTAACAAATTTTAATAAATTCAATATAAGTTATGTATTTAATACCAGAGTGGCACTGCCTCCGTTGCCTCCATGCTGAGGTGCGCTGATAACATAATCTTCTTTTTCACCCTTAAGACGATATTCAACCTGAATGGCATCGATAATATCTCCATGTCTTACTGTGATACTCTTGATACTGGAGTATGTACCATCCGTCCAACCAGATCCATCCTCACCACCCCACGGTCCCTCCACAGTGTAAAACGAATGTGCCTGAAAAAGAGTAAAAGAATAAACAATATATCGTGAAATCGAAGAAGAATAGATAATTTGGTGAAACGCAAGAAAGGGAGGGAAGGCCAATAACCAACCATTCTATACGGCTGATATTTTCTCGGCTTCAAACTAAAACGCGACTTGTATTGCAATTGCAAATTCGTAGTGCTGTAATAAGTTAATAATAACCCAACCAAAGATTTGATTTATTTATAGCAGAGCGTGTAGGAGGAGGAGTAAAGCTGTTCAAAAAGGAACTCTATAACTAAATGGTGAAAGGGTTGCGTAAAGATGCCTCTAAACCCACGTAATGATTATCCAATTGTGTCTGATGATTATCCAATATATACACCACAAGTTTTGTCAATGGCTGAAATATTCAAACGTTACGGTGATGATTATTTTTGTATCCGTATCATGTGCATTAATGGATCTAGACATAAAAAGCGTCCTTGTTCATCATCGCATTCATTTCATTTCAAGATGAAGTGCATAACTCTAGTAAGGAAGGACAAAAGTTGTGCAAGTTAAAACTGGCAACCGAGATCACGTACCCTAACGGAGGATGAACATGTCTTTCAAACCGGTAAAACTCTCTGATACAGTTCTATTTTAGTGTTGACAGTTCATCGGTTGCCTGCCTAATCTCGCTGTTCTATCATTGGTGACCACCTATACATTGCCCACTCAAGCCCTATAAAGCGTGTGTGTTGCCACCGGGGTGAAATAATCAAACCTTGTAGTGCATAGGTTACACTATGCATTTAATCCCCATCTATTGACCTCTGTGTGCTTCCACCACACTGTTGGATGGGTTCATAGTTGAATGAGCCTTTTGCATGTCCTTTTGTTATATATCTGAGCTGCCCATTGGTTATATGTTTTTGAGTTCTTAAGTTGTTTAGTCATAGTCCTTTGATAGTTAGCAACTGACCCGCAACCTTCCAGGCGTCCGCTTGGTGGGGTAAGGTACATAAGCCTATTCGCCAATGGTATTCCAAGGTGGGACCACTATGTTTATTGAATGAGAGCTTAAGGCATGGTGCACTCTCTAACCCTAGGCTACGTGTTGTGCTGCCAATGGTTGTATTGAAATGGGTAAAGCGAAATGCCTTGTACCTTTCCTCCATGCTGATCTCCAAGTTGTTGGATCTCATCAGCTTATATTGAGTTTTCTCCTCGAATGTTGCATTTTAATAGTCAACATTTACAGGTGAAGGTAAATGCAAGCTTTGTCGAGTCCACCTGGACTAGTGTGTTAGTGTTCATAGCTCAAATATGTATGTGGGTGTTTATATGGACTAATAACAAGGACTTATTAAATTGCGACATGTGTGCAATAGCGATGTGAATTCTATAGGTCCATCACATCATAAGGAATTAACACATACTCAACAAACATAGTATATAGCGTTCATTTTGATTTAAACTTGCGAGGAGATCCTTAGTCTTCGTTTAATGCCTAAATCTGTTCTCCTTGCCTTATTCCCCTACACAATATATTCTAGTGACGTGTTGACATGTATCGCTCATTTATTGTTGGATCTCGTTCCCTTACATTATGCCAAGCAGTCCAATGAGCGCATGACTTAGTAAAATGACTTGGTGCCAAATGCCATGCACTTTGTCTTAGCCTACTTTGTCTCCACAAGGCTAAATGCTTCATAAAAATGGAGAACCATGAGTCCCATAACAAGTGGAAAATTGAAAGGGCGGCAGGAATTGTTAGGCAACATGCTGCAAAGTTTAGTCTTATTTTATTTTAACAATGCATGGAGGCAAATAGAGGTCCAAGGACAGTGCAAAACATGGTTTTCTAAGTAATTTTGCTTAAAAAATGAATGTGTTAACCTACTCAAACATTAAAATAGAAACTATTACAAAAACAAGAAAATCTTGGATTTATTCATCATTTAAAAATTGAATGATTTCTACAGTTCTCCCTTAGTAAGAGTCTGGAAAAATATTTTTGATAAAATTTAAATTTAAATTTAAGCATGGGTTTCTACTTGTAATGATGAAACTAGCATGTACCCATGCTAGTTCCCATTTAGTTTTATGCCTACCTTCATCTGAGTGTCTTAATGTAGTAACATATTGAAAATGACTTACTTTCGTGTTAGACATGGCTCACAATCCAACCCCTACTCATCTCTACTTATGATGCAGGAGCATCTTGAATCACCCAAAACAATGATAATATTATTTTCTGTTCTTTTCAATTTTGGTGTTTACGGATACCCATTTGCTTGAATTATGAATCAGAACCTTCAAAATTTCCAAAAAGGCTAAGAACACAAGAACTTACTATTTTTAGTAACCCTATATCTGAGAAGCGGTTGAGGCCAAAATTTTCCCCAAAGATTTGAAATACTCAAATAAACATTCTTGGTAAATTTCAGCCCAAGATCATGTCTGGATTTCAAGATATTTTATTGTAAGAAAACTCCTATTTCTCTAATAAGAGGGCATATGACCCTAGAAATTGTATTTCAAATTTGTAGGGCTCTTTTACATGCAAGGTTAGTGAAGAAATGATGAAATAGTTTGCAGGTTGCTTAACCAATCGTTCTTGAGATCTTGTTCGGGTGTCTATTTGAAATATATAAATTGTTGTTATATTTGTTTTGGGTGGAGTCCACCTTCATCAAGGCTAACCCACCTTCATCAACTTCACCCTCACTTGTATTGGTTTATATACATTCATTCCCACCTCAATATCATTGCTCTATCACTTTAAGTGAGATCATTTGTATTGGAAGGGGGATTTATTTAAAGGCATTCATTGGGCACTTAATAATTGCAAATAAAAAGAAAGGATCATGAAAGAAAAATAAGACTAATTAGAGCACACTTCAACTCTAAAGGGGAATAACGTGATCAAATTTGCATCATAAATATATAGATTAAAAAAATGATAGGATAAGGTGGTGTACATCGTAGGTTTTCGGAGATGCAAATTTGTAGGTACATAAAAATGGGAAGTAAAAGTGGATATTTTCCTTAGAAAAGTATGAAAAAAATACTTAGACATTATAATCTACGATAATCAAGGTTATAGCAATGCATGCCATCAAACATAATTCTATACAAGTTTGTTGTAAAGGAAAATTTTATATAGATAATATGAAATTGTGAATGTGTTTAGATGGCACAAGGAAACTTATTTGATTTATATATATCACAAGGTTCTATGCCATAAAGTTCCTAATATTGGGTTAATAATAAGAAAGTTTACATAGACAAGATTAAAGTGACCATCTAGAATAGGGGAGACTTGTTTTATTTACTAGGATAAGTTCATGTGCTAATGTAATATTCCTTGAATATAACAATATAGCTTTCATAGATAAGGGGAGAGTGACCATGAAATAGGGAGACACTTGTTTTATAATCATTTTTGGTTTGTATAACTAGGTCATAAATATCCCAGAGAGTAAGTACTTAGACTTTCAAGTTAGTGACATCATACCTTTACTATTCAATTCCCAGTGCATGACTGCTTAACAAGTAGAAATTAATAGAACATCAAAAGAACCATAAATAAAAGAAATACATGTAACCCAGACCTTGGATGATTTTCTTCGCAATGAATGCTACAAATATTGATGCTTTATCAACAAGATATAGTCTTACATGAGTAGTGGTATATTTCTTGAACATCACTTAGGACCTCACAGATATACCATCAAACTACAACATTATACCATCACTAAAGATAACATTGGATTCTCGTTGTCTTAAGGTTCGGTTATGTAGACTGTAACAATAGTTTAATATTATTGAGCCTTCATAACAATTTAGCCTCACATGTTCACATCCAATACAATATATGGGACTAGAAATTGGAAATTAACTATGCAAAATATTAACACTTATTAGTTACCCAAGACTTGTTAGTTACACCATTCTTTATAGGAGTAGGGTTTAAGTGAAAATCCCACTCTATCATACATAACCAAAATCAAAAGTATATCACAACAATTTGGAGTAAGCCTTAATAATGACTCAAGGTCCTAAGGAGTCTTCACGGTTAATTATTTACTGCAGCTTTAATATTATGTCTTTTCAACACAGTATGAGCTCTTAAGAATGGACCTTTATCTTAGTCACCTAATACAAGTTTCTATAACCTAGATAATATGTTTCTTATGATCAATTTATTCATCATTCTAAACTAAACCCTCAATCATGGTCATACTTATAGGGGAATTAGTAACACTTTGAGGTTGAAACGAAGCACGCGTTTTTACCCTCAAAGATTACTCAAATATTGAACTCTACTAATCTTTATTTAGTGAATAGAATACACTATATCATTAGATCAGATCCCCGAGTCTCCTTAATAGTTAATATTTGGTAGGACTTCAACATAAAGGAAAAGTTTATTCTTAGAAATGATAGATCTATACTTGTGTGTTGATGGTAAGAAGAGATCGGTTTACCTATTGTATTGAGAAGTTCCTCTTTCCAGATATCTCATAAAGAAACAGTTACAACATGGGCATATATTAAGAAATGGGGAAAGTGCCCAAAAAACAAGGAATAAAACAACATCTACATAAGAATCCCTATTTGGCTCTAGTCAAGTGACTTTACTCAAAGTTTGAGTTCCAGTTGGTATGCTGAGAGGTGTTATACAGTCACAGCAGATGTGTGTACACTTTTATGATCCTGATTTAAATTGACGTCTACTAACTTAATTTAAACTATATCAAATGAATTTGTCGTCCCACACAATTACCGCCGTGCAAGTGTAAATTTCTGTATTTTATATTTTTATCTGTTTTCTTTCAACTGTTGGTCATAACTATCAATTAAAAAAAAAGTACTTACAGTAGGCTGCAAATTGCTCTATTTATGATTTTGCAACAAAATGTATTAAGAAAAATAACTTTGAATTAAACGAGAAAGGTTGGTGCTCTATAATCCTCTAGTTGGTTACAAGAGAATTTTGAATGGAGGTCTATATTTTTATTTTATTTCTTTCTTTTTTAAACGTTCGCAAAATTATAGTAGGGCATTTAAAAAGAGTGGATAAAATGTTGGGACATTGAAGTTAGATATTAATAGTCTTTGTTTAGCGTAGCATGCTTACATGCTTGCCAAATGTTCCTTCACCTCCCATTTTCCAGCTTGCACAATGATAGTGGCGTAGTGGGTACTTATGGTTTGTGAGGATGTGAAAAATCTCCATTATGGCAATTCCTACTTTACAGTTTGAAGTTGCAGTTGTGAGGTGAGTGTGGACAGAAAGTTAAAGAATTGCCTTTGCCTTCTATTTCTGCGAGAATCGATTACAGGAGGATATTTGCGGAGTAGACTGTAGTTGAAGGTAATAGTTTATTCAGCTTTCATCATTTATGCCTAGCTGATTTCCTTGTTCCTGTGTTGTTCTTCTATATTCAGTAAAATATTTTATGGTTTTTGTGCATAGTGTAGCTGACTTTAATAGAATCTAAATATCTAAACAACAATGATCCAAATGCTTGCAATTATACTTAATGGCTTATTTTCTTTAGAAAAGAAATTTCAATTTAATAAGAAGGCAGTAGTTATTCTCATCATGATTCATCACTGAGAGGCCTAAGAGTCTCTAGAATGAAGCATCCGTCCAAAGTGAAGAGCCACGCAAGGATTTCTTCCTCGCACTCTGTTTTTCCTTCATAGCTTAATGTAATTTTTGGAAGCAAACTTAGGATTTTTTCCACTAGAAAGCGTGCATGATGCATGTTTTGTGGTAGCCATTTCACTGAAAATGATGATTAGATCCAAGGATGTAAATCAATGACCTATAAGAAAGGCACAACCTATATTTTATAAGGAAGGCATGGTTCCATAAGAATGGAACTCAAGTAAAAACAAGAGATATTGTGTGCATTCTCTGTCAGTAAATTGGTAATTGAAATTGTATTTGGTGGAGGATACTAGTAATTGTAGAGTAGTAGTAATGTGGGCGAAGTTGTAATGCTTACTTGTGTTATTTCTTGTATCCTTCATTTTGTTACTTGATTGAGCTTTGTATTAGCGCTTAATGCGGCAAGGTTATTAGATCAAAGGTGGGGAATGTTACATGCTAGCCAAATGTAGCTTCAAATTACAGGCAAACAAATATGTAGCCACAAATCGATGCATGAAATTTGGGTGTTCATCTTTGTCATTCTTGTATGCATGACACCTAATACTTGGAAAAATCTATACACATGGGCATATCTATTCAAGGGTAGATTCATAGTCTAATTTTAGTGTGTATAATAAAAAACCATCGTGCATATCCTCTATTGTCATTAGGATAGACCTCACAATATTTATCTACATACTATAAATCATTGTCAAAAGGCTAATCTACCACACCAGAGAAACTAGCTTCTGATGTTTCTAGAGACGTGCCTAGCTAATTTCCTTCTTGCAAACTTCTCGTTGCCCTTCAAAAAATATAACTCTACTTCTGAGATTCTTTGTTTTTGAAATTTCTGGGTGAGTATATTTTGGGGGTTGCTTCTCTGTTCGGTCCTGTAAAGAGAATTATTCTTCAAGTTGATCTTTTCTATAGGTTATTGGGTTTAAGTTCATCCTGAAACTGTCACAATACATTCCCATATATTTTAAGTATCATGTAATTATGTATATTTATTTTAATGTAGATACAGATACTCTACCCATCCTAGCATTATGCAGACTTCTCATTGCCCTTCAAAAAATATAACTCTACTTCTGAGCTTCTTTGTTTTTGAAATTTTTGGGGTTGTTTCTCGGTTCGGTCCTGTAAAGAGAATTACTCTTCAAGTTGAACTTTCGAATAGGTTAATAGGGTTTAAGTTCATCCTGAAACTACCACTATGCATTCCCATATATTTTAAGTCATTTGACAAATAGTTTATGTGTCTCTTCTGTGCTTGAACATTTAACTGCATGTGTATCTAGGCTTAGAGAACTTTATTTTGGTGAGAAAGGATCAACTGCCTATTTAAACTATCTATATATTCTTATAACTATAGAAATGTAATGATAATAAGCAAATCATTTAAAACTATAACACAAAATAATTCTTTTATGAGAGGATTATTAATGTTGTCCCTATACATCGATTGCACTAGCATGGTAATATTGGATGCTATTTTTTAATGTATTGAAAAGATATATAATATTTATCTAACACAGAATTAAATCAATACAAATTATATTTTTGTTTACTAGTTACGACTTACAAAATACAAATTCTGCATGTTCAAAATAGAAAATATTGTGTGATATTAAAATGTTCAAAATTTGTGAGGAGATGTTTCATGTAGCAGCATAATTGTTATAAGTTGTAAGGTACTTGTGCATAGGTAACATATATTCTTAATCTTCATTAATTTTGGAAATAAAACTTACGTGCAGCCTGGTTATTTTGAATCCTTGATACCTGATTGTGCTCCACAACTTCTAGATTCATTTGAAAGTATTCTTGCTGGTAAGATATTTGTAAAGTACTCATTCCATCAAAAAAGTTACATGAAGTAAATAATCCACTTAATTACCACATCTCAAGTAAAAGATAAATCTCATAAATATGAATCTTGATAATAGTCAATAAATCTTACATAATCACGTGTTCAATCCATGTGATAGCACTATAAAAAGAATATACAAAGTTCAATAGGCTTTTATTCCATAATACATCCAATTACAAGTTACAATAATCATGTATAATAAATATAATAAATCAAACAAACTCTCCAGTCGTCAAGAACCTAAATGGTCCTCCTACGAGCTAATAGATGGGAACATGCCTCAGGCACTTTTCCACCCAACCATGATGTAATTATGCTTCCTCAGATCCCTTCATGACATGAAGGATACTCAACCCTACATGAAATGTCTAGCTACCTAGAAACAACTGGCAGGAGGGAACACCTAATGCAACCTAAAGTCTAATGTGCAATTCTAAATAATGAAATACAAATTGTCTCACAATAGGATGTGGCAGAGATATATATCAATAAAGTTTTTCTAGACAAATATTCATCTTTTTCAATAACTGCTCACTTAGATCTAAGCCTTAGAAAAATAGTTACCAGTTCAATTCCCAAAAAGAGGAAAAGCCATCTCTAATAATCCACATTCGACATCTTAGCTCAAAAGCCACCCCTATCACACATAATAGATAATATCCCATATTCTCCTAAACCATTCTAATCCCTTTCCCATTGTACAATCAATGGACATACATTTCAAGAAATAAAATCAATAATGATGTATGCCTACTCCACTCTCAAACAATGAGTTTTTATGCACAATCAATAGGAATACAATTCAATAGATGCTAGTAATATAAAAGATGGCATTTACATAGATATACAAATAGTAAGTATACTCAATGATTTTGAAGATTTAAGCTTGATCTATGAATTCATAATCAAATCAATAACACATGCTTTTGCCTAAATATAGTTTATTAATTCTTTTCTTTGCATCCAACGAGAGTGCACTTTTAAGCAATAATTCAATAAAAAGTTTCATTTATTCATTAACATACACATAAAAAACTATAACATTGATTATAATCCCTAACATGTAGTTCTTTCCTTTCAATATCCACTAAGAAACTAGAGTTAAAAATTTTTCTACCTGAAGTTGGTTTTTATTTTCAATCATTTATGATAACAAGGATTTCAAATAGTGTGCATTATTTGCCTATATAATTTTATTTAATAGAATAATGGCATAGGTATATTAAAAAAAACATTATCTCTACTACAACAAAGAATTAATTTGCCATGAGGATTCAATAAGTAAGGCTACTAAAATACCATAAGGTCTGCTCATATATATATATATATATATATATATATATATATATATATATATATATATATATATATATATATATATATATATATATATATATATATATATATATAATGCATCAGGGATTTATGTAAAATAGTGATAGGAATTTATGTAGATATGTATATATAATAATAACATCATATTTCTCTAATTAAACATCTTTCATAAATGTCCCCTATGAATCTAAAATTAAGATTTTCAATCTGCAAGCAAGTTTTACAATCTCACTCAAAATAAGGTCGCAATAGGGATTTAAAAAAGAGATACTACTATTTAACAACTTCAATATTTCTAAAAGAACATTATTAAAAGCGAAGGATTAAGAAGAAATTTGATGAAATATATCCTAAATCTTCTTAGAGAACCCTACTGTCTGCTATAGGAATTAAGATTTAGTGATACAGGAAAACAAAAAAAGTCTAATATAGGAACTATTACCAGTCTACTAAAGGAACACTAAGCTATTATAAAAAGACAACAAGCTGCTACAGGAACTGCTAATCAGGCTATAGGAACTTCTAAGAAGTTTGTTACAATGATAAAAATAGGTAAAAAGATAGCTACATAATTTAAAGTTTGACAGTAGGTAAAAGATTAAAGTTTAATCTGCTATAGAATTTATCTTATCAAGCTATAGGGACAATGATCAAGTTACAAGCAATTATAAATTAAGCTATAGGAAATATTGCTTATTTTGTAGGCTAAAGCTTTGCAAACCAATCAAAATATACTGGCCATCATGGCTTTCAAAGGTTGATCTTCAAAAAAAATGAAGAGAGCCAAAACAATAGGCATGAGCTTAATAAATTATAGAAACCAAGGGATAGGTTTTAACAGTCATAAAACTTATTATTTGGGCTATCATTAGTAGGTCGTCAAATAGAAAACAGGGTCAGAATTTTAATAGGTCATAGTCAACAAAGAGAGGCTGATTTGGGATGAGTTTAGGATTTTGGTGCCTATAGAAAATAGAGGTAAAAGATGGTTGGTGAGAGGGATGAGATCTAAGGGATGTCAAGCCAAAATAAAAGAGGCCAAATGCCCATAAACAAAAGGTAGATTCCAAATAGCAAGAAGGAAAAGAACGTAGACCAGATTTACTATGGTTTAATAGTCATATGCAACCATATTCTTTTGCAATTTAAAACAAAGAAAATACCGAGAATCTTAGTAGAGAAAGATGGTCAATTCTACCTTTGTTGCTTCCCTTCACTGTTGCCTTCTGTTGCTGGCTATAGAAATATAATGGTGTCCTTTTTGCTACTACCAAAACATGCTTTTCTCACACCCAAAATAAATCATGTCCACTTTTTGCTAAACTGCTCACTATCTACAGCGAATATCTTCAAATCCCTTCTAGGTTTTGTTCTCCCCTTTGCTAGGTTTCTAGAACAGTTTATAGTTTTAAATTCTGTTTAGAAATAACAATGTTATCGTTGTTTTACCATGACTGGTTTTCAAAAATGCCCCTCCTTTTTTCTTTTTATTCAAAACCTCCCTAATCTTGACGTCCAAAATTAGGTTTTTGTCCTCCTTTTTATAACTAATCAATACTTATGTTTTGAATGAGATTTTCCATAAAAAAAAAGATCTCAAATTTCTTTTTAAATAGAATAAAATATTTTTATTTAAATTTCTATCACTTGCATGACAAGAACTATATATATATTTCTGTCATTTGTATGACAGTAAAATATTTTAATTCTTTTAATTAGATTTCTAAATATAATAACAATATAATCTATCTATTTTAAATAAAATATAATTGCTCAAATCAACAAGATGTATTTGCAATAATAATAATATATATCTATTTTTAATAAAGCATAATCACTTTTTAATCAAACAAGTACTATCTGCAAATTATATATATATATTGCAAATTAAACATAATAGTTTAAAATCTAAAATAGATATTATTTTTTGAACAAAAATATTTATATAAATAGATAAATGCTTATCATTATTTTTTGAACAATAATATTTATATAAATAGGTAAATGCTTATCATTATTTGTTATTAAAATAATATGAAATACACCAATTTAAATATAAATCAAAATAACATTAATATTTATAACTAATCATGCATTCGAAATGGACTTATTGTAACAATTAAAACACATATTTATCTACTCCCAAATCATCACGCATTTATCAACTAATTAATAATTCATAAAATGATCATTCAGAAAATATAATATACCATACGACTATGTGAGTGTGTGAGTGCATCAAGGTTATCAATCCCAAACAGTTCTTGCCAAGTGGCTAGAACATCTCTACCTCAGCCATGTTCTCATATTTGGCATTCCCCTCCACTCAGTCGCACTTAGATTTTCATTAATAGGTTAGTTACCCAAAATAATAGCTAAAGCAAAACAAAATATACATCCATAATATTTAATATTAAATCAACTTTCTAGTTCAGCAAATATAACATCACGATAATTACCTTCACACACATGGACAATTTCACATGCTAACATAATATTTCCTTCACAACGAGAAAAGTTACATATATAAGATGAAAGTGGCCATGAAATAGGAGGACACGTATTTTATTTGCTAGGAAAGGATTGTGCACTATAATTATGACCAATCTAGGGCTCGTGTGCATAAATGCCGAAGCGGTTCAAGTAATCTCCGGCACGTCCATAGAAGCCAACAATTTTTCCCTTGGAACTTGATTTAAAATAATCTCCATACTGAGAGCCATAAGGACCATATTTTTTCTTATTGGTCGTGAATGTCAAAGATGTGATTAACTTAATATCTCTGTAGTTCCCAACATGTCCTTCAATTCTTGTCAGGTGTTCATCTTCCTTCAAGTTGATCTGCAGTTTAAATAACAATTCAAATATAATAAACATGCCTGCTTGAATCTCAAGCTAAAACAATAAATATATATTATGAATATTTCATATTAAAAGGACCCAAAGATTTTCAAATAAAAAATAAATTGAAGTAAAACAAAATTACAAATTTTATAAAAAATAATATTATTGTTCATAACCCCCTAATTTTGTTTATGTACATATATGTTTAAACTAATGCAATAAGAAAAAGTATTCCATTAACAAATTTTAATAAATTCAATATAAGTTATGTATTTAATACCAGAGTGGCACTGCCTCCGTTGCCTCCATGCTGAGGTGCGCTGATAACATAATCTTCTTTTTCACCCTTAAGACGATATTCAACCTGAATGGCATCGATAATATCTCCATGTCTTACTGTGATACTCTTGATACTGGAGTATGTACCATCCGTCCAACCAGATCCATCCTCACCACCCCACGGTCCCTCCACAGTGTAAAACGAATGTGCCTGAAAAAGAGTAAAAGAATAAACAATATATCGTGAAATCGAAGAAGAATAGATAATTTGGTGAAACGCAAGAAAGGGAGGGAAGGCCAATAACCAACCATTCTATACGGCTGATATTTTCTCGGCTTCAAACTAAAACGCGACTTGTATTGCAATTGCAAATTCGTAGTGCTGTAATAAGTTAATAATAACCCAACCAAAGATTTGATTTATTTATAGCAGAGCGTGTAGGAGGAGGAGTAAAGCTGTTCAAAAAGGAACTCTATAACTAAATGGTGAAAGGGTTGCGTAAAGATGCCTCTAAACCCACGTAATGATTATCCAATTGTGTCTGATGATTATCCAATATATACACCACAAGTTTTGTCAATGGCTGAAATATTCAAACGTTACGGTGATGATTATTTTTGTATCCGTATCATGTGCATTAATGGATCTAGACATAAAAAGCGTCCTTGTTCATCATCGCATTCATTTCATTTCAAGATGAAGTGCATAACTCTAGTAAGGAAGGACAAAAGTTGTGCAAGTTAAAACTGGCAACCGAGATCACGTACCCTAACGGAGGATGAACATGTCTTTCAAACCGGTAAAACTCTCTGATACAGTTCTATTTTAGTGTTGACAGTTCATCGGTTGCCTGCCTAATCTCGCTGTTCTATCATTGGTGACCACCTATACATTGCCCACTCAAGCCCTATAAAGCGTGTGTGTTGCCACCGGGGTGAAATAATCAAACCTTGTAGTGCATAGGTTACACTATGCATTTAATCCCCATCTATTGACCTCTGTGTGCTTCCACCACACTGTTGGATGGGTTCATAGTTGAATGAGCCTTTTGCATGTCCTTTTGTTATATATCTGAGCTGCCCATTGGTTATATGTTTTTGAGTTCTTAAGTTGTTTAGTCATAGTCCTTTGATAGTTAGCAACTGACCCGCAACCTTCCAGGCGTCCGCTTGGCGGGGTAAGGTACATAAGCCTATTCGCCAATGGTATTCCAAGGTGGGACCACTATGTTTATTGAATGAGAGCTTAAGGCATGGTGCACTCTCTAACCCTAGGCTACGTGTTGTGCTGCCAATGGTTGTATTGAAATGGGTAAAGCGAAATGCCTTGTACCTTTCCTCCATGCTGATCTCCAAGTTGTTGGATCTCATCAGCTTATATTGAGTTTTCTCCTCGAATGTTGCATTTTAATAGTCAACATTTACAGGTGAAGGTAAATGCAAGCTTTGTCGAGTCCACCTGGACTAGTGTGTTAGTGTTCATAGCTCAAATATGTATGTGGGTGTTTATATGGACTAATAACAAGGACTTATTAAATTGCGACATGTGTGCAATAGCGATGTGAATTCTATAGGTCCATCACATCATAAGGAATTAACACATACTCAACAAACATAGTATATAGCGTTCATTTTGATTTAAACTTGCGAGGAGATCCTTAGTCTTCGTTTAATGCCTAAATCTGTTCTCCTTGCCTTATTCCCCTACACAATATATTCTAGTGACGTGTTGACATGTATCGCTCATTTATTGTTGGATCTCGTTCCCTTACATTATGCCAAGCAGTCCAATGAGCGCATGACTTAGTAAAATGACTTGGTGCCAAATGCCATGCACTTTGTCTTAGCCTACTTTGTCTCCACAAGGCTAAATGCTTCATAAAAATGGAGAACCATGAGTCCCATAACAAGTGGAAAATTGAAAGGGCGGCAGGAATTGTTAGGCAACATGCTGCAAAGTTTAGTCTTATTTTATTTTAACAATGCATGGAGGCAAATAGAGGTCCAAGGATAGTGCAAAACATGGTTTTCTAAGTAATTTTGCTTAAAAAATGAATGTGTTAACCTACTCAAACATTAAAATAGAAACTATTACAAAAACAAGAAAATCTTGGATTTATTCATCATTTAAAAATTGAATGATTTCTACAGTTCTCCCTTAGTAAGAGTCTGGAAAAATATTTTTGATAAAATTTAAATTTAAATTTAAGCATGGGTTTCTACTTGTAATGATGAAACTAGCATGTACCCATGCTAGTTCCCATTTAGTTTTATGCCTACCTTCATCTGAGTGTCTTAATGTAGTAACATATTGAAAATGACTTACTTTCGTGTTAGACATGGCTCACAATCCAACCCCTACTCATCTCTACTTATGATGCAGGAGCATCTTGAATCACCCAAAACAATGATAATATTATTTTCTGTTCTTTTCAATTTTGGTGTTTACGGATACCCATTTGCTTGAATTATGAATCAGAACCTTCAAAATTTCCAAAAAGGCTAAGAACACAAGAACTTACTATTTTTAGTAACCCTATATCAGAGAAGCAGTCGAGGCAAAAATTTTCCCCAAAGATTTGAAATAGTCAAATAAACATTCTTGGTAAATTTCAGCCCAAGATCATGTCTCGATTTCAAGATATTAAAGTTGTTGTTTTCGAGGTTCATCGAAAAAGTTTCGGAATCAATTTTGAGGCACTTAGAGGTTTTGTAACATCCCAAAATTTGGCCGAAAATCAAAATATCACGTAACGAGACATTTTGTGTACCCTCAGTTTTGCGTAAGCTTACCAACGCATCAAACAGTTTGTCAATCGGACACCCGGTTCAAAAGTTATGGCTCCCGGAAGTTGGGCTACCTAGTTTCTTAATTTTAAAATTTTGAAAATTATTTCTTGGGTGGGAAAAAAGGGACAGTTGGGTTCATTTTGGTGCCCAAGTGGGACTTACACATTGCAAAGAAAGCTGACATTGGGGAAATTACAGTAAGTGGTGTTGATGCCTATTTATAGCCTATTTTTAATAGTTCCAAAGGCAGTGGGAGGGAGGGAAGTTATTGGCAAGTCATGTCCATGCCAATGCGGAGGTCAAAAGATATCAAGAGATAGCCCCAGAAGGGTCCGTAAGTCACATATTTTTATTGTCAGAAAACTCATATTTCTGTAATAAGAGGGCATATGACCCTAGAAATTGTATATCAGATTTGTAGGGCTCTTTTACATGCTAGGTTAATGAAGAAATGATGAAATAGTTTGCAGGTTGCTTAACCAATCTTTCTTGAGATCTTGTTCGGGTGTCTATTTGAAATATATAAATTGTTGTTATATGTGTTTTGGGTGGAGTCCACCTTCATCAACTTCACCCTCATTTGTATTGGTTTATATACATTCATTCCCACCTCAATATCATTGCTCTATCCCTTCAAGTGAGATCATTTGTATTGGAAAGGGGATTTATTTAAAGGCATTCATTGGGCACATAATAATTGCAAATAAAAAGAAAGGATCATGAAAGAAAAATAAGACTAATTAGAGCACACTTCGACTCTAAAGGGGAATAATGTGATCGAATTTGCATCATCAATATAAAGATTAAAAAAATTGATAAGATAAGGTGGTGTACATCGTAAGTTTTCGGAGATGCAAATTTGTAGGTACATAAAAATGGGAAGTAAAAGTGGATATTTTCCTTAGAAAAGTATGAAAAAAATACTTAGATGTTATAATCTATGATAATCAAGGTTATAGCCATGCATGTCATCAAACATAATTCTATACAAGTTTGTTGTAAAGGAAAACTTCACATAGATAAAATGAAATTGTGAATGTGTTTAGATGGCACGAGGAAACTTATTTGATTTATATATACCACAAGGTTCTATGCCATATGATGTGATAGTTCATAATATTGGGTTAATAATAAGAAAGCTTACATAGACAAGATTAAAGTGACCATCTAGAATAGGGGAGACTTATTTTATTTACTAGGAGAAGTTCATGTGCTAACGTAATATTCCTTGAATATAACAATATAGCTTTCATAGATAAGGGGAGAGTGGCCACGAAATAGGGAGACACTTGTTTTATCTGCTAAGAAAAGACCATGTGCTATAGATATGACTAGTTTAGGATTCATGTGTCTAAGAATTCACAAGATCTACTGAACAGAATGCAAGTATCAAATTGAAGTAGATTGGAAGTCAAAACGACAAGTACATATAGCCCTGAGTAACCTTGAGTTAATGGGAGTCAATCCCATGACTTAAGGAGATCTCAAGTAGATGTGGCAAGCTAAGTGGAGTGAAAGAGTTCGAAGGACTCTTCATAACTACCACACACCCAGTTGAGGTGTCTTATGCCATGTGCATAAAATGAGGCTTCCAAATGAGGCCAAATGAAAGCCAAATGAAATGTGTACACTAATACCCCCCCTTAAGCACAACTTAGGTGGGTGTAAAAGATGGGTCTCGGCAACAAGGCCTGATGAGGCACCCGTGTACAAAAAAAACTCTCATAAGTGGAGAAAGGTAGAAAACCCAATGGGAAAAAACTACCCCCCAAAGGAGAAAAAACAAGAAAGTGTACTAGACACTTTACAAAATACCCGAAGGTGATAATCCTGCTATGAAGAATCACTGGAAGCCTTCTGTGAAGTAACTCTGAACTCTGATGTAGCAACAAGTAATGATGATGTTGTAGTGGAAGTGTTCGTGACACATCTCAATACAATGCGGGAAAAATGTTAAAGAATGATGGAGTAGTGGAAGTGATCTTGATATATCTCTGTGGAAGTGCTCTTGGCACAACTTGGAAATGCACTCGACACACCTCTATGAACCCCCCCGTAATTCAATATTTTTATCCCAGTATTATATGTGGCACTTTATAAATTAGTGCATGAATAACCCCCATAACTGAAAAAATGGAAAGAAAGTGTGGCAGTGTTCTAGACAGGACTCAATGAAGTGCTCTTGACATGATTCTATGGAAGTGCTCTTTGGCACAACTCTAAAATGTTCAAGGCACATTCTATACACCCCCCCAGATTCAGGATTAGGTGACTCCCCAGAATTGTGGCACTTTATAACTTAGTGCGTTATTACAATATAAATAGGTTAGATGCATGGGAAATGTGAAAATATTCACTTTTCCAAAAAGCGGTGCTCAATTTTGAGGTACAGAGCAAAAGTTATCACAAAAACAAGTTCCCGCAAAGTAGACCTATTTTAATAAATTGGCACTAATTAGCAAAAAAAAATGCCCATGGCGAGAGGGAAACTAGCCTTCCAACGACTCGTTGGATTCGGCAAAGAATGAGAAATACAATGGTTTAATTTTGTGAGGGGGAATTGGCCTCCTGCCAACCCGGGCCTCACCCTTCGTCTTCGACAAGCGAAAATACAAGGATTTTTAAAAACCATAATTCCTTGAAATCAATTTGCCCCAAAGTTTTAAATGTCCTGCCCCTGTTTCAACACAAAACACATTGCCTATTTTGATAACAATTTGATAAGTAATAATTTTAAATGCTTTCAAAACAAAATTAGGGCATAATTTTGATATTTCAAGCCCAAATTTCAGGGCACAATAAGGTGGAAATGCAAAAAGAAACAGGGGCATCTAGGTGGGAGCAGCAGAGGCGGCCAGAAGAGAGCTTCTAGAGCTCATGGAGTGAACAGAGGAATTTGGGGTCGAAATTGCACTTCACAGGTATATTTTGAGGCTGTGTATGGTGTCCTCTCTGTAGTTTTATGGCACCATTGGGGGCGATTTACCCTTGAATGCTGTAGAGGCAGCCAGAGAATGGCGGCTAGATGACATGCAAGAGTTGATTTAACCCCTTTCTCAAACTAAATCTGCCTTCGCACAGCACAAATCAGGAGTCGATTTGCTTCGTGGCTCAGATGTGTGTGACCGCCGGTGTGTCTGAAGGTTGTTCGTTGCTAGACGCTGTAGCTCTGTGCGCTTACGGCATAGCAGGGGCTTCTGAGAGTGGGGCATCTAGGCCCTTTGCAAACCCCTTGTCACCGTCACCATTCCCCTTCCTCAAATGTCGCTTCCTAATGCCAAACGGGACACACAGCCCACAATCGAGCCTCTCAACAGGCCGATTTTCTCAGACGTGGGCCTCAGGCAGATCGTTAAACTTGAACAGAGAAATGGGTGCTGAGAGAGGAAACATCCATGCTGAAGTTGAACAGGAGATTTCACACCTTTTAGGGACACCAATCGGCCACAATAACCCTCTAATCGCCAATAATGGCAGTCGGAAACCACAAATCAGAGGCTTTGATAATGGCAAAAATCTTCACAAACAACAATGAAGCCATCGATCAGAGGAATTCAAATAGTCTGAGAGGCCAAAAAATGACTTAATCCTCCAAATCATTTGCCAAAAAATGGCCTGGAAAATTTGACGACTTTGTGACTCCAAAACGAACTAGCAAACAATCTCAGATTGCTCTGATGCCATCTACGAATTCACAAGATCTACTGAACAGAATGCAAGTATCAAATTGAAGTAGATTACAAGTCAAAATGACAAGTACATATAGCCCTGAGTAACCTTGAGTTAATGGGAGTCAATCCCATGACTTATGGAGATCTCAAGTAGATGTGGCAAGCTAAGTGGAGTGAAAGAGTTCGAAGGACTCTTCATAACTACCACACACCCAGCTGAGGTGTCTTATGCCATGTGCATAAAATGAGGCTTCTAGATGAGGCCAAATCAAAGCCAAATGAAACCAAATGAAATGTGTACACTAATAATGTGCATAAATATCAAGCGGTCTAGGTAATCTCAAGTGTGTATATTGAATCCAATAATTGACATATAATTTTAAGATTTTTGTGACTTACTTGCGAGTTGATGCCATGATATTATGGGTATCTCTAATGATATTGCAATGCATAAAATTATTCTGTTGCCTCGTGTTTAACCAGTTTTTAAAAAACTTAGAAAGATGCATCCAAAGGTCACTTTAACGGGTAAAGACAAGATTGAAAAGAGGTTGAAAGTAGTATTTATTACACAAATTGATTATTCCCCATTCATTTATAGTACGATTCCTATGGAAAAACCTAATGGATGTGTTCACATATTTATTAACTTTAGAAAAGTAAAAAACACATCACCTAAGGATGGCTTCCCATTGCCTAATATTGATACGATTTTAGATTCTATTGTAGGGCATGAGATATTACCATTTATGGATGGATTTTCTAGTTATTATCAAATTCTTCTCAGCGACAAAGATTAACACAAGACTACTTTTTCCACTCCATGGCTACACTTTCTTACGGTTTCATGTCTTTTGGATTGAAAACTTGTTTGGATATCCCGTACAATTAAGATCAAATAGAGTGATTAAATTGCAAAAATAACACAATGCTCAAAAACTAGTTGTAACTATGATTGTATTGATGAAAGGTATCAAGGGCCTCTTCATGGGGGAAACCTCCTTGCAAGAGAAAATATCTCTTACAAAATGTGATTCCAACATCATAATTACTTTATTACAACATCAATATATACTCCTCACAAAGGGTGGGCTAAAAGGTACTCTTGATGTTTAGATTAACACTCTTGTGGAAACCCCCGCACATGTGAACACCTAGTATGGGAATCCTCCAAACATGGGATGCAGTATGTAGGACAACCTTTGGGATTGAGATGTTGGATATTCATAGGATTTCCAACGAGCTCTTTTGATGCACTTGTAGGGAAAAGGGAGGAGGAAGAACTAAAAACGTAAACCTATTTTAATAAGGTGATGTGCAAAACACAACCTTTCTATTTGTGCTGGGCAAACTACAGAGCTTTTAATAGACGATGGGGCAAAAAGACACAACCAAAAAAATGAAGGGCACAAGCTTTGCATGTTGATTGATTTTCAAAATGTTATAGGTGGCCTAAATGGATCAACTAGACACAAATACAAAGATCAAGGTTATAAATACAAATGGAAAGACAAAGATAAACTTAGAGGAAAAAATGACATAAACATGGTGAGTAAAGCTATTTATGCATGAAAACCAAGATAATCACAACCAGATATTAAGGGTATAAATATGTTTATCCCGCTATGCATGCCATTGTAGATGCAAAAAATAAGATAAAATACATGCTCAAAGGTCTGAATCTGCACACTCGAGATACACAATGCCAGAGTTTTGCTAGTAAAGTCTCTCACCTTTTTCGAATGATTCAAATGCAATATTTATAATTCTAGAGGAAGAGAAGGGAATGTGAGGAGAGAAGATATGTGGAAGAGAATAGAAGAACAAATTAATTCTCCCTTTTCCTTTGGATCCCACATGGAAAAAACCACTCTCTATTTGTCAGCATTAACAAAAACATTGAAGCTACTCATTGAATGTTGTGAAAATAGCTTGTTAGAGAAGGTGGAGGAGAGGGAAACAAATGAAATTTAAACCTACCCAATAACTTCTATTCATGCCTTTATTTCCCTACATGTTCCCCTTGTCTGCATGCTAAAATCTACCTCTATTCTTTGCATGATGGCCATCACTGTTTTGTTTTTCCATATTATTTTTTGTAGCTACTTACATGAGTTTTCATTAGAAATGAGGGCATTAGTATAATAAAGCCTTGGCTTTAATTCTTATATCCTTTTGTCATTAGGGAGAATATTATAAAACGTTACTCTCATAATATTTTGAACTTTAATAAGTCTTTCGCATTATTCTCTCCTCAATAAGTATTGTCCACACCCTCGCTTACCTCTATTTCTACCTTTTGAAAGGTCGTCTCATGAAACTTTTTCACTTTTTGATACTTCTTGGTATTTACGAGTCTTTGGATTTTATATATTTTGAACATTAATGGAGTCACCACTTTATTAATTTCCCCCTTTTGTAAATATCATTCGTGGCTCTCAATGACATGTATCTCCCTATAAATCTAAATCACTCGCTTTTAGTTTGGTATTACCTCGGTATTGTTTTAATCACCTTTAACCCTTCATGATTTTGATTTATCGAGCCCCACCCTACCCTTGTTTATGGTTAATGATTATAGTTAAATCTCCAATCTACTCGCAAGAGTAATATTATTTAATAAGATTTATTAAAAGGCCCCTTTGTTGTGGTCAGCCTTCTTTTATGAACCCCAAATTTTGTTTAAATGATTTTAAATGAATTCGAACAATATTTCAAAAATAGAAGTTTTTTTTGTTTACTATAAGGGATAACCAGTAACAACACAAGCACACAGAGATTACAAGACCAATAATAGAAAAGGGAGTAAAAAGACAACGAACACGGGCCAAGAGGCCTAAAATATTTTTTCTTTGTTTAATTAAAAAAGTGACAGAGTCACCTATACATATATTATCATAAGATATATTACGCATTATGAGTAAAATTCTATGATACAAAGTTTTTGGAGGTGAGAAGAACACCAAAGAAATGGAAACGATTGCAGCATCGGACAAGAACTAACCAAAACCAAGGAGAAACAAAAACCACACCCATGATATTTACTTGGGGCATGAATCATGAATATTGGCAAAAAGTAGAGGCACATGTCGAGGAATAGTAAACAATGATAGAGAAACAGATGGAGGCGAGGCGCCAGGTCGGGAGAATGGAGGCCGATGAATCGAATCGGTCCAAAGATCTCTCGTGCCTTAGTTGCCATCCCTACCGGTAATTGGAACTTGTGAGCCTAAAGTGCAGCTACGAGAGGATTGAAGAGAATCAGCCTAAGACCTTTTCTATAAGCACTGTATAGACAAGCAACTGCCAGAGAAGATTACAGCAAATGCATGGGAAATAATCCCCCCATGGGAGCCTCACCACTGTGAATGTTATATCCATCCAGGGCTTCCTTCCACCAGTCTCGATTGAAGGACTGCTCAAGCACCATTGGAAATCTAATGGACACAACATAATATCATGGGTCCTACACCAAGGCCTACATATTTTTGATCTATAGGGCCAAAGGAGGTATTACAGGAAACAGAAACAAAAATACAAATTACCCTTAAACTAAATTTGATTTAGTCAAGTATCACGATACAAATAAATACTAGAACACCAACATTCCACGCGCAAGAGATAATAGAGACAAATTGGTTATTCAACTGTAATACTAGTGTAAAATTTGATCTTAGTCACATTGGAGTAACGAGGTGATGGAATAAGATCCTAACCTAGGACAACTCGACCTAGATCCCAACCGAAGGCTAGATGGAGACAAATAATTGTTTCACATGTTGTTTGAAGATTCTAAGCATAACACAACATCACAACACATAAGAAATCGAGATCACTTAGTGCTTCAATCAAAGTAGGATGAATCATCTATAATCATTTTTGGTTTGCATAACTAGGTCATAAATATCCCAGAGAGTAAGTACTTAGACTTTCAAGTCAGTGACATCATACCTTTACTATTCAATTCCCAGTGCATGACTGCTTAACAAGTAGAAATTAATAGAACATCAAAAGAACCATAAATAAAAGAAATACATGTAACCCAGACCTTGCATGATTTTCTTCACAATGAATGCTACAAATATTGATACTTTATCGACAAGATATAGTCTTACATGAGTAGTGGTATATTTCTTGAACATCACTTAGGACCTCACAGATATACCATCAAACTAGAACATTATTCCATCACTAAAGATAACATTGGATTCTAGTTGTCTTAAGGTTCGGTTACGTAGACTGTAACAATAGTTTAGTATTATTGAGCCTTCATAACAATTTAGCCTCACATGTTCACATCCGATACAATAGATGTGACTAGAAATTGGAAATTAACTATGCAAAATATTAACACTTATTAGTTACCCAAGACTTGTTAGCTACACCATCCTTTATAGGAGTAGGGTTTAAGTGAAAATCCCACTCTATCATACATAACCAAAATCAAAAGTATATCAAAACAGTTTGGAGTAAGCCTTAATAATGACTCAAGGTCCTAAGGAGTCTTCACGGTTAATTATTTACTGCAGCTTTAATATTATGTCTTCTAAGGACATTCAACACAGTATGAGCTCCTAAGAATGGACCTTTATCTTAGTCACCTAATACAAGTTTCTATAACCTAGATAATATGTTTCTTACGATCAATTTATGCATCATTCTAAACCAAACCCTCAATCACGGTCATACTCATAAGGGAATTAGTAACACTTTGAGGTTGAAGGGAAGCACGCGTTTTTACCCTCAAAGATTACTCAAATATTGAACTCTACTAATCTTAATTTATTGAATAGAATACGCTATATCATTAGATCAGATCCTCGAGTCTCCTTAATAGTTAATATTTGGTAGGACATCCACATAAAGGAAAAGTTTATTATTAGAAATGATAGATCTATAGGTGTGTGTTGATGGTGAGAAGAGATCGGTTTACCTATTGTATTGAGAAGTTCCTCTTTCCAAATATCTCATAGAGAAACAGTTACAACATGGGCATATATTAAGAAATGGGGAAAGTGCCCAAGAAACAAGAAATAAAACAGCATCTACATAAGAATCCCTATTTGGCTCTAGTCAAGTGACTTTACTCAAAGTTTGAGTTCCATTTGGTAGTAGGGAACATTAGTAGCTATAAATAGATATGAATTTGTTTGAAATAAATTCAGTGCCTTTTATAAATTTTATTTTGAACAACAGAGCATGGGATACGTCTTTCTTATCACTTTTTTTTTTCCTTAATACTTGTTTTCCCTCCAAACTTTAGACTTAGGAACTATAGTCCACTAGATGATATTAGTTGAACTAATCTCAAATCTTATTATTTACGATGGGTTTCAACCATGGAAATTTAGCCTTATGTATTCATAATTTATGTTTTAGAATTTAGACTTTTAGCAAACTCAAATTTTCTTGACACTATAATCCGCATGACTAACATCAACTAAGTCACACAACTTTGAAACAAAACACGACTTTTGAACAACACCAAGATACATAAAATTAACCCCTAGCAAAGTCAGCACGATCATAGAAAACAACACACAAAGTGTCAAATAACCTGATTGTTCAAAACTTATGTTTTGAAAGTTTTAGTGCCCTGTAGCCTCCCATGAGAGCACCACCAAACTTATACAATGTGATTCCACATTCCTAGACTTGCACAAGAAATATACTTCTATATACGTAGAATTCATCCAAGGATAAGATAAATAAAGTCAACGATGTGATCATAAGTACCAGATCAACAATGTCTATCATAACTAACAAATGTTCGGCGATAATCATCAATGTTTAACTTACAAAGAAAATAAAGATAGTCCAGAATTGCGGATTTGACACAACTTTCTAGACACCGTCTGCTAGAGAGTCATGCACTGGGGTAATTACTTCCTACTCTCCGACACCATCGTTAGGAAGAATCCTTGTGGCCAACTTGTGTTCTCGTGTAGTAGACTCATGGCATCTCATGGATGAAGCAGTTCACATGACATCACACTCATCACACAATTCCTTATGACTTTGAGTATTATAGATAAGTATCTCTCTAGAGTATCAAGGTTCATTTCTTTGTTTGATTGTTCTTTATATTAATGAATTAGTTCTTTCCAACTGCTCTTTCCTCCTTTGCATTTAGATCATGTTGCGTATTTATAAGGATGTTCCTTTGTTCTCAACTTTTGGTTCTTATATTGTACCTTTTTTAGTCACATGGTCCATTCTTGTCCTTTGATGGACAATAATATATCGATTGAATTAATGGTGGACACCATAAATTTCTGGTGATACAACTTTGTGATACATATCAAATGTAAATCTTTTTCATAGAAAAGTATATAACACAAACATTATATAACATTATAATAAATGATAAACCTATACCAATGCATCTCATCATACATAAATCTATAGATATTTATTGCAAAGAAAGAGTTCGCATAGATAAGGTGAAAGGACCAATATGTCTAAATGGCATAAGGAGACTTATGTAATTTATATGTACCACAAGGCATCAAGCCATATGATACGTAAATATAATGTTAATGGCTTTAGAATAATAAAGTTTACATAGATAAGCTGAAAGCCACCATGGAATAGGGGGCAACTTGTTTTATTTACTAGGACAATTTCACATGCTAACATAATATTTCCTTCACAACGAGAAAAGTTACATATATAAGATGAAAGTGGCCATGAAATAGGAGGACACGTATTTTATTTGCTAGGAAAGGATTGTGCACTATAATTATGACCAATCTAGGGCTCGTGTGCATAAATGCCGAAGCGGTTCAAGTAATCTCCGGCACGTCCATAGAAGCCAACAATTTTTCCCTTGGAACTTGATTTAAAATAATCTCCATACTGAGAGCCATAAGGACCATATCTTTTCTTATTGGTCGTGAATGTCAAAGATGTGATTAACTTAATATCTCTGTAGTTCCCAACATGTCCTTCAATTCTTGTCAGGTGTTCATCTTCCTTCAAGTTGATCTGCAGTTTAAATAACAATTCAAATATAATAAACATGCCTGCTTGAATCTCAAGCTAAAACAATAAATATATATTATGAATATTTCATATTAAAAGGACCCAAAGATTTTCAAATAAAAAATAAATTGAAGTAAAACAAAATTACAAATTTTATAAAAAATAATATTATTGTTCATAACCCCCTAATTTTGTTTATGTACATATATGTTTAAACTAATGCAATAAGAAAAAGTATTCCATTAACAAATTTTAATAAATTCAATATAACTTATGTATTTAATACCAGAGTGGCACTGCCTCCGTTGCCTCCATGCTGAGGTGCGCTGATAACATAATCTTCTTTTTCACCCTTAAGACGATATTCAACCTGAATGGCATCGATAATATCTCCATGTCTTACTGTGATACTCTTGATACTGGAGTATGTACCATCCGTCCAACCAGATCCATCCTCACCACCCCACGGTCCCTCCACAGTGTAAAACGAATGTGCCTGAAAAAGAGTAAAAGAATAAACAATATATCGTGAAATCGAAGAAGAATAGATAATTTGGTGAAACGCAAGAAAGGGAGGGAAGGCCAATAACCAACCATTCTATACGGCTGATATTTTCTCGGCTTCAAACTAAAACGCGACTTGTATTGCAATTGCAAATTCGTAGTGCTGTAATAAGTTAATAATAACCCCACCAAAGATTTGATTTATTTATAGCAGAGCGTGTAGGAGGAGGAGTACAGCTGTTCAAAAAGGAACTCTATAACTAAACGGTGAAAGGGTTGCGTAAAGATGCCTCTAAACCCACGTAATGATTATCCAATTGTGTCTGATGATTATCCAATATATACACCACAAGTTTTGTCAGTGGCTGAAATATTCAAACGTTACGGTGATGATTATTTCTGTATCCGTATCATGTGCATTAATGGATCTAGAACAAAAATGCGTCCTTGTTCATCACCGCATTCATTTCATTTCAAGATGAAGTGCATAACTCTAGTAAGGAAGGACAAAAGTTGTGCAAGTTAAAACTGGCTACCGAGATCACGTACCCTAACGGAGGATGAACATGTCTTTCAAACCGGTAAAACTCTCTGATACAGTTCTATTTTAGTGTTGACAGTTCATCGGTTGCCTGCCTAATCTCGCTGTTCTATCATTGGTGACCACCTATACACTGCCCACTCAAGCCGTATAAAGCGTGTGTGTTGCCACCAGGGTGAAATAATCAAACCTTGTAGTGCATAGGTTACACTATGCATTTAATCCCCATCTATTGACCTCTGTGTGCTTCCACCACACTGTTGGATGGGTTCATAGTTGAATGAGCCTTTTGCATGTCCTTTTGTTATATATCTGAGCTGCCCATTGGTTATAGGTTTTTGAGTTCTTAAGTTGTTTAGTCATAGTCCTTTGATAGTTAGCAACTGACCCGCAACCTTCCAAGCGTCCGCTTGGCGGGGTAAGGTACATAAGCCTATTCGCCAACGGTATTCCAAGGTGGGACCACTATGTTTATTGAATGAGAGCTTAAGGCATGGTGCACTCTCTAACCCTAGGCTACGTGTTGTGCTGCCAATGGTTGTATTGAAATGGGTAAAGCGAAATGCCTTGTACCTTTCCTCCGTGCTGATCTCCAAGTTGTTGGATCTCATTAGCTTATATTGAGTTTTCTCCTCGAATGTTGCATTTTAATAGTCAACGTTTTCAGGTGAAGGTAAATGCAAGCTTTGTCGAGTCCACCTGGACTAGTGTGTTAGTGTTTATAGCTCAAATATGTATGTGGGTGTTTATATGGACTAATAACAAGGACTTATTAAATTGCGACATGTGTGCAATACCGATGTGAATTCTATAGGTCCATCACATCATAAGGAATTAACACATACTCAACAACATTTTGATTTAAACTTGCGAGGAGATCCTTAGTCTTCGTTTAATGCCTAAATCTGTTCTCCTTGCCTTATTCCCCTACACAATATATTCTAGTGACGTGTTGACATGTATCACTCATTTATTGTTGGATCTCGTTCCCTTACATTATGCCAAGCAGTCCAATGAGCGCATGACTTAGTAAAATGACTTGGTGCCAAATGCCATGCAGTTTGTCTTAGCCTACTTTGTCTCCACAAGGCTAAATGCTTCATAAAAATGGAGAACCATGAGTCCCATAACAAGTGGAAAATTGAAAGGGCGGTAGGACTTGTTAGGCAACATGCTGCAAAGTTTAGTCTTATTTTATTTTGACAATGCATGGAGGAAAATAGAGGTCCAAGGACAGTGCAAAGCATGGTTTTCTAAGTAATTTTTCTTAAAAAATGAATGTGCTTACCTACTCAAAAATTAAAATAGAAACTATTACAAAAACAAGAAAATCTTGCATTTATTCATCATTTAAAAATTGAATGATTTCTACAGTTCTCCCTTAGTAAGAGTCTGGAAAAATATTTTTGATAAAATTTAAATTTAAATTTAAGCATGGGTTTCTACTTGTAATGATGAAACTAGCATGTACCCATGCTAGTTCCCATTTAGTTTTATGCCTACCTTCATCTGAGTGTCTTAATGCAGTAACATATTGAAAATGACTTACTTTCGTGTTAGACTTGGCTCACAATCCAACCCCTACTCATCTCTACTTATGATGCAGGAGCATCTTGAATCACCCAAAACAATGATAATATTATTTTCCGTTCTTTTCAATTTTGGTGTTTACGGATACCCATTTGCTTGAATTATGAATCGGAACCTTCAAAATTTCCAAAAAGGCTAAGAACACAAGAACTTACTATTTTTAGTAACCCTATATCAGAGAAGCGGTTGAGGCAAAAATTTTCCCCAAAGATTTGAAATAGTCAAATAAACATTCTTGGTAAATTTCAACCCAAGATCATGTCTCGATTTCAAGATATTAAAGTTGTTGTTTTCGAGGTTCATCGAAAAAGTTTCGGAATCAATTTTGAGGCACTTAGAGGTTTTGTAACATCCCGAAATTTGGCCGAAAATCAAAATATCGCGTAACGAGACATTTTGTGGACCCTCAGTTTTCCGCAAGCTTACCAACGCATCAAACAGTTCGTCAATCGGACACCCGGTTCAAAAGTTATGGCTCCTGAAAGTTGGGCTACCTAGTTTCTTAATTTTAAAATTTTGAAAATTATTTCTTGGGTGGGAAAAAAGGGACGGTTGGGTTCATTTTGGCGCCCAAGTGGGACTTACACATTGCAAAGAAAGCTGACATTGGGGAAATTACAGTAAGTGGTGTTGATGCCTATTTATAGCCTATTTTTAATAGTTCCAGAGGCAGTGGGAGGGAGGGAAGTTATTGGCAAGTCATGTCCATGCCAATGCGGAGGTCAAAAGATATCAAGAGATAGCTCCAGAAGGGTCCGTAAGTCACATATTTTTATTGTCAGAAAACTCCTATTTCTGTAATAAGAGGGCATATGACCCTAGAAATTGTATATCAGATTTGTAGGGCTCTTTTACATGCTAGGTTAATGAAGAAATGATGAAATAGTTTGCAGGTTGCTTAACCAATCTTTCTTGAGATCTTGTTCGGGTGTCTATTTGAAATATATAAATTGTTGTTATATGTGTTTTGGGTGGAGTCGACCTTCATCAAGGCTAACCCACCTTCATCAACTTCACCCTCATTTGTATTGGTTTATATACATTCATTCCCACCTCAATATCATTGCTCTATCCCTTCAAGTGAGATCATTTGTATTGGAAAGGGGATTTATTTAAAGGCATTCATTGGGCACATAATAATTGCAAATAAAAAGAAAGGATCGTGAAAGAAAAAAAAGACTAATTAGAGTACACTTCAACTCTAAAGGGGAATAACGTGATCGAATTTGCATCATAAATATAAAGATTAAAAAAATTGATAGGATGAGGTGGTGTACATCGTAAGTTTTCGGAGATGCAAATTTGTAGGTACATAAAAATGGGAAGTAGAAGTGGATATTTTCCTTAGAAAAGTATGAAAAAAATACTTAGATGTTATAATCTATGATAATCAAGGTTATAGCCATGCATGTCATCAAACATAATTCTATACAAGTTTGTTGTAAAGGAAAACTTCACATAGATAAAATGAAATTGCGAATGTGCTTAGATGGCACGAGGAAACTTATTTGATTTATATATACCACAAGGTTCTATGCCATATGATGTGATAGTTCATAATATTGGGTTAATAATAAGAAAGCTTACATAGACAAGATTAAAGTGACCATCTAGAATAGGGGAGACTTATTTTATTTACTAGGAGAAGTTCATGTGCTAACGTAATATTCCTTGAATATAACAATATAGCTTTCATAGATAAGGGGAGAGTGGCCACGAAATAGGGAGACACTTGTTTTATCTGCTAAGAAAAGACCATGTGCTATAGATATGACTAGTTTAGGATTCATGTGTCTAAGAATTCACAAGATCTACTGAACAGAATGCAAGTATCAAATTGAAGTAGATTGGAAGTCAAAACGACAAGTACATATAGCCCTGAGTAACCTTGAGTTAATGGGAGTCAATCCCATGACTTAAGGAGATCTCAAGTAGATGTGGCAAGCTAAGTGGAGTGAAAGAGTTCGAAGGACTCTTCATAACTACCACACACCCAGTTGAGGTGTCTTATGCCATGTGCATAAAATGAGGCTTCCAAATGAGGCCAAATGAAAGCCAAATGAAATGTGTACACTAATACCCCCCCTTAAGCACAACTTAGGTGGGTGTAAAAGATGGGTCTCGGCAACAAGGCCTGATGAGGCACCCGTGTACAAAAAAAACTCTCATAAGTGGAGAAAGGTAGAAAACCCAATGGGAAAAAACTACCCCCCAAAGGAGAAAAAACAAGAAAGTGTACTAGACACTTTACAAAATACCCGAAGGTGATAATCCTGCTATGAAGAATCACTGGAAGCCTTCTGTGAAGCAACTCTGAACTCTGATGTAGCAACAAGTAATGATGATGTTGTAGTGGAAGTGTTCGTGACACATCTCAATACAATGCGGGAAAAATGTTAAAGAATGATGGAGTAGTGGAAGTGATCTTGACATATCTCTGTGGAAGTGCTCTTGGCACAACTTGGAAATGCACTCGACACACCTCTATGAACCCCCCCGTAATTCAATATTTTTATCCCAGTATTATATGTGGCACTTTATAAATTAGTGCATGAATAACCCCCATAACTGAAAAAATGGAAAGAAAGTGTGGAAGTGTTCTAGACAGGACTCAATGAAGTGCTCTTGACATGATTCTATGGAAGTGCTCTTTGGCACAACTCTAAAATGTTCAAGGCACATTCTATACACCCCCCCAGATTCAGGATTAGGTGACTCCCCAGAATTGTGGCACTTTATAACTTAGTGCGTTATTACAATATAAATAGGTTAGATGCATGGGAAATGTGAAAATATTCACTTTTCCAAAAAGCGGTGCTCAATTTTGAGGTACAGAGCAAAAGTTATCACAAAAACAAGTTCCCGCAAAGTAGACCTATTTTAATAAATTGGCACTAATTAGCAAAAAAAAATGCCCATGGCGAGAGGGAAACTAGCCTTCCAACGACTCGTTGGATTCGGCAAAGAATGAGAAATACAATGGTTTAATTTTGTGAGGGGGAATTGGCCTCCTGCCAACCCGGGCCTCACCCTTCGTCTTCGACCAGCGAAAATACAAGGATTTTTAAAAACCATAATTCCTTGAAATCAATTTGCCCCAAAGTTTCAAATGTCCTGCCCCTATTTCAACACAAAACACATTGCCTATTTTGATAACAATTTGAAAAGCAATAATTTTAAATGCTTTCAAAACAAAATTAGGGCATAATTTTGATATTTCAAGCCCAAATTTCAGGGCACAATAAGGTGGAAATGCAAAAAGAAATAGGGGCATCTAGGTGGGAGCAGCAGAGGCGGCCAGAAGAGAGCTTCTAGAGCTCATGGAGTGAACAGAGGAATTTGGGGTCGAAATTGCACTTCACAGGTATATTTTGAGGCTGTGTATGGTGTCCTCTCTGTAGTTTTATGGCACCATTGGGGGCGATTTACCCTTGAATGCTGTAGAGGCAGCCAGAGAATGGCGGCCAGATGACATGCAAGAGTTGATTTAACCCCTTTCTCAGACTAAATCTGCCTTCGCACAGCACAAATCAGGAGTCGATTTGCTTCGTGGCTCAGATGTGTGTGACCGCCGGTGTGTCTGAAGGTTGTTCGTTGCTAGACGCTGTAGCTCTGTGCGCTTACTGCATAGCAGGGGCTTCTGAGAGTGGGGCATCTAGGCCCTTTGCAAACCCCTTGTCACCGTCACCATTCCCCTTCCTCAAATGTCGCTTCCTAGTGCCAAACGGGACACACAGCCCACAATCGAGCCTCTCAACAGGCCGATTTTCTCAGACGTGGGCCTCAGGCAGATCGTTAAACTTGAACAGAGAAATGGGTGCTGAGAGAGGAAACATCCATGCTGAAGTTGAACAGGAGATTTCACACCTTTTAGGGACACCAATCGGCCACAATAACCCTCTAATCGCCAATAATGGCAGTCGGAAACCACAAATCAGAGGCTTTGATAATGGCAAAAATCTTCACAAACAACAATGAAGCCATCGATCAGAGGAATTCAAATAGTCTGAGAGGCCAAAAAATGACTTAATCCTCCAAATCATTTGCCAAAAAATGGCCTGCAAAATTTGACGACTTTGTGACTCCAAAACGAACTAGCAAACAATCTCAGATTGCTCTGATGCCATCTACGAATTCACAAGATCTACTGAACAGAATGCAAGTATCAAATTGAAGTAGATTACAAGTCAAAATGACAAGTACATATAGCCCTGAGTAACCTTGAGTTAATGGGAGTCAATCCCATGACTTATGGAGATCTCAAGTAGATGTGGCAAGCTAAGTGGAGTGAAAGAGTTCGAAGGACTCTTCATAACTACCACACACCCAGCTGAAGTGTCTTATGCCATGTGCATAAAATGAGGCTTCCAGATGAGGCCAAATGAAAGCCAAATGAAACCAAATGAAATGTGTACACTAATAATGTGCATAAATATCAAGCGGTCTAGGTAATCTCAAGTGTGTATATTGAATCCAATAATTGACATATAATTTTAAGATTTTTGTGACTTACTTGCGAGTTGATGCCATGATATTATGGGTATCTCTAATAATATTGCAATGCATAAAATTATTCTGTTGCCTCGTGTTTAACCAGTTTTTAAAAAACTTAGAAAGATGCATCCAAAGGTCACTTTAACGGGTAAAGACAAGATTGAAAAGAGGTTGAAAGTAGTATTTATTACACAAATTGATTATTCTCCATTCATTTATAGAATGATTCCTATGGAAAAACCTAACGGATGTGTTCACATATTTATTAACTTTAGAAAAGTAAAAAACACATCACCTAAGGATGGCTTCCCATTGCCTAATATTGATACAATTTTAGATTCTATTGTAGGGCATGAGATATTACCATTTATGGATGGATTTTCTAGTTATTATCAAATTCTTCTCAGCGACAAAGATTAACACAAGACTACTTTTTCCACTCCATGGCTACACTTTCTTACGGTTTCATGTCTTTTGGATTGGAAACTTGTTTGGATATCCCGTACAATTGAGATCAAATAGAGTGATTAAATTGCAAAAATAACACAATGCTCAAAAACTAGTTGTAACTATGATTGTATTGATGAAAGGTATCAAGGGCCTCTTCACGGGGGAAACCTCCTTGCAAGAGAAAATATCTCTTACAAAATGTGATTCCAACATCATAATTACTTTATTACAACATCAATATATACTCCTCACAAAGGGTGGGCTAAAAGGTACTCTTTATGTTTAGATTAACACTCTTGTGGAAACCCCCGCACATGTGAACACCTAGTATGGGAATCCTCCAAACATGGGATGCAGTATGTAGGACAACCTTTGGGATTGAGAAGTTGGATATTCATAGGATTTCCAACGAGCTCTTTTGATGCACTTGTAGGGAAAAGGGAGGAGGAAGAACTAAAAACGTAAACCTATTTTAATAAGGTGATGTGCAAAACACAACCTTTCTATTTGTGCTGGGCAAACTACAGAGCTTTTAATAGACGATGGGGCAAAAAGACACAACCAAAAAAATGAAGGGCACAAGCTTTGCATGTTGATTGATTTTCAAAATGTTATAGGTGGCCTAAATGGATCAACTAGACACAAATACAAAGATCAAGGTTATAAATACAAATGGAAAGACAAAGATAAACTTAGAGGAAAAAATGACATAAACATGGTGAGTAAAGCTATTTATGCATGAAAACCAAGATAATCACAACCAGATATTAAGGGTATAAATATGTTTATCCCGCTATGCATGCCATTGTAGATGCAAAAAATAAGATAAAATACATGCTCAAAGGTCTGAATCTGCACACTCGAGATACACAATGCCAGAGTTTTGCTAGTAAAGTCTCTCACCTTTTTCGAATGATTCAAATGCAATATTTATAATTCCAGAGGAAGAGAAGGGAATGTGAGGAGAGAAGATATGTGGAAGAGAATAGAAGAACAAATTAATTCTCCCTTTTCCTTTGGATCCCACATGGAAAAAACCACTCTCTATTTGTCAGCATTAACAAAAACATTGAAGCTACTCATTGAATGTTGTGAAAATAGCTTGTTAGAGAAGGTGGAGGAGAGGGAAACAAATGAAATTTAAACCTACCCAATAACTTCTATTCATGCCTTTATTTCCCTACATGTTCCCCTTGTCTGCATGCTAAAATCTACCTCTATTCTTTGCATGATGGCCATCACTGTTTTGTTTTTCCATATTATTTTTTGTAGCTACTTACATGAGTTTTCATTAGAAATGAGGGCATTAGTATAATAAAGCCTTGGCTTTAATTCTTATATCCTTTTGTCATTAGGGAGAATATTATAAAACGTTACTCTCATAATATTTTGAACTTTAATAAGTCTTTCGCATTATTCTCTCCTCAATAAGTATTGTCCACACCCTCGCTTACCTCTATTTCTACCTTTTGAAAGGTCGTCTCATGAAACTTTTTCACTTTTTGATACTTCTTGGTATTTACGAGTCTTTGGATTTTATATATTTTGAACATTAATGGAGTCACCACTTTATTAATTTCCCCCTTTTGTAAATATCATTCGTGGCTCTCAATGACATGTATCTCCCTATAAATCTAAATCACTCGCTTTTAGTTTGGTATTACCTCGGTATTGTTTTAATCACCTTTAACCCTTCATGATTTTGATTTATCGAGCCCCACCCTACCCTTGTTTATGGTTAATGATTATAGTTAAATCTCCAATCTACTCGCAAGAGTAATATTATTTAATAAGATTTATTAAAAGGCCCCTTTGTTGTGGTCAGCCTTCTTTTATGAACCCCAAATTTTGTTTAAATGATTTTAAATGAATTCGAACAATATTTCAAAAATAGAAGTTTTTTTTGTTTACTATAAGGGATAACCAGTAGCAACACAAGCACACAGAGATTACAAACCAATAATAGAAAAGGGAGTAAAAAGACAACGAACACGGGCCAAGAGGCCTAAAATGTTTTTTCTTTGTTTAATTAAAAAAGTGACAGAGTCACCTATACATATATTATCATAAGATATATTACGCATTATGAGTAAAATTCTATGATACAAAGTTTTTGGAGGTGAGAAGAACACCAAAGAAATGGAAACGATTGCAGCATCGGACAAGAACTAACCAAAACCAAGGAGAAACAAAAACCACACCCATGATATTTACTTGGGGCATGAATCATGAATATTGGCAAAAAGTAGAGGCACAGGTCGAGGAATAGTAAACAATGATAGAGAAACAGATGGAGGCAAGGCGCCAGGTCGGGAGAATGGAGGCCGATGAATCGAATCGGTCCAAAGATCTCTCGTGCCTTAGTTGCCATCCCTACCGGTAATTGGAACTTGTGAGCCTAAAGTGCAGCTACGAGAGGATTGAAGAGAATCAGCCTAAGACCTTTTCTATAAGCATTGTATAGACAAGCAACTGCCAGAGAAGATTACAGCAAATGCATGGGAAATAATCCCCCCATGGGAGCCTCACCACTATGAATGTTATATCCATCCAGGGCTTCCTTCCACCAGTCTCGATTGAAGGACTGCTCAAGCACCATTGGAAATCTAATGGACACAACATAATATCATGGGTCCTACACCAAGGCCTACATATTTTTGATCTATAGGGCCAAAGGAGGTATTACAGGAAACAGAAACAAAAATACAAATTACCCTTAAACTAAATTTGATTTAGTCAAGTATCACGATACAAATAAATACTAGAACACCAACATTCCACGCGCAAGAGATAATAGAGACAAATTGGTTATTCAACTGTAATACTAGTGTAAAATTTGATCTTAGTCACATTGGAGTAACGAGGTGATGGAATAAGATCCTAACCTAGGACAACTCGACCTAGATCCCAACCGAAGGCTAGATGGAGACAAATAATTGTTTCACATGTTGTTTGAAGATTCTAAGCATAACACAACATCACAACACATAAGAAATCGAGATCACTTAGTGTTTCAATCAAAGTAGGATGAATCATCTATAATCATTTTTGGTTTGCATAACTAGGTCATAAATATCCCAGGGAGTAAGTACTTAGACTTTCAAGTCAGTGACATCATACCTTTACTATTCAATTCCCAGTGCATGACTGCTTAACAAGTAGAAATTAATAGAACATCAAAAGAACCATAAATAAAAGAAATACATGTAACCCAGACCTTGCATGATCTTCTTCACAATGAATGCTACAAATATTGATACTTTATCGACAAGATATAGTCTTACATGAGTAGTGGTATATTTCTTGAACATCACTTAGGACCTCATAGATATACCATCAAACTAGAACATTATTCCATCACTAAAGATAACATTGGATTCTAGTTGTCTTAAGGTTCGGTTACGTAGACTGTAACAATAGTTTAGTATTATTAAGCCTTCATAACAATTTAGCCTCACATGTTCACATCCAATACAATAGATGTGACTAGAAATTGGAAATTAACTATGCAAAATATTAACAGTTATTAGTTACCCAAGACTTGTTATCTACACCATCCTTTATAGGAGTAGGGCTTAAGTGAAAATCCCACTCTATCATACATAACCAAAATCAAAAGTATATCAAAACAGTTTGGAGTAAGCCCTAATAATGACTCAAGGTCCTAAGGAGTCTTCACGGTTAATTATTTACTGCAGCTTTAATATTATGTCCTCTAAGGACATTCAACACAGTATGAGCTCTTAAGAATGGACCTTTATCTTAGTCACCTAATACAAGTTTCTATAACCTAGATAATATGTTTCTTACGATCAATTTATGCATCATTCTAAACCAAACCCTCAATCACGGTCATACTCATAAGGGAATTAGTAACACTTTGAGGTTGAAGGGAAGCACACGTTTTTACCCCAAAGATTACTCAAAAATTAAACTCTGCTAATCTTAATTTATTGAATAGAATACGCTATATCGTTAGATCAGATCCTCGAGTCTCCTTAATAGTTAATATTTGGTAGGACATCCACATAAAGGAAAAGTTTATTATTAGAAATGATAGATCTATAGGTGTGTGTTGATGGTGAGAAGAGATCGGTTTACCTATTGTATTGAGAAGTTCCTCTTTCCAAATATCTCATAGAGAAACAGTTACAACATGGGCATATATTAAGAAATGGGGAAAGTGCCCAAGAAACAAGAAATAAAACAATATCTACATAAGAATCCCTATTTGGCTCTAGTCAAGTGACTTTACTCAAAGTTTGAGTTCCATTTGGTAGTAGGGAACATTAGTAGCTATAAATAGATATGAATTTGTTTGAAATAAATTCAGTGCCTTTTATAAATTTTATTTTGAACAACAGAGCATGGGATACGTCTTTCTTATCCTTTTTTTTTCCTTAATACTTGTTTTCCCTCCAAACTTTAGACTTAGGAACTATAGTCCACTAGATGATATTAGTTGAACTAATCTCAAATCTTATTATTTACGATGGGTTTCAACCATGGAAATTTAGCCTTATGTATTCATAATTTATGTTTTAGAATTTAGACTTTTAGCAAACTCAAATTTTCTTGACACTATAATCCGCATGACTAACATCAACTAAGTCACACAACTTTGAAACAAAACACGACTTTTGAACAACACCAAGATACATAAAATTAACCCCTAGCAAAGTCAGCATGATCATAGAAAACAACACACAAAGTGTCAAATAACCTGATTGTTCAAAACTTATGTTTTGAAAGTTTTAGTGCCCTGTAGCCTCCCATGAGAGCACCACCAAACTTATACAATGTGATTCCACATTCCTAGACTTGCACAAGAAATATACTTCTATATACGTAGAATTCATCCAAGGATAAGATAAATAAAGTCAACGATGTGATCATAAGTACCAGATCAACAATGTCTATCATAACTAACAAATGTTCGGCGATAATCATCAATGTTTAACTTACAAAGAAAATAAAGATAGTCCAGAATTGCGGATTTGACACAACTTTCTAGACACCGTCTGCTAGAGAGTCATGCACTGGGGTAATTACTTCCTACTCTCCGACACCATCGTTAGGAAGAATCCTTGTGGCCAACTTGTGTTCTCGTGTAGTAGACTCATGGCATCTCATGGATGAAGCAGTTCACATGACATCACACTCATCACACAGTTCCTTATGACTTTGAGTATTATAGATAAGTATCTCTCTAGAGTATCAAGGTTCATTTCTTTGTTTGATTGTTCTTTATATTAATGAATTAGTTCTTTCCAACTGCTCTTTCCTCCTTTGCATTTAGATCATGTTGCGTATTTATAAGGATGTTCCTTTGTTCTCAACTTTTGGTTCTTATATTGTACCTTTTTTAGTCACATGGTCCATTCTTGTCCTTTGATGGACAATAATATATCGATTGAATTAATGGTGGACACCATAAATTTCTGGTGATACAACTTTGTGATACATATCAAATGTAAATCTTTTTCATAGAAAAGTATATAACACAAACATTATATAACATTATAATAAATGATAAACCTATACCAATGCATCTCATCATACATAAATCTATAGATATTTATTGCAAAGAAAGAGTTCGCATAGATAAGGTGAAAGGACCAATATGTCTAAATGGCATAAGGAGACTTATGTAATTTATATGTACCACAAGGCATCAAGCCATATGATACGTAAATATAATGTTAATGGCTTTAGAATAATAAAGTTTACATAGATAAGCTGAAAGCCACCATGGAATAGGGGGCAACTTGTTTTATTTACTAGGACAATTTCACATGCTAACATAATATTTCCTTCACAACGAGAAAAGTTACATATATAAGATGAAAGTGGCCATGAAATAGGAGGACACGTATTTTATTTGCTAGGAAAGGATTGTGCACTATAATTATGACCAATCTAGGGCTCGTGTGCATAAATGCCGAAGCGGTTCAAGTAATCTCCGGCACGTCCATAGAAGCCAACAATTTTTCCCTTGGAACTTGATTTAAAATAATCTCCATACTGAGAGCCATAAGGACCATATTTTTTCTTATTGGTCGTGAATGTCAAAGATGTGATTAACTTAATATCTCTGTAGTTCCCAACATGTCCTTCAATTCTTGTCAGGTGTTCATCTTCCTTCAAGTTGATCTGCAGTTTAAATAACAATTGAAATATAATAAACATGCCTGCTTGAATCTCAAGCTAAAACAATAAATATATATTATGAATATTTCATATTAAAAGGACCCAAAGATTTTCAAATAAAAAATAAATTGAAGTAAAACAAAATTACAAATTTTATAAAAAATAATATTATTGTTCATAACCCCCTAATTTTGTTTATGTACATATATGTTTAAACTAATGCAATAAGAAAAAGTATTCCATTAACAAATTTTAATAAATTCAATATAACTTATGTATTTAATACCAGAGTGGCACTGCCTCCGTTGCCTCCATGCTGAGGTGCGCTGATAACATAATCTTCTTTTTCACCCTTAAGACGATATTCAACCTGAATGGCATCGATAATATCTCCATGTCTTACTGTGATACTCTTGATACTGGAGTATGTACCATCCGTCCAACCAGATCCATCCTCACCACCCCACGGTCCCTCCACAGTGTAAAACGAATGTGCCTGAAAAAGAGTAAAAGAATAAACAATATATCGTGAAATCGAAGAAGAATAGATAATTTGGTGAAACGCAAGAAAGGGAGGGAAGGCCAATAACCAACCATTCTATACGGCTGATATTTTCTCGGCTTCAAACTAAAACGCGACTTGTATTGCAATTGCAAATTCGTAGTGCTGTAATAAGTTAATAATAACCCAACCAAAGATTTGATTTATTTATAGCAGAGCGTGTAGGAGGAGGAGTACAGCTGTTCAAAAAGGAACTCTATAACTAAACGGTGAAAGGGTTGCGTAAAGATGCCTCTAAACCCACGTAATGATTATCCAATTGTGTCTGATGATTATCCAATATATACACCACAAGTTTTGTCAGTGGCTGAAATATTCAAACGTTACGGTGATGATTATTTCTGTATCCGTATCATGTGCATTAATGGATCTAGAACAAAAATGCGTCCTTGTTCATCACCGCATTCATTTCATTTCAAGATGAAGTGCATAACTCTAGTAAGGAAGGACAAAAGTTGTGCAAGTTAAAACTGGCTACCGAGATCACGTACCCTAACGGAGGATGAACATGTCTTTCAAACCGGTAAAACTCTCTGATACAGTTCTATTTTAGTGTTGACAGTTCATCGGTTGCCTGCCTAATCTCGCTGTTCTATCATTGGTGACCACCTATACACTGCCCACTCAAGCCGTATAAAGCGTGTGTGTTGCCACCAGGGTGAAATAATCAAACCTTGTAGTGCATAGGTTACACTATGCATTTAATCCCCATCTATTGACCTCTGTGTGCTTCCACCACACTGTTGGATGGGTTCATAGTTGAATGAGCCTTTTGCATGTCCTTTTGTTATATATCTGAGCTGCCCATTGGTTATAGGTTTTTGAGTTCTTAAGTTGTTTAGTCATAGTCCTTTGATAGTTAGCAACTGACCCGCAACCTTCCAGGCGTCCGCTTGGCGGGGTAAGGTACATAAGCCTATTCGCCAATGGTATTCCAAGGTGGGACCACTATGTTTATTGAATGAGAGCTTAAGGCATGGTGCACTCTCTAACCCTAGGCTACGTGTTGTGCTGCCAATGGTTGTATTGAAATGGGTAAAGCGAAATGCCTTGTACCTTTCCTCCGTGCTGATCTCCAAGTTGTTGGATCTCATTAGCTTATATTGAGTTTTCTCCTCGAATGTTGCATTTTAATAGTCAACGTTTTCAGGTGAAGGTAAATGCAAGTTTTGTCGAGTCCACCTGGACTAGTGTGTTAGTGTTTATAGCTCAAATATGTATGTGGGTGTTTATATGGACTAATAACAAGGACTTATTAAATTGCGACATGTGTGCAATACCGATGTGAATTCTATAGGTCCATCACATCATAAGGAATTAACACATACTCAACAACATTTTGATTTAAACTTGCGAGGAGATCCTTAGTCTTCGTTTAATGCCTAAATCTGTTCTCCTTGCCTTATTCCCCTACACAATATATTCTAGTGATGTGTTGACATGTATCACTCATTTATTGTTGGATCTCGTTCCCTTACATTATGCCAAGCAGTCCAATGAGCGCATGACTTAGTAAAATGACTTGGTGCCAAATGCCATGCAGTTTGTCTTAGCCTACTTTGTCTCCACAAGGCTAAATGCTTCATAAAAATGGAGAACCATCAGTCCCATAACAAGTGGAAAATTGAAAGGGCGGTAGGACTTGTTAGGCAACATGCTGCAAAGTTTAGTCTTATTTTATTTTGACAATGCATGGAGGAAAATAGAGGTCCAAGGACAGTGCAAAGCATGGTTTTATAAGTAATTTTTCTTAAAAAATGAATGTGCTTACCTACTCAAAAATTAAAATAGAAACTATTACAAAAACAAGAAAATCTTGCATTTATTCATCATTTAAAAATTGAATGATTTCTACAGTTCTCCCTTAGTAAGAGTCTGGAAAAATATTTTTGATAAAATTTAAATTTAAATTTAAGCATGGGTTTCTACTTGTAATGATGAAACTAGCATGTACCCATGCTAGTTCCCATTTAGTTTTATGCCTACCTTCATCTGAGTGTCTTAATGCAGTAACATATTGAAAATGACTTACTTTCGTGTTAGACTTGGCTCACAATCCAACCCCTACTCATCTCTACTTATGATGCAGGAGCATCTTGAATCACCCAAAACAATGATAATATTATTTTCCGTTCTTTTCAATTTTGGTGTTTACGGATACCCATTTGCTTGAATTATGAATCGGAACCTTCAAAATTTCCAAAAAGGCTAAGAACACAAGAACTTACTATTTTTAGTAACCCTATATCAGAGAAGCGGTTGAGGCAAAAATTTTCCCCAAAGATTTGAAATAGTCAAATAAACATTCTTGGTAAATTTCAGCCCAAGATCATGTCTCGATTTCAAGATATTAAAGTTGTTGTTTTCGAGGTTCATCGAAAAAGTTTCGGAATCAATTTTGAGGCACTTAGAGGTTTTGTAACATCCCGAAATTTGGCCGAAAATCAAAATATCGCGTAACGAGACATTTTGTGGACCCTCAGTTTTCCGCAAGCTTACCAACGCATCAAACAGTTCGTCAATCGGACACCCGGTTCAAAAGTTATGGCTCCTGAAAGTTGGGCTACCTAGTTTCTTAATTTTAAAATTTTGAAAATTATTTCTTGGGTGGGAAAAAAGGGACGGTTGGGTTCATTTTGGCGCCCAAGTGGGACTTACACATTGCAAAGAAAGCTGACATTGGGGAAATTACAGTAAGTGGTGTTGATGCCTATTTATAGCCTATTTTTAATAGTTCCAGAGGCAGTGGGAGGGAGGGAAGTTATTGGCAAGTCATGTCCATGCCAATGCGGAGGTCAAAAGATATCAAGAGATAGCTCCAGAAGGGTCCGTAAGTCACATATTTTTATTGTCAGAAAACTCCTATTTCTGTAATAAGAGGGCATATGACCCTAGAAATTGTATATCAGATTTGTAGGGCTCTTTTACATGCTAGGTTAATGAAGAAATGATGAAATAGTTTGCAGGTTGCTTAACCAATCTTTCTTGAGATCTTGTTCGGGTGTCTATTTGAAATATATAAATTGTTGTTATATGTGTTTTGGGTGGAGTCGACCTTCATCAAGGCTAACCCACCTTCATCAACTTCACCCTCATTTGTATTGGTTTATATACATTCATTCCCACCTCAATATCATTGCTCTATCCCTTCAAGTGAGATCATTTGTATTGGAAAGGGGATTTATTTAAAGGCATTCATTGGGCACATAATAATTGCAAATAAAAAGAAAGGATCGTGAAAGAAAAAAAAGACTAATTAGAGCACACTTCAACTCTAAAGGGGAATAACGTGATCGAATTTGCATCATAAATATAAAGATTAAAAAAATTGATAGGATGAGGTGGTGTACATCGTAAGTTTTCGGAGATGCAAATTTGTAGGTACATAAAAATGGGAAGTAGAAGTGGATATTTTCCTTAGAAAAGTATGAAAAAAATACTTAGATGTTATAATCTATGATAATCAAGGTTATAGCCATGCATGTCATCAAACATAATTCTATACAAGTTTGTTGTAAAGGAAAACTTCACATAGATAAAATGAAATTGCGAATGTGCTTAGATGGCACGAGGAAACTTATTTGATTTATATATACCACAAGGTTCTATGCCATATGATGTGATAGTTCATAATATTGGGTTAATAATAAGAAAGCTTACATAGACAAGATTAAAGTGACCATCTAGAATAGGGGAGACTTATTTTATTTACTAGGAGAAGTTCATGTGCTAACGTAATATTCCTTGAATATAACAATATAGCTTTCATAGATAAGGGGAGAGTGGCCACGAAATAGGGAGACACTTGTTTTATCTGCTAAGAAAAGACCATGTGCTATAGATATGACTAGTTTAGGATTCATGTGTCTAAGAATTCACAAGATCTACTGAACAGAATGCAAGTATCAAATTGAAGTAGATTGGAAGTCAAAACGACAAGTACATATAGCCCTGAGTAACCTTGAGTTAATGGGAGTCAATCCCATGACTTAAGGAGATCTCAAGTAGATGTGGCAAGCTAAGTGGAGTGAAAGAGTTCGAAGGACTCTTCATAACTACCACACACCCAGTTGAGGTGTCTTATGCCATGTGCATAAAATGAGGCTTCCAAATGAGGCCAAATGAAAGCCAAATGAAATGTGTACACTAATACCCCCCCTTAAGCACAACTTAGGTGGGTGTAAAAGATGGGTCTCGGCAACAAGGCCTGATGAGGCACCCGTGTACAAAAAAAACTCTCATAAGTGGAGAAAGGTAGAAAACCCAATGGGAAAAAACTACCCCCCAAAGGAGAAAAAACAAGAAAGTGTACTAGACACTTTACAAAATACCCGAAGGTGATAATCCTGCTATGAAGAATCACTGGAAGCCTTCTGTGAAGTAACTCTGAACTCTGATGTAGCAACAAGTAATGATGATGTTGTAGTGGAAGTGTTCGTGACACATCTCAATACAATGCGGGAAAAATGTTAAAGAATGATGGAGTAGTGGAAGTGATCTTGACATATCTCTGTGGAAGTGCTCTTGGCACAACTTGGAAATGCACTCGACACACCTCTATGAACCCCCCCGTAATTCAATATTTTTATCCCAGTATTATATGTGGCACTTTATAAGTTAGTGCATGAATAACCCCCATAACTGAAAAAATGGAAAGAAAGTGTGGAAGTGTTCTAGACAGGACTCAATGAAGTGCTCTTGACATGATTCTATGGAAATGCTCTTTGGCACAACTCTAAAATGTTCAAGGCACATTCTATACACCCCCCCAGATTCAGGATTAGGTGACTCCCCAGAATTGTGGCACTTTATAACTTAGTGCGTTATTACAATATAAATAGGTTAGATGCATGGGAAATGTGAAAATATTCACTTTTCCAAAAAGCGGTGCTCAATTTTGAGGTACCGAGCAAAAGTTATCACAAAAACAAGTTCCCGCAAAGTAGACCTATTTTAATAAATTGGCACTAATTAGCAAAAAAAAATGCCCATGGCGAGAGGGAAACTAGCCTTCCAACGACTCGTTGGATTCGGCAAAGAATGAGAAATACAATGGTTTAATTTTGTGAGGGGGAATTGGCCTCCTGCCAACCCGGGCCTCACCCTTCGTCTTCGACAAGCGAAAATACAAGGATTTTTAAAAACCATAATTCCTTGAAATCAATTTGCCCCAAAGTTTCAAACGTCCTGCCCCTATTTCCACACAAAACACATTGCCTATTTTGATAACAATTTGAAAAGCAATAATTTTAAATGCTTTCAAAACAAAATTAGGGCATAATTTTGATATTTCAAGCCCAAATTTCAGGGCACAATAAGGTGGAAATGCAAAAAGAAACAGGGGCATCTAGGTGGGAGCAGCAGAGGCGGCCAGAAGAGAGCTTCTAGAGCTCATGGAGTGAACAGAGGAATTTGGGGTCGAAATTGCACTTCACAGGTATATTTTGAGGCTGTGTATGGTGTCCTCTCTGTAGTTTTATGGCACCATTGGGGGCGATTTACCCTTGAATGCTGTAGAGGCAGCCAGAGAATGGCGGCCAGATGACATGCAAGAGTTGATTTAACCCCTTTCTCAGACTAAATCTGCCTTCGCACAGCACAAATCAGGAGTCGATTTGCTTCGTGGCTCAGATGTGTGTGACCGCCGGTGTGTCTGAAGGTTGTTCGTTGCTAGACGCTGTAGCTCTGTGCGCTTACTGCATAGCAGGGGCTTCTGAGAGTGGGGCATCTAGGCCCTTTGCAAACACCTTGTCACCGTCACCATTCCCCTTCCTCAAATGTCGCTTCCTAATGCCAAACGGGACACACAGCCCACAATCGAGCCTCTCAACAGGCCGATTTTCTCAGACGTGGGCCTCAGGCAGATCCTTAAACTTGAACAGAGAAATGGGTGCTGAGAGAGGAAACATCCATGCTGAAGTTGAACAGGAGATTTCACACCTTTTAGGGACACCAATCGGCCACAATAACCCTCTAATCGCCAATAATGGCAGTCGGAAACCACAAATCAGAGGCTTTGATAATGGCAAAAATCTTCACAAACAACAATGAAGCCATCGATCAGAGGAATTCAAATAGTCTGAGAGGCCAAAAAATGACTTAATCCTCCAAATCATTTGCCAAAAAATGGCCTGCAAAATTTGACGACTTTGTGACTCCAAAACGAACTAGCAAACAATCTCAGATTGCTCTGATACCATCTACGAATTCACAAGATCTACTGAACAGAATGCAAGTATCAAATTGAAGTAGATTACAAGTCAAAATGACAAGTACATATAGCCCTGAGTAACCTTGAGTTAATGGGAGTCAATCCCATGACTTAAGGAGATCTCAAGTAGATGTGGCAAGCTAAGTGGAGTGAAAGAGTTCGAAGGACTCTTCATAACTACCACACACCCAGCTGAGGTGTCTTATGCCATGTGCATAAAATGAGGCTTCCAGATGAGGCCAAATGAAAGCCAAATGAAACCAAATGAAATGTGTACACTAATAATATGCATAAATATCAAGCGGTCTAGGTAATCTCAAGTGTGTATATTGAAGCCAATAATTGACATATAATTTTAAGATTTTTGTGACTTACTTGCGAGTTGATGCCATGATATTATGGGTATCTCTAATGATATTGCAATGCATAAAATTATTCTGTTGCCTCGTGTTTAACCAGTTTTTAAAAAACTTAGAAAGATGCATCCAAAGGTCACTTTAACGGGTAAAGACAAGATTGAAAAGAGGTTGAAAGTAGTATTTATTACACAAATTGATTATTCTCCATTCATTTATAGTACGATTCCTATGGAAAAACCTAATGGATGTGTTCACATATTTATTAACTTTAGAAAAGTAAAAAACACATCACCTAAGGATGGCTTCCCATTGCCTAATATTGATACGATTTTAGATTCTATTGTAGGGCATGAGATATTACCATTTATGGATGGATTTTCTAGTTATTATCAAATTCTTCTCAGCGACAAAGATTAACACAAGACTACTTTTTCCACTCCATGGCTACACTTTCTTACGGTTTCATGTCTTTTGGATTGAAAACTTGTTTGGATATCCCGTACAATTAAGATCAAATAGAGTGATTAAATTGCAAAAATAACACAATGCTCAAAAACTAGTTGTAACTATGATTGTATTGATGAAAGGTATCAAGGGCCTCTTCATGGGGGAAACCTCCTTGCAAGAGAAAATATCTCTTACAAAATGTGATTCCAACATCATAATTACTTTATTACAACATCAATATATACTCCTCACAAAGGGTGGGCTAAAAGGTACTCTTGATGTTTAGATTAACACTCTTGTTGAAACCCCCGCACATGTGAACACCTAGTATGGGAATCCTCCAAACATGGGATGCAGTATGTAGGACAACCTTTGGGATTGAGAAGTTGGATATTCATAGGACTTCCAACGAGCTCTTTTGATGCACTTGTAGGGAAAAGGGAGGAGGAAGAACTAAAAACGTAAACCTATTTTAATAAGGTGATGTGCAAAACACGACCTTTCTATTTGTGCTGGGCAAACTACAGAGCTTTTAATAGACGATGGGGCAAAAAGACACAACCAAAAAAATGAAGGGCACAAGCTTTGCATGTTGATTGATTTTCAAAATGTTATAGGTGGCCTAAATGGATCAACTAGACACAAATACAAAGATCAAGGTTATAAATACAAATGGAAAGACAAAGATAAACTTAGAGGAAAAAATGACATAAACATGGTGAGTAAAGCTATTTATGCATGAAAACCAAGATAATCACAACCAGATATTAAGGGTATAAATATGTTTATCCCGCTATGCATGCCATTGTAGATTTAAAAAATAAGATAAAATACATGCTCAAAGGTCTGAATCTGCACACTCGAGATACACAATGCCAGAGTTTTGCTAGTAAAGTCTCTCACCTTTTTCGAATGATTCAAATGCAATATTTATAATTCCAGAGGAAGAGAAGGGAATGTGAGGAGAGAAGATATGTGGAAGAGAATAGAAGAACAAATTAATTCTCCCTTTTCCTTTGGATCCCACATGGAAAAAACCACTCTCTATTTGTCAGCATTAACAAAAACATTGAAGCTACTCATTGAATGTTGTGAAAATAGCTTGTTAGAGAAGGTGGAGGAGAGGGAAACAAATGAAATTTAAACCTACCCAATAACTTCTATTCATGCCTTTATTTCCCTACATGTTCCCGTTGTCTGCATGCTAAAATCTACCTCTATTCTTTGCATGATGGCCATCACTGTTTTGTATTTCCATATTATTTTTTTTAGCTGCTTACATGAGTTTTCATTAGAAATGAGGGCATTAGTATAATAAAGCCTTGGCTTTAATTCTTATATCCTTTTGTCATCAGGGAGAATATTATAAAACGTTACTCTCATAATATTGTGAACTTTAATAAGTCTTTCGCATTATTCTCTCCTCAATAAGTATTGTCCACACCCTCGCTTACCTCTATTTCGACCTTTTGAAAGGTCGTCTCATGAAACTTTTTCACTTTTTGATACTTCTTGGTATTTACGAGTCTTTGGATTTTATATATTTTGAACATTAATGGAGTCACCACTTTATTAATTTCCCCCTTTTGTAAATATCATTCGTGGCTCTCAATGACATGTATCTCCCTATAAACCTAAATCACTCGCTTTTAGTTTGGTATTACCTCGGTATTGTTTTAATCACCTTTAACCCTTCATGATTTTGATTTATCGAGCCCCACCCTACCCTTGTTTATGGTTAATGATTATAGTTAAATCTCCAATCTACTCGCAAGAGTAATATTATTTAATAAGATTTATTAAAAGGCCCCTTTGTTGTAGTCAGCCTTCTTTTATGAACCCCAAATTTTGTTTAAATGATTTTAAATGAATTCGAACAATATTTCAAAAATAGAAGTTTTTTTTGTTTACTATAAGGGATAACCAATAGCAACACAAGCACACAGAGATTACAAGACCAATAATAGAAAAGGGAGTAAAAAGACAACGAACACGGGCGAAGATGCCTAAAACGTTTTTTCTTTGTTTAATTAAAAAAGTGACAGAGTCACCTATACATATGTTATCATAAGATATATTACGCATTATGAGTAAAATTCTATGATACAAAGTTTTTGGAGGTGAGAAGAACACCAAAGAAATGGAAACGATTGCAGCATCGGACAAGAACTAACCAGAACCAAGGAGAAACAAAACCACACCCATGATATTTACTTGGGGCATGAATCATGAATATTGGCAAAAAGTAGAGGCACAGGTCGAGGAATAGTAAACAATGATAGAGAAACAAATGGAGGCGAGGTGCCAGGTCGGGAGAATGGAGGCCGATGAATCGAATCGGTCCAAAGATCTCTCGTGCCTTAGTTGCCATCCCTACCAGTAATTGGAACTTGTGAGCCTAAAGTGCAGCTACGAGAGGATTGAAGAGAATCAGCCTAAGACCTTTTCTATAAGCACTGTATAGACAAGCAACTGCCAGAGAAGATTACAGCAAATGCACGGGAAATAATCCCCCCATGGGAGCCTCACCACTGTGAATGTTATATCCATCCAGGGCTTCCTTCCACCAGTCTCGATTGAAGGACTGCTCAAGCACCATTGCAAATCTAATGGACACAACATAATATCATGGGTCCTACACCAAGGCCTACATATTTTTGATCTATAGGGCCAAAGGAGGTATTACAGGAAACAGAAACAAAAATACAAATTACCCTTAAACTAAATTTGATTTAGTCAAGTATCACGATACAAATAAATACTAGAACACCAACATTCCACGCGTAAGAGATAATAGAGACAAATTGGTTATTCAACTGTAATACTAGTGTAAAATTTGATCTTAGTCACATTGGAGTAACGAGGTGATGGAATAAGATCCTAACCTAGGACAACTCGACCTAGATCCCAACCGAAGGCTAGATGGAGACAAATAATTGTTTCACATGTTGTTTGAAGATTCTAAGCATAACACAACATCACAACACATAAGAAATCGAGATGACTTAGTGTTTCAATCAAAGTAGGATGAATCATCTATAATCATTTTTGGTTTGCATAACTAGGTCATAAATATCCCAGAGAGTAAGTACTTAGACTTTCAAGTTAGTGACATCATACCTTTACTATTCAATTCCCAGTGCATGACTGCTTAACAAGTAGAAATTAATAGAACATCAAAAGAACCATAAATAAAAGAAATACATGTAACCCAGACCTTGCATGATTTTCTTCACAATGAATGCTACAAATATTGATACTTTATCGACAAGATATAGTCTTAACATGAGTAGTGGTATATTTCTTGAACATCACTTAGTACCTCACAGATATACCACCAAACTAGAACATTATACCATCACTAAAGATAACATTGGATTCTAGTTGTCTTAAGGTTCGGTTACGTAGACTGTAACAATAGTTTAGTATTATTGAGCCTTCATAACAATTTAGCCTCACATGTTCACATCCAATACAATAGATGTGACTAGAAATTGGAAATTAACTATGCAAAATATTAACACTTATTAGTTACCCAAGACTTGTTAGCTACACCATCCTTTATAGGAGTAGGGTTTAAGTGAAAATCCCACTCTATCATGCATAACCAAAATCAAAAGTATATCAAAACAGTTTGGAGTAAGCCTTAATAATGACTCAAGGTCCTAAGGAGTCTTCACGGTTAATTATTTACTGCAGCTTTAATATTATGTCTTCTAAGGACATTCAACACAGTATGAGCTCCTAAGAATGGACCTTTATCTTACTCACCTAATACAAGTTTCTATAACCTAGATAATATGTTTCTTACAATCAATTTATGCATCATTCTAAACCAAACCCTCAATCACGGTCATACTCATAAGGGAATTAGTAACACTTTGAGGTTGAAGGGAAGCACGCGTTTTTACCCTCAAAGATTACTCAAATATTGAACTCTACTAATCTTAATTTATTGAATAGAATACGCTATATCATTAGATCAGATCCTCGAGTCTCCTTAATAGTTAATATTTGGTAGGACATCCACATAAAGGAAAAGTTTATTATTAGAAATGATAGATCTATAGGTGTGTGTTGATGGTGAGAAGAGATCGGTTTACCTATTGTATTGAGAAGTTCCTCTTTCCAAATATCTCATAGAGAAACAGTTACAACATGGGCATATATTAAGAAATGGGGAAAGTGCCCAAGAAACAAGAAATAAAACAGCATCTACATAAGAATCCCTATTTGGCTCTAGTCAAGTGACTTTACTCAAAGTTTGAGTTCCATTTGGTAGTAGGGAACATTAGTAGCTATAAATAGATATGAATTTGTTTGAAATAAATTCAGTGCCTTTTATAAATTTTATTTTGAACAACAGAGCATGGGATATGTCTTTCTTATCACTTTTTTTTTTCTTAATACTTGTTTTCCCTCCAAACTTTAGACTTAGGAACTATAGTCCACTAGATGATATTAGTTGAACTAATCTCAAATCTTATTATTTACGATGGGTTTCAACCATGGAAATTTAGCCTTATGTATTCATAATTTATGTTTTAGAATTTAGACTTTTAGCAAACTCAAATTTTCTTGACACTATAATCCGCATGACAAACATCAACTAAGTCACACAACTTTGAAACAAAACACGACTTTTGAACAACACCAAGATACATAAAATTAACCCCTAGCAAAGTCAGCATGATCATAGAAAACAACACACAAAGTGTCAAATAACCTGATTGTTCAAAACTTATGTTTTGAAAGTTTTAGTGCCCTGTAGCCTCCCATGAGAGCACCACCAAACTCATACAATGTGATTCCAGATTCCTAGACTTGCAGAAGAAATATACTTCTATATACGTAGAATTCATCCAAGGATAAGATAAATAAAGTCAACGATGTGATCATAAGTACCAGACCAACAATGTCTATCATAACTAACAAATGTTCGGCGATAATCATCAATGTTTAACTTACAAAGAAAATAAAGATAGTCTAGAATTGCGGATTTGACACAACTTTCTAGACACCGTCTGCTAGAGAGTCATGCACTGGGGTAATTACTTCCTACTCTCCAACACCATCGTTAGGAAGAATCCTTGTGGCCAACTTGTGTTCTCGTGTAGTAGACTCATGGCATCTCATGGATGAAGCAGTTCACATGACATCACACTCATCACACAATTCCTTATGACATTGAGTATTATAGATAAGTATCTCTCTAGAGTATCAAGGTTCATTTCTTTGTTTGATTGTTCTTTATATTAATGAATTAGTTCTTTCCAACTGCTCTTTCCTCCTTTGCATTTAGATCATGTTGCGTATTTATAAGGATGTTCCTTTGTTCTCAACTTTTGGTTCTTATATTGTACCCTTTTTGGTCACATGGTCCATTCTTGTCCTTTGATGGACAATAATATATCGATTGAATTAATGGTGGACACCATAAATTTCTGGTGATACAACTTTGTGATACATATCAAATGTAAATCTTTTTCATAGAAAAGTATATAACACAAACATTATATAATATTATAATAAATGATAAACCTATACCAATGCATCTCATCATACATAAATCTATAGATATTTATTGCAAAGAAAGAGTTCGCATAGATAAGGTGAAAGGACCAATATGTCTAAATGGCATAAGGAGACTTATGTAATTTATATGTACCACAAGGCATCAAGCCATATGATACGTAAATATAATGTTAATGGCTTTAGAATAATAAAGTTTACATAGATAAGCTGAAAGCCACCATGGAATAGGGGGCAAATTGTTTTATTTACTAGGACAATTTCACATGCTAACATAATATTTCCTTCACAACGAGAAAAGTTACATATATAAGATGAAAGTGGCCATGAAATAGGAGGACACGTATTTTATTTGCTAGGAAAGGATTGTGCACTATAATTATGACCAATCTAGGGCTCGTGTGCATAAATGCCGAAGCGGTTCAAGTAATCTCCGGCACGTCCATAGAAGCCAACAATTTTTCCCTTGGAACTTGATTTAAAATAATCTCCATACTGAGAGCCATAAGGACCATATCTTTTCTTATTGGTCGTGAATGTCAAAGATGTGATTAACTTAATATCTCTGTAGTTCCCAACATGTCCTTCAATTCTTGTCAGGTTTTCATCTTCCTTCAAGTTGATCTGCAGTTTAAATAACAATTCAAATATAATAAACATTCCTGCTTGAATCTCAAGCTAAAACAATAAATATATATTATGAATATTTCATATTAAAAGGACCCAAAGATTTTCAAATAAAAAATAAATTGAAGTAAAACAAAATTACAAATTTTATAAAAAATAATATTATTGTTCATAACCCCCTAATTTTGTTTATGTACATATATGTTTAAACTAATGCAATAAGAAAAAGTATTCCATTAACAAATTTTAATAAATTCAATATAAGTTATGTATTTAATACCAGAGTGGCACTGCCTCCGTTGCCTCCATGCTGAGGTGCGCTGATAACATAATCTTCTTTTTCACCCTTAAGACGATATTCAACCTGAATGGCATCGATAATATCTCCATGTCTTACTGTGATACTCTTGATACTGGAGTATGTACCATCCGTCCAACCAGATCCATCCTCACCACCCCACGGTCCCTCCACAGTGTAAAACGAATGTGCCTGAAAAAGAGTAAAAGAATAAACAATATATCGTGAAATCGAAGAAGAATAGATAATTTGGTGAAACACAAGAAAGGGAGGGAAGGCCAATAACCAACCATTCTATACGGCTGATATTTTCTCGGCTTCAAACTAAAACGCGACTTGTATTGCAATTGCAAATTCGTAGTGCTGTAATAAGTTAATAATAACCCAACCAAAGATTTGATTTATTTATAGCAGAGCGTGTAGGAGGAGGAGTACAGCTGTTCAAAAAGGAACTCTATAACTAAACGGTGAAAGGGTTGCGTAAAGATGCCTCTAAACCCACGTAATGATTATCCAATTGTGTCTGATGATTATCCAATATATACACCACAAGTTTTGTCAGTGGCTGAAATATTCAAACGTTACGGTGATGATTATTTCTGTATCCGTATCATGTGCATTAATGGATCTAGAACAAAAATGCGTCCTTGTTCATCACCGCATTCATTTCATTTCAAGATGAAGTGCATAACTCTAGTAAGGAAGGACAAAAGTTGTGCAAGTTAAAACTGGCAACCAAGATCACGTACCCTAACGGAGGATGGACATGTTTTTCAAACCGGTAAAACTCTCTGATACAGTTCTATTTTAGTGTTGACAGTTCATCGGTTGCCTGCCTAATCTCGCTGTTCTATCATTGGATGGGTTCATAGTTGAATGAGCCTTTTGCATGTCCTTTTGTTATATATCTGAGCTGCCCATTGGTTATAGGTTTTTGAGTTCTTAAGTTGATTAGTCATAGTCCTTTGATAGTTAGCAACTGACCCGCAATCTTCCAGGCGTCCGCTTGGCGGGGTAAGGTACATAAGCCTATTCGCCAATGGTATTCCAAGGTGGGACCACTATGTTTATTGAATCAGAGCTTAAGGCATGGTGCACTCTCTAACCCTAGGCTATGTGTTGTGCTGCCAATGGTTGTATTGAAATGGGTAAAGCGAAATGCCTTGTACCTTTCCTCCATGCTGATCTCCAAGTTGTTGGATCTCATTAGCTTATATTGAGTTTTCTCCTCGAATGTTGCATTTTAATAGTCAACATTTTCAGGTGAAGGTAAATGCAAGCTTTGTCGAGTCCACCTGGACTAGTGTGTTAGTGTTTATAGCTCAAATATGTATGTGGGTGTTTATATGGACTAATAACAAGGACTTATTAAATTGCGACATGTGTGCAATAGCGATGTGAATTCTATAGGTCCATCACATCATAAGGAATTAACACATACTCAACAACATTTTGATTTAAACATGCGAGGAGATCCTTAGTCTTCGTTTAATGCCTAAATCTGTTCTCCTTGCCTTATTCCCCTACACAATATATTCTAGTGACGTGTTGACATGTATCACTCATTTATTGTTGGATCTCGTTCCCTTACATTATGCCAAGAAGTCCAATGAGCGCATGACTTAGTAAAATGACTTGGTGCCAAATGCCATGCACTTTGTCTTAGCCTACTTTGTCTCCACAAGGCTAAATGCTTCATAAAAATGGAGAACCATGAGTCCCATAACAAGTGGAAAATTGAAAGGGCGGTAGGACTTGTTAGGCAACATGCTGCAAAGTTTAGTCTTATTTTATTTTGACAATGCATGGAGGAAAATAGAGGTCCAAGCACAGTGCAAAGCATGGTTTTCTAAGTAATTTTTCTTACCTAGCTCAAAAATTAAAATAGAAACTATTACAAAAACAAGAAAATCTTGCATTTATTCATAATTTAAAAATTGAATGATTTCTACAGTTCTCCCTTAGTAAGAGTCTGGAAAAATATTTTTGATAAAATTTAAATTTAAATTTAAGCATGGGTTTCTACTTGTAATGATGAAACTAGCATGTACCCATGCTAGTTCCCATTTAGTTGTATGCCTACCTTCATCTGAGTGTCTTAATGCAGTAACATATTGAAAATGACTTACTTTCGTGTTAGACTTGGCTCACAATCCAACCCCTACTCATCTCTACTTATGATGCAGGAGCATCTTGAATCACCCAAAACAATGATAATATTATTTTCCGTTCTTTTCAATTTTGGTATTTACGGATACCCATTTGCTTGAATTATGAATCGGAACCTTCAAAATTTCCAAAAAGGCTAAGAACACAAGAACTTACTATTTTTAGTAACCCTATATCAGAGAAGCGGTTGAGGCAAAAATTTTCCCCAAAGATTTGAAATAGTCAAATAAACATTCTTGTTAAATTTCAGCCCAAGATCATGTCTCGATTTCAAGATATTAAAGTTGTTGTTTTCGAGGTTCATCGAAAAAGTTTCGGAATCAATTTTGAGGCACTTAGAGGTTTTGTAACATCCCAAAATTTGGCTGAAAATCAAAATATCGCGTAACGAGACATTTTGTCGACCCTCAGTTTTTCGCAAGCTTACCAACGCATCAAACAGTTCATCAATCGGACACCCGGTTCAAAAGTTATGGCTCTTGAAAGTTGGGCTACCTAGTTTCTTAATTTTAAAATTTTGAAAATTATTTCTTGGGTGGGAAAAAAGGGATGGTTGGGTTTATTTTGGCGGCCAAGTGGGACTTACACATTGCAAAGAAAGCTGACATTGGGGAAATTACAGTAAGTGGTGTTGATGCCTATTTATAGCCTATTTTTAATAGTTCCAGAGGCAGTGGGAGGGAGGGAAGTTATTGGCAAGTCATGTCCATGCCAATGTGGAGGTCAAAAGATATCAAGAGATAGCTCCAGAAGGGTCCGTAAGTCACATATTTTTATTGTCAGAAAACTCCTATTTCTGTAATAAGAGAGCATATGACCCTAGAAATTGTATATCAGATTTGTAGGGCTCTTTTACATGCTAGGTTAATGAAGAAATGATGAAATAGTTTGCAGGTTGCTTAACCAATCTTTCTTGAGGTCTTGTTCGGGTGTCTATTTGAAATATATAAATTGTTGTTATATGTGTTTTGGGTGGAGTCCACCTTCATCAAGGCTAACCCACCTTCATCAACTTCACCCTCATTTGTATTGGTTTATATACATTCATTCCCACCTCAATATCATTGCTCTATCCCTTCAAGTGAGATCATTTGTATTGGAAAGGGGATTTATTTAAAGGCATTCATTGGGCACATAATAATTGCAAATAAAAAGAAAGGATCATGAAAAAAAAATAAGACTAATTAGAGCACACTTCGACTCTAAAGGGGAATAATGTGATCGAATTTGCATCATCAATATAAAGATTAAAAAAATTGATAAGATAAGGTGGTGTACATCGTAAGTTTTCGGAGATGCAAATTTGTAGGTACATAAAAATGGGAAGTAAAAGTGGATATTTTCCTTAGAAAAGTATGAAAAAAATACTTAGATGTTATAATCTATGATAATCAAGGTTATAGCCATGCATGTCATCAAACATAATTCTATACAAGTTTGTTGTAAAGGAAAACTTCACATAGATAAAATGAAATTGTGAATGTGTTTAGATGGCACGAGGAAACTTATTTGATTTATATATACCACAAGGTTCTATGCCATATGATGTGATAGTTCATAATATTGGGTTAATAATAAGAAAGCTTACATAGACAAGATTAAAGTGACCATCTAGAATAGGGGAGACTTATTTTATTTACTAGGATAAGTTCATGTGCTAACGTAATATTCCTTGAATATAACAATATAGCTTTCATAGATAAGGGGAGAGTGGCCATGAAATAGGGAGACACTTGTTTTATTTGCTAAGAAAAGACCATGTGCTATAGATATGACTAGTTTAGGATTCATGTGCATAAATATCATGTGGTCTAGGTAATCTCAAGTGTGTATATTGAAGCCAATAATTGACATATAATTTTAAGATTTTTGTGACTTACTTGCGAGTTGATGCCATGATATTATGGGTATCTCTAATGATATTGTAATGCATAAAATTATTCTATTGCCTCGTGTTTAACCAATTTTTAGAAAACTTAGAAAGATGCATCCAAAGGTCACTTTAACGGGTAAAGACAAGATTGAAAAGAGGTTGAAAGTAGTATTTATTACACAAACTGATTATTCTCCATTCATTTATAGTACGATTCCTATGGAAAAACCTAATAGATGTGTTTACATATTTATTAACTTTAGAAAAGTAAAAAACACATCACCTAAGGATGGCTTCCCATTGCCTAATATTCATACGATTTTAGATCCTATTGTAGGGCATGAGATACTATCATTTATGGTTGGATTTTCTAGTTATTATCAAATTCTTCTCAGCCACAAAGATTAACACAAGACTACTTTTTCCACTCCATGGCTACACTTTCTTATGGTTTCATGTCTTTTGGATTGAAAACTTGTTTGGATATCCCATACAATTAAGATCAAATAGAGTGATTAAATTGCAATATAAACACAATGCTCAAAAACTAGTTGTAACTATGATTGTATTGATGAAAGGTATCAAGGGCCTTGTTAGTGATTGTTTTGATGCAATCATAACAATAAGTTAAAATTCACATATAATGAACTGAAACTATACTTGAAAGATAAGAAGGAATCGTTTAAGATTCACTTAATCCCAAGTCTACAATGGTCATGTTGGTCAAATTCAGTTGGTCAATGTGAAGCTGTAATGTTCAAGGGGCCTTACGTAGTTTAGGGTTTCCTTTTGGTTTACTGGACTCAAACTATGCAAAAAGATCATGAGATATGTCAATACTTTTTCATTTCTTTGCATAAAAGTGTTACTGTGCTACAAAGCTTTAGATGGTTGTCTTGAATTATTGCAGCCTTCCTCTTTATATATTTATGAAAACTTGTCTACTTTTAACTCTGTTGTTCATGCTTCTTCAAATATGAGACAAATTTCCTTCAAATTTCTATGTTTTAAGCTAAATATTTCAGATGGGTTGGGAAAAGTTAGAAAGATCTAATCTAAACCTCATTTACTCTACCGAAGAATCTAATTGTTCTATTATGCACTATATAAATCATACAGCAATTTGATCAAATCCACAGTAAAAACCTTAAATGTAAGTTCTGAGCATTTTCACAAACATACATTTAAAATTGCAAGCTCTCAAAGAAAATATTTCAAAACACAAAGAAGAGCAGGACAACACTTAGAAGATAGATGCAGAACTCCAGATTCTATTGTATTAGAAACAAACAGTCATACATGATTTACAATGCTGGAATGACTCTTAACTTCATTGATCAAACTACAAAGAATTTACAAGCTTTACAGATACAATAAGAAAGCCAGATGTTCCACGCACTCCTTACTGAAGACATAGGCGACCTCCTTCTTCTACTTCTAAACTAAAAGGTCCCTCTATTCTAAATGTTACTTCTACAAATCTCTGCTACTACAAATCTCTATGTAGCCCCTGTGTGTGTATTACAATGTATTAAGGCATAATATATAGACTTTCTGATTGTCCTCAATACAGCCCAAAACCCTAGTGGTTGAGTAATGGTTCAAACCCTAGGTTACAGCATTGAATGTAGGTGAACCAATTTCCCAAAAATATCTCTAAATATGTGTCAAATCTAGGTGAAAATATGCCCCTTTCTGAAACCCTAGTAGTTTAGAAGTAAATTCTGCAACCTACTGTCATTATGTTTTATCTACATTTTGGGTCTTCTCATTGATGTCCCTTGACTTTCTACACTTCATCCTTATCTTCTCTTTGCTTCTGAAATCTGATCTTCTTCTCGGACGTCACTGCCATTAAGTTTTAGCTTCTTCCTCAGCTACAAACTTGCAAAAATAGACCAGCAATAAGTACCATTGATTATTAAATAACCTTTTTCGAAACACCTATTAGATCCAAGTGGGGCCGAGCAAAAATCATGACTATCGGTTTAAAATCTGCAAAAAACATGTTCATACTGCACATATTGTGTCAAAACTTACTGGGTCAACCATCGCAGACTAGAAACAATGCAAATGCAGGGTCAAAGTGTGTCAAAAATACCCTAAAAATCCTATCACTAAATGCCTGTTGCCTATCGGCGCCAAAAAACCATCATCAGCGGGCCCTAAAGATCGCCCACCGACCTCCTATGTCTGGCCAAAAAATGGCCCCTTTATCTACCTTTTATTAGAAATGGTGCCCTCAAAAAGAGACACGTGGCACGTTCTGCACGAGGGGCTTATGAAACTGTTGCTTTGTGCGAAAGGCGACACGTGGCGCGCTCCATGCTTTCGTTTGAAACTATTTCAAAACTTATTGAAACTCTTTAGATTCATGCGGAAAAAGACACGTGTGGTCCTCCGTGCAATTGCTAGGGGCTACTGAGAAACATGCGGAAGCTCTCCCGAAACCATTTGAAACTATCGCGGAAAGTGACACTTGTCACTCTCTGCGTGACTGTTGCGACCCTTAGACACTTTTTGAAACTTTTGAAACTGTTGGCGGAAGGCGCCACATGGCGTCTTCCGCGTAGACGCTTGAAACTTAAGGGGCTTGGTGGGTCATACATCGGAGGGTGACACTTGTCACACTCCGTGGGGCCTTGGAAACCTTTTGAAACTCTACGTTGGGTCTTGCGGAGAGTGACACTTGTCACACTCTGCGGGGCTTTGGAAACCCTTTGAAACTGCTGCGAAACCATTTGAAACTGTCGTGGAAGGTGCCACGTGGCGTCTTCCGAGCAACCTTTGAAACACTTTAAGAAACTTTTGGAGACTATGGCAGAAGGCGCCACGTGGTGTCTTCCGCGCAACCATTGAAACTGTTAGAAACTTTTAGGGGCTCTGCAGAGAGTGACAAGTGGCACGCTCCGCGCTACTGTTGCAATTTTAAGGGACTATTGCGGAAGGTGCCATGTGGCGTCTTCCACACAACATTGAAACTTTTAAGAAACTTTAGTGGCCCACAGATGGTTTTAAGTCTTTAAAGGGGGCCGCTGCGGAAGGCAACAAGTGGCGTGCTCCGCGTGACCTTGGAAACTTTTTAGAAACAATAAGAAACTACTCGGGGTTCAACGTTGGTCATTTGCAACACTATGAGACTCATGCGGAGTGTGACACTTGGTGCGCTCTGCGTAGCCATTTGAAACATTTAGGAACATTTAACGAAACATTTGAAACCTTGCACTATTTAAACCCTATAGTGCATTTTACCAAAATGGGCATAAGTTGCAAAATATGACGAATTTTTAGGTGATTCTAAATGCAACCCTCGCTCATTTTTTACAAGGAATCCAACCATACCATGCATTGGCACTCAAAATGCATTTTCTCACTAATTTTATCAAGGTTTGCAAATTTCACTCTCTTTTCCCTTACCACCAAGGATAGACCCACAAAAAATAGAAGCAAAAAGAAAAGCCACAGTAGGGGTCCCCATTTTGCTAAGGAGTAAAATGGGGCGTGTTGTGAACATCACAACAACTAGCCACCAAACAAAACAACCAAATTCAAGGCATCTAAGAAAACTAAGTGAAATAAATGCATAACTTCCGACTATCCATCTTGTAAATTATTATTCAACTTGAGACCTAAGGCATTCAATAAGGGTGCATGAATTTTTATTTTTAGTTTAATTGTGTGCACGTGATTAATAAGCCTTATCTTGAAGATCGGTTGAACAAACCAGTGACTGATATTAGCCTACATAGGTGAGGATATTCCCTCATAGCCGACCGGATAGAGCCTTGCTACCAGTGAGCGTCTATAGCCCCGGCAAGGTTATCGTTACAATTCTCCTAAGTAGAGCCCCACTGCCAGCGAGGGTCTATAGCCCCGGTAGAGTTACTTAGATGGCTTAATCTAGATTTTCAGTATAATCCACTTTATTTATTTTTTATTTTTTTATTTTCTGATTTTGAAAGAGATTTCACAAGATATAGCAATTTGTAGCTTCGTGATGCAAGGAGTGGACACTTGCTGAAATTAAGCTGAGAATTGTAATGGTACCAAGGGTGACCTCTGATTTTTCACCTAATATCTACACTGGTAGATTCAACAAACCCAAGGATTTTAGGTGTGTCATCATGAGAAACTTGCCTCGAATCCTCAATCACATTTGTTGAATACGAAATTTCAGAAGATAAATAACTCTCTACATTCATGACAGTCACAAAAAGTTATGTATAAGTTGCAAATGATTAACTTGAATATCTTAAATTTATAGTGTTTTGGATGGTCGCTAGTTTGCTCTTTAATACTCTATAGTAGAATAAAGATCCCTACTGAGGAGACAACAAACAAACCAATAAACAAGCTATACAAGAAAAACAAAAGATAGAAAACAAAGCAAAAGGAGACTGTATAAACAGAAAGAAACAGAAACAAAACTATACAAACAGCTAACCTACAAAGGGAAACAACAGAAAAAGAAAACAACAAAAAGAAGAAAACAACAAAAGAAAAGAAAGGAAACAAAACAACTACCCTACCAAACTATATACAAGCCTCTACAAGGCAAACAAAACCCAAGGAAAGACCCCAAAACACCCCTACTTGTGTATTTCCTTAGATTGTGCAGGAGCATCAAGGTATTAGTTATGGTTCTTAACTTAGCAAATTTATCTTTAAATTCTGAAAAAAAATCTTATATTCTAAATTCATTGTGTTTATCAGAATAGCTCTCAACTATCAGCAATTGGGGTAGCCCATCAGGTTCATGACTAATCCATATGCATATCCTTGCTCTTAAATTTCCATAATCAAAGCAATATTTATCATTTTTTACTAAGGAAAGGAAAGAGACAACCTAATGTATTTTTAGCTCTGTAGGACATTTTTGTTCATTGATAGTTGGTCCTCCTTTTAACCTTGTACTTTCATTATTTGGCTCCATGTCTGGTCTTACTTTTTCAAATTGAAAGATGAATGACTCAAGATGTATCATTTCTTCATCTTTATCCATCTTTGTCTCTTCATTCTGTATGTTTAGTTTATCCTCAAATTTAGCACACCTCCCTATGTTCTTATTAGTTTCATGCACATCAACACTTAAATGAGTATCTTTATCATCATAAGCTGATATACAGAAATTAATCATTTCTAAATCACTTGAAAGTAAAGGTGGGACAACATTTTTAGATTGACAGGAATACTCCCCTGTTTCATTTTCAACATGGCATGGGGGTGATGTCTAACTATGCACAGCAACTCCAAAATCTTCTGTATTTTCAATTTTTAAGAATTGGTCATCATATGACTCGCTTTTATCATCCAGCATGGAGTCTGATTCTATTAACCTGCAACAATCTTGAACTTGATCATTCAATTTAAAGAAGTCAGTCATAACACTAGGATTTACTTTCTTTTCTATGACTTCATTAGTTGCTATAGTGGGAACTTCATCAGTTTTAGTGCACTTTAATTTTGCCAATGCTTGTTTAGATTTCTTTGCTAAATCATTTTCGTTAAAACTTTTCAGGTCAGATCCAGAGATTTCCTCTTGACAAATATTCCTTAGTAATTCCATATATTTATCAAATGTATCAAGATGAACCTCACTTTCCTTTTCCTTTACATTAAATCCTCTTTGCTTATTATCTAGAAAAGGGACATGAGTTGTGATTTCCTCTCTGTATTTTTTTTGGATATTTATACTGTTCACAAACTTTAATCACAGCTGGACCTTGACAAAAAGACAGATTATTTGTCCTACCATCACATAATTCCAGCAAAGAGATCTTACTATCCTTTATTTCTAGCATTGGTTCCATCTTTGTATTCTCTGCACATTTAATGACCGTTGATGCTGTATCCTCTTGTTGCTCCATGATCTCCTCATTTTCCTACCAACTTTTAGCCTTATACACATCTGAGAGAGAGATTAGTCCTTTTAAATATAAATCTAACCTTGTAAGAAAAGCCAGACAATTAATTTCATTGTGCTCCGTGGACCTATATATCCTACACCTTCCAAATAAGCCATAGCTAGATAAATTTTTTGGATAAAGCTGTCTATTTAAAGTTCCCTGAAATAAAGGAATGTCAACTTGAAAACTGTCCCCATATTGACAATGGGACCTTCTTTTCACCCTTTTAGGCTTTTCAAATTTTATGAGATCTGGCATATCTCAGAGTATAGCATTTAAACTCAGAATTTTAACCCTAAACCAAATCAGGCCCTCCTTCTAGTGCCAGAAAACTGTTGGTGATTATTTTGATGCAATCATAACAATACGTTAAAATTCACATATAATGAACTGAAACTATACTTGAAAGATAAGAAGGAATCGTTTAAGATTCACTTAATCCCAAGTCTACAATGGTCCTATTGGTCAAATTCAGTTGGTCAATGTAAAGTTGTAATGTTCAAGGGGCCTTACATAGTTTAGGGTCTCCTTTTGGTTTATTGGACTCAAACTATGGAAAAAGATCATGAGATATGTCAATACTTTTTCATTCCTTAGCATAAAAGTGTTACTTTGCTGCAAAGCTTTAGATGGTTGTCTTGAATTATTGTAGCCTTCCTCTTTATATATTTATGAAAACTTGTGTACTTTTAACTCTGTTGTTCATGCTTCTTCAAATATGAGACAAATTTCCTTCAAATTTCTACGTTTTAAGCTAAATATTTCAGATGGGTTGGGAAAAGTTAGAAAGATCTAATCTAAACATCATTTACTCTACCGAAGGATCTAATTGTTCTGTTATGCACTATATAAATCATACAGCAATTTGATCAAATCCACAGTAAAAACCTTAAATGTAAGTTCTGAGCATTTTCACAAACATACATTTAAAATTGCAAGCTCTCAAAGAAAATATTTTAAAACACAAAGAAGAGCAGAAGAACACTTAGAAGATAGATGCATAACTCCAGATTCTATTGTATTAGAAATAAATAGTCATACATGATTTACAATGTTGGAATGACTCTTAGTTGCATTGATCAAACTACAGAGAACTTACAAGCTTTACAGATACAATAAGGAAGCCAGATGTTCCATGCACTCCTTACTGCAGACACAGGTGACCTTCTTCTTCTACTTCTGAACTAAAAGGTCCCTCTATTCTAAATGTTACTTCTACAAATCCCTGCTGCTACAAATCTCTATGTAGCCCCTGTGTGTGTATTACAATGTATTAAGGCACAATATATAGACTTTCTGATTGTCCTCAATACAGCCCAAAACCCTAGTGGTTGAGCAATGGTTCAAACCCTAGGTTACAGCATTGAATGCAGGTGAACCAATTTCCCAAAAATATCTCTAAATATGTGTCAAATCTGGGCAAAAATATGCCCGTTTTTGAAACCCTAGTAGTTCAGAAGTAAATTCTGCAACCTACTGTCATTATGTTTTATCTGTATTTTGGGTCTTCTCATTGATGTCCCTTGACTTTCAGCACTTCATCCTTATCTTCTCTTTGCTTCTGAAATCTGATCTTCTTCTCAGACGTCACTGCCATTAAGTTTCGGCTTCTTCCTCAGCTGCAAACCTACAAAAATAGACCAGCAATAAGTACCATTGATTATTAAATAACCTTTTTTGAAACACCTGTTAGATCCAAGTGGGGTTGAGCAGAAATTGCAACTATCAGGTCAAAATCTGCAAAAAATACGTTCATACTACGCATACTATGTCAAAACTTACCGGGTCAACCATCGCAGACCATAAATGATGCAAATGCAAGGTCAATGTGTGTCGAAAAAACCTTAAAAATCCTATCGCTAAAAGCCTGTTGCCTATCGGCGCCAAAAAACCATCATCGGCAGGCCCTAAAGATCGCCCACCGACCTCTTGTGTCTGGCCAAAAAACGGTCCCTTTTTCTGCCTTTTATTAGAAACGGTGCCCTCAGAGAGACACACGTGGCGTGTTCCGCGCGAGGGGCTTATGAAACTATTGCTTTGTGCGGAAGGTGACACATGGCGCGCTCCGCGCTTCTGTTTGAAACTATTTCGAAACTTATTGAAACTCTTTAGACTCATGTGGAAAAAGACATGTGTCATCCTCCGCGCAGTTGCTAGGGGCTACTGACAAACATGTGGAAGCTCTCCCGAAACCATTTGAAACTATCACGGAAAGTGACACTTGTCACTCTCCACGTGACTGTTGCAACCCTTAGACACTTTTTGAAACTTTTGAAATTGTTGGTAGAAGGCACCACGTGGCGTCTTCCGCGCAGCTGCTTGAAACTTAAGGGGCTCGGTGGGTCATACATCGGAGGGTGACACTTGTCACACTCCGCAGGGCCTTGGAAACCTTTTGAAACTCTACGTTGGGTCTTGCAGAGAGTGATACTTGTCACACTTCACGGGGCTCTGGAAACCCTTTGAAATTGCTGCAAAACCTTTTGAAACTGTCGTAGAAGGCGCCACGTGGCGTCTTCTGCACAACCTTTGAAACACTTTAAGAAACTTTTGGAGACTATGGCGGAAGGCGCCACATGGCGTCTTCCGCACAACCATTGAAACTATTAGAAACTTTTAGGGGCTCTGCGAAGAGTGACAAGTGGCACGCTCCACGCTGCTGTTGCAACTTTAAGGGACTATTGTGGAAGGCGCCACGTGGTGTCTTCCACACAAAATTGAAACTGTTAAGAAACTTTAGTGGCCCACGGATGGTTTTAAGTCTTTAAAGGAGGCAGCTACGGAAGGCAACAAGTGGAGCGCTCTGCATGATGCTGGAAATTTTTTGGAAACAATAAGAAACTACTCGGGGTTCAACGTTGGTCATTTGCAATGCTATGAGACTCATGCGGAGTGTGACACTTGGTGTGCTCCGCGTGGCTGTTTGAAACATTTAGGAACATTTAACGAAACATTTGAAACCTTGCACTATTTAAACCCTATAGTGCATTTTACCAAAATGGGCATAACTTGCAAAATATGGCAAATTTTCAGGTGATTCTAAAAGCAACCCTGGCTCATTTTTGACAAAGAATCCAACCATACCATGCACTAGCACTCAAAATGCATTTTCTCACTAATTTTCTCAAGGTTTGCAAATTTCACTCTCTTTTCCCTTACCACCAAGGACAGACCCACAAAAAATAGAAGCAAAAAGAAAAGCCACAGCAGGGGTCCCCATTTTGCTAACGAGTAAAATGGGGCATGTTGTGAACATCACAACAGTCCTCTTCATGGGGGAAACCTCCTTGCAAGAGAAAATATCTCTTACAAAATGTGATTCCAACATCATAATTACTTTATTACAACATCAATATATACTCCTCACAAAGGGTGGGCTAAAAGGTACTCTTTATGTTTAGATTAACACTCTTGTGGAAACCCCCGCACATGTGAACACCTAGTATGGGAATCCTCCAAACATGGGATGTAGTATGTAGGACAACCTTTGGGATTGAGAAGTTGGATATTCATAGGATTTCCAACAAGCTCTTTTGATGCACTTGTAGGGAAAAGGGAGGAGGAAGAACTAAAAACGTAAACCTATTTTAATAAGGTGATGTGCAAAACACAACCTTTCTATTTGTGCTGGGCAAACTGCAGAGCTTTTAATAGACGATGGGGCAAAAAGACACAACCAAAGAAATGAAGGGCACAAGCTTTGCATGTTGATTGATTTTCAAAATGTTATAGGTGGCCTAAATGGATCAACTAGACACAAATACAAAGATCAAGGTTATAAATACAAATGGAAAGACAAAGATAAACTTAGAGGAAAAAATGACATAAACATGGTGAGTAAAGCTATTTATGCATGAAAACCAAGATAATCACAACCAGATATTAAGGGTATAAATATGTTTATCCCGCTATGCATGCCATTGTAGATGCAAAAAATAAGATAAAATACATGCTCAAAGGTCTGAATCTGCACACTCAAGATACACAGTGCCAGAGTTTTGCTAGTAAAGTCTCTCACCTTTTTCGAATGATTCAAATGCAATATTTATAATTCCAGAGGAAGAGAAGGGAATGTGAGGAGAGAAGATATGTGGAAGAAAATAGAAGAACAAATTAATTCTCCCTTTTCCTTTGGATCCCACATGGAAAAAACCACTCTCTATTTGTTAGCATTAACAACAACATTGAAGCTACTCATTGAATGTTGTGAAAATAGCTTGTTAGAGAAGGTGGAGGAGAGGGAAACAAATGAAATTTAAACCTACCCAATAACTTCTATTCATGCCTTTATTTCCCTACATGTTCCCCTTGTCTGCATGCTAAAATCTACCTCTATTCTTTGCATGATGGCCATCACTGTTTTGTTTTTCCATATTATTTTTTGTAGCTACTTACATGAGTTTTCATTAGAAATGAGGGCATTAGTATAATAAAGCCTTGGCTTTAATTCTTATATCCTTTTGTCATTAGGGAGAATATTATAAAACGTTACTCTCATACTATTTTGAACTTTAATAAGTCTTTCGCATTATTCTCTCCTCAATAAGTATTGTCCACACCCTCGCTTACCTCTATTTCTACCTTTTGAAAGGTCGTCTCATGAAACTTTTTCACTTTTTGATACTTCTTGGTATTTACGAGTCTTTGGATTTTATATATTTTGAACATTAATGGAGTCACCACTTTATTAATTTCCCCCTTTTGTAAATATCATTCGTGGCTCTCAATGACATGTATCTCCCTATAAATCTAAATCACTCGCTTTTAGTTTGGTATTACCTCGGTATTGTTTTAATCACCTTTAACCCTTCATGATTTTGATTTATCAAGCCCCACCCTACCCTTGTTTATGGTTAATGATTATAGTTAAATCTCTAATCTACTCGCAAGAGTAATATTATTTAATAAGATTTATTAAAAGGCCCCTTTGTTGTGGTCAGCCTTCTTTTATGAAACCCAAATTTTGTTTAAATGATTTTAAATGAATTCGAACAATATTTCAAAAATAGAAGTTTTTTTTGTTTACTATAAGGGATAACCAGTAGCAACACAAGCACACAGAGATTACAAACCAATAATAGAAAAGGGAGTAAAAAGACAACGAACACGGGCCAAGAGGCCTAAAATGTTTTTTCTTTGTTTAATTAAAAAAGTGACAGAGTCACCTATACATATATTATCATAAGATATATTACGCATTATGAGTAAAATTCTATGATACAAAGTTTAAGGAGGTGAGAAAAACACCAAAGAAATGGAAACGATTGCAGCATCGGACAAGAACTAACCAAAACCAAGGAGAAACAAAAACCACACCCATGATATTTACTTGGGGCATGAATCATGAATATTGGCAAAAAGTAGAGGCACAGGTCGAGGAATAGTAAACAATGATAGAGAAACAGATGGAGGCAAGGCGCCAGGTCGGGAGAATGGAGGCCGATGAATTGAATCAGTCCAAAGAGCTCTCGTACCTTAGTTGCCATCCCTACCGGTAATTGGAACTTGTGAGCCTAAAGTGCAGCTACGAGAGGATTGAAGAGAATCAGCCTAAGACCTTTTCTATAAGCACTGTATAGACAAGCAACTGCCAGAGAAGATTACAGCAAATGCATGGGAAATAATCCCCCCATGGGAGCCTCACCACTGTGAATGTTATATCCATCCAGGGCTTCCTTCCACCAGTCTCGATTGAAGGACTGCTCAAGCACCATTGGAAATCTAATGGACACAACATAATATCATGGGTCCTACACCAAGGCCTACATATTTTTGATCTATAGGGCCAAAGGAGGTATTACAGGAAACAGAAACAAAAATACAAATTACCCTTAAACTAAATTTGATTTAGTCAAGTATCACGATACAAATAAATACTAGAATGCCAACATTCCACGCGCAAGAGATAATAGAGACAAATTGGTTATTCAACTGTAATACTAGTGTAAAATTTGATCTTAGTCACATTGGAGTAACGAGGTGATGGAATAAGATCCTAACCTAGGACAACTCAACCTAGATCCCAACCGAAGGCTAGATGGAGACAAATAATTGTTTCACATGTTGTTTGAAGATTCTAAGCATAACACAACATCACAACACATAAGAAATCGAGATCACTTAGTGTTTCAATCAAAGTAGGATGAATCATCTATAATCATTTTTGGTTTGCATAACTAGGTCATAAATATCCCAGAGAGTAAGTACTTAGACTTTCAAGTCAGTGACATCATACCTTTACTATTCAATTCCCAGTGCATGACTGCTTAACAAGTAGAAATTAATAGAACATCAAAAGAACCATAAATAAAAGAAATACATGTAACCCAGACCTTGCATGATTTTCTTCACAATGAATGCTACAAATATTGATACTTTATCGACAAGATATAGTCTTACATGAGTAGTGGTATATTTCTTGAACATCACTTAGGACCTCACAGATATACCATCAAACTAGAACATTATTCCATCACTAAAGATAACATTGGATTCTAGTTGTCTTAAGGTTCGGTTACGTAGACTGTAACAATAGTTTAGTATTATTGAGACTTCATAACAATTTAGCCTCACATGTTCACATCCAATACAATAGATGTGACTAGAAATTGGAAATTAACTATGCAAAATATTAACACTTATTAGTTACCCAAGACTTGTTAGCTACACCATCCTTTATAGGAGTAGGGTTTAAGTGAAAATCCCACTCTATCATACATAACCAAAATCAAAAGTATATCAAAACAGTTTGGAGTAAGCCTTAATAATGACTCAAGGTCCTAAGGAGTCTTCACGGTTAATTATTTACTTCAGCTTTAATATTATGTCTTCTAAGGACATTCAACACAGTATGAGCTCCTAAGAATGGACCTTTATCTTAGTCACCTAATACAAGTTTCTATAACCTAGATAATATGTTTCTTACGATCAATTTATGCATCATTCTAAACCAAACCCTCAATCACGGTCATACTCATAAGGGAATTAGTAACACTTTGAGGTTGAAGGGAAGCACGCGTTTTTACCCTCAAAGATTACTCAAATATTGAACTCTACTAATCTTAATTTATTGAATAGAATACACTATATCATTAGATCAGATCCTCGAGTCTCCTTAATAGTTAATATTTGGTAGGACATCCACATAAAGGAAAAGTTTATTATTAGAAATGATAGATCTATAGGTGTGTGTTGATGGTGAGAAGAGATCGGTTTACCTATTGTATTGAGAAGTTCCTCTTTCCAAATATCTCATAGAGAAACAGTTACAACATGGGCATATATTAAGAAATGGGGAAAGTGCCCAAGAAACAAGAAATAAAACAGCATCTACATAAGAATCCCTATTTGGCTCTAGTCAAGTGACTTTACTCAAAGTTTGAGTTCCATTTGGTAGTAGGGAACATTAGTAGCTATAAATAGATATGAATTTGTTTGAAATAAATTCAGTGCCTTTTATAAATTTTATTTTGAACAACAGAGCATGGGATACGTCTTTCTTATCACTTTTTTTTTTCCTTAATACTTGTTTTCCCTCCAAACTTTAGACTTAGGAACTATAGTCCACTAGATGATATTAGTTGAACTAATCTCAAATCTTATTATTTACGATGGGTTTCAACCATGGAAATTTAGCCTTATGTATTCATAATTTATGTTTTAGAATTTAGACTTTTAGCAAACTCAAATTTTCTTGACACTATAATCCGCATGACTAACATCAACTAAGTCACACAACTTTGAAACAAAACACGACTTTTGAACAACACCAAGATACATAAAATTAACCCCTAGCAAAGTCAGCATGATCATAGAAAACAACACACAAAGTGTCAAATAACCTGATTGTTCAAAACTTATGTTTTGAAAGTTTTAGTGCCCTGTAGCCTCCCATGAGAGCACCACCAAACTCATACAATGCGATTCCACATTCCTAGAATTGCACAAGAAATATACTTCTATATACGTAGAATTCATCCAAGGATAAGATAAATAAAGTCAACGATGTGATCATAAGTACCAGATCAACAATGTCTATCATAACTAACAAATGTTCGGCGATAATCATCAATGTTTAACTTACAAAGAAAATAAAGATAGTCCAGAATTGCGGATTTGACACAACTTTCTAGACACCGTCTGCTAGAGAGTCATGCACTGGGGTAATTACTTCCTACTCTCCGACACCATCGTTAGGAAGAATCCTTGTGGCCAACTTGTGTTCTCGTGTAGTAGACTCATGGCATCTCATGGATGAAGCAGTTCACATGACATCACACTCATCACACAATTCCTTATGACTTTGAGTATTATAGATAAGTATCTCTCTAGAGTATCAAGGTTCATTTCTTTGTTTGATTGTTCTTTATATTAATGAATTAGTTCTTTCCAACTGCTCTTTCCTCCTTTGCATTTAGATCATGTTGCGTATTTATAAGGATGTTCCTTTGTTCTCAACTTTTGGTTCTTATATTGTACCTTTTTTAGTCACATGGTCCATTCTTGTCCTTTGATGGACAATAATATATCGATTGAATTAATGGTGGACACCATAAATTTCTGGTGATACAACTTTGTGATACATATCAAATGTAAATCTTTTTCATAGAAAAGTATATAACACAAACATTATATAATATTATAATAAATGATAAACCTATACCAATGCATCTCATCATACATAAATCTATAGATATTTATTGCAAAGAAAGAGTTCGCATAGATAAGGTGAAAGGACCAATATGTCTAAATGGCATAAGGAGACTTATGTAATTTATATGTACCACAAGGCATCAAGCCATATGATACGTAAATATAATGTTAATGGCTTTAGAATAATAAAGTTTACATAGATAAGCTGAAAGCCACCATGGAATAGGGGGCAACTTGTTTTATTTACTAGGACAATTTCACATGCTAACATAATATTTCCTTCACAACGAGAAAAGTTACATATATAAGATGAAAGTGGCCATGAAATAGGAGGACACGTATTTTATTTGCTAGGAAAGGATTGTGCACTATAATTATGACCAATCTAGGGCTCGTGTGCATAAATGCCGAAGCGGTTCAAGTAATCTCCGGCACGTCCATAGAAGCCAACAATTTTTCCCTTGGAACTTGATTTAAAATAATCTCCATACTGAGAGCCATAAGGACCATATTTTTTCTTATTGGTCGTGAATGTCAAAGATGTGATTAACTTAATATCTCTGTAGTTCCCAACATGTCCTTCAATTCTTGTCAGGTGTTCATCTTCCTTCAAGTTGATCTGCAGTTTAAATAACAATTGAAATATAATAAACATGCCTGCTTGAATCTCAAGCTAAAACAATAAATATATATTATTAATATTTCATATTAAAAGGACCCAAAGATTTTCAAATAAAAAATAAATTGAAGTAAAACAAAATTACAAATTTTATAAAAAATAATATTATTGTTCATAACCCCCTAATTTTGTTTATGTACATATATGTTTAAACTAATGCAATAAGAAAAAGTATTCCATTAACAAATTTTAATAAATTCAATATAACTTATGTATTTAATACCAGAGTGGCACTGCCTCCGTTGCCTCCATGCTGAGGTGCGCTGATAACATAATCTTCTTTTTCACCCTTAAGACGATATTCAACCTGAATGGCATCGATAATATCTCCATGTCTTACTGTGATACTCTTGATACTGGAGTATGTACCATCCGTCCAACCAGATCCATCCTCACCACCCCACGGTCCCTCCACAGTGTAAAACGAATGTGCCTGAAAAAGAGTAAAAGAATAAACAATATATCGTGAAATCGAAGAAGAATAGATAATTTGGTGAAACGCAAGAAAGGGAGGGAAGGCCAATAACCAACCATTCTATACGGCTGATATTTTCTCGGCTTCAAACTAAAACGCGACTTGTATTGCAATTGCAAATTCGTAGTGCTGTAATAAGTTAATAATAACCCGACCAAAGATTTGATTTATTTATAGCAGAGCGTGTAGGAGGAGGAGTACAGCTGTTCAAAAAGGAACTCTATAACTAAACGGTGAAAGGGTTGCGTAAAGATGCCTCTAAACCCACGTAATGATTATCCAATTGTGTCTGATGATTATCCAATATATACAACACAAGTTTTGTCAGTGGCTGAAATATTCAAACGTTACGGTGATGATTATTTCTGTATCCGTATCATGTGCGTTAATGGATCTAGAACAAAAATGCGTCCTTGTTCATCACCGCATTCATTTCATTTCAAGATGAAGTGCATAACTCTAGTAAGGAAGGACAAAAGTTGTGCAAGTTAAAACTGGCAACCAAGATCACGTACCCTAACGGAGGATGGACATGTTTTTCAAACCGGTAAAACTCTCTGATACAGTTCTATTTTAGTGTTGACAGTTCATCGGTTGCCTGCCTAATCTCGCTGTTCTATCATTGGTGACCACCTATACATTGCCCACTCAAGCCGTATAAAGCGTGTGTGTTGCCACCAGGGTGAAATAATCAAACCTTGTAGTGCATAGGTTACACTATGCATTTAATCCCCATCTATTGACCTCTGTGTGCTTCCACCACACTGTTGGATGGGTTCATAGTTGAATGAGCCTTTTCCATGTCCTTTTGTTATATATCTGAGCTGCCCATTGGTTATAGGTTTTTGAGTTCTTAAGTTGTTTAGTCATAGTCCTTTGATAGTTAGCAACTGACCCGCAACCTTCCAGGCGTCCGCTTGGCGGGGTAAGGTACATAAGCCTATTCGCCAATGGTATTCCAAGGTGGGACCACTATGTTTATTGAATGAGAGCTTAAGGCATGGTGCACTCTCTAACCCTAGGCTACGTGTTGTGCTGCCAATGGTTGTATTGAAATGGGTAAAGCGAAATGCCTTCTACCTTTCCTCCGTGCTGATCTCCAAGTTGTTGGATCTCATTAGCTTATATTGAGTTTTCTCTTCGAATGTTGCATTTTAATAGTCAACATTTTCAGGTGAAGGTAAATGCAAGCTTTGTCGAGTCCACCTGGACTAGTGTGTTAGTGTTTATAGCTCAAATATGTATGTGGGTGTTTATATGGACTAATAACAAGGACTTATTAAATTGCGACATGTGTGCAATAGCGATGTGAATTCTATAGGTCCATCACATCATAAGGAATTAACACATACTCAACAACATTTTGATTTAAACTTGCGAGGAGATCCTTAGTCTTCGTTTAATGCCTAAATCTGTTCTCCTTGCCTTATTCCCCTACACAATATATTCTAGTGACGTGTTGACATGTATCACTCATTTATTGTTGGATCTCGTTCCCTTACATTATGCCAAGTAGTCGAATGAGCGCATTGTTGGATCTCGTTCCCTAAAATTTGGCCGAAAATCAAGCGTAACGGGACATTTTGTGGACCCTCAGTTTTCCGTAAGCTTACCAACGCATCAAACAATTCGTCAATCGGACACCCGGTTCAAAAGTTATGTCTCCCGGAAGTTGGGCTACCTAGTTTCTTAATTTTAAAATTTTGAAAATTATTTCTTGGGTGGGAGAAAAGGGACAGTTGGGTTCATTTTGGCGCCCAAGTGGGACTTACACATTGCAAAGAAAGCTGACATTGGGGAAATTACAGTAAGTGGTGTTGATGCCTATTTATAGCCTATTTTTAATAGTTCCAGAGGCAGTGGGAGGGAGGGAAGTTATTTGCAAGTCATGTCCATGCCAATGCAGAGGTCAAAAGATATCAAGAGATAGCTCCAGAAGGGTCCGTAAGTCACATATTTTTATTGTCAAAAAACTCCTATTTCTATAATAGGAGGGCATATCACCCTAGAAATTGTATTTCAGATTTGTAGGGCTCTTTTACATGCTAGGTTAATGAAGAAATGATGAAATAGTTTGCAGGTTGCTTAACCAATCTTTCTTGAGATCTTGTTCGGGTGTCTATTTGAAATATATAAATTGTTGTTATATGTGTTTTGGGTGGAGACCACCTTCATCAAGGCTAACCCACCTTCATCAACTTCACCCTCATTTGTATTGGTTTATATACATTCATTCCCACCTCAATATCATTGCTCTATCCCTTCAAGTGAGATCATTTGTATTGGCAAGTGGATTTATTTAAAGACATTCATTGGGCACATGATAATTGCAAATAAAAAGAAAGGATCATGAAAGAAAAATAAGACTAATTATAGCACACTTCGACTCTAAAGGGGAATAATGTGATCGAATTTGCATCATCAATATAAAGATTAAAAAAATTGATAAGATAAGGTGGTGTACATCGTAAGTTTTCAGAGATGCAAATTTGTAGGTACATAAAAATGGGAAGTAAAAGTGGATATTTTCCTTAGAAAAGTATGAAAAAAATACTTAGATGTTATAATCTATGATAATCAAGGTTATAGCCATGCATGTCATCAAACATAATTCTATACAAGTTTGTTGTAAAGGAAAACTTCACATAGATAAAATGAAATTGTGAATGTGTTTAGATGGCACGAGGAAACTTATTTGATTTATATATACCACAAGGTTCTATGCCATATGATGTGATAGTTCATAATATTGGGTTAATAATAAGAAAGCTTACATAGACAAGATTAAAGTGACCATCTAGAATAGGGGAGACTTATTTTATTTACTAGGATAAGTTCATGTGCTAACGTAATATTCCTTGAATATAACAATATAGCTTTCATAGATAAGGGGAGAGTGGCCATGAAATAGGGAGACACTTGTTTTATTTGCTAAGAAAAGACCATGTGCTATAGATATGACTAGTTTAGGATTCATGTGCATAAATATCAAGTGGTCTAGGTAATCTCAAGTGTGTATATTGAAGCCAATAATTGACATATAATTTTAAGATTTTTGTGACTTACTTGCGAGTTGATGCCATGATATTATGGGTATCTCTAATGATATTGCAATGCATAAAATTATTCTCTTGCCTCGTGTTTAACCAGTTTTTAAAAAACTTAGAAAGATGCATCCAAAGGTCACTTTAACGGGTAAAGACAAGATTGAAAAGAGGTTGAAAGTAGTATTTATTACACAAATTGATTATTCTCCATTCATTTATAGTACGATTCCTATGGAAAAACCTAATAGATGTGTTTACATATTTATTAACTTTCGAAAAGTAAAAAACACATCACCTAAGGATGGCTTCCCATTGCCTAATATTCATACGATTTTAGATCCTATTGTAGGGCATGAGATACTATCATTTATGGTTGGATTTTCTAGTTATTATCAAATTCTTCTCAGCCACAAAGATTAACACAAGACTACTTTTTCCACTCCATGGCTACACTTTCTTATGGTTTCATGTCTTTTGGATTGAAAACTTATTTGGATATCCCATACAATTAAGATCAAATAGAGTGATTAAATTACAAAAATAACACAATGCTCAAAAACTAGTTGTAACTATGATTGTATTGATGAAAGGTATCAAGGGCCTTGTTGGTGATTGTTTTGATGCAATCATAACAATAAGTTAAAATTCACATATAATGAACTGAAACTATACTTGAAAGATAAGAAGGAATCGTTTAAGATTCACTTAATCCCAAGTCTACAATGGTCATGTTGGTCAAATTCAGTTGGTCAATGTGAAGCTGTAATGTTCAAGGGGCCTTACGTAGTTTAGGGTTTCCTTTTGGTTTACTAGACTCAAACTATGCAAAAAGATCATGAGATATGTCAATACTTTTTCATTCCTTTGCATAAAAGTGTTACTGTGCTGCAAAGCTTTAGATGGTTGTCTTGAATTATTGCAGCCTTCCTCTTTATATATTTATGAAAACTTGTGTACTTTTAACTCTGTTGTTCATGCTTCTTCAAATATGAGACAAATTTCCTTCAAATTTCTATGTTTTAAGCTAAATATTTCAGATGGGTTGGGAAAAGTTAGAAAGATCTAATCTAAACCTCATTTACTCTACCGAAGGATCTAATTGTTCTATTATGCACTATATAAATCATACAGCAATTTGATCAAATCCACAGTAAAAACCTTAAATGTAAGTTCTGAGCATTTTCACAAACATACATTTAAAATTGCAATCTCTCAAAGAAAATATTTCAAAACACAAAGAAGAGCAGGACAACACTTAGAAGATAGATGCAGAACTCCAGATTCTATTGTATTAGAAACAAACAGTCATACATGATTTACAATGTTGGAATGACTCTTAACTTCATTGATCAAACTACAAAGAATTTACAAGCTTTACAGATACAATAAGAAAGCCAGATGTTCCACGCACTCCTTACTGCAGACATAGGCGACCTCCTTCTTCTACTTCTAAACTAAAAGGTCCCTCTATTCTAAATGTTACTTCTACAAATCTCTGCTACTACAAATCTCTATGTAGCCCATGTGTGTGTATTACAATGTATTAAGGCATAATATATAGACTTTCTGATTGTCCTCAATACAGCCCAAAACCCTAGTGGTTGAGTAATGGTTCAAACCCTAGGTTACAGCATTGAATGCAGGTGAACCAATTTCCCAAAAATATCTCTAAATATGTGTCAAATCTAGGTGAAAATATGCCCCTTTCTGAAACCCTAGTAGTTTAGAAGTAAATTCTGCAACCTACTGTCATTATGTTTTATCTGCATTTTGGGTCTTCTCATTGATGTCCCTTGACTTTCTACACTTCATCCTTATCTTCTCTTTGCTTCTGAAATCTGATCTTCTTCTCGGACGTCACTACCATTAAGTTTTAGCTTCTTCCTCAGCTACAAACTTGCAAAAATAGACCAGCAATAAGTACCATTGATTATTAAATAACCTTTTTCGAAACACCTATTAGATCCAAGTGGGGCTGAGCAAAAATCATGACTATCGGTTCAAAATCTGCAAAAAACATGTTCATACTGCACATACTGTGTCAAAACTTACTGGGTCAACCATCGCAGACTAGAAACAACGCAAATGCAGGGTCAAAGTGTGTCGAAAATACCCTAAAAATCCTATCGCTAAATGCCTGTTGCCTATCAGCGCCAAAAAACCATCATCGGCGGGCCCTAAAGATCGCCCACCGACCTCCTATGTCTGGCCGAAAAATGGCGCCTTTATCTGCCTTTTATTAGAAATGGTGCCCTCAAAAAGAGACACGTGGCGCGTTCTGCACGAAGGGCTTATGAAATTGTTGCTTTGTGTGGAAGGCGACACGTGGCGCACTCCATGCTTTCGTTTGAAACTATTTCGAAACTTATTGAAACTCTTTAGACTCATGCGGAAAAAGACACGTGTGGTCCTTCGTGCAATTGCTAGGGGCTACTGAGAAACATGCGGAAGCTCTCCCGAAACCATTTGAAACTATCGCGGAAAGTGACACTTGTCACTCTCTGCGTGACTGTTGCGACCCTTAGACACTTTTTGAAACTTTTGAAACTGTTGGCGGAAGGCGCCACATGGCGTCTTCCGCATAGACGCTTGAAACTTAAGGGGCTTGGTGGGTCATACATCGGAGGGTGACACTTGTCACACTCCGTGGGGCCTTGGAAACCTTTTGAAACTCTACGTTGGGTCTTGCGGAGAGTGAAACTTGTCACACTCCGCGGGGCTTTTGAAACCCTTTGAAACTGCTGCGAAACCATTTGAAACCGTCGTGGAAGGCGCCACGTGGCGTCTTCCAAGCAACCTTTGAAACACTTTAAGAAACTTTTGGAGACTATGGCGGAAGGCGCCACGTGGTGTCTTCCGCGCAACCATTGAAACTGTTAGAAACTTTTAGGGGCTCTGCAGAGAGTGACAAGTGGCACGCTCCGCGCTACTGTTGCAACTTTAAGGGACTATTGCGGAAGGTGCCATGTGGCGTCTTCCACACAACATTGAAACTGTTAAGAAACTTTAGTGGCCCACAGATGGTTTTAAGTCTTTAAAGGGGGCCGCTGCGGAAGGCGACAAGTGGCGTGCTCCGCGTGACCCTGGAAACTTTTTAGAAACAATAAGAAACTACTCGGGGTTCAACGTTGGTCATTTGCAACACTATGAGACTCATGCGGAGTGTGACACTTGGTGCGCTCTGCGTAGCCATTTGAAACATTTAGGAACATTTAACGAAACATTTGAAACCTTGCACTATTTAAACCCTATAGTGCATTTTACCAAAATGGGCATAAGTTGCAAAATATGACAAATTTTTAGGTGATTCTAAATGCAACCCTAGCTCATTTTTTACAAGGAATCCAACCATACCATGCACTGGCACTCAAAATGCATTTTCTCACTAATTTTATCAAGGTTTGCAAATTTCACTCTCTTTTCCCTTACCACCAAGGACAGACCCACAAAAAATAGAAGCAAAAAGAAAAGCCACAGCAGGGGTCCCCATTTTGCTAAGGAGTAAAATGGGGCGTGTTGTGAACAACTAGCCACCAAACAAAACAACCAAATTCAAGGCATCTAAGAAAACTAAGTGAAATAAATGCATAACTTCCGACTATCCATCTTGTAAATTATTATTCAACTTGAGACCTAAGGCATTCAATAAGGGTGCATGAATTTTTATTTTTAGTTTAATTGTGTGCACGTGATTAATAAGCCTTATCTTGAAGATCGGTTGAACAAACCAGTGACTGATATTAGCCTACATAGGTGAGGATATTCCCTCATAGCCGACCGGATAGAGCCTTGCTACCAGTGAGCATCTATAGCCCCGGCAAGGTTATCGTTACAATTCTCCTAAGTAGAGCCCCACTACCAGCGAGCGTCTATAGCCCCGGTAGAGTTACTTAGATGGCTTAATCTAGATTTTCAGTATAATCCACTTTATTTATTTTTTATTTTTTTATTTTCTGATTTTGAAAGAGATTTCACAAGATATAGCAATTTGTAGCTTCGTGATGCAAGGAGTGGACACTTGCTGAAATTAAGCTAAGAATTGTAATGGTACCAAGGGTGACCTCTGATTTTTCACCTAATATCTACACTGGTAGATTCAACAAACCCAAGGATTTTAGGTGTGTCATCATGAGAAACTTGCCTCGAATCCTCAATCACATTTGTTGAATACGAAATTTCAGAAGATAAATAACTCTCTACATTCATGACAGTCACAAAAAGTTATGTATAAGTTGCAAATGATTAACTTGAATATCCTAAATTTATAGTGTTTTGGATGGTCGCTAGTTTGCTCCTTAATACTCTATAGTAGAATAAAGATCCCTACTGAGGAGACAACAAACAAACCAATAAACAAGCTGTACAAGAAAAACAAAAGATAGAAAACAAAGCAAAAGGAGACTGTATAAACAGAAAGAAACAGAAACAAAACTATACAAACAGCTAACCTACAAAGGGAAACAACAGAAAAAGAAAACAACAAAAAGAAGAAAACAACAAAAGAAAAGAAAGGAAACAAAACAACTACCCTACCAAACTATATACAAGCCTCTACAAGGCAAACAAAACCCAAGGAAAGACCCCAAAACACCCCTACTTGTGTATTTCCTTAGATTGTGCAGGAGCATCAAGGTATTAGTTATGGTTCTTAACTTAGCAAATTTATCTTTAAATTCTGAAAAAAAAATCTTGTATTCTAAATTCATTGTGTTTATCAGAATAGCTCTCAACTATCAGCAATTGGGGTAGCCCATCAGGTTCATGACTAATCCATATGCATGTCCTTGCTCTTAAATTTCCATAATCAAAGCAATATTTATCATTTTTTACTAAGGAAAGGAAAGAGACAACCTAATGTATTTTTAGCTCTGTAGGACATTTTTGTTCATTGATAGTTGGTCCTCCTTTTAACCTTGTACTTTCATTATTTGGCTCCATGTCTGGTCTTACTTTTTCAAATTGAAAGATGAATGACTCAAGATGTATCATTTCTTCATCTTTATCCATCTTTGTCTCTTCATTCTGTATGTTTAGTTTATCCTCAAATTCAGCACACCTCCCTATGTTCTTATTAGTTTCATGCACATCAGCACTTAAATGAGTATCTTTATCATCATAAGCTGATATACAGAAATTAATCATTTCTAAATCACTTGAAAGTAAAGGTGGGACAACATTTTTAGATTGACAGGAATACTCCCCTGTTTCATTTTCAACATGGCATGGGGGTGATGTCTAACTATGCACAGCGACTCCAAAATCTTCTGTATTTTCAATTTTTAAGAATTGGTCATCATATGACTCGCTTTTATCATCCAGCGTGGAGTCTGATTCTATTAACCTGCAACAATCTTGAACTTGATCATTCAATTTAAAGAAGTCAGTCATAACACTAGGATTTACTTTCTTTTCTATGACTTCATTAGTTGCTATAGTGGGAACTTCATCAGTTTTAGTGCACTTTAATTTTGCCAATGCTTGTTTAGATTTCTTTGCTAAATCATTTTCGTTAAAACTTTTCAGGTCAGATCCAGAGATTTCCTCTTGACAAATATTCCTTAGTAATTCCATATATTTATCAAATGTATCAAGATGAACCTCACTTTCCTTTTCCTTTACATTAAATCCTCTTTGCTTATTATCTAGAAAAGGGACATGAGTTGTGATTTCCTCTCTGTATTTTTTTTGGATATTTATACTGTTCACTAACTTTAATCGCAGCTGGACCTTGACAAAAAGACAGATTATTTGTCCTACCATCACATAATTCCAGCAAAGAGATCTTACTATCCTTTATTTCTAGCATTGGTTCCATCTTTGTATTCTCTGCACATTTAATGACCGTTGATGCTGTATCCTTTTGTTGCTCCATGATCTCCTCATTTTCCTACCAACTTTTAGCCTTATACACATCTGAGAGAGAGATTAGTCCTTTTAAATATAAATCTAACCTTGTAAGAAAAGCCAAACAATTAATTTCATTGTGCTCCGTGGACCTATATATCCTACACCTTCCAAATAAGCCATAGCTAGATAAATTTTTTGGATAAAGCTGTCTATTTAAAGTTCCCTGAAATAAAGGAATGTCAACTTGAAAACTGTCCCCATATTGACAATGGGACCTTCTTTTCACCCTTTTAGGCTTTTCAAATTTTATGAGATCTGGCATATCTCAGAGTATAGCATTTAAACTCAGAATTTTAACCCTAAACCAAATCAGGCCCTCCTTCTAGTGCCAGAAAACTGTTGGTGATTGTTTTGATGCAATCATAACAATACGTTAAAATTCACATATAATGAACTGAAACTATACTTGAAAGATAAGAAGGAATCGTTTAAGATTCACTTAATCCCAAGTCTACAATGGTCCTGTTGGTCAAATTCAGTTGGTCAATGTAAAGTTGTAATATTCAAGGGGCCTTACATAGTTTAGGGTTTCCTTTTGGTTTATTGGACTCAAACTATGCAAAAAGATCATGAGATATGTCAATACTTTTTCATTCCTTTGCATAAAAGTGTTACTTTGCTGCAAAGCTTTAGATGGTTGTCTTGAATTATTGCAGCCTTCCTCTTTATATATTTATGAAAACTTGTGTACTTTTAACTCTGTTGTTCATGCTTCTTCAAATATGAGACAAATTTCCTTCAAATTTCTACGTTTTAAGCTAAATATTTCAGATGGGTTGGGAAAAGTTAGAAAGATCTAATCTAAACATCATTTACTCTACCGAAGGATCTAATTGTTCTGTTATGCACTATATAAATCATACAGCAATTTGATCAAATCCACAGTAAAAACCTTAAATGTAAGTTCTGAGCATTTTCACAAACATACATTTAAAATTGCAAGCTCTCAAAGAAAATATTTTAAAACACAAAGAAGAGCAGAAGAACACTTAGAAGATAGATGCATAACTCCAGATTCTATTGTATTAGAAACAAATAGTCATACATGATTTACAATGTTGGAATGACTCTTAGTTGCATTGATCAAACTACAGAGAACTTACAAGCTTTACAGATACAATAAGGAAGCCAGATGTTTGATGCACTCCTTACTGCAGACACAGGTGACCTTCTTCTTCTACTTCTAAACTAAAAGGTCCCTCTATTCTAAATGTTACCTCTACAAATCTCTGCTGCTACAAATCTCTATGTAGCCCCTGTGTGTGTATTACAATGTATTAAGGCACAATATATAGACTTTCTGATTGTCCTCAATAGAGCCCAAAACCCTAGTGGTTGAGCAATGGTTCAAACCCTAGGTTACAGCATTGAATGCAGGTGAACCAATTTCCCAAAAATATCTCTAAATATGTGTCAAATCTGGGCAAAAATATGCCCCTTTTTGAAACCCTAGTAGTTCAGAAGTAAATTCTGCAACCTACTGTCATTATGTTTTATCTGCATTTTGGGTCTTCTCATTGATGTCCCTTGACTTTCAGCACTTCATCCTTATCTTCTCTTTGCTTCTGAAATCTGATCTTCTTCTCGGACGTCACTGCCATTAAGTTTCAGCTTCTTCCTCAGCTGCAAACCTGCAAAAATGGACCAGCAATAAGTACCATTGATTATTAAATAACCTTTTTTGAAACACGTGTTAGATCCAAGTGGGGTTGAGCAGAAATTGCGACTATCAGGTCAAAATCTGCAAAAAATACATTCATACTACGCATACTATGTCAAAACTTACCGGGTCAACCATCGCAGACCAGAAATGATGCAAATGCAAGGTCAATGTGTGTCGAAAAAACCTTAAAAATCCTATCGCTAAAAGCCTGTTGCCTATCGGCGCCAAAAAACCATCATCGGCGGGCCCTAAAGATCGCCCACCGACCTCTTGTGTCTGGCCAAAAAATGGCCCCTTTATCTACCTTTTATTAGAAACGGTGCCCTCAGAGAGACACACGTGGTGTGTTCCGCGTGAGGGGCTTATGAAACTATTGCTTTGTGCGGAAGGCAACACATGGCGCGCTCCGCGCTTCTGTTTGAAACTATTTCAAAACTTATTGAAACTCTTTAGACTCATGTGGAAAAAGACACGTGTCATCCTCCGCGCAGTTGCTAGGGGCTACTGACAAACATGTGGAAGCTCTCCCAAAACCATTTGAAACTATCGCGGAAAGTGACACTTGTCACTCTCCACGCGACTGTTGCGACCCTTAGACACTTTTTGAAACTTTTGAAACTGTTGGTAGAAGGCACCACGTGGCGTCTTCTGCGCAGCCGCTTGAAACTTAACGGGCTCGGTGGGTCATACATCGGAGGGTGACACTTGTCACACTCTGCAGGGCCTTGGAAACCTTTTGAAACTCTATGTTGGGTCTTGCAGAGAGTGATACTTGTCACACTTCACGGGGCTCTGGAAACCCTTTGAAATTGCTGCAAAACCTTTTGAAACTGTCGCAGAAGGTGCCACGTGGCGTCTTCTGCACAACCTTTGAAACACTTTAAGAAACTTTTGGAGACTATGGCGGAAGGCGCCACATGGCGTCTTCCGCACAACCATTGAAACTATTAGAAACTTTTAGGGGCTCTGCGAAGAGTGACAAGTGGGACGCTCCACGCTGCTGTTGCAACTTTAAGGGACTATTGTGGAAGGCGCCACGTGGCGTCTTCCACACAAAATTGAAACTGTTAAGCAACTTTAGTGGCCCGCGGATGGTTTTAAGTCTTTAAAGGGGGCAGCTACGGAAGGCAACAAGTGGAGCGCTTTGCGTGATCCTGGAAACTTTTTAGAAACAATAAGAAACTACTCGGGGTTCAACGTTGGTCATTTGCAATGCTATGAGACTCACGCAGAGTGTGACACTTGGTGTGCTTCGCGTAGCCATTTGAAACATTTAGGAACATTTAACGAAACATTTGAAACCTTGCACTATTTAAACCCTATAGTGCATTTTACCAAAATGGGCATAACTTGCAAAATATGGCAAATTTTCAGGTGATTCTAAAAGCAACCCTGGCTCATTTTTGACAAGGAATCCAACCATACCATGCACTAGCACTCAAAATGCATTTTCTCACTAATTTTCTCAAGGTTTGCAAATTTCGCTCTCTTTTCCCTTACCACCAAGGACAGACCCACAAAAAATAGAAGCAAAAAGAAAAGCCACAGCAGGGGTCCCCATTTTGCTAACGAGTAAAATGGGGCATGTTGTGAACATCACAACAGGCCTCTTCATGGGGGAAACATCCTTGCAAGAGAAAATATCTCTTACAAAATGTGATTCCAACATCATAATTACTTTATTACAACATCAATATATTCTCCTCACAAAGGGTGAGCTAAAAGGTACTCTTGATGTTTAGATTAACACTCTTGTGGAAACTCCCGCACATGTGAACACCTAGTATGGGAATCCTCCAAACATGGGATGCAGTATGTAGGACAACCTTTGGGATTGAGAAGTTGGATATTCATAGGATTTCCAATGAGCTCTTTTGATGCACTTGTATGGAAAAGGGAGAAGGAAGAACTAAAAATGTAAACCTATTTTAATAAGGTGATGTGCAGAACATGACCTTTCTATTTGTGTTGGGCAAACTACAGAGCTTTTAATAGACGATGGGGCAAAAAGACACAACCAGAAAAATGAAGGGCACAAGCTTTGCATGTTGATTGATTTTCAAAATGTTATAGGTGGCCTAAATGGATCAACTAGACACAAATACAAAGATCAAGGTTATAAATACAAATGGAAAGACAAAGATAAACTTAGAGGAAAAAATGACATAAACATGGTGAGTAAAGCTATTTATTCATGAAAACCAAGATAATCACAACTAGATATTAAGGGTATAAATATGTTTATCCCGCTATACATGCCATTGTAGATGTAAAAAATAAGATAAAATACATGCTTAAAGGTCTGAATCTGCACACTCGAGATACACAATGCCAGAGTTTTGCTAGTAAAGTCTCTCACCTTTTTCGAATGATTCAAATGCAATATTTATAATTCCAGAGGAAGAGAAGGGAATGTGAGGAGAGAAGATATGTGGAAGAGAATAGAAGAACAAATTAATTCTCCCTTTTCCTTTGGATCCCACATGGAAAAAACCACTCTCTATTTGTCAGCATTAACAAAAACATTGAAGCTACTCATTGAATGTTGTGAAAATAGCTTGTTAGAGAAGGTGGACGAGAGGGAAATAAATGAAATTTAAACCTACCCAATAACTTCTATTCATGCCTTTATTTCCCTACATATTCCCCTTGTCTGCATGCTAAAATTTACCTCTATTCTTTGCATGATGGCCATCACTGTTTTGTTTTTCCATATTATTTTTTGTAGCTACTTACATGAGTTTTCATTAGAAATGAGGGCATTAGTATAATAAAGCCTTGGCTTTAATTCTTATGTCCTTATGTCATTAGGGAGAATATTATAAAAACGTTACTCTCATAATATTGTGAACTTTAATAAGTCTTTCGCATTATTCTCTCCTTAATAAGTATTGTCCACACCCTCACTTACCTCTATTTCTACCTTTTGAAAGGTCGTCTCATGAAACTTTTTCACTTTTTGATACTTCTTGGTATTTATGAGTCTTTGGATTTTATATATTTTGAACATTAATGGAGTCACCACTTTATTAATTTCCCCCTTTTATAAATATCATTCGTGGCTCTCAATGACATGTATCTCCCTATAAATCTAAATCACTCGCTTTTAGTTTGGTATTACCTCGGTATTGTTTTAATCACCTTTAACCCTTCATGATTTTGATTTATCGACCACCACCCTACTCTTGTTTATGGTTAATGATTATAATTAAATCTCCATTCTACTCGCAAGAGTAATATTATTTAATAAGATTTATTAAAAGGCCCCTTTGTTGTAGTCAGCCTTCTTTTATGAACCCCAAATTTTGTTTAAATGATTTTAAATGAATTCAAACAATATTTCAAAAATAGAAGTTTTTTTTGTTTACTATAAGGGATAACTCGTAGCAACACAAACACAGAGATTACAAGACCAATAATAGAAAAGGGAGTAAAAAGACAATGAACACGGGCCAAGAGGCCTAAAATGTTTTTTCTTTGTTTAATTAAAAAAGTGACAGAGTCACCTATACATATATTATCATAAAATATATTACACATTATGAGTAAAATTCTATGATACAAATTTTTTGGAGGTGAGAAGAACACCAAAGAAATGGAAATGATTGCAGCATCAGACAAGAACTAACCAGAACCAAGGAGAAACAAAAACCACACCCATGATATTTATTTGTGGCATGAATCATGAATATTAGCAAAACGTAGAGGCACAGGTCGAGGAATAGTAAACAATGATAGAGAAATAGATGGAGGCGAGGCCCCAGGTCGAGAGAATGGAGGTCGATGAATCGAATCAGTCCAAAGATCTCTCGTGCCTTAGTTGCCATCCCTACTGGTAATTGGAACTTGTGAGCCTAAAGCGCAGCTTTGAGAGGATTGAAGAGAATCAACCTAAGACCTTTTTTATAAGCACTGTATACACAAGCAACTGCCGGAGAAGATTACAGCAAATGCATGGGAAATAATCCCCCCATGGGAGCCTCACCACTACGAATGTTATATCCATCCAGGGCTTCCTTCCACCAGTCTGGATTGAAGGACTGCTCAAGCACCATTGGAAATCTAATGGACACAACATAATATCATGGGTCCTACACCAAGGCCTACATATTTTTTATCTCTAGGGCCAAAGGAGGTATTACAGGAAATAGAAACAAAAATACAAATTACCCTTAAACTAAATTTTATTTAGTCAAGTATCATGATACAAATAAATACTAGAACACCAACATTCCACGCACAAGAGATAATAGAGACAAATTGGTTATTCAACTGTAATACTAGTGTAAAATTTGATCTTAGTCACATTGGAGTAATGAGGTGTTGGAATAAGATCCTAACTTAGGACAACTCAACCTAGATCCCAACCGAAGGCTAGATGGAGGCAAATAATTGTTTCATATGTTGTTTGAAGATTCTAAGCATAACACAACATCACAACACATAAGAAATTGAGATGACTTAGTGTTTCAATCAAAGTAGGATGAATCATCTATAATTTTTTTGGTTTGTATAACTAGGTCATAAATATCCCAGAGAGTAAGTACTTAGACTTTCAAGTTAGTGACATCATACCTTTACTATTCAATTCCCAGTGCATGACTGCTTAACAAGTAGAAATTAATAGAACATCAAAAGAACCATAAATAAAAGAAATACATGTAACCCAGACCTTGCATGATTTTCTTCACAATGAATGCTACAAATATTGATAGTTTATCGACAAGATATAGTCTTACATGAGTAGTGGTATATTTCTTGAACATCACTTAGGACCTCAGAGATATACCATCACTAAAGATAACATTGGATTCTCGTTGTCTTAAGGTTCGGTTACGTAGACTGTAACAATAGTTTAGTATTATTGAGCCTTCATAACAATTTAGCCTCACATGTTCACATCCAATACAATAGATGTGACTAGAAATTGGAAATTAACTATGCAAAATATTAACAGTTATTAGTTACCCAAGACTTTTTATCTACACCATCCTTTATAGGAGTAGGGTTTAAGTGAAAATCCCACTCTATCATACATAACCAAAATCAAAAGTATATCAAAACAGTTTGGAGTAAGCCCTAATAATGACTCAAGGTCCTAAGGAGTCTTCACGGTTAATTATTTACTGCAGCTTTAATATTATGTCCTCTAAGGACATTCAACACAGTATGAGCTCTTAAGAATGGACCTTTATCTTAGTCACCTAATACAAGTTTCTATAACCTAGATAATATGTTTCTTACGATCAATTTATGCATCATTCTAAACCAAACCCTCAATCACGGTCATACTCATAAGGGAATTAGTAACACTTTGAGGTTGAAGGGAAGCACACATTTTTACCCCAAAGATTACTCAAATATTAAACTCTGCTAATCTTAATTTATTGAATAGAATACACTATATCGTTAGATCAGATCCTCGAGTCTCCTTACTAGATAATATTTGGTAGGACATCCACATAAAGGAAAAGTTTATTATTAGAAATGATAGATCTATAGGTGTGTGTTGATGGTGAGAAGAGATCGGTTTACCTATTGTATTGAGAAGTTCCTCTTTCCAAATATCTCATAGAGAAACAGTTACAACATGGGCATATATTAAGAAATGGGGAAAGTGCCCAAGAAACAAGAAATAAAACAATATCTACATAAGAATCCCTATTTGGCTCTAGTCAAGTGACTTTACTCAAAGTTTGAGTTCCATTTGGTAGTAGGGAACATTAGTAGCTATAAATAGATATGAATTTGTTTGAAATAAATTCAGTGCCTTTTATAAATTTTATTTTGAACAACAGAGCATGGGATACGTCTTTCTTATCCTTTTTTTTTTCCTTAATACTTGTTTTCCCTCCAAGCTTTAGACTTAGGAACTATAGTCCACTAGATGATATTAGTTGAACTAATCTCAAATCTTATTATTTACGATGGGTTTCAACCATGGAAATTTAGCCTTATGTATTCATAATTTATGTTTTAGAATTTAGACTTTTAGCAAACTCAAATTTTCTTGACACTATAATCCGCATGACTAACATCAACTAAGTCACACAACTTTGAAACAAAACACGACTTTTGAACAACACCAAGATACATAAAATTAACCCCTAGCAAAGTCAGCATGATCATAGAAAACAACACACAAAGTGTCAAATAACCTGATTGTTCAAAACTTATGTTTTGAAAGTTTTAGTGCCCTGTAGCCTCCCATGAGAGCACCACCAAACTTATACAATGTGATTCCACATTCCTAGACTTGCACAAGAAATATACTTCTATATATGTAGAATACATCCAAGGATAAGATAAATAAATTCAACGATGTCATCATAAGTACCAGATCAACAATGTCTATCATAACTAACAAATGTTCGGCGATAATCATCAATGTTTAACTTACAATGAAAATAAAGATAGTCCAGAATTGCAGATTTGACACAACTTTCTAGACACCGTCTGCTAGAGAGTCATGCACTGGGGTAATTACTTCCTACTCTCCGACACCATCGTTAGGAAGAATCCTTGTGGCCAACTTGTGTTCTCGTGTAGTAGACTCGTGGCATCTCATGGATGAAGCAGTTCACATGACATCACACTCATCACACAATTCCTTATGACTTTGAGTATTATAGATAAGTATCTCTCTAGAGTATCAAGGTTCATTTCTTTGTTTGATTGTTCTTTATATTAATGAATTAGTTCTTTCCAACTGCTCTTTCCTCCTTTGCATTTAGATCATGTTGCATATTTATAAGGATGTTCCTTTGTTCTCAACTTTTGGTTCTTATATTGTACCTTTTTTAGTCACATGGTCCATTCTTGTCCTTTGATGGACAATAATATATCGATTGAATTAATGGTGGACATCATAAATTTCTGGTGATACAACTTTGTGATACATATCAAATGTAAATCTTTTTCATAGAAAAGTATATAACGCAAACATTATATAATATTATAATAAATGATAAACCTATACCAATGCATCTCATCATACATAAATCTATAGATATTTATTGAAAGGACCAATATGTCTAAATGGCATAAGGAGACTTATGTAATTTATATGTACCACAAGGCATCAAGCCATATGATACGTAAATATAATGTTAATGGCTTTAGAATAATAAAGTTTACATAGATAAGCTGAAAGCCACCATGGAATAGGGGGCAACTTGTTTTATTTACTAGGACAATTTCACATGCTAACATAATATTTCCTTCACAACGAGAAAAGTTACATATATAAGATGAAAGTGGCCATGAAATAGGAGGACACTTATTTTATTTGCTAGGAAAGGATTGTGCACTATAATTATGATCAATCTAGGGCTCGTGTGCATAAATACCGAAGCGGTTCAAGTAATCTCCGGCACGTCCATAGAAGCCAACAATTTTTCCCTTGGAACTTGATTTAAAATAATCTCCATACTGAGAGCCATAAGGACCATATTTTTTCTTATTGGTCGTGAATGTCAAAGATGTGATTAACTTAATATCTCTGTAGTTCCCAACATGTCCTTCAATTCTTGTCAGGTGTTCATCTTCCTTCAAGTTGATCTGCAGTTTAAATAACAATTCAAATATAATAAACATGCCTACTTGAATCTCAAGCTAAAACAATAAATATATATTATGAATATTTCATATTAAAAGGACCCAAAGATTTTCAAATAAAAAATAAATTGAAGTAAAACAAAATTACAAATTTTATAAAAAATAATATTATTGTTCATAACCCCCTAATTTTGTTTATGTACATATATGTTTAAACTAATGCAATAAGAAAAAGTATTCCATTAACAAATTTTAATAAATTCAATATAACTTATGTATTTAATACCAGAGTGGCACTGCCTCCGTTGCCTCCATGCTGAGGTGCGCTGATAACATAATCTTCTTTTTCACCCTTAAGACGATATTCAACCTGAATGGCATCGATAATATCTCCATGTCTTACTGTGATACTCTTGATACTGGAGTATGTACCATCCGTCCAACCAGATCCATCCTCACCACCCCACGGTCCCTCCACAGTGTAAAACGAATGTGCCTGAAAAAGAGTAAAAGAATAAACAATATATCGTGAAATCGAAGAAGAATAGATAATTTGGTGAAACGCAAGAAAGGGAGGGAAGGCCAATAACCAACCATTCTATACGGCTGATATTTTCTTGGCTTCAAACTAAAACGCGACTTGTATTGCAATTGCAAATTCGTAGTGCTGTAATAAGTTAATAATAACCCAACCAAAGATTTGATTTATTTATAGCAGAGCGTGTAGGAGGAGGAGTACAGCTGTTCAAAAAGGAACTCTATAACTAAACGGTGAAAGGGTTGCGTAAAGATGCCTCTAAACCCACGTAATGATTATCCAATTGTGTCTGATGATTATCCAATATATACAACACAAGTTTTGTCAGTGGCTGAAATATTCAAACGTTACGGTGATGATTATTTCTGTATCCGTATCATGTGCATTAATGGATCTAGAACAAAAATGCGTCCTTGTTCATCACCGCATTCATTTCATTTCAAGATGAAGTGCATAACTCTAGTAAGGAAGGACAAAAGTTGTGCAAGTTAAAACTGGCAACCGAGATCACGTACCCTAACGGAGGATGAACATGTCTTTCAAACCGGTAAAACTCTCTGATACAGTTCTATTTTAGTGTTGACAGTTCATCGGTTGCCTGCCTAATCTCGCTGTTCTATCATTGGTGACCACCTATACATTGCCCACTCAAGCCCTATAAAGCGTGTGTGTTGCCACCGGGGTGAAATAATCAAACCTTGTAGTGCATAGGTTACACTATGCATTTAATCCCCATCTATTGACCTCTGTGTGCTTCCACCACACTGTTGGATGGGTTCATAGTTGAATGAGCCTTTTGCATGTCCTTTTGTTATATATCTGAGCTGCCCATTGGTTATATGTTTTTGAGTTCTTAAGTTGTTTAGTCATAGTCCTTTGATAGTTAGCAACTGACCCGCAACCTTCCAGGCGTCCGCTTGGCGGGGTAAGGTACATAAGCCTATTCGCCAATGGTATTCCAAGGTGGGACCACTATGTTTATTGAATGAGAGCTTAAGGCATGGTGCACTCTCTAACCCTAGGCTACGTGTTGTGCTGCCAATGGTTGTATTGAAATGGGTAAAGCGAAATGCCTTGTACCTTTCCTCCATGCTGATCTCCAAGTTGTTGGATCTCATCAGCTTATATTGAGTTTTCTCCTCGAATGTTGCATTTTAATAGTCAACATTTACAGGTGAAGGTAAATGCAAGCTTTGTCGAGTCCACCTGGGCTAGTGTGTTAGTGTTCATAGCTCAAATATGTATGTGGGTGTTTATATGGACTAATAACAAGGACTTATTAAATTGCGACATGTGTGCAATAGCGATGTGAATTCTATAGGTCCATCACATCATAAGGAATTAACACATACTCAACAAACATAGGATATAGCGTTCATTTTGATTTAAACTTGCGAGGAGATCCTTAGTCTTCGTTTAATGCCTAAATCTGTTCTCCTTGCCTTATTCCCCTACACAATATATTCTAGTGACGTGTTGACATGTATCACTCATTTATTGTTGGATCTCGTTCCCTTACATTATGCCAAGCAGTCCAATGAGTGCATGACTTAGTAAAATGACTTGGTGTCAAATGCCATGCACTTTGTCTTAGCCTACTTTGTCTCCACAAGGCTAAATGCTTCATAAAAATGGAGAACCATGAGTCCCATAACAAGTGGAAAATTGAAAGGGTGGTAGGAATTGTTAGGCAACATGCTGCAAAGTTTAGTCTTATTTTATTTTAACAATGCATGGAGGCAAATAGAGGTCCAAGGACAGTGCAAAACATGGTTTTCTAAGTAATTTTGCTTAAAAAATGAATGTGTTAACCTACTCAAACATTAAAATAGAAACTATGACAAAAACAAGAAAATCTTGGATTTATTCATCATTTAAAAATTGAATGATTTCTACAGTTCTCCCTTAGTAAGAGTCTGGAAAAATATTTTTGATAAAATTTAAATTTAAATTTAAGCATGGGTTTCTACTTGTAATGATGAAACTAGCATGTACCCATGCTAGTTCCCATTTAGTTTTATGCCTACCTTCATCTGAGTGTCTTAATGTAGTAACATATTGAAAATGACTTACTTTCGTGTTAGACTTGGCTCACAATCCAACCCCTACTCATCTCTACTTATGATGCAGGAGCATCTTGAATCACCCAAAACAATGATAATATTATTTTCTGTTCTTTTCAATTTTGGTGTTTACGGATACCCATTTGCTTGAATTATGAATCAGAACCTTCAAAATTTCCAAAAAGGCTAAGAACACAAGAACTTACTATTTTTAGTAACCCTATATCTGAGAAGCGGTTGAGGCCAAAATTTTCCCCAAAGATTTGAAATACTCAAATAAACATTCTTGGTAAATTTCAGCCCAAGATCATGTCTGGATTTCAAGATATTTTATTGTAAGAAAACTCCTATTTCTCTAATAAGAGGGCATATGACCCTAGAAATTGTATTTCAAATTTGTAGGGCTCTTTTACATGCAAGGTTAGTGAAGAAATGATGAAATAGTTTGCAGGTTGCTTAACCAATCGTTCTTGAGATCTTGTTCGGGTGTCTATTTGAAATATATAAATTGTTGTTATATTTGTTTTGGGTGGAGTCCACCTTCATCAAGGCTAACCCACCTTCATCAACTTCACCCTCATTTGTATTGGTTTATATACATTCATTCCCACCTCAATATCATTGCTCTATCACTTTAAGTGAGATCATTTGTATTGGAAGGGGGATTTATTTAAAGGCATTCATTGGGCACTTAATAATTGCAAATAAAAAGAAAGGATCATGAAAGAAAAATAAGACTAATTAGAGCACACTTCAACTCTAAAGGGGAATAACGTGATCAAATTTGCATCATAAATATATAGATTAAAAAAATGATAGGATAAGGTGGTGTACATCGTAAGTTTTCGGAGATGCAAATTTGTAGGTACATAAAAATGGGAAGTAAAAGTGGATATTTTCCTTAGAAAAGTATGAAAAAAATACTTAGACATTATAATCTACGATAATCAAGGTTATAGCAATGCATGCCATCAAACATAATTCTATACAAGTTTGTTGTAAAGGAAAATTTTATATAGATAATATGAAATTGTGAATCTGTTTAGATGGCACAAGGAAACTTATTTGATTTATATATATCACAAGGTTCTATGCCATAAAGTTCATAATATTGGGTTAATAATAAGAAAGTTTACATAGACAAGATTAAAGTGACCATCTAGAATAGGGGAGACTTGTTTTATTTACTAGGATAAGTTCATGTGCTAATGTAATATTCCTTGAATATAACAATATAGCTTTCATAGATAAGGGGAGAGTGACCATGAAATAGGGAGACACTTGTTTTATAATCATTTTTGGTTTGTATAACTAGGTCATAAATATCCCAGAGAGTAAGTACTTAGACTTTCAAGTTAGTGACATCATACCTTTACTATTCAATTCCCAGTGCATGACTGCTTAACAAGTAGAAATTAATAGAACATCAAAAGAACCATAAATAAAAGAAATACATGTAACCCAGACCTTGGATGATTTTCTTCGCAATGAATGCTACAAATATTGATGCTTTATCAACAAGATATAGTCTTACATGAGTAGTGGTATATTTCTTGAACATCACTTAGGACCTCACAGATATACCATCAAACTACAACATTATACCATCACTAAAGATAACATTGGATTCTCGTTGTCTTAAGGTTCGGTTATGTAGACTGTAACAATAGTTTAATATTATTGAGCCTTCATAACAATTTAGCCTCACATGTTCACATCCAATACAATATATGGGACTAGAAATTGGAAATTAACTATGCAAAATATTAACACTTATTAGTTACCCAAGACTTGTTAGTTACACCATTCTTTATAGGAGTAGGGTTTAAGTGAAAATCCCACTCTATCATACATAACCAAAATCAAAAGTATATCACAACAATTTGGAGTAAGCCTTAATAATGACTCAAGGTCCTAAGGAGTCTTCACGGTTAATTATTTACTGCAGCTTTAATATTATGTCTTTTCAACACAGTATGAGCTCTTAAGAATGGACCTTTATCTTAGTCACCTAATACAAGTTTCTATAACCTAGATAATATGTTTCTTATGATCAATTTATTCATCATTCTAAACTAAACCCTCAATCATGGTCATACTTATAGGGGAATTAGTAACACTTTGAGGTTGAAACGAAGCACGCGTTTTTACCCTCAAAGATTACTCAAATATTGAACTCTACTAATCTTTATTTAGTGAATAGAATACACTATATCATTAGATCAGATCCCCGAGTCTCCTTAATAGTTAATATTTGGTAGGACTTCAACATAAAGGAAAAGTTTATTCTTAGAAATGATAGATCTATACTTGTGTGTTGATGGTAAGAAGAGATCGGTTTACCTATTGTATTGAGAAGTTCCTCTTTCCAGATATCTCATAAAGAAACAGTTACAACATGGGCATATATTAAGAAATGGGGAAAGTGCCCAAAAAACAAGGAATAAAACAACATCTACATAAGAATCCCTATTTGGCTCTAGTCAAGTGACTTTACTCAAAGTTTGAGTTCCAGTTGGTATGCTGAGAGGTGTTATACAGTCACAGCAGATGTGTGTACACTTTTATGATCCTGATTTAAATTGACGTCTACTAACTTAATTTAAACTATATCAAATGAATTTGTCGTCCCACACAATTACCGCCGTGCAAGTGTAAATTTCTGTATTTTATATTTTTATCTGTTTTCTTTCAACTGTTGGTCATAACTATCAATTAAAAAAAAAGTACTTACAGTAGGCTGCAAATTGCTCTATTTATGATTTTGCAACAAACTGTATTAAGAAAAATAACTCTGAATTAAACGAGAAAGGTTGGTGCTCTATAATCCTCTAGTTGGTTACAAGAGAATTTTGAATGGAGGTCTATATTTTTATTTTATTTCTTTCTTTTTTAAACGTTCGCAAAATTATAGTAGGGCATTTAAAAAGAGTGGATAAAATGTTGGGACATTGAAGTTAGATATTAATAGTCTTTGTTTAGCGTAGCATGCTTACATGCTTGCCAAATGTTCCTTCACCTCCCATTTTCCAGCTTGCACAATGATAGTGGCGTAGTGGGTACTTATGGTTTGTGAGGATGTGAAAAATCTCCATTATGGCAATTCCTACTTTACAGTTTGAAGTTGCAGTTGTGAGGTGAGTGTGGACAGAAAGTTAAAGAATTGCCTTTGCCTTCTATTTCTGCGAGAATCGATTACAGGAGGATATTTGCGGAGTAGACTGTAGTTGAAGGTAATAGTTTATTCAGCTTTCATCATTTATGCCTAGCTGATTTCCTTGTTCCTGTGTTGTTCTTCTATATTCAGTAAAATATTTTATGGTTTTTGTGCATAGTGTAGCTGACTTTAATAGAATCTAAATATCTAAACAACAATGATCCAAATGCTTGCAATTATACTTAATGGCTTATTTTCTTTAGAAAAGAAATTTCAATTTAATAAGAAGGCAGTAGTTATTCTCATCATGATTCATCACTGAGAGGCCTAAGAGTCTCTAGAATGAAGCATCCGTCCAAAGTGAAGAGCCACGCAAGGATTTCTTCCTCGCACTCTGTTTTTCCTTCATAGCTTAATGTAATTTTTGGAAGCAAACTTAGGATTTTTTCCACTAGAAAGCGTGCATGATGCATGTTTTGTGGTAGCCATTTCACTGAAAATGATGATTAGATCCAAGGATGTAAATCAATGACCTATAAGAAAGGCACAACCTATATTTTATAAGGAAGGCATGGTTCCATAAGAATGGAACTCAAGTAAAAACAAGAGATATTGTGTGCATTCTCTGTCAGTAAATTGGTAATTGAAATTGTATTTGGTGGAGGATACTAGTAATTGTAGAGTAGTAGTAATGTGGGTGAAGTTGTAATGCTTACTTGTGTTATTTCTTGTATCCTTCATTTTGTTACTTGATTGAGCTTTGTATTAGCGCTTAATGCGGCAAGGTTATTAGATCAAAGGTGGGGAATGTTACATGCTAGCCAAATGTAGCTTCAAATTACAGGCAAACAAATATGTAGCCACAAATCGATGCATGAAATTTGGGTGTTCATCTTTGTCATTCTTGTATGCATGACACCTAATACTTGGAAAAATCTATACACATGGGCATATCTATTCAAGGGTAGATTCATAGTCTAATTTTAGTGTGTATAATAAAAAACCATCGTGCATATCCTCTATTGTCATTAGGATAGACCTCACAATATTTATCTACATACTATAAATCATTGTCAAAAGGCTAATCTACCACACCAGAGAAACTAGCTTCTGATGTTTCTAGAGACGTGCCTAGCTAATTTCCTTCTTGCAAACTTCTCGTTGCCCTTCAAAAAATATAACTCTACTTCTGAGATTCTTTGTTTTTGAAATTTCTGGGTGAGTATATTTTGGGGGTTGCTTCTCTGTTCGGTCCTGTAAAGAGAATTATTCTTCAAGTTGATCTTTTCTATAGGTTATTGGGTTTAAGTTCATCCTGAAACTGTCACAATACATTCCCATATATTTTAAGTATCATGTAATTATGTATATTTATTTTAATGTAGATACAGATACTCTACCCATCCTAGCATTATGCAGACTTCTCATTGCCCTTCAAAAAATATAACTCTACTTCTGAGCTTCTTTGTTTTTGAAATTTTTGGGGTTGTTTCTCGGTTCGGTCCTGTAAAGAGAATTACTCTTCAAGTTGAACTTTCGAATAGGTTAATAGGGTTTAAGTTCATCCTGAAACTACCACTATGCATTCCCATATATTTTAAGTCATTTGACAAATAGTTTATGTGTCTCTTCTGTGCTTGAACATTTAACTGCATGTGTATCTAGGCTTAGAGAACTTTATTTTGGTGAGAAAGGATCAACTGCCTATTTAAACTATCTATATATTCTTATAACTATAGAAATGTAATGATAATAAGCAAATCATTTAAAACTATAACACAAAATAATTCTTTTATGAGAGGATTATTAATGTTGTCCCTATACATCGATTGCACTAGCATGGTAATATTGGATGCTATTTTTTAATGTATTGAAAAGATATATAATATTTATCTAACACAGAATTAAATCAATACAAATTATATTTTTGTTTACTAGTTACGACTTACAAAATACAAATTCTGCATGTTCAAAATAGAAAATATTGTGTGATATTAAAATGTTCAAAATTTGTGAGGAGATGTTTCATGTAGCAGCATAATTGTTATAAGTTGTAAGGTACTTGTGCATAGGTAACATATATTCTTAATCTTCATTAATTTTGGAAATAAAACTTACGTGCAGCCTGGTTATTTTGAATCCTTGATACCTGATTGTGCTCCACAACTTCTAGATTCATTTGAAAGTATTCTTGCTGGTAAGATATTTGTAAAGTACTCATTCCATCAAAAAAGTTACATGAAGTAAATAATCCACTTAATTACCACATCTCAAGTAAAAGATAAATCTCATAAATATGAATCTTGATAATAGTCAATAAATCTTACATAATCACGTGTTCAATCCATGTGATAGCACTATAAAAAGAATATACAAAGTTCAATAGGCTTTTATTCCATAATACATCCAATTACAAGTTACAATAATCATGTATAATAAATATAATAAATCAAACAAACTCTCCAGTCGTCAAGAACCTAAATGGTCCTCCTACGAGCTAATAGATGGGAACATGCCTCAGGCACTTTTCCACCCAACCATGATGTAATTATGCTTCCTCAGATCCCTTCATGACATGAAGGATACTCAACCCTACACGAAATGTCTAGCTACCTAGAAACAACTGGCTGGAGGGAACACCTAATGCAACCTAAAGTCTAATGTGCAATTCTAAATAATGAAATACAAATTGTCTCACAATAGGATGTGGCAGAGATATATATCAATAAAGTTTTTCTAGACAAATATTCATCTTTTTCAATAACTGCTCACTTAGATCTAAGCCTTAGAAAAATAGTTACCAGTTCAATTCCCAAAAAGAGGAAAAGCCATCTCTAATAATCCACATTCGACATCTTAGCTCAAAAGCCACCCCTATCACACATAATAGATAATATCCCATATTCTCCTAAACCATTCTAATCCCTTTCCCATTGTACAATCAATGGACATACATTTCAAGAAATAAAATCAATAATGATGTATGCCTACTCCACTCTCAAACAATGAGTTTTTATGCACAATCAATAGGAATACAATTCAATAGATGCTAGTAATATAAAAGATGGCATTTACATAGATATACAAATAGTAAGTATACTCAATGATTTTGAAGATTTAAGCTTGATCTATGAATTCATAATCAAATCAATAACACATGCTTTTGCCTAAATATAGTTTATTAATTCTTTTCTTTGCATCCAACGAGAGTGCACTTTTAAGCAATAATTCAATAAAAAGTTTCATTTATTCATTAACATACACATAAAAAACTATAACATTGATTATAATCCCTAACCTGTAGTTCTTTCCTTTCAATATCCACTAAGAAACTAGAGTTTAAAATTTTTCTACCTGAAGTTGGTTTTTATTTTCAATCATTTATGATAACAAGGATTTCAAATAGTGTGCATTATTTGCCTATATAATTTTATTTAATAGAATAATGGCATAGGTATATTAAAAAAAATATTATCTCTACTACAACAAAGAATTAATTTGCCATGAGGATTCAATAAGTAAGGCTACTAAAATACCATAAGGTCTGCTCATATATATATATATATATATATATATATATATATATATATATATATATATATATATATATATATATATATATATATATATATATATATAATGCATCAGGGATTTATGTAAAATAGTGATAGGAATTTATGTAGATATGTATATATAATAATAACATCATATTTCTCTAATTAAACATCTTTCATAAATGTCCCCTATGAATCTAAAATTAAGATTTTCAATCTGCAAGCAAGTTTTACAATCTCACTCAAAATAAGGTCGCAATAGGGATTTAAAAAAGAGATACTACTATTTAACAACTTCAATATTTCTAAAAGAACATTATTAAAAGCGAAGGATTAAGAAGAAATTTGATGAAATATATCCTAAATCTTCTTGGAGAACCCTACTGTCTGCTATAGGAATTAAGATTTAGTGATACAGGAAAACAAAAAAAGTCTAATATAGGAACTATTACCAGTCTACTAAAGGAACACTAAGCTATTATAAAAAGACAACAAGCTGCTACAGGAACTGCTAATCAGGCTATAGGAACTTCTAAGAAGTTTGTTACAATGATAAAAATAGGTAAAAAGATAGCTACATAATTTAAAGTTTGACAGTAGGTAAAAGATTAAAGTTTAATCTGCTATAGAATTTATCTTATCAAGCTATAGGGACAATGATCAAGTTACAAGTAATTATAAATTAAGCTATAGGAAATATTGCTTATTTTGTAGGCTAAAGCTTTGGAAACCAATCAAAATATACTGGCCATCATGGCTTTCAAAGGTTGATCTTCAAAAAAAATGAAGAGAGCCAAAACAATAGGCATGAGCTTAATAAATTATAGAAACCAAGGGATAGGTTTTAACAGTCATAAAACTTATTATTTGGGCTATCATTAGTAGGTCGTCAAATAGAAAACAGGGTCAGAATTTTAATAGGTCATAGTCAACAAAGAGAGGCTGATTTGGGATGAGTTTAGGATTTTGGTGCCTATAGAAAATAGAGGTAAAAGATGGTTGGTGAGAGGGATGAGATCTAAGGGATGTCAAGCCAAAATAAAAGAGGCCAAATGCCCATAAACAAAAGGTAGATTCCAAATAGCAAGAAGGAAAAGAACGTAGACCAGATTTACTATGGTTTAATAGTCATATGCAACCATATTCTTTTGCAATTTAAAACAAAGAAAATACCGAGAATCTTAGTAGAGAAAGATGGTCAATTCTACCTTTGTTGCTTCCCTTCACTGTTGCCTTCTGTTGCTGGCTATAGAAATATAATGGTGTCCTTTTTGCTACTACCAAAACATGCTTTTCTCACACCCAAAATAAATCGTGTCCACTTTTTGCTAAACTGCTCACTATCTACAGCGAATATCTTCAAATCCCTTCTAGGTTTTGTTCTCCCCTTTGCTAGGTTTCTAGAACAGTTTATAGTTTTAAATTCTGTTTAGAAATAACAATGTTATCGTTGTTTTACCATGACTGGTTTTCAAAAATGCCCCTCCTTTTTTCTTTTTATTCAAAACCTCCCTAATCTTGACGTCCAAAATTAGGTTTTTGTCCTCCTTTTTATAACTAATCAATACTTATGTTTTGAATGAGATTTTCCATAAAAAAAAAAGATCTCAAATTTCTTTTTAAATAGAATAAAATATTTTTATTTAAATTTCTATCACTTGCATGACAAGAACTATATATATATTTCTGTCATTTGTATGACAGTAAAATATTTTAATTCTTTTAATTAGATTTCTAAATATAATAACAATATAATCTATCTATTTTAAATAAAATATAATTGCTCAAATCAACAAGATGTATTTGCAATAATAATAATATATATCTATTTTTAATAAAGCATAATCACTTTTTAATCAAACAAGTACTATCTGCAAATTATATATATATTGCAAATTAAACATAATAGTTTAAAATCTAAAATAGATATTATTTTTTGAACAAAAATATTTATATAAATAGATAAATGCTTATCATTATTTTTTGAACAATAATATTTATATAAATAGGTAAATGCTTATCATTATTTGTTATTAAAATAATATGAAATACACCAATTTAAATATAAATCAAAATAACATTAATATTTATAACTAATCATGCATTCGAAATGGACTTATTGTAACAATTAAAACACATATTTATCTACTCCCAAATCATCACGCATTTATCAACTAATTAATAATTCATAAAATGATCATTCAGAAAATATAATATACCATACGACTATGTGAGTGTGTGAGTGCATCAAGGTTATCAATCCCAAACAGTTCTTGCCAAGTGGCTAGAACATCTCTACCTCAGCCATGTTCTCATATTTGGCATTCCCCTCCACTCAGTCGCACTTAGATTTTCATTAATAGGTTAGTTACCCAAAATAATAGCTAAAGCAAAACAAAATATACATCCATAATATTTAATATTAAATCAACTTTCTAGTTCAGCAAATATAACATCACGATAATTACCTTCACACACATGGACAATTTCACATGCTAACATAATATTTCCTTCACAACGAGAAAAGTTACATATATAAGATGAAAGTGGCCATGAAATAGGAGGACACGTATTTTATTTGCTAGGAAAGGATTGTGCACTATAATTATGACCAATCTAGGGCTCGTGTGCATAAATGCCGAAGCGGTTCAAGTAATCTCCGGCACGTCCATAGAAGCCAACAATTTTTCCCTTGGAACTTGATTTAAAATAATCTCCATACTGAGAGCCATAAGGACCATATTTTTTCTTATTGGTCGTGAATGTCAAAGATGTGATTAACTTAATATCTCTGTAGTTCCCAACATGTCCTTCAATTCTTGTCAGGTGTTCATCTTCCTTCAAGTTGATCTGCAGTTTAAATAACAATTGAAATATAATAAACATGCCTGCTTGAATCTCAAGCTAAAACAATAAATATATATTATGAATATTTCATATTAAAAGGACCCAAAGATTTTCAAATAAAAAATAAATTGAAGTAAAACAAAATTACAAATTTTATAAAAAATAATATTATTGTTCATAACCCCCTAATTTTGTTTATGTACATATATGTTTAAACTAATGCAATAAGAAAAAGTATTCCATTAACAAATTTTAATAAATTCAATATAACTTATGTATTTAATACCAGAGTGGCACTGCCTCCGTTGCCTCCATGCTGAGGTGCGCTGATAACATAATCTTCTTTTTCACCCTTAAGACGATATTCAACCTGAATGGCATCGATAATATCTCCATGTCTTACTGTGATACTCTTGATACTGGAGTATGTACCATCCGTCCAACCAGATCCATCCTCACCACCCCACGGTCCCTCCACAGTGTAAAACGAATGTGCCTGAAAAAGAGTAAAAGAATAAACAATATATCGTGAAATCGAAGAAGAATAGATAATTTGGTGAAACGCAAGAAAGGGAGGGAAGGCCAATAACCAACCATTCTATACGGCTGATATTTTCTCGGCTTCAAACTAAAACGCGACTTGTATTGCAATTGCAAATTCGTAGTGCTGTAATAAGTTAATAATAACCCAACCAAAGATTTGATTTATTTATAGCAGAGCGTGTAGGAGGAGGAGTAAAGCTGTTCAAAAAGGAACTCTATAACTAAATGGTGAAAGGGTTGCGTAAAGATGCCTCTAAACCCACGTAATGATTATCCAATTGTGTCTGATGATTATCCAATATATACACCACAAGTTTTGTCAATGGCTGAAATATTCAAACGTTACGGTGATGATTATTTTTGTATCCGTATCATGTGCATTAATGGATCTAGACATAAAAAGCGTCCTTGTTCATCATCGCATTCATTTCATTTCAAGATGAAGTGCATAACTCTAGTAAGGAAGGACAAAAGTTGTGCAAGTTAAAACTGGCAACCGAGATCACGTACCCTAACGGAGGATGAACATGTCTTTCAAACCGGTAAAACTCTCTGATACAGTTCTATTTTAGTGTTGACAGTTCATCGGTTGCCTGCCTAATCTCGCTGTTCTATCATTGGTGACCACCTATACATTGCCCACTCAAGCCCTATAAAGCGTGTGTGTTGCCACCGGGGTGAAATAATCAAACCTTGTAGTGCATAGGTTACACTATGCATTTAATCCCCATCTATTGACCTCTGTGTGCTTCCACCACACTGTTGGATGGGTTCATAGTTGAATGAGCCTTTTGCATGTCCTTTTGTTATATATCTGAGCTGCCCATTGGTTATATGTTTTTGAGTTCTTAAGTTGTTTAGTCATAGTCCTTTGATAGTTAGCAACTGACCCGCAACCTTCCAGGCGTCCGCTTGGCGGGGTAAGGTACATAAGCCTATTCGCCAATGGGATTCCAAGGTGGGACCACTATGTTTATTGAATGAGAGCTTAAGGCATGGTGCACTCTCTAACCCTAGGCTACGTGTTGTGCTGCCAATGGTTGTATTGAAATGGGTAAAGCGAAATGCCTTGTACCTTTCCTCCATGCTGATCTCCAAGTTGTTGGATCTCATCAGCTTATATTGAGTTTTCTCCTCGAATGTTGCATTTTAATAGTCAACATTTACAGGTGAAGGTAAATGCAAGCTTTGTCGAGTCCACCTGGACTAGTGTGTTAGTGTTCATAGCTCAAATATGTATGTGGGTGTTTATATGGACTAATAACAAGGACTTATTAAATTGCGACATGTGTGCAATAGCGATGTGAATTCTATAGGTCCATCACATCATAAGGAATTAACACATACTCAACAAACATAGTATATAGCGTTCATTTTGATTTAAACTTGCGAGGAGATCCTTAGTCTTCGTTTAATGCCTAAATCTGTTCTCCTTGCCTTATTCCCCTACACAATATATTCTAGTGACGTGTTGACATGTATCGCTCATTTATTGTTGGATCTCGTTCCCTTACATTATGCCAAGCAGTCCAATGAGCGCATGACTTAGTAAAATGACTTGGTGCCAAATGCCATGCACTTTGTCTTAGCCTACTTTGTCTCCACAAGGCTAAATGCTTCATAAAAATGGAGAACCATGAGTCCCATAACAAGTGGAAAATTGAAAGGGCGGCAGGAATTGTTAGGCAACATGCTGCAAAGTTTAGTCTTATTTTATTTTAACAATGCATGGAGGCAAATAGAGGTCCAAGGATAGTGCAAAACATGGTTTTCTAAGTAATTTTGCTTAAAAAATGAATGTGTTAACCTATTCAAACATTAAAATAGAAACTATTACAAAAACAAGAAAATCTTGGATTTATTCATCATTTAAAAATTGAATGATTTCTACAGTTCTCCCTTAGTAAGAGTCTGGAAAAATATTTTTGATAAAATTTAAATTTAAATTTAAGCATGGGTTTCTACTTGTAATGATGAAACTAGCATGTACCCATGCTAGTTCCCATTTAGTTTTATGCCTACCTTCATCTGAGTGTCTTAATGTAGTAACATATTGAAAATGACTTACTTTCGTGTTAGACATGGCTCACAATCCAACCCCTACTCATCTCTACTTATGATGCAGGAGCATCTTGAATCACCCAAAACAATGATAATATTATTTTCTGTTCTTTTCAATTTTGGTGTTTACGGATACCCATTTGCTTGAATTATGAATCAGAACCTTCAAAATTTCCAAAAAGGCTAAGAACACAAGAACTTACTATTTTTAGTAACCCTATATCAGAGAAGCAGTCGAGGCAAAAATTTTCCCCAAAGATTTGAAATAGTCAAATAAACATTCTTGGTAAATTTCAGCCCAAGATCATGTCTCGATTTCAAGATATTAAAGTTGTTGTTTTCGAGGTTCATCGAAAAAGTTTCGGAATCAATTTTGAGGCACTTAGAGGTTTTGTAACATCCCAAAATTTGGCCGAAAATCAAAATATCACGTAACGAGACATTTTGTGTACCCTCAGTTTTGCGTAAGCTTACCAACGCATCAAACAGTTTGTCAATCGGACACCCGGTTCAAAAGTTATGGCTCCCGGAAGTTGGGCTACCTAGTTTCTTAATTTTAAAATTTTGAAAATTATTTCTTGGGTGGGAAAAAAGGGACAGTTGGGTTCATTTTGGTGCCCAAGTGGGACTTACACATTGCAAAGAAAGCTGACATTGGGGAAATTACAGTAAGTGGTGTTGATGCCTATTTATAGCCTATTTTTAATAGTTCCAAAGGCAGTGGGAGGGAGGGAAGTTATTGGCAAGTCATGTCCATGCCAATGCGGAGGTCAAAAGATATCAAGAGATAGCCCCAGAAGGGTCCGTAAGTCACATATTTTTATTGTCAGAAAACTCATATTTCTGTAATAAGAGGGCATATGACCCTAGAAATTGTATATCAGATTTGTAGGGCTCTTTTACATGCTAGGTTAATGAAGAAATGATGAAATAGTTTGCAGGTTGCTTAACCAATCTTTCTTGAGATCTTGTTCGGGTGTCTATTTGAAATATATAAATTGTTGTTATATGTGTTTTGGGTGGAGTCCACCTTCATCAACTTCACCCTCATTTGTATTGGTTTATATACATTCATTCCCACCTCAATATCATTGCTCTATCCCTTCAAGTGAGATCATTTGTATTGGAAAGGGGATTTATTTAAAGGCATTCATTGGGCACATAATAATTGCAAATAAAAAGAAAGGATCGTGAAAGAAAAATAAGACTAATCAGAGCACACTTCAACTCTAAAGGGGAATAACGTGATCGAATTTGCATCATAAATATAAAGATTAAAAAAATTGATAGGATGAGGTGGTGTACATCGTAAGTTTTCGGAGATGCAAATTTGTAGGTACATAAAAATGGGAAGTAGAAGTGGATATTTTCCTTAGAAAAGTATGAAAAAAATACTTAGATGTTATAATCTATGATAATCAAGGTTATAGCCATGCATGTCATCAAACATAATTCTATACAAGTTTGTTGTAAAGGAAAACTTCACATAGATAAAATGAAATTGCGAATGTGCTTAGATGGCACGAGGAAACTTATTTGATTTATATATACCACAAGGTTCTATGCCATATGATGTGATAGTTCATAATATTGGGTTAATAATAAGAAAGCTTACATAGACAAGTTTAAAGTGACCATCTAGAATAGGGGAGACTTATTTTATTTACTAGGAGAAGTTCATGTGCTAACGTAATATTCCTTGAATATAACAATATAGCTTTCATAGATAAGGGGAGAGTGGCCACGAAATAGGGAGACACTTGTTTTATCTGCTAAGAAAAGACCATGTGCTATAGATATGACTAGTTTAGGATTCATGTGTCTAAGAATTCACAAGATCTACTGAACAGAATGCAAGTATCAAATTGAAGTAGATTGGAAGTCAAAACGACAAGTACATATAGCCCTGAGTAACCTTGAGTTAATGGGAGTCAATCCCATGACTTAAGGAGATCTCAAGTAGATGTGGCAAGCTAAGTGGAGTGAAAGAGTTCGAAGGACTCTTCATAACTACCACACACCCAGTTGAGGTGTCTTATGCCATGTGCATAAAATGAGGCTTCCAAATGAGGCCAAATGAAAGCCAAATGAAATGTGTACACTAATACCCCCCCTTAAGCACAACTTAGGTGGGTGTAAAAGATGGGTCTCGGCAACAAGGCCTGATGAGGCACCCGTGTACAAAAAAAACTCTCATAAGTGGAGAAAGGTAGAAAACCCAATGGGAAAAAACTACCCCCCAAAGGAGAAAAAACAAGAAAGTGTACTAGACACTTTACAAAATACCCGAAGGTGATAATCCTGCTATGAAGAATCACTGGAAGCCTTCTGTGAAGTAACTCTGAACTCTGATGTAGCAACAAGTAATGATGATGTTGTAGTGGAAGTGTTCGTGACACATCTCAATACAATGCGGGAAAAATGTTAAAGAATGATGGAGTAGTGGAAGTGATCTTGATATATCTCTGTGGAAGTGCTCTTGGCACAACTTGGAAATGCACTCGACACACCTCTATGAACCCCCCCGTAATTCAATATTTTTATCCCAGTATTATATGTGGCACTTTATAAATTAGTGCATGAATAACCCCCATAACTGAAAAAATGGAAAGAAAGTGTGGCAGTGTTCTAGACAGGACTCAATGAAGTGCTCTTGACATGATTCTATGGAAGTGCTCTTTGGCACAACTCTAAAATGTTCAAGGCACATTCTATACACCCCCCCAGATTCAGGATTAGGTGACTCCCCAGAATTGTGGCACTTTATAACTTAGTGCGTTATTACAATATAAATAGGTTAGATGCATGGGAAATGTGAAAATATTCACTTTTCCAAAAAGCGGTGCTCAATTTTGAGGTACAGAGCAAAAGTTATCACAAAAACAAGTTCCCGCAAAGTAGACCTATTTTAATAAATTGGCACTAATTAGCAAAAAAAAATGCCCATGGCGAGAGGGAAACTAGCCTTCCAACGACTCGTTGGATTCGGCAAAGAATGAGAAATACAATGGTTTAATTTTGTGAGGGGGAATTGGCCTCCTGCCAACCCGGGCCTCACCCTTCGTCTTCGACAAGCGAAAATACAAGGATTTTTAAAAACCATAATTCCGTGAAATCAATTTGCCCCAAAGTTTTAAATGTCCTGCCCCTGTTTCAACACAAAACACATTGCCTATTTTGATAACAATTTGATAAGTAATAATTTTAAATGCTTTCAAAACAAAATTAGGGCATAATTTTGATATTTCAAGCCCAAATTTCAGGGCACAATAAGGTGGAAATGCAAAAAGAAACAGGGGCATCTAGGTGGGAGCAGCAGAGGCGGCCAGAAGAGAGCTTCTAGAGCTCATGGAGTGAACAGAGGAATTTGGGGTCGAAATTGCACTTCACAGGTATATTTTGAGGCTGTGTATGGTGTCCTCTCTGTAGTTTTATGGCACCATTGGGGGCGATTTACCCTTGAATGCTGTAGAGGCAGCCAGAGAATGGCGGCTAGATGACATGCAAGAGTTGATTTAACCCCTTTCTCAAACTAAATCTGCCTTCGCACAGCACAAATCAGGAGTCGATTTGCTTCGTGGCTCAGATGTGTGTGACCGCCGGTGTGTCTGAAGGTTGTTCGTTGCTAGACGCTGTAGCTCTGTGCGCTTACGGCATAGCAGGGGCTTCTGAGAGTGGGGCATCTAGGCCCTTTGCAAACCCCTTGTCACCGTCACCATTCCCCTTCCTCAAATGTCGCTTCCTAATGCCAAACGGGACACACAGCCCACAATCGAGCCTCTCAACAGGCCGATTTTCTCAGACGTGGGCCTCAGGCAGATCGTTAAACTTGAACAGAGAAATGGGTGCTGAGAGAGGAAACATCCATGCTGAAGTTGAACAGGAGATTTCACACCTTTTAGGGACACCAATCGGCCACAATAACCCTCTAATCGCCAATAATGGCAGTCGGAAACCACAAATCAGAGGCTTTGATAATGGCAAAAATCTTCACAAACAACAATGAAGCCATCGATCAGAGGAATTCAAATAGTCTGAGAGGCCAAAAAATGACTTAATCCTCCAAATCATTTGCCAAAAAATGGCCTGCAAAATTTGACGACTTTGTGACTCCAAAACGAACTAGCAAACAATCTCAGATTGCTCTGATGCCATCTACGAATTCACAAGATCTACTGAACAGAATGCAAGTATCAAATTGAAGTAGATTACAAGTCAAAATGACAAGTACATATAGCCCTGAGTAACCTTGAGTTAATGGGAGTCAATCCCATGACTTATGGAGATCTCAAGTAGATGTGGCAAGCTAAGTGGAGTGAAAGAGTTCGAAGGACTCTTCATAACTACCACACACCCAGCTGAGGTGTCTTATGCCATGTGCATAAAATGAGGCTTCCAGATGAGGCCAAATGAAAGCCAAATGAAACCAAATGAAATGTGTACACTAATAATGTGCATAAATATCAAGCGGTCTAGGTAATCTCAAGTGTGTATATTGAATCCAATAATTGACATATAATTTTAAGATTTTTGTGACTTACTTGCGAGTTGATGCCATGATATTATGGGTATCTCTAATGATATTGCAATGCATAAAATTATTCTGTTGCCTCGTGTTTAACCAGTTTTTAAAAAACTTAGAAAGATGCATCCAAAGGTCACTTTAACGGGTAAAGACAAGATTGAAAAGAGGTTGAAAGTAGTATTTATTACACAAATTGATTATTCCCCATTCATTTATAGTACGATTCCTATGGAAAAACCTAATGGATGTGTTCACATATTTATTAACTTTAGAAAAGTACAAAACACATCACCTAAGGATGGCTTCCCATTGCCTAATATTGATACGATTTTAGATTCTATTGTAGGGCATGAGATATTACCATTTATGGATGGATTTTCTAGTTATTATCAAATTCTTCTCAGCGACAAAGATTAACACAAGACTACTTTTTCCACTCCATGGCTACACTTTCTTACGGTTTCATGTCTTTTGGATTGAAAACTTGTTTGGATATCCCGTACAATTAAGATCAAATAGAGTGATTAAATTGCAAAAATAACACAATGCTCAAAAACTAGTTGTAACTATGATTGTATTGATGAAAGGTATCAAGGGCCTCTTCATGGGGGAAACCTCCTTGCAAGAGAAAATATCTCTTACAAAATGTGATTCCAACATCATAATTACTTTATTACAACATCAATATATACTCCTCACAAAGGGTGGGCTAAAAGGTACTCTTGATGTTTAGATTAACACTCTTGTGGAAACCCCCGCACATGTGAACACCTAGTATGGGAATCCTCCAAACATGGGATGCAGTATGTAGGACAACCTTTGGGATTGAGATGTTGGATATTCATAGGATTTCCAACGAGCTCTTTTGATGCACTTGTAGGGAAAAGGGAGGAGGAAGAACTAAAAACGTAAACCTATTTTAATAAGGTGATGTGCAAAACACAACCTTTCTATTTGTGCTGGGCAAACTACAGAGCTTTTAATAGACGATGGGGCAAAAAGACACAACCAAAAAAATGAAGGGCACAAGCTTTGCATGTTGATTGATTTTCAAAATGTTATAGGTGGCCTAAATGGATCAACTAGACACAAATACAAAGATCAAGGTTATAAATACAAATGGAAAGACAAAGATAAACTTAGAGGAAAAAATGACATAAACATGGTGAGTAAAGCTATTTATGCATGAAAACCAAGATAATCACAACCAGATATTAAGGGTATAAATATGTTTATCCCGCTATGCATGCCATTGTAGATGCAAAAAATAAGATAAAATACATGCTCAAAGGTCTGAATCTGCACACTCGAGATACACAATGCCAGAGTTTTGCTAGTAAAGTCTCTCACCTTTTTCGAATGATTCAAATGCAATATTTATAATTCTAGAGGAAGAGAAGGGAATGTGAGGAGAGAAGATATGTGGAAGAGAATAGAAGAACAAATTAATTCTCCCTTTTCCTTTGGATCCCACATGGAAAAAACCACTCTCTATTTGTCAGCATTAACAAAAACATTGAAGCTACTCATTGAATGTTGTGAAAATAGCTTGTTAGAGAAGGTGGAGGAGAGGGAAACAAATGAAATTTAAACCTACCCAATAACTTCTATTCATGCCTTTATTTCCCTACATGTTCCCCTTGTCTGCATGCTAAAATCTACCTCTATTCTTTGCATGATGGCCATCACTGTTTTGTTTTTCCATATTATTTTTTGTAGCTACTTACATGAGTTTTCATTAGAAATGAGGGCATTAGTATAATAAAGCCTTGGCTTTAATTCTTATATCCTTTTGTCATTAGGGAGAATATTATAAAACGTTACTCTCATAATATTTTGAACTTTAATAAGTCTTTCGCATTATTCTCTCCTCAATAAGTATTGTCCACACCCTCGCTTACCTCTATTTCTACCTTTTGAAAGGTCGTCTCATGAAACTTTTTCACTTTTTGATACTTCTTGGTATTTACGAGTCTTTGGATTTTATATATTTTGAACATTAATGGAGTCACCACTTTATTAATTTCCCCCTTTTGTAAATATCATTCGTGGCTCTCAATGACATGTATCTCCCTATAAATCTAAATCACTCGCTTTTAGTTTGGTATTACCTCGGTATTGTTTTAATCACCTTTAACCCTTCATGATTTTGATTTATCGAGCCCCACCCTACCCTTGTTTATGGTTAATGATTATAGTTAAATCTCCAATCTACTCGCAAGAGTAATATTATTTAATAAGATTTATTAAAAGGCCCCTTTGTTGTGGTCAGCCTTCTTTTATGAACCCCAAATTTTGTTTAAATGATTTTAAATGAATTCGAACAATATTTCAAAAATAGAAGTTTTTTTTGTTTACTATAAGGGATAACCAGTAACAACACAAGCACACAGAGATTACAAGACCAATAATAGAAAAGGGAGTAAAAAGACAACGAACACGGGCCAAGAGGCCTAAAATATTTTTTCTTTGTTTAATTAAAAAAGTGACAGAGTCACCTATACATATATTATCATAAGATATATTACGCATTATGAGTAAAATTCTATGATACAAAGTTTTTGGAGGTGAGAAGAACACCAAAGAAATGGAAACGATTGCAGCATCGGACAAGAACTAACCAAAACCAAGGAGAAACAAAAACCACACCCATGATATTTACTTGGGGCATGAATCATGAATATTGGCAAAAAGTAGAGGCACATGTCGAGGAATAGTAAACAATGATAGAGAAACAGATGGAGGCGAGGCGCCAGGTCGGGAGAATGGAGGCCGATGAATCGAATCGGTCCAAAGATCTCTCGTGCCTTAGTTGCCATCCCTACCGGTAATTGGAACTTGTGAGCCTAAAGTGCAGCTACGAGAGGATTGAAGAGAATCAGCCTAAGACCTTTTCTATAAGCACTGTATAGACAAGCAACTGCCAGAGAAGATTACAGCAAATGCATGGGAAATAATCCCCCCATGGGAGCCTCACCACTGTGAATGTTATATCCATCCAGGGCTTCCTTCCACCAGTCTCGATTGAAGGACTGCTCAAGCACCATTGGAAATCTAATGGACACAACATAATATCATGGGTCCTACACCAAGGCCTACATATTTTTGATCTATAGGGCCAAAGGAGGTATTACAGGAAACAGAAACAAAAATACAAATTACCCTTAAACTAAATTTGATTTAGTCAAGTATCACGATACAAATAAATACTAGAACACCAACATTCCACGCGCAAGAGATAATAGAGACAAATTGGTTATTCAACTGTAATACTAGTGTAAAATTTGATCTTAGTCACATTGGAGTAACGAGGTGATGGAATAAGATCCTAACCTAGGACAACTCGACCTAGATCCCAACCGAAGGCTAGATGGAGACAAATAATTGTTTCACATGTTGTTTGAAGATTCTAAGCATAACACAACATCACAACACATAAGAAATCGAGATCACTTAGTGCTTCAATCAAAGTAGGATGAATCATCTATAATCATTTTTGGTTTGCATAACTAGGTCATAAATATCCCAGAGAGTAAGTACTTAGACTTTCAAGTCAGTGACATCATACCTTTACTATTCAATTCCCAGTGCATGACTGCTTAACAAGTAGAAATTAATAGAACATCAAAAGAACCATAAATAAAAGAAATACATGTAACCCAGACCTTGCATGATTTTCTTCACAATGAATGCTACAAATATTGATACTTTATCGACAAGATATAGTCTTACATGAGTAGTGGTATATTTCTTGAACATCACTTAGGACCTCACAGATATACCATCAAACTAGAACATTATTCCATCACTAAAGATAACATTGGATTCTAGTTGTCTTAAGGTTCGGTTACGTAGACTGTAACAATAGTTTAGTATTATTGAGCCTTCATAACAATTTAGCCTCACATGTTCACATCCGATACAATAGATGTGACTAGAAATTGGAAATTAACTATGCAAAATATTAACACTTATTAGTTACCCAAGACTTGTTAGCTACACCATCCTTTATAGGAGTAGGGTTTAAGTGAAAATCCCACTCTATCATACATAACCAAAATCAAAAGTATATCAAAACAGTTTGGAGTAAGCCTTAATAATGACTCAAGGTCCTAAGGAGTCTTCACGGTTAATTATTTACTGCAGCTTTAATATTATGTCTTCTAAGGACATTCAACACAGTATGAGCTCCTAAGAATGGACCTTTATCTTAGTCACCTAATACAAGTTTCTATAACCTAGATAATATGTTTCTTACGATCAATTTATGCATCATTCTAAACCAAACCCTCAATCACGGTCATACTCATAAGGGAATTAGTAACACTTTGAGGTTGAAGGGAAGCACGCGTTTTTACCCTCAAAGATTACTCAAATATTGAACTCTACTAATCTTAATTTATTGAATAGAATACGCTATATCATTAGATCAGATCCTCGAGTCTCCTTAATAGTTAATATTTGGTAGGACATCCACATAAAGGAAAAGTTTATTATTAGAAATGATAGATCTATAGGTGTGTGTTGATGGTGAGAAGAGATCGGTTTACCTATTGTATTGAGAAGTTCCTCTTTCCAAATATCTCATAGAGAAACAGTTACAACATGGGCATATATTAAGAAATGGGGAAAGTGCCCAAGAAACAAGAAATAAAACAGCATCTACATAAGAATCCCTATTTGGCTCTAGTCAAGTGACTTTACTCAAAGTTTGAGTTCCATTTGGTAGTAGGGAACATTAGTAGCTATAAATAGATATGAATTTGTTTGAAATAAATTCAGTGCCTTTTATAAATTTTATTTTGAACAACAGAGCATGGGATACGTCTTTCTTATCACTTTTTTTTTTCCTTAATACTTGTTTTCCCTCCAAACTTTAGACTTAGGAACTATAGTCCACTAGATGATATTAGTTGAACTAATCTCAAATCTTATTATTTACGATGGGTTTCAACCATGGAAATTTAGCCTTATGTATTCATAATTTATGTTTTAGAATTTAGACTTTTAGCAAACTCAAATTTTCTTGACACTATAATCCGCATGACTAACATCAACTAAGTCACACAACTTTGAAACAAAACACGACTTTTGAACAACACCAAGATACATAAAATTAACCCCTAGCAAAGTCAGCACGATCATAGAAAACAACACACAAAGTGTCAAATAACCTGATTGTTCAAAACTTATGTTTTGAAAGTTTTAGTGCCCTGTAGCCTCCCATGAGAGCACCACCAAACTTATACAATGTGATTCCACATTCCTAGACTTGCACAAGAAATATACTTCTATATACGTAGAATTCATCCAAGGATAAGATAAATAAAGTCAACGATGTGATCATAAGTACCAGATCAACAATGTCTATCATAACTAACAAATGTTCGGCGATAATCATCAATGTTTAACTTACAAAGAAAATAAAGATAGTCCAGAATTGCAGATTTGACACAACTTTCTAGACACCGTCTGCTAGAGAGTCATGCACTGGGGTAATTACTTCCTACTCTCCGACACCATCGTTAGGAAGAATCCTTGTGGCCAACTTGTGTTCTCGTGTAGTAGACTCATGGCATCTCATGGATGAAGCAGTTCACATGACATCACACTCATCACACAATTCCTTATGACTTTGAGTATTATAGATAAGTATCTCTCTAGAGTATCAAGGTTCATTTCTTTGTTTGATTGTTCTTTATATTAATGAATTAGTTCTTTCCAACTGCTCTTTCCTCCTTTGCATTTAGATCATGTTGCGTATTTATAAGGATGTTCCTTTGTTCTCAACTTTTGGTTCTTATATTGTACCTTTTTTAGTCACATGGTCCATTCTTGTCCTTTGATGGACAATAATATATCGATTGAATTAATGGTGGACACCATAAATTTCTGGTGATACAACTTTGTGATACATATCAAATGTAAATCTTTTTCATAGAAAAGTATATAACACAAACATTATATAACATTATAATAAATGATAAACCTATACCAATGCATCTCATCATACATAAATCTATAGATATTTATTGCAAAGAAAGAGTTCGCATAGATAAGGTGAAAGGACCAATATGTCTAAATGGCATAAGGAGACTTATGTAATTTATATGTACCACAAGGCATCAAGCCATATGATACGTAAATATAATGTTAATGGCTTTAGAATAATAAAGTTTACATAGATAAGCTGAAAGCCACCATGGAATAGGGGGCAACTTGTTTTATTTACTAGGACAATTTCACATGCTAACATAATATTTCCTTCACAACGAGAAAAGTTACATATATAAGATGAAAGTGGCCATGAAATAGGAGGACACTTATTTTATTTGCTAGGAAAGGATTGTGCACTATAATTATGATCAATCTAGGGCTCGTGTGCATAAATACCGAAGCGGTTCAAGTAATCTCCGGCACGTCCATAGAAGCCAACAATTTTTCCCTTGGAACTTGATTTAAAATAATCTCCATACTGAGAGCCATAAGGACCATATTTTTTCTTATTGGTCGTGAATGTCAAAGATGTGATTAACTTAATATCTCTGTAGTTCCCAACATGTCCTTCAATTCTTGTCAGGTGTTCATCTTCCTTCAAGTTGATCTGCAGTTTAAATAACAATTCAAATATAATAAACATGCCTACTTGAATCTCAAGCTAAAACAATAAATATATATTATGAATATTTCATATTAAAAGGACCCAAAGATTTTCAAATAAAAAATAAATTGAAGTAAAACAAAATTACAAATTTTATAAAAAATAATATTATTGTTCATAACCCCCTAATTTTGTTTATGTACATATATGTTTAAACTAATGCAATAAGAAAAAGTATTCCATTAACAAATTTTAATAAATTCAATATAACTTATGTATTTAATACCAGAGTGGCACTGCCTCCGTTGCCTCCATGCTGAGGTGCGCTGATAACATAATCTTCTTTTTCACCCTTAAGACGATATTCAACCTGAATGGCATCGATAATATCTCCATGTCTTACTGTGATACTCTTGATACTGGAGTATGTACCATCCGTCCAACCAGATCCATCCTCACCACCCCACGGTCCCTCCACAGTGTAAAACGAATGTGCCTGAAAAAGAGTAAAAGAATAAACAATATATCGTGAAATCGAAGAAGAATAGATAATTTGGTGAAACGCAAGAAAGGGAGGGAAGGCCAATAACCAACCATTCTATACGGCTGATATTTTCTTGGCTTCAAACTAAAACGCGACTTGTATTGCAATTGCAAATTCGTAGTGCTGTAATAAGTTAATAATAACCCAACCAAAGATTTGATTTATTTATAGCAGAGCGTGTAGGAGGAGGAGTAAAGCTGTTCAAAAAGGAACTCTATAACTAAACGGTGAAAGGGTTGCGTAAAGATGCCTCTAAACCCACGTAATGATTATCCAATTGTGTCTGATGATTATCCAATATATACACCACAAGTTTTGTCAGTGGCTGAAATATTCAAACGTTACGGTGATGATTATTTCTGTATCCGTATCATGTGCATTAATGGATCTAGACATAAAAAGCGTCCTTGTTCATCATCGCATTCATTTCATTTCAAGATGAAGTGCATAACTCTAGTAAGGAAGGACAAAAGTTGTGCAAGTTAAAACTGGCAACCGAGATCACGTACCCTAACGGAGGATGAACATGTCTTTCAAACCGGTAAAACTCTCTGATACAGTTCTATTTTAGTGTTGACAGTTCATCGGTTGCCTGCCTAATCTCGCTGTTCTATCATTGGTGACCACCTATACATTGCCCACTCAAGCCCTATAAAGCGTGTGTGTTGCCACCGGGGTGAAATAATCAAACCTTGTAGTGCATAGGTTACACTATGCATTTAATCCCCATCTATTGACCTCTGTGTGCTTCCACCACACTGTTGGATGGGTTCATAGTTGAATGAGCCTTTTGCATGTCCTTTTGTTATATATCTGAGCTGCCCATTGGTTATATGTTTTTGAGTTCTTAAGTTGTTTAGTCATAGTCCTTTGATAGTTAGCAACTGACCCGCAACCTTCCAGGCGTCCGCTTGGCGGGGTAAGGTACATAAGCCTATTCGCCAATGGTATTCCAAGGTGGGACCACTATGTTTATTGAATGAGAGCCAAAGGCATGGTGCACTCTCTAACCCTAGGCTACGTGTTGTGCTGCCAATGGTTGTATTGAAATGGGTAAAGCGAAATGCCTTGTACCTTTCCTCCATGCTGATCTCCAAGTTGTTGGATCTCATCAGCTTATATTGAGTTTTCTCCTCGAATGTTGCATTTTAATAGTCAACATTTACAGGTGAAGGTAAATGCAAGCTTTGTCGAGTCCACCTGGACTAGTGTGTTAGTGTTCATAGCTCAAATATGTATGTGGGTGTTTATATGGACTAATAACAAGGACTTATTAAATTGCGACATGTGTGCAATAGCGATGTGAATTCTATAGGTCCATCACATCATAAGGAATTAACACATACTCAACAAACATAGTATATAGCGTTCATTTTGATTTAAACTTGCGAGGAGATCCTTAGTCTTCGTTTAATGCCTAAATCTGTTCTCCTTGCCTTATTCCCCTACACAATATATTCTAGTGACGTGTTGACATGTATCGCTCATTTATTGTTGGATCTCGTTCCCTTACATTATGCCAAGCAGTCCAATGAGCGCATGACTTAGTAAAATGACTTGGTGCCAAATGCCATGCACTTTGTCTTAGCCTACTTTGTCTCCACAAGGCTAAATGCTTCATAAAAATGGAGAACCATGAGTCCCATAACAAGTGGAAAATTGAAAGGGCGGCAGGAATTGTTAGGCAACATGCTGCAAAGTTTAGTCTTATTTTATTTTAACAATGCATGGAGGCAAATAGAGGTCCAAGGACAGTGCAAAACATGGTTTTCTAAGTAATTTTGCTTAAAAAATGAATGTGTTAACCTACTCAAACATTAAAATAGAAACTATTACAAAAACAAGAAAATCTTGGATTTATTCATCATTTAAAAATTGAATGATTTCTACAGTTCTCCCTTAGTAAGAGTCTGGAAAAATATTTTTGATAAAATTTAAATTTAAATTTAAGCATGGGTTTCTACTTGTAATGATGAAACTAGCATGTACCCATGCTAGTTCCCATTTAGTTTTATGCCTACCTTCATCTGAGTGTCTTAATGTAGTAACATATTGAAAATGACTTACTTTCGTGTTAGACATGGCTCACAATCCAACCCCTACTCATCTCTACTTATGATGCAGGAGCATCTTGAATCACCCAAAACAATGATAATATTATTTTCTGTTCTTTTCAATTTTGGTGTTTACGGATACCCATTTGCTTGAATTATGAATCAGAACCTTCAAAATTTCCAAAAAGGCTAAGAACACAAGAACTTACTATTTTTAGTAACCCTATATCTGAGAAGCGGTTGAGGCCAAAATTTTCCCCAAAGATTTGAAATACTCAAATAAACATTCTTGGTAAATTTCAGCCCAAGATCATGTCTGGATTTCAAGATATTTTATTGTAAGAAAACTCCTATTTCTCTAATAAGAGGGCATATGACCCTAGAAATTGTATTTCAAATTTGTAGGGCTCTTTTACATGCAAGGTTAGTGAAGAAATGATGAAATAGTTTGCAGGTTGCTTAACCAATCGTTCTTGAGATCTTGTTCGGGTGTCTATTTGAAATATATAAATTGTTGTTATATTTGTTTTGGGTGGAGTCCACCTTCATCAAGGCTAACCCACCTTCATCAACTTCACCCTCATTTGTATTGGTTTATATACATTCATTCCCACCTCAATATCATTGCTCTATCACTTTAAGTGAGATCATTTGTATTGGAAGGGGGATTTATTTAAAGGCATTCATTGGGCACTTAATAATTGCAAATAAAAAGAAAGGATCATGAAAGAAAAATAAGACTAATTAGAGCACACTTCAACTCTAAAGGGGAATAACGTGATCAAATTTGCATCATAAATATATAGATTAAAAAAATGATAGGATAAGGTGGTGTACATCGTAAGTTTTCGGAGATGCAAATTTGTAGGTACATAAAAATGGGAAGTAAAAGTGGATATTTTCCTTAGAAAAGTATGAAAAAAATACTTAGACATTATAATCTACGATAATCAAGGTTATAGCAATGCATGCCATCAAACATAATTCTATACAAGTTTGTTGTAAAGGAAAATTTTATATAGATAATATGAAATTGTGAATCTGTTTAGATGGCACAAGGAAACTTATTTGATTTATATATATCACAAGGTTCTATGCCATAAAGTTCATAATATTGGGTTAATAATAAGAAAGTTTACATAGACAAGATTAAAGTGACCATCTAGAATAGGGGAGACTTGTTTTATTTACTAGGATAAGTTCATGTGCTAATGTAATATTCCTTGAATATAACAATATAGCTTTCATAGATAAGGGGAGAGTGACCATGAAATAGGGAGACACTTGTTTTATAATCATTTTTGGTTTGTATAACTAGGTCATAAATATCCCAGAGAGTAAGTACTTAGACTTTCAAGTTAGTGACATCATACCTTTACTATTCAATTCCCAGTGCATGACTGCTTAACAAGTAGAAATTAATAGAACATCAAAAGAACCATAAATAAAAGAAATACATGTAACCCAGACCTTGGATGATTTTCTTCGCAATGAATGCTACAAATATTGATGCTTTATCAACAAGATATAGTCTTACATGAGTAGTGGTATATTTCTTGAACATCACTTAGGACCTCACAGATATACCATCAAACTACAACATTATACCATCACTAAAGATAACATTGGATTCTCGTTGTCTTAAGGTTCGGTTATGTAGACTGTAACAATAGTTTAATATTATTGAGCCTTCATAACAATTTAGCCTCACATGTTCACATCCAATACAATATATGGGACTAGAAATTGGAAATTAACTATGCAAAATATTAACACTTATTAGTTACCCAAGACTTGTTAGTTACACCATTCTTTATAGGAGTAGGGTTTAAGTGAAAATCCCACTCTATCATACATAACCAAAATCAAAAGTATATCACAACAATTTGGAGTAAGCCTTAATAATGACTCAAGGTCCTAAGGAGTCTTCACGGTTAATTATTTACTGCAGCTTTAATATTATGTCTTTTCAACACAGTATGAGCTCTTAAGAATGGACCTTTATCTTAGTCACCTAATACAAGTTTCTATAACCTAGATAATATGTTTCTTATGATCAATTTATTCATCATTCTAAACTAAACCCTCAATCATGGTCATACTTATAGGGGAATTAGTAACACTTTGAGGTTGAAACGAAGCACGCGTTTTTACCCTCAAAGATTACTCAAATATTGAACTCTACTAATCTTTATTTAGTGAATAGAATACACTATATCATTAGATCAGATCCCCGAGTCTCCTTAATAGTTAATATTTGGTAGGACTTCAACATAAAGGAAAAGTTTATTCTTAGAAATGATAGATCTATACTTGTGTGTTGATGGTAAGAAGAGATCGGTTTACCTATTGTATTGAGAAGTTCCTCTTTCCAGATATCTCATAAAGAAACAGTTACAACATGGGCATATATTAAGAAATGGGGAAAGTGCCCAAAAAGCAAGGAATAAAACAACATCTACATAAGAATCCCTATTTGGCTCTAGTCAAGTGACTTTACTCAAAGTTTGAGTTCCAGTTGGTATGCTGAGAGGTGTTATACAGTCACAGCAGATGTGTGTACACTTTTATGATCCTGATTTAAATTGACGTCTACTAACTTAATTTAAACTATATCAAATGAATTTGTCGTCCCACACAATTACCGCCGTGCAAGTGTAAATTTCTGTATTTTATATTTTTATCTGTTTTCTTTCAACTGTTGGTCATAACTATCAATTAAAAAAAAAGTACTTACAGTAGGCTGCAAATTGCTCTATTTATGATTTTGCAACAAACTGTATTAAGAAAAATAACTCTGAATTAAACGAGAAAGGTTGGTGCTCTATAATCCTCTAGTTGGTTACAAGAGAATTTTGAATGGAGGTCTATATTTTTATTTTATTTCTTTCTTTTTTAAACGTTCGCAAAATTATAGTAGGGCATTTAAAAAGAGTGGATAAAATGTTGGGACATTGAAGTTAGATATTAATAGTCTTTGTTTAGCGTAGCATGCTTACATGCTTGCCAAATGTTCCTTCACCTCCCATTTTCCAGCTTGCACAATGATAGTGGCGTAGTGGGTACTTATGGTTTGTGAGGATGTGAAAAATCTCCATTATGGCAATTCCTACTTTACAGTTTGAAGTTGCAGTTGTGAGGTGAGTGTGGACAGAAAGTTAAAGAATTGCCTTTGCCTTCTATTTCTGCGAGAATCGATTACAGGAGGATATTTGCGGAGTAGACTGTAGTTGAAGGTAATAGTTTATTCAGCTTTCATCATTTATGCCTAGCTGATTTCCTTGTTCCTGTGTTGTTCTTCTATATTCAGTAAAATATTTTATGGTTTTTGTGCATAGTGTAGCTGACTTTAATAGAATCTAAATATCTAAACAACAATGATCCAAATGCTTGCAATTATACTTAATGGCTTATTTTCTTTAGAAAAGAAATTTCAATTTAATAAGAAGGCAGTAGTTATTCTCATCATGATTCATCACTGAGAGGCCTAAGAGTCTCTAGAATGAAGCATCCGTCCAAAGTGAAGAGCCACGCAAGGATTTCTTCCTCGCACTCTGTTTTTCCTTCATAGCTTAATGTAATTTTTGGAAGCAAACTTAGGATTTTTTCCACTAGAAAGCGTGCATGATGCATGTTTTGTGGTAGCCATTTCACTGAAAATGATGATTAGATCCAAGGATGTAAATCAATGACCTATAAGAAAGGCACAACCTATATTTTATAAGGAAGGCATGGTTCCATAAGAATGGAACTCAAGTAAAAACAAGAGATATTGTGTGCATTCTCTGTCAGTAAATTGGTAATTGAAATTGTATTTGGTGGAGGATACTAGTAATTGTAGAGTAGTAGTAATGTGGGTGAAGTTGTAATGCTTACTTGTGTTATTTCTTGTATCCTTCATTTTGTTACTTGATTGAGCTTTGTATTAGCGCTTAATGCGGCAAGGTTATTAGATCAAAGGTGGGGAATGTTACATGCTAGCCAAATGTAGCTTCAAATTACAGGCAAACAAATATGTAGCCACAAATCGATGCATGAAATTTGGGTGTTCATCTTTGTCATTCTTGTATGCATGACACCTAATACTTGGAAAAATCTATACACATGGGCATATCTATTCAAGGGTAGATTCATAGTCTAATTTTAGTGTGTATAATAAAAAACCATCGTGCATATCCTCTATTGTCATTAGGATAGACCTCACAATATTTATCTACATACTATAAATCATTGTCAAAAGGCTAATCTACCACACCAGAGAAACTAGCTTCTGATGTTTCTAGAGACGTGCCTAGCTAATTTCCTTCTTGCAAACTTCTCGTTGCCCTTCAAAAAATATAACTCTACTTCTGAGATTCTTTGTTTTTGAAATTTCTGGGTGAGTATATTTTGGGGGTTGCTTCTCTGTTCGGTCCTGTAAAGAGAATTATTCTTCAAGTTGATCTTTTCTATAGGTTATTGGGTTTAAGTTCATCCTGAAACTGTCACAATACATTCCCATATATTTTAAGTATCATGTAATTATGTATATTTATTTTAATGTAGATACAGATACTCTACCCATCCTAGCATTATGCAGACTTCTCATTGCCCTTCAAAAAATATAACTCTACTTCTGAGCTTCTTTGTTTTTGAAATTTTTGGGGTTGTTTCTCGGTTCGGTCCTGTAAAGAGAATTACTCTTCAAGTTGAACTTTCGAATAGGTTAATAGGGTTTAAGTTCATCCTGAAACTACCACTATGCATTCCCATATATTTTAAGTCATTTGACAAATAGTTTATGTGTCTCTTCTGTGCTTGAACATTTAACTGCATGTGTATCTAGGCTTAGAGAACTTTATTTTGGTGAGAAAGGATCAACTGCCTATTTAAACTATCTATATATTCTTATAACTATAGAAATGTAATGATAATAAGCAAATCATTTAAAACTATAACACAAAATAATTCTTTTATGAGAGGATTATTAATGTTGTCCCTATACATCGATTGCACTAGCATGGTAATATTGGATGCTATTTTTTAATGTATTGAAAAGATATATAATATTTATCTAACACAGAATTAAATCAATACAAATTATATTTTTGTTTACTAGTTACGACTTACAAAATACAAATTCTGCATGTTCAAAATAGAAAATATTGTGTGATATTAAAATGTTCAAAATTTGTGAGGAGATGTTTCATGTAGCAGCATAATTGTTATAAGTTGTAAGGTACTTGTGCATAGGTAACATATATTCTTAATCTTCATTAATTTTGGAAATAAAACTTACGTGCAGCCTGGTTATTTTGAATCCTTGATACCTGATTGTGCTCCACAACTTCTAGATTCATTTGAAAGTATTCTTGCTGGTAAGATATTTGTAAAGTACTCATTCCATCAAAAAAGTTACATGAAGTAAATAATCCACTTAATTACCACATCTCAAGTAAAAGATAAATCTCATAAATATGAATCTTGATAATAGTCAATAAATCTTACATAATCACGTGTTCAATCCATGTGATAGCACTATAAAAAGAATATACAAAGTTCAATAGGCTTTTATTCCATAATACATCCAATTACAAGTTACAATAATCATGTATAATAAATATAATAAATCAAACAAACTCTCCAGTCGTCAAGAACCTAAATGGTCCTCCTACGAGCTAATAGATGGGAACATGCCTCAGGCACTTTTCCACCCAACCATGATGTAATTATGCTTCCTCAGATCCCTTCATGACATGAAGGATACTCAACCCTACACGAAATGTCTAGCTACCTAGAAACAACTGGCTGGAGGGAACACCTAATGCAACCTAAAGTCTAATGTGCAATTCTAAATAATGAAATACAAATTGTCTCACAATAGGATGTGGCAGAGATATATATCAATAAAGTTTTTCTAGACAAATATTCATCTTTTTCAATAACTGCTCACTTAGATCTAAGCCTTAGAAAAATAGTTACCAGTTCAATTCCCAAAAAGAGGAAAAGCCATCTCTAATAATCCACATTCGACATCTTAGCTCAAAAGCCACCCCTATCACACATAATAGATAATATCCCATATTCTCCTAAACCATTCTAATCCCTTTCCCATTGTACAATCAATGGACATACATTTCAAGAAATAAAATCAATAATGATGTATGCCTACTCCACTCTCAAACAATGAGTTTTTATGCACAATCAATAGGAATACAATTCAATAGATGCTAGTAATATAAAAGATGGCATTTACATAGATATACAAATAGTAAGTATACTCAATGATTTTGAAGATTTAAGCTTGATCTATGAATTCATAATCAAATCAATAACACATGCTTTTGCCTAAATATAGTTTATTAATTCTTTTCTTTGCATCCAACGAGAGTGCACTTTTAAGCAATAATTCAATAAAAAGTTTCATTTATTCATTAACATACACATAAAAACTATAACATTGATTATAATCCCTAACCTGTAGTTCTTTCCTTTCAATATCCACTAAGAAACTAGAGTTTAAAATTTTTCTACCTGAAGTTGGTTTTTATTTTCAATCATTTATGATAACAAGGATTTCAAATAGTGTGCATTATTTGCCTATATAATTTTATTTAATAGAATAATGGCATAGGTATATTAAAAAAAACATTATCTCTACTACAACAAAGAATTAATTTGCCATGAGGATTCAATAAGTAAGGCTACTAAAATACCATAAGGTCTGCTCATATATATATATATATATATAATGCATCAGGGATTTATGTAAAATAGTGATAGGAATTTATGTAGATATGTATATATAATAATAACATCATATTTCTCTAATTAAACATCTTTCATAAATGTCCCCTATGAATCTAAAATTAAGATTTTCAATCTGCAAGCAAGTTTTACAATCTCACTCAAAATAAGGTCGCAATAGGGATTTAAAAAAGAGATACTACTATTTAACAACTTCAATATTTCTAAAAGAACATTATTAAAAGCGAAGGATTAAGAAGAAATTTGATGAAATATATCCTAAATCTTCTTGGAGAACCCTACTGTCTGCTATAGGAATTAAGATTTAGTGATACAGGAAAACAAAAAAAGTCTAATATAGGAACTATTACCAGTCTACTAAAGGAACACTAAGCTATTATAAAAAGACAACAAGCTGCTACAGGAACTGCTAATCAGGCTATAGGAACTTCTAAGAAGTTTGTTACAATGATAAAAATAGGTAAAAAGATAGCTACATAATTTAAAGTTTGACAGTAGGTAAAAGATTAAAGTTTAATCTGCTATAGAATTTATCTTATCAAGCTATAGGGACAATGATCAAGTTACAAGTAATTATAAATTAAGCTATAGGAAATATTGCTTATTTTGTAGGCTAAAGCTTTGGAAACCAATCAAAATATACTGGCCATCATGGCTTTCAAAGGTTGATCTTCAAAAAAAATGAAGAGAGCCAAAACAATAGGCATGAGCTTAATAAATTATAGAAACCAAGGGATAGGTTTTAACAGTCATAAAACTTATTATTTGGGCTATCATTAGTAGGTCGTCAAATAGAAAACAGGGTCAGAATTTTAATAGGTCATAGTCAACAAAGAGAGGCTGATTTGGGATGAGTTTAGGATTTTGGTGCCTATAGAAAATAGAGGTAAAAGATGGTTGGTGAGAGGGATGAGATCTAAGGGATGTCAAGCCAAAATAAAAGAGGCCAAATGCCCATAAACAAAAGGTAGATTCCAAATAGCAAGAAGGAAAAGAACGTAGACCAGATTTACTATGGTTTAATAGTCATATGCAACCATATTCTTTTGCAATTTAAAACAAAGAAAATACCGAGAATCTTAGTAGAGAAAGATGGTCAATTCTACCTTTGTTGCTTCCCTTCACTGTTGCCTTCTGTTGCTGGCTATAGAAATATAATGGTGTCCTTTTTGCTACTACCAAAACATGCTTTTCTCACACCCAAAATAAATCGTGTCCACTTTTTGCTAAACTGCTCACTATCTACAGCGAATATCTTCAAATCCCTTCTAGGTTTTGTTCTCCCCTTTGCTAGGTTTCTAGAACAGTTTATAGTTTTAAATTCTGTTTAGAAATAACAATGTTATCGTTGTTTTACCATGACTGGTTTTCAAAAATGCCCCTCCTTTTTTCTTTTTATTCAAAACCTCCCTAATCTTGACGTCCAAAATTAGGTTTTTGTCCTCCTTTTTATAACTAATCAATACTTATGTTTTGAATGAGATTTTCCATAAAAAAAAAAGATCTCAAATTTCTTTTTAAATAGAATAAAATATTTTTATTTAAATTTCTATCACTTGCATGACAAGAACTATATATATATTTCTGTCATTTGTATGACAGTAAAATATTTTAATTCTTTTAATTAGATTTCTAAATATAATAACAATATAATCTATCTATTTTAAATAAAATATAATTGCTCAAATCAACAAGATGTATTTGCAATAATAATAATATATATCTATTTTTAATAAAGCATAATCACTTTTTAATCAAACAAGTACTATCTGCAAATTATATATATATATTGCAAATTAAACATAATAGTTTAAAATCTAAAATAGATATTATTTTTTGAACAAAAATATTTATATAAATAGATAAATGCTTATCATTATTTTTTGAACAATAATATTTATATAAATAGGTAAATGCTTATCATTATTTGTTATTAAAATAATATGAAATACACCAATTTAAATATAAATCAAAATAACATTAATATTTATAACTAATCATGCATTCGAAATGGACTTATTGTAACAATTAAAACACATATTTATCTACTCCCAAATCATCACGCATTTATCAACTAATTAATAATTCATAAAATGATCATTCAGAAAATATAATATACCATACGACTATGTGAGTGTGTGAGTGCATCAAGGTTATCAATCCCAAACAGTTCTTGCCAAGTGGCTAGAACATCTCTACCTCAGCCATGTTCTCATATTTGGCATTCCCCTCCACTCAGTCGCACTTAGATTTTCATTAATAGGTTAGTTACCCAAAATAATAGCTAAAGCAAAACAAAATATACATCCATAATATTTAATATTAAATCAACTTTCTAGTTCAGCAAATATAACATCACGATAATTACCTTCACACACATGGACAATTTCACATGCTAACATAATATTTCCTTCACAACGAGAAAAGTTACATATATAAGATGAAAGTGGCCATGAAATAGGAGGACACGTATTTTATTTGCTAGGAAAGGATTGTGCACTATAATTATGACCAATCTAGGGCTCGTGTGCATAAATGCCGAAGCGGTTCAAGTAATCTCCGGCACGTCCATAGAAGCCAACAATTTTTCCCTTGGAACTTGATTTAAAATAATCTCCATACTGAGAGCCATAAGGACCATATTTTTTCTTATTGGTCGTGAATGTCAAAGATGTGATTAACTTAATATCTCTGTAGTTCCCAACATGTCCTTCAATTCTTGTCAGGTGTTCATCTTCCTTCAAGTTGATCTGCAGTTTAAATAACAATTGAAATATAATAAACATGCCTGCTTGAATCTCAAGCTAAAACAATAAATATATATTATGAATATTTCATATTAAAAGGACCCAAAGATTTTCAAATAAAAAATAAATTGAAGTAAAACAAAATTACAAATTTTATAAAAAATAATATTATTGTTCATAACCCCCTAATTTTGTTTATGTACATATATGTTTAAACTAATGCAATAAGAAAAAGTATTCCATTAACAAATTTTAATAAATTCAATATAACTTATGTATTTAATACCAGAGTGGCACTGCCTCCGTTGCCTCCATGCTGAGGTGCGCTGATAACATAATCTTCTTTTTCACCCTTAAGACGATATTCAACCTGAATGGCATCGATAATATCTCCATGTCTTACTGTGATACTCTTGATACTGGAGTATGTACCATCCGTCCAACCAGATCCATCCTCACCACCCCACGGTCCCTCCACAGTGTAAAACGAATGTGCCTGAAAAAGAGTAAAAGAATAAACAATATATCGTGAAATCGAAGAAGAATAGATAATTTGGTGAAACGCAAGAAAGGGAGGGAAGGCCAATAACCAACCATTCTATACGGCTGATATTTTCTCGGCTTCAAACTAAAACGCGACTTGTATTGCAATTGCAAATTCGTAGTGCTGTAATAAGTTAATAATAACCCAACCAAAGATTTGATTTATTTATAGCAGAGCGTGTAGGAGGAGTAAAGCTGTTCAAAAAGGAACTCTATAACTAAATGGTGAAAGGGTTGCGTAAAGATGCCTCTAAACCCACGTAATGATTATCCAATTGTGTCTGATGATTATCCAATATATACACCACAAGTTTTGTCAATGGCTGAAATATTCAAACGTTACGGTGATGATTATTTTTGTATCCGTATCATGTGCATTAATGGATCTAGACATAAAAAGCGTCCTTGTTCATCATCGCATTCATTTCATTTCAAGATGAAGTGCATAACTCTAGTAAGGAAGGACAAAAGTTGTGCAAGTTAAAACTGGCAACCGAGATCACGTACCCTAACGGAGGATGAACATGTCTTTCAAACCGGTAAAACTCTCTGATACAGTTCTATTTTAGTGTTGACAGTTCATCGGTTGCCTGCCTAATCTCGCTGTTCTATCATTGGTGACCACCTATACATTGCCCACTCAAGCCCTATAAAGCGTGTGTGTTGCCACCGGGGTGAAATAATCAAACCTTGTAGTGCATAGGTTACACTATGCATTTAATCCCCATCTATTGACCTCTGTGTGCTTCCACCACACTGTTGGATGGGTTCATAGTTGAATGAGCCTTTTGCATGTCCTTTTGTTATATATCTGAGCTGCCCATTGGTTATATGTTTTTGAGTTCTTAAGTTGTTTAGTCATAGTCCTTTGATAGTTAGCAACTGACCCGCAACCTTCCAGGCGTCCGCTTGGCGGGGTAAGGTACATAAGCCTATTCGCCAATGGTATTCCAAGGTGGGACCACTATGTTTATTGAATGAGAGCTTAAGGCATGGTGCACTCTCTAACCCTAGGCTACGTGTTGTGCTGCCAATGGTTGTATTGAAATGGGTAAAGCGAAATGCCTTGTACCTTTCCTCCATGCTGATCTCCAAGTTGTTGGATCTCATCAGCTTATATTGAGTTTTCTCCTCGAATGTTGCATTTTAATAGTCAACATTTACAGGTGAAGGTAAATGCAAGCTTTGTCGAGTCCACCTGGACTAGTGTGTTAGTGTTCATAGCTCAAATATGTATGTGGGTGTTTATATGGACTAATAACAAGGACTTATTAAATTGCGACATGTGTGCAATAGCGATGTGAATTCTATAGGTCCATCACATCATAAGGAATTAACACATACTCAACAAACATAGTATATAGCGTTCATTTTGATTTAAACTTGCGAGGAGATCCTTAGTCTTCGTTTAATGCCTAAATCTGTTCTCCTTGCCTTATTCCCCTACACAATATATTCTAGTGACGTGTTGACATGTATCGCTCATTTATTGTTGGATCTCGTTCCCTTACATTATGCCAAGCAGTCCAATGAGCGCATGACTTAGTAAAATGACTTGGTGCCAAATGCCATGCACTTTGTCTTAGCCTACTTTGTCTCCACAAGGCTAAATGCTTCATAAAAATGGAGAACCATGAGTCCCATAACAAGTGGAAAATTGAAAGGGCGGCAGGAATTGTTAGGCAACATGCTGCAAAGTTTAGTCTTATTTTATTTTAACAATGCATGGAGGCAAATAGAGGTCCAAGGATAGTGCAAAACATGGTTTTCTAAGTAATTTTGCTTAAAAAATGAATGTGTTAACCTACTCAAACATTAAAATAGAAACTATTACAAAAACAAGAAAATCTTGGATTTATTCATCATTTAAAAATTGAATGATTTCTACAGTTCTCCCTTAGTAAGAGTCTGGAAAAATATTTTTGATAAAATTTAAATTTAAATTTAAGCATGGGTTTCTACTTGTAATGATGAAACTAGCATGTACCCATGCTAGTTCCCATTTAGTTTTATGCCTACCTTCATCTGAGTGTCTTAATGTAGTAACATATTGAAAATGACTTACTTTCGTGTTAGACATGGCTCACAATCCAACCCCTACTCATCTCTACTTATGATGCAGGAGCATCTTGAATCACCCAAAACAATGATAATATTATTTTCTGTTCTTTTCAATTTTGGTGTTTACGGATACCCATTTGCTTGAATTATGAATCAGAACCTTCAAAATTTCCAAAAAGGCTAAGAACACAAGAACTTACTATTTTTAGTAACCCTATATCAGAGAAGCAGTCGAGGCAAAAATTTTCCCCAAAGATTTGAAATAGTCAAATAAACATTCTTGGTAAATTTCAGCCCAAGATCATGTCTCGATTTCAAGATATTAAAGTTGTTGTTTTCGAGGTTGATCGAAAAAGTTTCAGAATCAATTTTGAGGCACTTAGAGGTTTTGTAACATCCCAAAATTTGGCCGAAAATCAAAATATCACGTAACGAGACATTTTGTGTACCCTCAGTTTTGCGTAAGCTTACCAACGCATCAAACAGTTTGTCAATCGGACACCCGGTTCAAAAGTTATGGCTCCCGGAAGTTGGGCTACCTAGTTTCTTAATTTTAAAATTTTGAAAATTATTTCTTGGGTGGGAAAAAAGGGACAGTTGGGTTCATTTTGGTGCCCAAGTGGGACTTACACATTGCAAAGAAAGCTGACATTGGGGAAATTACAGTAAGTGGTGTTGATGCCTATTTATAGCCTATTTTTAATAGTTCCAAAGGCAGTGGGAGGGAGGGAAGTTATTGGCAAGTCATGTCCATGCCAATGCGGAGGTCAAAAGATATCAAGAGATAGCCCCAGAAGGGTCCGTAAGTCACATATTTTTATTGTCAGAAAACTCATATTTCTGTAATAAGAGGGCATATGACCCTAGAAATTGTATATCAGATTTGTAGGGCTCTTTTACATGCTAGGTTAATGAAGAAATGATGAAATAGTTTGCAGGTTGCTTAACCAATCTTTCTTGAGATCTTGTTCGGGTGTCTATTTGAAATATATAAATTGTTGTTATATGTGTTTTGGGTGGAGTCCACCTTCATCAACTTCACCCTCATTTGTATTGGTTTATATACATTCATTCCCACCTCAATATCATTGCTCTATCCCTTCAAGTGAGATCATTTGTATTGGAAAGGGGATTTATTTAAAGGCATTCATTGGGCACATAATAATTGCAAATAAAAAGAAAGGATCGTGAAAGAAAAATAAGACTAATCAGAGCACACTTCAACTCTAAAGGGGAATAACGTGATCGAATTTGCATCATAAATATAAAGATTAAAAAAATTGATAGGATGAGGTGGTGTACATCGTAAGTTTTCGGAGATGCAAATTTGTAGGTACATAAAAATGGGAAGTAGAAGTGGATATTTTCCTTAGAAAAGTATGAAAAAAATACTTAGATGTTATAATCTATGATAATCAAGGTTATAGCCATGCATGTCATCAAACATAATTCTATACAAGTTTGTTGTAAAGGAAAACTTCACATAGATAAAATGAAATTGCGAATGTGCTTAGATGGCACGAGGAAACTTATTTGATTTATATATACCACAAGGTTCTATGCCATATGATGTGATAGTTCATAATATTGGGTTAATAATAAGAAAGCTTACATAGACAAGTTTAAAGTGACCATCTAGAATAGGGGAGACTTATTTTATTTACTAGGAGAAGTTCATGTGCTAACGTAATATTCCTTGAATATAACAATATAGCTTTCATAGATAAGGGGAGAGTGGCCACGAAATAGGGAGACACTTGTTTTATCTGCTAAGAAAAGACCATGTGCTATAGATATGACTAGTTTAGGATTCATGTGTCTAAGAATTCACAAGATCTACTGAACAGAATGCAAGTATCAAATTGAAGTAGATTGGAAGTCAAAACGACAAGTACATATAGCCCTGAGTAACCTTGAGTTAATGGGAGTCAATCCCATGACTTAAGGAGATCTCAAGTAGATGTGGCAAGCTAAGTGGAGTGAAAGAGTTCGAAGGACTCTTCATAACTACCACACACCCAGTTGAGGTGTCTTATGCCATGTGCATAAAATGAGGCTTCCAAATGAGGCCAAATGAAAGCCAAATGAAATGTGTACACTAATACCCCCCCTTAAGCACAACTTAGGTGGGTGTAAAAGATGGGTCTCGGCAACAAGGCCTGATGAGGCACCCGTGTACAAAAAAAACTCTCATAAGTGGAGAAAGGTAGAAAACCCAATGGGAAAAAACTACCCCCCAAAAGAGAAAAAACAAGAAAGTGTACTAGACACTTTACAAAATACCTGAAGGTGATAATCCTGCTATGAAGAATCACTGGAAGCCTTCTGTGAAGCAACTCTGAACTCTGATGTAGCGACAAGTAATGATGATGTTGTAGTGGAAGTGTTCGTGACACATCTCAATACAATGCGAGAAAAATGTTAAAGAATGATGGAGTAGTGGAAGTGATCTTGACATATCTCTGTGGAAGTGCTCTTGGCACAACTTGGAAATGCACTCGACACACCTCTATGAACCCCCCCGTAAATCGATATTTTTATCCCAGTATTATTTGTGGCACTTTATAAATTAGTGCATGAATAACCCCCATAACTGAAAAAATGGAAAGAAAGTGTGGAAGTGTTCTAGACAGGACTCAATGAAGTGCTCTTGACATGATTCTATGGAAGTGCTCTTTGGCACAACTCTAAAATGTTCAAGGCACATTCTATACACCCCCCTAGATTCAGGATTAGGTGACTCCCCAGAATTGTGGCACTTTATAACTTAGTGCATTATTACAATATAAATAGGTTAGATGCATGGCAAATGTGAAAATATTCACTTTTGCAAAAAGCGGTGCTCAATTTCGAGGTACCGAGCAAAAGTTATCACAAAAACAAGTTCCCGCAAAGTAGACCTATTTTAATAAATTGGCACTAATTAGCAAAAAAAAATGCCCATGGCGAGAGGGAAACTAGCCTTCCAATGACTCGTAGGATTCGGCAAAGAATGAGAAATACAATGGTTTAATTTTGTGAGGGGGAATTGGCCTCCTGCCAACCCGGGCCTCACCCTTCGTCTTCGACAAGCGAAAATACAAGGATTTTTAAAAACCATAATTCCTTGAAATCAATTTGCCCCAAAGTTTTAAATGTCCTACCTCTATTTTAACACAAAACACATTGCCTATTTTGATAACAATTTGAAAAGCAATAATTTCAAATGCTTTCAAAATAAAATTAGGGCATAATTTTGATATTTCAGTCTCAAATTTTAGGGCACAATAAGGTGGAAATGCAAAAAGAAACAGGGGCGTCTAGGTGGGAGCAGCAGAGGCGGCCAGAAGAGAGCTTCTAGAGCTCATGGAGTGAACAGAGGAATTTGGGGTCGAAATTGCACTTCACAGGTATATTTTGAGGCTGTGTATGGTGTCCTCTCTGTAGTTTTATGGCACCATTGGGGGCGATTTACCCTTGAATGCTGTAGAGGCAGCTAGAGAATGGCAGCCAGATGACATGCAAGACTTGATTTAACCCCTTTCTCAGACTAAATCTGCCTTCGCACAGCACAAATCAGGAGTTGATTTGCTTCGTGGCTCAGATGTGTGTGACCGCCGGTGTGTCTGAAGGTTGTTCGTTGCTAGACGTTGTAGCTCTGTGCGCTTACTGCATAGCAGGGGCTTCTGAGAGTGGGGCATCTAGGCCCTTTGTAAACCCCTTGTCACCGTCACCATTCCCCTTCCTCAAATGTCGCTTCCTAATGCCAAACGGGACACACAGCCCACAATCGAGCCTCTCAACAGGCCGATTTTCTCAGACGTGGGCCTCAGGCAGATCGTTAAACTTGAACAGAGAAATGGGTGCTGAGAGAGGAAACATCCATGCTGAAGTTGAACAGGAGATTTCACACCTTTTAGGGACACCAATCGGCCACAATAACCCTCTAATCGCCAATAATGGTAGTCGGAAACCACAAATCAGAGGCTTTGATAATGGCAAAAATCTTCACAAACAACAATGAAGCCATCGATCAGAGGAATTCAAATAGTTTGAGAGGCCAAAAAATGACTTAATCCTCCAAATCATTTGCCAAAAAATGGCCTGCAAAATTTGACGACTTTGTGACTCCAAAACGAACTAGCAAACAATCTCAGATTGCTCTGATACCATCTACGAATTCACAAGATCTACTGAACAGAATGCAAGTATCAAATTGAAGTAGATTACAAGTCAAAATGACAAGTACATATAGCCCTGAGTAACCTTGAGTTAATGGGAGTCAATCCCATGACTTAAGGAGATCTCAAGTAGATGTGGCAAGCTAAGTGGAGTGAAAGAGTTCGAAGGACTCTTCATAACTACCAAACACCCAGCTGAGGTGTCTTATGCCATGTGCATAAAATGAGGCTTCCAAATGAGGCCGAATGAAAGACAAATGAAACCAAATGAAATGTGTACACTAATAATGTGCATAAATATCAAGCGGTCTAGGTAATCTCAAGTGTGTATATTGAAGCCAATAATTGACATATAATTTTAAGATTTTTGTGCCTTACTTGCGAGTTGATGCCATGATATTATGGGTATATCTAATGATATTGCAATGCATAAAATTATTCTGTTGCCTCGTGTTTAACCAGTTTTTTAAAAACTTAGAAAGATGCATCCAAAGGTCACTTTAACGGGTAAATACAAGATTGAAAAGAGGTTGAAAGTAGTATTTATTACACAAATTGATTATTCTCCATTCATTTATAGTACGATTCCTATGGAAAAACCTAACGGATGTGTTCACATATTTATTAACTTTAGAAAAGTAAAAAACACATCACGTAAGGATGGCTTCCCATTGCCTAATATTGATACGATTTTAGATTCTATTGTAGGGCATGAGATATTACCATTTATGGATGGATTTTCTAGTTATTATCAAATTCTTCTCAGCGACAAAGATTAACACAAGACTACTTTTTCCACTCCATGGCTACACTTTCTTACGGTTTCATGTCTTTTGGATTGAAAACTTGTTTGGATATCCCGTACAATTAAGATCAAATAGAGTGATTAAATTGCAAAAATAACACAATGCTCAAAAACTAGTTGTAACTATGATTGTATTGATGAAAGGTATCAAGGGCCTCCTCATGGGGGAAACCTCCTTGCAAGAGAAAATATCTCTTACAAAATGTGATTCCAACATCATAATTACTTTATTACAACATCAATATATACTCCTCACAAAGGGTGGGCTAAAAGGTACTCTTGATGTTTAGATTAACACTCTTGTGGAAACCCCCGCACATGTGAACACCTAGTATGGGAATCCTCCAAACATGGGATGCAGTATGTAGGACAACCTTTGGGATTGAGAAGTTGGATATTCATAGGATTTCCAATGAGCTCTTTTGATGCACTTGTAGGGAAAAGGGAGGAGGAAGAACTAAAAACGTAAACCTATTTTAATAAGGTGATGTGCAAAACACAACCTTTCTATTTGTGCTGGGCAAACTACAGAGCTTTTAATAGACGATGGGGCAAAAAGACACAACCAAAGAAATGAAGGGCACAAGCTTTGCATGTTGATTGATTTTCAAAATGTTATAGGTGGCCTAAATGGATCAACTAGACACAAATACAAAGATCAAGGTTATAAATACAAATGGAAAGACAAAGATAAACTTATCGGAAAAAATGACATAAACATGGTGAGTAAAGCTATTTATGCATGAAAACCAAGATAATCACAACCAGATATTAAGGGTATAAATATGTTTATCCCGCTATGCATGCCATTGTAGATGCAAAAAATAAGATAAAATACATGCTCAAAGGTCTGAATCTACACACTCAAGATACACAATGCCAGAGTTTTGCTAGTAAAGTCTCTCACCTTTTTCGAATGATTCAAATGCAATATTTATAATTCCAGAGGAAGAGAAGGGAATGTGAGGAGAGAAGATATGTGGAAGAGAATAGAAGAACAAATTAATTCTCCCTTTTCCTTTGGATCCCACATGGAAAAAACCACTCTCTATTTGTCAGCATTAACAACAACATTGAAGCTACTCATTGAATGTTGTGAAAATAGCTTGTTAGAGAAGGTGGAGGAGAGGGAAACAAATGAAATTTAAACCTACCCAATAACTTCTATTCATGCCTTTATTTCCCTACATGTTCCCCTTGTCTGCATGCTAAAATCTACCTCTATTCTTTTCATGATGGCCATCACTGTTTTGTTTTTCCATATTATTTTTTGTAGCTACTTACATGAGTTTTCATTAGAAATGAGGGCATTAGTATAATAAAGCCTTGGCTTTAATTCTTATATCCTTTTGTCATTAGGGAGAATATTATAAAACGTTACTCTCATAATATTTTGAACTTTAATAAGTCTTTCGCATTATTCTCTCCTCAATAAGTATTGTCCACACCCTCGCTTACCTCTATTTCTACCTTTTGAAAGGTCGTCTCATGAAACTTTTTCACTTTTTGATACTTCTTGGTTTTTACGAGTCTTTGGATTTTATATATTTTGAACATTAATGGAGTCACCACTTTATTAATTTCCCCCTTTTGTAAATATCATTCGTGGCTCTCAATGACATGTATCTCCCTATAAATCTAAATCACTCGCTTTTAGTTTGGTATTACCTCGGTATTGTTTTAATCACCTTTAACCCTTCATGATTTTGATTTATCGAGCCCCACCCTACCCTTGTTTATGGTTAATGATTATAGTTAAATCTCCAATCTACTCACAAGAGTAATATTATTTAATAAGATTTATTAAAAGGCCCCTTTGTTGTGGTCAGCCTTCTTTTATGAACCCCAAATTTTGTTTAAATGATTTTAAATGAATTCGAACAATATTTCAAAAATAGAAGTTTTTTTTGTTTACTATAAGGGATAACCAGTAGCAACACAAGCACACAGAGATTACAAAACCAATAATAGAAAAGGGAGTAAAAAGACAACGAACACGGGCCAAGAGGCCTAAAATGTTTTTTCTTTGTTTAATTAAAAAAGTGACAGAGTCACCTATACATATATTATCATAAGATATATTATGCATTATGAGTAAAATTCTATGATACAAAGTTTTTGGAGGTGAGAAGAACACCAAAGAAATGGAAACGATTGCAGCATCGGACAAGAACTAACCAAAACCAAGGAGAAACAAAAACCACACCCATGATATTTACTTGGGGCATGAATCATGAATATTGGCAAAAAGTAGAGGCACAGGTCGAGGAATAGTAAACAATGATAGAGAAACAGATGGAGGCGAGGCGCCAGGTCGGGAGAATGGAGGCTGATGAATCGAATCGGTCCAAAGATCTCTCGTGCCTTAGTTGCCATCTCTACCGGTAATTGGAACTTGTGAGCCTAAAGTGCAGCTACGAGAGGATTGAAGAGAATCAGCCTAAGACCTTTTCTATAAGCACTGTATAGACAAGCAACTGCCAGAGAAGATTACAGCAAATGCACGGGAAATAATCCCCCCATGGGAGCCTCACCAGTCTGAATGTTATATCCATCTAGGGCTTCCTTCCACCAGTCTCGATTGAAGGACTGCTCAAGCACCATTGCAAATCTAATGGACACAACATAATATCATGGGTCCTACACCAAGGCCTACATATTTTTGATCTATAGGGCCAAAGGAGGTATTACAGGAAACAGAAACAAAAATACAAATTACCCTTAAACTAAATTTGATTTAGTCAAGTATCACGATACAAATAAATACTAGAACACCAACATTCCACGCGTAAGAGATAATAGAGACAAATTGGTTATTCAACTGTAATACTAGTGTAAAATTTGATCTTAGTCACATTGGAGTAACGAGGTGATGGAATAAGATCCTAACCTAGGACAACTCGACCTAGATCCCAACCGAAGGCTAGATGGAGACAAATAATTGTTTCACATGTTGTTTGAAGATTCTAAGCATAACACAACATCACAACACATAAGAAATCAAGATCACTTAGTGTTTCAATCAAAGTAGGATGAATCATCTATAATCATTTTTGGTTTGCATAACTAGGTCATAAATATCCCAGGGAGTAAGTACTTAGACTTTCAAGTTAGTGACATCATACCTTTACTATTCAATTCCCAGTGCATGACTGCTTAACAAGTAGAAATTAATAGAACATCAAAAGAACCATAAATAAAAGAAATACATGTAACCCAGACCTTGCATGATTTTCTTCACAATGAATGCTACAAATATTGATACTTTATCGACAAGATATAGTCTTACATGAGTAGTGGTATATTTCTTGAACATCACTTAGGACCTCACAGATATACCATCAAACTAGAACATTATACCATCACTAAAGATAACATTGGATTCTAGTTGTCTTAAGGTTCGGTTACGTAGACTGTAACAATAGTTTAGTATTATTAAGCCTTCATAACAATTTAGCCTCACATGTTCACATCCAATACAATAGATGTGACTAGAAATTGGAAATTAACTATGCAAAATATTAACAGTTATTAGTTACCCAAGACTTGTTATCTACACCATCCTTTATAGGAGTAGGGCTTAAGTGAAAATCCCACTCTATCATACATAACCAAAATCAAAAGTATATCAAAACAGTTTGGAGTAAGCCCTAATAATGACTCAAGGTCCTAAGGAGTCTTCACGGTTAATTATTTACTGCAGCTTTAATATTATGTCCTCTAAGGACATTCAACACAGTATGAGCTCTTAAGAATGGACCTTTATCTTAGTCACCTAATACAAGTTTCTATAACCTAGATAATATGTTTCTTACGATCAATTTATGCATCATTCTAAACCAAACCCTCAATCACGGTCATACTCATAAGGGAATTAGTAACACTTTGAGGTTGAAGGGAAGCACACGTTTTTACCCCAAAGATTACTCAAATATTAAACTCTGCTAATCTTAATTTATTGAATAGAATACGCTATATCGTTAGATCAGATCCTCAAGTCTCCTTAATAGTTAATATTTGGTAGGACATCCACATAAAGGAAAAGTTTATTATTAGAAATGATAGATCTATAGGTGTGTGTTGATGGTGAGAAGAGATCGGTTTACCTATTGTATTGAGAAGTTCCTCTTTCCAAATATCTCATAGAGAAACAGTTACAACATGGGCATATATTAAGAAATGGGGAAAGTGCCCAAGAAACAAGAAATAAAACAATATCTACATAAGAATCCCTATTTGGCTCTAGTCAAGTGACTTTACTCAAAGTTTGAGTTCCATTTGGTAGTAGGGAACATTAGTAGCTATAAATAGATATGAATTTGTTTGAAATAAATTCAGTGCCTTTTATAAATTTTATTTTGAACAACAGAGCATGGGATACGTCTTTCTTATCCTTTTTTTTCCTTAATACTTGTTTTCCCTCCAAACTTTAGACTTAGGAACTATAGTCCACTAGATGATATTAGTTGAACTAATCTCAAATCTTATTATTTACGATAGGTTTCAACCATGGAAATTTAGCCTTATGTATTCATAATTTATGTTTTAGAATTTAGACTTTTAGCAAACTCAAATTTTCTTGACACTATAATCCGCATGACTAACATCAACTAAGTCACACAACTTTGAAACAAAACACAACTTTTGAACAACACCAAGATACATAAAATTAACCCCTAGCAAAGTCAGCATGATCATAGAAAACAACACACAAAGTTTCAAATAACCTGATTGTTCAAAACTTATGTTTTGAAAGTTTTAGTGCCCTGTAGCCTCCCATGAGAGCACCACCAAACTTATACAATGTGATTCCACATTCCTAGACTTGCACAAGAAATATACTTCTATATACGTAGAATACATCCAAGGATAAGATAAATAAAGTCAACGATGTGATCATAAGTACCAGATCAACAATGTCTATCATAACTAACAAATGTTCAGCGATAATCATCAATGTTTAACTTACAAAGAAAATAAAGATAGTCCAGAATTGCGGATTTGACACAACTTTCTAGACACCGTCTGCTAGAGAGTCATGCACTGGGGTAATTACTTCCTACTCTCCGACACCATCGTTAGGAAGAATCCTTGTGGCCAACTTTGGTGCAGGAGCACCTTAGCTTTGATTAAATTGTAATATTACAACATTGTAATAAGGTTATTTTGTGTCATTATTATGTGTCTTGGAGACTAGGAGTCTTAAATGTGTAAAATATTGTAAGAATGTACAAGTTGCCAATTTAAAATTAGAAAAAACAGAAGTTACAAAAAAAGATAGTTTTTGGGATAGAATATCAAAGGTCATAGGTTTGTTTCCTTCATTGGAGAAGTTGGAAACTGAGGAGTCAAGCATGAAATGCTTTTAAAAGGCTTTTTAATCTTTGGAGATAGCATGGGTGATTGAAGTTATGAGTTTGAATAGAGAAAACCACTGTTTTTCTGCATTTCTTATCAGAAATTTGCTATTTTCTGTTACTGTACGGCCCTGTACGGGCAAGGACTGATGCCAAGTTAGTTTTAAGTGGTAGTTCTATCAGTCACCCTCCATTTCCTTTTTGTTGCATGCATTTTCGTGTTGTTTTGTGTAAGATATGTCAATTCTTGTAAAAACAGTCAAACCCTGATTTTGGGTGAACAGCAAGCTAAGACAACTGTGTTTCTTCATTTTTGTCCATTGCATGTTGCTGATCATTGGTGGAAAATGCTTGTGGGAGTATGTGCCTCAATATTCTAGAGGTCTCTGATCAAATACCTAAGTTTTATGTGAGAAAATCAAAGTTTTATGACTGTTTTCTGTATACAGCCATGAAAAATAGAGTTTTGAGGGCAGCTAAGAGGTTAGGTGTAAAGTTTGTTAAAAACATTGATGGAAATGTACTTTTGATGGATCAATAAGCATGTGCAGACCTAGTATGATGTGTTCCATGCACATGCAAGGTGTGGGAAGTTGTGGAGTTACCCAAACCAATAAGCCTTGTATAAGCTAAGCATAATAGGCCTATTTTAACACTGCTGCAGTCCATATTTGGACAGTCCTTTCCAAAACAACATAAGTTGGTTTTTAGATATGTCTTAAGGCTCTCTGATGTGTATCCGAAAAACTCTTAACAGTCTAAGGAAGAGGTATGGATCAAGAGTTATGAATGATTGTCCTCAAGGACAGGGCTACAAGGGAACAAGTCTGCCATAGCACTGTCAAAGTGCAGTCAACTGTGGGTTGCTGTCCATTGTTCTTGGGAGGTTCAGGTTATAGTTGTTGGTTCAAAGACCTTATGTTGGTTATGTATTGAACAAGTCTTTGTTGATTAGATGTTGTGTGAGTGCCATAGTTGCACATTAAAGACAGTCCATGGAGGAATGACAAATGCATGAAGGATTAGTTGCTTGTGTGGTGGGGCAGACTTTAGTAAGTCTTTATTTTGGTTGAATAGGAGTTCTGAAGAATGTTAGAGATCCCTCTTGGATCAGAGGAGTTGAAATTCAGTCTGGAAACACTGTCTTTGTGGAAGTTCACTTGTGAAGCTTGTGGATCCTTATGGATTGAAAACCTTTGTTATTGAATATACTACTAAGAAGTTGAGTATTGTTCTTCTCCCTCTGCATCAAACTTGTGTTCTCGTGTAGTAGACTCGTGGCATCTCATGGATGAAGCAGTTCACATGACATCACACTCATCACACAATTCCTTATGACTTTGAGTATTATAGATAAGTATCTCTCTAGAGTATCAAGGTTCATTTCTTTGTTTGATTGTTCTTTATATTAATGAATTAGTTCTTTCCAACTGCTCTTTCCTCCTTTGCATTTAGATCATGTTGCATATTTATAAGGATGTTCCTTTGTTCTCAACTTTTGGTTCTTATATTGTACCTTTTTTAGTCACATGGTCCATTCTTGTCCTTTGATGGACAATAATATATCGATTGAATTAATGGTGGACATCATAAATTTCTGGTGATACAACTTTGTGATACATATCAAATGTAAATCTTTTTCATAGAAAAGTATATAACGCAAACATTATATAATATTATAATAAATGATAAACCTATACCAATGCATCTCATCATACATAAATCTATAGATATTTATTGAAAGGACCAATATGTCTAAATGGCATAAGGAGACTTATGTAATTTATATGTACCACAAGGCATCAAGCCATATGATACGTAAATATAATGTTAATGGCTTTAGAATAATAAAGTTTACATAGATAAGCTGAAAGCCACCATGGAATAGGGGGCAACTTGTTTTATTTACTAGGACAATTTCACATGCTAACATAATATTTCCTTCACAACGAGAAAAGTTACATATATAAGATGAAAGTGGCCATGAAATAGGAGGACACTTATTTTATTTGCTAGGAAAGGATTGTGCACTATAATTATGATCTATCTAGGGCTCGTGTGCATAAATACCGAAGTGGTTCAAGTAATCTCCGGCACGTCCATAGAAGCCAACAATTTTTCCCTTGGAACTTGATTTAAAATAATCTCCATACTGAGAGCCATAAGGACCATATTTTTTCTTATTGGTCGTGAATGCCAAAGATGTGATTAACTTAATATCTCTGTAGTTCCCAACATGTCCTTCAATTCTTGTCAGGTGTTCATCTTCCTTCAAGTTGATCTGCAGTTTAAATAACAATTCAAATATAATAAACATGCCTGCTTGAATCTCAAGCTAAAACAATAAATATATATTATGAATATTTCATATTAAAAGGACCCAAAGATTTTCAAATAAAAAATAAATTGAAGTAAAACAAAATTACAAATTTTATAAAAAAATAATATTATTGTTCATAACCCCCTAATTTTGTTTATGTACATATATGTTTAAACTAATGCAATAAGAAAAAGTATTCCATTAACAAATTTTAATAAATTCAATATAACTTATGTATTTAATACCAGAGTGGCACTGCCTCCGTTGCCTCCATGCTGAGGTGCGCTGATAACATAATCTTCTTTTTCACCCTTAAGACGATATTCAACCTGAATGGCATCGATAATATCTCCATGTCTTACTGTGATACTCTTGATACTGGAGTATGTACCATCCGTCCAACCAGATCCATCCTCACCACCCCACGGTCCCTCCACAGTGTAAAACGAATGTGCCTGAAAAAGAGTAAAAGAATAAACAATATATCGTGAAATCGAAGAAGAATAGATAATTTGGTGAAACGCAAGAAAGGGAGGGAAGGCCAATAACCAACCATTCTATACGGCTGATATTTTCTTGGCTTCAAACTAAAACGCGACTTGTATTGCAATTGCAAATTCGTAGTGCTGTAATAAGTTAATAATAACCCAACCAAAGATTTGATTTATTTATAGCAGAGCGTGTAGGAGGAGGAGTAAAGCTGTTCAAAAAGGAACTCTATAACTAAACGGTGAAAGGGTTGCGTAAAGATGCCTCTAAACCCACGTAATGATTATCCAATTGTGTCTGATGATTATCCAATATATACACCACAAGTTTTGTCAGTGGCTGAAATATTCAAACGTTACGGTGATGATTATTTCTGTATCCGTATCATGTGCATTAATGGATCTAGACATAAAAAGCGTCCTTGTTCATCATCGCATTCATTTCATTTCAAGATGAAGTGCATAACTCTAGTAAGGAAGGACAAAAGTTGTGCAAGTTAAAACTGGCAACCGAGATCACGTACCCTAACGGAGGATGAACATGTCTTTCAAACCGGTAAAACTCTCTGATACAGTTCTATTTTAGTGTTGACAGTTCATCGGTTGCCTGCCTAATCTCGCTGTTCTATCATTGGTGACCACCTATACATTGCCCACTCAAGCCCTATAAAGCGTGTGTGTTGCCACCGGGGTGAAATAATCAAACCTTGTAGTGCATAGGTTACACTATGCATTTAATCCCCATCTATTGACCTCTGTGTGCTTCCACCACACTGTTGGATGGGTTCATAGTTGAATGAGCCTTTTGCATGTCCTTTTGTTATATATCTGAGCTGCCCATTGGTTATATGTTTTTGAGTTCTTAAGTTGTTTAGTCATAGTCCTTTGATAGTTAGCAACTGACCCGCAACCTTCCAGGCGTCCGCTTGGCGGGGTAAGGTACATAAGCCTATTCGCCAATGGTATTCCAAGGTGGGACCACTATGTTTATTGAATGAGAGCCAAAGGCATGGTGCACTCTCTAACCCTAGGCTACGTGTTGTGCTGCCAATGGTTGTATTGAAATGGGTAAAGCGAAATGCCTTGTACCTTTCCTCCATGCTGATCTCCAAGTTGTTGGATCTCATCAGCTTATATTGAGTTTTCTCCTCGAATGTTGCATTTTAATAGTCAACATTTACAGGTGAAGGTAAATGCAAGCTTTGTCGAGTCCACCTGGACTAGTGTGTTAGTGTTCATAGCTCAAATATGTATGTGGGTGTTTATATGGACTAATAACAAGGACTTATTAAATTGCGACATGTGTGCAATAGCGATGTGAATTCTATAGGTCCATCACATCATAAGGAATTAACACATACTCAACAAACATAGTATATAGCGTTCATTTTGATTTAAACTTGCGAGGAGATCCTTAGTCTTCGTTTAATGCCTAAATCTGTTCTCCTTGCCTTATTCCCCTACACAATATATTCTAGTGACGTGTTGACATGTATCGCTCATTTATTGTTGGATCTCGTTCCCTTACATTATGCCAAGCAGTCCAATGAGCGCATGACTTAGTAAAATGACTTGGTGCCAAATGCCATGCACTTTGTCTTAGCCTACTTTGTCTCCACAAGGCTAAATGCTTCATAAAAATGGAGAACCATGAGTCCCATAACAAGTGGAAAATTGAAAGGGCGGCAGGAATTGTTAGGCAACATGCTGCAAAGTTTAGTCTTATTTTATTTTAACAATGCATGGAGGCAAATAGAGGTCCAAGGACAGTGCAAAACATGGTTTTCTAAGTAATTTTGCTTAAAAAATGAATGTGTTAACCTACTCAAACATTAAAATAGAAACTATTACAAAAACAAGAAAATCTTGGATTTATTCATCATTTAAAAATTGAATGATTTCTACAGTTCTCCCTTAGTAAGAGTCTGGAAAAATATTTTTGATAAAATTTAAATTTAAATTTAAGCATGGGTTTCTACTTGTAATGATGAAACTAGCATGTACCCATGCTAGTTCCCATTTAGTTTTATGCCTACCTTCATCTGAGTGTCTTAATGTAGTAACATATTGAAAATGACTTACTTTCGTGTTAGACATGGCTCACAATCCAACCCCTACTCATCTCTACTTATGATGCAGGAGCATCTTGAATCACCCAAAACAATGATAATATTATTTTCTGTTCTTTTCAATTTTGGTGTTTACGGATACCCATTTGCTTGAATTATGAATCAGAACCTTCAAAATTTCCAAAAAGGCTAAGAACACAAGAACTTACTATTTTTAGTAACCCTATATCTGAGAAGCGGTTGAGGCCAAAATTTTCCCCAAAGATTTGAAATACTCAAATAAACATTCTTGGTAAATTTCAGCCCAAGATCATGTCTGGATTTCAAGATATTTTATTGTAAGAAAACTCCTATTTCTCTAATAAGAGGGCATATGACCCTAGAAATTGTATTTCAAATTTGTAGGGCTCTTTTACATGCAAGGTTAGTGAAGAAATGATGAAATAGTTTGCAGGTTGCTTAACCAATCGTTCTTGAGATCTTGTTCGGGTGTCTATTTGAAATATATAAATTGTTGTTATATTTGTTTTGGGTGGAGTCCACCTTCATCAAGGCTAACCCACCTTCATCAACTTCACCCTCATTTGTATTGGTTTATATACATTCATTCCCACCTCAATATCATTGCTCTATCACTTTAAGTGAGATCATTTGTATTGGAAGGGGGATTTATTTAAAGGCATTCATTGGGCACTTAATAATTGCAAATAAAAAGAAAGGATCATGAAAGAAAAATAAGACTAATTAGAGCACACTTCAACTCTAAAGGGGAATAACGTGATCAAATTTGCATCATAAATATATAGATTAAAAAAATGATAGGATAAGGTGGTGTACATCGTAAGTTTTCGGAGATGCAAATTTGTAGGTACATAAAAATGGGAAGTAAAAGTGGATATTTTCCTTAGAAAAGTATGAAAAAAATACTTAGACATTATAATCTACGATAATCAAGGTTATAGCAATGCATGCCATCAAACATAATTCTATACAAGTTTGTTGTAAAGGAAAATTTTATATAGATAATATGAAATTGTGAATGTGTTTAGATGGCACAAGGAAACTTATTTGATTTATATATATCACAAGGTTCTATGCCATAAAGTTCATAATATTGGGTTAATAATAAGAAAGTTTACATAGACAAGATTAAAGTGACCATCTAGAATAGGGGAGACTTGTTTTATTTACTAGGATAAGTTCATGTGCTAATGTAATATTCCTTGAATATAACAATATAGCTTTCATAGATAAGGGGAGAGTGACCATGAAATAGGGAGACACTTGTTTTATAATCATTTTTGGTTTGTATAACTAGGTCATAAATATCCCAGAGAGTAAGTACTTAGACTTTCAAGTTAGTGACATCATACCTTTACTATTCAATTCCCAGTGCATGACTGCTTAACAAGTAGAAATTAATAGAACATCAAAAGAACCATAAATAAAAGAAATACATGTAACCCAGACCTTGGATGATTTTCTTCGCAATGAATGCTACAAATATTGATGCTTTATCAACAAGATATAGTCTTACATGAGTAGTGGTATATTTCTTGAACATCACTTAGGACCTCACAGATATACCATCAAACTACAACATTATACCATCACTAAAGATAACATTGGATTCTCGTTGTCTTAAGGTTCGGTTATGTAGACTGTAACAATAGTTTAATATTATTGAGCCTTCATAACAATTTAGCCTCACATGTTCACATCCAATACAATATATGGGACTAGAAATTGGAAATTAACTATGCAAAATATTAACACTTATTAGTTACCCAAGACTTGTTAGTTACACCATTCTTTATAGGAGTAGGGTTTAAGTGAAAATCCCACTCTATCATACATAACCAAAATCAAAAGTATATCACAACAATTTGGAGTAAGCCTTAATAATGACTCAAGGTCCTAAGGAGTCTTCACGGTTAATTATTTACTGCAGCTTTAATATTATGTCTTTTCAACACAGTATGAGCTCTTAAGAATGGACCTTTATCTTAGTCACCTAATACAAGTTTCTATAACCTAGATAATATGTTTCTTATGATCAATTTATTCATCATTCTAAACTAAACCCTCAATCATGGTCATACTTATAGGGGAATTAGTAACACTTTGAGGTTGAAACGAAGCACGCGTTTTTACCCTCAAAGATTACTCAAATATTGAACTCTACTAATCTTTATTTAGTGAATAGAATACACTATATCATTAGATCAGATCCCCGAGTCTCCTTAATAGTTAATATTTGGTAGGACTTCAACATAAAGGAAAAGTTTATTCTTAGAAATGATAGATCTATACTTGTGTGTTGATGGTAAGAAGAGATCGGTTTACCTATTGTATTGAGAAGTTCCTCTTTCCAGATATCTCATAAAGAAACAGTTACAACATGGGCATATATTAAGAAATGGGGAAAGTGCCCAAAAAACAAGGAATAAAACAACATCTACATAAGAATCCCTATTTGGCTCTAGTCAAGTGACTTTACTCAAAGTTTGAGTTCCAGTTGGTATGCTGAGAGGTGTTATACAGTCACAGCAGATGTGTGTACACTTTTATGATCCTGATTTAAATTGACGTCTACTAACTTAATTTAAACTATATCAAATGAATTTGTCGTCCCACACAATTACCGCCGTGCAAGTGTAAATTTCTGTATTTTATATTTTTATCTGTTTTCTTTCAACTGTTGGTCATAACTATCAATTAAAAAAAAAGTACTTACAGTAGGCTGCAAATTGCTCTATTTATGATTTTGCAACAAAATGTATTAAGAAAAATAACTCTGAATTAAACGAGAAAGGTTGGTGCTCTATAATCCTCTAGTTGGTTACAAGAGAATTTTGAATGGAGGTCTATATTTTTATTTTATTTCTTTCTTTTTTAAACGTTCGCAAAATTATAGTAGGGCATTTAAAAAGAGTGGATAAAATGTTGGGACATTGAAGTTAGATATTAATAGTCTTTGTTTAGCGTAGCATGCTTACATGCTTGCCAAATGTTCCTTCACCTCCCATTTTCCAGCTTGCACAATGATAGTGGCGTAGTGGGTACTTATGGTTTGTGAGGATGTGAAAAATCTCCATTATGGCAATTCCTACTTTACAGTTTGAAGTTGCAGTTGTGAGGTGAGTGTGGACAGAAAGTTAAAGAATTGCCTTTGCCTTCTATTTCTGCGAGAATCGATTACAGGAGGATATTTGCGGAGTAGACTGTAGTTGAAGGTAATAGTTTATTCAGCTTTCATCATTTATGCCTAGCTGATTTCCTTGTTCCTGTGTTGTTCTTCTATATTCAGTAAAATATTTTATGGTTTTTGTGCATAGTGTAGCTGACTTTAATGGAATCTAAATATCTAAACAACAATGATCCAAATGCTTGCAATTATACTTAATGGCTTATTTTCTTTAGAAAAGAAATTTCAATTTAATAAGAAGGCAGTAGTTATTCTCATCATGATTCATCACTGAGAGGCCTAAGAGTCTCTAGAATGAAGCATCCGTCCAAAGTGAAGAGCCACGCAAGGATTTCTTCCTCGCACTCTGTTTTTCCTTCATAGCTTAATGTAATTTTTGGAAGCAAACTTAGGATTTTTTCCACTAGAAAGCGTGCATGATGCATGTTTTGTGGTAGCCATTTCACTGAAAATGATGATTAGATCCAAGGATGTAAATCAATGACCTATAAGAAAGGCACAACCTATATTTTATAAGGAAGGCATGGTTCCATAAGAATGGAACTCAAGTAAAAACAAGAGATATTGTGTGCATTCTCTGTCAGTAAATTGGTAATTGAAATTGTATTTGGTGGAGGATACTAGTAATTGTAGAGTAGTAGTAATGTGGGTGAAGTTGTAATGCTTACTTGTGTTATTTCTTGTATCCTTCATTTTGTTACTTGATTGAGCTTTGTATTAGCGCTTAATGCGGCAAGGTTATTAGATCAAAGGTGGGGAATGTTACATGCTAGCCAAATGTAGCTTCAAATTACAGGCAAACAAATATGTAGCCACAAATCGATGCATGAAATTTGGGTGTTCATCTTTGTCATTCTTGTATGCATGACACCTAATACTTGGAAAAATCTATACACATGGGCATATCTATTCAAGGGTAGATTCATAGTCTAATTTTAGTGTGTATAATAAAAAACCATCGTGCATATCCTCTATTGTCATTAGGATAGACCTCACAATATTTATCTACATACTATAAATCATTGTCAAAAGGCTAATCTACCACACCAGAGAAACTAGCTTCTGATGTTTCTAGAGACGTGCCTAGCTAATTTCCTTCTTGCAAACTTCTCGTTGCCCTTCAAAAAATATAACTCTACTTCTGAGATTCTTTGTTTTTGAAATTTCTGGGTGAGTATATTTTGGGGGTTGCTTCTCTGTTCGGTCCTGTAAAGAGAATTATTCTTCAAGTTGATCTTTTCTATAGGTTATTGGGTTTAAGTTCATCCTGAAACTGTCACAATACATTCCCATATATTTTAAGTATCATGTAATTATGTATATTTATTTTAATGTAGATACAGATACTCTACCCATCCTAGCATTATGCAGACTTCTCATTGCCCTTCAAAAAATATAACTCTACTTCTGAGCTTCTTTGTTTTTGAAATTTTTGGGGTTGTTTCTCGGTTCGGTCCTGTAAAGAGAATTACTCTTCAAGTTGAACTTTCGAATAGGTTAATAGGGTTTAAGTTCATCCTGAAACTACCACTATGCATTCCCATATATTTTAAGTCATTTGACAAATAGTTTATGTGTCTCTTCTGTGCTTGAACATTTAACTGCATGTGTATCTAGGCTTAGAGAACTTTATTTTGGTGAGAAAGGATCAACTGCCTATTTAAACTATCTATATATTCTTATAACTATAGAAATGTAATGATAATAAGCAAATCATTTAAAACTATAACACAAAATAATTCTTTTATGAGAGGATTATTAATGTTGTCCCTATACATCGATTGCACTAGCATGGTAATATTGGATGCTATTTTTTAATGTATTGAAAAGATATATAATATTTATCTAACACAGAATTAAATCAATACAAATTATATTTTTGTTTACTAGTTACGACTTACAAAATACAAATTCTGCATGTTCAAAATAGAAAATATTGTGTGATATTAAAATGTTCAAAATTTGTGAGGAGATGTTTCATGTAGCAGCATAATTGTTATAAGTTGTAAGGTACTTGTGCATAGGTAACATATATTCTTAATCTTCATTAATTTTGGAAATAAAACTTACGTGCAGCCTGGTTATTTTGAATCCTTGATACCTGATTGTGCTCCACAACTTCTAGATTCATTTGAAAGTATTCTTGCTGGTAAGATATTTGTAAAGTACTCATTCCATCAAAAAAGTTACATGAAGTAAATAATCCACTTAATTACCACATCTCAAGTAAAAGATAAATCTCATAAATATGAATCTTGATAATAGTCAATAAATCTTACATAATCACGTGTTCAATCCATGTGATAGCACTATAAAAAGAATATACAAAGTTCAATAGGCTTTTATTCCATAATACATCCAATTACAAGTTACAATAATCATGTATAATAAATATAATAAATCAAACAAACTCTCCAGTCGTCAAGAACCTAAATGGTCCTCCTACGAGCTAATAGATGGGAACATGCCTCAGGCACTTTTCCACCCAACCATGATGTAATTATGCTTCCTCAGATCCCTTCATGACATGAAGGATACTCAACCCTACACGAAATGTCTAGCTACCTAGAAACAACTGGCTGGAGGGAACACCTAATGCAACCTAAAGTCTAATGTGCAATTCTAAATAATGAAATACAAATTGTCTCACAATAGGATGTGGCAGAGATATATATCAATAAAGTTTTTCTAGACAAATATTCATCTTTTTCAATAACTGCTCACTTAGATCTAAGCCTTAGAAAAATAGTTACCAGTTCAATTCCCAAAAAGAGGAAAAGCCATCTCTAATAATCCACATTCGACATCTTAGCTCAAAAGCCACCCCTATCACACATAATAGATAATATCCCATATTCTCCTAAACCATTCTAATCCCTTTCCCATTGTACAATCAATGGACATACATTTCAAGAAATAAAATCAATAATGATGTATGCCTACTCCACTCTCAAACAATGAGTTTTTATGCACAATCAATAGGAATACAATTCAATAGATGCTAGTAATATAAAAGATGGCATTTACATAGATATACAAATAGTAAGTATACTCAATGATTTTGAAGATTTAAGCTTGATCTATGAATTCATAATCAAATCAATAACACATGCTTTTGCCTAAATATAGTTTATTAATTCTTTTCTTTGCATCCAACGAGAGTGCACTTTTAAGCAATAATTCAATAAAAAGTTTCATTTATTCATTAACATACACATAAAAACTATAACATTGATTATAATCCCTAACCTGTAGTTCTTTCCTTTCAATATCCACTAAGAAACTAGAGTTTAAAATTTTTCTACCTGAAGTTGGTTTTTATTTTCAATCATTTATGATAACAAGGATTTCAAATAGTGTGCATTATTTGCCTATATAATTTTATTTAATAGAATAATGGCATAGGTATATTAAAAAAAACATTATCTCTACTACAACAAAGAATTAATTTGCCATGAGGATTCAATAAGTAAGGCTACTAAAATACCATAAGGTCTGCTCATATATATATATATAATGCATCAGGGATTTATGTAAAATAGTGATAGGAATTTATGTAGATATGTATATATAATAATAACATCATATTTCTCTAATTAAACATCTTTCATAAATGTCCCCTATGAATCTAAAATTAAGATTTTCAATCTGCAAGCAAGTTTTACAATCTCACTCAAAATAAGGTCGCAATAGGGATTTAAAAAAGAGATACTACTATTTAACAACTTCAATATTTCTAAAAGAACATTATTAAAAGCGAAGGATTAAGAAGAAATTTGATGAAATATATCCTAAATCTTCTTGGAGAACCCTACTGTCTGCTATAGGAATTAAGATTTAGTGATACAGGAAAACAAAAAAAGTCTAATATAGGAACTATTACCAGTCTACTAAAGGAACACTAAGCTATTATAAAAAGACAACAAGCTGCTACAGGAACTGCTAATCAGGCTATAGGAACTTCTAAGAAGTTTGTTACAATGATAAAAATAGGTAAAAAGATAGCTACATAATTTAAAGTTTGACAGTAGGTAAAAGATTAAAGTTTAATCTGCTATAGAATTTATCTTATCAAGCTATAGGGACAATGATCAAGTTACAAGTAATTATAAATTAAGCTATAGGAAATATTGCTTATTTTGTAGGCTAAAGCTTTGGAAACCAATCAAAATATACTGGCCATCATGGCTTTCAAAGGTTGATCTTCAAAAAAAATGAAGAGAGCCAAAACAATAGGCATGAGCTTAATAAATTATAGAAACCAAGGGATAGGTTTTAACAGTCATAAAACTTATTATTTGGGCTATCATTAGTAGGTCGTCAAATAGAAAACAGGGTCAGAATTTTAATAGGTCATAGTCAACAAAGAGAGGCTGATTTGGGATGAGTTTAGGATTTTGGTGCCTATAGAAAATAGAGGTAAAAGATGGTTGGTGAGAGGGATGAGATCTAAGGGATGTCAAGCCAAAATAAAAGAGGCCAAATGCCCATAAACAAAAGGTAGATTCCAAATAGCAAGAAGGAAAAGAACGTAGACCAGATTTACTATGGTTTAATAGTCATATGCAACCATATTCTTTTGCAATTTAAAACAAAGAAAATACCGAGAATCTTAGTAGAGAAAGATGGTCAATTCTACCTTTGTTGCTTCCCTTCACTGTTGCCTTCTGTTGCTGGCTATAGAAATATAATGGTGTCCTTTTTGCTACTACCAAAACATGCTTTTCTCACACCCAAAATAAATCGTGTCCACTTTTTGCTAAACTGCTCACTATCTACAGCGAATATCTTCAAATCCCTTCTAGGTTTTGTTCTCCCCTTTGCTAGGTTTCTAGAACAGTTTATAGTTTTAAATTCTGTTTAGAAATAACAATGTTATCGTTGTTTTACCATGACTGGTTTTCAAAAATGCCCCTCCTTTTTTCTTTTTATTCAAAACCTCCCTAATCTTGACGTCCAAAATTAGGTTTTTGTCCTCCTTTTTATAACTAATCAATACTTATGTTTTGAATGAGATTTTCCATAAAAAAAAAGATCTCAAATTTCTTTTTAAATAGAATAAAATATTTTTATTTAAATTTCTATCACTTGCATGACAAGAACTATATATATATTTCTGTCATTTGTATGACAGTAAAATATTTTAATTCTTTTAATTAGATTTCTAAATATAATAACAATATAATCTATCTATTTTAAATAAAATATAATTGCTCAAATCAACAAGATGTATTTGCAATAATAATAATATATATCTATTTTTAATAAAGCATAATCACTTTTTAATCAAACAAGTACTATCTGCAAATTATATATATATATTGCAAATTAAACATAATAGTTTAAAATCTAAAATAGATATTATTTTTTGAACAAAAATATTTATATAAATAGATAAATGCTTATCATTATTTTTTGAACAATAATATTTATATAAATAGGTAAATGCTTATCATTATTTGTTATTAAAATAATATGAAATACACCAATTTAAATATAAATCAAAATAACATTAATATTTATAACTAATCATGCATTCGAAATGGACTTATTGTAACAATTAAAACACATATTTATCTACTCCCAAATCATCACGCATTTATCAACTAATTAATAATTCATAAAATGATCATTCAGAAAATATAATATACCATACGACTATGTGAGTGTGTGAGTGCATCAAGGTTATCAATCCCAAACAGTTCTTGCCAAGTGGCTAGAACATCTCTACCTCAGCCATGTTCTCATATTTGGCATTCCCCTCCACTCAGTCGCACTTAGATTTTCATTAATAGGTTAGTTACCCAAAATAATAGCTAAAGCAAAACAAAATATACATCCATAATATTTAATATTAAATCAACTTTCTAGTTCAGCAAATATAACATCACGATAATTACCTTCACACACATGGACAATTTCACATGCTAACATAATATTTCCTTCACAACGAGAAAAGTTACATATATAAGATGAAAGTGGCCATGAAATAGGAGGACACGTATTTTATTTGCTAGGAAAGGATTGTGCACTATAATTATGACCAATCTAGGGCTCGTGTGCATAAATGCCGAAGCGGTTCAAGTAATCTCCGGCACGTCCATAGAAGCCAACAATTTTTCCCTTGGAACTTGATTTAAAATAATCTCCATACTGAGAGCCATAAGGACCATATTTTTTCTTATTGGTCGTGAATGTCAAAGATGTGATTAACTTAATATCTCTGTAGTTCCCAACATGTCCTTCAATTCTTGTCAGGTGTTCATCTTCCTTCAAGTTGATCTGCAGTTTAAATAACAATTGAAATATAATAAACATGCCTGCTTGAATCTCAAGCTAAAACAATAAATATATATTATGAATATTTCATATTAAAAGGACCCAAAGATTTTCAAATAAAAAATAAATTGAAGTAAAACAAAATTACAAATTTTATAAAAAATAATATTATTGTTCATAACCCCCTAATTTTGTTTATGTACATATATGTTTAAAATAATGCAATAAGAAAAAGTATTCCATTAACAAATTTTAATAAATTCAATATAACTTATGTATTTAATACCAGAGTGGCACTGCCTCCGTTGCCTCCATGCTGAGGTGCGCTGATAACATAATCTTCTTTTTCACCCTTAAGACGATATTCAACCTGAATGGCATCGATAATATCTCCATGTCTTACTGTGATACTCTTGATACTGGAGTATGTACCATCCGTCCAACCAGATCCATCCTCACCACCCCACGGTCCCTCCACAGTGTAAAACGAATGTGCCTGAAAAAGAGTAAAAGAATAAACAATATATCGTGAAATCGAAGAAGAATAGATAATTTGGTGAAACGCAAGAAAGGGAGGGAAGGCCAATAACCAACCATTCTATACGGCTGATATTTTCTCGGCTTCAAACTAAAACGCGACTTGTATTGCAATTGCAAATTCGTAGTGCTGTAATAAGTTAATAATAACCCAACCAAAGATTTGATTTATTTATAGCAGAGCGTGTAGGAGGAGTAAAGCTGTTCAAAAAGGAACTCTATAACTAAATGGTGAAAGGGTTGCGTAAAGATGCCTCTAAACCCACGTAATGATTATCCAATTGTGTCTGATGATTATCCAATATATACACCACAAGTTTTGTCAATGGCTGAAATATTCAAACGTTACGGTGATGATTATTTTTGTATCCGTATCATGTGCATTAATGGATCTAGACATAAAAAGCGTCCTTGTTCATCATCGCATTCATTTCATTTCAAGATGAAGTGCATAACTCTAGTAAGGAAGGACAAAAGTTGTGCAAGTTAAAACTGGCAACCGAGATCACGTACCCTAACGGAGGATGAACATGTCTTTCAAACCGGTAAAACTCTCTGATACAGTTCTATTTTAGTGTTGACAGTTCATCGGTTGCCTGCCTAATCTCGCTGTTCTATCATTGGTGACCACCTATACATTGCCCACTCAAGCCCTATAAAGCGTGTGTGTTGCCACCGGGGTGAAATAATCAAACCTTGTAGTGCATAGGTTACACTATGCATTTAATCCCCATCTATTGACCTCTGTGTGCTTCCACCACACTGTTGGATGGGTTCATAGTTGAATGAGCCTTTTGCATGTCCTTTTGTTATATATCTGAGCTGCCCATTGGTTATATGTTTTTGAGTTCTTAAGTTGTTTAGTCATAGTCCTTTGATAGTTAGCAACTGACCCGCAACCTTCCAGGCGTCCGCTTGGCGGGGTAAGGTACATAAGCCTATTCGCCAATGGGATTCCAAGGTGGGACCACTATGTTTATTGAATGAGAGCTTAAGGCATGGTGCACTCTCTAACCCTAGGCTACGTGTTGTGCTGCCAATGGTTGTATTGAAATGGGTAAAGCGAAATGCCTTGTACCTTTCCTCCATGCTGATCTCCAAGTTGTTGGATCTCATCAGCTTATATTGAGTTTTCTCCTCGAATGTTGCATTTTAATAGTCAACATTTACAGGTGAAGGTAAATGCAAGCTTTGTCGAGTCCACCTGGACTAGTGTGTTAGTGTTCATAGCTCAAATATGTATGTGGGTGTTTATATGGACTAATAACAAGGACTTATTAAATTGCGACATGTGTGCAATAGCGATGTGAATTCTATAGGTCCATCACATCATAAGGAATTAACACATACTCAACAAACATAGTATATAGCGTTCATTTTGATTTAAACTTGCGAGGAGATCCTTAGTCTTCGTTTAATGCCTAAATCTGTTCTCCTTGCCTTATTCCCCTACACAATATATTCTAGTGACGTGTTGACATGTATCGCTCATTTATTGTTGGATCTCGTTCCCTTACATTATGCCAAGCAGTCCAATGAGCGCATGACTTAGTAAAATGACTTGGTGCCAAATGCCATGCACTTTGTCTTAGCCTACTTTGTCTCCACAAGGCTAAATGCTTCATAAAAATGGAGAACCATGAGTCCCATAACAAGTGGAAAATTGAAAGGGCGGCAGGAATTGTTAGGCAACATGCTGCAAAGTTTAGTCTTATTTTATTTTAACAATGCATGGAGGCAAATAGAGGTCCAAGGATAGTGCAAAACATGGTTTTCTAAGTAATTTTGCTTAAAAAATGAATGTGTTAACCTATTCAAACATTAAAATAGAAACTATTACAAAAACAAGAAAATCTTGGATTTATTCATCATTTAAAAATTGAATGATTTCTACAGTTCTCCCTTAGTAAGAGTCTGGAAAAATATTTTTGATAAAATTTAAATTTAAATTTAAGCATGGGTTTCTACTTGTAATGATGAAACTAGCATGTACCCATGCTAGTTCCCATTTAGTTTTATGCCTACCTTCATCTGAGTGTCTTAATGTAGTAACATATTGAAAATGACTTACTTTCGTGTTAGACATGGCTCACAATCCAACCCCTACTCATCTCTACTTATGATGCAGGAGCATCTTGAATCACCCAAAACAATGATAATATTATTTTCTGTTCTTTTCAATTTTGGTGTTTACGGATACCCATTTGCTTGAATTATGAATCAGAACCTTCAAAATTTCCAAAAAGGCTAAGAACACAAGAACTTACTATTTTTAGTAACCCTATATCAGAGAAGCAGTCGAGGCAAAAATTTTCCCCAAAGATTTGAAATAGTCAAATAAACATTCTTGGTAAATTTCAGCCCAAGATCATGTCTCGATTTCAAGATATTAAAGTTGTTGTTTTCGAGGTTCATCGAAAAAGTTTCGGAATCAATTTTGAGGCACTTAGAGGTTTTGTAACATCCCAAAATTTGGCCGAAAATCAAAATATCACGTAACGAGACATTTTGTGTACCCTCAGTTTTGCGTAAGCTTACCAACGCATCAAACAGTTTGTCAATCGGACACCCGGTTCAAAAGTTATGGCTCCCGGAAGTTGGGCTACCTAGTTTCTTAATTTTAAAATTTTGAAAATTATTTCTTGGGTGGGAAAAAAGGGACAGTTGGGTTCATTTTGGTGCCCAAGTGGGACTTACACATTGCAAAGAAAGCTGACATTGGGGAAATTACAGTAAGTGGTGTTGATGCCTATTTATAGCCTATTTTTAATAGTTCCAAAGGCAGTGGGAGGGAGGGAAGTTATTGGCAAGTCATGTCCATGCCAATGCGGAGGTCAAAAGATATCAAGAGATAGCCCCAGAAGGGTCCGTAAGTCACATATTTTTATTGTCAGAAAACTCATATTTCTGTAATAAGAGGGCATATTACCCTAGAAATTGTATATCAGATTTGTAGGGCTCTTTTACATGCTAGGTTAATGAAGAAATGATGAAATAGTTTGCAGGTTGCTTAACCAATCTTTCTTGAGATCTTGTTCGGGTGTCTATTTGAAATATATAAATTGTTGTTATATGTGTTTTGGGTGGAGTCCACCTTCATCAACTTCACCCTCATTTGTATTGGTTTATATACATTCATTCCCACCTCAATATCATTGCTCTATCCCTTCAAGTGAGATCATTTGTATTGGAAAGGGGATTTATTTAAAGGCATTCATTGGGCACATAATAATTGCAAATAAAAAGAAAGGATCGTGAAAGAAAAATAAGACTAATCAGAGCACACTTCAACTCTAAAGGGGAATAACGTGATCGAATTTGCATCATAAATATAAAGATTAAAAAAATTGATAGGATGAGGTGGTGTACATCGTAAGTTTTCGGAGATGCAAATTTGTAGGTACATAAAAATGGGAAGTAGAAGTGGATATTTTCCTTAGAAAAGTATGAAAAAAATACTTAGATGTTATAATCTATGATAATCAAGGTTATAGCCATGCATGTCATCAAACATAATTCTATACAAGTTTGTTGTAAAGGAAAACTTCACATAGATAAAATGAAATTGCGAATGTGCTTAGATGGCACGAGGAAACTTATTTGATTTATATATACCACAAGGTTCTATGCCATATGATGTGATAGTTCATAATATTGGGTTAATAATAAGAAAGCTTACATAGACAAGTTTAAAGTGACCATCTAGAATAGGGGAGACTTATTTTATTTACTAGGAGAAGTTCATGTGCTAACGTAATATTCCTTGAATATAACAATATAGCTTTCATAGATAAGGGGAGAGTGGCCACGAAATAGGGAGACACTTGTTTTATCTGCTAAGAAAAGACCATGTGCTATAGATATGACTAGTTTAGGATTCATGTGTCTAAGAATTCACAAGATCTACTGAACAGAATGCAAGTATCAAATTGAAGTAGATTGGAAGTCAAAACGACAAGTACATATAGCCCTGAGTAACCTTGAGTTAATGGGAGTCAATCCCATGACTTAAGGAGATCTCAAGTAGATGTGGCAAGCTAAGTGGAGTGAAAGAGTTCGAAGGACTCTTCATAACTACCACACACCCAGTTGAGGTGTCTTATGCCATGTGCATAAAATGAGGCTTCCAAATGAGGCCAAATGAAAGCCAAATGAAATGTGTACACTAATACCCCCCCTTAAGCACAACTTAGGTGGGTGTAAAAGATGGGTCTCGGCAACAAGGCCTGATGAGGCACCCGTGTACAAAAAAAACTCTCATAAGTGGAGAAAGGTAGAAAACCCAATGGGAAAAAACTACCCCCCAAAGGAGAAAAAACAAGAAAGTGTACTAGACACTTTACAAAATACCCGAAGGTGATAATCCTGCTATGAAGAATCACTGGAAGCCTTCTGTGAAGTAACTCTGAACTCTGATGTAGCAACAAGTAATGATGATGTTGTAGTGGAAGTGTTCGTGACACATCTCAATACAATGCGGGAAAAATGTTAAAGAATGATGGAGTAGTGGAAGTGATCTTGATATATCTCTGTGGAAGTGCTCTTGGCACAACTTGGAAATGCACTCGACACACCTCTATGAACCCCCCCGTAATTCAATATTTTTATCCCAGTATTATATGTGGCACTTTATAAATTAGTGCATGAATAACCCCCATAACTGAAAAAATGGAAAGAAAGTGTGGCAGTGTTCTAGACAGGACTCAATGAAGTGCTCTTGACATGATTCTATGGAAGTGCTCTTTGGCACAACTCTAAAATGTTCAAGGCACATTCTATACACCCCCCCAGATTCAGGATTAGGTGACTCCCCAGAATTGTGGCACTTTATAACTTAGTGCGTTATTACAATATAAATAGGTTAGATGCATGGGAAATGTGAAAATATTCACTTTTCCAAAAAGCGGTGCTCAATTTTGAGGTACCGAGCAAAAGTTATCACAAAAACAAGTTCCCGCAAAGTAGACCTATTTTAATAAATTGGCACTAATTAGCAAAAAAAAATGCCCATGGCGAGAGGGAAACTAGCCTTCCAACGACTCGTTGGATTCGGCAAAGAATGAGAAATACAATGGTTTAATTTTGTGAGGGGGAATTGGCCTCCTGCCAACCCGGGCCTCACCCTTCGTCTTCGACAAGCGAAAATACAAGGATTTTTAAAAACCATAATTCCTTGAAATCAATTTGCCCCAAAGTTTTAAATGTCCTGCCCCTGTTTCAACACAAAACACATTGCCTATTTTGATAACAATTTGATAAGTAATAATTTTAAATGCTTTCAAAACAAAATTAGGGCATAATTTTGATATTTCAAGCCCAAATTTCAGGGCACAATAAGGTGGAAATGCAAAAAGAAACAGGGGCATCTAGGTGGGAGCAGCAGAGGCGGCCAGAAGAGAGCTTCTAGAGCTCATGGAGTGAACAGAGGAATTTGGGGTCGAAATTGCACTTCACAGGTATATTTTGAGGCTGTGTATGGTGTCCTCTCTGTAGTTTTATGGCACCATTGGGGGCGATTTACCCTTGAATGCTGTAGAGGCAGCCAGAGAATGGCGGCTAGATGACATGCAAGAGTTGATTTAACCCCTTTCTCAAACTAAATCTGCCTTCGCACAGCACAAATCAGGAGTCGATTTGCTTCGTGGCTCAGATGTGTGTGACCGCCGGTGTGTCTGAAGGTTGTTCGTTGCTAGACGCTGTAGCTCTGTGCGCTTACGGCATAGCAGGGGCTTCTGAGAGTGGGGCATCTAGGCCCTTTGCAAACCCCTTGTCACCGTCACCATTCCCCTTCCTCAAATGTCGCTTCCTAATGCCAAACGGGACACACAGCCCACAATCGAGCCTCTCAACAGGCCGATTTTCTCAGACGTGGGCCTCAGGCAGATCGTTAAACTTGAACAGAGAAATGGGTGCTGAGAGAGGAAACATCCATGCTGAAGTTGAACAGGAGATTTCACACCTTTTAGGGACACCAATCGGCCACAATAACCCTCTAATCGCCAATAATGGCAGTCGGAAACCACAAATCAGAGGCTTTGATAATGGCAAAAATCTTCACAAACAACAATGAAGCCATCGATCAGAGGAATTCAAATAGTCTGAGAGGCCAAAAAATGACTTAATCCTCCAAATCATTTGCCAAAAAATGGCCTGCAAAATTTGACGACTTTGTGACTCCAAAACGAACTAGCAAACAATCTCAGATTGCTCTGATGCCATCTACGAATTCACAAGATCTACTGAACAGAATGCAAGTATCAAATTGAAGTAGATTACAAGTCAAAATGACAAGTACATATAGCCCTGAGTAACCTTGAGTTAATGGGAGTCAATCCCATGACTTATGGAGATCTCAAGTAGATGTGGCAAGCTAAGTGGAGTGAAAGAGTTCGAAGGACTCTTCATAACTACCACACACCCAGCTGAGGTGTCTTATGCCATGTGCATAAAATGAGGCTTCCAGATGAGGCCAAATGAAAGCCAAATGAAACCAAATGAAATGTGTACACTAATAATGTGCATAAATATCAAGCGGTCTAGGTAATCTCAAGTGTGTATATTGAATCCAATAATTGACATATAATTTTAAGATTTTTGTGACTTACTTGCGAGTTGATGCCATGATATTATGGGTATCTCTAATGATATTGCAATGCATAAAATTATTCTGTTGCCTCGTGTTTAACCAGTTTTTAAAAAACTTAGAAAGATGCATCCAAAGGTCACTTTAACGGGTAAAGACAAGATTGAAAAGAGGTTGAAAGTAGTATTTATTACACAAATTGATTATTCTCCATTCATTTATAGTACGATTCCTATGGAAAAACCTAATGGATGTGTTCACATATTTATTAACTTTAGAAAAGTAAAAAACACATCACCTAAGGATGGCTTCCCATTGCCTAATATTGATACGATTTTAGATTCTATTGTAGGGCATGAGATATTACCATTTATGGATGGATTTTCTAGTTATTATCAAATTCTTCTCAGCGACAAAGATTAACACAAGACTACTTTTTCCACTCCATGGCTACACTTTCTTACGGTTTCATGTCTTTTGGATTGAAAACTTGTTTGGATATCCCGTACAATTAAGATCAAATAGAGTGATTAAATTGCAAAAATAACACAATGCTCAAAAACTAGTTGTAACTATGATTGTATTGATGAAAGGTATCAAGGGCCTCTTCATGGGGGAAACCTCCTTGCAAGAGAAAATATCTCTTACAAAATGTGATTCCAACATCATAATTACTTTATTACAACATCAATATATACTCCTCACAAAGGGTGGGCTAAAAGGTACTCTTGATGTTTAGATTAACACTCTTGTGGAAACCCCCGCACATGTGAACACCTAGTATGGGAATCCTCCAAACATGGGATGCAGTATGTAGGACAACCTTTGGGATTGAGATGTTGGATATTCATAGGATTTCCAACGAGCTCTTTTGATGCACTTGTAGGGAAAAGGGAGGAGGAAGAACTAAAAACGTAAACCTATTTTAATAAGGTGATGTGCAAAACACAACCTTTCTATTTGTGCTGGGCAAACTACAGAGCTTTTAATAGACGATGGGGCAAAAAGACACAACCAAAAAAATGAAGGGCACAAGCTTTGCATGTTGATTGATTTTCAAAATGTTATAGGTGGCCTAAATGGATCAACTAGACACAAATACAAAGATCAAGGTTATAAATACAAATGGAAAGACAAAGATAAACTTAGAGGAAAAAATGACATAAACATGGTGAGTAAAGCTATTTATGCATGAAAACCAAGATAATCACAACCAGATATTAAGGGTATAAATATGTTTATCCCGCTATGCATGCCATTGTAGATGCAAAAAATAAGATAAAATACATGCTCAAAGGTCTGAATCTGCACACTCGAGATACACAATGCCAGAGTTTTGCTAGTAAAGTCTCTCACCTTTTTCGAATGATTCAAATGCAATATTTATAATTCTAGAGGAAGAGAAGGGAATGTGAGGAGAGAAGATATGTGGAAGAGAATAGAAGAACAAATTAATTCTCCCTTTTCCTTTGGATCCCACATGGAAAAAACCACTCTCTATTTGTCAGCATTAACAAAAACATTGAAGCTACTCATTGAATGTTGTGAAAATAGCTTGTTAGAGAAGGTGGAGGAGAGGGAAACAAATGAAATTTAAACCTACCCAATAACTTCTATTCATGCCTTTATTTCCCTACATGTTCCCCTTGTCTGCATGCTAAAATCTACCTCTATTCTTTGCATGATGGCCATCACTGTTTTGTTTTTCCATATTATTTTTTGTAGCTACTTACATGAGTTTTCATTAGAAATGAGGGCATTAGTATAATAAAGCCTTGGCTTTAATTCTTATATCCTTTTGTCATTAGGGAGAATATTATAAAACGTTACTCTCATAATATTTTGAACTTTAATAAGTCTTTCGCATTATTCTCTCCTCAATAAGTATTGTCCACACCCTCGCTTACCTCTATTTCTACCTTTTGAAAGGTCGTCTCATGAAACTTTTTCACTTTTTGATACTTCTTGGTATTTACGAGTCTTTGGATTTTATATATTTTGAACATTAATGGAGTCACCACTTTATTAATTTCCCCCTTTTGTAAATATCATTCGTGGCTCTCAATGACATGTATCTCCCTATAAATCTAAATCACTCGCTTTTAGTTTGGTATTACCTCGGTATTGTTTTAATCACCTTTAACCCTTCATGATTTTGATTTATCGAGCCCCACCCTACCCTTGTTTATGGTTAATGATTATAGTTAAATCTCCAATCTACTCGCAAGAGTAATATTATTTAATAAGATTTATTAAAAGGCCCCTTTGTTGTGGTCAGCCTTCTTTTATGAACCCCAAATTTTGTTTAAATGATTTTAAATGAATTCGAACAATATTTCAAAAATAGAAGTTTTTTTTGTTTACTATAAGGGATAACCAGTAACAACACAAGCACACAGAGATTACAAGACCAATAATAGAAAAGGGAGTAAAAAGACAACGAACACGGGCCAAGAGGCCTAAAATATTTTTTCTTTGTTTAATTAAAAAAGTGACAGAGTCACCTATACATATATTATCATAAGATATATTACGCATTATGAGTAAAATTCTATGATACAAAGTTTTTGGAGGTGAGAAGAACACCAAAGAAATGGAAACGATTGCAGCATCGGACAAGAACTAACCAAAACCAAGGAGAAACAAAAACCACACCCATGATATTTACTTGGGGCATGAATCATGAATATTGGCAAAAAGTAGAGGCACATGTCGAGGAATAGTAAACAATGATAGAGAAACAGATGGAGGCGAGGCGCCAGGTCAGGAGAATGGAGGCCGATGAATCGAATCGGTCCAAAGATCTCTCGTGCCTTAGTTGCCATCCCTACCGGTAATTGGAACTTGTGAGCCTAAAGTGCAGCTACGAGAGGATTGAAGAGAATCAGCCTAAGACCTTTTCTATAAGCACTGTATAGACAAGCAACTGCCAGAGAAGATTACAGCAAATGCATGGGAAATAATCCCCCCATGGGAGCCTCACCACTGTGAATGTTATATCCATCCAGGGCTTCCTTCCACCAGTCTCGATTGAAGGACTGCTCAAGCACCATTGGAAATCTAATGGACACAACATAATATCATGGGTCCTACACCAAGGCCTACATATTTTTGATCTATAGGGCCAAAGGAGGTATTACAGGAAACAGAAACAAAAATACAAATTACCCTTAAACTAAATTTGATTTAGTCAAGTATCACGATACAAATAAATACTAGAACACCAACATTCCACGCGCAAGAGATAATAGAGACAAATTGGTTATTCAACTGTAATACTAGTGTAAAATTTGATCTTAGTCACATTGGAGTAACGAGGTGATGGAATAAGATCCTAACCTAGGACAACTCGACCTAGATCCCAACCGAAGGCTAGATGGAGACAAATAATTGTTTCACATGTTGTTTGAAGATTCTAAGCATAACACAACATCACAACACATAAGAAATCGAGATCACTTAGTGCTTCAATCAAAGTAGGATGAATCATCTATAATCATTTTTGGTTTGCATAACTAGGTCATAAATATCCCAGAGAGTAAGTACTTAGACTTTCAAGTCAGTGACATCATACCTTTACTATTCAATTCCCAGTGCATGACTGCTTAACAAGTAGAAATTAATAGAACATCAAAAGAACCATAAATAAAAGAAATACATGTAACCCAGACCTTGCATGATTTTCTTCACAATGAATGCTACAAATATTGATACTTTATCGACAAGATATAGTCTTACATGAGTAGTGGTATATTTCTTGAACATCACTTAGGACCTCACAGATATACCATCAAACTAGAACATTATTCCATCACTAAAGATAACATTGGATTCTAGTTGTCTTAAGGTTCGGTTACGTAGACTGTAACAATAGTTTAGTATTATTGAGCCTTCATAACAATTTAGCCTCACATGTTCACATCCAATACAATAGATGTGACTAGAAATTGGAAATTAACTATGCAAAATATTAACACTTATTAGTTACCCAAGACTTGTTAGCTACACCATCCTTTATAGGAGTAGGGTTTAAGTGAAAATCCCACTCTATCATACATAACCAAAATCAAAAGTATATCAAAACAGTTTGGAGTAAGCCTTAATAATGACTCAAGGTCCTAAGGAGTCTTCACGGTTAATTATTTACTGCAGCTTTAATATTATGTCTTCTAAGGACATTCAACACAGTATGAGCTCCTAAGAATGGACCTTTATCTTAGTCACCTAATACAAGTTTCTATAACCTAGATAATATGTTTCTTACGATCAATTTATGCATCATTCTAAACCAAACCCTCAATCACGGTCATACTCATAAGGGAATTAGTAACACTTTGAGGTTGAAGGGAAGCACGCGTTTTTACCCTCAAAGATTACTCAAATATTGAACTCTACTAATCTTAATTTATTGAATAGAATACGCTATATCATTAGATCAGATCCTCGAGTCTCCTTAATAGTTAATATTTGGTAGGACATCCACATAAAGGAAAAGTTTATTATTAGAAATGATAGATCTATAGGTGTGTGTTGATGGTGAGAAGAGATCGGTTTACCTATTGTATTGAGAAGTTCCTCTTTCCAAATATCTCATAGAGAAACAGTTACAACATGGGCATATATTAAGAAATGGGGAAAGTGCCCAAGAAACAAGAAATAAAACAGCATCTACATAAGAATCCCTATTTGGCTCTAGTCAAGTGACTTTACTCAAAGTTTGAGTTCCATTTGGTAGTAGGGAACATTAGTAGCTATAAATAGATATGAATTTGTTTGAAATAAATTCAGTGCCTTTTATAAATTTTATTTTGAACAACAGAGCATGGGATACGTCTTTCTTATCACTTTTTTTTTTCCTTAATACTTGTTTTCCCTCCAAACTTTAGACTTAGGAACTATAGTCCACTAGATGATATTAGTTGAACTAATCTCAAATCTTATTATTTACGATGGGTTTCAACCATGGAAATTTAGCCTTATGTATTCATAATTTATGTTTTAGAATTTAGACTTTTAGCAAACTCAAATTTTCTTGACACTATAATCCGCATGACTAACATCAACTAAGTCACACAACTTTGAAACAAAACACGACTTTTGAACAACACCAAGATACATAAAATTAACCCCTAGCAAAGTCAGCACGATCATAGAAAACAACACACAAAGTGTCAAATAACCTGATTGTTCAAAACTTATGTTTTGAAAGTTTTAGTGCCCTGTAGCCTCCCATGAGAGCACCACCAAACTTATACAATGTGATTCCACATTCCTAGACTTGCACAAGAAATATACTTCTATATACGTAGAATTCATCCAAGGATAAGATAAATAAAGTCAACGATGTGATCATAAGTACCAGATCAACAATGTCTATCATAACTAACAAATGTTCGGCGATAATCATCAATGTTTAACTTACAAAGAAAATAAAGATAGTCCAGAATTGCGGATTTGACACAACTTTCTAGACACCGTCTGCTAGAGAGTCATGCACTGGGGTAATTACTTCCTACTCTCCGACACCATCGTTAGGAAGAATCCTTGTGGCCAACTTGTGTTCTCGTGTAGTAGACTCATGGCATCTCATGGATGAAGCAGTTCACATGACATCACACTCATCACACAATTCCTTATGACTTTGAGTATTATAGATAAGTATCTCTCTAGAGTATCAAGGTTCATTTCTTTGTTTGATTGTTCTTTATATTAATGAATTAGTTCTTTCCAACTGCTCTTTCCTCCTTTGCATTTAGATCATGTTGCGTATTTATAAGGATGTTCCTTTGTTCTCAACTTTTGGTTCTTATATTGTACCTTTTTTAGTCACATGGTCCATTCTTGTCCTTTGATGGACAATAATATATCGATTGAATTAATGGTGGACACCATAAATTTCTGGTGATACAACTTTGTGATACATATCAAATGTAAATCTTTTTCATAGAAAAGTATATAACACAAACATTATATAATATTATAATAAATGATAAACCTATACCAATGCATCTCATCATACATAAATCTATAGATATTTATTGCAAAGAAAGAGTTCGCATAGATAAGGTGAAAGGACCAATATGTCTAAATGGCATAAGGAGACTTATGTAATTTATATGTACCACAAGGCATCAAGCCATATGATACGTAAATATAATGTTAATGGCTTTAGAATAATAAAGTTTACATAGATAAGCTGAAAGCCACCATGGAATAGGGGGCAACTTGTTTTATTTACTAGGACAATTTCACATGCTAACATAATATTTCCTTCACAACGAGAAAAGTTACATATATAAGATGAAAGTGGCCATGAAATAGGAGGACACGTATTTTATTTGCTAGGAAAGGATTGTGCACTATAATTATGACCAATCTAGGGCTCGTGTGCATAAATGCCGAAGCGGTTCAAGTAATCTCCGGCACGTCCATAGAAGCCAACAATTTTTCCCTTGGAACTTGATTTAAAATAATCTCCATACTGAGAGCCATAAGGACCATATTTTTTCTTATTGGTCGTGAATGTCAAAGATGTGATTAACTTAATATCTCTGTAGTTCCCAACATGTCCTTCAATTCTTGTCAGGTGTTCATCTTCCTTCAAGTTGATCTGCAGTTTAAATAACAATTGAAATATAATAAACATGCCTGCTTGAATCTCAAGCTAAAACAATAAATATATATTATGAATATTTCATATTAAAAGGACCCAAAGATTTTCAAATAAAAAATAAATTGAAGTAAAACAAAATTACAAATTTTATAAAAAATAATATTATTGTTCATAACCCCCTAATTTTGTTTATGTACATATATGTTTAAACTAATGCAATAAGAAAAAGTATTCCATTAACAAATTTTAATAAATTCAATATAACTTATGTATTTAATACCAGAGTGGCACTGCCTCCGTTGCCTCCATGCTGAGGTGCGCTGATAACATAATCTTCTTTTTCACCCTTAAGACGATATTCAACCTGAATGGCATCGATAATATCTCCATGTCTTACTGTGATACTCTTGATACTGGAGTATGTACCATCCGTCCAACCAGATCCATCCTCACCACCCCACGGTCCCTCCACAGTGTAAAACGAATGTGCCTGAAAAAGAGTAAAAGAATAAACAATATATCGTGAAATCGAAGAAGAATAGATAATTTGGTGAAACGCAAGAAAGGGAGGGAAGGCCAATAACCAACCATTCTATACGGCTGATATTTTCTCGGCTTCAAACTAAAACGCGACTTGTATTGCAATTGCAAATTCGTAGTGCTGTAATAAGTTAATAATAACCCAACCAAAGATTTGATTTATTTATAGCAGAGCGTGTAGGAGGAGGAGTACAGCTGTTCAAAAAGGAACTCTGTAACTAAACGGTGAAAGGGTTGCGTAAAGATGCCTCTAAACCCACGTAATGATTATCCAATTGTGTCTGATGATTATCCAATATATACACCACAAGTTTTGTCAGTGGCTGAAATATTCAAACATTACGGTGATGATTATTTCTGTATCCGTATCATGTGCATTAATGGATCTAGAACAAAAATGCGTCCTTGTTCATCACCGCATTCATTTCATTTCAAGATGAAGTGCATAACTCTAGTAAGGAAGGACAAAAGTTGTGCAAGTTAAAACTGGCAACCAAGATCACGTACCCTAACGGAGGATGGACATGTTTTTCAAACCGGTAAAACTCTCTGATACAGTTCTATTTTAGTGTTGACAGTTCATCGGTTGCCTGCCTAATCTCGCTGTTCTATCATTGGTGACCACCTATACATTGCCCACTCAAGCCGTATAAAGCGTGTGTGTTGCCACCAGGGTGAAATAATCAAACCTTGTAGTGCATAGGTTACACTATGCATTTAATCCCCATCTATTGACCTCTGTGTGCTTCCACCACACTGTTGGATGGGTTCATAGTTGAATGAGCCTTTTGCATGTCCTTTTGTTATATATCTGAGCTGCCCATTGGTTATAGGTTTTTGAGTTCTTAAGTTGTTTAGTCATAGTCCTTTGATAGTTAGCAACTGACCCGCAACCTTCCAGGCGTCCGCTTGGCGGGGTAAGGTACATAAGCCTATTCGCCAATGGTATTCCAAGGTGGGACCACTATGTTTATTGAATGAGAGCTTAAGGCATGGTGCACTCTCTAACCCTAGGCTACGTGTTGTGCTGCCAATGGTTGTATTGAAATGGGTAAAGCGAAATGCCTTGTACCTTTCCTCCGTACTGATCTCCAAGTTGTTGGATCTCATTAGCTTATATTGAGTTTTCTCCTCGAATGTTGCATTTTAATAGTCAACGTTTTCAGGTGAAGGTAAATGCAAGCTTTGTCGAGTCCACCTGGACTAGTGTGTTAGTGTTTATAGCTCAAATATGTATGTGGGTGTTTATATGGACTAATAACAAGGACTTATTAAATTGCGACATGTGTGCAATACCGATGTGAATTCTATAGGTCCATCACATCATAAGGAATTAACACATACTCAACAACATTTTGATTTAAACTTGCGAGGAGATCCTTAGTCTTCGTTTAATGCCTAAATCTGTTCTCCTTGCCTTATTCCCCTACACAATATATTCTAGTGATGTGTTGACATGTATCACTCATTTATTGTTGGATCTCGTTCCCTTACATTATGCCAAGCAGTCCAATGAGCGCATGACTTAGTAAAATGACTTGGTGCCAAATGCCATGCAGTTTGTCTTAGCCTACTTTGTCTCCACAAGGCTAAATGCTTCATAAAAATGGAGAACCATGAGTCCCATAACAAGTGGAAAATTGAAAGGGCGGTAGGACTTGTTAGGCAACATGCTGCAAAGTTTAGTCTTATTTTATTTTGACAATGCATGGAGGAAAATAGAGGTCCAAGGACAGTGCAAAGCATGGTTTTCTAAGTAATTTTTCTTAAAAAATGAATGTGCTTACCTACTCAAAAATTAAAATAGAAACTATTACAAAAACAAGAAAATCTTGCATTTATTCATCATTTAAAAATTGAATGATTTCTACAGTTCTCCCTTAGTAAGAGTCTGGAAAAATATTTTTGATAAAATTTAAATTTAAATTTAAGCATGGGTTTCTACTTGTAATGATGAAACTAGCATGTACCCATGCTAGTTCCCATTTAGTTTTATGCCTACCTTCATCTGAGTGTCTTAATGCAGTAACATATTGAAAATGACTTACTTTCGTGTTAGACTTGGCTCACAATCCAACCCCTACTCATCTCTACTTATGATGCAGGAGCATCTTGAATCACCCAAAACAATGATAATATTATTTTCCGTTCTTTTCAATTTTGGTGTTTACGGATACCCATTTGCTTGAATTATGAATCGGAACCTTCAAAATTTCCAAAAAGGCTAAGAACACAAGAACTTACTATTTTTAGTAACCCTATATCAGAGAAGCGGTTGAGGCAAAAATTTTCCCCAAAGATTTGAAATAGTCAAATAAACATTCTTGGTAAATTTCAGCCCAAGATCATGTCTCGATTTCAAGATATTAAAGTTGTTGTTTTCGAGGTTCATCGAAAAAGTTTCGGAATCAATTTTGAGGCACTTAGAGGTTTTGTAACATCCCGAAATTTGGCCGAAAATCAAAATATCGCGTAACGAGACATTTTGTGGACCCTCAGTTTTCCGCAAGCTTACCAACGCATCAAACAGTTCGTCAATCGGACACCCGGTTCAAAAGTTATGGCTCCTGAAAGTTGGGCTACCTAGTTTCTTAATTTTAAAATTTTGAAAATTATTTCTTGGGTGGGAAAAAAGGGACGGTTGGGTTCATTTTGGCGCCCAAGTGGGACTTACACATTGCAAAGAAAGCTGACATTGGGGAAATTACAGTAAGTGGTGTTGATGCCTATTTATAGCCTATTTTTAATAGTTCCAGAGGCAGTGGGAGGGAGGGAAGTTATTGGCAAGTCATGTCCATGCCAATGCGGAGGTCAAAAGATATCAAGAGATAGCTCCAGAAGGGTCCGTAAGTCACATATTTTTATTGTCAGAAAACTCCTATTTCTGTAATAAGAGGGCATATGACCCTAGAAATTGTATATCAGATTTGTAGGGCTCTTTTACATGCTAGGTTAATGAAGAAATGATGAAATAGTTTGCAGGTTGCTTAACCAATCTTTCTTGAGATCTTGTTCGGGTGTCTATTTGAAATATGTAAATTGTTGTTATATGTGTTTTGGGTGGAGTCGACCTTCATCAAGGCTAACCCACCTTCATCAACTTCACCCTCATTTGTATTGGTTTATATACATTCATTCCCACCTCAATATCATTGCTCTATCCCTTCAAGTGAGATCATTTGTATTGGAAAGGGGATTTATTTAAAGGCATTCATTGGGCACATAATAATTGCAAATAAAAAGAAAGGATCGTGAAAGAAAAAAAAGACTAATTAGAGCACACTTCAACTCTAAAGGGGAATAACGTGATCGAATTTGCATCATAAATATAAAGATTAAAAAAATTGATAGGATGAGGTGGTGTACATCGTAAGTTTTCGGAGATGCAAATTTGTAGGTACATAAAAATGGGAAGTAGAAGTGGATATTTTCCTTAGAAAAGTATGAAAAAAATACTTAGATGTTATAATCTATGATAATCAAGGTTATAGCCATGCATGTCATCAAACATAATTCTATACAAGTTTGTTGTAAAGGAAAACTTCACATAGATAAAATGAAATTGCGAATGTGCTTAGATGGCACGAGGAAACTTATTTGATTTATATATACCACAAGGTTCTATGCCATATGATGTGATAGTTCATAATATTGGGTTAATAATAAGAAAGCTTACATAGACAAGATTAAAGTGACCATCTAGAATAGGGGAGACTTATTTTATTTACTAGGAGAAGTTCATGTGCTAACGTAATATTCCTTGAATATAACAATATAGCTTTCATAGATAAGGGGAGAGTGGCCACGAAATAGGGAGACACTTGTTTTATCTGCTAAGAAAAGACCATGTGCTATAGATATGACTAGTTTAGGATTCATGTGTCTAAGAATTCACAAGATCTACTGAACAGAATGCAAGTATCAAATTGAAGTAGATTGGAAGTCAAAACGACAAGTACATATAGCCCTGAGTAACCTTGAGTTAATGGGAGTCAATCCCATGACTTAAGGAGATCTCAAGTAGATGTGGCAAGCTAAGTGGAGTGAAAGAGTTCGAAGGACTCTTCATAACTACCACACACCCAGTTGAGGTGTCTTATGCCATGTGCATAAAATGAGGCTTCCAAATGAGGCCAAATGAAAGCCAAATGAAATGTGTACACTAATACCCCCCCTTAAGCACAACTTAGGTGGGTGTAAAAGATGGGTCTCGGCAACAAGGCCTGATGAGGCACCCGTGTACAAAAAAAACTCTCATAAGTGGAGAAAGGTAGAAAACCCAATGGGAAAAAACTACCCCCCAAAGGAGAAAAAACAAGAAAGTGTACTAGACACTTTACAAAATACCCGAAGGTGATAATCCTGCTATGAAGAATCACTGGAAGCCTTCTGTGAAGTAACTCTGAACTCTGATGTAGCAACAAGTAATGATGATGTTGTAGTGGAAGTGTTCGTGACACATCTCAATACAATGCGGGAAAAATGTTAAAGAATGATGGAGTAGTGGAAGTGATCTTGACATATCTCTGTGGAAGTGCTCTTGGCACAACTTGGAAATGCACTCGACACACCTCTATGAACCCCCCCGTAATTCAATATTTTTATCCCAGTATTATATGTGGCACTTTATAAGTTAGTGCATGAATAACCCCCATAACTGAAAAAATGGAAAGAAAGTGTGGAAGTGTTCTAGACAGGACTCAATGAAGTGCTCTTGACATGATTCTATGGAAGTGCTCTTTGGCACAACTCTAAAATGTTCAAGGCACATTCTATACACCCCCCCAGATTCAGGATTAGGTGACTCCCCAGAATTGTGGCACTTTATAACTTAGTGCGTTATTACAATATAAATAGGTTAGATGCATGGGAAATGTGAAAATATTCACTTTTCCAAAAAGCGGTGCTCAATTTTGAGGTACCGAGCAAAAGTTATCACAAAAACAAGTTCCCGCAAAGTAGACCTATTTTAATAAATTAGCACTAATTAGCAAAAAAAAATGCCCATGGCGAGAGGGAAACTAGCCTTCCAACGACTCGTTGGATTCGGCAAAGAATGAGAAATACAATGGTTTAATTTTGTGAGGGGGAATTGGCCTCCTGCCAACCCGGGCCTCACCCTTCGTCTTCGACAAGCGAAAATACAAGGATTTTTAAAAACCATAATTCCTTGAAATCAATTTGCCACAAAGTTTCAAACGTCCTGCCCCTATTTCCACACAAAACACATTGCCTATTTTGATAACAATTTGAAAAGCAATAATTTTAAATGCTTTCAAAACAAAATTAGGGCATAATTTTGATATTTCAAGCCCAAATTTCAGGGCACAATAAGGTGGAAATGCAAAAAGAAACAGGGGCATCTAGGTGGGAGCAGCAGAGGCGGCCAGAAGAGAGCTTCTAGAGCTCATGGAGTGAACAGAGGAATTTGGGGTCAAAATTGCACTTCACAGGTATATTTTGAGGCTGTGTATGGTGTCCTCTCTGTAGTTTTATGGCACCATTGGGGGCGATTTACCCTTGAATGCTGTAGAGGCAGCCAGAGAATGGCGGCCAGATGACATGCAAGAGTTGATTTAACCCCTTTCTCAGACTAAATCTGCCTTCGCACAGCACAAATCAGGAGTCGATTTGCTTCATGGCTCAGATGTGTGTGACCGCCGGTGTGTCTGAAGGTTGTTCGTTGCTAGACGCTGTAACTCTGTGCGCTTACTGCATAGCAGGGGCTTCTGAGAGTGGGGCATCTAGGCCCTTTGCAAACCCCTTGTCACCGTCACCATTCCCCTTCCTCAAATGTCGCTTCCTAATGCCAAACGGGACACAGCCCACAATCGAGCCTCTCAACAGGCCGATTTTCTCAGACGTGGGCCTCAGGCAGATCGTTAAACTTGAACAGAGAAATGGGTGCTGAGAGAGGAAACATCCATGCTGAAGTTGAACAGGAGATTTCACACCTTTTAGGGACACCAATCGGCCACAATAACCCTCTAATCGCCAATAATGGCAGTCGGAAACCACAAATCAGAGGCTTTGATAATGGCAAAAATCTTCACAAACAACAATGAAGCCATCGATCAGAGGAATTCAAATAGTCTGAGAGGCCAAAAAATGACTTAATCCTCCAAATCATTTGCCAAAAAATGGCCTGCAAAATTTGACGACTTTGTGACTCCAAAACGAACTACCAAACAATCTCAGATTGCTCTTATGCCATCTACGAATTCACAAGATCTACTGAACAGAATGCAAGTATCAAATTGAAGTAGATTACAAGTCAAAATGACAAGTACATATAGCCCTGAGTAACCTTGAGTTAATGGGAGTCAATCCCATGACTTATGGAGATCTCAAGTAGATGTGGCAAGCTAAGTGGAGTGAAAGAGTTCGAAGGACTCTTCATAACTACCACACACCCAGCTGAGGTGTCTTATGCCATGTGCATAAAATGAGGCTTCCAGATGAGGCCAAATGAAAGCCAAATGAAACCAAATGAAATGTGTACACTAATAATGTGCATAAATATCAAGCGGTCTAGGTAATCTCAAGTGTGTATATTGAATCCAATAATTGACATATAATTTTAAGATTTTTGTGACTTATTTGCGAGTTGATGCCATGATATTATGGGTATCTCTAATCATATTGCAATGCATAAAATTATTCTGTTGCCTCGTGTTTAACCAGTTTTTAAAAAACTTAGAAAGATGCATCCAAAGGTCACTTTAACGGGTAAAGACAAGATTGAAAAGAGGTTGAAAGTAGTATTTATTACACAAATTGATTATTCTCCATTCATTTATAGTACGATTCCTATGGAAAAACCTAATGGATGTGTTCACATATTTATTAACTTTAGAAAAGTAAAAAACACATCACCTAAGGATGGCTTCCCATTGCCTAATATTGATACGATTTTAGATTCTATTGTAGGGCATGAGATATTACCATTTATGGATGGATTTTCTAGTTATTATCAAATTCTTCTCAGCGACAAAGATTAACACAAGACTACTTTTTCCACTCCATGGCTACACTTTCTTACGGTTTCATGTCTTTTGGATTGAAAACTTGTTTGGATATCCTGTACAATTGAGATCAAATAGAGTGATTAAATTGCAAAAATAACACAATGCTCAAAAACTAGTTGTAACTATGATTGTATTGATGAAAGGTATCAAGGGCCTCTTCATGGGGGAAACCTCCTTGCAAGAGAAAATATCTCTTACAAAATGTGATTCCAACATCATAATTACTTTATTACAACATCAATATATACTCCTCACAAAGGGTGGGCTAAAAGGTACTCTTGATGTTTAGATTAACACTCTTGTGGAAACCCCCGCACATGTGAACACCTAGTATGGGAATCCTCCAAACATGGGATGCAGTATGTAGGACAACCTTTGGGATTGAGAAGTTGGATATTCATAGGATTTCCAACGAGCTCTTTTGATGCACTTGTAGGGAAAAGGGAGGAGGAAGAACTAAAAACGTAAACCTATTTTTATAAGGTGATGTGCAAAACACAACCTTTCTATTTGTGCTGGGCAAACTACAGAGCTTTTAATAGACGATGGGGCAAAAAGACACAACCAAAAAAATGAAGGGCACAAGCTTTGCATGTTGATTGATTTTCAAAATGTTATAGGTGGCCTAAATGGATCAACTAGACACAAATACAAAGATCAAGGTTATAAATACAAATGGAAAGACAAAGATAAACTTAGAGGAAAAAATGACATAAACATGGTGAGTAAAGCTATTTATGCATGAAAACCAAGATAATCACAACCAGATATTAAGGGTATAAATATGTTTATACCGCTATGCATGCCATTGTAGATGCAAAAAATAAGATAAAATACATGCTCAAAGGTCTGAATCTGCACACTCGAGATACACAATGCCAGAGTTTTGCTAGTAAAGTCTCTCACCTTTTTCGAATGATTCAAATGCAATATTTATAATTCCAGAGGAAGAGAAGGGAATGTGAGGAGAGAAGATATGTGGAAGAGAATAGAAGAACAAATTAATTCTCCCTTTTCCTTTGGATCCCACATGGAAAAAACCACTCTCTATTTGTCAGCATTAACAAAAACATTGAAGCTACTCATTGAATGTTGTGAAAATAGCTTGTTAGAGAAGGTGGAGGAGAGGGAAACAAATGAAATTTAAACCTACCCGATAACTTCTATTCATGCCTTTATTTCCCTACATGTTCCCCTTGTCTGCATGCTAAAATCTACCTCTATTCTTTGCATGATGGCCATCACTGTTTTGTTTTTCCATATTATTTTTTGTAGCTACTTACATGAGTTTTCATTAGAAATGAGGGCATTAGTATAATAAAGCCTTGGCTTTAATTCTTAAATATCCTTTTGTCATTAGGGAGAATATTATAAAACGTTACTCTCATAATATTTTGAACTTTAATAAGTCTTTCGCATTATTCTCTCCTCAATAAGTATTGTCCACACCCTCGCTTACCTCTATTTCTACCTTTTGAAAGGTCGTCTCATGAAACTTTTTCACTTTTTGATACTTCTTGGTATTTACGAGTCTTTGGATTTTATATATTTTGAACATTAATGGAGTCACCACTTTATTAATTTCCCCCTTTTGTAAATATCATTCGTGGCTCTCAATGACATGTATCTCCCTATAAATCTAAATCACTCGCTTTTAGTTTGGTATTACCTCGGTATTGTTTTAATCACCTTTAACCCTTCATGATTTTGATTTATCGAGCCCCACCCTACCCTTGTTTATGGTTAATGATTATAGTTAAATCTCCAATCTACTCGCAAGAGTAATATTATTTAATAAGATTTATTAAAAGGCCCCTTTGTTGTGGTCAGCCTTCTTTTATGAACCCCAAATTTTGTTTAAATGATTTTAAATGAATTCGAACAATATTTCAAAAATAGAAGTTTTTTTTGTTTACTATAAGGGATAACCAGTAGCAACACAAGCACACAGAGATTACAAGACCAATAATAGAAAAGGGAGTAAAAAGACAACGAACACGGGCCAAGAGGCCTAAAATGATTTTTCTTTGTTTAATTAAAAAAGTGACAGAGTCACCTATACATATATTATCATAAGATATATTACGCATTATGAGTAAAATTCTATGATACAAAGTTTTTGGAGGTGAGAAGAACACCAAAGAAATGGAAACGATTGCAGCATCGGACAAGAACTAACCAAAACCAAGGAGAAACAAAAACCACACCCATGATATTTACTTGGGGCATGAATCATGAATATTGGCAAAAAGTAGAGGCACATGTCGAGGAATAGTAAACAATGATAGAGAAACAGATGGAGGCGAGGCGCCAGGTCGGGAGAATGGAGGCCGATGAATCGAATCGGTCCAAAGATCTCTCGTGCCTTAGTTGCCATCCCTACCGGTAATTGGAACTTGTGAGCCTAAAGTGCAGCTACGAGAGGATTGAAGAGAATCAGCCTAAGACCTTTTCTATAAGCACTGTATAGACAAGCAACTGCCAGAGAAGATTACAGCAAATGCATGGGAAATAATCCCCCCATGGGAGCCTCACCACTGTGAATGTTATATCCATCCAGGGCTTCCTTCCACCAGTCTCGATTGAAGGACTGCTCAAGCACCATTGGAAATCTAATGGACACAACATAATATCATGGGTCCTACACCAAGGCCTACATATTTTTGATCTATAGGGCCAAAGGAGGTATTACAGGAAACAGAAACAAAAATACAAATTACCCTTAAACTAAATTTGATTTAGTCAAGTATCACGATACAAATAAATACTAGAACACCAACATTCCACGCGCAAGAGATAATAGAGACAAATTGGTTATCCAACTGTAATACTAGTGTAAAATTTGATCTTAGTCACATTGGAGTAACGAGGTGATGGAATAAGATCCTAACCTAGGACAACTCGACCTAGATCCCAACCGAAGGCTAGATGGAGACAAATAATTGTTTCACATGTTGTTTGAAGATTCTAAGCATAACACAACATCACAACACATAAGAAATCGAGATCACTTAGTGCTTCAATCAAAGTAGGATGAATCATCTATAATCATTTTTGGTTTGCATAACTAGGTCATAAATATCCCAGAGAGTAAGTACTTAGACTTTCAAGTCAGTGACATCATACCTTTACTATTCAATTCCCAGTGCATGACTGCTTAACAAGTAGAAATTAATAGAACATCAAAAGAACCATAAATAAAAGAAATACATGTAACCCAGACCTTGCATGATTTTCTTCACAATGAATGCTACAAATATTGATACTTTATCGACAAGATATAGTCTTACATGAGTAGTGGTATATTTCTTGAACATCACTTAGGACCTCACAGATATACCATCAAACTAGAACATTATTCCATAACTAAAGATAACATTGGATTCTAGTTGTCTTAAGGTTCGGTTACGTAGACTGTAACAATAGTTTAGTATTATTGAGCCTTCATAACAATTTAGCCTCACATGTTCACATCCAATACAATAGATGTGACAAGAAATTGGAAATTAACTATGCAAAATATTAACACTTATTAGTTACCCAAGACTTGTTAGCTACACCATCCTTTATAGGAGTAGGGTTTAAGTGAAAATCCCACTCTATCATACATAACCAAAATCAAAAGTATATCAAAACAGTTTGGAGTAAGCCTTAATAATGACTCAAGGTCCTAAGGAGTCTTCACGGTTAATTATTTACTGCATTTAATATTATGTCTTCTAAGGACATTCAACACAGTATGAGCTCCTAAGAATGGACCTTTATCTTAGTCACCTAATACAAGTTTCTATAACCTAGATAATATGTTTCGTACGATCAATTTATGCATCATTCTAAACCAAACCCTCAATCACGGTCATACTCATAAGGGAATTAGTAACACTTTGAGGTTGAAGGGAAGCACGCGTTTTTACCCTCAAAGATTACTCAAATATTGAACTCTACTAATCTTAATTTATTGAATAGAATACGCTATATCATTAGATCAGATCCTCGAGTCTCCTTAATAGTTAATATTTGGTAGGACATCCACATAAAGGAAAAGTTTATTATTAGAAATGATAGATCTATAGGTGTGTGTTGATGGTGAGAAGAGATCGGTTTACCTATTGTATTGAGAAGTTCCTCTTTCCAAATATCTCATAGAGAAACAGTTACAACATGGGCATATATTAAGAAATGGGGAAAGTGCCCAAGAAACAAGAAATAAAACAGCATCTACATAAGAATCCCTATTTGGCTCTAGTCAAGTGACTTTACTCAAAGTTTGAGTTCCATTTGGTAGTAGGGAACATTAGTAGCTATAAATAGATATGAATTTGTTTGAAATAAATTTAGTGCCTTTTATAAATTTTATTTTGAACAACAGAGCATGGGATACGTCTTTCTTATCACTTTTTTTTTTCCTTAATACTTGTTTTCCCTCCAAACTTTAGACTTAGGAACTATAGTCCACTAGATGATATTAGTTGAACTAATCTCAAATCTTATTATTTACGATGGGTTTCAACCATGGAAATTTAGCCTTATGTATTCATAATTTATGTTTTAGAATTTAGACTTTTAGCAAACTCAAATTTTCTTGACACTATAATCCGCATGACTAACATCAACTAAGTCACACAACTTTGAAACAAAACACGACTTTTGAACAACACCAAGATACATAAAATTAACCCCTAGCAAAGTCAGCACGATCATAGAAAACAACACACAAAGTGTCAAATAACCTGATTGTTCAAAACTTATGTTTTGAAAGTTTTAGTGCCCTGTAGCCTCCCATGAGAGCACCACCAAACTTATACAATGTGATTCCACATTCCTAGACTTGCACAAGAAATATACTTCTATATACGTAGAATTCATCCAAGGATAAGATAAATAAAGTCAACGATGTGATCATAAGTACCAGATCAACAATGTCTATCATAACTAACAAATGTTCGGCGATAATCATCAATGTTTAACTTACAAAGAAAATAAAGATAGTCCAGAATTGCGGATTTGACACAACTTTCTAGACACCGTCTGCTAGAGAGTCATGCACTGGGGTAATTACTTCCTACTCTCCGACACCATCGTTAGAAGAATCCTTGTGGCCAACTTGTGTTCTCGTGTAGTAGACTCATGGCATCTCATGGATGAAGCAGTTCACATGACATCACACTCATCACACAATTCCTTATGACTTTGAGTATTATAGATAAGTATCTCTCTAGAGTATCAAGGTTCATTTCTTTGTTTGATTGTTCTTTATATTAATGAATTAGTTCTTTCCAACTGCTCTTTCCTCCTTTGCATTTAGATCATGTTGCGTATTTATAAGGATGTTCCTTTGTTCTCAACTTTTGGTTCTTATATTGTACCTTTTTTAGTCACATGGTCCATTCTTGTCCTTTGATGGACAATAATATATCGATTGAATTAATGGTGGACACCATAAATTTCTGGTGATACAACTTTGTGATACATATCAAATGTAAATCTTTTTCATAGAAAAGTATATAACACAAACATTATATAATATTATAATAAATGATAAACCTATACCAATGCATCTCATCATACATAAATCTATAGATATTTATTGCAAAGAAAGAGTTCGCATAGATAAGGTGAAAGGACCAATATGTCTAAATGGCATAAGGAGACTTATGTAATTTATATGTACCACAAGGCATCAAGCCATATGATACGTAAATATAATGTTAATGGCTTTAGAATAATAAAGTTTACATAGATAAGCTGAAAGCCACCATGGAATAGGGGGCAACTTGTTTTATTTACTAGGACAATTTCACATGCTAACATAATATTTCCTTCACAACGAGAAAAGTTACATATATAAGATGAAAGTGGCCATGAAATAGGAGGACACGTATTTTATTTGCTAGGAAAGGATTGTGCACTATAATTATGACCAATCTAGGGCTCGTGTGCATAAATGCCGAAGCGGTTCAAGTAATCTCCGGCACGTCCATAGAAGCCAACAATTTTTCCCTTGGAACTTGATTTAAAATAATCTCCATACTGAGAGCCATAAGGACCATATTTTTTCTTATTGGTCGTGAATGTCAAAGATGTGATTAACTTAATATCTCTGTAGTTCCCAACATGTCCTTCAATTCTTGTCAGGTGTTCATCTTCCTTCAAGTTGATCTGCAGTTTAAATAACAATTCAAATATAATAAACATGCCTGCTTGAATCTCAAGCTAAAACAATAAATATATATTATGAATATTTCATATTAAAAGGACCCAAAGATTTTCAAATAAAAAATAAATTGAAGTAAAACAAAATTACAAATTTTATAAAAAATAATATTATTGTTCATAACCCCCTAATTTTGTTTATGTACATATATGTTTAAACTAATGCAATAAGAAAAAGTATTCCATTAACAAATTTTAATAAATTCAATATAACTTATGTATTTAATACCAGAGTGGCACTGCCTCCGTTGCCTCCATGCTGAGGTGCGCTGATAACATAATCTTCTTTTTCACCCTTAAGACGATATTCAACCTGAATGGCATCGATAATATCTCCATGTCTTACTGTGATACTCTTGATACTGGAGTATGTACCATCCGTCCAACCAGATCCATCCTCACCACCCCACGGTCCCTCCACAGTGTAAAACGAATGTGCCTGAAAAAGAGTAAAAGAATAAACAATATATCGTGAAATCGAAGAAGAATAGATAATTTGGTGAAACGCAAGAAAGGGAGGGAAGGCCAATAACCAACCATTCTATACGGCTGATATTTTCTCGGCTTCAAACTAAAACGCGACTTGTATTGCAATTGCAAATTCGTAGTGCTGTAATAAGTTAATAATAACCCAACGAAAGATTTGATTTATTTATAGCAGAGCGTGTAGGAGGAGGAGTACAGCTGTTCAAAAAGGAACTCTATAACTAAACGGTGAAAGGGTTGCGTAAAGATGCCTCTAAACCCACGTAATGATTATCCAATTGTGTCTGATGATTATCCAATATATACACCACAAGTTTTGTCAGTGGCTGAAATATTCAAACGTTACGGTGATGATTATTTCTGTATCCGTATCATGTGCATTAATGGATCTAGAACAAAAATGCGTCCTTGTTCATCACCGCATTCATTTCATTTCAAGATGAAGTGCATAACTCTAGTAAGGAAGGACAAAAGTTGTGCAAGTTAAAACTGGCTACCGAGATCACGTACCCTAACGGAGGATGAACATGTCTTTCAAACCGGTAAAACTCTCTGATACAGTTCTATTTTAGTGTTGACAGTTCATCGGTTGCCTGCCTAATCTCGCTGTTCTATCATTGGTGACCACCTATACACTGCCCACTCAAGCCGTATAAAGCGTGTGTGTTGCCACCAGGGTGAAATAATCAAACCTTGTAGTGCATAGGTTACACTATGCATTTAATCCCCATCTATTGACCTCTGTGTGCTTCCACCACACTGTTGGATGGGTTCATAGTTGAATGAGCCTTTTGCATGTCCTTTTGTTATATATCTGAGCTGCCCATTGGTTATAGGTTTTTGAGTTCTTAAGTTGTTTAGTCATAGTCCTTTGATAGTTAGCAACTGACCCGCAACCTTCCAGGCGTCCGCTTGGCGGGGTAAGGTACCTAAGCCTATTCGCCAATGGTATTCCAAGGTGGGACCACTATGTTTATTGAATGAGAGCTTAAGGCATGGTGCACTCTCTAACCCTAGGCTACGTGTTGTGCTGCCAATGGTTGTATTGAAATGGGTAAAGCGAAATGCCTTGTACCTTTCCTCCGTGCTGATCTCCAAGTTGTTGGATCTCATTAGCTTATATTGAGTTTTCTCCTCGAATGTTGCATTTTAATAGTCAACGTTTTCAGGTGAAGGTAAATGCAAGCTTTGTCGAGTCCACCTGGACTAGTGTGTTAGTGTTTATAGCTCAAATATGTATGTGGGTGTTTATATGGACTAATAACAAGGACTTATTAAATTGCGACATGTGTGCAATACCGATGTGAATTCTATAGGTCCATCACATCATAAGGAATTAACACATACTCAACAACATTTTGATTTAAACTTGCGAGGAGATCCTTAGTCTTCGTTTAATGCCTAAATCTGTTCTCCTTGCCTTATTCCCCTACACAATATATTCTAGTGACGTGTTGACATGTATCACTCATTTATTGTTGGATCTCGTTCCCTTACATTATGCCAAGCAGTCCAATGAGCGCATGACTTAGTAAAATGACTTGGTGCCAAATGCCATGCAGTTTGTCTTAGCCTACTTTGTCTCCACAAGGCTAAATGCTTCATAAAAATGGAGAACCATGAGTCCCATAACAAGTGGAAAATTGAAAGGGCGGTAGGACTTGTTAGGCAACATGCTGCAAAGTTTAGTCTTATTTTATTTTGACAATGCATGGAGGAAAATAGAGGTCCAAGGACAGTGCAAAGCATGGTTTTCTAAGTAATTTTTCTTAAAAAATGAATGTGCTTACCTACTCAAAAATTAAAATAGAAACTATTACAAAAACAAGAAAATCTTGCATTTATTCATCATTTAAAAATTGAATGATTTCTACAGTTCTCCCTTAGTAAGAGTCTGGAAAAATATTTTTGATAAAATTTAAATTTAAATTTAAGCATGGGTTTCTACTTGTAATGATGAAACTAGCATGTACCCATGCTAGTTCCCATTTAGTTTTATGCCTACCTTCATCTGAGTGTCTTAATGCAGTAACATATTGAAAATGACTTACTTTCGTGTTAGACTTGGCTCACAATCCAACCCCTACTCATCTCTACTTATGATGCAGGAGCATCTTGAATCACCCAAAACAATGATAATATTATTTTCCGTTCTTTTCAATTTTGGTGTTTACGGATACCCATTTGCTTGAATTATGAATCGGAACCTTCAAAATTTCCAAAAAGGCTAAGAACACAAGAACTTACTATTTTTAGTAACCCTATATCAGAGAAGCGGTTGAGGCAAAAATTTTCCCCAAAGATTTGAAATAGTCAAATAAACATTCTTGGTAAATTTCAGCCCAAGATCATGTCTCGATTTCAAGATATTAAAGTTGTTGTTTTCGAGGTTCATCGAAAAAGTTTCGGAATCAATTTTGAGGCACTTAGAGGTTTTGTAACATCCCGAAATTTGGCCGAAAATCAAAATATCGCGTAACGAGACATTTTGTGGACCCTCAGTTTTCCGCAAGCTTACCAACGCATCAAACAGTTCGTCAATCGGACACCCGGTTCAAAAGTTATGGCTCCTGAAAGTTGGGCTACCTAGTTTCTTAATTTTAAAATTTTGAAAATTATTTCTTGGGTGGGAAAAAAGGGACGGTTGGGTTCATTTTGGCGCCCAAGTGGGACTTACACATTGCAAAGAAAGCTGACATTGGGGAAATTACAGTAAGTGGTGTTGATGCCTATTTATAGCCTATTTTTAATAGTTCCAGAGGCAGTGGGAGGGAGGGAAGTTATTGGCAAGTCATGTCCATGCCAATGCGGAGGTCAAAAGATATCAAGAGATAGCTCCAGAAGGGTCCGTAAGTCACATATTTTTATTGTCAGAAAACTCCTATTTCTGTAATAAGAGGGCATATGACCCTAGAAATTGTATATCAGATTTGTAGGGCTCTTTTACATGCTAGGTTAATGAAGAAATGATGAAATAGTTTGCAGGTTGCTTAACCAATCTTTCTTGAGATCTTGTTCGGGTGTCTATTTGAAATATATAAATTGTTGTTATATGTGTTTTGGGTGGAGTCGACCTTCATCAAGGCTAACCCACCTTCATCAACTTCACCCTCATTTGTATTGGTTTATATACATTCATTCCCACCTCAATATCATTGCTCTATCCCTTCAAGTGAGATCATTTGTATTGGAAAGGGGATTTATTTAAAGGCATTCATTGGGCACATAATAATTGCAAATAAAAAGAAAGGATCGTGAAAGAAAAAAAAGACTAATTAGAGCACACTTCAACTCTAAAGGGGAATAACGTGATCGAATTTGCATCATAAATATAAAGATTAAAAAAATTGATAGGATGAGGTGGTGTACATCGTAAGTTTTCGGAGATGCAAATTTGTAGGTACATAAAAATGGGAAGTAGAAGTGGATATTTTCCTTAGAAAAGTATGAAAAAAATACTTAGATGTTATAATCTATGATAATCAAGGTTATAGCCATGCATGTCATCAAACATAATTCTATACAAGTTTGTTGTAAAGGAAAACTTCACATAGATAAAATGAAATTGCGAATGTGCTTAGATGGCATGAGGAAACTTATTTGATTTATATATACCACAAGGTTCTATGCCATATGATGTGATAGTTCATAATATTGGGTTAATAATAAGAAAGCTTACATAGACAAGATTAAAGTGACCATCTAGAATAGGGGAGACTTATTTTATTTACTAGGAGAAGTTCATGTGCTAACGTAATATTCCTTGAATATAACAATATAGCTTTCATAGATAAGGGGAGAGTGGCCACGAAATAGGGAGACACTTGTTTTATCTGCTAAGAAAAGACCATGTGCTATAGATATGACTAGTTTAGGATTCATGTGTCTAAGAATTCACAAGATCTACTGAACAGAATGCAAGTATCAAATTGAAGTAGATTGGAAGTCAAAACGACAAGTACATATAGCCCTGAGTAACCTTGAGTTAATGGGAGTCAATCCCATGACTTAAGGAGATCTCAAGTAGATGTGGCAAGCTAAGTGGAGTGAAAGAGTTCGAAGGACTCTTCATAACTACCACACACCCAGTTGAGGTGTCTTATGCCATGTGCATAAAATGAGGCTTCCAAATGAGGCCAAATGAAAGCCAAATGAAATGTGTACACTAATACCCCCCCTTAAGCACAACTTAGGTGGGTGTAAAAGATGGGTCTCGGCAACAAGGCCTGATGAGGCACCCGTGTACAAAAAAAACTCTCATAAGTGGAGAAAGGTAGAAAACCCAATGGGAAAAAACTACCCCCCAAAGGAGAAAAAACAAGAAAGTGTACTAGACACTTTGCAAAATACCCGAAGGTGATAATCCTGCTATGAAGAATCACTGGAAGCCTTCTGTGAAGTAACAAAAACAAGTTCCCGCAAAGTAGACCTATTTTAATAAATTGGCACTAATTAGCAAAAAAAAATGCCCATGGCGAGAGGGAAACTAGCCTTCCAACGACTCGTTGGATTCGGCAAAGAATGAGAAATACAATGGTTTAATTTTGTGAGGGGGAATTGGCCTCCTGCCAACCCGGGCCTCACTCTTCGTCTTCGACAAGCGAAAATACAAGGATTTTTAAAAACCATAATCCCTTGAAATCAATTTGCCCCAAAGTTTTAAATGTCCTGCCCCTATTTTAACACAAAACACATTGCCTATTTTGATAACAATTTGAAAAGCAATAATTTTAAATGCTTTCAAAAGAAAATTAGGGCATAATTTTGATATTTCAAGCCCAAATTTTAGGGCACAATAAGGTGGAAATGCAAAAAGAAATAGGGGCGTCTAGGTGGGAGTAGCAGAGGCGGCCAGAAGAGAGCTTCTAGAGCTCATGGAGTGAACAGAGGAATTTGGGGTCGAAATTGCACTTCATAGGTAGATTTTGAGGCTGTGTATGGTGTCCTCTCTGTAGTTTTATGGCACCATTGGGGGTGATTTACCCTTGAATGCTGTAGAGGCAACCAGAGAATGGCAGCCAGATGACATGAAAGAGTTGATTTAAATCTGCCTTCGCACAGCGCAAATCAGGAGTCAATTTGCTTCGTGGCTCAGATGTGTGTGACCGCCGGTGTGTCTGAAGGTTGTTCGTTGCTAGACGCTGTAGCTCTGTGCGCTTACTGCATAGCAGGGGCTTCTGAGAGTGGGGCATCTAGGCCCTTTGCAAACCCCTTGTCACCGTCACCATTCCCCTTCCTCAAATGTCGCTTCCTAATGCCAAACGGGACACACAGCCCACAATCGAGCCTCTCAACAGGCCGATTTTCTCAGACGTGGGCCTCATGCAGATCGTTAAACTTGAACAGAGAAATGGGTGCTGAGAGAGGAAACATCCATGCTGAAGTTGAACAGGAGATTTCACACCTTTTAGGGACACCAATCGGCCACAATAACCCTCTAATCGCCAATAATGGCAGTCGGAAACCACAAATCAGAGGCTTTGATAATGGCGAAAATCTTCACAAACAACAATGAAGCCATCGATCAGAGGAATTCAAATAGTCTGAGAGGCCAAAAAATGACTTAATCCTCCAAATCATTTGCCAAAAAATGGCCTGCAAAATTTGACGACTTTGTGACTCCAAAACGAACTAGCAAACAATCTCAGATTGCTCTGATGCCATCTACTAATTCACAAGATCTACTGAACAGAATGCAAGTATCAAATTGAAGTAGATTACAAGTCAAAATGACAAGTACATATAGCTCTGAGTAACCTTGAGTTAATGGGAGTCAATCCCATGACTTAAGGAGATCTCAAGTAGATGTGGCAAGCTAAGTGGAGTGAAAGAGTTCGAAGGACTCTTCATAACTACCACACACCCAGCTGAGGTGTCTTATGCCATGTGCATAAAATGAGGCTTCCAGATGAGGCCAAATGAAAGCCAAATGAAACCAAATGAAATGTGTACACTAATAATGTGCATAAATATCAAGCGGTCTAGGTAATCTCAAGTGTGTATATTGAAGCCAATAATTGACATATAATTTTAAGATTTTTGTGACTTACTTGCGAGTTGATGCCATGATATTATGGGTATCTCTAATGATATTGCAATGCATAAAATTATTCTGTTGCCTCGTGTTTAACCAGTTTTTAAAAACTTAGAAAGATGCATCCAAAGGTCACTTTAACGGGTAAAGACAAGATTGAAAAGAGGTTGAAAGTAGTATTTATTACACAAATTGATTATTCTCCATTCATTTATAGTACGATTCCTATGGAAAAACCTAATGGATGTGTTCACATATTTATTAACTTTAGAAAAGTAAAAAACACATCACCTAAGGATTGCTTCCCATTGCCTAATATTGATACGATTTTAGATTCTATTGTAGGGCATGAGATATTATCATTTATGGATGGATTTTCTAGTTATTATCAAATTCTTCTCAGCGACAAAGATTAACACAAGACTACTTTTTCCACTCCATGGCTACACTTTCTTACGGTTTCATGTCTTTTGGATTGAAAACTTGTTTGGATATCCCGTACAATTAAGATCAAATAGAGTGATTAAATTGCAAAAATAACACAATGCTCAAAAACTAGTTGTAACTATGATTGTATTGATGAAAGGTATCAAGGGCCTCTTCATGGGGGAAACCTCCTTGCAAGAGAAAATATCTCTTACAAAATGTGATTCCAACATCATAATTACTTTATTACAACATCAATATATACTCCTCACAAAGGGTGGGCTAAAAGGTACTCTTGATGTTTAGATTAACACTCTTGTGGAAACCCCCGCACATGTGAACACCTAGTATGGGAATCCTCCAAACATGGGATGCAGTATGTAGGACAACCTTTGGGATTGAGAAGTTGGATATTCATAGGATTTCCAACGAGCTCTTTTGATGCACTTGTAGGGAAAAGGGAGGAGGAAGAACTAAAAATGTAGACCTATTTTAATAAGGTGATGTGCAAAACACGACCTTTCTATTTGTGCTGGGCAAACTACAGAGCTTTTAATAGACGATGGGGCAAAAAGACACAACCAAAAAAATGAAGGGCACAAGCTTTGCATGTTGATTGATTTTCAAAATGTTATAGGTGGCCTAAATGGATCAACTAGACACAAATACAAAGATCAAGGTTATAAATACAAATGGAAAGACAAAGATAAACTTAGAGGAAAAAATGACATAAACATGGTGAGTAAAGTTATTTATGCATGAAAACCAAGATAATCACAACCAGATATTAAGGGTATAAATATGTTTATCCCGCTATGCATGCCATTGTAGATGTAAAAAATAAGATAAAATACATGCTCAAAGGTCTGAATCTGCACACTCGAGATACACAATGCCAGAGTTTTGCTAGTAAAGTCTCTCACCTTTTTCGAATGATTCAAATGCAATATTTATAATTCCAGAGGAAGAGAAGGGAATGTGAGGAGAGAAGATATGTGGAAGAGAATAGAAGAACAAATTAATTCTCCCTTTTCCTTTGGATCCCACATGGAAAAAACCACTCTCTATTTGTCAGCATTAACAAAAACATTGAAGCTACTCATTGAATGTTGTGAAAATAGCTTGTTAGAGAAGGTGGAGGAGAGGGAAACAAATGAAATTTAAACCTACCCAATAACTTCTATTCATGCCTTTATTTCCCTACATGTTCCCCTTGTCTGCATGCTAAAATCTACCTCTATTCTTTGCATGATGGCCATCACTGTTTTGTTTTTCCATATTATTTTTTGTAGCTACTTACATGAGTTTTCATTAGAAATGAGGGCATTAGTATAATAAAGCATTGGCTTTAATTCTTATATCCTTTTGTCATTAGGGAGAATATTATAAAACGTTACTCTCATAATATTGTGAACTTTAATAAGTCTTTCGCATTATTCTCTCCTCAATAAGTATTGTCCACACCCTCGCTTACCTCTATTTCTACCTTTTGAAAGGTCGTCTCATGAAACTTTTTCACTTTTTGATACTTCTTGGTATTTACGAGTCTTTGGATTTTATATATTTTGAACATTAATGGAGTCACCACTTTATTAATTTCCCCCTTTTGTAAATATCATTCGTGGCTCTCAATGACATGTATCTCCCTATAAATCTAAATCACTCGCTTTTAGTTTGGTATTACCTCGGTATTGTTTTAATCACCTTTAACCCTTCATGATTTTGATTTATCGAGCGCCACCCTACCCTTGTTTATGGTTAATGATTATAGTTAAATCTCCAACCTACTCGCAAGAGTAATATTATTTAATAAGATTTATTAAAAGGCCCCTTTGTTGTAGTCAGCCTTCTTTTATGAACCCCAAATTTTGTTTAAATGATTTTAAATGAATTCGAACAATATTTCAAAAATAGAAGTTTTTTTTGTTTACTATAAGGGATAACTAGTAGCAACACAAGCACACAGAGATTACAAGACCAATAATAGAAAAGGGAGTAAAAAGACAAGGAACACGGGCCAAGAGGCCTAAAATGTTTTTTCTTTGTTTAATTAAAAAAGTGACAGAGTCACCTATACATATATTATCATAAGATATATTACGCATTATGAGTAAAATTCTATGATACAAAGTTTTTGGAGGTGAGAAGAACACCAAAGAAATGGAAACGATTGCAACATCGGACAAGAACTAACCAGAACCAAGGAGAAATAAAAACCACACCCATGATATTTACTTGGGGCATGAATCATGAATATTGGCAAAAAGTAGAGGCACAGGTCGAGGAATAGTAAACAATGATAGAGAAATAGATGGAGGCGAGGCGCTAGGTTGGGAGAATGGAGGCCGATGAATCGAATCAGTCCAAAGATCTCTTGTGCCTTAGTTGCCATCCCTACCGGTAATTGGAACTTGTGAGCCTAAAGTGCAGCTACGAGAGGATTTAAGAGAATCAGCCTAAGACCTTTTCTATAAGCACTGTATACACAAGCAACTGCCATAGAAGATTATAGCAAATGCAGGGGAAATAATCCCCCTATGGGAGCCTCACCATTGTGAATGTTATATCCATCCAGGGCTTCCTTCCACCAGTCTCGATTGAAGGACTGCTCAAGCACCATTGGAAATCTAATGGACACAACATAATATCATGGGTCCTACACCAAGGCCTACATATTTTTGATCTATAGGGCCAAAGGAGGTATTACAGGAAACAGAAACAAAAATACAAATTACCCTTAAACTAAATTTGATTTAGTCAAGTATCACGATACAAATAAATACTAGAACACTAACATTCCACGCGTAAGAGATAATAGAGACAAATTGGTTATTCAACTGTAATACTAGTGTAAAATTTGATCTTAGTCACATTGGAGTAACGAGGTGATGGAATAAGATCCTAACCTAGGACAACTCGACCTAGATCCCAACCGAAGGCTAGATGGAGACAAATAATTGTTTCAAATGTTGTTTGAAGATTCTAAGCATAACACAACATCACAACACATAAGAAATCGAGATGACTTAGTGTTTCAATCAAAGTAGGATGAATCATCTATAATCATTTTTGGTTTGCATAACTAGGTCATAAATATCCTAGAGAGTAAGTACTTAGACTTTCAAGTTAGTGACATCATACCTTTACTATTCAATTCCCAGTGCATGACTGCTTAACAAGTAGAAATTAATAGAACATCAAAAGAACCATAAATAAAAGAAATACATGTAACCCAGACCTTGCATGATTTTCTTCACAATGAATGCTACAAATATTGATACTTTATCGACAAGATATAGTCTTACATGAGTAGTGGTATATTTCTTGAACATCACTTAGGACCTCACAGATATACCATCAAACTAGAACATTATACCATCACTAAAGATAACATTGGATTCTAGTTGTCTTAAGGTTCGGTTACGTAGACTGTAACAATAGTTTAGTATTATTGAGCCTTCATAACAATTTAGCCTCACATGTTCACATCCGATACAATAGATGTGACTAGAAATTGGAAATTAACTATGCAAAATATTAACACTTATTAGTTACCCAAGACTTGTTAGCTACACCATCCTTTATAGGAGTAGGGTTTAAGTGAAAATCCCACTCTATCATACATAACCAAAATCAAAAGTATATCAAAATAGTTTGGAGTAAGCCTTAATAATGACTCAAGGTCCTAAGGAGTCTTCACGGTTAATTATTTACTGCAGCTTTAATATTATGTCTTCTAAGGACATTCAACACAGTATGAGCTCCTAAGAATGGACCTTTATCTTAGTCACCTAATACAAGTTTCTATAACCTAGATAATATGTTTCTTATGATCAATTTATGCATCATTCTAAACCAAACCCTCAATCACGGTCATACTCATAAGGGAATTAGTAACACTTTGAGGTTGAAGGGAAGCACGCGTTTTTACCCTCAAAGATTACTCAAATATTGAACTCTACTAATCTTAATTTATTGAATAGAATACGATATATCATTAGATCAGATCCTTGAGTCTCCTTAATAGTTAATATTTGGTAGGACATCCACATAAAGGAAAAGTTTATTATTAGAAATGATAGATCTATAGGTGTGTGTTGATGGTGAGAAGAGATCGGTTTACCTATTGTATTGAGAAGTTCCTCTTTCCAAATATCTCATAGAGAAACAGTTACAACATGGGCATATATTAAGAAATGGGGAAAGTGCCCAAGAAACAAGAAATAAAACAGCATCTACATAAGAATCCCTATTTGGCTCTAGTCAAGTGACTTTACTCAAAGTTTGAGTTCCATTTGGTAGTAGGGAACATTAGTAGCTATAAATAGATATGAATTTGTTTGAAATAAATTCAGTGCCTTTTATAAATTTTATTTTGAACAACAGAGCATGGGATACGTCTTTCTTATCACTTTTTTTTTTCTTAATACTTGTTTTCCCTCCAAACTTTAGACTTAGGAACTATAGTCCACTAGATGATATCAGTTGAACTAATCTCAAATCTTATTATTTACGATGGGTTTCAACCATGGAAATTTAGCCTTATGTATTCATAATTTATGTTTTAGAATTTAGACTTTTAGCAAACTCAAATTTTCTTGACACTATAATCTGCATGACTAACATCAACTAAGTCACACAACTTTGAAACAAAACACGACTTTTGAACAACACCAAGATACATAAAATTAACCCCTAGCAAAGTTAGCATGATCATAGAAAACAACACACAAAGTGTCAAATAACCTGATTGTTCAAAACTTATGTTTTGAAAGTTTTAGTGTCCTGTAGCCTCCCATGAGAGCACCACCAAACATATACAATGTGATTCCACATTCCTAGACTTGCACAAGAAATATACTTCTATATATGTAGAATTCATCCAAGGATAAGATAAATAAAGTCAACGATGTGATCATAAGTACCAGATCAACAATGTCTATCATAACTAACAAATGTTCGGCGATAATCATCAATGTTTAACTTACAAAGAAAATAAAGATAGTCCAGAATTGCGGATTTGACACAACTTTCTAGACACCGTCTGCTAGAGAGTCATGCACTGGGGTAATTACTTCCTACTCTCCGACACCATCGTTAGGAAGAATCCTTGTGGCCAACTTGTGTTCTCGTGTAGTAGACTCATGGCATCTCATGGATGAAGCAGTTCACATGACATCACACTCATCACACAATTCCTTATGACTTTGAGTATTATAGATAAGTATCTCTCTAGAGTATCAAGGTTCATTTCTTTGTTTGATTGTTCTTTATATTAATGAATTAGTTCTTTCCAACTGCTCTTTCCTCCTTTGCATTTAGATCATGTTGCGTATTTATAAGGATGTTCCTTTGTTCTCAACTTTTGGTTCTTATATTGTACCTTTTTTAGTCACATGGTCCATTCTTGTCCTTTGATGGACAATAATATATCGATTGAATTAATGGTGGACACCATAAATTTCTGGTGATACAACTTTGTGATACATATCAAATGTAAATCTTTTTCATAGAAAAGTATATAACACAAACATTATATAATATTATAATAAATGATAAACCTATACCAATGCATCTCATCATACATAAATCTATAGATATTTATTGCAAAGAAAGAGTTCGCATAGATAAGGTGAAAGGACCAATATGTCTAAATGGCATAAGGAGACTTATGTAATTTATATGTACCACAAGGCATCAAGCCATATGATACGTAAATATAATGTTAATGGCTTTAGAATAATAAAGTTTACATAGATAAGCTGAAAGCCAACATGGAATAGGGGGCAACTAGTTTTATTTACTAGGACAATTTCACATGCTAACATAATATTTCCTTCACAACGAGAAAAGTTACATATATAAGATGAAAGTGGCCATGAAATAGGAGGACACTTATTTTATTTGCTAGGAAAGGATTGTGCAATATAATTATGATCAATCTAGGGCTCGTGTGCATAAATGCCGAAGCGGTTCAAGTAATCTCCGGCACGTCCATAGAAGCCAACAATTTTTCCCTTGGAACTTGATTTAAAATAATCTCCATACTGAGAGCCATAAGGACCATATTTTTTCTTATTGGTCGTGAATGTCAAAGATGTGATTAACTTAATATCTCTGTAGTTCCCAACATGTCCTTCAATTCTTGTCAGGTGTTCATCTTCCTTCAAGTTGATCTGCAGTTTAAATAACAATTCAAATATAATAAACATGCCTGCTTGAATCTCAAGCTAAAACAATAAATATATATTATGAATATTTCATATTAAAAGGACCCAAAGATTTTCAAATAAAAAATAAATTGAAGTAAAACAAAATTACAAATTTTATAAAAAATAATATTATTGTTCATAACCCCCTAATTTTGTTTATGTACATATATGTTTAAACTAATGCAATAAGAAAAAGTATTCCATTAACAAATTTTAATAAATTCAATATAACTTATGTATTTAATACCAGAGTGGCACTGCCTCCGTTGCCTCCATGCTGAGGTGCGCTGATAACATAATCTTCTTTTTCACCCTTAAGACGATATTCAACCTGAATGGCATCGATAATATCTCCATGTCTTACTGTGATACTCTTGATACTGGAGTATGTACCATCCGTCCAACCAGATCCATCCTCACCACCCCACGGTCCCTCCACAGTGTAAAACGAATGTGCCTGAAAAAGAGTAAAAGAATAAACAATATATCGTGAAATCGAAGAAGAATAGATAATTTGGTGAAACGCAAGAAAGGGAGGGAAGGCCAATAACCAACCATTCTATACGGCTGATATTTTCTCGGCTTCAAACTAAAACGCGACTTGTATTGCAATTGCAAATTCGTAGTGCTGTAATAAGTTAATAATAACCCAACCAAAGATTTGATTTATTTATAGCAGAGCGTGTAGGAGGAGGAGTACAGCTGTTCAAAAAGGAACTCTATAACTAAACGGTGAAAGGGTTGCGTAAAGATGCCTCTAAACCCACGTAATGATTATCCAATTGTGTCTGATGATTATCCAATATATACACCACAAGTTTTGTCAGTGGCTGAAATATTCAAACGTTACGGTGATGATTATTTCTGTATCCCTATCATGTGCATTAATGGATCTAGAACAAAAATGCGTCCTTGTTCATCACCGCATTCATTTCATTTCAAGATGAAGTGCATAACTCTAGTAAGGAAGGACAAAAGTTGTGCAAGTTAATACTGGCAACCAAGATCACGTACCCTAACGGAGGATGGACATGTTTTTCAAACCGGTAAAACTCTCTGATACAGTTCTATTTTAGTGTTGACAGTTCATCGGTTGCCTGCCTAATCTCGCTGTTCTATCATTGGTGACCACCTATACATTGCCCACTCAAGCCGTATAAAGCGTGTGTGTTGCCACCAGGGTGAAATAATCAAACCTTGTAGTGCATAGGTTACACTATGCATTTAATCCCCATCTATTGACCTCTGTGTGCTTCCACCACACTGTTGGATGGGTTCATAGTTGAATGAGCCTTTTGCATGTCCTTTTGTTATATATCTGAGCTGCCCATTGGTTATAGGTTTTTGAGTTCTTAAGTTGTTTAGTCATAGTCCTTTGATAGTTAGCAACTGACCCGCAACCTTCCAGGCGTCCGCTTGGCGGGGTAAGGTACATAAGCCTATTCGCCAATGGTATTCCAAGGTGGGACCACTATGTTTATTGAATGAGAGCTTAAGGCATGGTGCACTCTCTAACCCTAGGCTACGTGTTGTGCTGCCAATGGTTGTATTGAAATGGGTAAAGCGAAATGCCTTGTACCTTTCCTCCGTGCTGATCTCCAAGTTGTTGGATCTCATTAGCTTATATTGAGTTTTCTCCTCGAATGTTGCATTTTAATAGTCAACATTTACAGGTGAAGGTAAATGCAAGCTTTGTCGAGTCCACCTAGACTAGTGTGTTAGTGTTCATAGCTCAAATATGTATGTGGATGTTTATATGGACTAATAACAAGGACTTATTAAATTGTGACATGTGTGCAATAGCGATGTGAATTCTATAGGTCCATCACATCATAAGGAATTAACACATACTCAACAAACATAGGATATAGTGTTCATTTTGATTTAAACTTGCGAGGAGATCCTTAGTCTTCGTTTAATGCCTAAATCTGTTCTCCTTGCCTTATTCCCCTACACAATATATTCTAGTGGCGTGTTGACATGTATCACTCATTTATTGTTGGATCTCGTTCCCTTACATTATGCCAAGCAGTCGAATGAGTGCATGACTTAGTAAAATGACTTGGTGCCAATGCCATGCACTTTGTCTTAGCCTACTTTGTCTCCACAAGGCTAAATGCTTCATAAAAATGGAGAACCATGAGTCCCATAACAAATGGAAAATTGAAAGGGCGGTAGGACTTGTTAGGCAACATGCTGCAAAGTTTAGTCTTATTTTATTTTGACAATGCATGGAGGAAAATAGAGGTCTAAGGACAGTGCAAAACATGGTTTTCTAAGTAATTTTGCTTAAAAAATGAATGTGCTTACCTACTCAAAAATTAAAATAGAAACTACTACAAAAAAAAAAGAAAATCTTGCATTTATTCATCATTTAAAAATTGAATGATTTCTACAGTTCTCCCTTAGTAAGAGTCTGGAAAAATATTTTTGATAAAATTTAAATTTAAATTTAAGCATGGGTTTCTACTTGTAATGATGAAACTAGCATGTACCCATGCTAGTTCCCATTTAGTTTTATGCATACCTTCATCTGAGTGTCTTAATGTAGTAACATATTGAAAATGACTTACTTTTGTGTTAGACTTGGCTCACAATCCAACCCCTACTCATCTCTACTTATGATGCAGGAGCATCTTGAATCACCCAAAACAATGATAATTTTATTTTCCGTTCTTTTCAATTTTGGTGTTTACGGATACCCATTTGCTTGAATTATGAATCAGAACCTTCAAAATTTCCAAAAAGGCTAAGAACACAAGAACTTACTATTTTTAGTAACCCTATATCAAAGAAGTGGTTGAGGCAAAAATTTTTCCCCAAAGATTTGAAATAGTCAAATAAACATTCTTGGTAAATTTCAGCACAAGATCATGTCTCGATTTCAAGATATTAAAGTTGTTTTCGAGGTTCATCGAAAAAGTTTCGGAATCAATTTTGAGGCACTTAGAGGTTTTGTAACGTCCTAAAATTTGGCCGAAAATCAAGCGTCACGGGACATTTTGTGGACCCTCAGTTTTCCGTAAGCTTACCAACGCATCAAACAATTCGTCAATCGGACACCCGGTTCAAAAGTTATGTCTCCCGGAAGTTGGGCTACCTAGTTTCTTAATTTTAAAATTTTGAAAATTATTTCTTGGGTGGGAGAAAAGGGACAGTTGGGTTCATTTTGGCGCCCAAGTGGGACTTACACATTGCAAAGAAAGCTGACATTGGGGAAATTACAGTAAGTGGTGTTGATGCCTATTTATAGCCTATTTTTAATAGTTCCAGAGGCAGTGGGAGGGAGGGAAGTTATTGCAAGTCATGTCCATGCCAATGTAGAGGTCAAAAGATATCAAGAGATAGCACCAGAAGGGTCCGTAAGTCACATATTTTTATTGTCAAAAAACTCCTATTTCTATAATAGGAGGGCATATGACCCTAGAAATTGTATTTCAGATTTGTAGGGCTCTTTTACATGCTAGGTTAATGAAGAAATGATGAAATAGTTTGAAGGTTGCTTAACCAATCTTTCTTGAGATCTTGTTCGGGTGTCTATTTGAAATATATAAATTGTTGTTATATGTGTTTTGGGTGGAGACCACCTTCATCAAGGCTAACCCACCTTCATCAACTTCACCCTCATTTGTATTGGTTTATATACATTCATTCCCACCTCAATATCATTGCTCTATCCCTTCAAGTGAGATCATTTGTATTGGAAAGGGGATTTATTTAAAGACATTCATTGGGCACATGATAATTGCAAATAAAAAGAAAGGATCGTGAAAGAAAAATAAGACTAATTAGAGCACACTTCGACTCTAAAGGGGAATAATGTGATCGAATTTGCATCATCAATATAAAGATTAAAAAAATTGATAAGATAAGGTGGTGTACATCGTAAGTTTTCAGAGATGCAAATTTGTAGGTACATAAAAATGGGAAGTAAAAGTGGATATTTTCCTTAGAAAAGTATGAAAAAAATACTTAGATGTTATAATCTATGATAATCAAGGTTATAGCCATGCATGTCATCAAACATAATTCTATACAAGTTTGTTGTAAAGGAAAACTTCACATAGATAAAATGAAATTGTGAATGTGTTTAGATGGCACGAGGAAACTTATTTGATTTATATATACCACAAGGTTCTATGCCATATGATGTGATAGTTCATAATATTGGGTTAATAATAAGAAAGCTTACATAGACAAGATTAAAGTGACCATCTAGAATAGGGGAGACTTATTTTATTTACTAGGATAAGTTCATGTGCTAACGTAATATTCCTTGAATATAACAATATAGCTTTCATAGATAAGGGGAGAGTGGCCATGAAATAGGGAGACACTTGTTTTATTTGCTAAGAAAAGACCATGTGCTATAGATATGACTAGTTTAGGATTCATGTGCATAAATATCAAGTGGTCTAGGTAATCTCAAGTGTGTATATTGAAGCCAATAATTGACATATAATTTTAAGATTTTTGTGACTTACTTGCGAGTTGATGCCATGATATTATGGGTATCTCTAATGATATTGCAATGCATAAAATTATTCTATTGCCTCGTGTTTAACCAGTTTTTAAAAAACTTAGAAAGATGCATCCAAAGGTCACTTTAACGGGTAAAGACAAGATTGAAAAGAGGTTGAAAGTAGTATTTATTACACAAATTGATTATTCTCCATTCATTTATAGTACGATTCCTATGGAAAAACCTAATAGATGTGTTTACATATTTATTAACTTTCAAAAAGTAAAAAACACATCACCTAAGGATGGCTTCCCATTGCCTAATATTCATACGATTTTAGATCCTATTGTAGGGCATGAGATACTATCATTTATGGTTGGATTTTCTAGTTATTATCAAATTCTTCTCAGCCACAAAGATTAACACAAGACTACTTTTTCCACTCCATGGCTACACTTTCTTATGGTTTCATGTCTTTTGGATTGAAAACTTGTTTGGATATCCCATACAATTAAGATCAAATAGAGTGATTAAATTGCAAAAATAACACAATGCTCAAAAACTAGTTGTAACTATGATTGTATTGATGAAAAGTATCAAGGGCCTTGTTGGTGATTGTTTTGATGCAATCATAACAATAAGTTAAAATTCACATATAATGAACTGAAACTATACTTGAAAGATAAGAAGGAATCGTTTAAGATTCACTTAATCCCAAGTCTACAATGGTCATGTTGGTCAAATTCAATTGGTCAATGTGAAGCTGTAATGTTCAAGGGGCCTTACGTAGTTTAGGGTTTCCTTTTGGTTTACTAGACTCAAACTATGCAAAAAGATCATGAGATATGTCAATACTTTTTCATTCCTTTGCATAAAAGTGTTACTGTGCTGCAAAGCTTTAGATGGTTGTCTTGAATTATTGCAGCCTTCCTCTTTATATATTTATGAAAACTTGTCTACTTTTAACTCTGTTGTTCATGCTTCTTCAAATATGAGACAAATTTCCTTCAAATTTCTATGTTTTAAGCTAAATATTTCAGATGGGTTGGAAAAAGTTAGAAAGATCTAATCTAAACCTCATTTACTCTACCGAAGGATCTAATTGTTCTATTATGCACTATATAAATCATACAACAATTTGATCAAATCCACAGTAAAAACCTTAAATGTAAGTTCTGAGCATTTTCACAAACATACATTTAAAATTGCAAGCTCTCAAAGAAAATATTTCAAAACACAAAGAAGAGCAGGACAACACTTAGAAGATAGATGCAGAACTCTAGATTCTATTGTATTAGAAACAAACAGTCATACATGATTTACAATGTTGGAATGACTCTTAACTTCATTGATCAAACTACAAAGAATTTACAAGCTTTATAGATACAATAAGAAAGCCAGATGTTCCACGCACTCCTTACTGCAGACATAGGCGACCTCCTTCTTCTACTTCTAAACTAAAAGGTCCCTCTATTCTAAATGTTACTTCTACAAATCTCTGCTACTACAAATCTCTATGTAGCCCCTGTGTGTGTATTACAATGTATTAAGGCATAATATATAGACTTTCTGATTGTCCTCAATACAGCCCAAAACCCTAGTGGTTGAGTAATGGTTCAAACCCTAGGTTATAGCATTGAATGCAGGTGAACCAATTTCCCAAAAATATCTCTAAATATGTGTCAAATCTAGGTGAAAATATGCCCCTTTTTGAAACCCTAGTAGTTTAGAAGTAAATTCTGCAACCTACTGTCATTATGTTTTATCTGCATTTTGGCTCTTCTCATTGATGTCCCTTGACTTTCTACACTTCATCCTTATCTTCTCTTTGCTTCTGAAATCTGATCTTCTTCTCGGACGTCACTGCCATTAAGTTTTAGCTTCTTCCTCAGCTACAAACTTGCAAAAATAGACCAGCAATAAGTACCATTGATTATTGAATAACCTTTTTCGAAACACCTATTAGATCCAAGTGGGGCTGAGCAAAAATCACGACTATCGGTTCAAAATCTGCAAAAAACATGTTCATACTGCACATATTGTGTCAAAACATACTGGGTCAACCATCGCAGACTAGAAACAATGCAAATGCAGGGTCAAAGTCTGTCGAAAATACCCTAAAAATCCTATTGCTAAATGCCTGTTACCTATCGGTGCCAAAAAACCATCATCGGCGGGCCCTAAAGATCGCCCACCGACCTCCTATGTCTGGCCGAAAAATGGCCCCTTTATCTGCCTTTTATTAGAAATGGTGCCCTCAAAAAGAGACACGTGGCGCGTTCTGCACGAGGGGCTTATGAAACTGTTGCTTTGTGCGGAAGGTGACACGTGGCGCACTCCATGCTTTCGTTTGAAACTATTTCGAAACTTATTGAAACTCTTTAGACTCATGCGAAAAAAGACACGTGTGGTCCTCCGTGCAATTGCTAGGGGCTACTGAGAAACATGCGGAAGCTCTCCCGAAACCATTTGAAACTATCGCAGAAAGTGACACTTGTCACTCTCTGTGTGACTGTTGCGACCCTTAGACACTTTTTGAAACTTTTGAAACTGTTGGCGGAAGGCGCCACATGGCGTCTTCCGCGTAGACGCTTGAAACTTAAGGGGCTTGGTGGGTCATACATCAGAGGGTGACACTTGTCACACTCCGTGGGGCCTTGGAAACCTTTTGAAACTCTACGTTGGGTCTTGCGGAGAGTGACACTTGTCACACTCCGCAGGGCTTTGGAAACCCTTTGAAACTGCTGTGAAACCATTTGAAACCGTCGTGGAAGGCGCCACGTGGCGTCTTCCGAGCAACCTTTGAAACACTTTAAGAAACTTTTGGAGACTATGGCGGAAGGCGCCACGTGGTGTCTTCCGCGCAACCATTGAAACTGTTAGAAACTTTTAGGGGCTCTGCAGAGAGTGACAAGTGGCACGCTCCGCGCTACTGTTGCAACTTTAAGGGACTATTGCGGAAGGTGCCATGTGGCGTCTTCCACACAACATTGAAACTGTTAAGAAACTTTAGTGGCCCACAGATGGTTTTAAGTCTTTAAAGGGGGCCGCTGCGGAAGGCGACAAGTGGCGTGCTCCGCGTGACCCTGGAAACTTTTTAGAAACAATAAGAAACTACTCGGGGTTCAACGTTGGTCATTTGCAACACTATGAGACTCATGCGGAGTGTGACACTTGGTGCGCTCTGTGTAGCCATTTGAAACATTTAGGAACATTTAACGAAACATTTGAAACCTTGCACTATTTAAACCTTATAGTGCATTTTACCAAAATGGGCATAAGTTGCAAAATATGACAAATTTTTAGGTGATTCTAAATGCAACCCTAGCTCATTTTTTACAAGGAATCCAACCATACCATGCACTGGCACTCAAAATGCATTTTCTCACTAATTTTATCAAGGTTTGCAAATTTCACTCTCTTTTCCCTTACCACCAAGGACAGACCCACAAAAAATAGAAGCAAAAAGAAAAGCCACAGCAGGGGTCCCCATTTTTCTAAGGAGTAAAATGGGGCGTGTTGTGAACAACTAGCCACCAAACAAAACAACCAAATTCAAGGCATCTAAGAAAACTAAGTGAAATAAATGCATAACTTCCGACTATCCATCTTGTAAATTATTATTCAACTTGAGACCTAAGGCATTCAATAAGGGTGCATGAATTTTTATTTTTAGTTTAATTGTGTGCACGTGATTAATAAGCCTTATCTTGAAGATCGGTTGAACAAACCAGTGACTGATATTAGCCTACATAGGTGAGGATATTCCCTCATAGCTGACCGGATAGAGCCTTGCTACCAGTGAGCATCTATAGCCCCGGCAAGGTTATCGTTACAATTCTCCTAAGTAGAGCCCCACTGCCAGCGAGCGTCTATAGCCCCGGTAGAGTTACTTAGATGGCTTAATCTAGATTTTCAGTATAATCCACTTTATTTATTTTTTATTTTTTTATTTTCTGATTTTGAAAGAGATTTCACAAGATATAGCAATTTGTAGCTTCGTGATGCAAGGAGTGGACACTTGCTGAAATTAAGCTAAGAATTGTAATGGTACCAAGGGTGACCTCTGATTTTTCACCTAATATCTACACTGGTAGATTCAACAAACCCAAGGATTTTAGGTGTGTCATCATGAGAAACTTGCCTCGAATCCTCAATCACATTTGTTGAATACGAAATTTTAGAAGATAAATAACTCTCTACATTCATGACAGTCACAAAAAGTTATGTATAAGTTGCAAATGATTAACTTGAATATCCTAAATTTATAGTGTTTTGGATGGTCGCTAGTTTGCTCCTTAATACTCTATAGTAGAATAAAGATCCCTACTGAGGAGACAACAAACAAACCACTAAACAAGTTGTACAAGAAAAACAAAAGATAGAAAACAAAGCAAAAGGAGACTATATAAATAGAAAGAAACAGAAACAAAACTATACAAACAGCTAACCTACAAAGGGAAACAACAGAAAAAGAAAACAACAAAAAGAAGAAAACAACAAAAGAAAAGAAAGGAAACAAAACAACTACCCTACCAAACTATATACAAGCCTCTACAAGGCAAACAAAACCCAAGGAAAGACCCCAAAACACCGCTACTTGTGTATTTCCTTAGATTGTGCAGGAGCATCAAGGTATTAGTTATGGTTCTTAACTTAGCAAATTTATCTTTAAATTCTGAAAAAAAAATCTTGTATTCTAAATTCATTGTGTTTATCAGAATAGCTCTCAACTATCAGCAATTGGGGTAGCCCATTAGGTTCATGACTAATCCATATGCATGTCCTTGCTCTTAAATTTCCATAATCAAAGCAATATTTATCATTTTTTACTAAGGAAAGGAAAGAGACAACCTAATGTATTTTTAGCTCTGTAGGACATTTTTGTTCATTGATAGTTGGTCCTCCTTTTAACCTTGTACTTTCATTATTTGGCTCCATGTCTGGTCTTACTTTTTCAAATTGAAAGATGAATGACTCAAGATGTATCATTTCTTCATCTTTATCCATCTTTGTCTCTTCATTCTGTACGTTTAGTTTATCCTCAAATTCAGCACACCTCCCTATGTTCTTATTAGTTTCATGCACATCAGCACTTAAATGAGTATCTTTATCATCATAAGCTGATATACAGAAATTAATCATTTCTAAATCACTTGAAAGTAAAGGTGGGACAACATTTTTAGATTGACAGGAATACTCCCCTGTTTCATTTTCAACATGGCATGGGGGTGATGTCTAACTATGCACAGCAACTCCAAAATCTTCTGTATTTTCAATTTTTAAGAATTGGTCATCATATGACTCGCTTTTATCATCCAGCGTGGAGTCTGATTCTATTAACCTGCAACAATCTTGAACTTGATCATTCAATTTAAAGAAGTCAGTCATAACACTAGGATTTACTTTCTTTTCTATGACTTCATTAGTTGCTATAGTGGGAACTTCATCAGTTTTAGTGCACTTTAATTTTGCCAATGCTTGTTTAGATTTCTTTGCTAAATCATTTTCGTTAAAACTTTTCAGGTCAGATCCAGAGATTTCCTCTTGACAAATATTCCTTAGTAATTCCATATATTTATCAAATGTATCAAGATGAACCTCACTTTCCTTTTCCTTTACATTAAATCCTCTTTGCTTATTATCTAGAAAAGGGACATGAGTTGTGATTTCCTCTCTGTATTTTTTTTGGATATTTATACTGTTCACTAACTTTAATCGCAGCTGGACCTTGACAAAAAGACAGATTATTTGTCCTACCATCACATAATTCCAGCAAAGAGATCTTACTATCCTTTATTTCTAGCATTGGTTCCATCTTTGTATTCTCTGCACATTTAATGACCGTTGATGCTGTATCCTCTTGTTGCTCCATGATCTCCTCATTTTCCTACCAACTTTTAGCCTTATACACATCTGAGAGAGAGATTAGTCCTTTTAAATATAAATCTAACCTTGTAAGAAAAGCCAAACAATTAATTTCATTGTGCTCCGTGGACCTATATATCCTACACCTTCCAAATAAGCCATAGCTAGATAAATTTTTTGGATAAAGCTGTCTATTTAAAGTTCCCTGAAATAAAGGAATGTCAACTTGAAAACTGTCCCCATATTGACAATGGGACCTTCTTTTCACCCTTTTAGGCTTTTCAAATTTTATGAGATCTGGCATATCTCAGAGTATAGCATTTAAACTCGGAATTTTAACCCTAAACCAAATCAGGCCCTCCTTCTAGTGCCAGAAAACTGTTGGTGATTGTTTTGATGCAATCATAACAATACGTTAAAATTCACATATAATGAACTGAAACTATACTTGAAAGATAAGAAGGAATCGTTTAAGATTCACTTAATCCCAAGTCTACAATGGTCCTGTTGGTCAAATTCAGTTGGTCAATGTAAAGTTGTAATATTCAAGGGGCCTTACATAGTTTAGGGTTTCCTTTTGGTTTATTGGACTCAAACTATGCAAAAAGATCATGAGATATGTCAATACTTTTTCATTCCTTTGCATAAAAGTGTTACTTTGCTGCAAAGCTTTAGATGGTTGTCTTGAATTATTGCAGCGTTCCTCTTTATATATTTATGAAAACTTGTGTACTTTTAACTCTGTTGTTCATGCTTCTTCAAATATGAGACAAATTTCCTTCAAATTTCTACATTTTAAGCTAAATATTTTAGATGGGTTGGGAAAAGTTAGAAAGATCTAATCTAAACATCATTTACTCTACCGAAGGATCTAATTGTTCTGTTATGCACTATATAAATCATACAGCAATTTAATCAAATCCACAGTAAAAACCTTAAATGTAAGTTCTGAGCATTTTCACAAACATACATTTAAAATTGCAAGCTCTCAAAGAAAATATTTTAAAACACAAAGAAGAGCAGAAGAACACTTAGAAGATAGATGCATAACTCCAGATTCTATTGTATTAGAAACAAATAGTCATACATGATTTACAATGTTGGAATGACTCTTAGTTGCATTGATCAAACTACAGAGAACTTACAAGCTTTACAGATACAATAAGGAAGCCAGATGTTCCATGCACTCCTTACTGCAGACACAGGTGACCTTCTTCTTCTACTGCTAAACTAAAAGGTCCCTCTATTCTAAATGTTACTTCTACAAATCTCTGCTGCTACAAATCTCTATGTAGCCCCTGTGTGTGTATTACAATGTATTAAGGCACAATATATAGACTTTATGATTGTCCTCAATAGAGCCCAAAACCCTAGTGGTTGAGCAATGGTTCAAACCCTAGGTTACAGCATTGAATGCAGGTGAACCAATTTCCCAAAAATATCTCTAAATATGTGTCAAATCTGGGCAAAAATATGCCCCTTTTTGAAACCCTAGTAGTTCAGAAGTAAATTCTGCAACCTACTGTCATTATGTTTTATCTGCATTTTGGGTCTTCTCATTGATGTCCCTTGACTTTCAGCACTTCATCCTTATCTTCTCTTTGCTTCTGAAATCTGATCTTCTTCTCGGACGTCACTACCATTAAGTTTCAGCTTCTTCCTCAGCTGCAAACCTGCAAAAATAGACCAGCAATAAGTACCATTGATTATTAAATAACCTTTTTTGAAACACCTGTTAGATCCAAGTGGGGTTGGGCAGAAATTGCGACTATCAGGTCAAAATCTGCAAAAAATACGTTCATACTACGCATACTATGTCAAAACTTACCGGGTCAACCATCGCAGACCAGAAATGATGCAAATGCAAGGTCAATGTGTGTCGAAAAAACCTTAAAAATCCTATCGCTAAAAGCCTGTTGCCTATCGGCGCCAAAAAACCATCATCGGCGGGCCCTAAAGATCGCCCACCGACCTCTTGTGTCTGGCCAAAAAATGGCCCCTTTATCTGCCTTTTATTAGAAACGGTGCCCTCAGAGAGACACACGTGGCATGTTCCGCGTGAGGGGCTTATGAAACTATTGCTTTGTGCGGAAGGCGACACATGGCGCGCTCCGCGCTTCTATTTGAAACTATTTCGAAACTTATTGAAACTCTTTAGACTCATGTGGAAAAAGACACGTGTCATCCTCTGCACAGTTGCTAGGGGCTACTGACAAACATGTGGAAGCTCTCCCGAAACCATTTGAAACTATCGCGGAAAGTGACACTTGTCACTCTCCACGCGACTGTTGCGACCCTTAGACACTTTTTGAAACTTTTGAAACTGTTGGTAGAAGGCACCACGTGGCGTCTTCTGCGCAGCCGCTTGAAACTTAACGGGCTCGGTGGGTCATACATCGGAGGGTGACACTTGTCACACTCTGCAGGGCCTTGGAAACCTTTTGAAACTCTATGTTGGGTCTTGCAGAGAGTGATACTTGTCACACTTCACGGGGCTCTGGAAACCCTTTGAAATTGCTGCAAAACCTTTTGAAACTGTCGCAGAAGGCGCCACGTGGCGTCTTCTGCACAACCTTTGAAACACTTTAAGAAACTTTTGGAGACTATGGCGGAAGGCGCCACATGGCGTCTTCCGCACAACCATTGAAACTATTAGAAACTTTTAGGGGCTCTGCGAAGAGTGACAAGTGGCACGCTCCACGCTGCTGTTGCAACTTTAAGGGACTATTGTGGAAGGTGCCACGTGGCGTCTTCCACACAAAATTGAAACTGTTAAGAAACTTTAGTGGCCCGCAGATGGTTTTAAGTCTTTAAAGGGGGCAGCTACGGAAGGCAACAAGTGGAGCGCTTTGCGTGATCCTGGAAACTTTTTAGAAACAATAAGAAACTACTCGGGGTTCAACGTTGGTCATTTGCAATGCTATGAGACTCACGCAGAGTGTGACACTTGGTGTGCTCCACGTAGCCGTTTGAAACATTTAGGAACATTTAACGAAACATTTGAAACCTTGCACTATTTAAACCCTATAGTGCATTTTACCAAAATGGGCATAACTTGCAAAATATGGCAAATTTTCAGGTGATTCTAAAAGCAACCCTGGCTCATTTTTGACAAGGAATCCAACCATACCATGCACTAGCACTCAAAATGCATTTTCTCACTAATTTTCTCAAGGTTTGCAAATTTCACTCTCTTTTCCCTTACCACCAAGGACAGACCCACAAAAAATAGAAGCAAAAAGAAAAGCCACAGCAGGGGTCCCCATTTTGCTAACGAGTAAAATGGGGCATGTTGTGAACATCACAACAGGCCTCTTCATGGGAGAAACATCCTTGCAAGAGAAAATATCTCTTACAAAATGTGATTCCAACATCATAATTACTTTATTACAACATCAATATATTCTCCTCACAAAGGGTGAGCTAAAAGGTACTCTTGATGTTTAGATTAACACTCTTGTGGAAACTCCCGCACATGTGAACACCTAGTATGGGAATCCTCCAAACATGGGATGCAGTATGTAGGACAACCTTTGGGATTGAGAAGTTGGATATTCATAGGATTTCCAATGAGCTCTTTTGATGCACTTGTATGGAAAAGGGAGAAGGAAGAACTAAAAATGTAAACCTATTTTAATAAGGTGATGTGCAGAACACGACCTTTCTATTTGTGTTGGGCAAACTACAGAGCTTTTAATAGACGATGGGGCAAAAAGACACAACCAGAAAAATGAAGGGCACAAGCTTTGCATGTTGAATGATTTTCAAAATGTTATAGGTGGCCTAAATGGATCAACTAGACACAAATACAAAGATCAAGGTTATAAATACAAATGGAAAGACAAAGATAAACTTAGAGGAAAAAATGACATAAACATGGTGAGTAAAGCTATTTATTCATGAAAACCAAGATAATCACAACTAGATATTAAGGGTATAAATATGTTTATCCCGCTATACATGCCATTGTAGATGTAAAAAATAAGATAAAATACATGCTTAAAGGTCTGAATCTGCACACTCGAGATACACAATGCCAGAGTTTTGCTAGTAAAGTCTCTCACCTTTTTCGAATGATTCAAATGCAATATTTATAATTCCAGAGGAAGAGAAGGGAATGTGAGGAGAGAAGATATGTGGAAGAGAATAGAAGAACAAATTAATTCTCCCTTTTCCTTTGGATCCCACATGGAAAAAACCACTCTCTATTTGTCAGCATTAACAAAAACATTGAAGCTACTCATTGAATGTTGTGAAAATAGCTTGTTAGAGAAGGTGGACGAGAGGGAAATAAATGAAATTTAAACCTACCCAATAACTTCTATTCATGCCTTTATTTCCCTACATATTCCCCTTGTCTGCATGCTAAAATCTACCTCTATTCTTTGCATGATGGCCATCACTGTTTTGTTTTTCCATATTATTTTTTGTAGCTACTTACATGAGTTTTCATTAGAAATGAGGGCATTAGTATAATAAAGCCTTGGCTTTAATTCTTATGTCCTTATGTCATTAGGGAGAATATTATAAAAACGTTACTCTCATAATATTGTGAACTTTAATAAGTCTTTCGCATTATTCTCTCCTTAATAAGTATTGTCCACACCCTCACTTACCTCTATTTCTACCTTTTGAAAGGTCGTCTCATGAAACTTTTTCACTTTTTGATACTTCTTGGTATTTATGAGTCTTTGGATTTTATATATTTTGAACATTAATGGAGTCACCACTTTATTAATTTCCCCCTTTTATAAATATCATTCGTGGCTCTCAATGACATGTATCTCCCTATAAATCTAAATCACTCGCTTTTAGTTTGGTATTACCTTGGTATTGTTTTAATCACCTTTAACCCTTCATGATTTTGATTTATCGAGCACCACCCTACTCTTGTTTATGGTTAATGATTATAATTAAATCTCCATTCTACTCGCAAGAGTAATATTATTTAATAAGATTTATTAAAAGGCCCCTTTGTTGTAGTCAGCCTTCTTTTATGAACCCCAAATTTTGTTTAAATGATTTTAAATGAATTCAAACAATATTTCAAAAATAGAAGTTTTTTTTGTTTACTATAAGGGATAACTCGTAGCAACACAAACACAGAGATTACAAGACCAATAATAGAAAAGGGAGTAAAAACACAACGAACACGGGCCAAGAGGCCTAAAATGTTTTTTCTTTGTTTAATTAAAAAAGTGATAGAGTCACCTATACATATATTATCATAAGATATATTACGCATTATGAGTAAAATTCTATGATACAAAGTTTTTGGAGGTGAGAAGAACACCAAAGAAATGGAAACGATTGCAGCATCGGACAAGAACTAACCAAAACCAAGGAGAAACAAAAACCACACCCATGATATTTACTTGGGGCATGAATCATGAATATTGGCAAAAAGTAGAGGCACATGTCGAGGAATAGTAAACAATGATAGAGAAACAGATGGAGGCGAGGCGCCAGGTCGGGAGAATGGAGGCCGATGAATCGAATCGGTCCAAAGATCTCTCGTGCCTTAGTTGCCATCCCTACCGGTAATTGGAACTTGTGAGCCTAAAGCGCAGCTTTGAGAGGATTGAAGAGAATCAACCTAAGACCTTTTTTATAAGCACTGTATACACAAGCAACTGCCGGAGAAGATTACAGCAAATGCATGGGAAATAATCCCCCCATGGGAGCCTCACCACTATGAATGTTATATCCATCCAGGGCTTCCTTCCACCAGTCTGGATTGAAGGACTGCTCAAGCACCATTGGAAATCTAATGGACACAACATAATATCATGGGTCCTACACCAAGGCCTACATATTTTTTATCTCTAGGGCCAAAGGAGGTATTACAAGAAACAGAAACAAAAATACAAATTTCCCTTAAACTAAATTTTATTTAGTCAAGTATCATGATACAAATAAATACTAGAACACCAACATTCCACGCACAAGAGATAATAGAGACAAATTGGTTATTCAACTGTAATACTAGTGTAAAATTTGATCTTAGTCACATTGGAGTAATGAGGTGTTGGAATAAGATCCTAACTTAGGACAACTCAACCTAGATCCCAACCGAAGGCTAGATGGAGGCAAATAATTGTTTCATATGTTGTTTGAAGATTCTAAGCATAACACAACATCACAACACATAAGAAATTGAGATGACTTAGTGTTTCAATCAAAGTAGGATGAATCATCTATAATCTTTTTTGGTTTGTATAACTAGGTCATAAATATCCCAGAGAGTAAGTACTTAGACTTTCAAGTTAGTGACATCATACCTTTACTATTCAATTCCCAGTGCATGACTGCTTAACAAGTAGAAATTAATAGAACATCAAAAGAACCATAAATAAAAGAAATACATGTAACCCAGACCTTGCATGATTTTCTTCACAATGAATGCTACAAATATTGATAGTTTATCGACAAGATATAGTCTTACATGAGTAGTGGTATATTTCTTGAACATCACTTAGGACCTCATAGATATACCATCACTAAAGATAACATTGGATTCTCGTTGTCTTAAGGTTCGGTTACGTAGACTGTAACAATAGTTTAGTATTATTGAGCCTTCATAACAATTTAGCCTCACATGTTCACATCCAATACAATAGATGTGACTAGAAATTGGAAATTAACTATGCAAAATATTAACAGTTATTAGTTACCCAAGACTTTTTATCTACACCATCCTTTATAGGAGTAGGGTTTAAGTGAAAATCCCACTCTATCATACATAACCAAAATCAAAAGTATATCAAAACAGTTTGGAGTAAGCCCTAATAATGACTCAAGGTCCTAAGGAGTCTTCACGGTTAATTATTTACTGCAGCTTTAATATTATGTCCTCTAAGGACATTCAACACAGTATGAGCTCTTAAGAATGGACCTTTATCTTAGTCACCTAATACAAGTTTCTATAACCTAGATAATATGTTTCTTACGATCAATTTATGCATCATTCTAAACCAAACCCTCAATCATGGTCATACTCATAAGGGAATTAGTAACACTTTGAGGTTGAAGGGAAGCACACGTTTTTACCCCAAAGATTACTCAAATATTAAACTCTGCTAATCTTAATTTATTGAATAGAATACACTATATCGTTAGATCAGATCCTCGAGTCTCCTTACTAGTTAATATTTGGTAGGACATCCACATAAAGGAAAAGTTTATTATTAGAAATGATAGATCTATAGGTGTGTGTTGATGGTGAGAAGAGATCGGTTTACCTATTGTATTGAGAAGTTCCTCTTTCCAAATATCTCATAGAGAAACAGTTACAACATGGGCATATATTAAGAAATGGGGAAAGTGCCCAAGAAACAAGAAATAAAACAATATCTACATAAGAATCCCTATTTGGCTCTAGTCAAGTGACTTTACTCAAAGTTTGAGTTCCATTTGGTAGTAGGGAATATTAGTAGCTATAAATAGATATGAATTTGTTTGAAATAAATTCAGTGCCTTTTATAAATTTTATTTTGAACAACAGAGCATGGGATATGTCTTTCTTATCCTTTTTTTTTTCCTTAATACTTGTTTTCCCTCCAAGCTTTAGACTTAGGAACTATAGTCCACTAGATGATATTAGTTGAACTAATCTCAAATCTTATTATTTACGATGGGTTTCAACCATGGAAATTTAGCCTTATGTATTCATAATTTATGTTTTAGAATTTAGACTTTTAGCAAACTCAAATTTTCTTGACACTATAATCCGCATGACTAACATCAACTAAGTCACACAACTTTGAAACAAAACACGACTTTTGAACAACACCAAGATACATAAAATTAACCCCTAGCAAAGTCAGCATGATCATAGAAAACAACACACAAAGTGTCAAATAACCTGATTGTTCAAAACTTATGTTTTGAAAGTTTTAGTGCCCTGTAGCCTCCCATGAGAGCACCACCAAACTTATACAATGTGATTCCACATTCCTAGACTTGCACAAGAAATATACTTCTATATACGTAGAATACATCCAAGGATAAGATAAATAAATTCAACGATGTCATCATAAGTACCAGATCAACAATGTCTATCATAACTAACAAATGTTCGGCGATAATCATCAATGTTTAACTTACAAAGAAAATAAAGATAGTCCAGAATTGCGGATTTGACACAACTTTCTAGACACCGTCTGCTAGAGAGTCATGCACTGGGGTAATTACTTCCTACTCTCCGACACCATCGTTAGGAAGAATCCTTGTGGCCAACTTGTGTTCTCGTGTAGTAGACTCGTGGCATCTCATGGATGAAGCAGTTCACATGACATCACACTCATCACACAATTCCTTATGCTTTGAGTATTATAGATAAGTATCTCTCTAGAGTATCAAGGTTCATTTCTTTGTTTGATTGTTCTTTATATTAATGAATTAGTTCTTTCCAACTGCTCTTTCCTCCTTTGCATTTAGATCATGTTGCATATTTATAAGGATGTTCCTTTGTTCTCAACTTTTGGTTCTTATATTGTACCTTTTTTAGTCACATGGTCCATTCTTGTCCTTTGATGGACAATAATATATCGATTGAATTAATGGTGGACATCATAAATTTCTGGTGATACAACTTTGTGATACATATCAAATGTAAATCTTTTTCATAGAAAAGTATATAACACAAACATTATATAATATTATAATAAATGATAAACCTATACCAATGCATCTCATCATACATAAATCTATAGATATTTATTGAAAGGACCAATATGTCTAAATGGCATAAGGAGACTTATGTAATTTATATGTACCACAAGGCATCAAGCAATATGATACGTAAATATAATGTTAATGGCTTTAGAATAATAAAGTTTACATAGATAAGCTGAAAGCCACCATGGAATAGGGGGCAACTTGTTTTATTTACTAGGACAATTTCACATGCTAACATAATATTTCCTTCACAACAAGAAAAGTTACATATATAAGATGAAAGTGGCCATGAAATAGGAGGACACTTATTTTATTTGCTAGGAAAGGATTGTGCACTATAATTATGATCAATCTAGGGCTCGTGTGCATAAATACCGAAGCGGTTCAAGTAATCTCCGGCACGTCCATAGAAGCCAACAATTTTTCCCTTGGAACTTGATTTAAAATAATCTCCATACTGAGAGCCATAAGGACCATATTTTTTCTTATTGGTCGTGAATGTCAAAGATGTGATTAACTTAATATCTCTGTAGTTCCCAACATGTCCTTCAATTCTTGTCAGGTGTTCATCTTCCTTCAAGTTGATCTGCAGTTTAAATAACAATTCAAATATAATAAACATGCCTGCTTGAATCTCAAGCTAAAACAATAAATATATATTATGAATATTTCATATTAAAAGGACCCAAAGATTTTCAAATAAAAAATAAATTGAAGTAAAACAAAATTACAAATTTTATAAAAAATAATATTATTGTTCATAACCCCCTAATTTTGTTTATGTACATATATGTTTAAACTAATGCAATAAGAAAAAGTATTCCATTAACAAATTTTAATAAATTCAATATAACTTATGTATTTAATACCAGAGTGGCACTGCCTCCGTTGCCTCCATGCTGAGGTGCGCTGATAACATAATCTTCTTTTTCACCCTTAAGACGATATTCAACCTGAATGGCATCGATAATATCTCCATGTCTTACTGTGATACTCTTGATACTGGAGTATGTACCATCCGTCCAACCAGATCCATCCTCACCACCCCACGGTCCCTCCACAGTGTAAAACGAATGTGCCTGAAAAAGAGTAAAAGAATAAACAATATATCGTGAAATCGAAGAAGAATAGATAATTTGGTGAAACGCAAGAAAGGGAGGGAAGGCCAATAACCAACCATTCTATACGGCTGATATTTTCTCGGCTTCAAACTAAAACGCGACTTGTATTGCAATTGCAAATTCGTAGTGCTGTAATAAGTTAATAATAACCCAACCAAAGATTTGATTTATTTATAGCAGAGCGTGTAGGAGGAGGAATAAAGCTGTTCAAAAAGGAACTCTATAACTAAACGGTGAAAGGGTTGCGTAAAGATGCCTCTAAACCCACGTAATGATTATCCAATTGTGTCTGATGATTATCCAATATATACACCACAAGTTTTGTCAATGGCTGAAATACTCAAACGTTACGGTGATGATTATTTCTGTATCCGTATCATGTGCATTAATGGATCTAGAACTAAAAAGCGTCCTTGTTCATCATCGCATTCATTTCATTTCAAGATGAAGTGCATAACTCTACTAAAGAAGGACAAAAGTTGTGCAAGTTAAAACTGGCAACCGAGATCACGTACCCTAACGGAGGATGAACATGTCCTTCAAACCGGTAAAACTCTCTGATACAGTTCTATTTTAGTGTTGACAGTTCATCGGTTGCCTGCCTAATCTCGCTGTTCTATCATTGGTGACCACCTATACATTGCCCACTCAAGCCCTATAAAGCGTGTGTGTTGCCACCGGGGTGAAATAATCAAACCTTGTAGTGCATAGGTTACACTATGCATTTAATCCCCATCTATTGACCTCTGTGTGCTTCCACCACACTGTTGGATGGGTTCATAGTTGAATGAGCCTTTTGCATGTCCTTTTGTTATATATCTGAGCTGCCCATTGGTTATATGTTTTTGAGTTCTTAAGTTGTTTAGTCATAGTCCTTTGATAGTTAGCAACTGACCCGCAACCTTCTAGGCGTCCGCTTGGCGGGGTAAGGTACATAAGCCTATTCGCCAATGGTATTCCAAGGTGGGACCACTATGTTTATTGAATGAGAGCTTAAGGCATGGTGCACTCTCTAACCCTAGGCTACGTGTTGTGCTGCCAATGGTTGTATTGAAATGGGTAAAGCGAAATGCCTTGTACCTTTCCTCCATGCTGATCTCCAAGTTGTTGGATCTCATCAGCTTATATTGAGTTTTCTCCTCGAATGTTGCATTTTAATAGTCAACATTTACAGGTGAAGGTAAATGCAAGCTTTGTCGAGTCCACCTGGACTAGTGTGTTAGTGTTCATAGCTCAAATATGTATGTGGGTGTTTATATAGACTAATAACAAGGACTTATTAAATTGCGACATGTGTGCAATAGCGATGTGAATTCTATAGGTCCATCACATCATAAGGAATTAACACATACTCAACAAACATAGGATATAGCGTTCATTTTGATTTAAACTTGCGAGGAGATCCTTAGTCTTCGTTTAATGCCTAAATCTGTTCTCCTTGCCTTATTCCCCTACACAATATATTCTAGTGACGTGTTGACATGTATCACTCATTTATTGTTGGATCTCGTTCCCTTACATTATGCCAAGCAGTCGAATGAGTGCATGACTTAGTAAAATGACTTGGTGCCAAATGCCATGCACTTTGTCTTAGCCTACTTTGTCTCCACAAGGCTAAATGCTTCATAAAAATGGAGAACCATGAGTCCCATGACAAGTGGAAAATTGAAAGGGCGGTAGGAATTGTTAGGCAACATGCTGCAAAGTTTAGTCTTATTTTATTTTAACAATGCATGGAGGCAAATAGAGGTCCAAGGACAGTGCAAAACATGGTTTTCTAAGTAATTTTGCTTAAAAAATGAATGTGTTAACCTACTCAAACATTAAAATAGAAACTATTACAAAAACAAGAAAATCTTGGATTTATTCATCATTTAAAAATTGAATGATTTCTACAGTTCTCCCTTAGTAAGAGTCTGGAAAAATATTTTTGATAAAATTTAAATTTAAATTTAAGCATGGGTTTCTACTTGTAATGATGAAACTAGCATGTACCCATGCTAGTTCCCATTTAGTTTTATGCCTACCTTCATCTGAGTGTCTTAATGTAGTAACATATTGAAAATGACTTACTTTCGTGTTAGACTTGGCTCACAATCCAACCCCTACTCATCTCTACTTATGATGCAGGAGCATCTTGAATCACCCAAAACAATGATAATATTATTTTCTGTTCTTTTCAATTTTGGTGTTTACGGATACCCATTTGCTTGAATTATGAATCAGAACCTTCAAAATTTCCAAAAAGGCTAAGAACACAAGAACTTACTATTTTTAGTAACCCTATATCTGAGAAGCGGTTGAGGCCAAAATTTTCCCCAAAGATTTGAAATACTCAAATAAACATTCTTGGTAAATTTCAGCCCAAGATCATGTCTGGATTTCAAGATATTTTATTGTAAGAAAACTCCTATTTCTCTAATAAGAGGGCATATGACCCTAGAAATTGTATTTCAAATTTGTAGGGCTCTTTTACATGCAAGGTTAGTGAAGAAATGATGAAATAGTTTGTAGGTTGCTTAACCAATCGTTCTTGAGATCTTGTTCGGGTGTCTATTTGAAATATATAAATTGTTGTTATATGTGTTTTGGGTGGAGTCCACCTTCATCAAGGCTAACCCACCTTCATCAACTTCACCCTCATTTGTATTGGTTTATATACATTCATTCCCACCTCAATATCATTGCTCTATCACTTTAAGTGAGATCATTTGTATTGGAAGGGGGATTTATTTAAAGGCATTCATTGGGCACTTAATAATTGCAAATAAAAAGAAAGGATCATGAAAGAAAAATAAGACTAATTAGAGCACACTTCAACTCTAAAGGGGAATAACGTGATCAAATTTGCATCATAAATATATAGATTAAAAAAATGATAGGATAAGGTGGTGTACATCGTAAGTTTTCGGAGATGCAAATTTGTAGTTACATAAAAATGGGAAGTAAAAGTGGATATTTTCCTTAGAAAAGTATGAAAAAAATACTTAGACATTATAATCTACGATAATCAAGGTTATAGCAATGCATGCCATCAAACATAATTCTATACAAGTTTATTGTAAAGGAAAATTTTATATAGATAATATGAAATTGTGAATGTGTTTAGATGGCACAAGGAAACTTATTTGATTTATATATATCACAAGGTTCTATGCCATAAAGTTCATAATATTGGGTTAATAATAAGAAAGTTTACATAGACAAGATTAAAGTGACCATCTAGAATAGGGGAGACTTGTTTTATTTACTAGGATAAGTTCATGTGCTAATGTAATATTCCTTGAATATAACAATATAGCTTTCATAGATAAGGGGAGAGTGACCATGAAATAGGGAGACACTTGTTTTATAATCATTTTTGGTTTGTATAACTAGGTCATAAATATCCCAGAGAGTAAGTACTTAGACTTTCAAGTTAGTGACATCATACCTTTACTATTCAATTCCCAGTGCATGACTGCTTAACAAGTAGAAATTAATAGAACATCAAAAGAACCATAAATAAAAGAAATACATGTAACCCAGACCTTGCATGATTTTCTTCGCAATGAATGCTACAAATATTGATGCTTTATCAACAAGATATAGTCTTACATGAGTAGTGGTATATTTCTTGAACATCACTTAGGACCTCACAGATATACCATCAAACTACAACATTATACCATCACTAAAGATAACATTGGATTCTCGTTGTCTTAAGGTTCGGTTATGTAGACTGTAACAATAGTTTAATATTATTGAGCCTTCATAACAATTTAGCCTCACATGTTCACATCCAATACAATATATGGGACTAGAAATTGGAAATTAACTATGCAAAATATTAACACTTATTAGTTACCCAAGACTTGTTAGTTACACCATTCTTTATAGGAGTAGGGTTTAAGTGAAAATCCCACTCTATCATACATAACCAAAATCAAAAGTATATCACAACAATTTGGAGTAAGCCTTAATAATGACTCAATGTCCTAAGGAGTCTTCACGGTTAATTATTTACTGCAGCTTTAATATTATGTCTTCTAAGGACCTTCAACACAGTATGAGCTCTTAAGAATGGACCGTTATCTTAGTCACCTAATACAAGTTTCTATAACCTAGATAATATGTTTCTTATGATCAATTTATTCATCATTCTAAACTAAACCCTCAATCATGGTCATACTTATAGGGGAATTAGTAACACTTTGAGGTTGAAACGAAGCACGCGTTTTTACCCTCAAAGATTACTCAAATATTGAACTCTACTAATCTTTATTTAGTGAATAGAATACACTATATCATTAGATCAGATCCCCGAGTCTCCTTAATAGTTAATATTTGGTAGGACTTCAACATAAAGGAAAAGTTTATTCTTAGAAATGATAGATCTATACTTGTGTGTTGATGGTAAGAAGAGATCGGTTTACCTATTGTATTGAGAAGTTCCTCTTTCCAGATATCTCATAAAGAAACAGTTACAACATGGGCATTTATTAAGAAATGGGGAAAGTGCCCAAAAAACAAGGAATAAAACAACATCTACATAAGAATCCCTATTTGGCTCTAGTCAAGTGACTTTACTCAAAGTTTGAGTTCCAGTTGGTATGCTGAGAGGTGTTATACAGTCACAGCAGATGTGTGTACACTTTTATGATCCTGATTTAAATTGACGTCTACTAACTTAATTTAAACTATATCAAATGAATTTGTCGTCCCACACAATTACCGCCGTGCAAGTGTAAATTTCTGTATTTTATATTTTTATCTGTTTTCTTTCAACTGTTGGTCATAACTATCAATTAAAAAAAAAGTACTTACAGTAGGCTGCAAATTGCTCTATTTATGATTTTGCAACAAAATGTATTAAGAAAAATAACTCTGAATTAAACGAGAAAGGTTGGTGCTCTATAATCCTCTAGTTGGTTACAAGAGAATTTTGAATGGAGGTCTATATTTTTATTTTATTTCTTTCTTTTTTAAACGTTCGCAAAATTATAGTAGGGCATTTAAAAAGAGTGGATAAAATGTTGGGACATTGAAGTTAGATATTAATAGTCTTTGTTTAGCGTAGCATGCTTACATGCTTGCCAAATGTTCCTTCACCTCCCATTTTCCAGCTTGCACAATGATAGTGGCGTAGTGGGTACTTATGGTTTGTGAGGATGTGAAAAATCTCCATTATGGCAATTCCTACTTTACAGTTTGAAGTTGCAGTTGTGAGGTGAGTGTGAACAGAAAGTTAAAGAATTGCCTTTGCCTTCTATTTCTGCGAGAATCGATTACAGGAGGATATTTGCGGAGTAGACTGTAGTTGAAGGTAATAGTTTATTCAGCTTTCATCATTTATGCCTAGCTGATTTCCTTGTTCCTGTGTTGTTCTTCTATATTCAGTAAAATATTTTATGGTTTTTGTGCATAGTGTAGCTGACTTTAATAGAATCTAAATATCTAAACAACAATGATCCAAATGCTTGCAATTATACTTAATGGCTTATTTTCTTTAGAAAAGAAATTTCAATTTAATAAGAAGGCAGTAGTTATTCTCATCATGATTCATCACTGAGAGGCCTAAGAGTCTCTAGAATGAAGCATCCGTCCAAAGTGAAGAGCCACGCAAGGATTTCTTCCTCGCACTCTGTTTTTCCTTCATAGCTTAATGTAATTTTTGGAAACCAACTTAGGATTTTTTCCACTAGAAAGCGTGCATGATGCATGTTTTGTGGTAGCCATTTCACTGAAAATGATGATTAGATCCAAGGATGTAAATCAATGACCTATAAGAAAGGCACAACCTATATTTTATAAGGAAGGCATGGTTCCATAAGAATGGAACTCAAGTAAAAACAAGAGATATTGTGTGCATTCTCTGTCAGTAAATTGGTAATTGAAATTGTATTTGGTGGAGGATACTAGTAATTGTAGAGTAGTAGTAATGTGGGTGAAGTTGTAATGCTTACTTGTGTTATTTCTTGTATCCTTCATTTTGTTACTTGATTGAGCTTTGTATTAGCGCTTAATGCGGCAAGGTTATTAGATCAAAGGTGGGGAATGTTACATGCTAGCCAAATGTAGCTTCAAATTACAGGCAAACAAATATGTAGCCACAAATCGATGCATGAAATTTGGGTGTTCATCTTTGTCATTCTTGTATGCATGACACCTAATACTTGGAAAAATCTATACACATGGGCATATCTATTCAAGGGTAGATTCATAGTCTAATTTTAGTGTGTATAATAAAAAACCATCGTGCATATCCTCTATTGTCATTAGGATAGACCTCACAATATTTATCTACATACTATAAATCATTGTCAAAAGGCTAATCTACCACACCAGAGAAACTAGCTTCTGATGTTTCTAGAGACGTGCCTAGCTAATTTCCTTCTTGCAAACTTCTCGTTGCCCTTCAAAAAATATAACTCTACTTCTGAGATTCTTTGTTTTTGAAATTTCTGGGTGAGTATATTTTGGGGGTTGCTTCTCTGTTCGGTCCTGTAAAGAGAATTATTCTTCAAGTTGATCTTTTCTATAGGTTATTGGGTTTAAGTTCATCCTGAAACTGTCACAATACATTCCCATATATTTTAAGTATCATGTAATTATGTATATTTATTTTAATGTAGATACAGATACTCTACCCATCCTAGCATTATGCAGACTTCTCATTGCCCTTCAAAAAATATAACTCTACTTCTGAGCTTCTTTGTTTTTGAAATTTTTGGGGTTGTTTCTCGGTTCGGTCCTGTAAAGAGAATTACTCTTCAAGTTGAACTTTCGAATAGGTTAATAGGGTTTAAGTTCATCCTGAAACTACCACTATGCATTCCCATATATTTTAAGTCATTTGACAAATAGTTTATGTGTCTCTTCTGTGCTTGAACATTTAACTGCATGTGTATCTAGGCTTAGAGAACTTTATTTTGGTGAGAAAGGATCAACTGCCTATTTAAACTATCTATATATTCTTATAACTATAGAAATGTAATGATAATAAGCAAATCATTTAAAACTATAACACAAAATAATTCTTTTATGAGAGGATTATTAATGTTGTCCCTATACATCGATTGCACTAGCATGGTAATATTGGATGCTATTTTTTAATGTATTGAAAAGATATATAATATTTATCTAACACAGAATTAAATCAATACAAATTATATTTTTGTTTACTAGTTACGACTTACAAAATACAAATTCTGCATGTTCAAAATAGAAAATATTGTGTGATATTAAAATGTTCAAAATTTGTGAGGAGATGTTTCATGTAGCAGCATAATTGTTATAAGTTGTAAGGTACTTGTGCATAGGTAACATATATTCTTAATCTTCATTAATTTTGGAAATAAAACTTACGTGCAGCCTGGTTATTTTGAATCCTTGATACCTGATTGTGCTCCACAACTTCTAGATTCATTTGAAAGTATTCTTGCTGGTAAGATATTTGTAAAGTACTCATTCCATCACAAAAGTTACATGAAGTAAATAATCCACTTAATTACCACATCTCAAGTAAAAGATAAATCTCATAAATATGAATCTTGATAATAGTCAATAAATCTTACATAATCACGTGTTCAATCCATGTGATAGCACTATAAAAAGAATATACAAAGTTCAATAGGCTTTTATTCCATAATACATCCAATTACAAGTTACAATAATCATGTATAATAAATATAATAAATCAAACAAACTCTCCAGTCGTCAAGAACCTAAATGGTCCTCCTACGAGCTAATAGATGGGAACATGCCTCAGGCACTTTTCCACCCAACCATGATGTAATTATGCTTCCTCAGATCCCTTCATGACATGAAGGATACTCAACCCTACACGAAATGTCTAGCTACCTAGAAACAACTGGCAGGAGGGAACACCTAATGCAACCTAAAGTCTAATGTGCAATTCTAAATAATGAAATACAAATTGTCTCACAATAGGATGTGGCAGAGATATATATCAATAAAGTTTTTCTAGACAAATATTCATCTTTTTCAATAACTGCTCACTTAGATCTAAGCCTTAGAAAAATAGTTACCAGTTCAATTCCCAAAAAGAGGAAAAGCCATCTCTAATAATCCACATTCGACATCTTAGCTCAAAAGCCACCCCTATCACACATAATAGATAATATCCCATATTCTCCTAAACCATTCTAATCCCTTTCCCATTGTACAATCAACGGACATACATTTCAAGAAATAAAATCAATAATGATGTATGCCTACTCCACTCTCAAACAATGAGTTTTTATGCACAATCAATAGGAATACAATTCAATAGATGCTAGTAATATAAAAGATGGCATTTACATAGATATACAAATAGTAAGTATACTCAATGATTTTGAAGATTTAAGCTTGATCTATGAATTCATAATCAAATCAATAACACATGCTTTTGCCTAAATATAGTTTATTAATTCTTTTCTTTGCATCCAACGAGAGTGCACTTTTAAGCAATAATTCAATAAAAAGTTTCATTTATTCATTAACATACACATAAAAAACTATAACATTGATTATAATCCCTAACCTGTAGTTCTTTCCTTTCAATATCCACTAAGAAACTAGAGTTTAAAATTTTTCTACCTGAAGTTGGTTTTTATTTTCAATCATTTATGATAACAAGGATTTCAAATAGTGTGCATTATTTGCCTATATAATTTTATTTAATAGAATAATGGCATAGGTATATTAAAAAAAACATTATCTCTACTACAACAAAGAATTAATTTGCCATGAGGATTCAATAAGTAAGGCTACTAAAATACCATAAGGTCTGCTCATATATATATATATAATGCATCAGGGATTTATGTAAAATAGTGATAGGAATTTATGTAGATATGTATATATAATAATAACATCATATTTCTCTAATTAAACATCTTTCATAAATATCCCCTATGAATCTAAAATTAAGATTTTCAATCTGCAAGCAAGTTTTACAATCTCACTCAAAATAAGGTCGCAATAGGGATTTAAAAAAGAGATACTACTATTTAACAACTTCAATATTTCTAAAAGAACATTATTAAAAGCGAAGGATTAAGAAGAAATTTGATGAAATATATCCTAAATCTTCTTGGAGAACCCTACTGTCTGCTATAGGAATTAAGATTTAGTGATACAGGAAAACAAAAAAAAGTCTAATATAGGAACTATTACCAGTCTACTAAAGGAACACTAAGCTATTATAAAAAGACAACAAGCTGCTACAGGAACTACTAATCAGGCTATAGGAACTTCTAAGAAGTTTGTTACAATGATAAAAATAGGTAAAAAGATAGCTACATAATTTAAAGTTTGACAGTAGGTAAAAGATTAAAGTTTAATCTGCTATAGAATTTATCTTATCAAACTATAGGGACAATGATCAAGTTACAAGTAATTATAAATTAGGCTATAGGAAATATTGCTTATTTTGCAGGCTAAAGCTTTGCAAACCAATCAAAATATACTGGCCATCATGGCTTTCAAAGGTTGATCTTCAAAAAAAATGAAGAGAGCCAAAACAATAGGCATGAGCTTAATAAATTATAGAAACCAAGGGATAGGTTTTAACAGTCATAAAACTTATTATTTGGGCTATCATTAGTAGGTCGTCAAATAGAAAACAGGGTCAGAATTTTAATAGGTCATAGTCAACAAAGAGAGGCTGATTTGGGATGAGTTTAGGATTTTGGTGCCTATAGAAAATAGAGGTAAAAGATGGTTGGTGAGAGGGATGAGATCTAAGGGATGTCAAGCCAAAATAAAAGAGGCTAAATGCCCATAAACAAAAGGTAGATTCCAAATAGCAAGAAGGAAAAGAACGTAGACCGGATTTACTATGGTTTAATAGTCATATGCAACCATATTCTTTTGCAATTTAAAACAAAGAAAATACCGAGAATCTTAGTAGAGAAAGATGGTCAATTCTACCTTTGTTGCTTCCCTTCACTGTTGCCTTCTGTTGCTGGCTATAGAAATATAATGGTGTCCTTTTTGCTACTACCAAAACATGCTTTTCTCACACCCAAAATAAATCATGTCCACTTTTTGCTAAACTGCTCACTATCTACAGCGAATATCTTCAAATCCCTTCTAGGTTTTGTTCTCCCCTTTGCTAGGTTTCTAGAACAGTTTATAGTTTTAAATTCTGTTTAGAAATAACAATGTTATCGTTGTTTTACCATGACTGGTTTTCAAAAATGCCCCTCCTTTTTTCTTTTTATTCAAAACCTCCCTAATCTTGACGTCCAAAATTAGGTTTTTGTCCTCCTTTTTATAACTAATCAATACTTATGTTTTGAATGAGATTTGCCATAAAAAAAAGATCTCAAATTTCTTTTTAAATAGAATAAAATATTTTTATTTAAATTTCTATCACTTGCATGACAAGAACTATATATATATTTCTGTCATTTGTATGACAGTAAAATATTTTAATTCTTTTAATTAGATTTCTAAATATAATAACAATATAATCTATCTATTTTAAATAAAATATAATTGCTCAAATCAACAAGATGTATTTGCAATAATAATAATATATATCTATTTTTAATAAAGCATAATCACTTTTTAATCAAACAAGTACTATCTGCAAATTATATATATATATTGCAAATTAAACGTAATAGTTTAAAATCTAAAATAGATATTATTTTTTGAACAAAAATATTTATATAAATAGATAAATGCTTATCATTATTTTTTAACAATAATATTTATATAAATAGGTAAATGCTTATCATTATTTGTTATTAAAATAATATGAAATACACCAATTTAAATATAAATCAAAATAACATTAATATTTATAACTAATCATGCATTCGAAATGGACTTATTGTAACAATTAAAACACATATTTATCTACTCCCAAATCATCACGCATTTATCAACTAATTAATAATTCATAAAATGATCATTCAGAAAATATAATATACCATACGACTATGTGAGTGTGTGAGTGCATCAAGGTTATCAATCCCAAACAGTTCTTGCCAAGTGGCTAGAACATCTCTACCTCAGCCATGTTCTCATATTTGGCATTCCCCTGCACTCAGTCGCACTTAGATTTTCATTAATAGGTTAGTTACCCAAAATAATAGCTAAAGCAAAACAAAATATACATCCATAATATTTAATATTAAATCAACTTTCTAGTTCAGCAAATATAACATCACGATAATTACCTTCACACACATGGAATTTACTCAAAGAAAAAATATTCATAGTAAAATGTTCAAAGATCTAATTATAATAAAGTAAAAAAAAATGAGATGTGACAATATTATTATTGTTGTGCATTTTCTGAACACCATTTAAATTTTTTATGCATGTTATAATTTGTGGCAATTTCGGTTCTTTCCCTAATTTTTGTTGTTCATCAATAGGAATTCAGTTGGGTTTAGAGGCATCTTAGTTTCAATCAGATCGAGTCAATTGAGTTTCATTATGAAGTTTCAGGTCAAGGTTCAAAATAGACTGAATAAGATTCAAGCTCTATGAAATCAATGCATAAAAGTCACAAATCATTACAGCCTAATTTGTGGCATGGTGTTCAGCAACAGAGATGGCATGATGTAATAATTTATGGTGACTTTTCAAGGTCTAGTTGTGGCATTACCTCATTATGACTCAACACTAAACAAATCAAAAGTTCAACATCCAAACTCATGAGGTGCAGCTGTTATAAGTTCACATGGCTAATGAAACAAAGCCACATAAAATGGCGCCAGTATAAGCAAGCTCATGCTACCCATGAGCAAAGATGAAGTCACAGTTTCAACTCTCTTATGACTCAGCTTTTCAAAAACAAGAGTTCAACCTTGTCAATATGAAGACACTACATGGTGTAGTGCCATTGCCTATGGGAAAGATATGGCTTTCCTATCAGAAGCTTAGCCACATAAACATATTGTAAGCCAATCAAATGAAGCACATGCTACAATCAAGGGTTGGCACTGAATGTGAGATAGAGGTCACTGCCATATAAGAGACAATTTAGTCACTCAGCCATCAATATGAAACAAATCATTATCAAAGAGTCTCAAGGTAGAACCATGGCACTAGTCTATCATTAAAGTCAAGTGTTACTACCCAATCACGTCACCATTAGAATGAGCTAACAGTAGAAGGTGCGGTGTGCAGCCTATCAAGAGGGCGAGGGTCAAAGAACCAGTTAAAACAATTAAACTCAACCATTCCCTGTGGCATCGCCTATCAAAGTAAATGCACAACAAAGATTTAAAGTATAGAGCTACTATTAAATCCAAAGCAAGGGACCATGAGGGGATTCAACATAGCCTTATAAAAGGTGCAATCTAGCATTTAAAATACAAGCACAAGCTTGAATAATAAGTGCTTTGCATATGGCGCAGCCTCTATAGGCACTTAGCCATGTAATATAGGTATGACGTCAAGTGTAAAGTGAAGATGATCTATATTATTTGAAGGTTCTAGTAGCAATATGAAGACACACCAGAGGGCGCAGCATTATACAGCGGTGAGGCCATTCAAATGGTAACACAAACATGAATGAAGGCACAACATGTTTGAGGTGATGGAGTCTCAGCATATTCAAGCTCATGTTGCCAATGTATATTAGTGCAGCAAAGTGATGCATCAACATTAATGAGGGCACATTTATAAGTCAAAAGCAATGGCCACAATCAACTCTTGTGCAGGCTTACATGGATCGATGCATTCACAGCAATGAATCTAGCAGTGCTTGAGGATTCATCTAAAGCGGCCGAGAAGTTTGAAGACAATGGCACAACCACCTTGGAAAGAAAGAATCCTTAGCCATTACAAGCTATTGAATTGTAGAAATGATGGTGCGGCTATAAAAGAAGGCTCTATTAGTTTTATAGGAGCAACAGCACAATATATATATCAAAGCATATGATATGCAGCCTTTGAATCAAGGTGCAACGTAAGTTTCAAGGTGCCATTTATATCAAGTAAATCTCAGCTCGTGAAGTGAAGCCACAACACCCTTTGAAGGCATGGGCACTACTTTCATACAAAAAGGAAACTATAAGGCACAACAAAGATTCAAAATATAGCCAAACAGAGTCTTAGTCCGGCCTGTATTCAAAGTGCCACTCAATTCAAACACAAGGCTCAAGCTTAAGGTAAGAGAATAGCCTCTCTCAAAATAAAGGAAGACACTAGGAACGCAGTAAATGGAATAGAGGAAGTAGGGTTTTAAACTAAGACACAATCACCGTTCGATGCAGAAGAAAATCAATGGCTCACATAGCAGTGAAAAGAAGCACGCGTAGACTGCTAAGTAGCAACATCGCAAGGATTTGAGAGGAAGAGAGAAAGTTTTCTCCCAAACGAGCGAGAATGCAGCAAGTGGAGGCCGCGAAGCATAGAAAAATGTTTTATTTCATTTTATAAAATTCATCAAAAGAGGCAGAGTCACGTGAAGTTTTAAGCTAAGTCAATATTTTAATATAGAGTCATGCGGTGGGGCCCTCCTCTAAATAAGCCAAAAGCTTTATAAAATATAAAAGTCTTATGTAAGCTAAGAGTCACAAGGAAGTAAAAAAAAAATTAATAGGGTAGAGTCTTTTATTTTAAAGGAGACATGGTGGGACTCTAAGAAATAAAGTAAGAACTTTATTAAAAGACTCTCATATAATTTTTATATGATTCATGGGGAAAGAAAAGATGTAGCTCTAAAATAAATAAATATCTACTTTATTTTCACGGCAAGCTACAACAAGTAAAAGCAAATGAGTGGGAGTTTGAGTTTTCCATGTAGGTCAGAGGCAAATGTATTTTTCCAGCTCAAGGGATAAAATAGAAAGAAGAGTTTAACTGGGAGTTTCAGTTACTAGATCCAAAATCAATGGGATTTCAGTTGGAGATATTTCCTGGGTAGTTGGAGAAGAACTTCAGAGGATTTTTTAATTTTAGTTTTAAATACAGAGATCCAGGCCACCAGGGAAAAAAGGATGATCAACAAGTTTCTTAGTAGCAAGTTAGAGATATTTTTGTGCCTCAGCAGGGGCTTCTTATGAAGGATTCAAATATTGTATATTGTGCAATATTGCCTCTGTATTTTTGTTCTCCATAAAACAATGAAGAGAAAGTGATTCTTTATGCAAATATGAACTTGTCTTTGATTCTTCCTTTTTCTTTCTTTTTGTTCTTAGCCTCTGATAAATATGTTTCATATGCTAGGTTATTAAGCATGCATTATGCTCTTTAGTTTTACCAATGAATCTATTAGGGTTTGATCATTGTACTTGTGTAAATTTACACACCATTTCGAAACTTAGATGCATTGCAGTTTGGCAGAGATTCTTATTTTTCAAGAGGTTCGGTTTCTTTTGTTCAGAAAGAGGATGTATATTGTCTTGTTTCAAGGTTCAAAGCCACAGCCTTTAGTCTCCAAGTGCAGTCCAATTCAAGGTGCATGTATACATCTAGGACACCACCATTCAAACACGGTGCACAACCTATAGGTTTCGAAGCTTGACCTATCTAATATGAAGTGTTACCTTTCCAAAACAAGCATAGCTATGAAGAGTGGCCCACTGACATTTAGTCTCAAGAGCATCATATTCCATGAAACCATTACCTATAATATTCATGGTGTTAGTTTAAAAAAGAAGAAGGTAGCATCAGGAAAACAAGTGCATGGCCTATCCAGAAAGCCAACTCTGCCAACATGATGATTACACTACCTTGAATTATAGAAGTCACACAAAGCTTTGGGCTTTAAACCATTAAATGGACAAGCATATTTAGGTATGCCATAGCAATGGTATTTCAAGGCTCAACAAAATACAAGTCATGGTATTATAAAGTGGGCACATAGCACTAAAGGGACAAAGTCACATTATATATGGCGTGGGAAATACAAAGCCATGGTAAGTAACATAAGGCGAGTCCATAGGAAGCATGGCTCAGTCTCTGAAGAAATAAAGTGTACATCATAAATGGTGCTTCATAGAAGCTCTAAGGCATAGATTTAGAGGGTTAGCCTACAAAGAAGATCAACCTATTGTATGGCGAAGCCTCATAAAGGCAAAGCATAGTCTAGTATATGATCCATGGTCTCTTATTGCATTGGCAAAACTCTCAATGCTAAGCACATAGAATCCATTACCAGAATTAACATGACACCGATGATTTAAAAAATGAAGAGGGCAACATGACATTTGTGGTTGGGGCTCAATGCAGCCATAGGAGGATGTTCATGTTGGTTGCTTAGCGTAGAGAGTGGGCTCAACCTAGGAAAAGGGTGAGATAGTCTCTCTAAGAATCACAGGCACTCAATGATATTGAGGGATACAAAGTAATAAAGAAGCTCAACCATTATGATGGTGAAGGCAATGGGTCCTGGTTAGAAGGAGGTGCCACCAGATTTAGAGGGTCAGCCTCTAGCAAATAAAGTAGTTGCTACCCTACACAAGAATGCAATCAAAGTCAAGGCCTACCATAGTAGATACTTGCAACCATTTCATGGTACACAAAGGTTATTCAAACCAAATATAAAAAAGGTGAATACTTTAAAAAGGGAATCTTAGCATATGCAAAAGCCAGCAAGGAGTAGCTAGCTAATATGAAGAATGAAGCAATATAGGCTTTCAACCAAGGCATTGCCGATCTAAAATGAGGGTGTCATATCAAAAGCAAGATGTTTATGAAACAAAATGTCATCAGCATCAAGTAAAGGAGAAGAGGCTCGGCCTATGTAAATATAGGCGCTGCAGTAAATATGACGCAGTCCAATATAAGGGTGCATCCTTTAAAGTTGAAGTCACACCAATCGTAAGATAGGAAGGCATGGTTCATAGATAATGGCACGGCCTTGACAGAGAAGGTACGCAGCCATAAAAAGTCTTCATAGCAAAGATTGAAGCGGCTAGACAAGTAACAAGACAAAGCCACAATCTCAATGAAGAATATGGTGTGAGTTCAACACTAAGACACCATGGAAGGCACAATCCATTTAATATGGAAGGCGGCTATTATCAAATCTGAAGGAGCATGGCGCAGATTTGAAGATAAACCATATGATTTGAAGAGCAGCCTATGTATGTCAAAGACCATCTATTAAAGGAAGTTTCAAAGCGAACCAGTCTAAAGAATATGTATAGCCACTCCATAGACAGAGCATAAGTCACTATTTAGCTCTATAGGTTAGAATGGTAAGGCTCGCTGCCAATAAAATTATGGCGTTGTCCTGGCAAAATTAATGATGAGCAAGCTATAAGGATGGCGCAATGGAAATACAAATGTGGCACTAGTTTATTTTAAATGTAGGCACCATAATCCTGGAATGATGCACTCTAGTGTATTATTATGAAGACTCATATGAAGGCACTAAGCATAGCCATGAACAATGGCACTAAACTAAAGACACAAAAACCCTAGTTTCTATGCATACAAAGAAACACTCAGGCACAGTCGATGGAAAGAAGATCCAATGGCTCAGATAATTAATAGAAGCAGCTCAAAAATAAGGCAGAGGCTTCCAGATGTAAACTACGCAAGTTTGAGGGGCACAAAGGAAATTCTTCTCCTAAACAAGCCTAGGAGTACCACGTGGAGGTTGCGGAAGGAAGATAAAACAATGGTTTTATTTTCTTATCAAACTCATAAAAGGAAAATGAGTCATGTAAAGAAAAGGCTGAGACTTCATTAATATTGAGTCATTATTTCTAAGTGGTGGGCCCTCTCCATAAAGCTAAATGCTTTATTTAATAAATGCATGAGAGTCTCATTTTCAGCTAAAGCCTACGAGGAGTGTTCAAATAAGTTTTAAATAAATGATAGAGTCTATTTTAATGAGACACAATGGTACCCAAGTTAATAAAGCCAAACTTTATTAAAAATGAAGACTCTCATGTGACTTGCATGAGAAGATAAGAATATGCTGCCCTAAATAAACCGAAGTTTTATTTTTCACGAAACTATAGTAAGGAGAATGAGTGGAAGCTTTATTTTTGGCAAAGGGAAGCTGCGGGTATGGAGAGAAAAATAGAAAGAACTAGTTCTCATGGCATTAATAGCAAGATACAGTTGCTAGAGATGATATCAGAGCCAAATTTTGTAGGTTTTCAGTTGCAGATTTTCTAGGCAGTTACAAGATATTTTTCTTTGGTTTTTGGCTTATAAATACACAGATCTAGGATCGAAAAAGAGAGTTCTACATGGAGACACATAAAGATTTTTAGCAGCAGCAAAGATATTTTTCTTGCTTCAGTATGCTTCTAAGGAAAATGTAACATTTTATTTTGTGCAGATATTTTGCCTCTATAATTTGTTCCCATCCAAATAATGAAAAGAAGTGATGCTTTGTGCAGATATGAGTCTATTTTCTACTCTATTTCTCTTTCTTTCTATTTCTAGGCCTCTGATAAATTTGAGTTATAGATTGGGTTATTGATCATACATTTATGCTCTTTGGTTTTCCAGTAAATTTAAAAAGATTTAATCACTGTGCTACTGGTTAGGTTTTAAATCCAGTGCATTGCCTTAGCAATTTAGGCATTTATTTTTGCAATCTTGTTTCTTCTTCCCTTTGCTAAACCCCCATAAAAAGGAAGAGCCAGCTTCTATAAAATCTAGAGCTCACTTCAAGGATCAATCCCACATTTCTGAAGTTTCCCATGTTGGTGATGGATTAAACCTACAAATTTACACATCAACAATTTTTGGCATGCCCTGTGGGACTAGAATCAAAGACTTGGGTCTTTGTTTTCTTGAATCTTTTCCATATATTTTGTGGTTTTGGTGGAAAATCACAAAACATACTTGCTCATGGGAGCATGAATCTTCCACCTAGTGACTCTTTCTCTGATCTTTTCTTCTGCAAACCATGGCAGCCCCAGGTATCTATGTGCATCTAAACATTCCTACAAGAAACTTGCCTTTTGTGACTTGGGATTCAAGTCCTCTTGTTCTTCAGCAGTAGGGTCAGGTTCCTGACATAGCATGGAAAGCATTGCCTCATTTTCTTAGGGATGGAACAATTTGTCCTATAGATCACATTCAAGATGTGGAAAATTTAGGGACCATCCACTACATCACGGCTGAAAATTATGCCCTTATGTTGCTTGCATCTTCCCTCAAAGGAAAAGCAAGGGAATGGTATAGAAGCTTACAACCTAGTTCAATCACTGGATGGGATTAGCTATAAGGACTCATCTAGAATGAGTTCAAATAGAGGATAAATGTTAGCTCACTTACCCAGAATCTCATCACCATCAAGAGACATCCTGTAGAGAGCATGTGTGATTTCAATTCAAGATTTGATAAGGTATGGAATAAATTCTTAGTTGATGTTAGGCCATCTCTAGTTTTTGCATTCTTGTATTATTTAAAGGGTCTAGACCCTAAAATCTCTGTGATGATCCAAGCCTTAGGAGGTGAAACCCTACCCCAATCATATAATCTTGCCATTAGGGCTAAAAATAACATCATAGAGGCTGGTAGATTGCCCTCTCTACCCTTAAAACCATTGATGCCTTATGCAAACATCCCATCTTAGGCTCTTTCTTGTAGTCAAATGCATACTTATTCTAATCCACCCACCCTCCCTACTAATTTGCCAAATCATAAGGAGATGTTGGAGATAAAAGAAATCCTAAAATCTTTCACTCATGAGCTAAATGAGTTGAAAGATCAAGCCATGTGTTATGATGATCCAAATATCATGTATCCAAGTCTGTATGAACAACAATATGAATACAGTCAAAAGATGCCCAATTATCTTGAGAATTAAGCTTTACAAGCCTTTTTCTCTGCAAATCAACCCATAGAAGTCACAGATCATGTTCTTTGTCATTTTGATATCAGAGAAAATTTGAGTCTCAAAGATCAAAATGCAAGCAAGAAGGTGGCTCCTGTCTATTCAATGTGTCCTTCTAGTTATTAGCATCATGCACCTATGGCAACATGTAACTCAGAAACTTAGTTAACTGATAAAAGAGATTCAGAAGTTGTTTATGAAATGACTCTTCTTGAAGATGAAATGTACTTGAAAAGGGACTTTGAAGATGAAAGGTACTAGGTAAAGAATGATGCATCATCTATATCACATCTAGAGGCAGAAGTTGCAAAAGAAGTTGCTGCTAAATCTACAAATAAAGAGTGTTTTTATTTCTATCATGATTTACCACATCTTGAAGGAGATGATTTAGAGACACAGTCACATAAAGAAGACGATGGGACAAATGATAATGAAGAGAATCTAGAAGCTAAAAAGTACTAACCACCAGAGGATCCAAAATTTTTACCTCAACTTGTAAAAGAACACAAGGTAAGTCCTGTTGTACAAAAGGGTGAAGATGAGTCTGAGAATGATTTCTTTTGGGATGATCTAGAATTTTTTTTTCAAATTTGGGTGGTCATGATAAAAAGAAAAATTAGCTCCATAATATTGATGCATCAAGGGACACAAGTAATTAAGAGTCTCATCATGCCCCATTCTTCATTCAAGAAGAAATGCCAATCAGATTCAAGACAATTATAGGCAGCTCTGTCATATTCCATCCAAAGGTTGAAGCTACTATGGATCATGAGCATATGAAGGTGCAGATAGGAGAAGTCACCGATGAGTATATGATCATAAATGGTTTCATATGTGATCAAAGAGGTGAACTCCATCACTTGATTTTCCCTTCCCACCCTCCGTTCAATCAAGAGCATCATGCAAATTGGCCTGTAAGGTATTTTGAGGCCAAGAAAGAGTCTCTAGAATGTAGGAAGGCGAAAAGGTACAAGTTCTTGTTATTTTTCTTCATGTATTTCATTTGGACAATTCTTAGTGCAATGTGGATCCACTGGAGTAGAAACATTAGATTAGGAGGTTATTTTGCCTTGTCAATGGACATGTCCCTTTGAGGTTCATATGTCAGTAATTTATTCTCAATACTTTGCAATAAGTTGCCGTAGCAATAGTAGTTTTCAATTTCAATTTTGTTGTTTAAAATAAAGTTTCAGCTGCATAAGGCCTTGAAAGTTTTGGTGTTTATCAGTTAGTCTCAGTTGTAGGATATCAGTATAGTCAGTTGTCCCTGAATTTGTATTAGTTTTAATTAGTTGTGGAAGGTGTTTCGATCCACAGTGTTCAATAGTGTTGCAGCCTCAATGCTTTCGCTCGGTAGTCTCTATCAGTAATTGTGTTTTCAGAGTGAGTGAGTTTTTAGTTTAAGTATAACTGATTCTATGCCCAATGATTAAGGCTTGGTTTTGACACTAGAGATTCTGGAGTTCTCAGTGAGCAGGCTCACTTTCCCAACAAGTCACCAAGAACTGTTGTGCAAATTTGCAACCATTTCAAAACTTAGATGCATGGCAATTTGGCAGACATTCTTATTTTTCAAGAGGTTTAGTTTCTTTTGTTCAGAAAGGGGATGTAGATTTTCTTGTTTCAAGGTTCAAAGCCATAGCCTTTAGTCTACAAGTGTAGTCCAATGCAAGGCACATGTATACATCCAGGACACCACCATTCAAAGATGGTACGTAGCCTATAGGTTTTGAAGCTTGACCTATCTAATATGAAGTGTGACCTTTTCAAAATAGGTGTAGCTATGAAGAGTGGCCCAATGACATTTAGTCTCAAGAGCATCATATTCCATGAAACCACTTCCTATAATATTTAGGGTAAATGCAAGAAGTTGTGTCCACTTAACGTGGAAGTTTCAGAGTTAGAAAAAAATCCAAAATCGGGTTAACTAAAATGGGATTCCGCTTTTTATGAAATGGGATCCTATTTTTCTTCGAGCTCCCGAGCTAAAAGCAGGATCTCATTTTCTAGAAATGGGATCCCGTTTTGAGTTTCATAAAAGGTTCATATTTTAACCTTTATGAAACGGGATCCAGTTTCATAAAAGATTAAAATATTAACCTTGAATTTTTGATCCACTTTTTTCTATGGGTTTTGGGTCGGAAAAAAGGCTTGCGAACCCGACCCTTGGCTTTGGACCTGGTTTGACCTGCAAGTTGAAGGTCCTATCAATGTCACAACAAAATAGTGACTTTGGGCATATGTCTGAAGGCCTTTTTTGAAGAATTTTTTGATGAAATTAAAACCCATTATAGATGAGACAGTGTAGATTCCAAATATGTAATTTTTTTTACAATTGGATTATTTTTTCTATTTTTCAATTCATTTATGATGAAATAGGTCCATAAACTTGAATTATCAGGGTTTTTTAGTATTTTAATAACTTTTTATTATAATAATTTTTTGTAAAAAAAATTGTACGAAAACATACTTCAGACAATTATTTTCAATTTGAATTTTTTTTTTTCAAAAAATGATAAGTTTAGGTCATCTGATGTGTGATGTACACGACGATTTTTAAAAAAACCAAAAATGGCCAATAAAAAATTAACAAAAAAAATATTCAATAAAAAATTACAAAAAAATATGGAAAACATGCTTCAGTGAGTTACAAATCTTTTCCCAAAAGGATTTAGAAAAATATGATTATTTAGGTCAAAATATGGATGACATACACGTGCATGGTATAGTAAAAAAAAGTGACTTTTAAATAGTGGTTTTTAGAAACACCTATTAAAAATCAATTTGTATCATCTGGGTATTAAAAAAAATTACATATTTGGAAACTAGACTCCAAGTACTACATTTCATATTTAGTGACTTTTTTCAATATTCCACCTTTAAGTGCTTCAAATTTTTAGATCAAATGTGACAAATTCTAAAAATCAGGGAAAACACTTCCACCTTTTGGCCAAAAAGTGGACTTAACTTCTTGCACACACCCTCATGGTGTTAGTTTTTTTAAAAAAAGAAGGCAACATGAGGAAATCAAGTGCATGACCTATTCAGAAAGCCAAATCTACCAGCATGATGATTATGCTTCCTTGAATTATAGAAGTTACACAAAGCTTTGGGCTTTAAACCATTAAATGGACAAGTATATTCAAGTATGCCATAGCAATGGTATTTCAAGGCTCAGCCAAATGCAAGTCACAACACTATAAAGCAGGCACACAACACTAAAGGGACAAAGTCACATTATATATGGCATAGGAAATCCAAAGCCATGGTAAGAAACATAAGGGGAGTCCATAGGAAGCATGGCTCAGTCTCTAAAGAAATAAAGTGTATAGCATGAATGGCACTTCATAGAAGATCTAAAGCACAGATTTAGAGGGTCAGCCTACAAAGAAGATCAGCCTATTGTATGGTAAAGCCTCAAAAAGGCGCAACATAGTCTAGTATATGATCCATAGCCTCTTATTGCATTGGTGAAACTCTCATTATTGAGCACATAGAATCCCTTACCAGCATTAACATGACACTGATTGTTTAAAAAATGAAGAGGGTAGCATGATGTTTGTGGCAGGGGCTCAATGCATTCATAGGAGGATGTTCATGTTGGTTGCTTAGCGTAGAGAGAGGGCTCAACCTAGGAAAAGGGTGAGACAGTCTCTCTGAGAATCACAGGCACTCAATGATATCGAGAGATAGAAAGTAATAAAGAAGCTTAGCCATTATGATGGTGAAGGCAATGGGTCATGGTTAGAAGGAGGCGCCACCAGATTTAGAGGGTTAGCCTCTAGCAAATAAACTAGTCACTGCCCTACACAAGGATGCAATCAAAGTCAAGGCCTACCATAGTAGATACTCGCAGCCATTTCATGGTGCACAAAGCTTATTCAAACCAAATATAAAAAAGGTGAATCCTATAAAAAGGGAATCTTAGCATATGCAAAAGCCAACAAGGAGCAGCTAGCTAATATGAAGAATGAAGCAATACATGCTTTCAACCAAGGCATTGGCAATCTAAAATGAGGGTGCCATATCAAAAGAAAGATGTTTATGAAACAAAACGTCGTCAGCATCAAGTAAAGGAGAAGAAGCTCAGCTTATGTAAATATAGGCGCCGTAGTAAAAATAGCACAGTCTAGTATAAGGGTGCATCCTTTAAAGTTGAAGTCATAGCAATCATAAGATAGGAAGGCACTATTCATAGATAATGGCACGGCCTTGACAGAGAAGGTACGCAGCCATAAAAATTCTCCATAACAAAGATTGAAGCGGCTAGACAAGTAAAAAGACAAAGCCATGATCTTAATGAGGAATATGGCACGAGTTCAACACTAAGACAGTATGGGAGGCACAATCCATTTAATATGGAAGGCGGCTATTATCGAATCTGAAGAAGCATGGCGCGGATTTGAAGAGAAACCATATGATTTGAAGAGCAGCCTATGTATGTTGAAGACCATCTATATAAGCAAGTTTCAAAGTGAACTAGTCTAAAGAGTATGTACAGCCACTCCATAGACAGAGCATAAGTCACTGTTCAGTGCTACAGGTTAGAATGGTAAGGCTCGTTGCCAATAAAATTATGGCATTGTCATGGCAAAATGAACGATGAGAAAGCTATAAGGATGGCGAGATGGAAAGTTTCAAGCCCTGAAAAAGTGCCAAGACAGGGTCCAACCCACTAGGGTCGGTTGCAAAACCACTTTCCACCTCATAATGCATCCACCCGTAAAATCTCATACAAAACTCACATCCGAGTCAAAAGTTATGATCTCCAGAAGTTCCTGCATCACATCCCATACTACAAGAATCTTAACCTGATTACAACACAAGTATCAAAACATACATAAAATAACAATTCAAATACACATTTGAACACACACAAAAAAGCAATACCATGCAACAGCATACAATTCAAACATTAAAAAAACAAGGACACAAGACCAATCTTTCTTTCTCTATTTTCTTGAGCATGTCTAGTTTTGAGAGACTAAAACTTTCAACCCAAAACTCAAATTCTCTTATCATCAATTGGGATGGATTTTTTCACAATTAAACTTTGAAACCTAAAGGCATACAAAAATGATCTACACTGCACATATCCATATTATATAATGATCAACAAAAAAGATTTGTATTGACCAAATGTCCACATAGGCATACATCAATATCTGTCAATATAAGTATAACATATATACAAAATAGCCATATAGGCTTACAAGAATGCCATATAGGCATACAATGTCAACTATATGCAATACAAAATATATGTCCACAAATGTCATATAGGCATACAATAAAGGACACAATAAAAAGTCATTGCCCTCTATTCGATGAAGAGAATAGATCACAGGCAGCCTTTGATCTTTGAGGGGATGGAAATGCGTATGAGGGTGGTCTACTACGAACCCGAGGGTTGCTTCTCCTATTTAATTCTTCATGGATCTGCATCTATTACAATAAAAAGTATAGACATTAATATATAGAAGTTACATTATAAAAAAATGAAACATTTAACAAAATAACCACTTATCACTATCTAAAAATCTGTCTCCTCATTTGCCTCAGTACCAGGATTAGGTTGTGAAGATGTCATGTCCTATAGAAACCATCTAGATAGAAATTAAACTTCAAATCAATAATCAATTGTTTTTTCAAAAATAAACAACTATAACAACGAATCTAATTTGAAATTTACTAATCTACCTCATACCCCTGTCAAAGGCATGGAGCTATGAATTGCAGAGGACACACCATGCTCCATTACCCTGTGAACAGCAGGAGGTGTCTCCACAGCCTAGATCATCTAAAAATAAAACACCATTATTCAATTACAAAAACTATAATAGTGATGCAAGTTTGGTTGATGCCCTAGGCTAAAAATATCATGCTTTTGGGTATAGAATGTGCAAATGAACTAGGGCTTGTAGAAAATCTCTTGAGAAAAGGTTTGTAATGGTTGGAATTGTTTGGGCGGACCATCTTTGACATGTCTGAGGCATTGGTGTGAAGATTTGAAGTCTAGGATTCGAAAACCCTATGGTGACCCATCTAAACTAGCTTAATTAGGCCTAAATTACAGCATAACAGTCCTATTTTGACCCTTGTGTTACAAAACACCCCCATCTAAATTTGAAGTATGTTGTGTAAGAGGATAATTGGTATCCAAAATAGTTTTTAGTTCATGGGTTTGAGTTGTTTCCTTCAAATTATGTCAAAAATACCCCTTTTGTTGTCTTACAAGGCATAGTGGAAGATTGTGAAGAAAATCACTTTGTCTGAGGTGTTAAGACTTTAACCAAGGATTGATTGAGCGAGTTTGATCTTTTATACCCTTCTGTACATCAAGGGGTGTTAGAGGGGAGATAGAAGTCAATGAAGAAGGTGAAGTAGTAATAGGTGGATATATGGTGGGGAAGATAGGGCCATAGCTAGTGGAGTAGGTGAAGTAATAGAAAGAGGTTGTGGGGATGGGCCAACAATGCATTTAGAGGCATAAGATAGGTAAAGGTGAAAGAGGGAATTGGTAGCATAGACAAGGCAATGACTTGTTTGAAAAGATGCCTCAAAGAAATGTGGTCTCATGGTGATGTCCTTGTCTATGCATCTGTTTGTCATGACATTCCATGAGACCACATTTCTTTGAGGTATTTTTTCAAATAACTATATTGTAATTGAAATTTTGTCATCTATCAACATCTAGTTATGAGTTATGCAATGTATAGTAATGCTTTAAGTTTGAAATATGTCCAATGAAATGTAACCAATGATATGAATATAAAATACAAAAATCTAGTAAGTACAATTCATTCATTAAACTATTTATTTTATTACCTCCATGAAGTTTTGAAGTCCACCACCACTAGAAGGTGTTGCCATGAAATCTCCAATAATAACCTATTCAACAACCAAAATCAGATATTAGAATACCATTCATATAACGATACTATTCACATGTAATATTTATAATTGTTTACTAGTTACATACCCCGACAGTAGATGATGTAGTGTAATATGCAGGTGGAGAACCATTGAAAACTACATCAACATTATGCCCTTGAAATTTTATTAAAATCATCAAACTAAATTAGTTAATCTTGCATTTCAAAAATAAAATTTAATAAATTAAATTCAATGAACTTGCTAAGATTTACATGAGTATCAAGCCCAAAAGTCTCACTCAGGAGGGCATCTGTCATCACCATCTGCTCAGCTATAGATGTAGCCTGCACACCTACGTCCTGACTATCCATGGGGTCATAACCACATGTTGACCCCCAAGCCTGACAAGTATGGGGTGGAACCCTACTCAAACTCTCCCCCGGCCCACACTGTGCTACAAGACTAGCATGTTGTATGATGCTTTGGGTCAAGGCACTAATGGACTAAAGTGTCTCGACCTCAACACTGTCCTTCACAATGGAAGGGATAGAAACATGCTCATGGGCTAGTCTAGTGAGTGCTCATCTCCCTGACCATTGTGGGTCAACACGTGCCCCTAGTCTATCTTGTGCTAACCCCCCACCTCTACCCTGGAACTCCCCCATAGCAAAATAATTTGGCACTTTATTTTTAACAAATTCATAGTAGAGTTTCCTCAAAAGATATTGTGGGACCTCATTATTGTTGCATGGAGGATGGTCAAAAACCATCCACCACCTCTACACAAAATTGTCCCTTATCGCTTGGTTGTTGAACCAATGGATATGGAACCTCTTGCATGTAAGGGGTAGAGGTTGATTTGTTCATGGGTTTGTAAAAATAGAACACAAGTCCATTTTTGTAATTTGTTTATTTTTAAATTGTTCATATGACAAATTGTCTACATAATACTCTCTAAATTCTCTCCTCTTTTATGTCCAACTAGTGATTTGTTTGCTAATTGAATCTACATTTGATAACATAGATTCAAGGGATTGAGCAAGTGTGGATCTATGGAAGGTTGAAGTTGCAGGTTCTTTCAATCTTCCAATTATGTCCTCAATTTGTTTTTTATTTTTTTCAATTTGCCCCATTATATTTTCTTATGCTTCAGGGGAATATTTAGGAATAAATGGAGGTGTTTGTGGTTGGGGTTCTTCTTCAGTAGGTATTTGCTATTCAAGTGATGGAGGATTTTGTGCATTTTTAGGAGGTGGAGGAGGTGCATTATCAACTCCTATAAATTAAATAAATTTACATCAAAAACTATTTTAACTTACCTATTTAGCAACAAATTCACACAAGAAAGTAAATAGAACTTACTTCTTCAATTTCCCTGATGTCGTTGCAGCATTTTGATGATAAATTGATGAGAAACAGCTGACGAAATGGGTTTCTATAATGCGAGCGTGCTTGTCTTCTCTCTAAGCCATGGGTTTTCTTGCCAAATTGTGTGAAATAATAAAATGAAGCACTATTTTTTTAATACAACGGAATATAACGCACTCACATTATAACGTGAGCACATTATGGCTTGGTGTTGGGCTCAGCAACACCAAGCCATAAAGTGAGGTCTAAATCTCTTTTTTAAAAAGTTGGCCACTTTTTGGCCCCTCAACTTTTTGCACCTACCCATTTAAGCCCTAGTTATAGCTCCTTAAATCCCAGATCTTGGTGATTGAAAAACTTTTGTCAACTACCATTAGTCATTCCTGAAGAAATCTTATTCAAAATATGTGTTTAGTTTCGATAAGGTGTAAATTAAGTGGATAGGACAAAGTTGTTCTTATATTGTTGTTAATGATATGGTTTCTTAAACATTGAATCAATTGTGGATAAAATGCTTACCAGGTAGGGGTTTGATAGGATAGCAAGTTATGATTGAGATAAGTATTATAGTTTTAAAACTCATGATCTTAGTTATGTTTTAGTTGCAAAATGTCTTCCATTGAAGGTGTTAACCAAGAACTTGGATATAAACTCTTCTTAGATGAATTATGATAATTTATCCCTATTATATGCAAGTAGATAATGATCCTTTATCTCTATCCTTTACCACTATTATGTATTGATAAAGTGTTGACAATATGTTTATAGAGCCTAGTATTGAATGTAGATACTTATGAAACTATACTCATGTGAACTAGATCATTTTCTTGACTACATTATGAGGAAACTTATGAGATCTTAGTATGATTAAATTAAAATTAGTATACACTAAATCTTTTGTTTTCCTCGAGTATGAAGTGAATGTGTGATTTTATATCTATGAATAGGAAGATGCCTAGATTTTGGAATTTGCTTCTTAGAAAGAAGTTCTTTAGACTTAATTTGTAGATTGGAGATTATCAGTTGATTGTATTAGACTTGTCTTATGAATTAATATATTTTTATGAATGATTATGGTTGATGGTATTATGGATGATATATGATTGCAATTATGCATTTTCTCCTTCTATCAATTTTTGCAAGTAGAGTTAGAGAAATAACATGGACAGGCACTGAATATGGAGCTACAGAGAAGGGTAGCTTTCTATTCATAACCAATCTATCCGAACATGGCTTAAAAAGATGCTTTGGCCAAAGTTTGTATATCATCAATATACATTACTATTTGATTTATTTCTCTCTCTTTCATATCATGAAATAAGTACATAGGCATATTATACATGTTAGAAATGTTAAATATATCATGTTGCACCATATGAACCTTCATGCATACTAGCTTCAGTTTTCTAGACCTCTTGTGAAGGGTCAAGCTTCTTCATTCAAGAGTAAGACCTTTGAGGCATGAGCCTTGTGGTTGGGTGGTAAATCACCTTGACAATGCTCTCTCTCCACTAGGTTCAGTGTTAAAGATATCGTATGGTATCAAAAATAGTGTGTGGTGTGACTTTCTTTTGTTATAAGCCTCTATGGCTAGATGTTGTAAAGGACTTAGTCGTATTTGTAAGATATTTGACTAGATGTTGTAATGTTCTTTAATTATATAGATTGATTAAAGTTATTTATTTCTTGAGTTGTATTTTATGAGAAAATTTTAACTCTTTCCCTTTTTTTGCATTAATTTATTAGAATAATATTATTTTATTCTAGTTATTTCAGAGTGGTTGTTACAAATATTATAAAAAACATGGATATCTTAAATACACCTATCTGTTAAAGGGCCCTTGGTTTGTTGGTGAAGTTGAAAGATTCTAAATGAGCCCACTAAGGATCAAGTCTTATTGAGTGCAAGGCCCCCAACACCATAGCAGATGATGTTGGGATTGTGCCTTGAATGAATTTGTGAGAATGTAGGGATTGTACCTTGAACGAATTTGTGAGAATGCATACCCCTCAATATTTGGCTCTTAGCTAAAGAGGATTAGCATAAGGCTCATGAGGCTCATGCTCTCATATCAGATAGCAAAAATAATCTTATGAATGATCTTGAAAATTAATTTATTTAAAAATCTTTTAAATAAATGCATTTCAATATCTATACTAAATATATAATATTTATTATAAAATAAAATTATTATCATAATCTTATTTATTTTTAAATAAAAAATTAAATAAAACATAATAATTAAATAATTTATTTTAAATCAAAATAATAATAAAATTAACCACATTATTTTATTTTTTTCTTGTTTTTACCATTGATTATTTTTATATTCCACAGGGTATTTATTCTAGCTAACACTAAAAGGTAGTAAGTTTTAATTAATTCAATTTTATTAATATATTATTTTTTTTCATGGTATTGCCTCTCCTTATAATGTACTCTTTCTCCTTCATTTTCATTTTTTTTTGGGGGGGCAGGTTTATATTATTTTGGATAGTTTTTTTTCCTTTTTTAGTCTAGAATTTCTTATATTTTTAGGAATGTTCCTTTGCCCTTCTCTTTTCTTTATATTGCATTTGTTTTGTTTCATATACCACTTTTGATCTTTATAGATATTAATAAATATATTAAATTAAATATTATATGATAAATTGGTGTGGATCACAAATTTTATTCATGTAATTTTATTGGAACTATATCAAAATAAAATTATTAAATGTGAAATTTCTTAAAAAAATATATAAAACAAGTTTTAGATAATATAATATATCATAATTTTATAAAACAATTTATAGATAGTATAATATATCATAATATATCTTCTTATATATAAATTTATACAAATTTATTGCAAAGAAAAAATTCACATAATTAATTTATGAAATTGTCCATTTAAATTGTCTAAAGAGACTTATTTAATTTATATGTAACATAACTAATAAATTATATAATATGTTAACATAATATTACCTTCATAATCAAAAGGTTTACATAGATAAATGAAAGTCAATACAATAGGGCGACTTCTTTAATTTAGTAAGACAAATTTATGTGCTCACATAATATTTACTTCATAATCACTATATAAATAAAATAAAAGCCTCTCCAATTTGAGGGCCATAAGGGCCCATATCTTCCCCTAATAAGGGTGAATGTCAAAGGCAAAAAGGTCTCCAATTTAAGCACCATATGGACCATATCTTCCCCTATTGGTGGTGAATGCCAAAGATGTGATTACCCTATCAAAGCGAGGATGAAGTTGTCCATCAATTACTTGCAAATGTTCATCAATCCCAAAGTATCCTTCAATTCGTGTCAAGTATTCACCTACCTCCAAATTCACCTGCAAATTAAACCACAATTAAAGTATACCGTGCATGCTTGTTCGACTTTTAAGGTGAGACAACAAATATATATTATAAATATTTTATATTAGGAAGTTAATCAATTTTAAAATAAAAATAAATTAAAGATAAAAGTAAGTGTAAATTATAAAAATATTATTAATTTAAATTTGAATGTTATTCATAATTGCTAATTATTTAATCTTAAAAAGAAAATTGTAATTTAAAATTAAATTAAATGTTTTAGTAAAAAATATACATTTTAAATAAAATATATGAAACATATTTTTTTAATATAATTTATGAGAAAATGAAATTATATATAATCTTATAAAATTTAAAATAAAAAGAATCTTGAAAGATTTTATTTTCAATTAAAATAATAATAACTTTTTATCATTATGAAAAATTTATTAATATCATATTTTTATTTTACCTTTAAAATAATTTATGTATTTGTTAATTTTTTTTAAATAAGAAAAAATATAATTTGAAGATTAATATTAAAATAAAATAATTATTATATCAATAAGTAATAAATTAGATGGTGTTTTCAGTTGTGTTAAAAATGTGATGTTTTATAGAATTTAATTATAAGTCAATAAATTTAAGTGAAAAAAAATATTAATTAAATTTTGATAAAAAATCACTTAATAAATAATATTTATAAGGCACATAATTTTTCTTACAGTCCATAATAATATTCTACAGCATTTCTGTGTGAACTTTTTTGCATTTCCCGGAGTTATAACTAGACGCACATATGAAAAAAGTATATTTAATTAATTCAATTTAATTTATATATTAAATACCTCAGTGGCGTTGCCTTCGTTGCGTTCGTGCTGAGTAACGTTTTCTTCTTCACCCAGACGACAATAATTAAGCTGAATGGCATGGATATTGTTGCGTCCATGCTGAATAACGTTTTCTTCTTCACCCAGACGGCCATAATTAAGCTGAATGGCATGGATAATGTTTGAATGTCTTACTGTGATGCTTCTGATACCATCTCTCAATCTCTTAGGCCTGTCCTCTGCATTGTAAAAAAATGCTCAACATAGGCATAATCATTAAATGCTAAAGAAAATACAAGGATTCGGTCTGAAAAAACAAACAATACTAATGGAATGAAAATGGTAATTAAACAATAAATTTAACGAAACAGAAGAAAAGGATGTAAGGCCAATCACCATTCTGTAAATAATTACATATCTGTGCGAACTTCGCCTCCAACCATTCTCTCAAGTTAAGATATACTCGCTGCGCCGCGATCTCGCCAAGGTTTTCAATCACGATTTTGACAAACGCAATAGCAAGTGCAGTGGCAAGGGCATATGCCAAACTGGATAGTTTCCAAATGCAATAGCAAATGCAGAAGGCAAACACAATATCACGTGCAGATGGCATCCTTGATTTGTAATTGAAATCGGTAATGGATGGAATTCAAACTAAATTGTGGTTTGAAATCGGCAAACGATACAATTCAAGCTAAAATTTGCACAAAAGGGGAGCATTTATACTCGCCAGGAACAAATTTTACATCCATATAGACAGAGTTACTTATTAATAAATGAATAATTGATCGAGTCTACGCGAAATACTGAATGAATTTCGTCTTAAAACCTTCATTTGTTTAACTGCAGATTCGCAGTGCTGTAATAACAACAAAATGTTTAATATATAAAAGAATAGCGTGTAGCACGTGGAGTGCAGAAGAGGGAATTTATAAATAAATCTCTGCAAATCCCACAACGACTTTCTGTAGGGGAACGCGAGGATGGCAAAGATGGGAATTTAAAAATTGAAATATGAAGAAAAAGTCTATATGATCACACCACGAGTTTTGTAAGGGATGAAATATTCAATCGTAGGTACGTAAAAACAAATTCATCATAATTGTTGGATATGAAACCCAACGGTCACCTCGTCCTTTTGTGGTGACTCTGCATTGTTCAGCTCTTTCTCTTGGCGGATATTGTAATCTATATAAGCATAAGTATATGCTATTGTAAACATATCTGAGATCACATAAATATAAGAGTTTTCCCCTGCTTTGTAGATGTAGCCATACATATGGTGAACCACGTTAAATATCTTTGCACTGTGTGATTGTTTACTATTCTTTTCGCTTTTCGCTGTTCCATTGTTTTAACAATTAGTATCAGAGCTCGGGTAAGGAATTGGTTGAGAAATTCGTGACGAATTTCGAAGAAATGGAAGAAGTGGACAAGTGGAGAATAGAGAAGTTTTCAGGGTAGAATTTTGGGCTTTGGAAGCTGCAAATTCGTCTCATGCTAATTCAAAAAGACTTAGCTATCGCGCTGAAAGGAAAAACAACAAAACCAGAGAAGATGACAGATGACGAATGGGATGTGTTGGATTAAAAAAAAGCCTCTACAATTATCCTCTCACTATCCAGCAACATCTTATTTAATGTTGCAACAGAAACTTCGGCAAAATAGATTTGGGACAAGCTTTGTGACATGTATGAAACGACATCCACAACCAATAGGGTCTTCTTGCTAAAGAAGTTGTTCAACCTGAAAATGAAAGAAGGAAAAATATTTTCAAATCACTTGAACGAATTCAACATTGCAATCAGCCAACTAGTTTCTGTAGAAATCAATTTTGATGATGAAATGAGGGCTATGCTACTCTTGTGCTCGCTTCTCGATAGTTGCGATAATGTCGTGATGACGATCAACAATTCAGCACCTGGGAGAAGAGGATCTGAAGACAAGGAAAAGAAAGCATTGTTAAGATTTGATGATGTCGCTGCCACCCTCCTCAATGAAGACATGAGGAGAGGACAAAATAAAATATCCGGTGAAGCCTTGGTTCTAGGCAATAGGGGAAGAACCCAAGATCGATGAAAACAAAATAGGAGAAGATCTAAATCAGCGAAGAGATCAAAGTCAAGAGGACGGAAAGAAGGTTGCTGGTTTTGCAGAAAAGATGGACATGTCAAGAAGGATTGTTGGTGTTACAAGAAAGCCCAAAAATAGCTGAAAGAAAATGAGATTAACACGACTCTTGAAGATGATGGAGGAGCTCTTGTTTTGGCAGCAAGTGAAACTGAATCTGACTTATGGATTTTAGACTCTGGTGCCTCCTTTCACGCAAATTCAAACCAGGATGCCTTCCAAACATATCAAGAAGAAAAATTTGGCGAGGTTTATCTCGGAGACAATGAGCCGTGTGAGATAGTCGGCAAAGGTGACATATTGCTACAACTAAAAAATGAAAGCAAGTGGTTACTAAATGATGTCAGACATGTTCCTAAACTTAAGAGGAACTTGATTTCAGCTAGACAACTTGATGCGCAAGGCTGTAGCATCATTTTCTCTTCCAACATTTGGAAAGTAACTAAAGGCGCTTTAGTTGTTGCAAAAGGTAGTAAATCCGGATCTCTTTATGTGCTCAAATGTACCACTGAAGTGGGAGCGGTGATGGCCGTAGTTGACAGTGGGATAGAACTGTGGCATAGGAGACTTGGCCACATGAGCAAAAAAGGAATGGAAGTATTGCTCAAAAGAAGCCAACTTTCTGGTTTACAATCAGCAGATTTAGAACTGTGTGAGCATTGCATTTATGGGAAACAAAGGCGGGCTAGCTTCTCCAAAACTGGACACGACAAGAAGGCAAAACCCTTGGAACTCATGCATTCAGATGTCTTCAATCCCACAGAGGTAACCTCCATTGGAGGACCAAACTATTTTGTAACTTTTTTAGATGATTGCACTCGTAAACTTTGGGTCTATATGCTCAATACAAAATCAGAAGTGTTTGCAAAATTTAAAAATTTTAAGGCTGTTGCTAAAAATCAAATTGGGGGCAAAATTAAATGTCTTAAAACTGACAATTGGGGGGAGTTTTGTTGTTTAGATTTTGATGCTTACTTTGTAGATAATGGCATTCAGCACATCAAGGTTGTACCATTTACACCTCAGGAAAATGGTGCAGTCGAAAGGATGAATCGCACGATTCTAGAGAGGGCACGTAGCATGCTCTCAAATGCTGGTTTGAGTAAAGAATTCTGGGTTGAGGCAGTTAACATGGCAATTTATTTAATCAACCGAAGTCCTTCCACCAAACTAGACTTTGATATTCTGGAAGAAGAATGGTTTGAAAGGAACATTTCCTACAATCACCTTCGAGTCTTTTGCTGCGAAGTGTTCTCTCACATTCCAAAAGAAAAGCGAACAAAATTGGATTTCAAATCCAAACGATGCATCTTCCTCGGTTATGGGGAAGAGCAATATGGTTTCAGATTGTGGGATCCTGTTGCAAAGCAAAACATTCGTAGCCATGATGTGGTATTCAACAAAAAAGTGTTTCCAACCTTGCAAGCACAAAAAACACAAGAAAAAGAGTATATATCAGTTGATGATTTTAATACTCAGTCTTCACATCCAAGTGTGGCATTAGATACAGATGGAAATTCAAATTCAGCATTGGTACCTACTCAGTCACTTCGCCTGAACAGAGATGTACAAGGAAATGTAAGTTCAAATTTGAATAAGCCAAGTATGGTGCTACAAAGAACATGTTACATCCCTCTTTTTGGAAACAATTATGCTATTCACTTTCATGCAAATTTCAGTGATATATTATATTGTGGACGACATGGAAACTAATGATTTATTTTAAAAAGTTAGTTCTATGAAATTATAGAAGTCTATTGATTATGATCAATGTGATATTGTAGACTAAATGTCTTTTTGATAAATGCAATGATGTTTTGGATATATTATGTTTTGATTTGGAAACATAGGTGCTTTGACCACAAAATTGTGTGTGAGACTGTCGTTGCAGGAACAGGTGGACCGTGTTCGACGGGAAGAGAAAGTATCTTCGAGAGAGTATAGACTCTAGAAATTAACCATGGGTGTTTGTTAATGAGAACGCCAAACAGGTAGATAAACCTTGGAACCATCGATTTAGTCTTGTTTGTCGGTTGGGTAGTTTAAGACTAGATGTCGACGTCTGGTGATAAGGTGTAAACATCCTTTTCGCAAGTCGTAATATAAGAATCTTGGAGTCATCGATGTCGTCGTAAGTCCACCAAAGCAAGTCAACTTATACAGATGATTATTGTTTCGTTTATAAGTAATTAATGAATTTAATTGTGTCAGATTGTAAATCCTGTCTCATAGTCGAAAGATGCGAGAAGTTGGCTTTGTGCGTCCAACGATGTAGGAAACTCATTGTGTTACGATCAATCCGTCGTGATTGTCGTAAAACGCGTCGAACTTGTGTTGTGAATTTATTTCCTTTCTTGTAGATCAACGAATGTTGATTTAAAACCATAGAGTGAAATAATTTGTTATGGTCGTCGTTTAGCATGAGTCTTTTCTTTTAGCTTTGACCGCGAGTTATTTTTGGTCTGACCTTGAGTCTCTTATCTAGAGTGGTCTTTATCTCCTTTTCTTATTCAGCCATAGAGATGCCATAGGCATTTGTTTATCCGCTACCTTGTTGTGTTTAACTCCTTAATTCGATCTTTAAGTTGGTCTTGGAAAGTTAAATGTTTTTTTTTGTTCTAGCAAGGACGGAGTTGTTATGTCCTTTAGCAAGCCACATCACCGAAGGAGCTTTAATCTTTCTTGTGGTCGTAGTGAGTAATGAAGTCGGTTTTATTCAGTTAAAACAACCTCCTTGAGCTTAGGCAGGTATAGGTAGTTGTTGAATGCCTTAATTTCCTTCACCGTGGGTGAGAGAGAGAAAGTTCAGTGATTGTGATAGAAGTATAACCATTGGATTTAATGCTGATGCTGTCTCATCGTTGAGGGAGTGAAATCATAGGTGTACTGTTGGTAAAATGCTAACTAACCATAGCTCGAGGAGTTTTTCCATTGTGGAAGAGAGTGGAGTGAGTTCTGAAGCCATTGGAGAGGATGATGGGATCCAAAAACTGCGAGAGAAGGCCATCATGAGGGGATGGAATGGGAAACCAGAGATTCCATTGCGAGTTGGAGAAGAAAAACGTGGGTTGTATGTGAGGAAATGGAAATTGATCGCGGTGTGAAGAAAAAGAGAACGACAGAGAGAAAAGGAGGAATTTGTCATTGCTAGAGTTTAGGAAACGGTAGTTGTTGTTTGTTGGAGGCCTTCATCGGAGAGGGGGAAGGTAGTTAGAAGGAGCAGTGGGCAAGTAAGTGGGATACTCAGACGTGTAGGAGAAGAGACAGAGAAGTATGTCTCTTAATGCTTCATCGTGAGGAGACAGGAGGAGTGAGGAGTTAGTTAGTGTGGACTGTCGTGGGTTTTAGAAGGAGAGATACGGCAGAGAAAGGGGGTTTTTGGGATTGAAAAAGAAAAGTGGGGAGACTTCATTGGTATGATAGGTGTGAAAAGAGTTTTTAGTTGGGGTCTGTCGCTGTGTAGAGAGAAAGAAATACGACAGAGAGGATTGAGGGAAGTCTGGGACATGCGCTGTGCTCGACTAAGAGAGTAGATAGTGTTTTGAAAGCCGGAGGAAGACGTGCATAGGTGTGAAGTGAGTTGGGAAGCTGCAATGTTCACCGGGAACCTGCCACAGTAGTTTTCAACCCTGTCGACAGGTTCTTTTATCCTCTTTCTTCGCAGTTTAAAACAGATTTTGTGTCTCTTCATTGCAAAAATGTAGTAATACGTTTATAGCGAATATATTATGATGACAATGTCTTTTTCTACGATTACTGTACAAGGTTAATCATTATAAATGTAACAATGCTGTCTTATGGTATTTGAAACCACAGAAATAATATTGTTGCTGCCTGTTAGAATTCAAAGAACTCAGAAATTAGGTTATTGTCTATCATGAATGACATTTTATGATGATAGAACTCAGTTTTTTAATGTGCACTCATCTAGGAATGAACACTATATGATGCAAAATGTAAACTACATTCTCCTAACGATTGGCAATGATGCATGATCAAAGAGATTCCTTTAAGACTGAGATATCAACGTAAACTACCCTTGGAGCACTTGAAACAATAGCTCCATAGTGAGAAAACACTTTGCTCCACGAGCGTGATGTGTAGGACAGTAAAAACCACATATTTAAAGCATGTTTGACATAAACTTTAATGAGTTTGACAGCTGAAGTTGTAGTTGCAACCAGCTAGAGTCATTTTCGTCCTATATCTTTAGTTAGAGGTCGACCATGCGTTTGGTCATCTCTAAAGTCGTAAGAAAGACTCCAAATCTTTTTTTATTATATTTTACAATTTTTACCTCATTAACTCTTGCGAAATAAATTGACTTGGAAAAGGGGATAGGGTGTTAATATTTTTGTGTTGGTCGAAAACCGTCATGGTTTTGTAACGAGCAAGTAGAGTGGGAAAACCCGCATTTTGAATCCAGATTACATTGCATGCGACGATTCTAGTATCATTTTGTAGACCTTAAGAGTCTAGAACCCTTGAATTTCGGGATAACGGGAAAATGTTTTAGATACTTGAGTGTGTTGTGCAAACATGGGAACCAAGTAAACGAATATGAAACCACTTAGGAGTGGGCACTTATAAACAATGCATTTACATGAATATGAGTTTATGAAACTATGAACTTAGGATTAGAGTAAATGTTGCACCATGCGCTATTACAGGAGGAAATCCTAAACCCTTGAGGCCATCAAGGTCGTCAATTAGTTCAAACTATACAAATAGGAAACTGTAGGATTTCGATTAGTTCAAGTCAAGTAGGGTGGGTGAACCAAGTTCATGCATTCTTAGAACGCTAATTAAAAACAAATCCTTTGGCCAAGGTGGTGTACTATCCTCAAGTGCATCGAACGTTCACCGTAACTGGATGGTGTTTCTTGTGAAGTGTCGTGCATGACTAGAGGGTATCTAGGGATCTGCACGATAACAAGACACGTAAGTTACAACACCAGAGCTCATATGGCAAACACCGATGGTTATCCTAAGTCTATCCTCTTGAGTAGGGAAGGGCCACTTCCGGTTAGGAAGGAGTGCGGGAGACTGACGGTCTGTGGTTGGAGGTTAAGCTCCTTGAACATACTTTCTCTTCCAAATACTAAGGAATGCCGAGTCTTGAATGTGATGGGTCGACAATCGAGATGCATGTTAATGGTATGTTTCCAATATTTGTTTGCTTCAAGAAAATTTCATATTGTTAGAAAACAAAATGTTTAATGTATATCATTTCTTTCAGTTTTATGAAAATGAGATCATGTTAATGATAAAATGATAAATGTTGTAATGGGATATAGATAAAAAAAAAAATTCTGTTGTGAAAACCTAGTTATTCTTGTCATTTCGGATTTGGATGTTACATATGGTATCAGAGCTAACTAGGTTCAAAACTAGGGCTGATGAGTCCACTAACCTGATTAGGAAATCAACATTATGCGAGTAGCTAATGATTTGATTTATTGTGTCAGGATGGTATACACCAAGAAAACTGCAAGAAAATCCTTCGCAGGTAAGAAGCGTTATCTGCAAGCTAAGCAGAAGCAGCTTGCGATGATCAAGACCATAGAGAAAACTAATGACGAAAATGACATTTGGTTTGATGATGTGGAAACCTTAGCCAATGCAATGTCATGACTTAAGCGAGTGAGGAGAGAACTCCTAGAGGGAACAGCGACGGCAGCTCGAATCATGATTAACCGCTGTTCCTAGATTGTAACTAATAGTGTACCTGTTAGTGTACCTAGTAGTATACCCATGATCACTAGAGATCCTTGTGTAGTACCTAGAGCTGAGAATATTGAGCTATCTTCTGATAGTGAGTCTGAGGGCTATACACCTCATGATTATGTACTGGACGATGAATCCGAAGGTTACACTCCACTAGATAATACTAAGTAAAAACATGAGATATGTCTATCTCTAATGATTTTGAAACAATTTTGCAAAATGAATAAAGACAAAATTTTGGTTTGAAGAACAATTAAGATTATGATCAATTGTTGTGTTCTTTTGATGATGTTTAATGTAATAAGCATAAAACTGATTAGTATATGTTTAAACAGGTGTGAAATTAAACTAGCATGGACCAATCAGGGTTTAACGAGGGGGAGGATCGGGAAGGTCATAACTCTCGGGAAAACTCCATTGACAAGTTGGATAGGATTCTAAACATGCTCACTAAAACCAAGGAAAGGTTGAACAAACTAGAAAAGAAAATGGATGAAACTGGCAACACAGAGGGTGGAAACGAGAACTCACATTATATAAGCAAGAGTAAACATTGGGAAAATGGCACGTCAAGTGAAAATCTTGACGACAGTGAAGTTCAAAGAAAAACCAAGGATAAACTTGCATTAGAATTATCTAAGGATATGAAGAAGGTTAACCCTCCAAAGTTCGATGGAACGAAAACTGGAGATGCAGCAGAAGCATGGTTAACAGAGATGGAGAAATATTTTGAGATCAGAAATTACTCTGAGGTTACTAAAGCCGTGTGGGGAGCCTATCAGCTATCTGGGGAAGCATCCACTTGGTGGATGAATAAGAAAATGGAGCTGGAATTAAGTCCCTTGAAGGTGACATGGGATGAGTTTGTGGAACTATTCCAAAAATGGTGGTTACCTCAATTATACTTTGATCAGAAGTTAACGGATTTCCAAAACCTCGGGCAAGGTGAACTATCTGTGGTTGAGTACACGAAAAAATTGACTAGGCTACTGAAGTATGTTCCCCAATACCAAAAGGACGAAAGGTTCCAAATCAAAAAGTTCATCATGGGACTCAATCCTCAGATCGGCGGTGAGGTGGAGGTGCATGGTCCAAGCACGATGGATCAAGTTTATGAAAAGGCAATAAAACAGGAGTAGAAGATCAAATCTATTTCTGCTTACCATGACAAGAAATGCAAGAAGTTTGATAAGAACTACAATGATTAGTCTTATAAAAGGAAAAATGGGAAGGGATATGGAAATAGGAGGTTTGATAGGGGAAATCGAAAGAATCAAGGAGGATTTGGTAATGAGCGAAGAGGTGAAGATTTTAAGAGAAATGTAAATTTTAAGAAGAATGGTGATTCTACAAGTAGGACATCTGAGAAGCAAGGACCTATAGGAGGATGCTTTTCTTGTGGAGGAGATCATTATGCCAACCATTGCCCTAACAAGAAGCCGAATGGGAGGCCTAGGAACACGGAGCTTCCTTCACAACAAGAAGCCTTTCAGCAAAGGATTCATGCTACTCTTGGCAATTGGCAAGCGGAGTATTAGATCACTCCTATTGAGATGACAGGTACCTTATTTGGAGTTTCTATTTCTATTCTATTTGATACTGGTGCAACAGAAAATTTTGTGTCACCTAGACTCCTAAGTAAATTTTCTAGAAAAGTTGGTTTTATGTCAAAACCCTAGACAGTTGAGTATACAAATAACTCAAAGGCTCAGGTAGAGCAATGTTTGTTTGAAGCTAGGATTGATGTTTCTAACTTCACCACTGAGGCAAACTTATACGTAGCGCCTTTAGGGTCCTACGATGTCATCCTAGGAATGAATTGGTTGTGGAAACATCGAGCCAAAGTAGATTGCTTTCATAAAACCATTGAGTGTCTGGATGAGACGGGCAAAACAGTAAATCTCCAAGGAATATAGAGGGAAATAAAAGTTAGATCCATTTCATCAAAACAACTAAAGCGGGCTAGGTGAAAGGGATGTCAACTTTTTGCAGTCAAGATGGACCTAGTAGAGGAAACCTTAGAGAAACAATCATTTGAGGAAAGATATCCATATCTATGCAACTTCAGGGATGTATTTCCTGAGGAGTTACCAGGCTTGCCTTCGAAGAGAACATTTGACTTTGGCATAGATATTAAACCAGGATCGGAGCCAATCTCTAAAGCTCCGTATCGTATGACTACCACAGAACTTATGGAATTAAAAGCTCAGTTGCAAGAGCTATTGTCTAATAATCTAATTAGACCAAGTGTATCACCATGGGGAGCCCCAGTTATCTTTGTCAAAAAGAAAGATGGAACTCTAAGGCTATGCATAGATTATAGGATGCTTAACAAGGCAACTATAAAGAACAAGTATCCCTTGCCACGAATTGATGATCTATTTGACCAAATGCGTGGTGCATCAGTCTTTTCCAAGATAGATCTGAGATCTGGATACCATCAGTTAAGGTTTAAAGATGAAGATATTCCCAAGACAGCATTTAGAACGAGGTATGGTCATTATGAGTTCAAGGTGTTGCCGTTTGGATTGACCAATGCATTGGCTGCTTTCATGAATCTTATGAATAGCATTTTCAGAGATTGTCTTGATAAGTTTGTGTTAGTTTTCATTGATGATATTCTGATCTATTCCAAGGATGAAGAGGAGCATGCACGACATCTTCAAATAGTCTTGCAACGGTTAAGAGAACATAAATTGTATGCGAAACTCTCCAAGTGCACCTTCTTTCAGAAAGAAGTACAGTATTTAGGGCACATAATATCAGCCGAGGGGATATCAGTTGATCCGGCCAAAATAAAAGCTATTATGGAATGGCCTGAACCTACTAATGTGTCAGAGGTATGAAGTTTCATGGGATTGGCAGGGTATTACAGGAAATTAGTGTTGAATTTCTCAAGCATTGCTAGCCTGATTACCTCTTTGCAGAGAAAAGGAAAAAGGTTGGTTTGGACGGATGAATGTCAGAAGGCGTTTGACTTGTTAAAAGAAAAATTAACAACTGCTCCAATCCTGAAAGTTCTTGATCCTGAGGGAGAGTTTGAGGTTATCACTAATGCCTCGAGGGAAGGATTGGGAGGTGTGCTTATGCAAGATGGCAGGGTAGTAGCCTACGAGTCTAGGAAGCTGAAAAACTATGAGCAGAACTATGCTCCTCATGACCTAGAAATGGCAGCGGTGGTTCACGCCCTTCAGATGTGGCAACATTATTTGTTGGGAAGGACTTTTATCTTAAAATCGGATCACCAAAGCCTTCGCTACATATTCACACAACCTAATCTCAATGCAAGGCAAAGGAGATGGTTGGAATTAATATCAGATTATGACTTTGAAATTTATTATATCAAAGGCAAGGAAAACTGAGTAGCTGATGCCTTAAGTAGAAGAAGGCACATCGCCTCTATAATCTCCATACATGCTAACTTTAAAGACTTAGTATTGCAAAACTTATCTGGAGATAAGTATTATGAACAAGTGAAACAGGCTCTGCACTCAAACCCTAAGGACCCAAGATATGACGGATTCAGTTTTGAATCCAATGGTTTGATAAGATTCAAGGGAAGAATCTATGTTCCTGATTCAGTGGAACTTAGGAACCTTGTGTGGAAGGAAATTCACTGTGCTCCTTACTCTGGACACCTTGGTGTAACAAAACTGTTAGCGGATGTCAAGCCACTATATTTCTGGAAGGGAATGAAAAGCGATGTTGCAAAGTTTGTAGCTAGCTGTTTGGAGTGTCAGAGAGTTAAAGCGGAACACCAACATCCTGCTGGATTGTTATACCCGCATGATATTCCGGAATGGAAATGGCAAGTTATTAGTATGGATTTTGTCCAGGGGTTACCAATGTCTAAGAATAGGCATGATGCAATATTGGTTGTTGTGGATAAACTAACCAAGGTTGCACATTTCATACCCGAAAATTTGACAGATGGAGCACATCTTTTGGCTCGAAAATTTGTGCAAGAAATTTTTAGATTGTATGGAGTACCTGAAAAGATAATATCTGATAGAGATACTCGGATAACTTCACGGTTTTGGCAAACCTTATTTTCTGCATTAGGGACTAAACTGAATGTAAGTACTGCTTATCATCCCGAAACTGATGGACAGACAGAATGAATGAATCAGGTATTAGAAGACCTTTTGAGAATGTATTGCATGGATCAGCAATACAGATGGGAGGAATATCTACTTCTTGTCGAATTTGCTTATAACAACTCCTATCATTCTGCCATTAAGATGGCGCCATTTGAAGCATTATATGGAAGGAAATGCAGAACTCCTATAAGCTGGGATAAGCTGGAAGATAGGATAAGCATTGGACCTAAAATGCTTGCTGATATGGAAGAAAAAGTAAAAATGATTAGGAAGAGGTTGGCAGAAGCCAATGACAGGCAAAAGAGTTATGCAGATCGCAAACGAGTGCCTAGACACTTCTCTGTTGGCAAGAAGGTGCTTTTGCAAGTGAAACCCCAAAAGAGTTCTATAAAATTTGGTAAATCTTCGAAATTGGCTCCTCGTTATGTCAGACCTTTCGAAGTTCTTAAGATTATCAATCCAGTTGCCTACAAAGTTGCTCTACCTCCAGCCTTGTCTAAGATGCATAATGTTTTTCATGTTTCATATTTAAAGAAATAATTTGTAGGTAATAACCACATCCTTAACTGGAATTCCTTACAGATGCAAGAACCCGGGGTGGTTGTGATCGAGCCACTCAAGGTGCTTGAAATGTGTAAACTTCATTTACGTAATCGAGAAGTTTTGCAATGCAAAATTTAGTGGGACCAATATGGCGAGGATAGCACCACTTGGGAAGACTACAAAGGCATTTACCAAAGATTTCCTAAACTTTTCAAAGACATTAATGTTGCATTATAAAAAGTTTGTTTTAAGTTTAAATTTTGCTTGATAAACTTAATCATCAGGGATGATGATTTTTAAAGGGGAAGGATATGTTACATCCCTCTTTTCAGAAACAATTATGCTATTCACTTTCATGCAAATTTTAGTGATATATTATATTGTGGACAACATGGAAACTGATGATTTATTTTACAAAGTTAGTTCTATGAAATTATAGAAGTCTATTGATTATGATCAATGTGATATTGTAGACTAAATATCTTTTTGATAAATGCAATGATGTTTTGGATATATTATGTTTTGATTTGGAAACATAGGTGCTTTGACCACAAAATTGTGTGTGAGACTGTCATTGCAGGAATAGGTGGACTGTGTTCAACGGGAAGAGAAAGTATCTTCGAGAGAGAGTATAGACTCTGGAAATTAACCATGGGTGTTTGTTAATGAGAATGCCAAATAGGTAGATAAACCTTGGAACCATCAATTTAGTCTTGTTTGTCAGTTGGGTAGTTTAAGACTAGATGTCGACATCTGGTGATAAGGTGTAAACATCCTTTTTGCAAGTCGTAATATAAGAATCTTGGAGTCGTCGATGTCGTCGTAAGTCCACCAAAGCAAGTCAACTTATACAGTAATTAATGAGTTTAATTGTGTCAGATTGTAAATCCTATCTCGTAGTTGAAAGATGCGAGAAGTCAGCTTTGTGCATCCAACGATGTAGGAAACTCGTTGCGTTATGATCAATCCATCGTGATTATCGTAAAACATGTCGAACTTGTGTTGTGAATTTATTTCCTTTCTTGTAGATCGACGAATGTCGATTTAAAACCATAGCGTGAAATAATTTGTTATGGTCGTCGTTTAGCATGAGTCTTTTCTTTTAGCTTTGACCGCGAGTTATTTTTGGTCTGACCTTGAGTCTCTTATCTAGAGTGGTCTTTATCTCCTTTTCTTATTCAGCCATAGAGATGCCGTAGGCATTTGTTTATCCGCTACCTTGTTGTGTTTAACTCCTCAATTTGATCTTTAAGTTGGTCTTGGTAAGTTAAATGTTTTTTTTTTGTTCTAGCAAGGACGGAGTTGTTATGTCCTTTAGCAAGCCACATCACCGAAGGAGCTTTAATCTTTCTTGTGGTCGTCGTGAGTAATGAATTCGGCTTTATTCAGTTAAAACGACCTCCTTGAGCTTAGGCATGTATAGGTAGTTGTTGAATGCCTTAATTTCCTTCACCGTGGGTGAGAGAGAGAAAGTTCAGCGATTGTGAAAGAAGTATAACCGTTGGATTTAATGCCAATGCTGTCTCATCGTTGAGGGAGCGAAATCATAGGTGTACTGTTGGTAAAAGACTAACTAACCATAGCTCGAGGAGCTTTTTCATCGTGGAAGAGAGTGGAGTGAGTTCTGAAGCCATTGGAGAGGATGATGGGAACCAAAAACCATGGGAGAAGGCCATCATGAGGGGATGGAATGGGAAACTGGAGATTCCATTGCAAGTTGGAGAAGAAAAATGTGGGTTGTATGTGAGGAAATGGAAATTGATCGCGGTGTGAAGAAAAAGAGAATGACAGAGCGAAAAGGAGGAATCTGTCGTTGCTAGAGTTTAGGAAATGGCAGTTGTTGTTTGTTGGAGGCCTTCATCGGAGAGGGGGAAGGTAGTTAGAAGGAGTAGTGGGCAAGTAAGTGGGATACTCGGAGTGTAGGAGAAGAGAGGGAGAAGTATGTCTCTTAATACTTCATCATGAGGAGACAGGAGGAGTGAGGAGTCAGTTAGTGTGGACTGTCGTGGGTTTTAGAAGGAGAGATACGGCAGAGAAAGGGGGTTTTTGGGATTGAAAAAGAAAAGTGGGGAGACTTCATTGGTATGACGGGTGTGAAGAGAGTTTTTAGTTGGGGTCTGTTGCTGTGTAGAGAGAAAGAAATATGACAGAGAGGATTGAGGGAAATCTGGGGCATGTGCTGTGCTTGACTAAGAGAGTAGATAGTGTTTTGAAACCAGAGGAAGACATGGATAGGTGTGAAGTGAGTTGGGAAGCTGTAACATTCGCCAGAAACCTGCCACAGTAGTTTTCAACCCTGTCGACAGGTTCTTTTATCCTCTTTCTTCACAGTTTAAATCAGATTTTGTGTCTCTTCATTGCAAAAATGTAGTAATACGTTTACAGTGAATATATTATGATGACAATGTCTTTTTCTACGATTACTGTACGAGGTTAATCATTATAAATGTAACAATGCTATCTTATGGTATTTGAAACCACAAAAATAATATTGTTGCTGCCTGTTAGAATTCAAAGAACTCATAAATTAGATTATTGTCTATCATGAATGACATTGTATGATGATAGAACTCAATTTTCTAATGTGCACTCATCTAGGAATGAACACTACATGATGCAAAATGTAAACTACATTCTCCTAACGATTGGCAATGATGCATGATCAAAGAGATTCCTTTAAGACTGAGATATCAATGTAAACTACCCTTAGAGCACTTGAAACAATAGCTCCATAGTGAGAAAACACTTTGCTCCATGAGCGTGATGTGTAGGAGAGTAAAAACCATAGATTTAAAGCATGTTTGATGTAAACTTTAATGAGTTTGACAGCTGAAGTTGTAGTTGCAACCAGCTAGAGTCATTTTCATCCTATATCTTTAGTTAGAGGTCGACCATGCGTTTGGTCATCTCTAAAGTCGTAAGAAAGACTCCAAATCTTTTATTATTATATTTTATGATTTTTACCTCATTAACTCTTGCGAAATAAATTGACTTGGAAAAGGGGATAGGGTGTTAATGTATTCGTGTTGGTTGAAAATCGTCATGGTTTTGTAACGAGCAAGTAGAGTGGGAAAACCTGTATTTTGAATCCAGATTACGTTGCATGCGACGATTCTAGTATCGTTTTGTAGACCTTAAGAGTCTAGAACCCTTGAATTCTGGGATAACGGGAAAATGTTTTAGATACTTGAGTGTGTTGTGCAAACATGGGAACCGAGTGAACGAATATGAAACCACTTAGGAGTGGGCGCTTATAAACAATGTATTTACATGAATATGAGTTTATGAAACTATGAACTCGGGATTAGAGTAAATGTTGCACCATGCGCTATTACAAGAGGAAATCCTAAACCCTTGAGGCCATCAAGGTCGTCAATTAGTTCAAACTATACAAATAGGAAACTGTAGGATTTCAATCAGTTCAAGTCGAGTAGGGTGGGTGAACCAAGTTCATGCATTCTTAGAATGCTAATTAAAAACAAATCCTTTGGCCAAGGTGGTGTACTATCCTCAAGTGCATCAAACGTTCACCGTAACTGGATGGCGTTTCTTGTGGAGTGTCGTGCATGACTAGAGGGTATCTAGGGATCTGCACGATAACAAGACACGTAAGTTACAACACCAGAGCTCAGATGGCAAACACCGATGGTTATCCTAAGTCTATCCTCTTGAGTAGGGTAGGGCCACTTCCGATTAGGAAGGAGTGTGGGAGACCGACGGTCTGTGGTTGGAGGTTAAGCTCCTTGAAATACTTTCTCTTCCAAATACTGAGGAATGCCGAGTCTTGAATGTGATGGGTCGATAATTGAGATGCATGTTAATAGTATGCTTCCAATATTTGTTTGCTTCAAGAAAATTTCATATTGTTAGAAAACAAAATGTTTAATGTATATCATTTCTTTCAGTTTTATGAAAATGAGATCATGTTAATGATAAAATGATAAATGTTGTAATGGGATATAGATAAAAAAAAAAATTCTGTTGTGAAAACCTAGTTATTCTTGTCATTTCAGATTTGGATGTTACAGAACAATAAGTCTACCAGAAAGTTTAGCACAAGGTAGTACTCCGCCGCCACTAAATTTTTGAAATGATGACATTACACAGTATATGCCGTCTAATTTCCAATCACCACATTCAGTAGGAGTAATTCCCACACAGGATGGTGAAACAGAGATGCCCTCTATAGGCCAGCGTTCAAATGTGACTAAACTACCGTCCCCTGTGTCTAATGATTCGCAGTTTTCTTATACTCCATCGTAGCCTATGCATTTACCACAAGCGACCCCACCATCACTGGCAAATACCACATCCCCCTTGAAAAGACTAAGCCCAAGTCAATACATTCAATCACACCATGCCTTGCATCCTTTGCAATCATTCAAATCGCTGCCAGATGAGAGCCATACACCACTTAGAAACTATGACACAGCTATTAAAGAAATGCAAAATGGAATAAGGAATACTGGCACGCAGGCTGGAGGAGAAGGGACACTCACTATGGGACAATGATCTCATAGAAATGATGCACGAGGGCCACAAACACATTTCTCTTCTCTGTTCACCATGCCAGCCAATCAGGAAGAATGTGAAAGTTTTAAAAACATGGCAAAGTTCCTTCTAATGCAGCCTCACAAGTCAATACACTGTCCCCTGTGGACCCTCTTTACTAGTCTACGCAGTCTATTGACTGTCCCACATAGCCTCTAGAAAGAAACGGTGGCACAAATGCCATGTAACCTTCACACTCAATTTCTCCCATGCAGCTAGTAAGAGAATCACCAGCAGTGAGGGAGCTACAAGAAATACAGAGGAGAAATACAGAAATATAGGGCAATGATGTTCACAAATAGAGGAATGTTGCAATTGAACAGAGTATTGCACAAGGCAGTCTGCAGGGACAAATTCCTCCATTGAGGAGGTCTACCAGAGAGAGGAAACCTCCTCCAAAATTTGATGACTATCAATTGCTCGTTGCTGATATAGTAGAACCAAATACATTTCGAGAGGCTTGCAATGATAGAGACAGTGAGAAGTGGATGGCTGCAATGAAGGATGAAATGGAGTCACTAATGGCAAATCATACTTGGGATCTGGTCTGGCTTCCACCTGATCACAAACCTTTGAAGAATCGGTGGGTCTACAGAATCAAAGAGGAAGAAGGCAGCACAAAATGCTACAGGGCCAGACTTGTTGTGAAAGGATATGATCAACAAAAGGGAGTAGACTTCAATGAGATTTTCTCACCAGTCGTGAGGATGAACACAATTCGATCCGTTTTAGGTTTGACAGTAGTTTATGACCTTGAGATTGAGCAACTCGATGTCAAAACTGCATTTCTCCATGATGACATAGAAGAGGAATTGTACATGCATCAGCCAGAAGGTTTTGTCAAGCAAGGGCATGAAAATCTATTTTACAGATTAAAGAGGAGCTTGTATGGGCTGAAACAAGCCCCTAGGCAGTGGTACATCAAGTTTGATAACTTCATGATGGAAAATAAGTTCATACATTCTGAATCTGATCCATGTCTGTACTACAAGGTCTTGCCAAGTGGTGAATTTGTTTTATTGCTACTCTATGTTGACGACATACTCATTACCGGCACTAACATGAGAGTCATTGCTGATTTGAAGCAACTCTTGGGAAACAAATTTGCAATGAAGGACCTCAGGGCTGCAAAGAAGATTCTTGGCATGACCATCATTCAGGATAGAAAGAAGAAAGAAATCAGATTGTCTCAGCAAAAATATATTGAAAAAGTTTTGGACAGATTCAATATGAAAAGTGCTAAGCCAGTTAGCACTCCACTTGCCGATCATTTTCACTTGTCTTCAACATTGTGCCCCAAGACACAAGAAGAACAAGATTACATGAAGAACATTCCATATTCTTTAGCCCTGGGAAGTCTTATGTATGCAATGATATGCACCCATCCTGATATTTCCCAAGCAGTGGGAGTTGTGAGCCGGTTCATGAGTAATCCCAAAAAAACTCATTAGGAAGCTATGAAGCGGATATTGAGGTATCTAAAAGGCACTTCAGATTATGCCTTATGCTTTGGTGAGAAAGTCGCACAGCTACAAGGCTTTGTTGATTCTGATATGGTGGGTGACTTGGATAAAAGAAGGTTTACATCTGGCTATGTTTTCACCTTTGCCGGGGCAACTATCAGCCAGGTCTCAAAATTGCAACAAGTAGTTGCTCTTTCTACTACTGAGGCTGAGTACATTGCCCTCATTGAAGGAGCAAAAGAAATGGTTTGGTTGCAGCATTTGTTTACTGAATTGGGTTCCAAACAGCAAGCTTTCACACTTTTTGTGACAGTAACAGTGCTATTCATTTGGCCAAGAATACGGCTTTTCACAAAAGAACCAAACACATTGAGCTGAGGTATCATTTCATCCATAGCATGATTGAAGAAGGCAAGTTGTAAGTTCAAAAGATCAACACCAAGATCAATCCAGCTGATGCATTGACCAAGGTTGTACCTCGAGAGAAATTTGAATTTTGCCGCGCTTCTCTCGGCATTGTCAAACTCTAACAATAGGCTTAAAGTAGGGGAATAGCTTTGAATGTTTGCAGCAGTTGTTGGGTTTCAAGTGGGAGATTGTTGGATATGAAACCCAATGGTCACCTCATCCTTTTGTGGTGACTCTTCATTGTTCAGCTCTTTCTCTTGGCGGATATTGTAATCTATATAAGCATAACTAATGTTGTTGTAAACATATCTAAGATCACATAAATATAAGAGTTTTCCCCTGCTTTGTGGATGTAGCCATACATATGGTGAACCACGTTAAATATCTTTGCACTGTGTGATTGTTTACTGTTCTTTTCGCTTTTTGCTGTTCCATTGTTTTAACAATAATTCTATAGAAATGACCTCTTCATATTTGAAATAAAATAAAATGAAAAAGTCGTAAGTATTTTATTAGAAGGTTTACAAGACACTCAGGCTAGAAGAACAATGCTAAGGATGAGCCTCTAATTGATGAATGGAACATTGTGGTGTCCAGTGAGGAGGAGGGCAATCTTTATGAGCTATGTGATTCGAGGAGAAGATTTTTTATTCTAACGATAGTGAAGTTGCCAAGGACTAGAGTGGGGGGACCTCGAGGCCTTTGCCTTGTCAAGAATTTGGTGTAGATATTGATTGGGATTTACCTAAATCCTCTGAGAAAATGATAAATAGTCGGTGAGGTGCCTACATGGCAAAAAAGTAAAAAGTTGAAACTGATCCTCCATGGTAGTTATGAAAAGGAAATTTAGAGTGTTAGAGTATTCAACAAGTACTATGATTAGTTTGGGCAAGGAAAGTTTTAAGTGCACTACCATTAATCGAAAGATTTTGTAGAAATAGAAGGATGGAGGTAGATCAAAGAAAGGGAGGTTTGTTGCAAAAGATTTAGTAAAGATACCAATTCTCTCAATGCTAAGATAGACCTAAAATTTGAAGAGAGTGATGTGGTGTCAAACCTTCATGGTCTGGCTCGATCTCCCAACACTTAGTAGTGCTCTTGTTATTGGTTTCTTTTGATTTGCTTCTTATTTTGTTGTGTTTTGTTGTTTGTGTGGTGTTTGTCTAGCTATTTAATTTAGGTAGTTAGTGTTGATTCCTATCTTAGAATCAATTATGCTATTGTTGTTTGGCCTTTATAAGAGTAAGAAAGACCTTGAGAGATATTAGAAATACTTATATTAAATGTACTACATAAGTTAAATAAGGTGTAAAATTGATATATTTAAGGATCTTTTAAATAAATGTATTTCAATATCTATACTAAATATATAATATTTATTATAAAATTAAATTATTAGTACAATCTTGTATATTTTTAGCAAAACAAATAAATAAAACTTAAAAAATCAAAAAAAAATTTAAAAATATTAAAATAAAAACAATTAACTAATAAAATTAGTTACATTATTTTCCTCATTTATGAGAATACACGGGCTCATCCCCACCCAACCCTAGAGTACATGTTTGTTGGACTCCCCCGGAGAAAGATTGTTTCAAGTTGAACTTTCATGGTGCTGCCAAAGAAAAATCTTGGAATATCTAGAGCTAGTAGCATCATCAAAAATCATTTAGGAGAAACTATTGCCAAAGCATGAAAGAGGCTAATGGTGAGAACTAATAATGAAATTGAGCCCAAGCTTTACTACTCGGGACACAAATGTGCACTAAATTTGGTCTCTCGAAGATACATATCGAAGGTGACTCCCAGATTATAATTAATGTCATGAGAAACCAAGCTACCCCAAATTGGAGGATACAAAATATCCTAGAAAAAAGTTGGGAGATTATTAATATATTGGAAGAATTTAAGGTTACCCACATATACCGTGAGGCCAATCATGACGCGGAAATGCTATCCAACTTGGCAATAGATATGCCTAATCACTTTCATGAGGCCAGCTTGAAAAAGGTGAGCATGAGTTAATATTTAATTGCAGCGTGGTAAAGGTGAGCATGAGTTAATATTTAATTGTCTCCTCACACAAACCTCATTGATCCAGTTCATATTGAACCTATAATGTGAAGTGCTTGGCTCGCACGAAGATGCGAAAGGACATGCTAGAAGTGGCACTTTCCTTCATGAGGACAACCATGCGCTATATCGTAGGATAGTTTTAAGCCAAAATGGAGGCATTGTGCATTGAAGAAAAACTGCTAGAATGGATTCTACTAAGTCTTCAAGCGATAAAGAGGCAAGTTGCCTTCTTGGGACTCATCACAGATTTAAGGTTGAAGAAGATTTTCAAGATGTACTCTATTATTATTATTAGTTCCTGTCTTTGGCAGGATTATTAATGCATTCCTTGGATGTAATTATTCTAATTTATTTAGTCAATAGGCATGCAGGAATAAAAAATCTGAGCAAAATATTATAGTCTTTGATTTTTTTTGTTATTTTTAGAATTTGATAAATGCCATTTATCTGCTTTGCTATTGACTAACCTTGTGAACAGTAAGAGTGAAAAATAGAATCATTATTTAAATTTTATCATAATTTAAATATTCAATGCATAAGTATCTTGTTGGGAAATCCATTACTCTCATAAGTACTCTCATAAAAACCTGACGTACAGTTGACACTTGTGATTTATTTGGGAGAGAATTGCAATTTCATTAAGAAACTCATGGTCATCCTCTAGATTTACAGCTTGCTTGGACTTTTTAATGGCCATAGGAGTACCATCTAATAGAATGCCTTTGAACTTAGTTCCCAAAAGCTTCTCAACACCATTTCGTTTGAATAATTATTAGAAGCTCTTGCCAATTCTTTGGCAGAAAATATTCTCAGGGTTTCTCTGCCCACTCTAGAAGCGATGTATTGCTGCAAGTGCTGAAAATACTTGGCCTCCACAAGTTTCAAGTGGCGTTTCTTTAGCCACCAAACCAGAAAAAAGCTGTTAAAACTACAACCACAATTGTAGAGACGTATCCTGTGTATTTTATCAATATTGAAATAAAATCATAGTTAGCAATTAAAGCAAATTCTTAAATATTATTCGAAATTCTTAAATATTATTCGTTTCAACAATTACAGGGAAATTTTGGTTAATAATAATAATGGGAAATAACTGTTTTTAAAAATCATCCACTTCAATAGTGAAAAGTCAATTTTAACCTATAAAAATAAGACAAATATTTAATAATAAAATTACTTAATTTTAACCATCGAAATTACCTGCCACTGCGTATTTAATGATAGAGTTATTTGAGACAAGCTACAGACACCCTGTCCCATTTAGAAGCGATCTCCCATATAATCCTTTTAGATTTCCCTCTCTTTGACGATGATAATGGATGTACAGATGTGGATGAATGCAGTCACCAAGACTTGAATAACTGCGTACAACCATTGCAGGGGATATATGTCAAAATTACTATACACTAAACACTAATCTCTATACCCTAAACACTAAATCTTTAAACTTATTAAGCCAAAAGGCTTCTACAGTAAGTAATTTGTTAATGTAAGTATTTTTTCTACTAAATATTTAAACTTATTATCAATTACAATGTCATTCCTTTTATTCAATATTACAATGGCAGAAATAATTCGTTAATCTAAATGTTTTTTCTACTAAATATTTAAACTTATTATCAATTACAATATCATTCATTTTATTCAACATTACAATGGCAGGAACATGACGCAATGCGTCTCTTATTCTACATGGAATTAAGATGGCATTGGGAGATACGTTCATGAATACCTCTCACCGCTACAGGGTAAACACTGACATTTCATCCATGTTGATTGTGGGCTTATTGGACTTAGGAAAACGAAAGACACAATTTGGAAAGTTGCAATGACTCTTATCAAGTCGGGCTGGAGAGGGGGTCTACAAAAGGTGCTGGATGAGGCGATGATGAGAGCGGGCTTTATGCCTAATAATGGCATTTGGCTGGTAGTTCTTCGGCCTTACAAAGACCCATGGCTGCCATTCGTTATTGAAGTAGTGGGAAGAAATGTGAAAGAACGTAGGCAGAATGCTCGTTGGTCAGTTGAATTTCTCAAAATGCTTGCTGGTGTTGCAGACACACATGGTGTAGATTGGTCATTTTAAGTGGATTTCGGCGACTCCGGTTCAGGTTCGGATGGAGAGGAGGTGACTGTGGAGGCCGTGGGCGATCAGATGGAGATGTGAACACACCGGTGAATGATGGGAGATAAGGAATGACATAGTTAATAGATGTGTTTTGCTTAGATTCTCTGTTTGTATGGGTGGTAGTATATAGTTTAAAGCATATACAGAATGTATTGGAGACCTATATTTATACATGTTCAACTTTAGAGGTGGGAGGATAAATATATATTATAGATATTTTAATTATAAATTATAAAATATTATTAATTTAAATTTGGATTTTATTCATAATTGGTAATTATTTACTCTTAAAAAGAAAATAGTAATTTAAAATCAAATTAAATGTTTTGATAAAAAAAAAATATAATTTAAATAAAATATATGAAACATATTTTTTATATATAATATTTCTCACAAAAAGAAATTACATATAATCTTATAAAATTTAAAATAAAAAGAATCAATAAATTTAAAAAATTAATAATATTGGAAGATTTTATTTTAAATTAAAAGTAGTATATTTATATTTAAAAAATATATTTATAGTATGCCTAGAGATATTTTTAGAGGTTATATACTTGCTTTTTCCATTTTCCATAACTTTTGTGATTTTCTCTATGTTTTTTTCAATAGTTTCCAATTTTTTCTTTCTTTTATTTATTTATTTTTCCAATTTCTTTTTTCCTTCCATTTTTTTAGCAATTTCTTTTTTATTTTTTATTTTTTATTTTTTCCAATTTCTTTTTTGGTTGAGGGATATCTCTTTTCCATAATTTATTTTTTCCATCATTTTTTTTTATTTTTCAATTTTTTTTTTGATATTTTTGTTGATTTAAAAAAAAATTGATAATAAGAAAATCATAAAAACTATGAACCAAAAAATTGTAAAAAATGAAATTGGAAAAAAATAAAAAATAAAAACTAAAAAAGAAATTGGAAAAAATAAAAAATAAAACCCAAAAAGGAAATTGGAAAAAAATAAAAAATAAAAACCAAAAAAAAAATTGTAGAAAATAAAAAATAAAAACCATTAAGAATAAAAGGTGGAGAATATCACAAAAAAAATGGGACAAAAAAGGAAATTGAAAAAAAAACCAAAAAAGAAATTGGAAATATTAAAAAACAAAAACAAAAAAGGAAAAATAAGTGAGAAAATGAAAAAGACTATGGAAAAAAAAGATATCCTCTTATAGATTTTTTAAATATAAAAATAAAAATGAAAAATAAAAAAAGTGATTAAAAAAATAAAAAATATAAACAAAAAAGAAAGTGGAGAAAAAAAAAAAGATAAAAACCATGAAGGATAGAAAGGTGGAGAAAATCCAGAAAAATGGAAAAAAAAAGACATTGGAAAAAATAAGAAATAAGATTCTAGATTGGAATCTTATAAATTTACATAGAAATTTCAGAATCTTTTAGCTCCCATTCGTGTTGTGAATGTAGGAATGCCTCTCGGCATAATTACCCTATCAAAGCTAAGATGAAGTTGTCCATCAATTACTTGCACATCTTCATTGACCCCAAAGTATCCTTCAATTCATGTCAAGTATTCACCTACCTCCAAATTAACCTACAAATTAAACCACAATTAAAGTTTATTGTTCGACTTTCAAAGTGGGACAATAAATATATATTATAAATATTTTATATTAAGAAGGTGATATCTTCCTTGACGCGGGGTGGTGTCGTGTGGAGCATTTCAAATCTGTTCAGTGTGTGGGTCAAGTGGAGGTTTGTAGATGGAAGGATATGTCTGAGTGGCCACCGGGGGGGTTACTGGTGGATCAGGAAGAGTTAGCTAGGATTCTTGATGGTAGAATTTGCAGTTCTCTAGAGGAGAGAGATTTCCTTGCCTGGAATCCTAATCTGAAAGGTGTGTATTCAGTTGCTTCTGGATATCGGGTGTTGGATAGGCAAAAGTTTGGCATGAAGAACTCTCCTTGGTGGAAGTTTGTGTGGAATAAATTTGGATGGCCAAAATGTAATTACTTCCTTTGGTTGGTTGCTTAGAATCGCTGTCTCACCTAGGATAACCTACAGAAAAGGGGCTCCCAAGGTCCTTCTATTTGTTTCCTTTGCAATGGTGGGGAGAAGTATCAAGCCCATTTATTCTTTCAATGTCCTTCTGCCTACGAGATTTGGCATTGTTGGTGGGGTACTTGGAAACAGGCCTGTGTTCATGCTTCTTCTTTGGTTGATTTTTGGAGTAGTTTGGGTAGGCCCCCAACTAAGGCTTTCTTTTTACAAATGGCTTCGAATATTGGTCCTTCTTTTATTTTGTGGCAGTTGTGGTTGAAAGAAATCAGAAGATTTTTTAGGGGAGGAAATTAGAGGTTCAGCAGGTGTGGCAGAGGATTCTTAGTATGCTTCAGGAGACTTTAGCAGCTAAATGTGATCTGTCTACTAAGCTGGATATTGGGGAGTTGCAGGTGGCACATAGTTTGAGACTAGTTGTTGGGGGCTCTGGCTCTTCTTGGCTCAGGAAAAAGAGCCTTTCTAAAAGTAAGGTTCAGAGAGAGGGTAAGTGGTCACCTCCTCCTCCTGGAATCTTTAAGATTATTATTGATGGCTCTTCCAAGGGGAATCCAGGCCATGTTGGGATTGGGAGATTAGGAAGGGATAGCTCTGGTGTTGTCCTCTTTTTCTTTTCTTCTTATAAGGGGCATCAGACTAATAACTTTTTGGAGGCTCTTGCTATTCTCTATGCTTTGGAACAAGGATGTGCTCTGGGATGGTGTAGGGTTATTTGTGAGTCTGATTCTTAGATTGTGGTTAATCTCCTGAATGAGTAGGTGATGGTTGGTGTGCATTGGTAGCTGGCGTCGGTGGTTCGTCAGATTCTTCGATTGAGTCACGCGATGGAATTTGTTTCTTTTGTCCATGTTCCTAGAGAATGGAACTGGGTGGCGAACTGCTTGGCTAAGTGGGCTTCTGAGCAGGTGGGAGATTGGAATGTTAGTAGTTGGGATCAATTGTCCCATGATGGGCTTCATCATTTAGAAAATTTGATCTCTGCGGATATGGATGGTTAGTTGTGGTCCCTTCTTGGGACTTAGGGTGGGAGATTCCCCTCACTTTGGTTTGGTTAGTTGTAGTGTTGGTGATCCTTTTTAGTTCTTTGTTGACTCTTGGGGCAGTTGCCCTTCTAATTTTATACTTGCAATTTCCTTATTAATAAATTTTTACCCCTCTTTTATTAAAAAAAAATGAAGCTAATCATTTTTTAAATAAAAACAAATTAAAAATAAAAGTAAGTGTAAATTATAAAAATATTATTAATTTAAATTTGAATCTTATTCACAATTGGTAATTATTTAATCTTAAAAAGAAAATAGTAATTTAAAATTAAATTAAATGTTTCATAAAAAATATATAATTTAAATAAAATATATGAAGCATATTTTTTTAATATTATATTTATTAGAAAATGAGATTCCATATAATCTTATAAAATTTAAAATAAAAAGAATCTATAAATTTTAAAAACTAGTATATTTATATTTTAAAAAATATATCTAAAGTATGCGGAGGTAGGGCTTAAATTTGATGGCCGGCCATCTTCAGTCAATCGTAAAATATGGTTAAAATTTTAGGAAGACCATATCACCTAAAAGGTAAGATTCCAAGTAAACTGTCAAAATTTCTATGTAATTATTCTTATATATATATTTAGTCTATATGTATTTTTCCTAAAATAGTTAGGCTTTAATATTTGAAAGGCAACTTCAAATAAATGATCGTCACAAAAAAAATTGCTTGACAAGCAAGGTTGACCGTGAAATTTAAGCCCAGAGGGATATTTTTTTAATATATATATATATATATATATATATATATAAAGCATGCTAAGAGGTATCTTCTAGATGTTTGTTTTTATTTCAATAAAAATAATAAATAACTTTTTAAAATTATGTTTGAAATAAAATTTATTAATATTATATTTTTATTTTTATTTTCCCTTTATGTATTTGTGTTTTTTTTAAATAAGAGAAAATGTAATTTGAAGACCAATATTAAAATAAAATAATTATTATATCAATACGTAATAAATTAAATTAGATGATGTTTTTAATTGTGTTAAATATGTGACGTTTTATAGAATTTAATTATAGGTCAATAATTTTTGTTTTAAAATATTAATTAAATTTTGATAAAACATCACTTAATAAATAATATTTATAAGACACAAAATTTTTCTTACAATCCATAATACAGTTTGAGTTGACTTGTTGATAAAACTTGCCTTTTTGAAAGAGAGGGCACAAGTTCAAATCTTACAAGGGGTAGGGTATGTATGCCTCATATTAGACCCAAAATTAGGTCGCTAAACTATAAAAGGATCCATTTCCATAATAATATAAATCAAATGTATGAGGTAGTCTCATATTATATAAGCCACATGTAGACCCAAAAGATGTATAAGGTAGTCTCATATTATATAAGCCACATGAAACTATAAAAGGATCCATTTCCATAATAATATAAATCAGATGTATGAGGTAGTCTCGTATTATATAAGCAACATGTAGACCCAAAATCAGGTCCCCTCACATTGTAGAAAATCAGGTCCTCTCACATTGTAGACTATAACAGGATCCATTTCCATAATAATATTCTAGAGCATTTCTGTGTGAACTTTTTTGCATTTCCGGCAACTATAACTAGACCAACATATGCAAAAATTATATTTAATTAATTCAATTTAATTTATATATTAAATACCTCACTGGCATTGCCTTCGTTGCGTCCGTGCTGAGCAACGTTTTCTTCTTCACCGAGACGACAATAATTAAGCTGAATGGCATGGATATTGTTGTGTCCATGCTGAATAACATTTTCTTCTTCACCCAGACGACCATAATTAAGCTGAATGGCATGGATAATGTTTGAATGTCTTAATGCGATGCCCTTGATGCTTCTGAAACCATCACTCAATCTCTCACCACCCTCACCACCCCATGGCCTGGCTTCTTCAATGTAAATAAACACTCAAATATCAACCATTTGAATGGTCAAACAGTCAATAGAGAATTTACACTTCATCCATATCAAAAAGTGGTAATTATTTGTCTTATTTGTATTGGCCAAAATTGACATTTGACTGTTGAAGTGGATAATATTTAATAATAACCTTAAAAAAGTGCTCAACATAGGCATAATCATTAAATGCTAAAGAAAATAGAAGTATTTGGTCTGAAAAAACACACAATACTAATGGAATGAAGATGGTAATTAAACAATAAATTTAGTGAAACAGAAGAAAAGGATGTAAGGCCAATCAACATTCTGTACATAATTACATATATCTGTGCGAACTTCGCCTCCAACCATTCTCTGAAATTGAGATATACTCGCTGCGACGCGATCTCTCCAAGGTTTTCAATCACGATTTTGACAAACGCAATAGCAAGTGTAGTGGCAAGTGCATATGCCAAACTGGATAGTTTCCAAATGCAATAGCAAATGCAGAAGGCAAACACAATATCACGTGCAGATGGCATCCTTGATTTGTAATTGAAATCGGTAAAGGATGGAATTCAAACTACATTGTGGTCTGAAATCGGCAAACGATACAATTCAAGCTAAAATTGCACAAAGGGGAGCATTTATGCTCGCCAGGAACAAATTTGACATCCATAAAAATATTTACACAAAGGGGAGCATTTATACTCGCCAGGAACAAATTTTACAACCATGTAGAAAGAGTTAGTTATTAATAAGTGAATAATTGATCGAGTCCACACGAGATACTGAATGAATTTCGCCTTAGAACTTTCATTTGTTTAACTGCAGATTCGTAGTGCTGTAATAACAAAAAAATATTTACTATATAAAAGAATATCGTGTAGCATGTGGAGTGCAGAAGGGGGAATTCATAAATAATTCTCTGCAAATCCCACGACGACTTTCTGTAGGGGAACGCGAGGATGGCAAAGATGGGAATTTATAAATTGAAAGAGGAAGAAAAAGTCTGTTGATCACACCACGAGTTTTGTGAGGGATGAAATATTCAAACGTAGGTACGTAAAGACAAATTCATCATAATACTATAGAAATGACCTCTTCATATTTGAAATAAAATAAAATGAAAAAGTCCGAAGTCTTTTATTAGAAGGTTCGGGCTAGAAGAACAATGCTAAGGATGAGCCTCTAATTGATGAAGGGAACATTGTGGTGTCCAGTGAGGAAGAGGGCAATCTTTATGAGCTATGTGAATCGGAGAAGAAGATTTTTTATTCTAAAGATAGTGAATTTGCCGAGGACCAGAGTGAGGGTGAGGGGAGCTCGAGGCCTTTGCCTTCTCAAGAATTTGGTGTAGATATTGATTGGAATTTACCTAAATCCTCAAAGAAAATGATAAATAGTCGTGAGGTGCCTACATGGCAAAAAGAAGAAAGTGGAAACTGACCCTCCTAAAAAGACTGAAATAGTCAAAACAAAAAATGTTGAGACCCCATAGAAAATAATAAGGAGAAAGAGTGATGTGAACAAGAAGTCTGGTGCTCCCTGCAATATATGTTATATAAACCAAAACAAAGTTTTTCTCCAACAAAGTATGGTAGTTATGAAAAGGAAATATGGTAGTTATGAAAAGGAAATTTCGAGTGTTAGAGGATTCAGTGCTGGAAGTAATATGATTAGTTACCAATCTAAAGATCTTATAGAAAGAGAAGGATGGAGGCAGATCAAATAAAGGGAGGTTTGTTGGAAAAAAATTTACTGAAGATACCAATTCTTTGAATGTTAAGATATATCTAATATTTGAAGAGAGGGAAATGGTGTCAAGCCTTTATGGCCTGGCTCGATCTCCCAACACTTAGTAGTGCTCTTGTTGTTGGCTTCTTTTGCTTTGCTTCTTATTTTGTTGAGTTTTATTGTTTGTGTGTTGTTTGCCTCATTATATAGTCAAGCTTGTGCCCTTCTGGACTCTTCCTATCCTTCTTGACTCATCTAGAAACCTTAACATCTAGAACGTTTCTTACCTAGAACCTTCTTTCTAGAACTCTCTCACCATTCCCACTTTCTAGACTTTTCCCTTTTTTAGCTTTTTGTCTTTTTGTCTTATTTATTTATTAGTGGGAGAAATTACTACTCCAACATCACATCTCACACAACAATTTCTCTTGCGGCCACCACTGAGATAATAAGCATATACTTGAAGGTTCTTCACCACTATATTATTTTGATCATGATTTCAATAAGTTTTAATTTCCAACTTAGCACTAATATATGTTTTCCATATATCTTATTGTGTTTGGAATAGTGTTGGGATAATTCTAACTTAGACCTTGATCTTAACAATAATATAATAGGGATAAATGTCTTTTTGATCAGAAACATGTCTTCTTGATCAAAACACATAACTTAATAAGGAATATAGGCTTGGGTATAATTTTAGTGACATTGCTTTTTGATTTGAACCCTATTGTCTCTTCCTTTCCCAAACTTTTCCTTCACTTGATAATGTTTGAAGACTCCTTATTTTGGGGATTTGGTTCGATGGAGGGTTGGTTTAAAGTTCTCTTTGTTTCCTATTATTTTATGCATAGATTTAAATTGGTGGGTAGACTCAAGTTGTTATTTTAACTAAACCTTTTGATAATGATTATCATTATATGACCAAATTGGGATTATAGTTAGAGTTATAGATGTTTTGGCAAGGATTTCTACTTGGAGTGATATGATGGAGACTTGTAGATTTTAAGCATGGAAGATTTTTTTTAGAAACAAGTTCAATAGAATGACAATCATATTAGAATCTCTAATATCTGCTTTCTAAATTAAGTGGATAGCGTTTCATATTAATGCAAATTCTAACGATAGGCTTAATGTATTCTCTTGTGTTGTTTACTTTTGCATAGTGAAAAACATAAGGTTGATATATGTATGTGTGTGTGTTTGTGTGTGTGTGTGTGTGTGTGTGTGTGTGTGTGTGTGTGTGTGTGTGTGTGTGTGTGTGTGTGTGTGTGTGTGTGTGTGTGTGTGTGTGTATGTATATATGTATATGTATACATACATACATACATACATACATATATACATATACATATATACACTTTTTACTATGATAATATTATCCTTAGATTATTCATGAAATAATACATGCATGATTATGAATTTATGGTGTAAGTAAATATTTTGTTGAGTCAATGATTAATGCTTAGGTTTTGTAATGTATATAAATTTAGTCTATAAATGTAGCTTATGATTGTAATACATCTAAATATCTTTGATATATTTTCATTAGTTTTTATATAAAAATGTATTAAGAAACCTTACAAGGTAGGAAAACAAATCTATTAGTAAAATAAATTCAGTTTTGTATATATATTAGATTTTTCATAGAGTTATAGCTCCTTAAATCTCAGATCTTGGTGATTGCAAAACTTTTCTCAACTACCATTAGTCATTCTTAAAGAAGTCTTATTCAAAATACATGTTTAGTTTTGATAAGGTCTATATTAAGTGGATAGGACAAAGTTGTTCTTATATTGTTGTTAATGATGTGATTTCCTAAAGCTTGAATCAATTGTGGATAAAATGCTTTCCAAGTAGGGGTTTGATATGATAGCAAGTTATGATTGAGATAAGAATTATAGTTTTAAAACTCATGATCTTAGTTATGTTTTAGTTACAAAATGTCTTTCACTAAAGGTGTTAACCAAGAACTTGGATAGAAACTCTTCTTAGATGAATTATGATCATTTATCCCTATTATATGCAAGTAGATAATGATCCTTTATCTCTATCATTTACCACTATTATGTATGGATAAAGTGCTGACAATATGCTTATAGAGCCTAGTATTGAATGTAGATACTTATGAAACTATACTCATATGAACTAGATCATTTTCTTGACTACTTTATGAGGAAACTTGTGAGATCTTAGTATGATTAAATTAAAATTAGCATACACTAAATTTTCTATTTTCCTTGAGTATGAAATGAATATGCAATTTTATATCTATGAATAGGAAGATGCCTAGATTTTAGAATTTGCTTCTTAGAAAGAAGTTCTTTAGACTTAATTTGTAGATTGGAGATTATCAATTGACTGTATTAGATGTCTCTTTCAAATTAATATATTTTTGTGAATGATTATGGTTGATGGTACTATGGATGATATATGATTGCAATTATACATTTTCTCCTTCTATCAATTTCTACAAGTAGAGTTAGAGAAATACCATGGATAGGTGTTGAATATGGAGCTGCAGAGAAGGGTAAGTTTCTATTTCTAACCGATCTATCCAAACATGGCTTAAAAAGATGCTTTGGCCAAAGTTTGTATATCATCAGTATACATTACTATTTGATTTATTTCTCTCTATGTCATATCATGAAATAAGTACATAGGCATATTATACATGCTATAAATGTTAAATATATCATGTTGCACCATATTCCTTCATGCATGTCAGCTTTAGATTTCTAGACCTCTCATGAAGGGTTAAGCTTCTCCATTCAGGAGTAAGACCAGTGAGGCGTGAGCCTTGTGGTTGGGCAGTCAATCACCTTGATGATGCTCTCTCTCCACCAAGTTCAACATCAAAGATATGGTATGGTATCAAAGACAGTGTATGGTGTGACTTTCTTTTGTTATAAGCCTCTATGGCTAGATGTTGTAAAGGACTTTGTCCTATTTGTAAGCTATTTGACTAGATGTTGTAATGTTCTTTAATTATATAGATTTATGTAAGTTATTTATTCCTTGAGTTGTATTTTATGAGAAAATTTTAACACTTTCCCTTTTTTTGCATTAATTTATTAGAATCATATTGTTTTATTCTAGTTATTTCTGAGTGGTTGTTATAAATATTATCAAAAACATGGATATCTTAAATACATCTATCTGTTAAAGGGCCATTGGTTTGCTGGTGAAGTTGAAAGATTCTAAATGAGCCCACTAAGGATCAAGTCTTGTTAATGATTTTGAAAATTGAGTTAAAGATCTTTTAAATAAATGCATTTCAATATCTATACTAAATATATAATATATATTTGCTCTCATATCAGATAGCAAAAATAATCTTGTGAATGATTTTGAAAATTGAGGCTCATGCTCTCATATCTAATAACAAAAATAATCTTGTGAATGATCTTGAAAATTAATTTATTTAAAGATCTTTTAAATAAATGCATTTCAATATCTATACTAAATATATAATATATATTTGCTCTCATATCAGATAGCAAAATAATCTTGTGAATGATTTTGAAAATTGATTCATTTAAAGATCTTTTAAATAAATGCATTTCAATATCTATAGTAAATATATGATATTTATTATAAAATAAAATTATTATCATAATCTTGTTTATTTTTAAATAAAAAAATAAATAAAACATAAAAATCAAATGATAATTAAATAATTTATTTTAAATCAAAATAATAATAAAATTAACCACATTGTTTTTTTTTCTTGCTTTACCATTGATTATTTTTATATTCCATGTGCTATTTATTCTAGGCTAACACTAAAAGGTAGTAAGTTTTAATTAATTCAATTTTATTAATATATATTTTTTTTCATGGCATTGTCTCTCTCATAATGTACTCTTCTCCTTCATTTTCATTTTTTTTTGGGGGGGGGAGGTGTATATTAGTTTGGATAGTTTTTTTCCCCTTTTTTAAGTTTAGAATTTTTTATATTTTTAGGAATGTTCCTTTACCCTTTTCTTTTATAATTTTAGCAATGTTCTTTTGCCCTTTTCTTTTCTTTATATTGTATTTTTTAGTTTTGTAGACCACTCTTGATCATTATAGATATTAATAAATATATTAAATTAAATATTATATGATAAATTAGTGTGGATCACAAATTTTTGTTCATGTAATTTTATTGGAACTATATCAAAATAGAATTAAATGTGAAACTTTCTTAAAATAAATATATAAAACAAGCTTTAGATAATATAATATATCATTTGGGGGGCGGGGGGTGGCTGGATTGGCTAAAAAATTCTATTGCGGTAAAGGTCACCAGGTACAGTCTCCCCTGTCTCTGTGGTACGGGCGTGTCATGCCAGTGTCACCGGTCACGTGAATAAAAAAAATATAATATATCATAATTTTATAATTTTATAAAACAAATTATGGATAGTATAATATATCATAATTTTATAGTATAATATATCGTAATTTATCTCCTTATATATAAATTTATACAAGTTTATTGCAAAGAAAAAATTCACATAATTAATTTATGAAATTGTTCATTTAGATTGTCTAAAGAGACTTATTAAATTTATATGTAGCATAACTGATAAACTATATGATATGTTAACATAATACTACCTTCATAATAAAAAAGTTTATATAGATAAATGAAAGTTAATGCAATAGGGTGACTTCTTTAATTTAATAAGACAAATTTATGTGGTAACATAATATTTACTTCATAATCACAAAGTCTATATAAATAAGATAAAAGCCTCTCCAATTTGAGGGCCATACGGACCATATCTTGCCTTAATGGGGGTGAATGTCAAAGGCAAAAGGGTCTCCAATTTGAGCACCATATGGACCATATCTTCCCCTATTGGTGGTGAATGCCAAAGATGTGATTACCCTATCAAAGCGCGAATGAAGTTGTCCATCAATTACTTGCAAATGTTCATCCACCCCAATGTATCCTTCAATTCGTGTCAAGTATTCACCTTCCTCCAAATTAACCTGCAAATTAAACCACAATTAAAGTATACAGTGCATGCTTGTTGGACTCTTAAGGTGAGACAACAAATATATATTATAAATATTTTATATTAGGAAGTTAATCATTTATTAAATAAAAATAAATTAAAGATAAAAGTAAGTGTGAACTATAAAAGTATTACTAATTTAAATTTGAATGTTATTCATAATTGGTAATTATTTAATCTTACAAAGAAAATTGTAATTTAAAATTAAATTAAATGTTTCAGTTAAAAAAATATATAGTAAAATATATGAAGCATATTTTTTTAATATAATATTTATTAGAAAATCAAATTACATATAATCTTATAAAATTTAAAATAAAAAGAATCTATAGATTTTAAAAATAACATAATATTGAAAGATTTTATTTTCAATTAAAATAATAATAACTTTTTAAAATTATGTTTTACATCAAATTTATTAATATCATATTTTTATTTTTATTTTAGCTTTAATAATTTATGTATTTGTTAATTTTTTTTAAAATAAGAGAAAATATAATTTGAAAATCAATATTAAAATAAAATAATTATTATATCAATAAGTAATAAATTAGATGGTGTTTTTAGTGGTAAACTTTAACCAGTTGGCACTTGTGGTGGAAATGTAATAGATTCATCTATTTTCACCATTTCTTCCACAAATCAGAGCATAGACATGTACATAGGGGTCTTGATTAGGTCTCTGAGATCTGTCTAAAAATTTATAGGTTGAAAATATGAAAAAACAGTGAAAAGATAATTGTGTGTCAAATATGTGATGTTTTATAGAATTTAATTATAAGTCAACAAATTTAAGTAAAAAACTAATAATTAAATTTTGATAAAAAATCACTGAATAAATAATATTTATAAGGCACATAATTTTTCTTACACTCCATAATAATATTCTAGAGCATTTCTGTGTGAACTTTTTTGCATTTCCCGCAGTTATAACCAGACGCACATATGAAAAAGGTATATTTGATTAATTCGAATTAATTTATATATTAAATACCTCACTGGCGTTGCCTTCGTTGCGTCCGTGCTGAGCAACGTTTTCTTCTTCGCCCAGACGACAATAATTAAGCTGAATGGCATGGATATTGTTGTGTCCATGCTGAATAACGTTTTCTTCTTCACCCAGACGACCATAATTAAGCTGAATGGCATGGATAATGTTTGAATGTCTTACTGTGATGCTCCTGATGCTTCTGATACCATCTCTCAATCTCTCACCACCCTCTACATGGTAAAAAAGTGCTCGACATAGGCATAATCATTAAATGCTAAAGAAAATAGAAGGATTCGGTCTAAAAAACAAACAATACTAATGGAATGAAGATGGTAATTAAACAATAAATTTAGTGAAACAGAAGAAAAGGATGTAAGGCTAATACCCATTATGTACATAATTACATACCTATCTGTGTGGGATTCGCCTCCAACCATTGTCTGAAGTTTACATATACTCGCTGCGCCGCGATCTCCAATTACGATTTTACCAAACGCAATAGCAAGTGCAGTGGCAAGTGCATATGCCAAACTGGACAATTTCCAAATGAAATAGCAAATGCAGAAGGCAAACACAATATCAGTTGCAGATGGCATCTTTGATTTGTAATTGAAATTGGTAATCGATGGAGTTCAAACTAAATTGTGGTCAGAAATAGGCAAACCATAAAATTCAACAATTAAATTTGTACAAAGGATCAAATCTTACATCCATAAAGACAGAGTTAAGTTATTTATAAATGAATGATTGGTCAGTTCCACGCGAAATGCTGAATGAATTTCGTCTTAGAACCGTGTACGACAACGCGGGGTTGGTAAAGATGCTACTTATAAATGGAAACAGGAAGAGTTAGCGTGGGAGACCGACTTTGACTGAGGAAAACGATTTTTTGTTTTTTTTTAGGGTTATGAATGAAATGTAAAATTGAGAATGTTAGAGAGAGATTCATGTAGGTTTCCCAGAACTTCTATGACCGAAGTGTTTCTAGACTTTTGGTCCCGCCACGTCTCCTTTTTGGAGTGAGTCTTGGATCAACGCTTGTTTCCACTGGGGCAATGTAATTCTATGATGACGGGAAATTCTTCTGGAACCTTCGTATAGCAGGTGGACTGCAGAAGGGAGACTTTGTGTAGAGGAACGCGTGGATGGTAAGGATGCTTCTTATAAATTGAAACCGAAAGACTTACCTAGCGTCTTAATTATCCAATATAGTAAAATCAAAAAAGTCTATATCATGACACCACGAGTTTTGTAAGGGATGAAATATTCAAACGTATTGTAGAAACAAATTCATTATAATTATATTGAAAAGACGTTTTTATATTAAAAACACAAAAACCAATTTTGAAAGGGATGAAAATTGAAATATTCAAACATAGGTAAATTCATTATAATTTTATTGAAAAGACGTTTTTTATTTAAAACACAAAAACTAGTTTTGTAAGGGATGAAATTTTCAAACGTAGGCAAATTCATTATAATTTTATTGAAAAGATATTTTTATATTAAAAACACAAAAACTAGTTTTGTAAGGGATGAAATATTCAAACGTTGACAAATTCATTATAATTTTATTGAAAAGACCTTTTTATATTAAAAACACAAAAAATTCTTGGAGCCCTCGAATTTGATTGACATTTTTTCAATTTTAGACCATATTTTACAATTTTAAAATTTATTGGATCATATATCTTGACTTGCTATATTTACGTGTTTTATATATTGGAACAGATGTGTATACATTTTTATGGCCATAATTTAAATTGATGTCCTATTATAAGATAAAATATTTAAAATTAAATTAAACTATATAAATTATTGTTAAACTATATAAAATATTAAAAATAATTTAAACTATATCAAATGAATTAGTTGTCACACACCACAGCTACGGTGGTGCAAGCCTAAATTTCCGTATTTTAAAAAAAATACTTACACTAGGCTGCAAATTCCTCTACTTATGATTTTGCAACAAAATGTATTAAGCTAAATAACTCCAAATTTTAAACTAGAAAGGTTGGTGCTTTATACTCCAGAATTTTTTAATGGATGTCTATTTTTATTTTATTTATTTGTTTTTTAAAAGTAGGCAAAATTTTAGAAGGGCATTTAAAAATCTAGCGAATAAAATGTTGGGACATTAAAGTTATATATTAAAACGTGTGATAAAACAGTCTTTGTTTAGCGCAGCATGCTTACATGCTTGCCAAATGTTCCTTCGCCTCCCATTTTCTAGCTTGCACGATGATAGTGGCAAAATGGGTACTTATGGTTTGTGAGGACGTGAAAAATCTCTATTATGACATTTCCTACTTTATAGTTTGAAGTTGCAGTTGTGAGATGAGCGTGAACAGTAAGTTAAAGAATTGCATTTGCCTTCAACTTCCGTGACAATCGTTTACTGGAGGATATTGGCGGAATGTACTGCAGTTGAAGGTAATAGTTTTTTCAGCTTTCATCGTTTATGCCTAGTTGATTTCCTTCTTCCTGTGCTGTTCTTCTTTATTCAGTAAAATATGTTGAGGTTTTTGTGCATAGTGTAGCTGACTTTAATAGAATCTAAATATCTAAACAACAATGATCCAAATGCTTGCAATTATATTTAATGGCTTATCTGCTTTAGGAAAAAGTTCTGATTTAATAAGAAGGCCCTAGCTATTCTCATCGTGATTCATCACTGAGAAGCCTAAGAGTCTCTAGAATTAAGCATCTGTCCAGAGTGAAGAGCTACGCAAGGATTTCTTCCTCGCACTTTGCTTTGTTTTTCCTTCATAGCTTGCTATAATTTTTAGAAGAAAACTCAGGATTTTTTCCATTAGAAAGCGTGCATGTTGCATGTTTTGTGGTATCCATTTCACTGAAAATGATGATTAGATCCAAGGTTGTAAATCAAGGGCCTATAAGAAAGGCAAAACCTATATTTTATATGGAGGGCATGGTTCCATAAGAATGGAACTCAAGTAAAAACAAGAGACATTATGTGTAGTCTATGTTAGTAAATTGGTAATTGAAATCGTATTTGGTGGAGGATAGTAGTAGTAATTGTAGAGTAGTAGTAATGTGGGTGAAGAACTTGTAAAGCTTACTTGTGTTATTTTTTGTATCCTTCATTTTGTTACTTGATTGACCTTTGTATTAGCGTTTAATGCAGCAGGGTTATTAGATCAAAGGTGGGGAACATTACATGCTAGCCAAATGTAGCAGCGAATTACAGGGAAACAACTATGAATGAGACCACACCTTACAACCTCCTCTTACATAAATCCAGCCACAAATCGATGCATGAAATTTGGGTGTTCATCTCTGTCATTCTTGTATGCATGACACCTAATACTTGGAAAAATCCGTACACATGAGCATATCCGCTCAAGGGTAGATTCATAGTCTAATTTTAGTGTGTATAATGAAAAAACCACCGTGCATATCCTCTGCTGTCAGTAGGATAGACCTCACAATATTTATCTACATACTATAAATCATTTTCAAAAGGTTAATCTACCACACCAGAGACGCTGGCTTCTGATGTCTCTAGAGATGTGCCTAGTTAATTTCCTTCTTGCAGATTTCTCATTGCCCTTCAAAAAATATAACTATACTTCTGAGCTTCGTCCTGTAAATAGAATTATTCTTCAAGTTGGACTTTTTGATAGGTTATTGGGTTTAAGTTCATCCTGAAACTGTCACTATGCATTCCCATATATTTGAAGTATCATGTAGTTATGTATATTTATTTTAAAGTAGATACAGATACTCTACCCATCCTAGCGTTATGCGGACTTCTCATTGCCTTTCAAGAAATATAACTCTACTCTTGAGCTTCTTTGTTTTTGAAATTTTTTGGGTGAATATATTTTTGGGGTTACTTCTTTCGTTCAATCCTGCAAACAGAATTACTCTTCAAGTTGAACTTTTGGATATGTTATTAGGTTTAAGTTCATCCTGAAGTTGTCACTGTGCCTTCCCATATTGTCACTGTGCCTTCCCATATATTTTAAGGCATTAGGCAAATAGTTTCTGTATCTCTTCTATCCCCGAACATTTAACTGCATGTATATCTAGGCTTAGAGAACTCTATTTTGGTGAGAAAGGATCTTGACAGCCTATTTAAACTATCTGTATATTCTTATAACTATAGTAATGTAATAATAATAAGCAAATCATTTAAAACTATAACACAGAATAATTCCTTTATGAGAGGATTATTAATGTTGTCCATGTACATTGATTGCACTAGCATGGTAATATTGGACGCTATTTTTTAATGCATTTAAAAGATATTTAATATTTATCTAACACAGAATTAAATCAATACAAATTAAATTTTTCTTTATTAGTTACAACTTACAAAATACAAAATCTGCACGTTGAGAGCATTGTAAAGTACTTGTGCATAGGTAACATTTATTTTTAATTTTTATTAATTGTGGAAATTAAACTTACATGCAACCTGGTTATTTCAAATCCTTGATACCTGATTGTGCTCCACAACTTCTATATTTATTTGAAAGCATTCTTGTTGGTAAGATATTATTACAATCAATTTTGAATCAATTTATTTATAGTTTTATTGCCACTCAGTTTATTTATAGTTTGTAATTTCAAAATATTTTCATAACAATTTCAACAAAATTTCAACACATTCAAAAAAGAAATTTATACAATCAATATAATTAAATATTTTATTGATAAATGTGAAAATAATTTGTATTTTTTTAATTTAAGTTATGCTATCAAAATATTTTCTTATAGACTTCAATCTTTCATTTATAAATGTGAAAAGAATTTGCATTTTTTTTTTTTTTAATTTAAGTTATGCTATCTTCCTATAAACTTTTACATATATATTAATTTGATTGTTTTTTAATTCAACAAATAATTGAAATTATGGATGTTCAACAAAATAAATCGGAAAACTTTGTTACAAGTCTAGTACTATCAAATGAATTTGCAAAAAATTAAGGATACATCTAAAAAAGTGAACAATGCAGCCAAGGTGATTCACTTCTCATCTTTGAAGGATTTTAGATGCATTTAAACAATATGTAGTATTATAATATAATTTAATAACTGCTATGTATATTCCTCATTTAGTACTTTTTTGTAAGTTCTTTATTTGTTATTAAGTCAAAGGACAACAAAATAAAAAGATAGCTTTTATGTATATTCTATATTATATATATTTTGTATATTCCATCTCGCATATATAAATTCTGAAGAATATTTAATAGTTTTTCAAAATCCTGTCAAATTATAGAATTGAAAAATATCAATATACTTTAATATTCTTTCATAATAATATAACTTATTACTAAAATATATTTAATATATTAGATTACAATACATTTGAAATATTTATAATAAATTGTTTTAAATATTATTTTTAAAAATTATATTTAATTAATTCAATTTGATTTATATATTAAATACCTCACTGGCGTTGCCTTCGTTGCGTCCGTGCTGAGCAACGTTTTCTTCTTCACCCAGACGACAATAATTAAGCTGAATGGCATGGATATTGTTGTGTCCATGCTGAGTAACATTTTCTTCTTCACCCAGACGACCATAATTAAGCTGAATGGCATGGATAATGTTTGAATGTCTTAATGCGATGCCCCTGATGCTTCTGAAACCATCACTCAATCTCTCACCACCCTCACCACCCCATGGCCTGGCTTCTTCAATGTAAATAAACACTCAAATATCAATCACTTCAATGGTCAAACAATCAATATAGAATTTACACTTCATCCATATCAAAAAGTGGTAATTATTATTGATTAAAATTGACATTTGACTGTTAAAATGGATGATATTTAATAATATCCTTTAAAAAGTGCTCAACATAGGCATAATCATTAAATGCTACAGAAAATAGAAGTATTCGGTTGAAAAAACAAACAATATAAGTATTCGGTCTGAAAAAAACAAACAATACTAATGGAATGAAGATGGTTATTAAACAATAAATTTAGTGAAACAGAAGAAAAGGATGTAAGGCCAATCAACATTCTGTACATAATTACATATATCTGTGCGAACTTCGCCTCCAACCATTCTCTCTAGTTGAGATATACTCGCTGCGACGCGATCTCGCCAACGTTTTCAATCACGATTTTGACAAACGCAATAGCAAGTGCATATGCCAAACTGGATAGTTTCCAAATGCAATAGCAAATGCAGAAGGCAAACACAATATCACGTGCAGATGACATCCTTGATTTGTAATTGAAATCGGTAAAGGATGGAATTCAAACTACATTGTGGTCTGAAATCGGCAAACGATACAATTCAAGCTAAAATTTACACAAAGGGGAGCATTTATGCTCGCCAGGAACAAATTTGACATCCATAAAAAGATTTACACAAAGGGGAGCATTTGTACTCGCCAGGAACAAATTTTACATCCATGTAGAAAGAGTTAGTTATTAATAAGTGAATAATTGATCGAGTCCACACGAAATACAGAATGAATTTCGTCTTAGAACCTTCATTTGTTTAACTGCAGATTCGCAGTGTTGTAATAACAACAAAATATTTAATATAAAAGAATATCGTGTAGCATGTGGAGTGCAGAAGGGGGAATTCATAAATAAATCTCTGCAAATCGCACGACGACTTTCTGTAGGGGAACGCGAGGATGGTAAAGATGGGAATTTATAAATTGAAAGAGGAAGAAAAAGTCTGTTGATCACACCACGAGTTTTGTGAGGGATGAAATATTCAAACGTAGGTACGTAAAGACAAATTCATCATAATACTATAGAAATGACCTCTTCATATTTGAAATAAAATAAAATGAAAAAGTCGGAAGTCTTTTATTAGAAGGTTCGGGTTAGAAGTGTTAATTTTTATGTAGTTTGGACAGGTGTTCTAGTTTCAGGGGTGGTGATTACGAGGCTGGAAACACAGCTGAAATAATTATCTCCATACCTAGATAATTGATTTCTCCAGAGACTTCTAGATATTAAGGTTTAGAGTCTAATTAATCCTAGCCGTTGATTAAGATTAAATCATGGCCATTAGTTTTCAATGAGGGGATTATAAAAGAGGATCAATGGGCATTTGGAGAACACAGATCCTAGAAGTATTTGCAGCGATAGCAAATAAATAAATTTGCAGCAATAGCAAATTGATTTGCAATGAGAGCAAAGGGCGCAGTGTTAGCGTTGGAGAGCAGTGGATTTGCCGGAGAAGGAAAATATTGCCAGAGCAATTTCAGCAGGAACAATTGAGGGAAGGGAATTTACAGGAAAGAAATAGCTAGTAAGAGGCAAGCAATTTTGTATCTCTTGATTTTCTGCAGTTGAATAAAATTCATATCTGCTGACTGGTTTTCCCTTCGGGGTTTTTCCAGGGACAATTTGTCCAAAATATTGTGTTCATTTATTTTTCTGTGTCCATGATTTTTCTGTGAAATTACAGCTGTGTTATTAATTAATATTTGCTGTAAGTTATTTTTCGGCAGCCAAATAATCTACTTAAGATAGGTAATTAATAATCAGTAGCTGCAATAGATTTTTCACATGGTATCAGAGTGGATCTGAGGACAGAACAGGCACAGGGAGAAAGGAAGATAATAAATAAAATCTAGGGTTTATAAAACTTAGTTTGACCTCTTCAAAATTATTTTGAGATGGCCTCAGCAGGTTTAAGAGATCAGGACAGATTGGATGGAGCCTCAAATTTTGGTGTCTGGAAAGCCAGAATTTCTTTATTGCTGGAAGAGAATGGTATCAAGGATTATGTGACCACTGTTGTACCTGTACCTATAGATGCAACACAGCTCTTAGCATATAAGAAGGAAGATGCCAAGGCAAGGAGGCTGATTCTTGACGGTGTTAAGGATCATATTGTTCCGCATATTACAGAGTTAGATACAGCAAAGACGATGTGGGACGCCATTATGAATCTGTACCAGAATGCTATCCTTAATCGAAAGCTGATTCTCAGAGAAGAGTTAAGGAATACCCGGATGAATAAGGGAGAAGACGTCACAAGTTACCTCACCAGACTTAGACTTGTCAAGGATGAATTGGCAGCTGTTGGAGACAAACCAAAGGATGATGAGCTAGTACGAATAGCCCTGAATGGGTTTACTAAGCAGTGGGATGTCTTTGTTCAAGTTATTAATGGACGAGACACCTTACCGAGTTAGGATCGACTATGGAGTGACTTCACTCAGGAGGAGCTTAGACTAAGTCTTGTCAGTGGAACCAGCAGTAATAGTCAAAAAAGTGAGGTGGAACAGGAAAACATTGCCCTAGCAGGAAAAGGAAAAATGAAGAAGGGGTCTGGCAAAGGATCAAATCCAAAAAGTGAGAAGAAGAAGGACTTATCTAAGATCAAATGCTATGGCTGTCACGAGTTCGGCCACTATGTCAGCGATTGCCCACAAAGGAAGAAAAATGAAAAGAAAGGCAAGAAGCAGACGGCAGCTTCAGCAAGTGTAGATGAGCTTTCTAATAGAATGGAGGATGAGTTTGCACTCATAGCTTGCCTGACTAGCTCAACCTCACAGGGTGTTTGGTATATAGACAGTGGGGCGTCATTTCATATGACAGGAGTTAGGGAGTACTTCTCCAGCTACAAGGAGGAGGACATTAGATTCCAGATTCAGATAGAGAACAAGTCCAAGTGTAATCCAGTTAGGAGAGGGACTGTTCTATTTCAGAGGGAGAATGGCAAGCCTATTTCCATTCATGATGTGTTGTATGTGTCAGGCTTGGGCATGAATCTAATTTCCGTATTTGTCCTTCAGGATAAAGGCTACAATGTACTCTTTAGAGGGGTGCATGTTTTAATCAAGCATAAGGATTGGAAATCACCCATAGCTATTGGAGTTAGGAGTGGCTGACTTTATAGGTTGCAGTTTGATACTCCTAAGGCACTAGTGAGTAGCAGTAATCCTAGAGATCAAGGAGAGCTATGGCATAGGAGGATGGGCCATATACATCATGGAGCACTTAAATTGCTTCGTGAGACAGTGACAGGTGTTCCAGACGTGAGCACAGACCATGATGATGTATGTAAGGGATGTGTATTGGGGAAGTTTGTGAAAATAGCTTTTCCAAGGAGTGACACCAGATCCAAGGGGGTTCTTGATCTAGTACATTCAGATATATGTGGACCAATGTCAATGAAGTCTCTTAGAGGATATGAGTACTTTGTTACTTTTATTGATGATTTCTCCAGGAAGACCTGGATATACTTCTTGAAGACCAAGGATGAGGTCTTTAGTCACTTCCATGAGTTCAAAGCTCTTGTGGAGAATTCAACAGGCAGGAAGGTAAAGGTTCTTCGGTCAGACAATGGAGGCGAGTACAAAGGGAAAGAGTTCCAGGAGTTCTGTACTAGGGAAGGAATCAAGAGAGAGTGGACTATTCCTTACAACCCACAGTAGAATGGGGTTGCTGAGAGGAAGAATCGTTCTATATCAGAGGCAGCAAGGGCTATGTTGTATGACCAAGATATGCCACGTTACTTATGGGCAGAGGCATGCAGTACAGCAGTATACATACAGAACAGGGTTCCACATAAGGTATTGGGCAAGATGACACTAGAGGAGGCAATCTCAGGGAAGAAGCCAGATGTCAGTCACTTTAGGATATTTGGGAGTTTGGCATTTTGTCACATTCCAGGGGCTACACGTTCCAAGTTAGATCAGACTGCAGAGAGAGGGTACTTTGTGGGGTACAGCGAGACCTCAAAGGTATATCGGATATTTATTCCAGGGACTAGGAGGATTATTGTCAGGCGTGATGTCAAATTCATGGAGGACAAGGCATATAGGAGGTCCAAAGATTTGCCAACAGATGATCAGAATGAGCAGCCAACAGAAGCTCCAAGGATTGTTCAATCAGAACAGGGGCAGCGAAGCACGAGTACAGTTACTAGTACAAGCACAGGCTCAGGTGCTGAGAGTTCGCAGAGTATGGAGCAACAGATACAGCAAATCCAAGAGATGCATCAAGAAGATATGGAGTTTGATATTTCATCTTCTATAGTTGGCAGGAGGAACCGTGAGGTTCAACAGACACATAAGGATACTCAGGAGTTTGTGGGAGCTCCTAGGACGAGTAGTAGACAACAGAAACAACCAGCCAGGTATAATGACTATGTGGCATTGGTTAGTCAGTTGGTAGATAGCGAGCTTTCCAGCTATCAGGAGGCTGCACGGCAACAGGTGTGGCAAGATGCGATGGTTGAGGAATATACCTCAATAATGCAGAACGATGTGTGGGAGGTTGTGCCTAGACTGATAGATAGGGCAGTGGTTGGATCACGCTGGATCTATAAGATTAAGCATGGTGCAGATGGTAGCATCAAAAAATACAAGGCAAGGTTCGTGGCCAAGGGGTTCTCTCAAAAGGAGGGAATAGACTATGAGGAGACATTCGCTCCAGTGGCCAGGTATACTTCTATACGATTCGTAATCTCACTTGCAGCACATATGGGATGGTAGATCCATCAAATAGATGTCAAGATGGCATTTCTTAATGGTGAATTGTTAGAAGAGGTATACATAGAACAACCAGAGGGCTTTGTAGCACACAGCAGCGAAACCCACGTGTGCAGATTGAAGAAAGCTTTGTATGGACTCAAGCAGGCTCCCAGGGCGTGGTATGAGCGCATTGATAGATACTTGCAGGGGATAGGCTTTGTGAAGAGTGAGGCGGATGCTAACCTTTACTACTTGATGGTTGGGGGTGAAGTTTTCATTCTTGTTCTATATGTGGATGACTTGTTTTTAACAGGTTCACTAGGGCTCATAGAGGAGTGCAAGAGGGACCTTGCAGCAGAGTTCGAGATGAAGGATTTGGGGCTTATGCACTACTTTCTAGGCATGAAAGTGTGGCAGACAGATGGAGAGATTTTCCTTGGACAAGGGAAATACTGCATTGAAATCTTGAAGAGGTTTGAGATGCAAGATTGCAGAGCCATGTCTACACCTATGATTACGAATTGGAAGAAGGTAGACTCATCCAAGGAAAAGAATGTAGACCCCACCTTATACAGGATGTTGATTGGATCTCTCATGTATTTGGTCAACACTAGGCCAGATATATCCTTTGTAGTAAACTCTCTTAGTCAGTTCATGGTTTAGCTGAAGAGAGTGCATTGGATAGCGGCAAAGCATGTATTGCAGTATTTGCGTGGTACAATCGAGTATGGGATCGATATGCTCAAGGTGATGGTATCAAGTTGATAGGCTATACTGATGCAGATTAGGCAGGTAGTACAGTGGACAGGAAAAGCACTTCAGGGTGCTGCTTTAGTTTGGGATCAGGAGTTGTCTCTTGGTACAGCAGGAAGCAAAAGTCTATTGCTCTGAGTTCTGCAGAAGCAGAATACATAGCAGCTAGTATGGCAACATGTGAGGCTATATGGCTTCGAAAGTTGCTGGTAGCCTTGTTTGGTCAGAAGGTTGAGACTACCGTGATACACTGTGATAATCAGAGTTGCATCAGATTATCTGAGAATCCAGTGTTTCATGATAGGTCTAAGCATATAGACATCAGATATCATTTCATCAAGGATTGTGTACAGTGGAGGATTGTTCAGCTACAGTATATACCTACAGATCAGCAGGTAGCAGACATTTTGACAAAGGCATTGGGGAAGGCGAAATTCATCTTCTTCAGAGATAAGTTGGGTGTTATACAGAACACCTTCTTCGCTAAGAGGGAGTGTTAATTTTTATGTAGCTTGGACAGGTGTTCTAGTCTCAGGTGGTGATTACGAGGTTGGAAACATAGCTAGAATAATTATCTCCATACCTAGATAATTGATTTCTCTAGAGACTTCTAGATATTAGGGTTTAGAGTCTAATTAATCCTAGCCGTTGATTAAGATTAAATCATGGCCATTAGTTTTCAATGAGGGGATTATAAAAGAGGATCAATGGGCATTTGGAGAATACAGATCCGAGAAGTATTTGCAGCGATAGCAAATAAATAAATTTGCAGCAATAGCAAATTGATTTGCAGTGAGAGCAAAGGGCGCAGTGTTAGCGTTGGAGAGCAGTGGATTTGCCGGAGAAGGAAAATATTGCCGGAGCAATTTCAGCAGGAACAATTGAGGGAAGGGAATTTACAGGAAAGAAATTTCCAGAGCTTTGCCAGTAAGAGGCAAGCAATTTTGTATCTCTTGATTTTCTGCAGTTGAATAAAATTCATATCTACTGACTGGTTTTCCCTTCGGGGTTTTTCTAGGAACAATTTGTCCAAAATATTGTGTTCATTTATTTTTCTGTGTCCATGATTTTTCTGTGAAATTACAGTTGTGTTATTAATTAATATTTGCTGTAAGTTATTTTTCGGCAGCCAAATAATCTACTTAAGATAGGTAAGTAATAATCAGTAGCTGCAATAGATTTTTCACAAGAAGAACAATGCTAAGGATGAGCCTCTAATTGATGAAGGGAACATTGTGGTGTCCAGTGAGGAAGAGGGCAAACTTTATAAGTTATGTGAATCGGAGAAGAAGATTTTTTAATCTAACGGTAGTGAATTTGCTAAGGCCCAGAGTGAGGGTGAGGGGAGCTCGAGGCCTTTGCCTTCTCAAGAATTTGGTGTAGATATTGATTGGAATTTACCTAAATCCTCAAAGAAAATGATAAATAGTCGGTGAGGTGCCTACATGGCAAAAAGAAGAAAGTGGAAACTGATCCTCCTAAAAATACTAAAATAGTCAAAACAAAAAATGTTGAGAGCCCATAGAAAATAATAAGGAGAAAGAGTGATGTGAACAAGAAGTCTGGTGCTCCCTGTACTATATGTTATATAAACCGAAAAAGGGTTTTTGTCCAACAAGGTGTGTAGTTATGAAAAGGAAATTTAGAGTGTTAGAGGATTTAGTGCTAGAAGTAATATGATTAGTTACCAATCTAAAGATCCTGTAGAAAGAGAAGGATGGAGGCAGATCAAAGAAAGGGAGGTTTGTTGCAAAAAAATTTAGTGAAGATACCAATTCTTTGAATGTTAAGATACATCTAATATTTGAAGAGAGGGATGTGGTGTCAAGCTTTCATGGCCTAGCTCAATCTCCCAACACTTAGTAGTGCTCTTGTTGTCGGCTTCTTTTGCATTGCTTCTCATTTTGTTGAGTTTTGTTGTTTGTGTGTTGTTTGCCTCATTATATAGTCAAGCTTGTGCCCTTCTGGACTCTTCCTATCCTTCTTGACTAATCTAGAAACCTTAACCTCTAGAATGTTTTTTACCTAAAACCTTCTTTCTAGAACTCTCTCATCATTCCCACTTTCTAAACTTTTCCCTTTTTTAGCTTTTTGTCTTTTTGTCTTATTTATTTATCAGTGGGAGAAATTACTACTCCAACATCACATCTCACACAACAATTTCTCTTACGGCCACCACGGAGATAATAAGCATATACTTGAAGGTTCTTCACAACTATAATAGTTTGTATGTTCTTTTGGTAATGTCTCATGTTATTTTCTTATGCATAATGCCTAGCATCTTGGTTAACCTTTGCACCAACCGCCAATCTCATTCTCTAAGATCTTTCAGCATACTTAATTTATGAGGTTTTTCGAAGACCTTTCTTTTAAATCTATGTAATGTATATTCCCTATGCATATGGTTATGTAAAAATCATGCTCTTAGTTTTGTTAAATTTGTTGCATACCTTTTAGAAATCCTACAGTTATACTATTGACTACAGATTGAAAGGAACGTTATTTGTGTCATTTTCTTTAATCATGATTTTAGTAAGTTTTAATTTCCAACTTAGCACTAATATATGTTTTCCATATATCTTATTGTGTTTGGAATAATGTTGGGATAATTGTAACTTAGACCTTGATCTTAACAATAATATAATAGGGATAAATGTCTTTTTGATCAAAAAACATGTCTTCTTGATCAAAACACATAACTTAATAAGGAATATAGACTTGGGTATAATTTCAGTGACATTGCTTTTTTATTTGAACCCTATTATCTCTTCCTTTCCCAAACTTTTCCTTCACTTGATAATGTTTGAAGACTCCTTATTTTGGGGATTTGGTTCAATGGAGGGTTGGTTTAAAGTTCTCTTTGTTTCCTATTATTTTATGCATAGATTTAAATTGGTGGGTAGACTCAAGTTGTTATTTTAACTAAACCTTTTGATAATGATTATCATTATATAACCAAATTGGGATTATAGTTAGAGTTATAGATGTTTTGGTAAGGATTTCTAATTGGAGTGATATGATGGAGAGTTGTAGATTTTAAGCATGGAAGATTTTTTTTTAGAAACAAGTTCAATAGAACCACAATCATATTAGAATATCTAATATTTTCTTTCTAAATTAAGTGGATAGTGTTTCATATTAATGCAAATTCTAATGATAGGCTTAATGTATTTTCTTGTGTTGTTTACTTTTGCATAGTGAAAAACATAAGGTTTATATATATATACTTTTTAGTATGATAATATTATCCTTAGAATATTGATGAAATAATACATGCATGATTATGAATTTATGGTGTAAATAAATATTTTGTTGAGCCAATGATTAATACTTAGGTTTTGTAATGTATATAAATTTAGTCTATAAATTTAGCTTATGATTGTAATACATCTAAATATCTTTGATATATTTTCATTAGTTTTTATATAAAAATGTATTAAGAAACCTTACAAGGTAGGAAAACAAATCTATTAGTAAAATCAATTCAGTTTTGTATATATATTAGATTTTTCATAGAGTTATGGCTCCTTAAATCTCAGATCTTGGTGATTGCCAAAACTTTTGTCAACTACCATTAGTCATTCTTAAAGAAGTCTTATTCAAAATATGTGTTTAGTTTTGATAAGGTGTATATTAAGTGGATAGGACAAAGTTGTTCTTATATTATTGTTAATGATGTGATTTCTTAAACCTTGAATAAATTGTGGATAAAATGCTTACCAGGTAGGGGTTTGATATGATAGCAAGTTATGATTGAGATAAGAATTATAGTTTTAAAACTCATGATCTTAGTTATGTTTTAGTTGCAAAATATCTTTCACTAAAGGTGTTAACCAAGAACTTGGATAGAAACTCTTCTTAGATGAATTATGATCATTTATCCCTATTATATGCAAGTAGATAATGATCCATAATCTCTATCCTTTACCACTATTATGATGGATAAAGTGTTGACAATATGCTTATAGAGCCTTGTATTGAATGTCCAGATACTTATGAAACTATACTCATGTGAACTAGATCATTTTCTTGACTACTTTATGAGGAAACTTGTGAGATCTTAGTATGATTAAATTGAAATTAGTATGCACTAAATCTTCTGTTTTCCTTGAGTATGAAATGAATATGTGATTTTATATCTATGAATAGGAAGATGCCTAGATTTTGGAATTTACTTCTTAGAAAGAAGTACTTTAGACTTAATTTGTAGATTGGAGATTATCAATTGACTGTATTAGAATTGTCTTTCGAATTAATATATTTTTTGTGAATGATTATGGTTGATGGTATTATTGATGATATATGATTTCAATTATGTATTTTCTCCTTCTATCAATTTCTACAAGTAGAGTTAGAGAAATAACATGGACAGGGGTTGAATATGGAGCTACAGAGAAGGGTAAGTTTCTATTCCTAACCGATCTATCCAAACATAACTTAAAAAGATGCTTTGGACAAAGTTTGTATATCATCAATATACATTACTATTTTATTTATTTCTCTCTATGTCATATCATGAAATAAGTACATAGGCATATTATACATGATAGAAATGTTAAATATATCATGTTGCACCATATTCCTTCATGCAAGCCGGCTTTAGTTTTCTAGACCTCTCATGAAGGGTCAAGCTTCTCCATTCAGGAGTAAGACCGGTGAGGCATGAGCCTTGTGGTTGGGCAGTCAATCACCTTAATGATGCTCTCTCTCCACTAGGTTCAGTGTCAAAGATATGGTATGGTATCAAAGACAGTGTATGGTGTGACTTTCTTTTGTTATAATCCTCTATGGCTAGATGTTGTAAAGGACTTAGTCCTATTTGTAAGCTATTTGACTAAATGTTGTAATGTTCTTTAATTATATAGATTTATGAAAGTTATTTATTTCTTGAGTTGTATTTTATGAGAAAATTTTGACACTTTCCCTTTTTTGCATTGATTTATTAGAATAATATTATTTTATTCTAGTTATTTCAGAGTGGTTTTTACAAATATTATAAAAAAACATGGATATCTTAAATACATCTATCTGTTAAAGGGCCCTTGGTTTGTTGGTGAAGTTGAAAGATTCTAAATGAGCCCACTAAGGATCAAGTCTTGTTGAGTGCAAGGCCCCCAACACCATAACATGCTCTCATATCAGATAGCAAAAATAATCTTGAAAATTGATTTATTTAAAGATCTTTTAAATAAATGCATTTCAATATCTATACTAAATAATAATATATATTTTCTCTCATATCAGATAGAAAAAATAATTCAATATCTATACTAAATATATGATATTTATTATAAAATAAAATAATTATCATAATCTTGTTTATTTTTAAATAAAAAAGTAAATAAAACATAAAAATCAAATGATAATTAAATAATTTATTTTAAATCAAAAGACTAATGAAATTAATTAAATAATAAAATTAACACCGGTGATATTTCAATATCTATACTAAATATATAATATATATTTTCTCTCATATCAGATAGAAAAAATAATTCAAAATCTATACTAAATATATGATATTTATTATAAAATAAAATTATTATCATAATCTTATTTATTTTTAAATAAAAAAGTAAATAAAACATAAAAATCAAATGATAATTAAATAATTTATTTTAAATCAAAAGACTAATAAAATTAATTAAATAATAAAATTAACACCAGCATCACCGGTCACATGAAAAAGGTTTACTAGGCACACTACAGTTTATAGGTGAGTAGGGGGGCTATCCTGTAGTCTAAAAAGAAATATAATATATCATAATTTTATAGTATAATATATCATAATTTATCTCCTTATATATAAATTTATACAAGTTTATTGTAAAGAAAAAATTCACATAATTAATTTATGAAATTGTCCGTTTAGATTGTCTAAAGAGACTTATTAAATTTATATGTAGCATAACTGATAAACTATATGATATGTTAACATAATACTACCTTCATAATCAAAAAGTTTATATAGATAAATGAAAGTTAATGCAATAGGGTGACTTCTTTAATTTAATAAGACAAATTTATGTGCTAACATAATATTTACTTCATAATCCCAAAGTCTATATAAATAAGATAAAAACCTCTCCAATTTGAGGGCCATACGGGCCATATCTTGCCCTAATGGGGTGAATGTCAAAGGCAAAAGGGTCTCCAATTTGAGCACCATATGGACCATATCTTCCCCTATTGGTGGTGAATGCCAAAGATGTGATTACCCTATCAAAGCGAGGATGAAGTTGTCCGTCAATTACTCGCAAATGTTCATCCACCCCAAAGTATCCTTCAATTCCTGTCAAGTATTCACCTTCCCCCAAATTAACCTGCAAATTAAACAACAAATATATATTATAAATATTTTATATTAGGAAGTTAATCATTTATTAAATAAAAATAAATTAAAGATAAAAGTAAGTGTAAATTATAAAAGTATTACTAATTTAAATTTGAATGTTATTCATAATTGGTAATTATTTAATCTTACAAAGAAAATTGTAATTTAAAATTAAATTAAATGTTTCAGTTAAAAAAATATATAGTAAAATATATGAAGCATATTTTTTTAATATAATATTTATTAGAAAATCAAATCACATATAATCTTATAAAATTTAAAATAAAAAGAATCTATAAATTTTAAAATAACATAATATTGAAAGATTTTATTTCAATTAAAATAATAATAACTTTTTAAAATTATGTTTTACATAAAATTTATTAATGTCATATTTTTATTTTTATTTTACCTTTAATAATTTATGTATTTGTTAATTTTTTTAAAAAATAAGAGAAAATATAATTTGAAAATCAATATTAAAATAAAATAATTATTATATCAATAAGTAATAAATTAGATGGTGTTTTTAGTGGTAAACTTTAACCAACTGGCACTTGTGGTGGAAATGTAATAGATTCATCTATTTTCACCATTTCTTCCACAAATCAGAGCATAGACATGTACATAGGGGTCTTGATTAGGTCTCTGAGATCTGTCTAAAAATTTGTAGGTTGAAAATATGAAAAAACAGTGGAAAGATAATTGTGTGTCAAATATGTGATGTTTTATAGAATTTAATTATAAGTCAACAAATTTAAGTAAAAAACTATTAATTAAATTTTGATAAAAAATCATTTAATAAATAATATTTATAAGGCACATAATTTTTCTTACACTCCATAATAATATTCTAGAGCATTTCTGTGTGAACTTTTTGCATTTCCCGCAGTTATAACCAGACGCACATATGAAAAAGGTATATTTGATTAATTCGAATTAATTTATATATTAAATACCTCACTGGCGTTGCCTTCGTTGCGTCCGTACTGAGCAACGTTGTCTTCTTCGCCCAGACGACAATAATTAAGCTGAATGGCATGGATATTGTTGTGTCCATGCTGAATAACGTTTTCTTCTTCACCCAGACGACCATAATTAAGCTGAATGGCATGGATAATGTTTGAATGTCTTACTTTGATGCTCCTGATGCTTCTGATACCATCTCTCAATCTCTCACCACCCTCTACATGGTAAAAAAGTGCTCAACATAGGCATAATCATTAAATGCTAAAGAAAATAGAAGGATTCGGTCTAAAAAACAAACAATACTAATGGAATGAAGATGGTAATTAAACAATAAATTTAGTGAAACAGAAGAAAAGGATGTAAGGCCAATACCCATTATGTACATAATTACATACCTATCTGTATGGGATTCGCCTCCAACCATTGTCTGAAGTTTACATATACTCGCTGCGCCGCGATCTCGCCCAAGTCTCCAATTACGATTTTACCAAACGCAATAGCAAGTGCAGTGGCAAGTGCATATGCCAAACTGGACAATTTACAAATGAAATAACAAATGCAAAAGGCAAACTCAATATCAGTTGCAGATAGCATCTTTGATTTGTAATTGAAATTGGTAATCGATGGAGTTCAAACTAAACTGTGGTCAGAAATAGGCAAACCATAAAATTCAACAATAAAATTTGCCCAAAGGATCAAATCTTACATCCATAAAGACAGAGTTAGTTATTTATAAATGAATGATTGGTCAGTTCCACGCGAAATGCTGAATGAATTTCGTCTTAGAACTTTCATTTGTTTTTCTGCAAAGCGTGTACGACAACTCGTGGTTGGTAAAGATGCTACTTATAAATGGAAACAGGAAGAGTTAGCGTGGGAGACCGACTTTGATTGAGGAAAACGATTTTTTGTTTTTTTAGGGTTATGAATGAAATGTAAAATTGAGAATGTTAGAGAGATTCATGTAGGTTTCCCAGAACTTCTATGACCGAAGTGTTTCTAGACTTTTGGTCCAGCCACGTGTCCTTTTTGGAGTGAGTCTTGGATCAACGCTTGTTTCCATTGGGGCTGGAACCCGGACGAATCTGATTCTATGATGACGGGAAATTCTTCTGGAACCATCGTGTAGCAGGTGGACTGCAGAAGGGAGACTTTGTGTAGAGGAACGCGTGGATGGTAAGGATGCTTCTTATAAATTGAAACCGGAAGACTTACTTAGCGTCTTAATTATCCAATATAGTAAAATAAAAAAGTCTATATCATGACACCATGAGTATTCAAACGTAGACAAATTCATTATAATTTTATTGAAAAGACTTTTTTTTATATTAAAAACACAAAAATCAGTTTTTGTAATGGATGAAAATTGAAATATTCAAACGTAGATAAATTCATTATAATTTTATTGAAAAGACCTTTTTTATTTAAAACACAAAAATTAGTTTTGTAAGGGATGAAATATTCAAACGTAGACAAATTCATTATAATTTTACTGAAAAGACCATTTTATATTAAAAACACAAAAACAAGTTTTGTAAGGGATGAAATTTTCAAACCTAGGCAAATTCATTATAATTTTATTGAAAAGATCTTTTTATATTAAAAACACAAAAACTAGTTTTGTAAGGGATGAAATATTGAAACGTTGACAAATTCATTATAATTTTATTGAAAAGACCTTTTTATATTAAAAACACAAAAAATTCTTCGAGGCCTAGAATTTGATTGACCTTTTTTCAATTTTAGACCGTATTTTACAGTTTTAAAATTTATTGGATCATATACCTTGACTTGCTATATTTACGTGTTTTATATATTGGAGCAGATGTGTGTTCATTTTTATGACCCTAATTTAAATTGATGTCTACTACCTGTTATAAAATAAAATATTTAAAATTAAATTAAACTATAGAAATTATTATTAAACTATATAAAGTATTAAAAATAATTTAAACTATATCAAATGAATTAGTTGTCACACACCACAGTGACGGTGGTGCAAGCCTAAATTTCCGTATTTAAAAAAAAAAAGTACTTACACTAGGCTGCAAATTCCTCTACTTATGATTTTGCAACAAAATGTATTAAGCTAAATAATTCCAAATTTTAAACTAGAAAGGTTGGTGCTTTATACTCCTCCAGAATTTTTGAATGGAGGTCTAATTTTATTTTATTTATTTGTTTTTTAAAAGTTGGCAAAATTTTAGAAGGGCATTTAAAAATCTAGCGGATAAAATGTTGGGACATTAAAGTTAGATATTAAAACGTGTGATAAAACAGTCTTTGTTTAGCGCAGCATGCTTACATGCTTGCCAAATGTCCTTCGCCTCCCATTTTCTAGCTTGCACGATGATAGTGGCAAAATGGGTACTTATGGTTTGTGAGGACGTGAAAAATCTCTATTATGACATTTCCTACTTTATAGTTTGAAGTTGCAGTTGTGAGGTGAGCGTGAACAGTAAGTTAAAGAATTGCATTTGCCTTCTACTTAAGTGAGAATCGATTACTGGAAGATATTGGCGGAATGGACTGCAGTTGAAGGTAATAGTTTTTTCAGCTTTCATCGTTTATGCCTAGTTGATTTCCTTCTTCCTGTGCTGTTTTTCTTTATTCAGTAAAATATTTTGAGGTTTTTGTGCATAGTGTAGCTGACTTTAATAGAATCTAAATATCTAAACAACAATGATCCAAATGCTTGCAATTATATTTAATGGCTTATCTGCTTTAGGAAAAAGTTCTGATTTAATAAGAAGGCCCTAGCTATTCTCATCGTGATTCATCACTGAGAAGCCTAAGAGTCTCTAGAATGAAGCATCTGTCCAGAGTGAAGAGCCACGCAAGGATTTCTTCCTCGCACTTTGTTTTTCCTTCATAGCTTGCTATAATTTTTAGAAGAAAACTCAGGATTTTTTCCATTAGCAAGCGTGCATGTTGAATGTTCTGTGGTATCCATTTCACTGAAAATGATGATTAGATCCAAGGTTGTAAATCAAGGGCCTATAAGAAAGGCACAACCTATACTTTATATGGAGGGCATGGTTCCATAAGAATGGAACTCAAGTAAAAACAAGAGACATTATGTGTAGTCTATGTTAGTAAATTGGTAATTGAAATTGTATTTGGTGGAGGATAGTAGTAATTGTAGAGTAGTAGTAATGTGGGTGAAGAACTTGTAACGCTTACTTGTGTTATTTTTTGTATCCTTCATTTTGTTACTTGATTGACCTTTGTATTAGCGTTTAATGCAGCATGGTTATTAGATCAAAGGTGGGGAACATTACATGCTAGCCAAATGTAGCAGCGAATTACAGGCAAACAACTATGAATGAGACCACATCTTACAACCTCCTCTTACATAAATCCAGCCACAAATCGATGCATGAAATTTGGGTGTTCATCTCTGTCATTCTTGTAAGCATGACACCTAATACTTGGAAAAATCCGTACACATGAGCATATCCGTTCAAGGGTAGATTCATAGTCTAATTTTAGTGTGTATAATAGAAAAACCACCGTGCATATCCTCTGCTGTCAGTAGGATAGACCTCACAATATTTATCTACATACTATAAATCATTGTCAAAAGGTTAATCTACCAAACCGGAGACGCTGGCTTCTGATGTCTGTAGAGATGTGCCTAGTTAATTTCCTTCTTGCAGATTTCTCATTGCCCTTCAAAAAATATAACTATACTTCTGAGCTTCTTTGTTTCTGAAATTTCTGGGTGAGTATATTTTTGGGGTTGCTTCTTGGTTCGGTCCTGTAAAGAGAATTATTCTTCAAGTTGGACTTTTTGATAGGTTATTGTGAAGTTGGACTTTTTGATAGGTTATTGTGTTTAAGTTCATCCTGAAACTGTCACTATGCATTCCCATATATTTGAAGTATCATGTAATTATGTATATTTATTTTAAAGTAGATACAGATACTCTACCCATCCTAGCGTTATGCGGACTTCTCATTGCCATTCAAGAAATATAACGCTACTCTTGAGCTTCTTTGTTTTTGAAATTTTTGGGTGAATATATTTTGGGGTTACTTCTTGGTTTAATCCTGTAAATAGAATTACTCTTCAAGTTGAACTTTTGGATAGGTTATTACGTTTAAGTTCATCCTGAAATTGTCACTGTGCCTTCCCATATATTTTAAGGCATTAGACATAGTTTCTGTATCTCTTCTATGCCCGAACATTTAACTGCATGTATATCTAGGCTTAGAGAACTCCATTTTGGTGAGAAAGGATCTTGACTGCCTATTTAAACTATCTGTATATTCTTATATCTGTATATTCTTATAACTATAGCAATGTAATAATAATAAGAAAATCATTTAAAACTATAACACAAAATAATTCCTTTATGAGAGGATTATTAATGTTGTCCATGTACATTGATTGCACTAGCATGGTAATATTGGACGCTATTTTTTAATGCATTTAAAAGATATATAATATTTATCTAACACAGAATTAAATCAATACAAATTATATTTTTGTTTATTAGTTACAACTTACAAAATACAAAATCTGCACGTTGAGAATAGAAAATATTGTACAATATTAAAATGTTCAAAATTTGTGTGGAGACATTTCATGTAGCAACATAAATGTTATAAGTTGAAGGTACTTGTGCATAGGTAACATATATTTTTAATTTTCATTAATTGTGGAAATTAAACTCCACAACTTCTATATTTATTTGAAAGTGTTCTTGTTGGTAAGATATTATTACAATCAATTTTGAATCAATTTATAGTTTTATTGCCACTCAGTTTATTTATAGTTTGTAATTTCAAAATATTTTCATAACAATTTCAACAAAATTTCAACACATTCAAAAAAGAAATTTATAGAATCAATATAATTAAATATTTTGTTGATAAATGTGAAAATAATTTGCATTTTTTTTAATTTAAGTTATGCTATCAGAATATTTTCTTATAGACTTAAATCTTTCATTTATAAATGTGAAAAGAATTTGCATTTTTTTTTTAATTCAGTTTCCTATAAACTTTTACATATATATTAATTTGATTGTTTTTTAATTCAACAAATAATTGAAATTATGGATGTTCAACAAAATAAATCGGAAAACTTTGTTACAAGTCCAGTACTATCAAATGAATTTGCAAATTCAAATAGCTTTGTTGAAACCCTATAAAGAAATTAGCAAAATCTCTTTCCAAACACTGCAACAAAATCATAATAGAAATTGAAAACATGGCCTTACATGTTGTTGCCATTGAAGAAGAAGAAATCTTACAAATGGAAGAGATCGTAGAAAAATTTAAGGATACATCTAAAAAAGTAGCTGAATTTTGTACTTTTCATAAAAAATTATATAATGATGAACAATGTAGCGAAGGTGATTCACTTCTCATCTTTAAAGAATTTCAGATGCATTTAAACAATATGTAGTATTATAATATAATTTAATAACTGCTATGTATATTCCTCATTTAGTACTTTTTTTTGTAAGTTCTTTATTTGTTATCAAGTCAAAGGACAACAAAATAAAAAGATAGCTTTTATGAATATTCTATATTATATATATTTTGTATATTCCTTATCACATATATAAATTCAAAGGATATTTAATAGTTTTTCAAAATCCTAAATTATAGAATTGAAATATATCAATATACTTTAATATTCTTTCATAATAATATAACTTATTACTAAAATATATTTAATATATTAGATTACAATACATTTGAAATATTTATAATAAATTGTTTTAAATATTATTTTTTTTCTAACTATGGTGCAAACAAGAATCAATTTTGAATCAGACAAGCAAAGAAGGAAATATCAGAGAGAGTATCAAAGCAAATTTCGTAAATAAAAATGAGAACAAATGACAAATGTTCAAGGGGAAGAAGAAAGAAGAAGAATTAATGAAGCTAATAGACAAAGAAGGGCTAGAAAGAGGGTAGAACATGTACCAACAACACTTCAGAATGCAACTAAAAATGAGATAAATTTATCTATAGAAGGGAAGGTACAAAATATACCAAACCCAAATGGAATGCTTCCAATTGATTTCAAATGATTCCAAATACAATTTTGAAATCAGCTAAATAGATTTAGAATGCCAAACATGTGTTATATGTGTCAAAAATGTTATCTAGGAATCGAAGTATATCACACCTCTGAAGGTCTTGTATGCAATAGATGTCGACAAGAAAAAGGAAATAACAGATTTTCAACTTCAAATAATATGGATATTAGGCAAGAAGAAGAGGAAGAAGAGCTTGCAAAATTGACTCAAATTGAAGAAATGTTGATTGTATGTGTTAGCCCAATACTAGAAGCTACACATGCAATAAGTGGTCAATATAAATACAGAGGACACATGATAAATTTCCCACAAAATATAAAACATGTTGCAAATATCTTGCCACATTCAATACAACATTTACCAATCATTATTGTTCGAAGAAGGGATCAGCGTGGCACAAAATATAACTTTACAATCAATAGGGATCATGTCTATAAAGCACATAAATACAAAGTGGAAAATGATAGGTTTTACTTTGATGTTAAAATTGATGAAAATGTTCTCAATCATCTATTAAGAAATTGTGATGAAAGTATTTTCAACAAATTGAAGATAGTGTATACGGAATTTGATTATGATACAAATGAATTCATGTTTGTGGGTCCACTCATGGAGATAAATGAAGGTAATATAATTGAGCACACAACATCAATGGCTTCCAGATCACCTAATGTCCAAAGAGAATAAGCTACAAATTCATTATAATTTTATTGAAAAAATATTTTTTATATTAAAAACACAAAAAATTTGTTGAGGCCACAACACGAGGGTCCTCATCCCCAAGCATAAACACTTAGAAATTTGAATACATCCACATTAGAAGCCAACTATGGAGGACCACGAGTCACAACTTAGAATCCCACATTAGATGTCCCTATGGGGATTTGAACGTGGGTCTCCTCAACAAGAACCCAATGTTTCAACCAATTAAGCTCAATCCCTTAGATTTTTAGAAACTTATTTTTAGTTGTAATGATAACTTTAAGATTTTTTCTTTGTGTAAAAGTAATTTTTGTTAGTGTTTTTTTGTTTTGTAAACTACACTCTTGGGGAGTGCTCCCTTTTATATTGATATTAACCAAAATATATAAACAATCCATTACAAGAGATTTGTTATAGAGCATCACTTCTTATAGCTGGTAACAACAAAATCCTTGTTACAGAGTTAACCATTTTTCATATAGAGACAAGGAAACCTAATCAATAACAAAACAAAAAATCAAACTCCCTACACCTAACCCTAACCTTCATTTGAATCATCATGGATGCAGTTCTTTGAGATTTCTGCCCCCTTTGCTTTTGCCAGATTGAGAACCTACTTAAGGAAATCAAACCCTTTGGTTGCCAATCTTCTCCTCTATGTCGCAAGGTGAGGCTAGTTGGAGATCATGAAAGGATGCCATTCAATTATATCACCACCAACTTGTAACCTATGAAAAACTTTGAGCAGTGGTATCCCAATCACATATCTTGGGATGCTGCTTCGTCGAGGCTACCCAAGAAATGCTTCTTTATCAATGACGACGCCATAATCTTTACTTCTTTGTCTTCTTCCAAGTTGAGATAAACGACAACAAACATAGCCGCTATATCGGCATTGACTCTGTATTTTTGATTCAGACCAATAAAATCTTCTCCCAATATCCATTGGATAGCAAACAATAACACACCATTCGTAGTTTGAAAAACCCCTTGTAGCCATTTATTTGTGATTCTATCGCAAAAAGGCCATCTTCCCTTTTGGCAAGTAAGCTGAATTGGGGTATCCATATATGCTGAAAGAGTGAGGCTAGCCACCTAGTAACTAATGGAAGAAATCCCACGAACAACATCATATAAATAGATGAACACCCCAGCCATAGAAGAGGCATATAACTGAAGATGCCAGCCTACTAATTTGTCAAAACATGAGTTGTAATAAACACCAAGGACATGATTAGAAAGTGAGGATAGCATCCGCGATGTATTAGCACTGATTAGTCTAAGCCCAATGTCACTTCTAGCATTAATACCTTGTCCTTACCAACAACTAAGTTGGTGAGGGAGTCAACATCATAATTACCTTCCTTGAATATGTGATTAAAGGTGACTCCTTCCAATTTCTCAATATGTCCCAAGGATTCAGCTAAGAGGTTATGTACAGTCCAACAATGAATTTTCCTTTACTCTAATGGCATTAATAACTAAGGATGAATCACCTTCTATTTCTACCCTTAACCACCTATGCTTGTTGCAAAGCTAAAGTCCCAGTATTAATGCCTAAAATTTAGCCTCATTATTGGTCCCTAGCTTAAGTCGTTTTGACGAGAAGTGAGGATGTAAGAGCAATCTTTGATCACCCAAAAATATTTTTTTAACATTTTAGATGTATTTTATAAGATTTTTAGTTATTTTTATGATAATGTATGGTAATTTTATGGCACCACATTTCAAATCACATTTGCATATTTTTCTTTCAAGATTTAAACTAGTCATCATAGGAAGCTTCAACAAGTTTTCATACCACATTTAACTACATTTGATTGTTTTTTGTTGTGGTTTGGAACCTAAGGTCAACTAAGTATCCTAAACGTCCCATTCAAATCATCATGTATTTTGGAACACTATGCCCATGTTTCTTGTTCTTAGTGACCTTAAATGGATTATTCATTGTATAATGGAACCTAGATTAAACTATGCACTAGGTATTTGAATCTTACACCAATTACTAAGGCTACTTATTTAATTTTGGGCCCTAAGAGGGTTTGTGTATATGAAACATCATTGAATTTGGAGACTCCTAGCTTGAGGTACATCAAAGAAGGTGAATTTGCATGTTATTGAGGTGATACACCCAATTCTAAGGTCAACTAAGGTAGTCACAGAAGGAGGGTCCAATAAAGGACTATCCAACCATGCAACTAACAACAATAACACACACCCAAGTAATCGCAAATCACATATTTTCACATAAGACACCACATTGATATACTTATTAACATAAGCTTGCATAATTATCAGGTGTTTACAACCACATAACTTGTTGTAATGGGCCCTCTTACATACCAAGTTGTAACCATTTGATTACCACAAGATTACACGAAAGGATAGTCACCACCAAGCTCCCTATAGGTATATAATTGCTAAACTATGGAAACACCACTTCTTGAACTTGTTCGAAGATGCATAATGATAACAAGTAAAATATAACTTTAGAATTCTACCACCACTCTATTGTAATGACATCCAATTAACCCCCTATATGTTTCCTTAGACTAAATTCAGTATCATACTCCTTGCACCTTTATTGAACCTCTCAAACCTCACCCCTCATTGGTGAAACTCACACTCTAACCTTCTACCATACCCTATCTTCTTCACTTACCTTATAACAGTTTTCAACCAAGTATATATAGCATTTTGAAGTTTCTCAAATGATGTGCATTGGCCACAAGATGGCATAAAGCCCGAAACCACATGAAATGTGTCATCGTTTTGTTTTAACAAACTTACAAATTCCAATAGTAAAATGATGGAGAATCTCCACATGGCACATCACACACATCCTCAACGTCCAATAAAACCTCCTCAAATATTCATCCTTTAGCACAAACTCAAAATAACCTTCAACAAACATAAATAGTCCCACTAAACATAATTGTCTGTTGGAAAAAGGAGAGAGAACAACGTAAAGTTGCAACTATGTGGCTTTTAAATGTTTTCAAATCTAAAAATTACTTTCAATTTAGATGTAATAGTATTTCTCTAATTTAAACAATGTAGTAGAAAAAAAATAGCTTGTAAGAAGAAGACAAGTATTTATGTGGAGAAACCCTTTCAGGAAAAAACTCCACACCAAAGTTGTTTATGCTTGTATTAAATCTCTTGTGAAAGATTACATTCAATACTAAAATTCCCTTAATCCTTGATGCACTTCTGAAGCTTCATAAATCTTCAAACCTATGAAATTTTCTCTCTAGAAAATGTATGTGCTTTTTTTATTTAATACAAAAGCTTGAAACTCAAATTACAATAAATTGTAGTTGATAACATAAGACAAGTCCTCATGCAAAACCCAAGTGCTCCAAATAGAGAAGACTAAATTCAAACTATACCAAGCACCCTATTAACTACCATTCTTGATTATGAGCACCCAAGTTGTCCCACTTAAACTTTGTCAACAAAAATAACATTTCCAAATAAAAGAAACAACTAAAAGTCTCTAGATTAGATGCCCAAGTTGTCCCAATCTATTTCAGTCAATTGAAGTGCATCACCACACATCAATCTCATGCAAACAACCTACATGATTGATGTCCCCAATATTTTTTTGAATGAACTTGTTATGTACATGTAAGTGACATGCAAACACTTGTAGCATAATGCAAGAGATACCCATTAACTGAATCTAGTACATGGAGTGTTCTATAAATTTTCTAAGTTGAAGTGTTTTGTAAGCAACCTCATAAAAATGACATGCAACTCCATATAAATAGCATACAACAACATGCAAGTCCATATAAATGACATGCAACAACATGTAAGTCAAGATACCTGACATGCAAGAACATGCAAGTTCATAGAAGCAACATGCAACAACATGCAAGAAAATGCAAGTTCATATAAGTGACATGTAATAACATGTAAGCATATGCAGGTGACATGCAACAACATGCAAGCAAATGCAAGTTCATACAAGCGACATGCAACAACATGCAAGTCCATATAAGCAACATGCAAGTACATGCAATTTCATATAAGTGACATGCAACAACATGCAAGTCCATATAAGCAACATGCAACAACATGCAAGTCCATGCAAGTTTTTATGAGTTCATGGAAGAAATATATAAATATCATGCATCTCTAATTTCAATGTTAACTACCACATCATATTGATGCAAAGTGTATCAACAATATCCACTCATGTACATAAAAAAACAAACTCCCAGTCTAAATATAAGACACCTTCAAAGTGGGTACCCAAGTTAACACCCACTTACTAAGAGTTGTCAAAAACCCAAAGTAGACTTCAAGAAGTTGTTAACAAGTCTTTATTGACCCCACTCCAAAAGTGGACACCAAGTTTGACCCTACCATTTAGGAGTTAATTACAATAAGCCAAGTAATATAATTAATTATTAATTTATCTATCAAAGTCCTTATGTGTTGGGGAACACATTCCAAGAACTTTGGAGATACATGAATTGGTTAGGATTGCAAGTTAGTGGCAACTTATCCCAACATTCTCCCACTTGACATTATACATTGCAATTACTCTTATAAGATAATCAAATTATTTAATCACAAGGAAAAACATCCCTTGCCATCAATGTACCATTATTCTTCAACATGCTTTTGTGCTCCAACAAGATACGTGCAAAAGCAACCATGATAACCATCATCTCAAACAAGAACTCACATCATAACCATGATAAGCTAAGGAACATGCCAAAGTGAAACATGTCAACTATCATTGAAACCTGCACCAATCTCAACATGAACACAAGCATCAAATCATGTGATAACATAAGACTTTGAGTGTCTGCTATACTCATACCAAATGGAAAAGAAACCATAGCAAGTTGCTAGCTCATCCAAAAATATTTATACCTCAAAAAAAGGGTAAACAAACCATCTTAGGTAGAACTCCATGTCATCAACATACCAACTCAAAACTGCAATCAAGTCCCTATAAAACAATCCTACTAATCATCCATCCTCCCATCTCAATGTAACATACCAATGTACAAGTAACCAAAGACAAGGCCAATAAACAAAATCTACAATAACACTGAATGGGTTTGTGGATATTGACAATCCACATCGAAGTCTTCAATGCAACCAAGGGGTAAAGACAACCTGCTAAACTACACAACTCATAGATCCCAATAGTAAAACATGCAAAATCATCTTCACATCAATAACCTGCAAATTGAGACAACCAAGAAGATATCATGACAATAAAGAGCATATATATCTAGGAACTCCCACTGCATGGGTAATGTTAAATCTAAAAATAAGATCAAGGCATTAACAAATCCTCTTATAGCACTTCTCTTAGAGGACGTAGCTAACTCCTCTACCATATAGTGTCAAAACATATAATGATATGCATAAAACATCTCTCATTACCAATCTCTGAATAACTCTCTCAAGTCCTTTTAACCACTAAAGAAAGAGATCAAGGAGCTACCAAATTATTGTTAACAACAATAATACTTGACTCCAATACAAACCTCAACTCGATAAGCATGAGAACTTTTAAGAAGAAGACAATATAATAGGAAAGAGAGAAATTGCAAAATCATACCATATTTTTATACCAGACTAAATTGTGCCAAACTATGTAAAGTAAGTGTTGTCACAGAGATTGCACCTAGATGCTAAGCTTTAAGACTCAACAATCCCATGAAACATGGAAACATCTTTGTCACAACAATTTTTGGCATGCCTGATGGGACCAATCAAACTATCACAGTCCATAAGTTATCATCCATTGTTGATATTCGATGTGTATATCAGCAAGATCAACCTTTTGAGGTAGTTTCTCACATACATGGCAACTCTACAGGTTCAAATCTACTGATTTCAGTAGTCCAGAAGCTTAAAGACTATCAAAGATCAAGATTTAGGTGATATTCTTGGTTCATTCCTTAGCAAAATCCTTTCAATCACCTGGCAACTTTGTTGGTATGTACACAATTTTCTAAATTAGACCTATTTTTCTTCATTTAGGAAGAAACTTATGAAAATCTAGCTCATTATAAGGTTCTAATATGTCAAACTATCAAGGAAATTATGTTCCTACCTCCTCATTTTGTCAAAATACAGTCTTAGAGCCTTTTCAATATCTGTATTAGACTGAAAATGTTACTGGTTTTATTGCAAATAGCCATGCAACAATAGTATATCAGCATGCTCAACATGCTTACCTCCCACCCACCCTTGCTCAACCTTCTTGGAAGCCTACCTATGCTCATAATTAGTCCCAGAATGTCAACTTTGTTCCCAATCAGCATACTTTTTCTATTGATCAACCTCAGTATGAGAATAGCATGAGCATTCAAGAGATGACTTTAAAGTTACACAAAACTAGTATGAGCATTCAGGAAATTGCTTTGGATTTTCAAAGAGAGATGTTAGAAATTGTAAGAGAAATGAATATAACATGCAACAGGAGGAACTAGCTTATCAAGCCTATCTTCACAAGCAGGAGTTGGAGGCACAAAGGTTACAGTTTGAAGAAAGTCTTAAGAAGGAGATAGCCGCGAAAGAGGAGCAGATCAAGTTTTTGCTTGCTCAATCTCAAAGGCACGAGGTCCAAGCAGTTCTTTCCATCCCAGATCAACATGTTCAAGAGGAGATTCGTAAGTATAAATTTTTAACTTTCAAGCAAAATGAGCCTCTTAACCCTCCTAAAATCAAGATTCCAAGTTGGTGTTGTGAATAGGAGCAAGGGGTTGTAGAGTCCAAGCCAATCAAAATTCTAAGTTTTAGGAGTGCTCCTTCAATACAGCAGCCAATTCATAGCCAAGAGCAGTCTGAAACACCTCATAATGAGCTTAGCATTGAGCATATATATCCTACTTCAGTAGCTGAAGGTTCTTATAGTCCTTTTTGTGCCACCAAATTAGAAAAATCAGACGTGGAGCAAAAGGTTGCTACTATTTGTACTATATCTTGAATTGAATATGAGCATAATGCATGTGTAGAGGAGTTTGGTTCATGTTTGGCATTGAATCCTTTGCACTTTGATTTGTTTGAGAAGTTTTCTAATGCTATTTATGAGATGACTAAAAGTAGAATGGAAAGGCTACATGGTGAAAGTCTTCTGTTGAAAGACAAGTTGTCAAGGTTTCATTGGAGAAGGCAATACATGAAGAGGAAGATTCACCACACAAGGAGGAAGATTCAATTTCTTTTTTTGATCAGCTACCTAGTTTTGTTGATGATAAGGAAGAGAGAATGCAGGTGCTCAACTTACCAGCTGATTTGGAATATCAAGAACATATTAAAGATTTTTATGAGTTGCTAGTCCATAAAAGCAAGGATGAGGATAAAATCTCAATCCATATAGAAGAGAAAAAGGACAATTTTGTTTTGGAGTCTAGCAAGCTTGTTTAGAATGAGGATAGAACTAACTACCAGGCTAAACATGAAGCCAAATCAGATTAGGTTCCCCATGAAGATGAAGCATCTAATTTATTTTCAAAACTCCCTTGGTACTACAATGAAGAGGCTAAAATGGATAAAACTAAGGCAGCTTTCCTCAAAGAGCAATCAAGTGGACTAGCTAAAGATGATTAGCCTTTTCAAGACAATTCTATGCTTGATTGTCAAGACCCTAATTGTTCAACTTGTAGAGAGCTTGCCACTTTGTTGAATTCTTGTAACAACCAAGACCCCAAATTAGGAAGTGGTGAGGACAACAAGGTAAAATAGGTTTCTGAACTTGTTCCTTTCGAATTTGATCAATATGAAGCTAATCAATTTGAGGATAGCAAGGAAAGTATGCAGTTAGAGCTTTTGGAAGAGGAGGTCAAACATCAAAAGGGATTCAAGGTTGCTGCTAGTTGCATGAACATTTAGGATGAGCGGTAGCAGTTAGACAACCCAAATTTGGGTAAGTTTTTAGACCTCCCTAATCAGTCCATAATTCATATTCAGGGTGATAAGGCAACAAAACAGCAAATCAACATTGATGGTTTGCACATTGGTTTATCAAGAGGATGTACCATTCGACATCTAATCTAGTTGGAAAGTAGCAACCTAAGAAAGCATTAGATAAGAAATAAGAAGAGGAGAACCAACTCCTCTATCCACCTCAGAATAGCTCTATCTTCAGTCAAAGGAAGTGGGTATGTGTGTTTGTTCTTTCTCTAAGAGAGGTATTACATGTGTTTATTGGATGCCCACCCTTTCCACACCCCTTGTTTGATGCTTAGAGGTATAAAAAGAACTCCAGGCTGGTCAGAAAAGGGAGATATTTTACATAACTAGTTAATGGTTTTGTTTAGCTAGCCTATGTCATTTGTTAGTTGTAGGTAGGTAGGCTGTTTCAGTTTAGTTTTATTTTCCAATAAGTGCAGATGCACAGTTGGCTAGTCCTATTTGGAGCCAACATTGTTTTATTTTTAGTTTTATTTTTGCTGCTATTGTTTTTCTAGCAGTTGAGTTATAGAAAGTTTTCAAAGTGTTTTAGGCCAAGAAAGGACTCATATGCCCAATAGATATGCAATGCTACTAATCATATTTGTTTAACAGGAAAACACCCCTAAGAGATAACTAAAAATGTTACCGAATTGTGCTTGCAACCCAATTAGGTTGGGTCTTAACAGTAGTTGTTAAAAAGGGGTAAGAAAAAACTCAAGTTCATAAGCCATCCTAGAATATCTACTGTCCTGATGGAGGACTATTTCTATGATCATGTTACCAAGATCTTGTAGCAACACAAACAGAGTTGCTCCAGGAGCCAAATAAGATGAGGAGTGCCCCAACATGGAAGGACCTATTCAGGGATTGACAAGTGAAATTAAGGCTAAGCTAGTCATCACAAATCATGTTTCAATTGTGTTCATTGTAGTTCATTCATTAGAGTTTGATATAGTTCAGAAAGGTACATATGACTTTGTCAAAGTTTTTCATGATTATAAACATTTATCACACACAATAATATTCAGTTATGTTATGCAATTGATTTACAAGAAAGAGAAATTATACACAAGTCATATTGCATGTGTATACACCTAAAAATGGCTCGAGTCAAATTAAATAAATATTCTAATATTTATTTTATTCCAATTCCTCTATCAATTAAATAAATATCCTAATTTATTTAAATAGTTCACATTTCTCTTATTCCTCTAATAATTAAATAAAAATCAATTTATTTAGTTAAATACCCTAATTCCTCTAATGTCTCATCTAATTAAATAATCCTAAATTATTTAATTAATCCTAATTTCCTCTATCCCAAAGTCCTAATTTCATAATTCCACATCACCTTCCACCTCACTTTACACCTCACCATGTTGCACACATAATTAAATATTTTTACTATTTAATTACCTAATATCCCCTCACCCACATGTCCTATTTATCCTCCAATCAAATCAGTTATCTGATCAATCAATTGAGTTCACTGGTCATTGAATTTAGTCAACTCTGCAATCAACCCACTCATCTGATCAATCTATTCAGCTAACTCTCCAAGCAGATCTGTTAACTCCCATAACTCATGAAAGAGGCTTGGACACTTGTCCTCTTCTGATTCACGCACATTCTCTCAAGCTTCCTACACTGTACATGTCTTAGGTAATTCCTCCAGTCATGGATCTATTGACACTTGGATTTGGCCTTTCCTCAGCCTATATAAACAAGGTTCTCACACACATTTCACACCACTCAAGCTTTCATAATCTTACTCTATAGAAATCTCATCACAACTCTCAAGTGTGCCTTTGGCTCCATTGCATTTGCATCTAGTTTCATTATCATCATCTCATTATTATCCACCATGGTTGCATATCATTATCTCTATCCCTCATATTAGTTATTGCATTGTAGTAGCATTACATGATCCTCCCCATAGCCATTCTAGCTTTGTCATCTTAAGAGCAAGGAAGTATAACTTCTGAGAGATTTCAAACAAGATCAAAGCATGATAGACAACAATGGAAAGCACAAGGTAAATCTGATTACAAAGCTAATATCTTTTGTTTCCTTGCATTTGTCTTATTTCCATTGAAGTTATGGGATATTTAGTAGTTTTTACTATGATTCAAAAATTCAACATTTAATATTTGAGTAGTTTTTAGATTTTATTTTATTAAGAAAAAATTAAAAAACAAAAAAACAAAAGAACAAAAACAAAAAGGAAAAAAACAAATCTTTTAACAAAAAAAACACCCAAAAAAATTTAGGGGCTTTGGCCCCCAAACCCCAGCCTACCCCCCAATCCCCCTTACCCCCTTTTGTCCTACTCGCCACCCCCCAACACAGATCCCCCACCTCCTTCGCACCTATCTCCCAGCCTACTCCCTATGCCCAAACCTGCTACCCCAGCCCACTCCCTTCCAAACCCCTCCCTCGACCCCTCACTACCCAGCTCGCCCTAAAACCCTCCCCATACCCCCCACGCTACCCTTTTGCCTAACTCCACCCCATCCTCCCTCCTGTCCCATCCCTTCACAGCTCCTCCCTCCACTCCGCTCTTCTGCCCCTCCCCCTCCCTACGGCCACTGGCGCTCCCCTTCCCTCGACCACCTCCTGATCCCCCCTGCAACACCACCAATCAAACCTGCTAATATGGCTAGCAGGGGCTTATAGTACTCCACAATGTATGCCCAACTGATCTCTGTATCCTCTAGGTCTGGGTCATCAAACACTCATCTGCACTTTGCCAAACCAACTCTTGTGCTAGACTCATACTCGACTAGCTCACCTTGAATAGGAATCTCGAGAATTAGATGTACATCCTCTAAAGTCACCATCATCTCTCCTATGGGAAAGTGAAACGTGCCCATCTCACTATGGCACCTCTCACCCAATGCAGTTGGTAATCTAAGATTAGCCCACATCTCGGGCATGAATCAAACATACCATAAACCAGTAGATCTAAGCACCAAGTGGTCAGTCTTAGTCAAATAGGGCCTAAGTAGCTGTGTCAGAGGAAATCTCTCTCATGACATCAGTACATGATCTAGAATCTCTTGCAATTGATAACAAAGCACGTTAAACACACCACAATCAGGCTGCATTTCTATCCAATCAAACAAGTTACTTAGCTATCCTATCAGGATCCTATCCTATCATCTTTCTAGAGATTCTATAAATCTCCAAGATGACCTACCAATTGGCCAACATCGCACTCGATGCCGACTTCACCAGTTTAGCTAAGTAATTTACCTACTTTATCCATATGCGCAACTCTATTTGCCAAATGTGTTGAACCCCTATCCATTTGTGCTACTTTAAACACATGCGCTGAATTAGGAGTTACATGCACGTATTTATGTCAAATGTGCAACATCACTATAATTGCACAGAATCCCTATTCGAATGCACATTTTTATTCTACATGCGCTGACTTATAGAACATGTGTGCGACTGCTAGTTGAATGCACCTAAATTCTTGGATGCACCGAAACCTTGACTGTATGCACAACAATGCATCTCACTTGCAAAAAATATGCATAGGCACTGATTATGGGCCCATATGCGCCGAATTGGAACATTTGCATAGTTTCTTGGTTTGATTGCACCAAAATACTAAAGATGCACGTCCATAAATGCAAACTTTGACCTATTATTTGACCTCCATAAATGCACAAAAGACCAAGTTTTGAGGGGTACATACTGGGGGTCCGTACTCTGTTGGCCGCCTGAATAGGTAGATCCTCTCAAATCAGTGGCTTGCTATCAGAATCTGGTCCATCTCTATTGACTACTTTGCACTTCTACCACACCAGAGCTCCTAAAATATCTCCACAAAAGACAAGTGTACAGATGAGTAGGATTGTGACCCCACATCCCTGTATATAGCAAAGTGGGCCCTAATGGAAGTGTTTGACCCTGTGAGTGTGGGGCATGTTTTTCTCCCATTTTCCTTTCTTTGTCACCCAAACTTTTAACCCACAGCCTGTGTCATAAAATCTTACATGTCATGAGATTGTCCATCCACCCTTCGCCAATGTCATCCTACCCGACCAATCTCCCGAGGGCACATCCTATCATCACTAAACCTAAAACCAGGGGTAAACTAGGGCATGCATTGTAGTAAGAAAATCTTTATTCTTTGAAGCAACGTGATAAAAGACATTGCATCAAAGAGGGGCAAAATGTATACACCTAAAAATGGCTCGAGTCGAATAAAATAAATATTCTAATATTTATTTTATTCCTATTCCTCTATCAAGTAAATAAATATTCTAATTTATTTAAATGGTTCACATTTCTCTTATTCCTCTAAAATAATTAAATAAAAATCAATTTATTTAATTAAATACCCTAATTCCTCCAATGTTTCATCTAATTAAATAATCCTAAATTATTTAATTAATCCTAATTTTCTCTATTCCAAAGTCCTAATTTCATAATTCCACATCACCTTCCACCTCACTTTATACCTCACCATGTTGCACACATAATTAAATATTTTTAATATTTAATTACCTAATATCCCCTCACCCACATGTCCTATTTATCCTCCAATCAAATCAATTATCTGATCAATCAATTGAGTTCACTGGCCAATCAATTCAGTCAACTCTCCAATCAACCTAGTCATCTAATCAATCTATTAAGTTAACTTCCAAGCCAATCTATTAACTCCCATAACTCATAAAAGAGGCCTAGACACTTGTCCTCTTCTGATTCACACACATTCTCTCTAGCTTCCTCAACTGTACATGTCATAGTTAATTTCTCTAGTCATGGATCTATTGACCCTTGGATTTGGCCTCTCCTCAACCTATATAAACAGGGTTTTCACACACATTTCACACCACTCAAGCTTTCGTAATCTTACTCTGTAGAAATCCCATCAGAACTCTCAAGTGTGCCTTTGTATCCATTGCATTTGTGTCTAGTTTCATTATCATCATCTCATTATCTCCATCCCTCATCTTAGTTATTGCATTGTAGTAGCATTGCATGATCCTCTTCATAGCCATTCTATCTTTGTCATCTTAATAGCAAGGAATTATAACTTCTGAGAACTCCATATTCAAACAAAATCAAAGCAAGATAGGCAACAATGGAAGGCACAAGATAAATCTGATTATAAAGATAATATCTTTTGTTTTCTTGCATTTGTCTTATTTCCATTGAAGTTATTGGATATTCAGTAGTTTTTACTATGATTCAGAAATTCAACAACAGCAAGAAACAACTGATTATATCCAATGGAGAAGTTGTAAGGACCCACTTGATCCAAACTCAAATTTTCAAAAATTTTACTTTATTAACAAGTTCTTAAGAGATATATCAAGACTTCCATTGAGTACTTAGGGAAAACTTCGGCCAAACGGGCCATATGTTCAAAACGGAACATTAATTTTGGCCAAAACGGGCCATATGTTCAAAATGGAACATTAATTTTGGCCAAAACGGGCCATATGTTCAAAACAGAACATTCTTAAGCCAACCCGGGCTCTTCTATCCTTTGGGCAAATAGGTTCATACGGAACTAGGTCAAACAGACCTTATCACTACCTGAAACAGGGTAGAACAAATGGTGGCAAAATGGCTTAGTGGTCAAACGGACCAAGACTTTATCCAATACAGGATAAGTAAACACAATAGCCAACCGGGCTAAATAGGACAGGAATCATTATGCTCCAATCTGGGATGCATAAACATAATAGCCAAACGGGCTAAAGAGGACATGAATCATTATGCTCCAATTTGGGATGCATAAACATAACAGCCAAACGGGCTAAAGAGGATAGGAATCATTATGCTCTGGCCAGAGACTTCTGACTCACTTGGAATCAATATAGATTCATGAGTCACTTCCTGCGGGCCACAGTCTGCCCAGACACTATATTGAGGATGTTGACCAGGGAACACATAACATCAACTTGTACTCACCTCAGTTTACGGCAACGCCGGGTACAAGTAATCCACCCCGGGGATTCTTCTGAGTACTAGGAGAGTTCTTAAGTTACCTAGTTAACCTTTTAACTATAGATCGAGATTATGAAGTTGATTATTAAAGAGTACCCTATATCCGAGGGACCTGAGTACTGGGGGCATCCTTCGCCATCCAGACTGCCTACATACCCTGTATCCATGGGATCAAGGTCCTCTACGGATGCGATCTACATGACAAATGTGAACATGTAGTTTTGTCTTGCACTATGTTTTATGTAACTGTGGTTGGTACACAGTTCTTCGCCAACTGCCCATTCACTCAAGTGACACAGAGATGGAATTCCTAAGAAACTAGTATTGCAAACACACCTCCTGGGAGTGTTTGGCATTTAAGTTTTCAAGTGTGAATAATTTACCTATCATGCATATTTCCCCAATGAGGTCTTCCCGTTTATCGTCCTACAACAATTTTTGATAGTCTCACCTTTTCCTTTTTCTTAATCTTTTTAGTCAGGTATTCGAGGAGATTTTCCCTTCCTACGGATTTAACTTAGACATGTTCCTTATTACTCCCCGATGATTTAGAGGGACTGTGCCTAGATGTCATTGTTGCAGCTATGTTAGGCACGAGGTACTTAGTTCAACGTGACGGCATTACCCGTAAACGTGACCCAGAGGTACCGTAAATATCAAACACTGTGAATGTTTGAGTTTGGACGTTTAATTACAAGGTTTACCTATCTAGTAAAAGAGAAAAACTTGCATAATCACTAACTAAGAAAATTGATAAAGGAACATAAAGATGCATGATAATTTTGCTTAGAAAATATTTAATCCATTCTATCAATTCTCAATATAAAGAGGTTCAGATTTGGAAAAACAAGGAATATTGATAACCTATTTTGTCATACATTAATAGACTTTATTCCAAGAGTGGATAATTAAGACATTTTCTTGCATGACCATTATAAGCTCACTTTCAAATTGAAACTAGTAAGGATTAATAAAAATTTGTAAAATAAGATAGATGTCTTCACAAGAGGTTCACTTGAAATTCCGTAATTAAATTTATACTTCAATAAAATTGATTAATTTCCATTATTAATAAACTTTTGTATATACTCGATCAACGGTAGCTATGTTTCCTAATACATAAGAAATAACAATTAGTTGTTTCAAGGTAAACTTGGGTGTCTACTATTTTTGTGTGTACATTCATGAATGTTTCATAGTTGTCGCACTTCTAGATAGTAATTAATAGTTCTAAGATAGAGAAAACATTAAAAATATGGTGATTCTTAGTTTCGGTTAATTGAATTATAAATCAATTCTCTAATTATGTAGTTGTTGTTAATTCCTTGATTTAAATATGGGGTAGAAGATATGATATTTCCATGCAAGTAGGAATCCATGAGAAGCCACTAGATCACAGTAGAGATGAGCTATACGGGTTTGTAGTAGAGCAAATCTATAATGTGATAGACATATTTTTATGTGACCTATTTTTATGTGACCTATTTTCACTCTAAAATCTTGTAAGATTTACTTAAGAATGCACAATATAAAAAAAAACATGTTGTTCTAAATGCATACATAGAATAATAAAAATGCTTTCATAAACTATTGAGCACAAACAAAAATTATAATTTATATATTAAAAAAAAAAGAGGACTTATACATACTATTGTTATTACTTATTATTTCTAACCTTAATGTTTGTTTGCTATATTACAAAATGATTTATATATGATTAAATATATGCCATTTACATAGCTTAGGCTTCAAGTTTCTAACATAACTTGAGCTTTAAATTTTTAACATTTGACTTGAACTCCAAATTTCTAACTTGACGTGAGCTCTAATATTATCTATAACCATTTCCTCCTTGGAATTTGGCAGACTCCTCGACTAGATCCTAAAAAAAATGTTGCACAACATATGTTCTTCTTTCAAACATTCATGCAAAAGTGGGCAGGTGTGGTGAGGTTCAAATCTGCTAGGAAAGTTCTAGGAAGGAGGAGTCATCGAGATCCCTGAATGCTGATGGATTAAAGGGCATTAATAACTATCAAGCAAATGCAATTGTTCGCTGTAATCAAAATTCCACAACCGCTGCCAGCGTCCTCTCTGCTAGTGCTAGCGTGGGAGCTTTGGAATAGGGCACAAACATCCATCAAAGCATAGTGGAAGGGGCATAGTTTGGAAGTATAGACAATGCATTTGAACTATTTGACAAAATTCCACAAGAACATAATCTCATGGGATGTCATGATAGCAAGATATGTTCAAATGGGTTTCCTAAATAGACAAAATTGTCAAGCATATGCAATGGCAGGCGTAAAGCCAAATTCTAAACCTTTGCCAATGTCTTCCCTGCCTGTGCGCAAAATGCGAGCTTCGATGCAGGGTATGGACATCTCAAATAAATGTGGTTTCAACGATTTCAGGATATGCACAAAATGAATTGGTTGATAAGGCATTAAAAACTTTCAAGCAATTGGTGAATGCAAAGCTACATCCCTCATCCTTGCTACGTCCTCCCTGCCTAGGCAGGTGGAAAGCTTTGGCGTAGGGTATAAACATTCATCAGGCATTAAAAACTATCAAGCAGATGCAATTGTCAGCTGTAAAGCCAAAGTCCATAACCTTGGCCGATGTCCTCACTGCCTGTGCACAAACTGCATAACGGAAGGAGAATTTGGTAGATGTTACAGTTGGAAATGTTTTGGTAGACATGTATGCAAAAATGAATGTGCATAGCCAAGGCCACGTCATCTGCTTGACAAAATCCCTCAAGAAATCTTGTCTCAAAGCCTGTGCTAATAGTTGTAGGATGTGCACAAATTGGATACATTAAAATTTATACTTCTTTAAGGTTTTTGCTATACAATTTCTGCAGTATTATTATTTAATCATGGAGCAATCACAGCCTAGCCCTAACTTTTAACATATTATCAAAGTGATAATTTTTTTGTGACATTGATTTCCACGAATATCTTTGTTGCTGTAGATAGGTTGTTGAATATTGCAGACTAGTTTATTGGCAATTGTCTCCTCTTTATCAAAGACTCTGGTTAATTGGTGATAAGTGAAATTGTACCATTGGATACATTGAAAAGGAGTTTCCAAATAAATGAAATTGGCAACTATAAAGTCAAATTTCACAACCTGTGCTAACGTCCTCCTACCTGTGCCTGCGTGGGCATTAAAACAGAGTATGGAATAGGGTATGGATGGTAGGAGGCTGAGGGCTATGGCAGAGAGGTGGGGCAGATTAGGGGGGGTGTATATCAACCATAGCTACTATCTAACTTTCATAAAAACTTCAACACAAATGCTAAATTGCAACATATCAATTACCAACTAAAATCTTTTAACAAAAATTCAAGAACTAGTCATTTAAGAGAAACAAAAGAAAATAATGAAGGAGAGAGCTCATACAGATTTCTCTAGCACTCCCCAAACCATAGATGAGTCCCTTCTTCCTTACAATTCTAGGTATTTTATAGAAAAGTCCATTCTCCATTTCTTTTTTTTTAATGATCCTCCACTCTCTTTGTTTAATGGTAATGCATCCTCCACTTTCTTTGTTTAATGATAATGCATCCTCCACTCTCTTTGTTTAATGATAATACATCCTCCACTCTCTTTGTTTAATGATAATGCATCTCCACTTTCTTTTAAGTGTAATCCATTGTTAATTGTTTATTATTTGTATTTTTAAATGAATATACATTTTATGTTTAGTTTTTAAATTTAGAATTCAAAAATTGAGTTGTGACATCTTTCTCCCCTAAATTTATGCATCATCCCGATGCATGTTAGAAATAAGATCAAAACATATACATATAAATCCATATCAGAATATCTACTTTTAAAGTCCATATTTCAAAATTAGTTTAACATAGATAAAGATAACAAGGTGTATTATCTAAGCATAACTGTCTATATCATCTCAACATCATTGTCTTTAAGCAAGATTTGAAGTTTGTCGAGTTAATAAATAACTAGAGTTTATTCAAAATAAATGCGGATAGAGCTGTTGCATTTCTACTGTGTCTTCTCTTGTAGCATTCTCAGGTGAGTACTGGTCCCACTAGACTTTAGATTGGTCGACTATCCTCTTGCGGAGCTAGAACTGGCGCCTCTCGATGATTCTGCATGGCTCTATTGTTATTGTACTGGGTTCTTCCAACTCTTGTCTCCATAGGTACATTTTGATGATGAGTTTGTTGATTTCTGACAGCATCATGTATTTGATGTTGCCGAGGTTGCTGTGGTTGATTGTACCCATTCCTTTTTAAACAATCCCTTGCATAATGATTGCCTCCACACATAAAGCATCCACTAGGGGATCCATTAGAAATTTGGGGTGGTACATTCCCATCATTCCTCCTGACATTACTATTGTAATTATTCTTGTGATCCTGATTACCAGTGGATTCTATTCTATCCCAGTTTCTCCTCTTGGTCTTCTGAGCTCCTCTGTTGTCCTTATTGTCTAGTTTCCTTTTGAAGAAAAATTGTTTGTCCTGAAAGTTTTTCTTTGCCACCGATAGTGCCTATAATTTCTTTTCCTGTTTGAGTGCCTTCTCCAAGACTTGATTCATGTTGTCAAGGGAAAACATATCCACTTCTGCCCCAATATTAGTATTCAACCCCAAAAGAAACTTCCTTGCTTGAGACCTTTCATCTTTTTGATAGATAGGAACATATTTCAGTAGTTTCGCAAATCTATCCCAATATTGTTGGACTGTGAGATTTCCTTGTCTGAGATTCAGAAACTTAGTCATCTTCTCATCATAGAATAGTTGTGGAAGCCATCTCTCACAAAAGTGGCTCACAAACTACCTCCAAGTCAGGTTTTCTTTTGAATAACAATATTGTTCTTTTATGTTTATCCACCAACTAGTAGCGTCTCCTTCTAACTGATAGGCTCCCCAGGTCGCCTTGATGTTTTCTGAGTAGTTTCTTAGTTCAAAATATTTCTCCATTTCGATTAGCCATCCTTCTGCAGAATCCCCCACATGTTTACCGTCAAATTTAGGAGGAGTTATCTTCTTGAGGTCTTGTGAGATATCTAGAGTGTTAATTTCCTGTTGAGGCCTAGGAACCTCTAGCTCATTAATTGTTTGAGCAATGTGTACTTCTGCACCTTGATGTTCATTTTCCAGTTCCAAAATGTTTTGTATAGTCCCCTGTCTAGTCTTCAGGTCTTGTACAGTTTTCTCAAGGTTTTCCAACTTTTCTCTCTGATCTGTCAACAACTAAATAATTGCTTCAATACCAGCATTTGGGTTCTCAGGTGGGTTTTCGACATGTTCTTGGTTTACAACTGGTTCTTGGTTGACCGGTTTCTCTCCATGCAAATCTCGCAATTTTTGGGTTCTCGCCATTTAATTCTGAAACAAGGAGAGAGGTGATTTACCACTTGCTACAATTTTTGGTTTACAACATGCAAATTGACTATAATTAAATCTATCACAATTCTTATCTTGAATACTAATTATTATCGATTTTGAGTTTGTAGGCCTCTAGGCCGAGTGTTTGAACCACGCTCTAATACCACATGTAAGGACCCGCTTGATCCAAACTTGAATTTTCAAAAATTTTACTTTATTAACAAGTTCAAAGGAGATATATCAAGACTTCCATTGATTACTTAGGAAAAACTTTGGCCAAATGGGCCATATGGTCAAAACGAAACATTAATTTCAGGCAAAACGGGCCATATGTTCAAAATGGAACATTAATTTTGGCCAAAACAGGCCATATTTTCAAAACAGAACATTCTTAAGCCAACCCGGGCTCTTCTATCCTTTCGGCAAACAGGTTCATACAGAACCAGGCCAAACGGACCTTATCACTACCCGAAATGGGGTAGAACAAATGGTGGCAAAACGGCCTGGTGGTCAAACGGACCAAGACTTTATCCAATACGGGATAAGTAAACACAATAGCCAACTGGGCTAAATAGGACAGGAATCATTATGCTCCAATCTGGGATGCATAAACATAACAGCCAAATGGGCTAAAGAGGACATGAATCATTATGCTCCAATCCGGGATGCATAAACATAACAGCCAAACGAGCTAAAGAGGATAGGAATCATTATGCTCTGGCCAAAGACTTCTGACTCACTCAGAACCAATATAGATTCATGAGTCACTTCCTGGGGACCACAGTTTGCCCAGACACTGTACTGAGGATGTCGACCAGGGAACACATAACATCAACTTGTACTCACCTTAGTTTACGGCAACACCAGGTACAAGTAATCCACCACAGGGATTCTTCTGAGTACTAGGAGAGTTCTTAAGTTACCTAGTTAACCTTTTAACTAGAGATCGAGATTATGAAGTTGATTATTAAAGAGTACCCTATATCTGAGGGACCTAAGTACTGGGGGCATCCTTCGCCGTCCAGACTGCCTACATACCTTGTATCCACGGGATCAAGGCCCTCTACGGATGCGATCTACACGACGAATACAAACATGTAGTTCTGTCTTGCACTATGTTTTATGTAACTGTGGTTGGTACACAGTTATTCGCCAACTGCCCATTCACTCAAGTGATACAGAGACAGAATTCCTAAGAAACTAGTATTGTAAAAACACCTCCCGGGAGTGTTTGGTGCTTAAGTTGTCAAGTGTGAATAATTTACCTATCACGCATATTTCCTCGATGAGGTCTTCCTGTTTATCGTCCTACAACAATTTTTGATAGTCTCACATTTTCTTTTTTCTTAATCTTTTTAGTCAGGTATTCGAGGAGATTTTCCCTTCCTGCGGATTTAACTTAGACATGTTCCTTATTACTCCCCAACGATTTAGAGGGATGGTGCTCAGACATCATTGTTGCAGCTATGTTAGGCGCGAGGTACTTGGTTCAATGCGACAACATTACTCGTAAACGTGAACCAGAGGTACCCCAAATACCGAACACTGCGAATGTTTGAGTTTGGACGTTTAATTACAAGGTTTACCTATCTAGTAAAAGAGAAAAACTTGCATAATCACTAACTAAGAAAATTGATAAAGGAACATAAAGATGCATGATAATTTTGCTTAGAAAATATTTAATCCATTCTATCAATTCTCAATATAAAGAGGTTCAGATTTGGAAAAACAAGGAATATTGATAACCTATTTTGTCATACATTAATAGACTTTATTCCAAGAGTGGATAATTGAGACATTTTCTTGCATGACCATTATAAGCTCACTTTCAAATTGAAACTAGTAAGGATTAATAAAAATTTGTAAAATAAGATAGATGTCTTCACAAGAGGTTCAATTGAAATTTCGTAATTAGATTTATACTTCAACAAAATTGATTAATTTCCATTATTAATAAACTTTTGTATATACTCGATCAACGGTAACTATGTTTCCTAATACATAAGAAATGATAATTAGTTGTTTCAAGGTAAACTTGGGTGTCTACTATTTTTGTATGTACATTCATGAATGTTTCATAGTTGTCGCACGATCAAACTCACTTCTAGATAGTAATTAATAGTTCTAAGATAGAGCAAACATTAAAAATATGGTGATTCTTAGTTTCGGTTAATTGAATTATAAATCAATTCTCTAATTATGTAGTTGTTGTTGATTCCTTGATTTAAATATGGGGTATAAGATATGATATTTCCATGCAAGTAGGAATCCATGAGAAGCCACTAGATCACAGTAGAGATGAGCTCTACGGGTTTGTAGTAGAGCAAGTCTATAATGTGATGGACATATTTTTATGTGACCTATTTTCACTCTAAAATCTTGTAAGATTTACTTAAGAATGCACAATATAAAAAAAAACCATGTTGTTGTTCTAAATGCATACATAGAATAATAAAAATGCTTTCATAAACTATTGAGCACAAACAAAAATTATAATTTATATATTAAAAAAAAAGAGGACTTATACATACTATTGTTATTACTTATTATTTCTAACCTTAATATTTGTTTGCTAGATTACAAAATGATTTATATATGATTAAATATATGCCATTTACATAGCTTAGGCTTCAAGTTTCTAACATAACTTGAGCTTTAAATTTTTAACATTTGACTTGAACTCCAAATTTCTAACTTGACGTGAGCTCTAATATTATCTATAACCATTTCCTCCTTGGAATCTAGTAGACTGCTCGACTAGATCCTAAAAACAAATGCTGCACAACATATGTTCTTCTCTTAAACATTCACGCAAAAGTGGGCAGGTGTGGTGAGGTTCAAATCTGCTAGGAAAGTTCTAGGAAGGAGGAGTCATCGAGATCCCTGAATGCCGATGGATTGAAGGGAATTAATAACTGTCAAGAAAATGCAATTGTTAGCTGTAATCTAAATTCCACAACTGCTACCAGTGTCCTCTCTGCCAGTGCCAGCATGGGAGCTTTGGAACAGGGCACAAACATCCGTCAAAGCATAGTGGAAGGGGCATAGTTTGGAAGTATAGACAATGCATGCGAACTGTTTGATAAAATTCCACAAGAATACAATCTCATGGGATGTCATGATAGCAAGATATGTTCAAATGGGTTTCCTAAATAGACAAAACTGTCAAGCATATGCAATGGCAGGCGTAAAGCCAAATTCTAAACCTTTGCCAATGTCTTCCTTGCTTGTGCGCAAAATGGGAGCTTCGATGCAGGGTATGGACATCTCAAATAAATGTGGTTTCAACGATTTCAGGATATGCACAAAATGAATTGGTTGATAAGGCATTAAAAACTTTCAAGCAATTGGCGAATGCAAAGCTACATCCCTCATCCTTGCTACGTCCTCCTTGCCTAGGCAAGTGGAAAGCTTTGGCATAGGGTATAAACATTCATCAGGCATTAAAAACTATCAAGCAGATGCAATTGTCAACTGTAAAGCCAGATCCCTAACCTTGGCTGACGTCCTCACTGCCTGTGCACAAACCACATAATGGAAGGGGAATTTCGCAAATGTTACAGTTGGAAATGTTCTAATAGACATGTATGCAAAAATGAATGTGCATAGCCAAGGCCACGTCATCTGCTTGACAAAATCCCTCAAGAAATCTTGTCTCAAGGCCTGTGCTAACGGTTGTAGGATGTGCACAAATTGGATACATTGAAATATATACTTCTTCAAGGTTTTTGCTATACAATTTATGCAGTATTATTATTTAATGATGGAGCAATCATAGCCTAGCCCTGACTTTTAACATATTATCAAAGTGATAATTTTTTTGTGACGTTGATTGCCACGAATATCTTTGTTGTTGCAGATAGATTGTTGAATATTGCAGACTAGATTATTGGCAATTGTCTCCTCTTTATCAAAGACTTTGGTTAATTGGTGATAAGTGAAATTGTACCATTAGATACATTGAAAAGGAGTTTCCAAATAAATGAAATTGGCAGCTATAAAGTCAAATTTCACAACCTGTGCTAACGTCGTCCTGTCTGTGCCTATGTGGGCATTAAAACAGAGTGTGGAATAGGGTATGAACAGTAGGAGGCTGAGGGCTATGGCAGAGAGGTGGGGCAGATTAAGGGGGGGTGTATATCAACCATAGCTACTATCTAATTTTCATAAAAAATTCAACACAAATGCTAAATTGCAACATATCAATTACCAACTAAAATCTTTTAACAAAAATTCAAGAACTAGTCATTTAAGAGAAACAAAACAAAATAATGGAGGAGAGAGCTCATACAGATTTCTCTAGCACTCCCCAAACTAGAGATGAGTCCCTTCTTCCTTACAATTCTAGGCATTTTATAGAAAAGTCCATTCTCCATTTCTTTTTTTTAATGATCCTCCACTCTCTTTGTTTAATGGTAATGCATCCTCCACTCTCTTTGTTTAATAATAATGCATCCTCCACTTTATTTGTTTAATGATAATGCATCCTCCACTCTCTTTGTTTAATGATAATGCATCCTCCACTTTCTTTTAAGTGTAATCCATTGTTAATTGTTTATTATTTGTATTTTTAAATGAATATACATTTTATGTTTAGTTTTCAAATTTAGAATTCAAAAATTGAGTTGTGACAGAAGTGTTTATATGGTCCCACACAAGCCACGTGGGAGTACTATATGTGATTCAATGCACAAAAATAAATACATACGAACTAAAGGAAAGCATATAAAGTAAAGATGAGACTCATCATCACCTAAGAGTGATGAATCCCATTGTCTGCACCAGCATCTCTAGCTGTCCCAGTGGTAGCTCCAATTGATCCTACAAGAGGAAGTAAAACGTGATGTTAGAGCTAATGGTTTCATCTATATTTCTATATGCAGTAACTCAAAATTTACTTATTATCTTACATTTGATCAACAAAATGAAGAAGATAAATAGACATCAGATGTAGATATCAAACCAAGATGAAGCAAAAAAGATAAGATTAGATCAAACAATCAAGAAGGAGAGGCTATCAGCCTACATATTGTCATCTAACTAGGTTTGTTCATTGTGCAAGAATAGGTTCATGCAATCAATCATTAATGACATGTGTGAACATCTATAGCAGTCATAGAAGTCATATAGGAGCAGTCAAAGGATGCAGAGCATGTAGAAGACTGTATCATGACAGTCACAAAATGTTGTTACAAAATGACAACAATCTTTAAGCTTTGAAGGAAGTCACAAGATGTTTCAAATGACTATGAAAAAGTTTTCATGACAGCAAATCCCGCATATAGAGAGGCTACATGTAAATGTTATTGAATGCAAAATCACTATATAAGCAATCATGACAAATATAGGAGCAGTCCTATATAGCTCATAAGGAATAATAAATCATGTAAAAATAGTCAACATCAATGATAATAATTAGATAGAAGGCTAATCGATATAATAGCACAAGAGCAAATCATATGTTGAGTGGAAAGAGACCTTTGCGAAACACATTATGATAAGACAACAAAGGCAAGAAAACAGTTTTCTATGGACTACCATAGAGATAAAAGAGATCATTGAGCTACATAAAATTATCTATAATCATCAAGGAACAATCAAATGCATTGGTACAGTCAAAGATAAGGAACATCATTTCATGAGGAAAGGGGTGTAAAGGAGATAGTGCAATGTCTAAAGGCAATAAGAATAGAACAAGTATTTACCACTCTCATTATGAATAATGTGTGAAATTGCAATTGAATATTTAACCACTGGAATGGATGATATTTAAGTAGAGTGATTTTATAACAGATGAGCAAAGTCCTAATAGAAGTGACTGTCATAGTCTTAAAGAAGAGTAGCCATATCTAAATTACTGAAGACTATAGCAAGTCAAGAGAGAAACAATGCCTATAGAGCTATACAATGGATAGATAAAAGAAAAGAATGAAAGAAACATGAAAGTGGATTCTAAACACAAAGAAACTAGAGCATTATGCATTATGCTATAGGATCTTGGGATACAATAGCAATACAGGAGTGTCAAATGAAAGAGAATAGCTGCAAGAAAAGTGCTAAGAAGGATGACAGTCATAATGGAAGACATAATACTCATCTTATTACAAAATGGAACAACAGTACCAGTGCATGGGGATGCAGTCATGAAACTTGTACAAAGAGCTTAATACTTTCACAACCACAGAAGGACAACAGCTTAAAGAATATGAGGGACAATCAATGGTCAAAATGTAGCCAAAATCAGTCATTAAATGACTGTAAAAATGTTAAAAGATCAATCATATTATGACTGTCCAATGACTATTAAAAGTCAATCATATGATTGTTAAAAATTAGTCAAAAAATAGTCATTTATTACTGTTAAAAATCAGTCAGAAATACAGTCATTTATGACTGTTAAAAATCAATAAAAGATATAGTCATTTATGACTTAAAAATCAGTCATATTAACTATTAAAAATCAGAAAAAGATCAGTCATATGAATGACTATCTAAAGAATCAGAAAATAGTCATTTTAGGACTGTCATATAGAGCATAAAACAGTCATTTAGAGGACTATATAATAAAAAAAAATCATTCTAACAGGTTGCAGCCTACAAGAAACAAAGCACGGGTGTCTCATTTTTGTAAGCATCAAAGAGGTTTGGCTCACAGTCTGACAAAGTTACAGATAAGAAGATAAAAAGATATAGGAGCATATTCAAATGCAGAGATGAAAAGCTACAGGAGCATATTCAAATGCAGAGATGAAGAGCTATAGGAGCATATTGAAATGCAGAGATGAAGGGCTACAAGAGTATATAAAATGTAGAGATGAAGAAGATACAGTAGCAGCGATAAATTAGTTAATGGAACAATAGAGAAGGGTTCATTCTTCCTTCATTTTTTATCACAAAGAAAAACAAGAAAAGGGAGGCATGCATCCCACAAACAAAGCAATGAAGACAAATGGCAGGATTAGAAGTTCTACCTCTTAAAGGTTCTTTCTTCTTCATCATTTCTTTCATAGAACCAAAACATAAAGAAAGATATACAGAGAAGGGGAAGTTCCATCACAATTTGTCACAAAAAATGCAGACTGAAGGTGTTTTTACAGCATTTTCTTTCAAGAACATAGTGAAATATGGAGAGATAACTTACAATGAGTGAGCACAAGACCAGTTGTTCTCTATCTACAAAGAAAATCCTTCAGGAGCTTCACCAAAACCTACAGGACACCGTCCTTGGTGGCATAATAGGAGCAACACACGAGGAAAAGAATGAAGTGAAAGCCCTAGGTTTTGTTTCTCCTTTTGTCAAGATGCCCTAATTAGATGGGATGAGGTTTTTTTTTTACATTGCAAAAAGACTTTTCAAAGTGAGTGATTAGGAGGGAATGATGGAGCCTGTGAAAAGATAGGGAGACATAAGGTTTTTATGACTTTTATTTACTTTTCTCAAAACCTTAGACTCAAACAAAAGGTAATTATGAATTAAGATTTGAGGAAGATGAAGACAATAAGGGTCTTTTTTACCTTATTCTTTGACTTAGGCATTTTGCACAGGGATATGGGTTTTTATAAGCCTAGGGGGCAGAATAGAGTGATATTTTTGCATGTAAATAGAGGAGGAGGTTATTTTTTTCTTAAGGGCTATATGATATTTTTGCATGTAAATAGAGGAGGAGGTTATTTTTTCCTTAAGGGCTATATGTCATAATGTAATCCCCTTTTTTATTTTTGCACAATTTGAAGACAAAATAAATGTAATTTAACAAATATTAAGTGCAATAATGTTATAAATTGCCTTAATACTTGTTATATCATATCCTAGAGGAAACATAGGCATAATATAACACTTATTAGAGAAAAATCATATGTTTGCCTTTATTATTTGTTAAATTAGATTCCTTTCCATCTAATCATGCAAAGTACAGACTGATGCAGGAGAGGTATCTTGTTCTATTTTTGCCTTGGAGTCGAACTAGTATATTTTTGACTTTCTTTTTGGTCAACTATCTTTGGAGGAGCAGTTTTGAGCTATTTTTGCTCATTTTGGAGCAGTTTTGGGGACTTCATTTTAGGTTTTTCTCTTGTGCCCGACCAACAACTTGGAGTTGCTTTTTCAGACTCATACATGCATATTTTGGAGTCCAATTGAGTTGGAGTTGACTTCCAATTCACTTTCGGGGACAATTTTTGTATTATAGGGAAAAAATCTCATTCTTTTTTCTTAGTTCTTGATTTTATACTTTCTCTTGCACATTGCAAAGAAGCTTACAGTTCTATAACTCATTTTTTGACAGATTCATATACAACAACAGGTTTACAGGTTACATTTTTGTCATTTCTTTGTAGTATTTTCCTTCGATTACTTAAAAGATAAATATTTTACCTTCTCAAATTTATGTAGATGTCTTCATGAATGATTTTGATGAAACTTAATGTGTTTAAACATAAAAAAAACAAAACCTTTAGTTTTGTCTCAATCATCACTGCAAATACACAAAACAATTTATTATCACAGGTCATAAATTGCGTCATTGATTCATCTTGACTTCTAGGTTGTGAAATAGTGTTTTCCTTCTAGAAGATAGATTTTTTAAAGCCTTCTTATGAATTACTCATGTGATTAAGTTGCCCAAACTAAGATGTGTAAATAAATACTTTGAGAAGTAGTTGTGAATCAAGCTGCACATTAGTTATATTTTGGTGTGCATCACCTCCTAGGAATAGTTTTTACATTCAATCAATTATCTTTTCTTCCTTTTTCCCACAAATTTTCATTAGTTTCTAGGAGAATCAAAAGGGGAACCAACCCATAATCTAGAGATTCATCTTCATGATGAGCATAACCACAGGCTTGAAGATGTTTACATGTTTCATGGGATTGTTGAGTCTTGAAGCTTATCATCTGGGTAAGAAAAAACTCAAGTTCATAAGCCATCCTAGAATATCTATTATCCTAATGGAGAACTATTGCTATGATCATGTTGTTGGTTTAAGGACAGACAACTGAGAGGGGGGGTGAATCAGTTGTCACCAAAACTTTCTATTCTTTAAACATTTAAATCCTTCTTATATTTCTATAGCATAATAATGATTCAATCATGAAAACACAATGCAATAACTCAAGAGCAGAAACATATTAATACATATGGCACCAGGATTTTAATGTGGAAAACCCAGTTAAGGGAAAAACCACGGGGTGACTAACCCAAGATTGTATTCTCTGTTAAAAGAATAAGAAGAACAAATAGGGTGTTTGACCTGATAGGTCTGGTTTTGCTATTGTTTAGGTTGTTGCTCCTTGCAACCTGGTTGCATAGTCTGTTGGGCTTCGCTGTTGTTTCTTTTATAGCAAGGCTATTGTGCCTTTGCTACTGGTCTTTTCTCTATGCTAGCTGAGTACTATTAGTACGCTGTTTTCTTGCCCTCTGGGCTTGGTTTTGTAAAAGGGTTCGGCCCCTAGTTTTAGCCACCTTATTTTATCAAAAACACCATATTTAATTTCAATGCCTCGGTAACTCCATGTCTTTTTGTGATGCTTACAGTTTACTTTTAATGTGGAACCCTTTCTTTTTTGTGGGGGGTTGTATATTATTTTAGATATATATTTTTTTTAAGTTTAGAGTCTCTTATATTTCTAGGAATGTTCATTTGCCTTCCTCTTCTTTTTATATTGTACTTTTTAGTCTCACCATTCTTGATTTTTATAGACATTAATATATACATTAAATTAAATATTATATGATAAATTAGTGTGGATCACAATTTTTTTGGTTATATAATATAATTTTATTGGTACGATATCAAAACAAAATTATTATTTATGTGAGTCTTTTTTAGAAAAATATATAAAACAAATTTTAGATAACATAATATATCATAATCTTGTAATATATAAATCTATAAAAATTTATTACAAAGAAAAGTTCACATAAATATTTTATAAAAGTGTCTATTTGTCTAAATAGAAATAAACTTATTTAATTTAAATGTAACATAAAATTAACTTCATAATCAAAAAGTTTACATAGATAGAATGAAAATCACAATGGAATAGGGTGACATTTTTTAATTGAGTAGGACAAATCTATAGTTAAAGTACAATTCTCTCCATTTTTAGGGCCATATGGACCATATGTTTTCTTATTGGTGGTGAAGGCCAAAGATGTGATTGCCCTATAAACACTGGAACGAGTTTCTCCATCAATTACTTTCATGTCTTCATCGGTCCAAAAATATCCTTCAATTAGTTCCAAATATTCACTTACCTCCAAATTAACCTACAAGTTAAACCACAATTCAAATGTACCATACATGTTCAACTTTAGAGGTGGGAGGATAAATATATATTATAGATATTTTAATTATAAATTATAAAATATTATTAATTTAAATTTGAATTTTATTCATAATTGGTAATTATTTACTCTTAAAAAGAAAATAGTAATTTAAAATCAAATTAAATGTTTTAATAAAAGAATATAATTTAAATAAAATATATGAAACATATTTTTTTTTATATAATATTTATCACAAAAACAAATTACATATAAATCAATAACTTCAAAAAATTAATAATATTGGAAGATTTTATTTTAAATTAAAAGTAGTATATTTATATTTAAAAAATATATCTATAGTATGCCTAGAGATATTTTTAGAGGTTATGTACTTGCTTTTTGCATTTTCCATAACTTTTGTGATTTTCTCCACTTTTTTTTCAATAGTTTCCAATTTCTTCTTTCTTTTATTTGTTTATTTTTCTAATTTCTTTTTTCCTTCCATTTTTTTTTATTTTCTCTATTTTAATTTCTTTTTTAATTTTAAATTTTTTTTTTCCAATTTCTATTTTGGTTTTTATTTTTATTTTTTCCAATTTCTTTTTTGTTTTTTTTGCTATATATTTACACAGAAAATAAGTTCTCTCATCTCCACCTTGCTTTGATGTAGAATATGACTAGTATATTTATATTTTAAAAAATATATCTAAAGTACGCCGAGGGATATCTCTTTTCCATAATTTATTTTTTCCATCATTTTTTTTTGTTTTTCAAATTTTTTTGTTTGATATTTTTGCTGATTTAAAAAGAAATTGATAATAAGAAAATCATAAAAACTATGAACCAAAAAATTGTAAAAAAAAAAAAAAAAAAACCCAAAAAAGAAATTGTAAAAAATAAAAAATAAAAACTAAAAAAAAAATCGAAAAAATAAAAAATAAAAACCAAAAAACAAATTCAAGAAAATAAAAAATAAAAACCTTTAAAGATAAAAAGGTGAAGAATAACACAAAAAAATGGAAAAAAAAAAGAAATTAAAAAAAAAAAAAGAAATTAAAAAAAAAAAAAGAAATTGGAAATATTAAAAAAAAAACAAAAAAGGAAAATAAAAGTGAGAAAATCAAAGAGACCATGGAAAAAAAGATATCTTCTGATAGATTTTTTAAATATAAATATAAAAATAAAAAATAAAAAAAGAAATTGAAAAAATAAAAAATATAAACCAAAAAAGTAAGTGGAGGAAATAAAAGATAAAAACAATGAAGGATAGAAAGGTGGAGAAAATCCAAAAAAATGGAAAAAAAAAGACATTGGAAAAAATAAGAAATAAGATTCTAGATTGAAATCTTATAAATTTACATAGAAATTCTAGAATCTTTTAGTTCCCATTCATGCATGAATGTAGGAACGCCTCTCGGTGTAATTACCTATCAAAGCTAGGATGAAGTTGTCCATCAATTACTTGCACATCTTCATCGACCCCAAAGTATCCTTCAATTTGGGTCAAGTATTCACCTACCTCCAAATTAACCTACAAATTAAACCACAATTAAAGTATATTGTTCAACTTTCAAAGTGAGACAATAAATATATATTATAAATATTTTATATTAAGAAGGTGATATCTTCCTTGACGTGGGGTGGTGTTGTGTGAAGCATTTCAAATCTATTCAGCGTGTGGGTCAAGTGGAGGTTTGTAGATGGAAGGATATGTCTGAGTGGCCACTGGGGGGCTTACTGGTGGATCGGGAAGAGTTAGCTAGGATTCTTGATGGTAGAATTTGTAGTTCTCTAAAGGAGAGAGATTTCCTTGCCTGGAATCCTAATCTGAAAGGTGTGTATTTAGTTGCTTCTGGATATCGGGTGTTGGATAGGCAAAAGTTTGGCATGAAGAACTCTCCCAGGTGGAAGTTTCTGTGGAATAAATTTGGATGGCCAAAATGTAATTACTTCCTTTGGTTGGTTGCTCAGAATCGCTGTCTCACCTGGGATAACCTACAGAAAAGGGGCTTCGAAGGTCCTTCTATTTGTTTCCTTTGCAATGGTGGGGAGGAGTGTCAGGCCCATTTATTCTTTCAATGTCCTTCTACCCACAAGATTTGGCATCGTTGGTGGGGTGCCTGGAAATAGGCCTATGTTCATGCTTCTTCTTTGGTTGATTTTTTGAGCAGTCTGGGTAGGCCCCCAGCTAAGGTTTTCTTTTTGCAAATGGCTTGGAATATTGGTCCTTTTATTTTGTGGTAGTTGTGGTTGATCAATTGCCCCATGTGGGGTGGGAGATTCCCCTGGCTTTGGTTTGGTTAGTTGTGGTGTTGGTGATCCTTTTTAGTTCTCTGTTGACTTTTGGGGCGGTTGCCCTTCTGATTTTATACTTGCAGTTTCCTTATTAATAAATTTTTACCCCTCTTTTATTAAAAAAAAAGAAGGTAATCATTTTTTAAATAAAAATAAATTAAAGATAAAATTAAGTGTAAATTATAAAAATATTATTAATTTAAATTTGAATCTTATTCATAATTGGTAATTATTTAATCTTAAAAAGAATGTAGTAATTTAAAATTAAATTAAATGTTTCATTAAAAAATATATAATTTAAATAAAATATATGAAGCATATTTTTTTAATATTATATTTATTAGAAAATGAGATTGCATATAATCTTATAAATATTTTTTTAATATTATATTTATTAGAAAATGAGATTGCATATAATCTTATAAAATTTAAAATAAAAAGAATAAATTTTTAAAATTAGTATATTTATATTTTGAAAAATATAATACAATTAAAAATTTAGGGAGACCTTATCACTTAAAAGGTAAGATTCCTATATATATATATATATAGCGTGCTAGGAGATATCTTCTAGACGTTTGCTTTTTGCATTTCCATACTTTTTGTGATTTTCTCCACCTTTTTTCCAATCATTTCCAATTTCTTTTTTTATTTCTATTTTTTTTTTTCCAATTTTTTTTTTCATCCATATTATAATTGCTCCACATTTGTATTCTTCATTGTTTTTATTTTTTATTTTCTTCAATTTCTTTTTTGGTTTTTATTTTAATTTTTTTCTATATATTTACATGGAAAAAATGAGTGCTCTCATCTCCACCCCAATGTAACTGTAGAAAGCCTTTGGTATAATTACATAATATTGGAAGATTTAATTTTCAATAAAAATAATAAATAACTTTTTAAAATTATGTTTGAAATAAAATTTATTAATATTATATTTTTATTTTTATTTTCCCTTTAATAATTTATATATTCGTGTTTTTTTAAATAAGAGAAAATGTAATTTGAAGACCAATATTAAAATAAAATAATTATTATATCAATACGTAATAAATTAGATGGTGTTTTTAATTGTGTGTTAAATATGTGATGTTTTATAGAATTTAATTATAGGTCAATTTTTTTTAAAAATATTAATTAAATTTTGATAAAACATCACTTAATAAATAATATTTATAAGACACAAAATTTTTCTTACAATCCATAATATAGTTTGAGTTGACTTGTTGATAAAACTTGCCTTTTTGAAAGAGAGGGCACAAGTTCAAATCTTACAAGTGGTAGGGTATGTATGCCTCATATTAGACCCAAAATTAGGTTGCCTCATATTATATAAGCCACATGTAGACCCAAAAGATGTATAAGGTAGTCTCATATTATATAAGCCACATGAAACTATAAAAGGATCCATTTCTATAATAATATAAATCAGATGTATGAGGTAGTCTCATATTATATAAGCAACATGTAGACCCAAAATCAGATCCCCTCACATTGTAGACTATAAAAGGATCCATTTCCATAATAATATTCTAAAGCATTTCTGTGTGAACTTTTTTGCATTTCTGGCAGCTATAACTAGACCGACATATGCAAAAATTATATTTAATTAATTCAATTTGATTTATATATTAAATACCTCACTGGCGTTGCGTTCGTTGCGTCCGTGCTGAGCAACGTTTTCTTCTTCACCCAGACGACAATAATTAAGCTGAATGGCATGGATATTGTTGTGTCCATGCTGAATAACATTTTCTTCTTCACCCAGACGACCATAATTAAGCTGAATGGCATGGATAATGTTTGAATGTCTTAATGCGATGCCCCTGATGCTTCTGAAACCATCACTCAATCTCTCACCACCCTCTACATGGTAAAAAAGTGCTCAACATAGGCATAATCATTAAATGCTAAAGAAAATAGAAGGATACGGTCTAAAAAACAAACAATAGTAATGGAATGAAGATGGTAATTAAACAATAAATTTAGTGAAACAGAAGAAAAGGATGTAAGGCCAATACCTATCTGTGTGGGATTCGCCTCCAACCATTGTCTGAAGTTTACATATACTCGCTGCGCCGCAATCTCGCTCAATACCCATTATGTACATAATTACATACCGATCTGTGTGGGATTCGCCGCGATCTCGCCCAGGTCTCCAATTACGATTTTACCAAACGCAATAGCAAGTGCAGTGGCAAGTGCATATGCCAAACTAAACAATTTCCAAATGAAATAGAAAATGCAGAAGGCAAACACAATATCAGTTGCAGATGGCATCTTTGATTCGTAATTGAAATTGGTAATCGATGGAGTTAAAACTAAATTGTGGTCAGAAATAAGCAAACCATAAAATTCAACAATATAATTTGCCCAAAGGATCAAATCTTACATCCATAAAGACAGAGTTACTTATTTATAAATGAATGATTGGTCAGTTCCACGCGAAATGCTTACATGCTTGCCAAATGTTCCTTCGCCTCCCATTTTCTAGCTTGCACGATGATAGTGGCAAAATGGGTACTTATGGTTTGTGAGGACGTGAAAAATCTCTATTATGACATTTCCTACTTTATAGTTTGAAGTTGCAGTTGTGAGGTGCGTGAACAGTAAGTTAAAGAATTGCATTTGCCTTCTACTTCTGTGAGAATCAATTACAGGAGGATATTGGCGGAATGGACTGCAGTTGAAGGTAATAGTTTTTCAGCTTTCATCGTTTATGCCTAGTTGATTTCCTTCTTCCTGTGCTGTTCTTCTTTATTCAGTAAAATATTTTGAGGTTTTTGTGCATAGTGTAGCTGACTTTAATAGAATCTAAATATCTAAACAACAATGATCCAAATGCTTGCGATTATATTTAATGGCTTATCTGCTTTAGGAAAAAGTTCTGATTTAATAAGAAGGCCCTAGCTATTCTCATCGTGATTCATCACTGAGAAGCCTAAGAGTCTCTAGAATGAAGCATCCGTCCAGAGTGAAGAGCCACGCAAGGATTTCTTCCTCGCACTTTGTTTTTCCTTCATAGCTTGCTATAATTTTTAGAAGAAAACTCAGGATTTTTTCCATTAGAAAGCGTGCATGTTGCATGTTTTGTGGTATCCATTTCACTGAAAATGATGATTAGATCCAAGGTTGTAAATCAAGGGCCTATAAGAAAGGCACAACCTATATTTTATATGGAGGGCATGGTTCCATAAGAATAGAACTCAAGTAAAAACAAGAGACATTATGTGTAGTCTATGTTAGTAAATTGGTAATTGAAATTGTATTTGGAGGAGGATAGTAGTAATTGTAGAGTAGTAGTAATGTGGGTGAAGAACTTGTAACGCTTACTTGTGTTATTTTTTTTGTATCCTTCATTTTGTTACTTGATTGACCTTTGTATTAGCGTTTAATGCAGCATGGTTATTAGATCAAAGGTGGGGAACATTACATGCTAGCCAAATGTAGCAGGGAATTACAGGCAAACAACTATGAATGAGACCACACCTTACAACCTCCTCTTACATAAATCCAGCCACAAATCGATGCATGAAATTTGGGACATGAGCATATCCGCTCAAGGGTAGATTCATAGTCTAATTTTAGTGTGTATAATAAAAAAACCACCGTGCATATCCTCTGCTGTCAGTAGGATAGACCTCACAATATTTATCTACATACTATAAATCATTGTCAAAAGGTTAATCTACCACACCGGAGACGCTGGCTTCTGATGTCTCTAGAGATGTGCCTAGTTAATTTCCTTCTTGCAGATTTCTCATTGCCCTTCAAAAAATATAACTATACTGCTGAGCTTCTTTGTTTTTGAAATTTCTGGGTGGGTATATTTTTGGGGTTGCTTCTTGGTTCGGTCCTGTAAAGAGAATTATTCTTCAAGTTGGACTTTTTGATAGGTTATTGGGTTTAAGTTCATCCTGAAACTGTCACTATGCATTCCCATATATTTGAAATATCATGTAATTATGTATATTTATTTTAAAGTAGATACAGATACTCTACCCATCCTAGCGTTATGCGGACTTCTCATTGCCATTCAAGAAATATAACTCTACTCTTGAGCTTCTTTGTTTTTGAAATTTTTGGGTGAATATATTTTTGGGGTTACTTCTTGGTTCAATCCTGTAAAGAGAATTACTCTTCAAGTTGAACTTTTGGATAGGTTATTAGGTTTAAGTTCATCCTGAAATTGTCACTGTGCCTTCCCATATATTTTAAGGCATTAGACAAATAGTTTATGTATCTCTTCAATGCCCGAACATTTAACTGCATGTATATCTAGGCTTAGAGAACTCTATTTTGGTGAGAAGGGATCTTGACTGCCTATTTAAACTATCTGTATATTCTTATAACTATAGCAATGTAATAATAATAAGCAAATCATTTAAAACTATAACACAGAATAATTCCTTTATGAGAGGATTATTAATGTTGTCCATGTACATTGATTGCACTAGCATGGTAATATTGGACGCTATTTTTTAATGCATTTAAAAGATATATAATATTTATTTAACACAGAATTAAATCAATACAAATTATATTTTTGTTTATTAGTTACAACTTACAAAATACAAAATCTGCACGTTGAGAATAGAAAATATTGTACAATATTAAAATGTTCAAAATTTGTGTGGAGACATTTCATGTAGCAACATAAATGTTATAAGTTGTAAGGTACTTGTAACATATTTTTTTAATTTTCATTAATTGTGGAAATTAAATTTACATGCAAACTGGTTATTTTACCTGATTGTGCTCCACAACTTCTATATTTATTTGAAAGCGTTCTTGCTGGTAAGATATTATTACAATAAATTTTGAATCAATTTATTTATAGTTTTATTGCCACTCAGTTTATTTATAGTTTGTAATTTCAAAATATTTTCATAACAATTTCAACAAAATTTCAACACATTGAAAAAAGAAATTTATACAATCAATATAATTAAATATTTTATTGATAAATGTGAAAATAATTTGTATTTTTTTAATTTAGGTTATGCTATCAGAATATTTTCTTAAATCTTTCATTTATAAATGTGAAAAGAATTTGCATTTTTTTAATTTAAGTTATGTTATTAGTTTCCTATAAACTTTTACATATATATTAATTTGATTGTTTTTAAATTCAACAAATAATTGAAATTATGGATGTTCAACAAAATAAATCAAAAACTTTGTTACAAGTCCACTACTATCAAATGAATTTGCAAATTCAAATAGCTTTATTGAAACCCCTATATAGAAATTAGCAAAATCTCTTTCAAAACACTGCAACAAAATCATAACAGATATTAAAAACATGGCCTTACATGTTGTTTCCATTGAAGAAGAAGAAATCTAAAAGTAGCTAAATTTTGTACTTTTCATAAAGAACTATATCATGATGAACAATGCAGTGAAGGTTTGACGAATTTTAGATGCATTTAAACAATATGTAGTATTATAATATAATTTAATAACTGCTATTATTCCTCATTTAGTACCTTTTTTTGTAAGTTCTTTATTTGTTATCAAGTCAAAGGACAACAAAATAAAAACTTAGCTTTTATGTATATTCTATATTCTATATATTTTGTATATTCCTTCTCACATATATAAATCCAAAGGATATTTAATAGTTTTTCAAAATCTTGTCAAATTATAGAATTGAAAAATATCAATATACTTTAATATTCTTTCATAATAATATAACTTATTACTAAAATACATTTAATATATAGGTTACAATACATTTGAAATATTTATAATAAATTGTTTTAAATATTTTTTTTTTCTAAATATGGTGCAAACAAGAATAAATTTTGAATCAGATGAGCAAAGAATGAAATATCAGAGAGAGTATCAAAGAGAATTTCTTAAATAAAAATGAGAACAAATGACAAATGTTCAAAGGGAAGAAGAAAGAAGAAGAATTAATGAAGCTAATAGACAAAGAAGGGCTAGAAAAAGGGTAGAACATGTACTAGCAACACTTCAGAATGCAACTAAAAATGAGATAAATTTATCTATAGAAGGGAAGGTACAAAATATACCAAACCCAAATGGAATGCTTCAAACTAATTTCAAATGATTCCAAATACAATTTTGAAATCAACTACATAGATTTAGAATGCCAAACATGTGTTATATGTGTCAAAAATGTTATCTAGGAATCAAAGTATATCACACCTCTAAAGGTCTTGTATGCAATAGATGTCGACAAGAAAAAGGAAATAACAGATTTTCAATTTCAAATAATATGGATATTAGGCAAGAAGAAGAAGAAGAGCTTGCAAAATTGACTCAAATTGAAGAAATGTTGATTGTATGTGTTAGCCCAATACTACAAGCTACACATGCAATAAGTGGTCAATATAAATACAGAGGACACACGATAAATTTCCCACAAACTATAAAACATTTTGCAAATATCTTGCCACAATCAATACAACATTTACCAATCATTATTGTTCAAAGAAGGATCAGCGTGGCACAAATTATAACTTTACAATCAATAGGGATCATGTCTATAAAGCACTTAAATACAAAGTCGAAAATGATAGGTTTTACTTTGATGTTAAAATTGATGAAAATGTTCTCAATCATCTATCAAGAAATTGTGATGAAAGTATTTTCAACAAATTGAAGATAGTGCATATGGAATTTGATTATGATACAAATGAATTCATGTTTGTGGGTCCACTCATGGAGACAAATGAAGGTAATATAATTGAGCACACAACATCAATGGCTTCTAGATCACCTAATGTCCAAAGAGAATAAGCTATAAATTCATTATAATTTTATTGTCGAGGCCACAACACGAGGGTCCTCATCCCCAAGCATAAACACTTAGAAATGTGAACACATCCACATTAGAAGCCAACTATGGAGGACCAAGAGTCACAACTTAGAATCCCACATTAGATGTTCCTATGGGGATTTGAACATGGGTCTCCTCAACAAGAACCCAATGTTTCAACCAATTAAGCTCAATCCCTTGGACTTTTAGAAACTTATTTTTAGTTATAATCATAACTTTAATATTTTTTCTATGTAAAAGTAATTTTTGTTAGTGTTTTTTTGTTTTGTAAACTACACTCTTAGAGAGTACTCCATTTTATATTGATATTAACCAAAATATATAAACAGTCCGTTACAAGAGCTTTGTTATAGAGTATCACTTCTTATAGCTGGTAACAACAAAATCCTTGTTACAGAGTTAACCATCTTTCATACAGAGACAAGGAAACCTAATCAATAACAAAACAAAAAATCAAACTCGCTACACCTAACCCCAACCTTCATTTGAATCATCATGGATGTAGTTCTTTGAGATTTCTTCCCCTTTGCTTTTGCCAGATTGAGAACCTACTTAAGGAAATCAAACCCTTTGGTTACCAATCTTCTCCTCTATGTCGCAAGGTGAGCCTAGTTGGAGATAATGAAAGGATGCCATTCAACTATATCACCACCAACTTGCAACCTATGAAAAACATCGAGCAGTGGTATCCCATTCACATATCTTAGGATGCTGCTTCATCGAGGCTACCCAGGAAATGCTTCTTTATCAGTGACGACGCTATAATCTTTACTTCTTTGTCTTCTTCCAAGTTGAGCTAAACGACAACAAACATAGCCGCTATATCAGCATTGACTCTGTATTTTTTATTCAGACCAATAAAATCTTCTCCCAGTATCCATTGGATAGCAAACAATAACACACCATTCTTAGTTTGAAAAAACCCTTGTAGCCATTTATTTGTGATTCTATCGCAAAAACGCCATCTTCCCTTTTGGCAAGTAAGCTGAATTGGGGTATCCATATATGCTGAAAGAGTGAGGCTAGCCACCCGGTAACTAATGAAAGAAATCCCATGAACAACGCCATATAAATAAATGAACACCCCAGCCATAGAAGAGGCATATAACTGAAGATGCCGGCCTACTAATTTGTCAAAGCATGAGTTGTAATAAACACCAAGGACATGATTAGAAAGTGAGGATAGCATCCGCGATGTATTAGCACTGATTAGTCTGAGCCCAATGTCACTTCCAACATTAATACCTTGTCCTTACCAACCACTAAGTTGGTGAGGGAGTCAACATCATAATTACCTTCCTTGAATATGTGATTAAAGGTGACTCTTCCCAATTTCTCAGTAAGTCCCAAGGATTCAGCTAAGAGGTTATGTAAAGTCCAACAATGAATTTTCCTCTACTCTAATGGCATTAATAACTAAGGATGAATCACCTTCTATTTCCACCCTTAACCACCTATGCTTGTTGCAAAGCTAAAGTCCCAGTATTAATGCCTAAAATTTAGCCTCATTATTGGTCCCTAGCTTAAGTCGTTTTGACAAGAAGTGAGGATGTAAGAGCAATCTTGGATCACCCAAAAATATTTGTTTAACATTTTAGATGTATTTTATAAGATTTTTAGTTATTTTTATGATAATGTATGGTAATTTTATGGCACCACATTTCAAATCACATTTGCATATTTTTCTTTCAAGATTTAAACTAGTCATTGTAGGAAGCTTCAACAAGTTTTCATACCACATTTAACTACATTTGATTGTTTTTTGTTGTGGTTTGGAACCTAAGGTCAACTAAGTATCCTAAATGTCCCATTCAAATCATCATGTATTTTGGAACACTATGCCCATGTTTCTTGTTCTTAGTGACCTTAAATGGACTATTCATTGTATAATGGAACCTAGATTAAACTATGCACTAGGTATTTGAATCTTGCACCAATTACTAAGGCTACCTATTTAATTTTGGGCCCTAAGAGGGTTTGTATATATGAAACATCATTGAATTTGGAGACTCCTAGCTTGAGGTACATCAAAGAAAGTGAATTTGCATGTTATTGAGGTGATACGCCCAATTCTAAGGTCAACTAAGGTAGTCACAGAAGGAGGGTCCAATAAAAGACTATCCAACCATGCAACTAACAACAATAACACATGTAATTTATAGTGTAAGAATAATACAAGTGCTCTGCTTTCCATGGTTGCTTAGGGTTTTCTAGGGTTTTTAGCTTTGATTGCTTTCGGTGCCAATGGAGGCGGCTGCCTTGTGCAGTACCTCTGGGGCTGTGATGGCAGATGCTCCGTCCAATGGATGGAAACAAGCGGTAATAGGGGAACCGCTGGGGTCTTCTAAATGCATGGTGGGTATGTCTGTCAAGAAAGTTTCTGCAGATGGCACGGCTCTGGTTATTTCGGATGGTCTGGTTGAAGAAATCGTGGCCAACATGGATCTTGCTCTGGTAGGTAAATTCTTTTCCTTTTGCCCCAATATTGAGATGGTCCGTAAATGGGTTTCCTCTCGGTGGAGAGTTAAGGGTAGTGTTTCGGTCATTGCTATGGCAAGAGGAGTATTCCTTTTTAAATTTACCAGTAGGGAGGATATGATTGCTACTCTAGCTGGGGGACCCTGGCTTTATGGGTCGCACTCGCTTGCTTTATGCCAATGGAAACCTAGGTTTGACCCTAGCTCGGATCTCAATAAATCTGCTCCTGTTTGGGTTCATTTACCTGGGGTTCCCTTAGAATTCTGGGATGAAAAGATTTTTTTTGCTATTGGTAACTCCTTTGGCCAGTTTGTTACTACGGACCATACTACCCGTACTCAATCTCGCTGTGTTTTTGCTCATTTTTGTGTCAATGTGGAGATAAACCGAACCCTTCATGTGTCCATTGCGTTAAATTCCAAATATGGGGTATGGACTCAGCCAATCCTTTATGAAAACACCACCACCTTCTATCAAATATGCAAGAAGAAGGGGCACATAATGACTCAATGTAAAACTAAGCCCACGGGTGGGCAGACTGAATCCCATAATGAGGTTGAGGACCACTCTCAAACAGCTGTTACCCCTGACCATCAGGGAATGGGGGGTAATGCAGAAAATGCTTTCCTAGAAGACCATCCTGAACAGGCTAAGGACAAGACAAGCCCGACGGCTGTGACCCATAAGGATACTGCTTTGTTGGAGGAGAATGCTGAACAGCTTCTGAAAATAGGTGGTCGAAATGAGGTTTTTGACACTATTAGTCAGACGGTCTGACAGCATTCTTCTGGATGTGAAGAGGGTGAAATACAGGATCATTTGATCAATGAGGTTATTGAAGATGATAAAGCCCTTGATCTATAGGCTTCCTCTGCTGTTCCCCTAGATGCTAATGACCTTGAGTCAACCAGGAACCCTGTGCGGGAAGTTGATGATGCTGATCCTTCCCTGACAGTTGACATTGGGCCCAGTGGTAGTGGGAATGATCCTGAAGGCTGGATTATCCCTAAGAGGAAGACTCGTAAAGGCAAGAAGACTGCTGATGTGGGCACTGACTCAAAACAAGGGTGACCAACCCTTCGGGAAACTCGGCAAAGAGAGATTGCTAAGGAAATTACTTCTGGTAAGCAGAAAACTCTGGAGGTCTCCTCCCTCAAACCTTTAAAATGAGGATCTTATCCTAGAATCTGAGGGGATTTAATAGCCCTTCAAAACAGTTTGAGGTCAAAAACTATATTTTGGATAATAAGTTAGACATTTTGCTTCTGCAGGAGGTCAAGATGACTGAGGAAAAATTTAAGAAAATTGCTGATTACATATGGCCTAAGGCCGAGTTTTGTATTAGTCCTGCTATTGGGGCTTCTGGTGGGATTGTTACTATGTGGAATGGTATGAAATTTCAGGGCTCCCTTGTGGCTTCTGATAAGCATTTTCTGGTTACCAATTTCTCCTTACCTTCTTTCAACTAGTATCTCATCAATATTTATGCTCCTAACACCAGAGCTTAGAGACAGTCTTTATGGATGGATTTGAGTAATACCCTGACCAAGGCTCCACGTTCCAAATGGATGTTGGCTGGTGACTTCAATACTCCTTTGTATCCTTCTGAGAAATATGGTGGGAACCTTGATTACTCTGACAGCATGTTTGATTTTGCTGAGTTTATTAATGATTGGGGATTTCTTGATGTGGGGCTTCAAAATCAGATTTTTACCTGGTCCAACAGGAGACGTGGGGACCATTTGATCCAGGTTAAATTAGACAGGGTTCTTATCTCGAGTAATTGGGACACTCATCATAAGATGTAATTGCAGGCTTTTCCGCAAACCATATCTGATCATTGCCCTATTTTCCTCCATTGGCATGATTCTTGTCATCGGGGTCCTTTCCCTTTTAGATTTGAAGCCATGTGGATTAAGCATAAGGATTTCAGGCAACTGGTGACCCAATGGTGGCAAATTCCTATTCAGGGTACTCCGATGTTCAGATTAGCTAAGAAGCTGCTGCATATTAAAAAGGAGGTTCAGGGATGGAATAGACTCAGTTTTGGTCATGTTTTTTGGCAGAAGAAATCTTTAGCTGGAAAACTTGAGGATATTCAGCAGCGGATTGCTCAAGGTGATGTGTCCGAAGATACTTCTTAGCAAGAACATGACCTGATTTTGGAATGGAAGAATCTTATGGGCCGTGAAAAGGTCTTTTGGAAGCAAAAATCCCAGGTTCAGTGGCTTAAGGAGGGAGATCGCAATACTGCCTTTTTCCATATTTCTTCCATGAAACATAGGAAGGCCAACTCCATCACTAAACTATGTCTAGATAATGGGGATGTTATCACTGAGGACAATGAGATTGGGGAACAAGCTGTGTTATTTTTTCAGAACTTATTGACTGAACCAGCCACTGGTGTTGATAATGACAGGGCTACTAAGTAGTTTATTGACAATATACCCTCTCTTATCACTGAGGATGACAATAGGGAAATATTGAGGCCTATTTCTGAGGAGGAGGTTCGTGCTGTTTTATTCTCTATGGGTTCTTTTAAAGCTCCGGGTCCGGATGGCTTCCCTCCTATCTTTTTTCAGGTGTACTGGGATATTGTGGGGGCTGATCTCACTGCGGCGGTTCATAATTTTTTAAAAACTGGTAAGCTCCTAAAGCAGCTCAATAACACCTTTCTTGTCCTTGTCCCTAAAAAGTTGAAACCTACCAATCTTTTTTATTTTCGCCCTATTAGTTTGTGTAATACTGTCTATAAGCTTTGTACCAAAGTCCTTGTCATGAGACTTCAACCTTTTCTTGACAAAATTATCTCTCCTCAAAAAGGCTTTGTTCCTGGGCACCAAATTTTGGATGCTATGATCTCCACCCATGAAACTATTCATTCCATGGAGAAGAGTAGACTGCCGGGTATGGCCCTTAAGTTAGATATCTCTAAAGCCTATGATATGGTCTCTTGGGATTTTCTGTTTCGTGTTCTTAGAAAATTTGGGTTCAATGATAAAATTCATCTCCTCATCTGGACGGCTGTCTCTTCCGCCAAGTTTTCTATATTGATTAATGGGATTCCTCGGGGTTTTTTCTCCTCCTTGCGCGGTCTCCGGCAGGGGGATCCCCTTTCTCCTTACTTGTTTATCATGATGGCTAAGGCTCTTGGGTGATTCATTCAATATAACATGGTCTCTAAACACCTTGTGGGCATTAAACCTGCTTCCTCCCTTGCCCCTATGTCTCTGCAGCAATTTGTTGATGATACCCTTCTCTTTGGCACCTCTTCGGTGATTGAAGCTCAGAGATGGAAGAATATTTTAAACTTCTATGCCCTTGCTTCTGGGCAAAGCATTAATTTCCAAAAGAGTCATGTGTATTTTTTTAATACCCCCACTTCTCTCCATCAAAAAATTATCCATATCCTTGATTGTGCTGAAGATGTTCTTCCTGCTATCTATCTGGGTCTTCCCTTTAAGGTTAAAGAAGTTTCCCCAAATTTTTGGAATAGCCTTTTGGAACAAACCCAATGGAAATTGATTGGTTGGAAGGGGAAAGTCCTCAGCAGTGCTGGTAAGTTGCAGCTTCTTCGGGCTTCCTTGCAAGGTATTCCCACCTATTTCCTTTCTCTTTTCAAAATTCCTACTTCTTTTGCTGCTAAGTTGGAACAGATTCAAAGAAAATTTTTATGGACGGGAGCTAAAGATAAACAACGGATGTCCCTGGTCAGCTGGGATAAAGTTTGTCTCTCTAAATCCCATGGAGGTCTTAATATCCGCAATATTCGAAATATGAACAAAGCCCTGCTCTCCAAAATTAACTGGAATTTGATCCACCATCAGAAAGATTGGGGAGAAATCATACAAGCCGAATATTTGTATGTCTCTAATTGGTCTAACTTCCTCCAACAAGAAGGTCTTCCTAAGGGATCGGTCATTTGGAACAAAATGTTGCAATCTAGAAATCTTCTCATGCAAGGGCTCCGATGGAAGCTGGGAAATGGCATGGGTATCATGTTTAGGACTGATATTTGGCTTAAAGACAAGGCTCTCATCTCTTAGAGAGATATGGGTGTGATTGCTGGCATTGCTACTCAATTTTTTGGCCATAAGGTCAGTGATTATATATCCAACAATAATGGTCACAGGAGCTAGAGGAATTTGTTGGATTGTTGTCCCCATCACCCCGACCTTGCTTCTAAAGCTCAGTTGGTTCAAAAGTTGATTCAGGAAGTTAGAATTCCCCTCTTCCCTCATGAAGATGAGCAATTTTGGTGGCCAGATAAGAATGGCCGATTCTCTGTTAAGTCTGCCTATCACTTATTGGTCCCTGAGCTTCATTGAAAGGAGATATGGAGAAAAGTCTGGAACCACAAACTGATCCCGAAAATTAACATGTTCTGGTGGGCCTCTACTCATAACAAAATTTTGACCCAAGATAATTTGCAGAAGAGAGGCTTCACCTTGGTCAACAGATGCTGTCTTTGCTGTGAACAGGAGGAAACGGTTTCTCATTTGTTTTTTCATTGTAACTTTGCTAAGGATATTTGGAGCCTCATCCTTAGCAATTTTGGTATTCAGTGGGCTTGCAACTCTGATATCCTAGAAGTTATTAACAATTGGTATCCTCCCTTCTCCCATCCCTAGCTCGTTGAGTTATGGAATCAGACTTTGCCGTGTTTGAGTTGGACTTTGTGGAAAGAGCGCAACCATTGGATCTTTAGGGATACTGCGCGAGAGGTTTCTCAGGTCACTCATACTTTTATGAAGACTCTTGTGGAGAGTGTAACTTCGGCCCATATTCGCACTGCGGAGAAACCTCTGACTCCGGAGGAAGAACAAATTGCAGTTAACTAGAAGGTTCTCAACCATATTCTGGCTTATAACAATACTAAACTATTGCAGAGACTTCACACTAAATGGCAGCCTCTGATTTCTAACTAGATGAAGCTCAATTTTGATGGGGCCTCTAAGCTTAATGGTACAGCTAGTGGGGGAGGGATCATCCGTGATGATAGAGGGTGGATGTTTACTGTCTATGCTGGAGGTCTGGGTTGTCACAGCAATAACTATGCTGAGGCTATGGCTCTTCTTTGGGGGCTTAAATTGGCCATATCCCTTCATATTCAGAGTTTGGAGATTCAGGGAGATTCTAAAATGGTCATTGATGCCATAACTAATAAATCAAATGTTGGTATTCAGTTGAAAGACATTATCAGAGATATTCAGTTTCTCTTGCAAAGGTTTATAAATGTGAATATCTCACATATTTACCATGAGGGCAATGGCGTGGCAGACGCTTATGCTGAACTTGGACAGTGTTATTCAAATTGGAGGGTTTGGCGCCAATTTGATTACCTTCCTTTGAATATTAAGAATATTATTCTTAAAGACGTGGCTGGGTCTTGAGGAGGCTGATGTGTTCGAAAGACAGCTCATACTATCAGTTTCTTGGGAAGGGGCTGACGTGTCCCTTGAAGTACGCGTCCTTTTATACTTTTCCTACTGTCAAATCTGCTCCTCTTTCTCATAAGGTGAGCGGATGGCTGAATCATCATGGCTTGTGCCGCGTAATTATGGTTAAGCATGGGATTGGTGTCTGTAAGACCTCCCATTATTATGAGATTGTGTGTGACATTATTACCCACATTATCTGCCTTGTTAATGATTGTAATTCTCCTGTTAAGTCCACTGAGGAGTTTGGGGGTTTCTGTGGAATGCACTGTCATACCACTATGGGGGGCGACAGAATTAGAACTGAACCTGTCTCGTGCTATGAATTTAGGGACAATTTGGTTGCTTGGCATTACTGCAAGGAGGGTGGGATTAGCTGCTATTTGGAGAGGCTTAATGGCTATAATGAAGCTCTTTCTGAATAGTTTGCGCGATCTTGGCAGAATCGATGGGTTTCAGTGGGTGGCATCAGATTTGAAGTTTCTGAAAGAGTAATAGCTATGGCTACCGGTATGTCTACCCAGGGATTGAAGCTGCAATGCAAAACTAAAATTATGGACCTCTCCAGCCAGCAACTGTTCCTCGGAGATGGTGAAGAATTGGTCCCTTACCAAGGTGGTTTTGATAGAGCCAAGCTGCCAGAGCCATGGGACGCTATTTGTTTCATCCTCATGAAATACTTTACCCTCGAGGGCCACTTTACCAGGTTTTATAACTACCATCTCCCCCTGTTAAATCATTTCTGTCGCAATGCTAAAATCAGTTTTCTGTTTTATTTGCTTTCTTCCCTGGAGTTTTCTGTCCTTAGGGTTCAGGTGAAACTGGCTAAAAACCCTGCTCTAAATCCTATCCCTCTCCACTAGGGCCTTATTCTCTGTTTGTATAATCATCATCTTGCCCTCGAGCCCTCCAAATCCATTCCTGCCACTAGTGGGGACGGCGAGCCCTCCTCTAATCTTAAGGATATTCCTAATGTTGATGAACCTGGGCCCTCCCCTGTTCCTACCAAAACAACTACAGATTGCACTCCTCTGGCTAATCATGTCGATTCCCCGGGCCTGACTGTTTCTAAGAAGGGTAAAAAGTGGAAGATTACTGGTGAAATGGGTACTGGGAAGACAGTGGTTAGGTCCCCTATAACCCTTGGTAGGACCCCGGTGGGACAGCAAAGGGATTCCTCTGTGAAGAAGGCGAGTGGGGAGGGGTTGTCTTCTGTTGTTCGGCGGTCTGGGCATATTGCTGGCAGGCCGGCTCCCTCTACCAAGTTCATTGACTATTCTGAGAGTAGCTCGGATGAATCCACCAGGGGGGAGGACGACAGGGATGTGGAGATTCAGGATATTTCGGGTGATGATGAAGACAAGCAGGAAACGCATGATACAGGGGAGAAAACTGTTGACTCTACTGGCCATGCTGACAAAGCGGGCGATATGTTTGTGGAAGAAGCTGAGGATGCTATGGAGACAGATGATGGTCCGGGGGCTGATCTTGCTGGTCTGCGGGTCCGCATTGCAAAGTTGGAATGGGTTCTATCCATTGTGCTCAGGACCTCTATTCTCCTCAACCTCTCTGTGCTGAAGAATTTGGGGGTTACTATCAATACTGATAGTGATGAGTTGGCTGATAAAGTGGATGCTATTATTAACTCTATGGTCTAGTAAGGAGAGTTGTAGTCTCCTCTGTCTTTGTTCTTTTACTACTGATACTCTGTTACTCTATTTTTTGGCTTTAGTTTTAGTGGCTAGTTTTGTTGGTTCTGCTGGCATTATGTACTGGTGGTATATGATGTTTCTGGTGTAAGGCTCTATTTTGTCTTCAGGCCTTTATGTTTTTGTTAAGGGTTCGGCCCCTTGTTTAGCCGCCTTTTATAATCAAAAACAACAATAACACACACCCAAGTAATCATAAATCACATATTTTCACATAAGACACCACATTGATATACTTATTAACATAAGCTTGCATAATTATCAAGTGTTTACAACCACATAACTTGTTGTAATGGGCCCTCTTACATACCAAGTTGTAACCATTTGATTACCACAAGATTACACAAAAGGGTAGTCACCACCAAGCTCCCTATAGGTATATAATTGCTAAACTATGGAAACACCACTTCTTGAACTTGTTCGAAGATGCATAATGATAACAAGTAAAATATAACTTTAGAATTATACCACCACTCTATTGTAATGACATCCAATTAACCCCCTATATATTTCCTTAGACTAAATTTAGTATCATACTCCTTGCACCTTTATGGAACCTCTCAAATCTCACCCCTTGTTGGTGAAACTCACACTCTAACCTTCTACCATACCCTATCTTCTTCACTTACCTTATAACAGTTTTCAACCAAGTATATATAGCATTTTGAAGATTCTCAAATGATGTGCATTGGCCACAAGATGGCATAAAGCCTGAAACCACATGAAATGTGACATCATTTTGTTTTAACAAACTTACAAATTCCAATAGTAAAATGATGGAGAATCTCCACATGGCACATCACACACATCCTCAACATCCAATAAAACCTCTTCAAATATTCATCCTTTAGCCCAAACTCAAAATGACCTTCAACAAACATAAATAGTCCCACTAAACATAATTGTCTACTAGAAAAAGGAGAGAGAACAATGTAAAGTTGCAGCTATGTGGCTTTTAAATGTTTTCAAATCTAAAAGTTACTTTCAATTGAGATGTAATAGTATTTCTCTAATTTAAACAATGTAGTAGAAGAAAATAGCTTGCAAGAAGAAGACAAGTATTTATGTGGAGAAACCCTTTCGGGAAAAAAACTCCACACTAAAGTTTTTTATGCTTGTATTAAATCTCTTGTGAAATATTACATTCAATACTAAAATTCCTCTAATCTTTGATGCACTTTTGAAGCTTCATAAATCTTCAAACCTATGAAATCTTCTCTTTGGAACATGTATTTGCTTTCTTTATTTAATACAAAAGCTTGAAACTCAAATTACAATAAATTGTAGTTGATAACATAAGACAAGTCCTCATGCAAAACCCAAGTGCTCCAAATAGAGAAGACAAAAGTCAAACTGTACAAAGTACAATGTTAACTGCTAGTCTTGATAATGAGCACCCAAGTTGTCCCACTTAAGCTTTGTCAACAAAAATAACATTTCTAAATAAAAGCAACAACTGAAAGTCTCTAGATTAGATGCCCAAGTTGTCCCAATATATTTCAGTCAATTGAAGTGCATCACGACACATCAATCTCATGCAAACAACCTACATGATTGATGTCCCCAATATTATTTTGAATTAACCTATTCTATACATGTAAGTGACATGCAAACACTTGTAGCATAATGCAAGAGATACCCATTAACTAAATCTAGTAGATGGATTGTTCTATAAGTTTTCTAAGTTGGAGTGTTTTGTAAGAAACCTCATAAAAATGACATGCAACTCCATATAAATAGCATGCAACAACAGGCGAGTCCATATAAATGACATGCAACAACATGCAAGTCAAGATACCTGACATGCAAGAACATGCAAGTTCATAGAAGCAACATGCAACAACATGTAAGAAAATGCAAGTTCATATAAGTGACATGCAATAACATGCAAGCACATGCAAGTGACATGCAACAACATGCAAGTTCATATACAACAACATGCAAGTCCATATAAGCATCATGCAACAACATGCAAGTCCATATAAGCATCATGCAACAACATGCAAGTCCATGCAAGTTTTTATGAGTTCATGCAAGCAATATATAAATATCATCCATCTTTAACTTTAATGTTAACTACCACATCATATTGATGCAAAGTGTATCAACAATATCCACTCATGTACATAAAAAAACAAACTCCCAGTCTAAATATAAGACACCTTCAAAGTGGGTGCCCAAGTTAACACCCATGTACTAAGAGTTGTCAAAAACCCAAAATAGATTTCAAGGAGTTGTCAACAAGTCTTCATGGACCCCACTCCAAAAGTGGACACCAAGTTTGACCCTACCATTTAGGAGTTAATTACAATAAGCTAGGTAATATAATTAAATATTAATTTATCTATCAAAGTCCTTCTGTGTTGGGGAGCACATTCCAAGAACTTTGGAGATACATGAATTGGTTAGGATTGCAAGTTAGTGGCAACTTATCCCAACATTCTCCCACTTGACATTATACATTGCAATTACTCTTATAAGATAATCAAATTATTTAATCACAGGGAAAAACATCCCTTGCCATCAATGTACCATTGATTCTTCAACATGCTTTTGTGCTCCAACAAGATACCTACAAAAGCAACCATGATAACCATCATCTCAAACAAGAACTCACATCATAACCATGATAAGCTCAGAAACATGCTAAAATGAAACATATCAACTATCATTGAAACCTGCACCAATCTCAACATGAACACAAGCATCAAATCACATGATAACATAAGACTTTGAGTGTTTGTTATACTCATAGCAAATGGAAAAGAAACCATAGCAAGTTGCTAGCTTATCCAAAATATCTATACCTCAAAAAAAGGGTAAACAAACCATCTTAGGTAGAACTCCATGTCATCAACATACCAACTCAAAACTGCAATCAAGTCCCTGTAAAACAATCCTGCTAATCATCCATCCTCCCATCTCAATGCAACATACCAATGTACAAGTGACCAAAGACAAGGCCAATAAACAAAATCTACAATAACACTGAATGAATATGTGGATATTGACAATCCACATCAAAGTCTTCAATGCAAGCAAGGGGTAAAGACAACCCACTAAACTGCACAACTCATAGATCCCAATAGTAAAACATGTAAAATCATCTTCACATCAATAACCTGCAAATTGAGACAATCAAGAAGATATCATGATAATAAAGAGAATATATATCTAGGAAATCCCACTGCATGGGTAATGTTAAAGCTAAAAATAAGATCAAGGCATTAACAAATCCTCTTATAGCACTTCTCTTAGAGGACGTAGCTAACTCCTCTACCATATAGTGTCAAAACATATAATGATATGCATAAAACATCTCGAATTACCAATCTCTGAATAACTCTCACAAGTCCTTTTAACCACTAAAGAAAGAGATCAAGGAGCTACCAAATTATTGTTAACAACAATAACACTTGACTCCAATACAAACCTCAACTCCATAAACATGAGAACTTTTAAGAAGAAGACAATATAATAGGAAAGAGAGAAATTGCAAAATCATACTATAGAGACCCAAAATTGTCCCAAATTTGTGTATGTCTTGCAACACATTGTTAAGACATTATCCTAGACATCATGTAGCATTTTGTCCTAAATCCCACTCTTAATCTTATTTATCCATTAGCCAATTAATTAAATAAATTTTATTTATTTAATTAAAATCCCATTCAATCCCATCCTCATCCTACTTAGCTAATTAATTAAATACATTTTATTTATTTAATTAATTTCACATAGATAATCCCATTTATCCTATCCCCATCCTAATTAATTAAATAAATTTTATTTATTTAATTAATATCCAACTCATATCACAACTAATTCAAATATTTTATTTGAATTAAACACTCATCTTTTATCACATTCCAACACTTGTCCATTCAATCATGTGTTGTATTACAACTTTCATCCAAATCTTTCACATGTACAACTAATGGGACCTAATTTTAGTATTTATCTACACAAGCACACCTAAGCCTTATCTTCCCTTGCCACATGTCACATGACTACAATTTCTTGATGTGCAAGGAAACCTAACTTAATCCTATCCATCCATTTCATCTAAAGCCCTAATTGATCCTAGCCATCTATTTGAATTAAGCCTTTCCTATAAATCAACCACCTCATAAGCCATTAGCAGGCATTGATCCTCAAGTATCCACATGCTGTTGAAATATCATTAGAGCCTTTGCATCCTTATCAATGTTATGCTGCAGAAGTGAGCACCCAACATTCTTCCAACAATAATCCTTCAAAATCTTGCATGCTCATGCGAGGTGGAGAAGAGCAATGGAGATAAATCGAGCATAGCGTGAAGATCGGTTTGCATTCATATTTGTTATTTTGATTTTCATGTTGTCTTGTGTTTCATTGTGCATTGCTAGGGTTTTTATCATTGCTGTTTATTCATTTGCCCTGATTTGCAATTTTACCCTAACTATATTTGGCACGCCCGGTGGGACTCACGTCCCTGATTAACTCTCTTGTTTGGGTTTTTTTTGTGAAGATCAGATCTCTTGGAGCATCAATCTTTCATTTTTACAAGTTTTTGTTGCAAAAAAATTCATTTCTCTAACCCTAGTTTTGTTAAATTTTGCAAATTTAGAGGGTGAACTATCGTAGATTATGTCCTGGGCAAAAATAGATTGCACCATTGTGATCAGGGCACCGATTCCATGAACTTTGACTATGAATTCGCCTAGGTTTGGTGACTAAAATTTTTGGAAAAAATTCAAATTTTTTTTAGTTTATAAGCTGATCCATATGCCCTGCATAGCTTTTGTTGTTCAAATCTCTAGTTTTTAACGGGCTTTCATGGCTTACATCATTGGTGATTGTAGGTTTCATATTTTAGATTGTAGGTTGGAAGATAAATGTTTATTTGCAGATTTAAATGTATGTGTTTGCAGGGGTTTAAAATCTCTGTCAACCTTCCAATTTTCTGCCATTCTAGCACTCTGTCGCAGCTACTAACACACTCCCAGTCACCATCTTTTGATGTCCTAATAGCCACCTTTTGCTAAACATCAACTGATTTCCTTATTACGGTTCGAATCCATAGTACTCCTCCTATCGACCATCCAAAAACCCTATATCTTGTCGCTCTGTATTTTCTCCATCACCTCAAATCCTCCACAACTCTAAAACATTTATCTCTTATCATTGCCACTTTGGGTCATTTCATTGTCACCACCTTGCAAACCTTTCTCACCACTTATCTCTCATCCCTCATCGAACCTTATGCAACCAACGCTGCTATTCATCTGTCACCGACCTCTGATCATATGTTTTACATCCCTGATCTGCTATTAAAAAAAAAACTTATCATCCATCACTCCATTGTAATCCCGATCTGTGAGTCTCCACCTTCCTTTAAGCCTGTGTCACCATTGTATTTGCAGTCGCCACCAATAGCAACCCAATCACTGGTGAAGATCCCCATCACAGTTTTGTAGATTTAATAGTGACTAGCATACATTTCTCGATAATAGACAATCGGCAATTGACCATCAACAATTGACAATCATCGACAATTGATAATCGACGATCCATAGTCATTCATTGCTTGGCAATTAGACATTTTGTTAGCCTCGGTAGTTAATAAATGATACGCGGCGGTCACGATTCATATCTACGGCAGATTCCATCATTTTTATCGATGTTTCAAGATTCCTCCGTTGGTTCTTTGACATCACCAATGATCAAACATTTTGCAGAATCAGTGGGAGTTTATTTTTGGATGGACAGTCTTAGCCGTCATCATTGATCCAACAGACCTTGCAAATCTAGTTGGCAGTTATTTTGCATCCCGGACGGTCAACATACATAGCACGGTCATCTCACTATAGTTTGCGTTGAGACAAATCACAGACGGTCAACATACATAGCGCAGTGATCTTGGCAATAGTACAAATGAACTTCTAAAAATCCAATGCCATCACTATGTCACAGCGATTAATATCTCTCTGTCAGCAATCTAAATCCAATGGCCAATTTGCCACAGTCGGCATTCTTAAATCTTCTTTTGCATCCACATTTGCCTTGCAATTGGCAGTCTAAATCTAGTCATTGACAGTTTATTCTAGCAGACTTTTCAAAGATTTCCGGTGGTCATTTTCCAAATTTGGCAGGCATCTTTCAAATCTAGCGGTCATCTTTCAAATCTAGCAGTCAATGAATGATTAAGGCAGTCAAATTTTGTCAAACAAGCCTTTGTTTGTAGTCGATGATTTCATCAAACAGCGACCGACTGCTACACTATTTCAGCAAAAATCTTCGATCAGCAGCATCACCTCCGGTGCAATCGACGGCATCATTCTATGGTCTGGAGAGGTCTTCGCAGGCAATTCAAGCCAACATCTTCATATCATCGGAATCCTTAATCGTTGGCAACCCTTCATGACGTAACTCTTTACTACGTTTCTAATTTCATTTGGAACATACTTTTACGTTTTAACTTCAGCATTCATGATAGTTTTCTATTTATTTAGTTTTCATTTCGTGAGTTTCACATTAGCTTTAGTTTCTTTAGTTTTTATTTAGTTTTAATTTAATTTAATTTTACATTAGTTTTAATGTCATCTAGTTTTAATATCATTTTAAATTAGTTTTAAGATGGTTTCTACTTTAATTTAGGTAATTTTAATTTAATTTAGTTTTACTTTTTTAACTTATTTAGTTTTAATTTTTAATTTAATGTAGTTTAATTTTAATATAGTTTTTAAATTCTATTTTTAATTTTTTTTTTTTTTTTAAAAAGATAATGCGCCTGGTAAACTTTTTACGTGACTGGCGACGCTGGTGCGACACGCCCTCTGGCTCCACGCGAATGCTTTTGCCCGGAGCAATGAAGCGATGAGGCCACAACATGGGGGACCTCATCCCCTAGCAAGAACACTTCAAACCCGCGAGCTCTTTGGCCCAACGAAGGCATAAAGCCTTGTGAGCTCATTGGCCCAGCGGGGGTTTGAACTCTGGTGGCCGCCACTACAACCGAGCGACTTAACCACCGAACCATGCCATCATCGGCAATTCTAATTTTAATTTTAGTTTTCAATTTAGATTTTCATTTTAATTGTAATGTAGTATTAATTTTAGACATTAAGTTCATTTTAGATATTAATTTAAATTCCAACTTAGATTTTAATTTTAATTTAGTACTAAATCATAATTTAGGTTTTAATTTTTAATTTAATCTTTAACATTAGTCTAATTTTAACCTAGATTAGTTTAGTTACATTTTAATATAGTTTAATTGTTTAGTCAAATTTTTTAGCTTAACTAGGCCATTTTTTTTTAACATAGTCATTTTTTTTGTGTTTTCATAGCCACTCTAGTCACCTTTTTATTTTGCATGTCACTAACCATTTTCTTGCAGCTATATCGTTTGTCGAAGACACTTTTTCATCAAACTACTCACAAGTGGGTTGCAGGTTTTTACTTGTCAAAGACATATCGTTTGAAACCTTTTGCTTGCTTTATCTAGTGGACCAAATTGTGGCTTGTGGTGTGTACCTCATCAACAAACTTGATAACAACTTTCCAGGTGCACTCGACACAACTTTTTCTTTTCTGAACAACTTGTTTGCGAACACATTTGAATTTTGAGCTCCTAAAACTAACATTGTTTTCTATCATATATCAAAAGTGGGCATAAAATGAATAAGTGTTTTCCATCATATTTAGATTTGGATCTAAAATGAACAAGTGCTTGAATTGTCTTCTACACATTTCATTTTCTAAGGGTCAATTAACAAGTGCGAGTGTGAATCAAGTGATAGCTCACTTGGTTTGCTTTTGTAAACCCTATCTAGGAGGCCTGCTTGGAGACACACCACTCCAAGGGATGACCTCAATCGAGGCTGAATCGAAAGACACCCTCATTGGGAGTTGTAAATCTTGTTACTCTTGGCTAAGCCCCAAAGAACTTTATATCTTTGGGAAGTGAAGGTGAAGGGTGGGTTACCCCTTTCTCCCGACTGTGTGGTAGGATTTCTCTTTCAATTCCTTATTCAACCTTGTGCAATCTAGCCTAAAACTTAATTGGCCATACCCACTTGACTAGACATTAGGCTTGTTGATGTGTTTTCAATTACTTGCTTAATCATCACATTTCATTTTCAAAGTCAACAATTGCATATGTGTCTTGCATGAGTGATTCATGTGTGTATATGCATAATCATTTGTTTGAACATTGCTAAATCAAGTTATAAACACCAAACACATAAACAATTCATCTTACATTTCATCCACATCACCCCATTTTGTCATTCCACATCATATCCTAATCATACCCAAATCAATTTTATTCTAAACATATCCTAGTCACATCCATACTCATTCCAAATCATCTCCACATCATCATCAACCTAGTCTTAGTCAACACTTGTCAAGATGGTTGTAATCATTCAAGGGGGCTATCCCTCTAATCAGGAGACAAATCCCAATTCTAAGGTGACAATTCAAGGGGGTTATCCTTAGAATCATGAGACAAGACCTAAGCCTATAATCACAATTCAAGGAGGCTACCCCTCTAATTCAAATAATGAAATAAAACCAAAGCCTAAGGTCACAATTAGAGGAGCCCCTCTTCTTAATCCAAATCATGAGAAGAAACCAATCACAATTAATGGTGGTTATCTTCCTAATCCAAGTCATGAGAAGAAACCAATCACAATTAAAGGTGGCTATCTTCCTAATCCAAATCATGAGAAGAAACCAATCACAATTAAAGGTGGCTATCCTCCTAATCCAAATCATGAAGATAAACCAAGACCTAACATCACAATTAGAGAAGCCCCTCTTCCTAATCCAAATCATGAGAAGAAACCAATCATAATTAAAGGTGGCTATCCTCCTAATCCAAATCTTGAAAGCGAACCAAAGCCCAAGATCACAATTAAAGGAGCCTCTCCTATTAAGACCAAGTTTATACTTCGAGGAGGATATATCTTTATTGATGAGGATGAGACAAGTCCAAAATCCCCATCCACTTCATATCAACCCAGTTCATCCACATGTCATATGAACCCTTCATCAACCTATCACAACCCTTATCCATATCAATCCATATCACAACAATCATTATCCTATGCAACCCCTCCATCATCATCACATCAACAACAAATCATATCACAACAAGAAGTCCAAACACCATCCCAACCTCAACAAATTCCACATCAACCTTACATGTCATCATCTTCAACTTCACACCAACCTAATTCATCCACCTATCATGTTAATGCCACATCAACAAATCAACCTTCACCCCAACATTATCCAATTTCTAATGCCAACATTCTGACATACCACCAAGCCCATCCACAAGGCAACCAAGTGTCATCACAACAAGAACATGTAAGCCCAAATCCACGTTGGCAACAAGATCAAATGCCCTCAACTTTGAGTCCACCTCAAGATCTTTTGTCCACATATCCTACCATTACACCTAGCTACCAAGACTATCAATGGCCTACCCAACAACCACAAGTGAGCCTAAATCCACCTTTGCAATAAGAACAATATCCAAATCTAAGTGGTCCCTTCTACATAAATCAAACAGGCCCAAGTTATCCTATGCAAGATCTAATAACCTTTGACAAGGAAGATACCAATCTAGAGTGGCCTCCACCATCAATCCCATGCCAACACATGAGCCATCTAGTCTTATACCAACACCACCATGTGATCCTACTCCTAGTCCATTGATCCATCAACCTTCCAAACCACCAAGCTCTCCATTACCTTCATCACCATGTCATTCTAATCCTTCACCAAAGGATGTAGCTGAGATAGTTTTACAAAGAATGCTTGAAGCAAAACTCATTAAACTTCCCCCCATTAACCCATGTGAAGAAAGTCCATATGATGAACATGATTATTGTACATACCATAGGACCAAAGGCCACAATACAAATCAATGCCCAATATTTGTTCCAATTGTTTACAAGGTGTACCTACCTATAATGGGAAATCATGCCACATCATCCCAATCCCGTGTGTCACCCTCATCTAGTCTAAATCCTAATCCACCCAATCCAATTAGCCCTCAACCTAATCCTAATCATAAGCCTACAACACCATCTACCCTCATCATCCATCCATTATATTTCCCATCCACCCATACACTTGTGAAGGATGTGATTCATTGGCTACTAGCTAGGAATAAACTACCTCCATATCAAACACCCATTCATGAGCCTACCAAAAAACTTCCAAAGGTCATGTTCAATCCTATAATCCCATCATGTGGTCCACCTATCCTTGAGCCTATCAAAGAGACCTCAATTAACATTCTTAGCCCTTTAAGCCCATCATGTGACCTACAAGCCATCAAGCCTATTTGCGAACCTTCTATCATTAATCCAAGTCAAGAGTCATCATGTTCTCATGTTGTTGACCAAGAACCCATCCAAGAGTCATCATGTTCTACAAAGCTAAAAATCCAACTAAAACTCCTAAGGACCCTCATGCCTTAGGAAATCAATGTGAAAAGTCTCTAAATCATCCACATTCTAAGCAAAGTACATTCACAAAGCCATCTAAACCCTTACCTCCAAATGCAAAGCCCAAAAGCGAAATGGTTTGGGTTCCTAAGCAAAAATCAAGCAAGTCAAATGAGGCATCCTCATCCATATCTCAAGAATCCCAATCACCTATCTCCATCCAAAAGCCTACTTCCATCCAAAACTTCCATTCTCTTCAAAAATCCCACAAGCAAAACAAAAGCACTAAAAATACTAAATCTATGTGGGTTCCTAAATCACTTCGTCAACCGTCCCATAAGCAAACATCTCCATTGCTTCCTACACCACCATCCAATCAAAAGCTTCAATGTTTATCACGGTGTGTGCAACCATTGGTCATGGTTCCCTTCCATTCAAAAACATTCCCACATGCCTCCATCTCCCCATCCTTCATCCATTATCCTACATATCTCCCCAATCACCTTCCTATGGTCCATGCTTTTGCATAAGCCACTAGCCTACCCTACCATAATTCCACATCATAGTCCACTATCCCCATCCATCTATCCATGCATGAACCTTTCATTATCAGCGTAAGAAGTTTAGGAGCTATCGACAATAGAATGTCGCACCGAAGCTTAAGAGAAAAGTGAGATCAGAGTGAAGTTCCTGGAGTGTGCCGAAGGTGTTTGTCACACCGATGACAGTTAGTGAAAGTAACCTAAGTCAAAATGACATTAGGTTCATCGATAGGAAATAAGCTGTCGGGGAAGCAAGATCTGAGAATGCCGATAAGCATTGTTTCACCGATGAGAACCAACTAATGCAGGAAGCCCTAACCGTCTGATAACGGACAAGGGTAGTTAATATATAAGGTCAGATTCATTACTGAGAGGGAGTTTTTTTTGGGAATGTTTTGAAGCCTGAGATGCTGTGAATGTAATAGAGAAACTTCTGATAATAAAAACATTGACAGTTAAATCCATTTGAATTTTGTCTGTAGAGTACTTGCATAATCTGGTTTGCAGTAGAGTAGACAGTTTAATTCCTGTTAGTTTTGTTTCTGTTTGTACATAATGACTCTAGTTTGATGTCCTCCCATTTCCTTTGTACAGTCATGGGGGGAAATCAAACAGAGTCTCTTTTTTTTTTGTTTTTCTTTCTGTTATTGGGAATGGGTTGACAGAGAGAGGCCATGTGGACTTGTACTAGGCGAGCTATGCCATAGCCCGACTAGTATGCAAGTTACAGTCTAAGAGATAGGGGTGAAAATAGAGTGGAAGAATTGAGTACCAAGCAATCAGAACCCTGGACCCAGAGAGGAGGGCTGATAACAGGCTCAAGAAGGCTATAAGCCTTAGAGATTAGGAATCTTGGAAGCAGTGAGAATAAAGAAGAATACCTCACACCAAGAAAGCATTGTCTGTATTGGAAACAACAGGCAAATAGGTCTTTCACCTCTATAATAGACTGTGTAGGTTGAATTGGGCATTTTGGGGTAAAAAAATGCCTTTAAGCACTTGAATTGGTAGGGAGACTTGGGTATGTTTTAGGTCTTAAAGTGTTGGTTCAAGATAGATTTGCTAAACCCATAGGCCTCCCCATCAAATTGGTATCAGAGCATAAGTTAAAGATTTGGGCTATTCCTAGGTTGGAATAGAAGAAGTTGTATGTCATCACTGAGTTCAAGTGAGTCTGTAGGTTCAGCCAGAGAGATGGTGACTAATGCAGAGTTAGCAAAGAAGGTTGATGATCAAGAAGAGGAGAATAGACTCCTATAGGAAAGATTGGCAGAAATGGAAAGTAGACTGGGTGTAATGATGGAGAAGACTGAAGAAGTCAGGCAGAAAGTAAACAAGGAAAAAGGTGTGCCTATAGAAGATGAAGATCCCACACCTGATCCTAAGATGGAAGAAGAACCTTTCTTGAAGGCCTTGAAAGCCATGAGTGGTAAGACATTGGAAGGAGTTCCTCTTTTTAGTGGAAAGATGAAACCTGATTTGGTTATGGAATGGATAGAAGGTTTCGAAAATCACTTTGAATGTGATGGAGTGAGTGAAGCACAAAAGGTGAAGGTGGCTAAATCAAGACCCAGAGGAGCTGCCTTAACATGGTGGAAATTTATTGAAACTGAAAGAGAGAAAGAAGACAAGAAACCTATAGCTACTTGGAAGGGTATGGTGGCTAAAATCAAAGAAGTATACATGCTTGGAGATTATGAAGTCCAGTTGTACAAGAAACAGCAAAATTTGAGACAAAGAGAATTAGATGTCAGTGCATACACTGAGGAGTTTCAAAAACTATGCTTGAGGTCTAAGGTGATGGAAGATGAAAATGTGAAAGTAGCAAGATATCTCAATGGTTTGAGATGGAGTATTCAAGAGGAAATTAGCTTGTTTAGCCCTACAATAGTGCATCAAAGCTATCAGCTAGCACTCAAGGTAGAGGAGAAGAGTAAGAAGAAACAAGAATCAAACAGCAGGTCAAGAGGAAGAGGAAATTATGGTGGTAGAAATACTGATCAAAGACCCCAAGGAGAATCCAAACTCATAGAGCAGAGTGGAGAGACTAGTAGTAGAGGAAACTATAGAGGAAGGGGATCTAACAGAGGAAGATCAGGAGGATCAGGCAGAGGATCCTACTTTGCCACTATGAAATGCTACAACTGTGGTCAATTGGGCCATCCAGCATATAGGTGTCTTGATAAGGATACATCTTCTTCTCAAGGAGTTGATAAAAGAAATTATTCTGTACAATATGATGCTTCAAGTAGCAAATCACTTGAAGTCAGTCTAGCCTCAGAAGTGGGAGAGAACATCATGGTCAGGAGAACCTTGATCAAAGAACCAGTTAAAGCTGAACCAAGCCAAAGGAGAGCATTATTCAGAATTAGATGCAAGATATGAATAAGGTATGTCAAGTAATTATAGACTCAGGGTCTACTGATAATATAGTGTCTGATGAAGCAGTTAGAAAACTAAATTTGCAAAGAATACCTCATTCAAATCCATATAGAGTCACATGGTTAAATAAAGGTCAACATGTGATAGTCAATGAGCAAACTTGGGTAGAGTTTGGTATAGGTGGATACAAAGACAAGGTACTTTGTGATATCCTACCTATGGATGCATGTCATCTCTTATTGGATAGACCATGGTAGTTTGACCGGAAGGCCATACATGATGGTGAGAAGAATGCATATTATTTTCAAAAAGATGGTGTCACCTATAAAATTTAGTCATTGGAAGATGAAGAAGCAAATAAGACTAAGAGTCCTAGTATCTTAGTTTTGAGTGGAAAAGAGTTTTTGAACACTCTTAAGGAGGATGGTATTGGTTATGCTATCATAGTGAAGCCTAAGGAGGATAAGAAAGACAAAAAGGTAGTGATCCCAAAAGAGGTGCAGACTATACTGGAACAGTATAAGGACATCATTAGTGATGGAACACCAGCAACACTACCTCCACAAAGGACTATAAGCCATCAGATAGATTTGATTCCAGGAGCATCTTTGCCTAACAAGGCTCCTTACAAGATGACTCTAGAACAACATAAGGAGATAACCAGACAAGTACAAGAATTGCTTGACTAGGGGTTAGTTCAAAAAAGCATAAGTCTATGTGCAGTGCCTACAGTGTTGGCACCGAAGAAAGGAGGAACATGGAGATTGTGCATAGACTCCAGAGCTATCAATAAGATCACCATAAGGTACAGATTTCCAATTCCCAGAATTGAAGATCTTATGGACTGTTTAGGAGGAGCTAAGTATTTCACTAAGATAGACCTAAAAAGTGGTTATCACCAAATCATAATCAAGGAAGGTGATGAGTGGAAAACAACCTTCAAAACCACAGAAGGACTACATGAATGGCTTTCTATGCCATTTGGTTTATCAAATGCTCCCAGCACATTCATGAGGCTCATGAATGAAGTCCTCAAGGATTATACGGGTAAATTTGTAGTTGTTTATCTAGATGACATCTTGATTTTTAGTCAAACTAAAGAAGAGCATCTTGAACATGTAAATACTATTTTGAAAAAGTTACATGATGAACAACTAACCATAAATTTGGAGAAGTGTGAATTCATGAAGCAGGAATTGGTATACCTTGGTTTTGTGTTGTCTAATGGAGAATTGAAAATGGACAAGTCAAAAGTAGAAGCCATATTGAGTTGGCCTACTCCCAGAGCAGCAACTGAGGTGAGAAGTTTCCATGGCTTAGCTCAGTTTTATAGAAAATTAATCAAGAATTTCAGTGCTATTTGTGTACCCATGCTTGATACGATCAAAGGTGGGATGAAAACAAAGTTTTAATGGACACAAGAAGCTAATAATAGTTTTAAACTGTTGAAGAAAGAAGTAGCCACACAGCCAGTGTTAGTGCTGCCTAGTTTTGACAAGTTGTTTACTTTAGAATGTGATGCTAGCAATATTGTAGGAGGGGCAGTACTTAGCCAAGAGAATAGACCAGTAGCCTTTTTCAGTGAGAGGCTAAATGAAGCAAAGAGTAGACACTCTTCATATGAGTTGGAGCTCTATGCTCTAGTCCAAGCACTTACAAAATGGAGACATTATCTCCTACCTAAGGAATTTGTTGTGTATATAGACAATCAAGCTTTGAGTTTTCTAAACTCACAAGATAAATTGAGCCATAGGCATATCAAGTGGATGGAGTACTTGCAGTCTTATACATTTACAATTAAGCACAAGAAGGGACAGCTCAACAAAGTAGCAGATGCTTTAAGTAGGAGGCTACTCACAATACAAGAAGTGCAATTAAGAAGCATAGGAATGGAAGAGTTTAGAGCTCTCTACAAGGAGGATGTGGATTTTGCTGAGGCATACAAAGTCTGTCAAGACTTTGAGAATCACTTTCATAGTGAATTTGTAGATTACACATTGCAGCAGGGTTTGTTGTTCAAAGGTGGACAGTTGTGTGTACCAAAAGGATCCATGAGAGAAAATTCATACAGGAGAAGCATAATGGCAGTTTGAGTGGACATTTTGGTCTAAACAAAACATTGGAATTAGTCCCGAGGTTCTACTATTGGCCGAAGATGCACAAAGATGTCAGAAAGTATGTGGAGTAGTGTATCATCTGTCACAAGGCCAAGGGAACTTCTTCAAATGCTGGACTGTATCAACCATTACCCATTCCTTCCAGACCGTGGGATTGTGTAAGTATGGATTTTGTAGTTGGTCTACCAAAGACAAAGACTAGTTTTGATAGTATTTTTGTAGTTGTGTAAGTATGGATTTTGTAGTTGGTCTATTAACCATTACCCATTCCTTCCAGATCAGAGAGTTGGAGCAGCGTACAGAGTTTTCTTCTTGCCTTTGCAGTGTCTTTTCATGATGATTGTAATAGTTTATTTTGTGCAACAATTGTGCCTTTGTAAATTTATTCTTTCATTCAAATATGAGACGGTGTCCTGTGCATTTATGAGTTTACTCTGTTCTTGTCTCTAATTTCTCTATTTCTTTGCCTTTGTTTAATGCGTTTCTCAAACTAGTTTTAATCATGCTATTTTGCTCTTTAAATCCAGTTAAATCCTTCAAAGTTTAGACACTGTGCAAATAATAGTTTCAAATCCGGCAGATTGCCATAGATTAGGCATTTGTTTTTTGCAATCTTGGTTTTCTTTCTGACCTTTTTCTCAAACCCTAATGAAAGAACGGAAGAGCCAGCTTCCTAAAATCTAGAGGTCACTCTGAGGAGCATTCCCATGTCTCAGAGTTTCCCATGTTGCTGCTGGATTACACCCATTGATTTATGCATCAACAATTTTTGGCACGCCTTGTGGGACCCAATTCAAGGACTTGAGTCTTTGTTTTCTGAGAATCTTTGCCCTACATTCTGTGGTTTTGATGGAAAATCACAGAAACATCTACTCGTAGGAGCATGAATCATCCATCTGGCGACTCTATTGATGAATCTTTCTTGAATCTTTGCCCTTGCAGACCATGGCAGCCCCTGGTATATATGTGCACCTAAATATTCAAAGAGATCTACATTTTGTAGCCTAGGATTCAAGTCCCCTTGTTCTTCAGCACCGGGGTCAAGTTCTTGACACAGTTTGGAAGGCATTACCTTACTTTCTAGGAGATGGATCAGTTTGCCTTGAAGATCACATTCAAGATGTTGCAAATCTATGCTCTGTTCATAATGTCACAACTGAGAATCATGCTCTCTTGTTGCTTGCATCTTCCCTCAAAGGCAAAGCAAAAGAATGGTACAGAAGCTTGCAGCCTAGCTCTATCACTAGATGGGATTAGCTTGGTGGGCTCATCTACAATCAATTCAGAGACAAGACTATCAGCACTCTCACCTAGAACTTGATTACAATCAAGAGGCATCCAATGGAGCCCATACATGATTTCAATTCAAGATTTGATAAGGTATGGAAGAAATTCTCTGTTGATATCAAGCCATCTCCAGTCTTTGCTTTCCTGTACTATTTAAAGGCTTTAGACCTTGAGATCTCTGTCATGATACAATCTTTGGGAGGTGAAACTCTACCACAGTCGTATGATCTTGCCAGCAAGGCTGAAAGTAATCTCATATTGTCTGGTAAACTGCCTCCCCTGCCCCTAGAATAGCTGATGCCTCATGCAAATAGCTTATCTCAGGTTCTTTCTTGTAACCAAATGCATACAAATTTTAGCCCACCCACCCTCCTGGCTGATTTGACAAATCATGAGGAGATGAGTGCTATGAAAGAACTAATTAAAACCCTCTCCCATGAGATCAATGAGTTAAAAGGTCAAGTTATGTACCCTGTTGATCCATATGTCATGCCTCTAACTCTTTATGAATTGCCATATCAATGTGATCTTATTACAGAAAAAATCCTTCCTCATTCCAAGGTACTACCCAATTGTCTTGAAAATTATCCTCTACAAGCTTCCATAGCTGTAAATCAACCTATAGAAGCCATTGACTAGGTTCTCTGTCATTTTGACATTCAAGAAAAATCAAGTATCAAGAATCAAATTACAAGCCAGAAAGTGGCTCGTATGTGTCTTTCTGATCTTAAGCATCAAGCATATGTGGCAACACATGATTCAAAAATTTAGTCATATTTTGCAAAGCCTTCAGAAGATGCTGATAAGCTGACATTTCTAGAAGCTAAAAAGTACTCTGAGAAGGGCTTTGAAGCTAAAAAGTACTAGGTCTACAGTGATGAACAGTCTGTGGATGATCTTGAGGAGAAAATTGCAAAGGAATTTTCTGAATCTTCAAAGGATGAATGCCTTTATTTCAGCAATGAAGTTTCACACCTATAGGAGGAAGACACAGAGATACATGAGCAACATTTGGGGCATGATGAGGATTTGTTCTCACTTTTGCAACAGGGTTATCAACTACTAAATGAGGAAGATCTTGCAATTGAGAAAGTACAAGGTTCTTTTGTAAGGCTTGAAGGTGATCATGGAGGAAGTTCTGAAACAGAAGATGATGCTAGAGCTGATTTATTTTCAATTCTTGAAGATGGTTACTGTCTTCTTTTTGATGAAGACCCACCGAAACAAGGAAAGATCCATGATAAGGTGGTATCAAGAGATAGCTGGAATAATACAGAGTTGCATAAAGAATCACATACAGGGTTGTCACATTCTTAGCCCCACTATGCACCATTTTTCTTACATAATGAAATTCCTATCTGATTCAAGACTATTATGGGCAGTGTTGTTAGATGTACGCCTCATTTTGATGTCATCTTGAGTTATGAACCTGTGGAAGACCCTGTAAGAAAGGTCATTGATACAGTTTGGTTTGCAAAATCTCTCAGTTGCAAACAGAGCAAAGAGCTTCAGTGCTTTGTTTTGCCTCCCCACCCTCCACTAAAATAGGAACAACATGTAGGTTAGCCTGACTGGTGTTTTGAAGCAAAGAAAGAATCTCCGGAGTGCAGAGAAGTAAAAAGGTACAAAATATTGTTGTATTTCTTCATACAATTTATCTGGTTCATTTTCAGTTTGATGAGGATTCATTGGAGAAGGATAATTAAATCTGGTAGCTATTTTGCTATTCCGGTGAATGGATATGTTCCTGTATGTTTCAGTTGCTAGTAGTTTGATGTCAGATGCTCAATAAGCTACAATAGTAGCATTAGTTTCAATATCAGTTAGTTTTCTTTCAAAAAGTATTGGCTGCAGTGATAGTTTTATGTTCAGTAGGTCTCAGCTGCAAAGCAGAATGGTGGTTCAGAAGTCAATTTCAATGCTCAGTTTTAGTTTCAGTCGTGGGATGTATTTTGGGTCAGCAATGTTTCAGTTCATTTTCATACATTTTCAGTTTCAGATCTGTTCAGTTATAAATGTTTTAGTTTCAGAGAATGTGACTCTATTGCCCAATAGATAAGGCACTAATTTTGCAAAAATCAGAGTTTCTGGAGTTCGTAATGGGCAGGCCCATTTTCCCAGCAAGTCGCCAAAACTGGTGACAAAATTTTGCACCATTTGAAAACTTTTAAATATGGGATAGATCTGTGTCTGTTTGCTTTAGTTTAGTAGATTCACAAGGTTCAGTACCGGTTTCTATAGTGGCTGCCTCAACAATTTCAATGCATAGTAAAAGATCTCCAGTAATTTAATAATTTCAAACACTCTCTATTAATGTTGCTGGTATCTTTGTGCTAAGACTCAGAATTTGTGACATGACTCATATGGAAAAATTCACAATACCACTCAGTAACTGATTCATGGTGCAGCTATTAAGTGAGTCCTAACAAGCAACAAAGGGCAACCGAGAGAAGGCACAGTATCTCCATCTAATAGTAGCTACGAAGAAATATGAAGCATCAAGATTGTGGCAGCTATCACATGAAACTCAGTTCAAATGTATAGAAACACAGCAACTAAAAGCCACAGCCACCGTAAGATGCACAGGAATAAATGGCAGCTCCAAAGATTTAATGTGTAGCAGCTCAAAAAGAAATAAAAATAATGTGGAGCCTTCCACATGGAGAAACCCGAGTAGCTTAAAGAGTTTCAAAATTATGCTGAGGTTGCCAGATGTCGGCATCCGCGTCAATGGAGAACAAGTTAAAAAGAAGCGGAGGTGAGTACGTGGCTACATCAGAATGAAAAAGAAAGCAAAAGCAAGTTATGCAGAGGCTGCCAAATGTAAGTGTCCGCGGCAATGAAAAAGAAACTAAAAAGTCACGCGGAAGCCACCACATGGAGCAGCTCACGCATAGGAGATACAAGCCTTTATTTATTTTATTAAAATTTAGTAAGCTACTGAAAATGCTGAAGTTTCAATATTAAGTCATATGGGGGTCCCTCATGGAATGAAGTCACGGGAATTAAATAGTGAAAGCCCCAAATTAAATGAGCCACTTTATTGTAGAAACTCAAATTGACACGGAAGCCACCACATGTCAACACCCGAGAGCAATAGAAAACAAGTTAAAATGAAGTGGAGAAGGGCACGTGGCTGTAGCGAAATGCAAAGAGAAGAAATTAGAAACTTGCAGAAGCCACCACGTGGAGCAGCCTGCGTGCAGGAGAGGAAATACTTGTTTCATTTAATTAAAATGCATAATGTGTCATGGGATTTTATAAGAGATGATTAATATAAGTTTCAATATTAAGATACATTTGGTGGTGGGCCCCTAAAAAAGTTCAAATGCTTTATTAATAATAAGTTTTATCTCGGCTTTAATTAAAGTTACGAGAGAGGTAAATAAAGTTTAAAATCTTTATTTAAATTGTGACACATACTTTTATCAAGACACTTATGTTACTCTCTCTTCCACTGGAAAAATGAAAGATAAAAGTGAAACCTTAAATGTGAGCAGCCATTTTTATTTTATGAGCAAGCTACTAGAAAATAGCGGCAGGAGTTTTCTTTCTCGCACAGTGATATTTTTTCCAGCCATGGAGAAAAAATAGAAACAGCAGTTCAGTTAAGGTTTTTGGTAGCCACTTTAGTTGCAGTCAGATTTGTGTCAGATTTGGTGCCGGATTTTGTGGATTCAGTTGTGGAGTTTCAGAGGCCGTTGAGAATTTGTTGAGTTTTTCATGCTATAAATGGGCAGATTTGAGACACACTAAAGGAGGTTCTTCTTTAGATATGTTCAGAGTTCTACAAGTTTATCAGATCAGAGAGTTGGAGCAGCATACAAAGTTTTCTTCTTGTCTTTACAGTGTCTTTTCATGATGATTGTAATAGTTTATTCTGTGCAACAATTGTGTCTTTGTGAATTTATTCTTTCATTCAAATATGAGACAATGTCCTGTGCATTTATGAGTTTACTCTATTGTTGTCTCTAATTTCTCTGTTTGTTTGCTTTTGTTTAATGGGTTTCTCAAACTAGTTTTAATCATGCATATTTTGCTCTTTGAATCCAGTTAAATCCTTCAAAGTTTAGACACTGTGCAAATAATAGTTTCAAATCCGGTGGATCGCCATAGATTAGGCATTTGTTTTCTACAATCTTGGTTTTCTTTCTGACCTTTTTCTCAAACCCTACTGAAAGAATGGAAGAGCCAGCTTCCTAAAATCTGGAGGTCACTCTGAGGAGCATTCTAGCGTCTTAGAGTTTCCCATGTTGCTACTGGATTACACCCACAGATTTATGCATCAACACAAACATTACATATAACCAATACATATTCAACCATTAACAAAATTGCATAATCACTAGAGTCATACACACAACTACCCCTCTTGGCTTTTGGAATCAACTTTTCCAATGACACAGACACTTAACACCACTGTAACACTAACATCTCACTTCGACATTCACTCTCAAAAGCACATCATCACCTAATAAGAAAACTAAGATCCTTCATTGCATAATAATAATTCAATTACTGCACAATAAATGCAACATATGATAAACTCAATCTTCAAAACAAAACTATATAGAGACAACATCTCATGTCCACTATAAAAGTTAGCATTCATATATGATCCTTCTTTAACTATGTTTTTCAAACATCCATCTTAAAATGCATTCTATATCATAGCATATCCCTACACTACTACTATAACACCCCTCCACTTATATCATTAAGCATTTTGTATACAACATCCTAATAGATTGATACAATTTATACTAACAATACACATGTATGTCCAATATATCATTCATACATCAACATGATAGGAACTAGAAAATATTATACATATATACATAATCTAACGAGAGCTACCATCCTCATGGTTAACATTTGGCCAAATTAGTTAGATCACACTCATAAGTATATTACATTTGCTTAGTACAATGTCAGTTGCAAAAGGATACAAAATCTCTATAATTCTTATAGGCCTAACATCATTAGATTCCATGATGACACAACACTTAACCCTTCTATACACATCATTGTTTAGGGTTCTAACAATTATAATAATGACAATAAAACAACGCTATATCAACAGATAACCCAACCTAAAACCTTAAAACTTAAAACCATAATGTTACTTTCATACTTCTAAACTTACAACATGCTTGAAAATTATTACATTTCCTATGCGCATAACAATATCGAACAAGATGGAAGGAAATTGTATTTAATGACTGGTGAGACCTAGATTAAAACTTTGGAAGCATTGACTAAATGTGCTATTTCTCAAATTAGAAATTGAAACTACATAATTTATACCACTAAGACTTACGTAATCTTATTCCTATGAAACATCAATAGATCCCAAAATGAAATCACAGGAGGAAAGACACTACAAACGGTTTACAAAGACCATTTAGTTTGATCAAGCTAATGAATTTTCCGCGACACTGAAAAATACTCAGTCTATAATTCTTATTTCTTATTTTCCAACATGCAACATACTTCTTATTTAAATAATAATAATAGAGATACCAAGTTAACTATAAGAGTAATAGGTTTGAGTAAAATTTTGAAATTTAGAAAATGATGTTACTAAGTAAAATGATTAATGTAATCACAATAATGTATTACTTAGATATCAAAGCTAAAAGGGATCAACTGCCCACATTTTAAGAGAGAAATCTTTAGAAATTTTCAAACAAAATAAAAGAGACTAAATAAAGGCATTCGGTAGAAAATGAAGGAACAATTTCACATATAAAAAGAACAAAATTTTAAGAACCTTAAAGCAAGGAGAAGGCAACTGGAAGGCCAAATTCATCAACCTTTGTCAACACTTACCTATAATGTGTATGCATGGAAGGGGCACACTAATTTTTTTGACAAAATGTCCCTCTGAGATAACAAAGCGAAAGCATAAAGTGGATTTGGTGAATAGACTTATGAACATTCAAGCATTGTACCAAGAGAATGTTCGGTTAAGGCACATGGTTATAAGAAAGGCACATTATATCACTGAGAAAGGTTTAGATTCCTATTTGACAGATTTAGACAAAACTCAAACCTTGTAGTTGACGCCACATATTTGATTCAATGAGGAGAAACTTGAAAAGTCATAAGACAAGGTAGGTGCAAGCCGATTCCAAATCAGCGACACAACATCCCGAAGAAGAATTATGCATGAAGAAAAATAATGAATCCGTTAAAGTAAGGAAATGCTCTAGTTGACAAGTATGTGAATTGTGAAAGCTTAGACACACAACATGAATTATTTGACATAATGCCTCTAAGAGATGTTATCTGATGGAGTGCAAAGATTACAGGGTTTCTCAAAACAAATTTGTTGAAAAGGATTTAGAAACTTTCAAGCAAATGCAATTAGCAAGCATAAAGATAGATTCCACAACCTTTGCTAGCATTGCTTATAGTTGGAAATGCTCTGGTAGATATGCATGCGATAAGTAGAGGCATAGACAAAACACAAGAACTGTTTAATAGAACCCAAAGAGAGGTGCGATCTCGGACAGATAAAGAAGAGGACAGGATACGCATAGCTAGGATTTAGATAGAAAATAAACAACTGAGACTTTCAATAGTTACTAGATGAACTTCCAATAATCAGAGACATTATTCGAATGACGGTAAAGAGTTTAACGAGTGGTTGATCATAAAGATAAGAGCAATTTATAGGATACATCGACAGATGAGCGGTTGCATGCAGGCACAGTTAGAAAGATCATACAAAGCAGGTTTAGAAATAACAGAACACTGGATACTGATAAGAGTTTAACAAACTATCAAAAATTAGAGATAATAGCAACAAAGGTAATATCCCATCAACACAAGCCAGCGATAATATCAGATCGATATATACCTAATCAATATCAATGTCAAATACTACATTACCGATATCCATTCGTAATCCTGAAACATATAATTAGACTATTCAATAGAGGCACTTACTTACAAAATCTCCTCTGAAAACTACTTCCTATTCCCACCACGTCGGTCGTCCTGCTAGAATATACCGCCCCACTAGAGACCCTAGCGACCCAATGAAAAAGAACCAGTGACCAAGAGAAAAGAATGACCGACCCAAAAGAAAAGAAATCCGAGCCTCCCGTGAAATAGAACCAGCGACCTGTTAATTTTATGTAGCTTGGACAGGTGTTCTAGTCTCGGGTGGTGATTACATGGCTGGAAACACAGCTGGAATAATTATCTCTATACCTAGAATTGGACAGGTGTTCTAGTCTCGGGTGGTGATTATGAGGCTGGAAACACAGCTGGAATAATTATCTCCATGCCTAGAAAACTAATTTCTTGAGAGACTTCTAGATATTAGGGTTTAGAGTCTAATTAATCCTAGCCATTGATTGAGATTAAATCATGGCCATTGGTTTTCAATGAGGGGATTATAAAAGAGGATCAATGGGCATTTGGAGAGGACAGATCTGAGAAGTATTTGCAACGATAGCAAATAAATAAATTTGCAGCAATAGCAAATAATTTGCAGTGAGAGCAAGGACGCAGTGATAGCGTTGGATACAACAGCAGTGGAATTTCTGCAGGATAAATTGGGAGAAGAATTTCTGGAGGAGAACATTGCCGGAGCTCTGCCAGTAAGAGGCAAGCAGTCTATGTATCTCTTGATTTGATTTAATAAATTCCTCATCTGCAGTACTGGTTTTCCCTTCAGGGTTTTTCCAGGGACAATTTGTCCAAAACATTGTGTTCATTTTATTTTTCTGTCTCCATGATTTTTTCGTGAAATTGCAGCTGTGTTATTAATTAATATTTGCTGTAAGTTATTTTTCGGCAGCCAAATAATCTACTTAAGATAGGTAATTAATAATCAGTAGCTGCAATAGATTTTTCACACGACCGACCCCTGAGAGTCCCGCCCCCCCCCCCCATATTTGATTCAATGAGGAGAAACTTGAAAAGTCATAAGACAAGGTAGGTGCAAGCCGATTCCAAATCAACGACACAACATCCCGAAGAAGAATTATGCATGAAGAAAAATAATGAATCCGTTAAAGTAAGGAAATGCTCTAGTTGACAAGTATGTGAATTGTGAAAGCTTAGACACACAACATGAATTATTTGACATAATGCCTCTAAGAGATGTTATCTAATGGAGTGCAAAGATTACAGGGTTTCTCAAAACAAATTTGTTGAAAAGGATTTAGAAACTTTCAAGCAAATGCAATTAGCAAGCATAAAGATAGATTCCACAACCTTTGCTAGCATTGCTTATAGTTGGAAATGCTCTGGTAGATATGCATGCGATAAGTAGAGGCATAGACAAAACACAAGAACTGTTTAATAGAACCCAAAGAGAGGTGCGATCTCAGACAGATAAAGAAGAGGACAGGATACGCATAGCTAGGATTTAGATAGAAAATAAACAACTGAGACTTTCAATAGTTACTAGATGAACTTCCAATAATCAGAGACATTATTCGAATGATGGTAAAGAGTTTAACGAGTGGTTGATCATAAAGATAAGAGCAATTTATAGGATACATCGACAGATGAGCGGTTGCATGCAGGCACAGTTAGAAAGATCATACAAAGCAGGTTTAGAAATAACAGAACACTGGATACTGATAAGAGTTTAACAAACTATCAAAAATTAGAGATAATAGCAACAAAGGTAATATCCCATCAACACAAGCCAGCGATAATATCATATCGATATATACATAATCAATATCAATGTCAAATACTACATTACCGATATCCATTCGTAATCCTGAAACATATAATTAGACTATTCAATAGAGGCACTTACTTACAAAATCTCCTCTGAAAACTACTTCCTATTCCCACCATGTCGGTCGTCCTGCTAGAATATACCGCCCCACTAGAGACCCTAGCGACCCAATGAAAAAGAACCAGTGACCAAGAGAAAAGAATGGCCGACCCAAAAGAAAAGAAATCCGAGCCTCCCGTGAAATAGAACAAGCGACCGACCCCTGAGAGTCCCGCCCCCCCACAAATATAGCAAGTAATAAAATAACTTTAATGAATGTAATTGCCCCCACGCTGCCCACATCCCCTCTCTCAAAAGAACTCTTTTATTTCCTTCCACAAAACTGCCAGATTCTTAAAGATTTCTGACCAAGACAACTCATAATAACATTATTAAAAAATTTACATTAAAATTAGAATATTTTGACAACACACACGCACCGAGAATTTATTAACAAAACATTTATTAAATTCAAAATTATTTTCACATTAGATTAATAATTAAATCCTCATATAATAATATTATTTTATTTATTTTTCCATCAATACAATTTTTTTTATTATTTATTAACTTAACTTCTAAAATAATATATTTTCCATACACTAAATTTACATAACGACATTCATATTTAATTAATTATCAAAAATGCCTTCATAACTAATAATATTGTTTTAATGCAATGATTAACCAAATCATCAATCAAACAATCCAACTAAATAACCCAAATGCCAACAAATACCTAACACAAAGCATGATCAAAAGCATGACTTGACGACAATACGAAATCAAACAACAAAGACTCGTAACCACGACCATACAGACAGGACAGGAGACTAAAAACTTATCCTCTTTGAGGATAGTGACAAGCTGAGGGAAAACCTTATGTTATCTCTGTTCAATAATTTTCCATTGGTAAGGGCACGATCGGACCTGTTAGTTCAGGTGGAGTTGATGTCTGATACCTGTTTACTCAAACATACCAATTAGAGTACACATAATAGCTGAAGCACTTGGAAAGGAACTCTGACATTCATATTTCATTCTCATATGTCCTCCATACGTTCAATGGTACAATGCCACCCTTTCCACCTATCCTAACCACATACTATTGCATCACCTAACTATAATAATAACATAACAATATACATCTTACTTACAGAAGCTCATGTTCCATCTTCATCTTTAGATTCCTTAGCCAGACTACCTGCACAACCAAGGTGAAAATGGAGGGGCACTACACAACACATCCATAGAAGCCAACAATTTTTTCCCTAGAACTTGATTTAAAATAATCTCCATATTGAGAGCCATAAGGGCCATATTTTTTCTTATTGGTTGTGAATGTCAAAGATGTGACTAACTTAATATCTATGTATTTCCCAACATGTCCTTCAATTCTTGTCAAGTGCTCATCTCCCTTCAAGTTGATTTGCAGTTTAAATAACATTTAAAATATAATAAACATGCCGACTTGAATCTCAAGTTAAAACAATAAATATATATTATAAATATTTCATATTAAAAAGAACGATAACCTTTCAAATAAATGGAAGTAAATCAAAATTATAAATTTTTATAAAAAATAATATTATTGTTTATAAGGTTCCCCCTAATTGTTTATGTACATATATGTATAAAATAATGTAATAAGAAAATGTATTACATTAACAATATTTAATTAATTCAATATAACTTATGTATTTATGTAGGTATGTGTATAAGCTTAACCATTTTGTTCCCGTAACAATCAAGTGCAGGAGTTTGGTCCATGCCTCCATTAACCATAACTGTAGAAGATTACAAGCACTGCCACTAGTTTCAATTTGAACACAGTGTTGTGTTGCAAAACCTTGGTGAATGCCTATGTAGAAGACATGGGTGTCCTCACGAGGTAGTGGCACTATTTTAGCATATGCAACAAATAGGTCTCCAATCCGATCGGTTTGTCTTTTCCACCTCAATCACATGATACAGGATAGAAGAATTCTATCAAATATTGTGGTTGTCAAATGTATGCAAAATATAGAAGCATAGACAAGGCACGTGAATTGTTTGACAGAATGCCTGAAAGAGATGTCATCTCATGGAATGCCATGATTCCAAGATATCTAAAATGTCAAAGCATAGACAAGGCACATGAACTATCTGACAAAATGTCTCAAAGAAATGTGTTCTCATGGAATGCACTGATTGCATGATATGCAGAAAATGGATTTGTTGAAAAGGTTTTAGAAACATTCAAGCAAATGCAATAGTTAGGTGTAAAGCTAGACTCCACAACCTTTTCTAGCATCCTCCCTACCTGTGCCAAAATGGGAGGTTTCAAACAGGATATGGACATCCATCACTTGATATAGGATAGAAGAATTTTGTCAAATGTTGTGGTTGTAACAACCTAGGTAGACATGTATGCAAAATGTGTAAGCATAGACAATGCATATGAACTATTTGATAGAATGCATCAAATAGATGTTTACTTTTGACCTTTTGTGCATGTAACAACCTAAATGATGACATGACACAATGTACCTTGAATCTAATGGAGTACTTAAACCTAAAAGTAAGGACCAACCATTCCTCAAGTGGACCCATGTGATTACTAATTCACACTTGTCCCTTAAGGAATCTCATGAACCTCATACTAAGATCACTACTAAGAGTGTTCTTGTTGATGATCACCATTGGCCTAATGATGACCTTCCAAATGCATCCAACAAGGTAAAGGTCCCAGATCTCATGGTATATAGCAACTGGCCAACCACCAAAATCTCATTAATCTCTATTTGTATATTATAAAATTCAACATCCAAGCTCATTGTCACCTTGGATTCATACAAGAAGTTGAAGTGCTTAGCATAGTTATCAAATTTTCTTTGACCGGTTCTTGGCCCATTTGTATTTATTCTATTCACCATCTTGTCCCTCAGCCAATAGGCGACAATCAATTCCTATATATGGAGGAGAACATTCCATGGAAAAATATCGATAATAGTTGGACAGCCAACTAGACACCCATGCATGTGCATTATGTGACATCTTTCTCACTACATCAAAAAATTTATTATCTTTCACATTTTTATTATACCAAAAGATATATGTTGCTACATATTTTAGAAAACCACATATATGCTCAAAACTTAAGATGGTGCAATCATCTAAGGAAGCGTTAACCAAATGAGCCAACATAAATGTCCACCATATTACATGTGTAGGATGAAAGTTCAAATTATTTATTTTGTAATTTTAAATGCAACAAATTATGTCATAACAAATCAGTTACAAAGCTTACTTCAATATAGCATAGATTAGACTAGAAGAAACAACACACAAAACACACAAGACTAAAAGCTACTACATAGATGACACAAATTGATTTTTCTAGCCCCTTCAAAGAACAAATAAACCAATATATATGTCCTAGGGAATGATAGGTAGAGAATCTTATAGCCATGTGGAAGTTGAGATCATTAATGTCTCATGACAACCTAGACCATTCCCACATACTTTAATCTTAGATCTTTCATATTTTCAAATAGATTTTGGGGTTTTCGTTAATATAGAAAAAATTCATAAACAACCTAGAGAGCCTAAATCCTAACACCTGACATCAAGAATATTTTGTTACATTTAAGTTTCTCTAGAACATTCTTTGAATTCTAGATTCATTCATTTTTCATCACTCTCTTAGTTGCATTCAATTTACTAGGACATTCTTTGAATTCTGGCTTCGTTCATTTTGCTTTGGCATAGGGGTCATCAAATATAAGCTAAGATAAATGATCAATGCAACTTGAGAGGATGTCAAGGTCTAATAGGATTTATCATTGTTCTATTGACCGACTATGGATGAATCATCACAAGCTGGGTCTATTGGTTCCCAAAATGACTTCAACCCAAAACTCTAAAACATCCCTAAATCACCTAGGCTAGGGATTGTTGTCAGGGTGATAGGAAGAGGTTTATCAACAAGTTGAGGGGGATTTTGGCCAACTACAGGAGTGGGTATACTCCTCTGCACTTCAGGCTCAACTAGACCTAGAAGGGATATTCCTAGAGGCATGATATAAAATACCAATGAACAAACACAGGCCATACCTAATGTACACTTGACCCAAAGAGTTGTCACTAGATCAAGACAAACTAGCTACACATGCCTCTATATTAAGCTGATTCAACTGTGTGAATGTACATGCTCAGAAAAGATAGTTTTTTCCCCTAAACTAAAGGTGAATGATTTGTTTGATTTTAAAGAGTGATTAGTCCCTCTCTAATATGGATCGATGCCTATTCCATTGGGCAACAGAGTCATAGAATGCAAGGAGGAAATAAAATACATAGCATAGGATCAATAGAACTGGACATACATTCACATACATGACTTCAGATAGATCCTCATACAATGGGCATACTTAATAATCCAAAAGAGAACTACAATGATTCCTATAAAACAAAAGAAAGGCAAATACAAAGTCTTGTATTAACTTGGATGTTGTCACACATCTCCAAACATCTGTTACAATCACACCAACAAATGTTGCAAGGGAATATACATAACTTTGAATATATATTTACCAAAATCACTACAAACTCCTATGGAGACATACCATTACATCCAAACTTGCTTTATATAACCTTCCTACTCTATACTAAATATATCTCTTCACTAACAAACTAGATAGATCATGTGTTGATGCCAGAGAAACTCGTTAGGCTATCCCAGACCAAACAATTGGCTCAATGACCAACCCTAAGAATGTCTTGAATTGTTGCATATATATCCATCTTGTTTTATTATGTAGCATCAAGATGATCGAAAGTGTAGTCAATAAGCAACTGTTGCATTGAATGTGGCGCATGGTCCAATCAGAGGAATCGACAGAAATACTAGGCACCCATACCCTGCATATTAATTCACATCCTTGGAAGGACCTACACAAAATATGGATGCTGGAACACATCATCCTCACATAAAATTTAGTACATGTGCATTGATGGCAAACACTATTCTAGCAACCATCCTAACATTTGCAATTCTACATTCATTGTGGCCAAAGGGTAGAATATGTTTTAAAACAAGAGCCTGCCCAAAGTGTATGTAAAGCTTTTACAACACTTTAAACTATCATAAATATTTTAAAGCATCGTCATTTTACAAATTCATGTTTTACATCTGATTCTACACATTAATTTTTCCTTATCAACAAAATCTTCCAGCAAGAACTTGTCTCTACTTGATCCATCAACAAATTTCTCCTCTAAGAACTACCTGCCCTTTTTTCTTCATTGCCTCCCTTAGTCAGCAAAAGGTAATATTTCAGAACTAGGCCATTTTTCCCTCTATCAACAAATCTTTAATTTTCCAAACTCTATCTATATCTCTTTAGTCAACCAAAGTTACTTTTGTTGAACCACTACGACTTTTGTCACCCCTATCGATGATTTCACTTTTCCCTAAACTTCGTACTATCTTCACCTTTATCAACAAATTTCAAATTTACTGAACTTTACTTTGCTCTACCATTTTCCTCTGTCAGTAATAATAAATTTTGCTAAACTAAGCCCTTTTTCCTTTCCTTGTTCTTTTCTCTCCTATTTCCATTGTCGATAAAAGCCCAACACTCCAAAAAATTTCCTTTTGCGGCATGACGTCATAGCCATGTGGCAGCTTCCCACTATTTTACATGCCTATCGTAGGCCCACCCAAAAGGTTCCACAGAATGGTGGAATGCCTTAGAAAAATCAACACTTCATTTTGCTTAGTCGGCAAAAAAGTCCCATGTCAAACCTTGAAGAAACACCCTTTATCCCTTTCACCATTCGCCTTATGGGCAAATCTTCATTTCCATGAACCTTGAAAAAGTCCACCCCTACCCTTTACCTTTATCATCTTTTTACCTTGTTGGTGAACCATCAAAAATCCAAACTTTTGAATAGTTCAGCTTTCTGTCGATTCCTTGACTGAGCCCTTTGTTCACTTTTTTTGTTGTTTGCCATAGTCGGTGAAATGACCATTGGTTGAACCACTTAGTTGGCCAAAGTTTGTCCACATGGCATCATTCCGTTGTTCCACAGGAATGTCCTCTCCCTTATAATTTGTTTCCATGGAATGGTGGAATACATCCAATTGACCATCAAATTTGTAATGGTAAGCATTTGTCGTGGCTCCTTCCCTTTGATACCCTATTGATGAATTGCAACTTTTCTGAACTAAGGCTATCTTAGCCCTTAGTCAGAAAAAATCAAACTTCTTGAACTCTTTATCTTTTATCTCCTTTACCAACCTTATTGGCAAATCCTAAAATTGTTGAACTCTTTCTTTTGTCTGCCATGTTTTTTCTCTGTTGACAAATAACCTGTCTGTCGAACTGCATAGTCAGTGAACTCACGAGTTTTCAAACCTACCATTTTGCTGACTGAAGACTATTTCTTCCTTCACCGCGGCATTTCCCTATCTCCATCTGCCTTGGAACACATGCAAACTTCCGAAGTAGTTCGCTAGTTCAGACTTTTGCTGATTCACCAACCAATGGCAAAAAATGAAAATAAATTCTAAGGGAAGAAAGGGGAAAGATAAGGGTGACTAATACTTAGTCATTTTTAAGGAAAAAGACCCCTAAAAACTATCTCTGATTGGATTTAAATGAGGGGTTTTGGATCCAAAGGTAAAACTTGGAAAATTAAAGGATTTTTGTGGGTTTTTTGGGGCAAAATAATTCAATTTTGGAATTGGTAGTGTTGGCTCCAACATGGTCTAGGATCATTTACATCCCATGTCAAAAAAATTATGGCATAAAAGTGGGTCTAGGGAGGAGGTGAGCTGGCATACTGATTGGTGGGTCCAAGCTTAAGAATGAAAACTCACATTATCAAGGGAGAGGAGTAATGATTGGATGATTAAAATTAGTGTCAAAGAGTTCAATGGTTGTCACACCTTAGGGATTTGCTAGAGATTAAAGAGAGCATCAATTTTTATGAGTTGTTGGATCTAAATAAATCTAATGGTTACTGCGAGAAAAAATAAAGATTATAACACCTTGTGCTAGGAGTCATGTCATTGGCTTTGTCATGATGAATTAGAAAAGAGTGGGGCCCAATAACAAACTTTGTATGTGTTAGATCTATGAAGCGAGACCATGAGATCAATCATTGATGTGGACAATTAAATGGCTTGTACAAGGCAAAGGAAACAAAAAAGCATCCTATAATAAGATGATTGTATGAGCTATTGAGTGAGATTTTATCCAACAATTCATAAGAGTGTGAGGAGATCTATAAGACTGCATACAACTACAAATGAAACCATAAGATTACACCATGAAAAGGGAGTAATAAATCAATGAATAATTGGTTTGAGAGGACTAATTGTCACCAAGTATATAGGGAGCCACAACAAAGCACTAACACAAAAAATGCATCTTAAAATATTGTGAGAGGCTTTAAACACATATGACCACCATGAACAAAACGCATATTTTAAACCAAGTATTAAATATTAAAATGTTTCATAGATTGATATATAGTTGCTTTTTTTATGCATTTGATGTAATTTGACTCTAGTGCATCAGAAATAAAATAGCTATGGCCTTACAAAATTGGTAGACAAAAGATAATTAACATAGCACAGATAGGTTATCAAAAAAAGGCTCCAACTTATTGATATATAATGATAATTGCATAAAAATACTAAACTTGTTTTGATAAGATAGAGCCCTAGGTTGAAACTAGTATAGTATTTCTATTAAATACCCTAAGTAGAAAAAGAGAATATTTAATTAAAATTATAGTTGTAAACCCTATCTACCACCAATGTAGGAAGTAGAAACATTTGAAGGAGATCTTGTAGGGATGTCACATTGAGATCTTGAAAAAATTTGGTTGAACAACAATAACACTTTCAATTATTTTGTGTAGATTTTTCTTAGAAAACCATTAATGTGCAAATTTATTCCTAGATTAATGCATACAAGAGGCAAAGGCATGACTAAATATGAGAAAAGTGGAATGGAGTGTAACATAATTTATAATGATGACACTAACCATTTGAGATTGAATGTAAGAAAATTATGCCAATATAATTTTAAAATGTATAAATAGCATTCTTCATATAGTTAATACTTGATCTTGATCCACTATAATAGTTTTCCATGTCCTCCAATTCAACCAATTAGAAATTGAACAACATTCCAATTATGTTTGTAACATGCAAAATAGCATTATAGCATTCCAAACTCTTAAAAATGCTTCTAGTACATAGCTAAATAAGTGTGATGACACTATCTTGTGTGTTTTTAATAAAATCTTGTCTCCTTGCTACAATATTTTGCATGCTTGCAAACCTTGTGTTATTAACCATGTCAAAATTACGTTCATTATACTGAGTATGATCCTTATCTTGTTTGCTTTCCCTATCAAGATCATCAAACCAATTTTGATGCTTGAGATTTTGTGGCATTTGTGGAAACATATCTAATTTTTTGGAGATATTCGGCCTTCTCCTCACATTCATAAACTTGATGAAGTCTCTTTGCTAATGAATAGTGTGACCAAATCCATCTTGTATAGGGAGAAATGGATGCACACTTGGATGGTCTAATCCAAGCTGGGATGAAATGTATCTACTTTTGACTTTGTTTGACATGTACTCTAAAATCTTATCGATGAAAGTAAGTGTTGCCAAATCAAATGTGTGAGTTAAATTTCTTTGAAACTTGTTTGATAGTTACAATTTCATTTATATATCGACTTTCCCATCTCTATTGTCAATGGTCTACAAACAAGTATAGACATGTTTCAAAAATTATGAATCAAACTAAAAAGAATTGGAATGAGAAAAATGTGGTTATAACATCATCTGCATATGCACACAATAATCCTCCAAGAGTTGACAATTTTCATTACCTCTAATCCCATCAAATTCATTAATTGTTCCATACATTAATATTGGAATACATTTGAAACACATGTTTTTCAAGGAATGATATACCAATAGAACAAAAAAATTGTATTTGTCAACTACCAAATGATTAGAGACACCAACGGCACATCCTTCTTCTATAGATGCAATTATACCAGCAAGATTATCATAGTCTACATGCAATTTGTTAGATAGATGTTGTGTCTCCCTCATCAAGGTCACCTTGATGGCATTATTACACATGTATCCTTGCATTGAATAATTACAACAAATATATAGATCAGGTGAGGAACTATAAATCTCATATAAAAAAAGGATTGCTTTCACTTTTCACCCATGCTATGCAATCATCAGTTTCATTGAAAGTAACACGGCCATCAGGAATTTGCGATGCTTGAACCCAAGATGTTTTCTCAATCTTCTCAATATCAAAGTTTCTATAGAAACCATGTTTCTTGACTTGTATCCACTAATAATAGACATAAACATGTGTTGTTAGTTGATGTAGTAACTAATCAACACAATGATTTTCAACATGCTTGACTATCTTCAATAATCATCTATTCAAGTGCAAGTGGTAGGACTCTATGAAACTATTTGTCTCATGACCTACATGCTTTAGTGTATGCAAACATCTAGCCCACATACTCAATCTGTAAGACCATCGGCCCTTAAAATATTTTATGAACAAGGGTTGTGTATCTTTAAAGTCATCAATAAACATGTGAACCTCATTCCTTGCAAAATCTTCATCTAGTGAGCAATGCATGATATTGTTAGAAATGAAGGTGAAAACCACACAACGAAAATCTAATTCAAACCTTATTAATGTCCTCTAAATAATGTAGAATCAATGGAGATTTAAATAGAAATAAAACCCACTACATATAAATAACATGCATTAAGAACTAAACACATAACATAGAATGTAACATGGAGAAAACCCTTTCAGATAAAAAAATCCACCAAGAATAGAGGCTCCAAGTTGTATTATCTTCAAATATGAGACTACAATACATGCACTTCCTCTCCTTCTTTAGTCTTTAATCCAACAATGTCTGTTACTCTCAACTCTAATAAAAATGTAATACAAATATCCTTATAAAAATGGGTTGCCTTCTATGGCAAGAAAATCAACATAATATCGACTATCAGATCTATGACCTAGTGATGAACGATCTAGATTTACACTAATAAAATTTGACTATGGGGGCACTGCCCCTGAGTCCTTACTGGGGCATGTGGCCCTCAGACTCCTCGCAGGGGGGAAATCCCCCTGGGACCCCCTGTTGTGGATGAATTAGCATCGAGGACTAGATATAAACATGTGGCTGAAACAAGAACGTTGCTGGTGAAACCTTTCATCCCTTATGGGTGATTTACAAATAAAAATATGAATAATAAATTACTTAGGATTTACAAGGTTGATGGCAGCTTAATCCTAACTTTCTCACACTTGACATCATACATTGTAAATACCCATAGGAAAATAATAAAATAATCAGGCACTAGAAGCAAGGCCCATGGCCTCTATGCACCAAACAAATTTCTCTATGCTCATAGGCTTGGTCAAAGAATCTGCAATATTCTCTTGAGTGTCTACCTTCTTCAGCTCAATCTATCCCCTTATAACAATTTCTTGAACAAAGTGATATTATGCATTAACATTCTTAGTCTGAGCATGATACATATGATGTTGTTATATGGAGCCTAATCAGACTTGGAGGTTAAATTTACCCCACTTTCATCAATGCAGTTTTCCCCCAAATTCCTACGAGGTCAAGGGGCAACGCCCCTTGCAGGGGTTTGGGGCAGCACCCCCAAGATAGGGTCAAGGGGAAACGCCTCTTGTGGGGTCCAGGGGAAGCGCCCCTAGCACCTTCCTTGTCACGATACAGGGTGGGCTTGAGGGGCAGCGCCCTCACAAGGGCTCGAGAGCAGCACCCCTGAAACCTCACACAGTTTTTTATTATTTTATAAAGGCACTGAGAGTTATTTTTCATTGGCCAACATAAAAAAACCCTATTTTGTAACCAACAAAAGTCGTGATAAAAATGGCTAAGGGTTAGGGTTTCCATTGATACTATATTGTAGCATTTGCAATGGTATTGAGTTGCAGGGATTGCTGGTTGTAATTGGTTTAATTTATTAGATAATAATATTAGACTCTCTATTGGTGGATGTAGCTCGAGTTTGGGTGAACCACGTTAAACTTGTCTCTCACTGTTATTATTTCTATGTATTTTTCATTCCTCTGTTTAATCTTTATTTGTATTTAATTGATATCTTCTGCTATCTAACCCTAACATATGATTCTTGGCCAAACAAATAGCAGTATGACTATCACAACCAATCTGAATGATCCTACAATCAAAACCAATACATGTACACAATATCCTCAAGCAAAATACCTCCTTAGAGACATGGGTAGCAACCATATACTCTACTTCAGTAGTGGACAAAGCAATTGTGGGCTACCTTTTTCTCATCCAACTCATTTCTCCACCAAATAAAGTAAACACATAGCCACTGGTGGACCTTCGACTATCCAAGCCACCTACCCAATCTGCATCAACAGATCCCTATATGTCCAAAGTTTTGTCAGCACTATCAGTACTAGAATAAACCAAGCAGTAATCAGGAGTACCTACTAGATATCTAAACACCCTCTTCACATTATTCAAATGCTATCTACCATGGTTAGACATAAATCTTCTCAAAACTCCCATGGCTTGGGCAATATCTAGCCTAGTGCAAACCATTGCATACATCAAACTCCCTACAGCACTACCATATGGCACATTAGACATATCCTCTAAATCATCCTCATTCTTTGGACACATATCTGATGAAATCTTAGTACCAATGGTTAAAGGAACTCTAACTAGGTTACAATCCTACATACTAAATTTCTGCAAAATGGTATTCACATACTTACTCTGAGACAACCAGAGCTTTCGGTTACCTCTATCCCTCATGATTTCCATACCTAGAATATACCTGGCTACTCCAAGATCCTTCATATCGAATGCACCTAAAAGTTGGGCTTTCAATTCACTAATCATACCCTTAGTATTGTTGAAAAATAACATATCATCAACATACAATGCAATGATCAGAATAGAATCATCAATACAATGAATGTACATACATTGATCCTCCTCACTTCTAACAAAACCCAATTTCAATACAAATGAGTCAAACTTTTGGTATCACATTCTGGGGGACTATTTCAGAGCATAAAGAGACCTCTTCAATCTACAAACCCAATGCTCTTTTCCTTTTACCTCAAAACCTATAGGTTGTTGCATGTAAATTTCTTCCTCAAGATCTCCATGCAACAACATGGTTCTAACATCTATTTTCTCTATTTCCCAATCAAAAGCTACAGCACTAGATAAGAGAAATCTAATAGAAGTTAATTTAGTAATAGGAGAGAATATTTCACCGAAATCAACTCCCTCTCTTTGGGAGTAGCCCTTGGCTACCAGTCTAGCCTTGTACTTCTCCAATGAACCGTCTACTCCAAACTTCTTCTTGAAGACCCACTTACAACCTATGGCCTTTCTTCCTTTGGGAAAACCAACAAGATCCCAGGTGTTGCAAGAGTCTAAAGCCATCATCTCCTCCTACATGGATAACTACCAAGACTCACTATCATCTCCATGAATAACTTCCCTATAGGATCTAGGTTCATCGTTAGTACTCAATAAAGGAAATACACAACATAAATCTGGTGGGCTATACATGTCAACTAGGTTTCATTATCTTGTGGATCTTCTTAGAGGTGGAGTAATATACTCTTCAAGTTCTTTTGCATGCTCATCTGTATCAACTTCTTTTGTCACAACAAATTCTTCCTCATCAGAACTTTCACTTAAGTCTTCTTCTGCTTCTTCACCCCCCAATCCACCATTATGTTTAATGAGATGAAACAAGAGCCTTATACGGAGATCATTTAACCAAGTAGTTTGCAGTACACATAATTTCTACCCAGAAGCATTTGTTCAACTATGATTCACTTAACATACTTCTAGCTCTTTCCATTATTATCTGATTCATCCCTTTTTCCACTCCATTCTACTATGGTGTATATGGAGTCATCTTCTATCTAACAATACCTACATGCTTACATAATTCATCAAATTCTATAGAACACTATTCCTGTCCATTGTCAAGTCTCAAAACCTTTATCTTATGCTCTGATTGCTTTTGAACTGAAAATTTAAAATATTTAAACTTAGTGAAAACTTTAGATTTGTGACGCATAAAATAAATCCAGGTAAACCTTGAGACATCATCAACGAAGGAAACAAAATATCTAGATTTTCCAATTGATTCGATATCCACTAGACCAAAAACATCCGAATGAATAAGTTCCAATTTATCATTAGATTTATTACAACCTGAAGGAAATTGATATCTATTCTATTTTCCAAACACACAATGTTCACAAAATTTAAAACTCTTATTAAAATAGGATAAACCCTTTAACAATTTTTTATTTAAGATAGTCTTTAAACTAGACTGGGTTATGTGGCCCAATCTACGGTACCACAACATACATGTATTTTTAGTATTAGCGAGCAGATGCATAAGAGGCATTACAAAAAGTAGTGGCTTCTAGCTTAAACAGATTTCCCAATCTTTTCCCTTTCTCTACTACCAAGTTTCCTCTCACCAATCTGCAGACATGCTTATCAAAAGTCACATGCATTCCCAAATCATTCAACTTTGAAATAGAAATCAAATTTCTAGCCAATCCAGAAACAAGCAAAACACTAGGGAGGGTTTTAATTCTCCCATCACTGAAAACACAACATTACCTTCCTCGTCAAACAATAGGATATGTAGAGTTGTCCCCAAGGTACACATTTCCTCCATCATATTCATCATATGTGGAAAACCATTCTTTATGTGGGGTCCTGTGGTACGAGTATCCTAAGTCAACCAACCAATAATCATGGGAAATGACATTACATGCAGAAAGTAAAACCTCATCCCCTGCATTTGAAGACTTATCAGTAGTAGAATCCCATTGTTTCGTTGGGTTTCTACATTCCTTTTTCACATGTCCTCTCTTTCTACAGTTCCAACACTTGACTATGTTCTTCTTTCCAAGAGTCTTAGAACAACCCTTAGACTTGTCTTTAGAGCCCTTCTAATCTCCTTTTGGTCCTCTTTCCATAGACCTTCCCCAAACAATGAGAGTATCCCTTGAACTATCTGAACTTTTCTTCCTCAATTTATGTGACAATAGAATTGAAATAAGAGCATCCAACTTCAGATCTATGAGGTTAGTAGTGATATCCAAAATAGAATTCTTCCATGACTTAGATAAAGAACAAAGAAGCAATATACATTTATCTTCCTCATTCACATCAACATCTATAGATGCTAGTTGACTCAATAACAAATTAAACGAATTCAAATGCTCTACAACTGATTCACCCTTTTTTATGTTTATGGAAATTAATTTATGCTTTAAATATAACTTATTTACCATACTCTTAGTTTGATAGATCTCACCCAGATGCTTCCACAAGCTATGTGCGATCTTCTCACTCACAACATTTAGTAGAACATAATCGACAAGACACAGTCGAATTGTACCGTGTACCTTTTTTCCCAATCTTTCCCACTCATTAGGAGCAACATCATCAAGTTTCTTCTCTTTTGTAACAACCAACCACTAGTTTATTTCTTCTAGCAAATCCTCCATTTCTAGCTTCCACAATTTGTACCCTATACCATTGAACTTTTCAATGTCCAACCAAGAGGTAGAAGCAACAGCTAATGCAACCATGATATCTACACAAGAACTATAAACAAATAAAAACCAAATCTCCCACTATAGTTAAAAATCCTTCACGCTACCACCCAAGAATAAAAAATGGCCAATCTCTAATACCAAATGTTAGAAATGAAGGTGCAAACCACACAATAGAAATTTGATTCAAACCTTATTAATATCCTCTAAATAATGTAGAATCAATGGAGATTACAATGGAAATAAAGCCCACTACATAGAAATAACATGCATTAAGAACTGAATGCATAACATAGTATGTAACATGGAGAAAACTCTTCTGGGTAAAAAAACTCTACCAAGAAAAGAGACTCCAAGTTGTATTATCTTCAAATAGGAGATTACAATACTTGCACTTCCTCTCCTTTAGTCTTCAACCCAATGGCGCCTGTTACTCTCAACTCTGATAAAAATGTAGTACAAATATCCTTATAAAAGTGGGTTGCCTTCTAGGGCAAGAAAATTGACATAATATTGACCATCAGATCTATAACCTAATGACAAATGGTCTAGATTTACATTGATAAAATATGACTCTGGGGACGCTGCCTTCTAGCCCTTGCCGGGGCTCACAACTGCTAGACCCCTCATAGAGGGGGAATCCCCCTAGGAGCCCCCCTCGTAGATGAATTAGTGTCGAGGATTGGATATAAACATGCGACTAAAACAAGATTGCTACTGGTGAAACCTTTCATCCCTTATGGGTGATTTACAAACAATAATAGGAATAATAAATTACATAGGATTTACAAGGTTGATGGCACCTTAATCCTAATAGATATATCCAAGTCTATCAAACATCTCTTGCTTGACTGCATTATCCTTGACCTTTGCAATCAAGTTCTGCAACCATGCACATCTTACATGCCAAGAGCATAGATATACCTCACATTGAAACATGTCTCTGCATTATGAATACTTTTACTTAGTATTTAGTATTCTTCCATGAGATATATTGAAGTATTTAAACTTTCTTGGTTATCTTAAAAATGACAAGTGTGCACAATAGGAAGGCCACTGATAAAGGTTGGAGAGTTTATGTGTAAATGATATTCATCTGGATGAGTGGAAACACTGATGATACATTTATGAGTTTTCATAGGTTTTACCCATGTAGGGATGATTTATTTTATTTTATTGATAGATGCTATGAAAAATACTTTTCTTAGATTCTTTATGTCTGGAGAACTTTTTATTGAACATTTTGTCATGTCATCATGTATTAAATGGAATTTTCCTTTAGCATAGTGAGTTTAAAATCATAATGATGCATAGTATAGTTAGTCCATCTATGATTCCTTTCTCTATGACAATATAGATATCATAGGCCAGTAATGACCTCTCTTAAGGCTTTTTGTCTAGCAGATTGTCTGTCTTGTTTGAGTCTCCATTTAGTTGCCTTCCAACCTTGGATATGTTTGTAGGTTGCCATATGTAGGAAAAGGTTGCAAAGTCTAGTTTTACACCTGCCAATTGCTTTCGCTAAGAAGTTTCCAAAGCCTTACAACCAAATCAGTTTTGTGCATATCCTTCAATCATTAAAGGCCTAGGACTTCTTTTCTGTTTGGGGGATTTTTAATATAGTATATGCACTTGTCTTTAAACTACCATACATTGTGTGCATGTCTACATGTGCGGTTGCAGCTATTATTTCTAACAAAAGCTTCCCTTCTGTTATACTTTATTTTTCTTGGTGCTTGTAGTTAACTTTTTAATATAGGCTTAGGAGTATGTTAAGCATCATGCCTTCCTCTCCTAATGTTGCATGACTTAGACTTCTTCTTTCATCCTTGGTTTTACTTCTAATTGATGGTTTCAAAGATCTGGTTTGATGTTTGAAAATTGTCATGATAGTAAACTAATATGAAAAGAATTAATGGTTTTTATTTTAGAGATATCATATGATTCATAACATAGGCTCACAACCTTATTGCAAGGGCAAAGGCTATCACTCAACTCTAGAGTAGTAGGATTTTCTTTGATTTTCTATATCAGGCTCATCCACGATATCCTCAGGGCGCAAGCTATTGTTCAAATTGCTTTAATTAGCATCACTAATAATCTCCACAAGAATATTGTCTCTAAAGTTTAAATTATGGAAATGGTTCGCATCTCACATTACAATTTCTCTTGTGGCCATCATGAGATAATAAGCATATACTTGAAGGTTCTTCACAACTATAATAGTTTGTATATTATTTTTAGTAATGTCTCATGTTGTTTTCTTATGCCTAATGCCTAGTATCTTGGTTAACCTTTGCACCAACTGCCTATCTCATTCTTTAAGATCTTTCAGCATACTTAATTTATGAGGGTTCTAGAAGATCTTTCTTTTAAATCTGTTTAATGCATATTCCTTACACCATGCATATGGTTATGTAAAAATCATGCTCTTAGTTTTTTTAAACCTGCTACATATTTGTTGTCATGAAGGATTGTGCCTTGAATGCTAAGCCTTTACAAGCTTGGCAATCCCGTGCAACATGGGAATATTCTCAGATTGTGGGTTTGTCTGTTTCGAGAATGAACCTTCAGAAGAGCCAGCTCCCTTTAAATGCCCTTTAGATCTATAAATTCATGGAGTAAAAAGATAGAAGAAAACTTGCATAAACTGAAAACTTAACAAAAAATCTATCTAAAGTGAGTGATGCACCAATATTTTGATTTAAAACTGTAATATAACTCACAAACATTCTCCAATAAACATGTTCGTACAATCCAATCTGATTAGATTCACCTCATAAGTATTTCATAGAAAGTCATGAATAATTTTGCACAAGCTGTGACCTGTAATAAACTAAAATTTGTATACTTGCATCCAATAAATGAGACAAAGAATCTAGAGGTTCTGAAGAAAAACATAGAAAACTCCTATCAAATCACTCACAAAATAACAAGACACCTAAAATTGGATAGAAGAACCCCTGATTGTATTAGAAAATGGAAGGAATCTCTGCAAAATAATAATAAACTGCTGAAAAAATATGAAATGTTGCTACTAAAAACTGTAAAAATGGCTGAGTTACAAGACAATCTCCTTCTCTGCAATATGCAAAGGCAAAAAAGTAAGAACTAAGGGGAAAAAGCATAAGCTTTTTTTTTCATATAATACAAAATTGTCCCAAAAAAATGAATGGGAAGTCAACTCCAACTTAATTGAACTCGAAAATATGCATGAATGAGTTTGAAAAAGTAACTCCAAGTTGATGGGCGAGCACCAGTGAAAAACCTAAAATTTAGGCCCCAAAACTCCTTCAAGATGAGCAAAAATAGCTCGGAACTCCAAGTCTCAAAGTCCTTGATGAAGAAAATGCCAAAAATAGTCATGTCAAAAATAGAACTCCAAATAACTCTCCTTGCATGATCATGCACTTCAGTTCAACTCCTCTCTTAATTTTGTGTACCTTGAAAGACTTCTGATCAAGTCCAGAATGGTATTTTTGGGAAAATATTGAAAATATAATTTTTTTTTAATATTTTCTACATCTTAGTAAATTGCATTTTGGAAGGCATTCGGAGTGGAATTAGGGCAAACCCACTTGAGGTTGCTTGGCATTAAGCAACCTACAACTCAAAATAGATAATTAGTTTATCTTTCTAACGAGTCCAAAAACTTCAAATTCTGATAAAGTAGCGAGGAGTTATGACCCTGCCAAAAAATTACTTTTTTTAATAAATTTCATTTTCTATAGCTCTTTTTGAATTCCAAGGATAATGTGACCCTTTATATTATATGTATGCCTTTATATTTCAAATGAAAATGGCATAGATGAATGTTCTTCAAGTACCTATATCTGCATAGTGAGAAAACATGCTAGATAAAATGTAGAGGCTAAAGCCTCTCTCTTGACTGTTTTGATCTGATATTCTCTTCCTTCTTGCTTCATTTGAAGTCACTTGCTTCCTGAAAGCATTAGAAAACAACTCTTATAGCCCAGCCTAATTGGGCTGCCAAGCACAAATTTGGTAACAATATCTTTTAGAAATCCTATAGTTATACTATTGACTATAGATTGAAAGGGATGTTATTTGTGTCAATTTCTTTGATCATGATTTCAATAAGTTTTAATTTCTAACTTAGCACTAGAATATATGTTTTCCTTATATCTTATTGTGTTTGGAATAGTGTTGGGATAATTCTAACTTAGAACTTGATCCTAATAGTAATACAATAGGGATAAATGTCTTCTTGATCGGAAACATATAACTTAATAAGGAATATAGGCTTGGGTATAATTTCAATGACATTACTTTTTTATTTGAACCTTATTATTTCTTCCTTGCCCAAACTTTTCCTTCACTTGATAATGTTTGAAGACTCCTTATTTTTACGATTTGGTTCAATGGAGGGTTGGTTTAGAGTTCTCTTTGTTTCCTATTATTTTATGCATAGATTTAAATTGGTGGGTAGACTCAAGTTGTTGTTTTTACCAAACCTTTTGATAATGATTATCATGATATGAGCAAATTGGGATTATAGTTAGAGTTATAGATGTTTTGGCAAGGATTTCTAATTTGAGTAATATAATGGAGAGTTGTAGATTCTAAGAATGGAAGATTTCTTTTAGAAACAAGTTCAATAGAATCACAATCATATTAGAATATTTAATATTTGCTTTCTAAATTATGTGGATAGTTTTTCACATTAATGTAAATTCTAATGATATACTTAATGTAGTCTCTTGGGTTGTTTACTTTTGTATAGTGAAAAACATAAGGGTGATATATATATTTTATATATAAACTTTTTAGTATGATAATATTATCCTTAGAATATTGATGAAATCATACATGCATGATTATGACTTTATAGTGTAAGTAAATATTTTGTTGAGTCAATGATTAATACTTAGGTTTTGTAGTGTACATAAAGTTAGTAGATATAAATTTAGCTTATGATTGCAATATGTTTAAATATCTTTGATATATTTTTGTTAGTTTTTATATAAAAATGTATTAAGAAACCTTAAAAGGTAGGAAAACAAATCTATTAGTCAAATAAATTCAGTTTTGTATATATATTAGATTTTCCTAGAGTTATAGCTCCTTAAATCTCAAATCTTGGTGATTGTAAAACTTTTGTCAACTACCATTAGTCATTCCTAAAGAAGTCTTAATCAAAATATGTGTTTAGTTTTTATAAGGTGTATATTAAGTGGATAGGACAAAGTTGTTCTTATTTTGTTTTTAATGATATGATTTCTTAAACCTTGAATCAATTGTGGATAAATTGCTTACCGGGTAGGGGTTCGATAGGATAGTAAGTTATGATTGAGATAAGATTTATAGTTTAAAAACTCATGATTAGTTATGTTTTAGTTGCAAAATGTCTTCCACTTGAAGGTGTTAACCAAGAACTTCGATAGATATAAACTCTTCGTAGATGAATTATGATCATTTGTCCCTATTATATGCAAGTAGATAATCATCCTTTATCTCTATCCTTTACCACTATTATGTATGGATAAAGTGTTGACAATATGCTTATAGAGCCTAGTATTGAATGTGGATACTTATGAAACTATACTCATGTGAGCTAGATCATTTTCTTGACTACATTATGAGGAAACTTGTGAGATATTAGTATTATTAAATTAAAATTAGTATAAACCAAATCTTTTATTTTCCTCGAGTATGAAGTGAATATGTGATTTTATATCTATGAATAGGAAGATGCCTAGATTTTGGAATTTGCTTCTTAGAAAGAAGTCATTTAGACTTAATTTATAGATTGGAGACTATCAATTGACTGTATTAGACTTGTCTTCCAAATTGATGTATTTTCTATGAATGATTATGGTTTATGGTATTATGGATGATGTATGATTGCAATTATGCATTTACTTCTTCTGTTAATTTCAACAAGTAGAGTTAGAGAAATAGCATGGACATATGTTGAATATGGACCTACAGAGAAGAGTAGGTTTCTATTTGTAGCCAGTCTATCCAAAAATGGCTTAAAAAGATGTTTTGGCCAAAGCTTGTATATCATTAATATACATTACTATTTGATTTATTTTTCTCTCTCTATCATATCATGAAATAAGTACATAGGCATATTATACATGCTAGAAATATTAGATATATCATGTTGCACGAGATTCCTTCATGCATATCGGCATCAGTTTGCTAGACCTGTCATGAAGGGTCAAGCTTCTCCATTCAGGAGTAAGACTGGTGAGGCATGAGCCTTGTGGTTGGGCGGTAAATCACCTTGATGATGTTCTCTCTCCACCAGGTTCAGTGTCAAAGATATGGTGTGGTATCAAAGATAGTGTATGGTGTGACATTCTTTTGTTATAAGCTCCTATGGCTAGATTTTTTAAAGGACTAAGTAGTCCTATTTGTAAGCTATTTGACTAAATGTTGTAATGTTCTTTAATTATATAGATTGATGAAAGTTATTTATTTCTTGAGTTGTATTTTATGAGAAAATTTTAACTCTTTCCCTTTTTTGCATTAATTTATTAGAATAATATTATTTTATTCTAGTTATTTCAAAGTGGCTGTTACAAATATTATACAAAACACATGGATATATTAAATACATCTATTTGTTAAAGGGCCCTTGGTTTGCTGGTGCAGTTGAAAGATTCTAAATGAGCCCACTAAGGATCAAGTCTTTCTGAGTGCAAGGCCTCCAACACCATAATAGATGATGTCAAGATCGGGCCTTGAGCGAATTTGTCAGAATGGATAAGGCTCATCTCTCGTATCGAGTAGCAAAAATAATCTTGTGAATGATCTTCATAAAAAATACATCTAAAAGATCTTGAAAGATTAAAAATACATATATTAAATTTATTACATAAGTTAAATAAGCACCAAAATTGATATATTTAAGGATCTTATAAATAAATGTATTTCAATATCTATACTAAATATATAATATTTATTATAAAATAAAATTATTATTATAATCTTGTATATTTTAAAAAATAAAAAATAAACATAAAAATCAAATAATAATTAAATAATTTATTTTAAATCAAAATAATAATAAAAATAATTAACTAATAAATTTACTAGATTATTTTTTTTTTCTTGTTTTGACCATTGATTGTTTTTATTTTTTACCATTGATTATCTTTATATTCCTTGTGCTATTTATTCTAGGCTAACACTAAAAGGTAGTAAGTTTTAATTAGTTCAATTTTATTAATATATTAATTTTTTAATCGCATTCTCTCTCGTCATAATGTACTCTTCTCCTTCATTTTCATTTTTTTTGGAGGTTTGGATAGTTTCTTTGCTTTTTTAAGTTTATAGATTTTTTTATATTTGTAGGAATGTTTCTTTGTCCTTCTCTTTTCTTTATATTAGTCCCCGCCGTAGGCAGAGGGATACTATTGTATTCGCCTGCAGATATTAATCCTCCTTGGGACCCGTGCAACAACAAAAATTTCACCTTACTCTAATGTTGTTGTTTTTTTTTCAGGAATTTTGATTGTTAAAATTTAATTTTTTCATTGGTCAATTCAACTAAAGCCCATTGGCATCCATTTTTCCAATTCTTAAAATCTTATGAATTTTTCCAGTGAATAGATTTCGTGTATGTAATGTTTTGTTCTGTTTTCTAAAGTTGGACGCATGTGAACAGTGTCACGCTCTTGGCTCAACAGGTGTTTGTTTTGGCATTGCAGTTACACTCGTAATTTATGAAAAATTCTCCATTTCTAAGCCTTCCAAAAGTCTTGGGCTGTAAGAATGAGTTTTTCAGGTGCAAAGGACGGCTGCGGAAAGGCCAAGTCAACAAAATCTATGTTGAGGTCTCAGAAGGCCTGGCTTCAGTTTCCTATTGGAAGAATCGCAAGGTTTCTCAAGGCAGGGAAATACGCAGAACGTGTGGGGTGGGCGTGCCTGTCTATCTTGCTGTTGTTCTTGAGTATCTTGCACTGGAGGCGTGTTTTGAATTTGTTTTGTTTTCTTTCTGAGGTTTGATCTGAACACCAAATGGCATTATAGGGTTTCATGGATTTTGTCCCAGGGAAACTGGCTAGTAGACGTCTGGAATTGTCTATGGGGTTGATTGTTTTTGGGTTTTTGTTTGTGCACTATGTTTAAGTTTGGGATCCAGTTGGGTATCTTCCAAATGCTGCTCTTCTAGGGTTTGGATTTGTATCTCTAGGTTTGAAGTTAACGTGGTTTTTAGGTGTGTTGATGATGTTTCTTGATGTTAGGTTTGTGGGATTTATTCTGTGTGTTTTTTTTGGGTAGTTATAAATGTTGTTTTATTATGAATGAGATTTGCTTTAGGGTTTGTTCAACCAGGGCATAGACGCGTGTGGGTTGGCTTTCACGCCAGGCAGGGTGGTTGAAAAGGGCTGTGTGGGACTTGCATTGACATTTTTGTGTGCAGGATCCATTGGACCCACTGCTTGGCTTCAACGTTGTATGAGTTGGACTGGTAATTTTTTAACAGGCTTGTGGGCTTGAACGAGCCCTACTATTTTTCCTCTTATTAGTTTGTTGGCTTTTGCAATTCATTCAACTTTATTGAAATTGTTAGCTGTCTCTACTTCTGTTTGTATACCATACTTATATTGCAACTTTTTCTATGGCTATTGACATAAGGCAATCTTTGCATATACGGTCTTGCCATTTTGTAGACATTTTCTTATAGCCGCGACTGTTCTAGTGATCATGTATGAAAAATGAAGAAGCATAGACATGGCACATGATCTGTTTGACAGAATGCCTCACAAAAATGTTGGTAAAAATGCAATAACATCCTTCTGCTCTAGCCCTCATATTTTACTTCTAAAACTGCGAAGTAAGAATTTAATTGTTGTGGAAAGCAATACTATCGTATAGAAGATATATTAATCGTGTCGAACTTAGGTACAAGATATATTTTAATCATGCCAAACTTAGGTTCAAGTGGATGAATCCAATTTTGGATATCTGATCAAAAGAGAATGCCATTGTTGTAAACTTGTAGCAGTCCATTTTTATTCATGATTTCAATCCCAGGAAGCACTTTTCAAGCATTTTCCGAGAATTTTTATCTTCTAATGAAAATTTATAGTTGAAATGAAAAAAGTCCTTTGGGTAAAATTTCAAATATTTATGCAATCAAGTATGATGAAGTACTTAAAAAAAGATCATCTTAAGAATTGTCTATTGGTCAAAAAAATACAGGGTCGTTAAATCAACAAATGCACTCACAACTATTGGACCCCACTCAACTAAATGTCCTCATCTCTACCAAAGCTGAATGGTGATATTCTTTATTCATAGCAAATGCAGAAGATAATCTTAAGCCAGGATGCAAAAGATCTCTATGCCCATAGATTATTGTTTTTCAATAACGTGTGACATTCCGTTGTGCTTTTGTTGCATATATATTACCCTTTGTTGTCTCTGTCATAACACAATCTCTTTGCCATTACTCCTGGACAACTATATACCATAACAACAGTACCTTTAACATTGAATGTGATGTATTGGCAAAAGGAAAACCAACACAAGTGCAGTTATGATCTGGCTTTGTTGCCAACGAAATGGATAACCTCAATTTCTTCACTCCGTTTGGCCATCACGTATCTTATTTATCGTAGTAATTATTAATATAATGTAGTGTACTTATTTTGCCTGGTGTACTTGAACATAATATAGCTTACCTTCCAACTTTGATGGAGGGCATACATTCTTCATTATGGTGTCTGACAGTCCATCTTGTGTGTTATTTATGCCATTACTTTGGTTGCCACTTTTTGATCCATATTGATTGTTGTATTTTTTTAGTGTGCTCCAAGCTTCATACAAAATAACTGGAAATGGTGCTAAGCATATATTGAACGCATTCCTTTGGCTGAAGAATCTGTAACTTCTTTATATGAAAATTGAATGTTTTGTTGCTAGTAGGATGCTTTTGTTTGGACACTTTGAAGGTGAGCCTAACACCTTTGCCATACTTTTTCAGGTACCTTTGCCATGTGGAGAAAGTTGATCCTACTGTTATATTCAATTGCTAACATCTGGGTTTGCTATAGAAGATTAATGGCTATGGTGTCTCGAGGCCGCATGCATAGTCCATCCAACCAACAACTGATTTCTTCATCAATTTTGCATCTTATAGGAGGTATATACATGTCACCATATTTTTTTACTTCCTTACGAGTTCTTTCTATAAGATTTTGTGGGAAACTAGAAGGCAACATCTTAGCATAATCAGTTCCTCTTATATCCTACAAGGTTGCATTTATTCCTACAAATGATACTGATTATATTGTTAAGAGAATTGATTGAAATGCTAAGTGATGTATGGTTTCCTTGTTTGTAATTAAAGAGAATGCATTGTAACTTTTTGTGCAATGCATTTGCATCTTCCTTGTCAGCTCTGAAGCAGCCAACAATTACAGTAGTAGCTATAATAGCTGAGGGTGTTCTAGAAGGAGATGCTAAGCAGTTAATTGCTTATGCAGGAGCTAAAAATAGGGTATGAAGAATCTTCTTTTATATTATTCATCCGACAATTTCCGATTACATTATATTCCATTGGTGGATGGGAACATACTCATTGACAAGCATAAGGAAGAGGTGTTGGGCTCTTTCTGGGTTTGTTTTGCATGACACACGTGTTTTGGAATATATGAAAGAGTTGGCATATTTTGGACAGATTACATAGTCTGCTAAAAGGCTGATTCAGGTCAGTTCTTTCGTAGTTAATGCTGAAGGCTTGGAAATTGAATTGCAGGTTATAATTGGGCCTGCTGTAGTAGGTGAAATTTCGGTTGGGGCATTTAAAATTGGTGATACAACATGCACCATTGATAATATTATTCAGTGCAAGCTGTACATGCCAAGATCTATTGGATTTGTCTCCAAATCTATAAGCTTTTTGTCCACTGGCCATAAATTTGTTTCATTGAATAAATTTTAAAAAGGACCCACTTTTCTGCAGACAACTTGGATGTCTAGAACGAAATGACAGGGATGCAACTAGAATGTAAGTGTTTTTTTCCCCAATTCACTTCACTAAAATTTGATGTCACTTTGAGCATTATCTAAGACATTGGTTCTCTGCTCATACAAATGTATCTTATTCACCAAAAAGGGTAACTCATAGTTTGTCTATGTCAGAAATATCCTTCACATAGAAAACTAGGAATGTTTTGGATATAAATCTTTATATCAAAGACCTCATGCAACAAGTCTGGTGTAATCTTTAGCAAATATACCCATGTCAACTTCATGAGCAATTTAGTTAGTGCTAGTGGACCCACAATCTCCACAAACATTGCTATTAACTCCTTTACTCCATCCTGCATTCTTTTAATTCAAGAATGAAGTTTGGCCCAAATCATTGTCATAATAGAGAATGGTCCTTCCCAAAAAAATGTCTTATTTGGCTGTCAATCATATTTATCTACTACCTTTTCTGGTTTTGTCTGTATCGAATCTCATGTTGTATACTACTTTTACTTGTTGGCAAGCCATTTGGTTTCTTTGGGGCCATATCTGACCAATCAATCATCTATTTGTCAACGTCTGCAACTTGAGCTTGCCCAATAGAAGTGGATCTCCTTTCTTTTTTCCTTTGTAAACTTGCAAATGCTTTAGAAAGTGCACTTATTCAACTTTTAGTCAAATCCCCTTTTAATCCTTGCTACTGTGTCATCTTTTCACTTGCCAATGCTTTTTTGTACACTGATTTCCATATTGCATTGCCCAAGATTACTGACTAATTGTGAGGGTTGTTAATTGTCATGGACACCAAGTCAGCTGAAACCAACTTCTTGCAAAAGTGTTCTATTGGTCTCATTTATTCAAGAGAAGAAAGACAATCATCAAATTCTGCAAGAGTTCCCTGCCCATCAGTATGAATGCTTCAATCTGTTGGGGCTAAATTTCATAAGCATTTAAATATGAGCCAAGGCCATTGAGAAATCCTCACCATGAAATCTCAGGTAAGTTTATGAGCTGCCTTGCTGGGTAGCGTTAAGTTTGAATCATATTCTTAAGAGTTGTGAACCTAGGTCATGCTTGAATATAACTCCATAACGTTTATACAAAACTCCATATTCTTAATATTTGCATTTGCTCCCTCGTGGATTGAAACAAAACTTCCAACATCAACACTTAAGTCCAAGTCAAGAATTCTATGTGAAAGAATTACTGGAGTCAGGCAGTTATACTCTTTATTTATGTCTAGAAATTGTATTAACACCTTCAAAATCTATTGCCAGGAGAAGCTACTTTGCACTCCTGCCACTGGCTTGTTTTGTCTATGACTATGAAAAGTGAAATTAATATTCTTATCTTATTTTCTTTCTTGCACCTTCTAAAATAGTTAGAAAAGATCACCAGCCTTTTTAACCCCAAAAGGATATTAGGATATTGCAGCACAAGCATTGTTAGAAATTGAATGCAAAAATTATTACAAAGATTAATAACTATAAATTGGCAAACATATACGATTATCTTTGTCTATTCAGTGATTTTGGCAGCATGGGAATTAGTTTCAATGTCTGTTTTGAATTAAAATTTTAGCTTCTACAATGATCACATGCAATGTATGTCTATATACATTAAAAAATATATAACAACTTACTCAGCATTACAGCTTCTAGGCAGGGACTGCTGCTGCAGGGCAGCCCTTGTTGTATTTGGTGTGGATCACAAATTTTTGTCTATGTAACTTTATTCGAACTATATTAAAATAGAATAATTAAATGTGAAACCTTGTTAAGAAAATATATAGAACGAGTTTTAGATAACATAATATATTATAATTTTATAAAACAAACTATATATAGTATAATATATCATAATTTTATAGTAATGTATCTCCTTCTATATAAATTTCTACAAGTTTATTGCAAAGAAAACTATCACATAATTAATTTATGAAAGTGTCAATTTAGATTGTTTAAAGAGATTTATTTAATTTATATGTAGCATAACTTATAAATTGTATGATATGTTAACATAATATTACCTTCATAATCAAAAGGTTTACATAGATAAAATGAAAGTCAATGCAATAGGGTGACTTCTTTAATTTAGTAAGACAAATTTATGTGCTAATATAATATTTACTTCATAATCAGAAAGTCTATATAAACTTACCGATGAGTTTAGAAAATTATCTGACATGAGACAATTCTGAGCACTATAATGCTCACATATAAAACCCTATCGGCTAATAAGATAAAAGCCTCTCCAATTTGAGGGTCATACGGGCCATATCTTGCCCTATTGGAGGTGAATGTCAAAGGCAACAGGGTCTCCAATTTGAGTGCCATATGGACCATATCTTCCCCTATTGGTGATGAATGCCAAAGATGTGATTATCTTATCCAAGCGAGGATGAAGTTGTCCATCAATTACTTGCAAATGTTCATCGACCCTAAAGTATCCTTCAATTCTTGTCAAGTATTCACCTACCTCAAAATTAACCTACAAATTAAACCACAATTAAGGTATACTGTGTATGCTTGTTCGACTTTTAAGGTGAGACAACAAATATATATTATAAATATTTTATATTATAAAGTTAATCATTTCTTAAATAAAAATAAATTAAAGATAAAAGTTAGTGTAAATTATAAAAATATTATTAATTTAAATTTGAATGTTATTCATAATTGGTAATTATTTAATCTTAAAACGAAAAATAGTAATTTAAAATTAAATTAAATGTTTCAGTAAAAAATATATAATTTAAATAAAATATATGAAACATATTTTTTAAATATAATATTTATTAGAAAATGAAATTACATATAATCTTATAAAATTTAAAATAAAAAGAATCTATAAATTTTAAAAATTACATACTATTGAAAGATTTTATTTTCAATTAAAATAATAACTTTTTAAAATTATGTTTGACATAAAATTTATTAATATCATATTTTTATTTTTATTTTACTTTTAATAATTTATGTATTTGTTTTTTTATGAGAGAAAATATAATTTAAAGATCAATATTAAAATATAATAATTATTATATCAATAAGTAATTAGATGGTGTTTTTATTGTGTATTAAATATATGATGTTTTATATAATTTAAGTAAAAAAATATTAATTAAATTTTGATAAAACATCATTTAATAAACAAGAGGCCTACCATTGTAATGTTGAATTACTTACTGTAGAAGCCTCTCGGCTTAATAAGTTTAAAGATTTAGTAGCAAAAGCATTTAGATAGTGTTTAGTGTATAGTGTTTAGGGTTTAGATTCAGAGAAAAGAAAATTGTTGGTGTATAAACACTTGAAAATTGTTGGTGTATAAACATTTATCCTAAGTCGTTTATACTAACTTAATCATAGTTAGGTGAATTCCACACATGCTACTTTGACTTTGTCTAAGTTGTTAGTCATTTAGAGATTTGTCAACTCAATGGACACCTCACACTATTCTCATCGATAGTTGCACTATTCTCATGGATGGTTACTTGCCACCTATCCTCGTATTGTGGAGAATCGGGTATCCAATCTCTCCTATTTAGACTTTCTCATTTTTTAATACATTTGTTTGATTTCACTTGCAATCTTGTGCTTGTTTGTTTTTCCATGATCTTGGCAGTTTCTACATGGTATCAGAGCCTTAGTGGTCAGCTTCAAGTCATTTGCTCACTGTGCGAATCACTTCCATTCACGCCAGGTTTTCATCTTGATGTGAGGATTGCTTTTTTTGTCTTTTTTTACTATGCATACTAACTAGTTTGTAGAAAAGGAGGAATTGACTGGGGCCTGCACAAAGGCCAACCCATGGTGCGCACATGTCATATCTAGAGCATTTGTTGATGCCTTGAGAAGGCATCCCTCACAGAGTAGGCAACATCATCTATAGCCTATGCCACAAAGGGTCGACGCTATAGCAAGGGATGCCGACCATTGACATCCTATCAGGTTCCCTTGTAATTGAAAGGTGCCCCTCTCACATAGGTCACCTCACACATAGGCGGTAGAACAACCATCCAGCACCCTCACTGAAGTCCATCGATGTAGCTCCAAGCCCACCACTATGACTTCGTGCCTCGATTTAGCCACCACGCGCTTCGAAATCCATGCACAATTTTTAAATCCTTAGCCCTTGGTCACATGGGATATTAAGCTCCTAGTCGTGCCCAACCAGACGGGGCTAAAGTTTTGCCTCTCTATCAAGTTTTTTTCCTCTCATATCAAATTGTACGCAATTTCTTTTCAGCACATTGGAAATTTTCTTTAGGTGTTTTTTTTTGTGAATGCGAAAATTTCAAAGGCCTATAACTTTTGCATAACAAATCGAAATTGAGTTGTTCCTTTTGCAAAAGTGGTTCTTTTTTCATCTTTGTTCTATCTAGCCTAATATCACACTACAATTATAAAGTGCCCAATTAGGCTATTTTGGGGTGACATAAAGCACCTCTTCAAATCCAATGCACAATTTGGGGGGAAAAACACATAATAAAGGGGGATATAGTGTGGTCATCTTTCACACTTCCTAGAGAAGTACTTTTTATGTGGGTTGTGTTTCCTTTCATGCCTTCACTCACATTTCTTTAGCTCTCACTTTAGGTATTTCTACAACTGCTATCTAATGACTAAGCATTATGGAGTCTACTATCCCTATACCACTCCTAACTCCTTTCAATTATCATGATTGGAAGATTAAAGTAAGTCTTGTGCTCAAAAACAAAGGTTTATATAGGATAACTATGGGAACAAGAAAAGAACCTAATGCAGCCAAAGAGAAAGAAAAGTTTGTCAACAAATGTGACCAAGCATTTGGTTTTCTTTGTTTAAATCTATCCCCTGAATTGTTGTTTCATGTTGAAAAGTTAACTACACCCAATGAAGTTTGGGATGCTTTAGACAAATTATTCAAGAAAATTGATGAACTTAGAAGTCATGAATTGGAAAATCAACTCTTAGGTCTTAGTCCTAGAAGTTTCTCAACTTTAGAAGACTTTTTCACAAAATTCAAATCTTTAAAGTCGCAGTTAAAAGATTGTGGAATTGACAAGAAAGAGGATCAATTAATCATTTCTGTACTTTCCAAACTAGGTCCAAATTTTTTTGTCTTTGTATCAACTTTATATTCTACTAAAAGTGGTCTTGGACCATTATGGAAAATGTCCACTCTAGATAACTTTATCTCTGATCTCACAAGGGAACAACAAAAACTAATTCAAATGGGTTCTTTGAAGTCTACAAAGACTCAAGCTCTAATCGCAAGGAAGAAAAAGAACACTAAAAAGGACAAGGATGGTAAGAACACTGATAAAATTGACAACTTCAAAAAGGATAACTCTTCTCAACAAAGTAAGTCAATTACTAAGAAAGTTACTTGTGCCTTTTGTAAAAAACTAGGGCATAATGAACATCAATGCATGAAGAAACAAATCAAAAATCTCACACATATTCTTAAAAAGAATAATATTGGGTTATCGGATTCTGTCAAGGCATCTTCATCAAATTAGGATAATACTAAAGACAAAGAGAAATTGAAAGGCAAGGCCTTAGTTGCTACTACATCTTCATCTACATCATGGATTATTGATTATATTTCCACTCATCATATGGGTTCTTCTCAAGTTGTTTTCTCATCCTTAGAGCCATCCAGAATGTCTCTAGTCAACTTAGGTGATGATACCCTAGCATTCGTAAAAGGGAGAGGGTATGTTGAAGTTGAAGGCAGAACATTTTCAAAAGTTGTAAGTGTACCTTCAGTATCAACTAATCTCCTTTTAGTGTATCAAATAAAATAGTTAGGGATGGGCATGAGAGTACATTTCTCTCCAAATTTAGTTGAGATAAGAGAATTAAAAAGTAACAATTTGGTTACTATAGGGGAGGTAAATTGAACCAATCCAGATTATATACCTTCTCTAGTTTTGCTACTGATATTTCTCCAAGGGCACTACTAACTCATTTAGAGGAAGTTAGTAAACTATGGCATGAGCAGTTTGGCCACTTTAACTACCGTTATCTTGAACAACTACATCAACAAAAAATGGTTAATGGATTACCAAAAGTGAAGTTTTCTAAAGGACTTTGTGAAGGTTGTGCACTTGGTAAACATCCTGAAGCAAAGTTTGATAAGGAAAAAACATGGAGGGAAAAACAAGTTGTAGAACTTGTTCATAGTGATGTTTCAGGGGCTTTTTCCCATCCATCTTTTACAAAGGCTAGATATGTTCTCACATTTATTGATGATTTCTGACGTTTTACATGGGTCTACTTCCTTAGGTAAAAATTAGAAGTATTTGAATCTTTTCAAGATTTCAAAGCTCTATCCAAAAAATAGTTAGGGAAAGTCATCAAGGTTCTTTGAATAGATAATGGTAGAGAGTATGTCAATAATCATTTAGAGCAGTTTTGCATAACAGAAGGGATAGAGTTGCAATGCACAGTTCCATATAACCCTCAACAAAATGGTGTTGCTGAACGTAAAAATAGATCTTTAAAAGAGATGGTTAACTGTATGATTCATTCTAAAGGCTTAACATCATCTTACTAGGCTGAAGCAATCAACTGTGCATGCTACATTTAGAACAGAGTTCCTCATAAAGTCTTGAAAGGAATCAACCCCTTTCAAGCTTGGAAAGGATGGAAATCAATAGTTGATCATTTCAGAGTCTTTGGTTCACAAGTTATGGCCCACATTCTGAGAGAACATCACAAGGCGATGGATCCACAATCTAAACCCTGCATCTTTGTTGGATATCCAGATGGTGTTAAAGGCTATCACCTACTTCACCCAACCACACATGAGTTGTTCATTGAGAGAAGTGTCAAGTTTCAAGAAACACACCTTGAAACTGTTCTAGACATTCCTTGGCATACTATTGATTCTCTAGATTTTGATAATATTTATGATGGTTTAGATCATTCACAGCAGATTCCTAGTGCAATAAGTGGTACTTCTTCTTCTTCTAGTTCACAAAGTGATGATAGTACTGAGAATTCATCTTCATCCAATTCAGGGATTTAATTAGAAGTTGACATTTCTACACCGGACTCACCTGCATCTGGAACTCTATGCTCACTTCATAAAGCAGATTCTTGGGTACAACCTGCAGTAGATGACAGACAACTTTAGACAAACTTTTAGGGGGGATCACATGCCTTCTTTGCTTCAGTGTCTGATCCACACACATTTAAAGAAGCATCAAGCGTACCTGAGTGGGATATTGCTATGAATGAGAAATATGATTCCTTAATTAGAAATCACACTTGGGATTTAACTTCTCTTCCTGAGGGAAGGAAGACAGCTCGATGTAGATGGATATATATTAAACTAAATTTGCAGCATATGGGTCAGTTGATAAGTATAAAGCATTGTCAGTTGCCAAAGGTTTTTTACAAGTTGAAGGCATTGCCTATATAGAAACCTTTGCACCTGTTGCAAAGATGACTTTGATTCAACTCACATTAGCTATAGCTGCAACAAATGAATGGGTTGTACATCAAATGGATGTAAAGAGTGCATTTCTTCATGGAGACCTTAAGGAGGACATCTACATGGAACAACCACCAAGGTTTGTTTAGGATTCATACTTAGTGTGTAGACTGAGAAAATCTATTGGTGGTCTCAAACAAGCCCCCAGAGCTTGGTATGCCAACACAGATTCTTACCTTCTATCTTAAGGATTGACTTGATACCATTCAGATCCTAATGCGTATCTTTTGCAGTAGGATGATTCACTTTTGATACTGGTTCTATATGTTGATGATCTTTTGATTACTGGGAGTACTTCATCTGCCATTATAGTAGTAAAATCAGCACTAAAGGACAGATTCGACATGACAAACTTGGGTTTATTGTACTACTTCCTTGGTATTGAGATATCACAGTTAGATTCAAGGATTGCTCTTGCTCAGCCTAATTATACTCTTGATTTACTTGCACATTTTCACATGAATACTTGTAAACCATCTCCAACTCCCTTCCTATCTGAAGTAAAGCTTGAGACTTCTTGCCCTACACCTTTAGTTAATGCTACCTTGTATTGACAACTTGTAGGTAGTCTTATATACTTAACACATACTAGGTGTGACATATCATATGCAGTTGGCATGGTTTCCAGATTTATGTAGGAACCTCATGAGTTGTACTGGAAAGCAGCTAAGAAGATTCTTCACTACCTTCATGGTACACTTGCATTTGGGATACACTACAAAGTTGGTTCATCAGTTGATTTGGTTGGTTTCAAAGATTCAGATTGGGCTGGTGATTCTGAATATTACAAGTCCACTTCTGGTTATAGTTTTCACTTGGTTCAAGTCCTATCAGCTGGTCTAGCAAGAAGTAGAGTGCTATTACTATATCTTCTACAGAGGCAGAGTTCTGGGGAGCTATTAACTCAGCTACTAAGGCCATATGGCTTCAAGGCATTCTTTCTAAGTTTGGTGTTCCTTTCAGATAGCCTACAATTATCTTTTGTGATAACCAGAGTACTATACAAATATACAAGAATCTAGTTCAACATCAACGAACCAAACACATAGAGATTCATATGCATTATATTTGAGAGCTTATTCATGAGTAGATCATCAACTTATTCATGATTAGATCATTGACTTAGTCTTTTTTCAATCTTCAAAGCAAGTTGCTAACATTTTCACCAAACCCTTTACTGAGAGCAAGTTTATTCATCTACAAGCTCTTCTTGGCATGCAGTCTACATCAGGATTATCATCTTTTGGGGGGGCTATCTAAGCCTTTTCCTTCTTTTTCTCTCTTTTTGGAGGAAATTTTTTTCCCAATGAGTTTTCTTTCTTTCTCCACTTTTTGAGAGATACATTTGTACATGGGTACCTCATCAGGCTCATAGACGAGACCCATCTTTCATAAAATCACCTAATATATTCTTAAGGGGGTGTGCTGGTGTATAAACACTTATCCTAAGTTGTTTATACTAACTTAATCATAGTTAGGTGAATTCTACACATACTACTTTGACTTTGTCTACGTTGTTAGTCGTTTAGAGATGTGTCAACTCAATGGACACCTCGCACTATTCTCATGGATAGTTGTGCTATTCTCATGGATGGTTACTTGCCACATATCCTTGTATTGTGGAGAATTAGGACTCCAATCTCTCCTATTTATACTTTCTCATTTGTTAATACATTTGTTTGATTTCACTTGCAATCTCGTGCTTGTTTGTTTTTCCACAATCTTGGTAGTTTCTACAAAAATGATCAATATAAGCATTCAAACTTTCACGGGAGCTTATGGAGAATGAAGCAGTTAGATGGTGCTTCAAGAAGATCATAATGTTACACAAGAAGGACATGGTCAAGAGGAGTGCATTCAAAGTTATGGCCACCAAGCAAATTTCAACTCCATCATGTGAAAAGGTCAGTGAATAACATATAGCTACCATATCAGTCCAACATGGAATTATGAAGTAATGATTTAGATTAAATCATGTAAGCAAGCACAAGTGGACTGGATTGAAGGAAAGTTGGACTTTCATGCCTGACCAGATGCAGAATATTCAAGCACCTTATTGGATATATCTCTTCACCTCAGTTTTCCCCACTCATTTGGAGACCCCATTTTCCTTCGCTTTATCCTATATCACCTTTATACTCCATAAACTCCTGTGTGAAGCACAATGCCTACTCGACCCAATCTATCACAAGGATTTGAAGATGATTCAATGAAGCATTCATTGTTATATGTGTATGTCCCACAATGGACAATAAAGCATGGGTGACGGATCATGTACAGTAACTACATCACTACAGACTAAGTTGGACAAGGCCACATGTGAAATGTGGAGGTATAAGCAAGGTTCATGTATTATTTGATGAAAAACCTCACGGAGATGGTTGTCTCATGGAATATAGGTAAATTGGGAGAGCTTGTCAGATTAATATAAGCTCAAGAATTTGCACCCATGAAAGATTAAGGAGTGTCTTGATTAGAACACATGATGAGTTTAGAAACTCTAGTGGCATAAAATAATTTCCAATGATGATTCACCGATCATTTGAAGTTCCTCAGCTTTCAATTAGTGCAGATCCATATTTTCTAGAGCGTGCGCTAACAAAGAATGGGGAAGCATATATTGGATCTATATGTTAGTATTGAGGTGGACATTCAAATGTGTGTTAAATTCATCATAAATGTGTGGTTTTTATCATACCACAGTGGCACCCAAGTGGAGAATGGAGAATGGGTGTACAATAGTATTGGCGTTGTTGTAGGCATTCTCCTACTCTGTTGTGCTGTGCTCTGTTACTAATGGTGGGTGAGGAGAAATGGTGTGGGCACTGCTAAGCATAAACATTTTGTGAGGATGAGTAAAATCCTCTTGAAGGCCACTGTGATGCCTAATATTGGTGCCTCACATATGAGAAGGAAATGTGGAGGATTATGGATGAGAAAGAGATGAGGAGAAGAAGATACCAGAATAAGCAAGGAGGTAAGAAAAGACAAATTGGAGAGTGTAGAATGAACAAATATAAGTGTAGATACAAGGAGAAGTTGAATGAAAGTCATGTACAACAAAAGATGACAGCATTAGCATCTGAGAATGTAGATTTGGAAATGGGAATAGTAGCTAATGAGGAAGGTAATGTTGGAACAATAGTATGCAAAGAGGAAGAGGATAAACAAAAGTGTGAAGAAGGCATTGTATACATGAGGAAAGAAGTAGACCAATGGATTGTTGCTGAGAAAGAGGCAGATTTAGCAAAAGAGGTAATGTGTTGGGGTGTACATAAAGAAGTTGAGAATGGTCCAGTGTTGTAGCAGTTGGCTAGGGATAATAATTGGTTGGAAAATGTGTTAAGTAGGAGGTAGGAAGTGTAAATGAAATAGGGGTTGTTATGTAGAGATGTGGAGTTAGTAAATTTGAAGGTATTAAAATGGTAAACGTTGAATATGATCTTGTGCAAGCAAAGCATAACGGTGAAAAACAATGGTAGATGAGTATGCTAGGGGTGTCAGAATGATTGTGGAAGAGGCAAAAGAAAAGATTAAATAGTTTAAAGAAGGACCCCATGTGTAGGAGCACATGATCCTTGTCCCCTGGGGAGTCTAATGTAGGAGCATCTTCTTAATTTTTAAATTTTGTGTTAGCCGTTAAATTTTGTGTTCGATGTGTAGAGTTGGATGTCAAGGTTCTAGTGTAAGGAGGTCCCTGTCGCCACGGCAACAGGAAACATTATTAGTTAATTATTGGCTTGTAGAGTCTGAATGGGTTGAGGAAGTTATTGTAAAATAGTTACTATAGTTTGTTGTGGATTCTTCTGGAAAACTTTCAACAGGTAGATCCCAAGGCTTCAGTTACAATGGGAGAGGCAGATGGTAGAAGGAATAAAATAGTTTTGGCAGGCTGGGTAGCATGGCGAAGATGGAATACAACTTTTTTTTGAAAATACAACTTTTTTTAAAAAATAATAAATAAAGTTAATGAACAATATATATTTTAATGATTTATACTAATTTATATACTTCTAATTTGCACTTACTTTATTTTTGTATTATATTCTTCTAATTTGGAATAAATGTAACATATAACAAATAAATTAGTAAAGTCAGCATTACATAAAATAAGGGATTCCATAATTAAATAATAAAATTTAATTTTAAAGCACATCTCACAAATAAACCTATTTAAATCACATCACAATCATTAAGCCATAAGTTATGGAGTGAGTTACCTAAAATATGGGTGTATAATTTAAATAAAATCACATGATTTAGTAGTTATAAAATAGGTTTCTATTTTCTAATTTAACTATGCACATTAATTTAATTTTAAATCACATCAGCTAGAAAATAGGGAGTTGTGGAGCTCTAATTTTATTAAATATTAAAACTTACGAAAATGATATAAAAGCATATAAAAACTATAGTTTTACACTACCTTATTTTAATTTTCTCCATACTTATTTTTTGTTAGGCTCTCAAATTTCTTCTTCTTGGTTTGTATGCAGGGTTGCATAATGAGAATTGTAATAGAGATGTTTTACAAAAATATTTCAACTATTTTATAGTTTATTGTAGATTTGTCATTTAATTTTCTCCATAAATTTCTTCTTCTAGGCTGCACAATGAGAGAATTTGTAATGGAGGTGTTTTACAAATTATTTTAACTATTTTATAGTTTATTGTAATCTGTCATTTTTATTATTGTAGTTGGAGGATACATAGGAAGATTGTATGGATGTAGGGGTTTTAATTATTTAAGGTCTAGGATTTTTTTTGTTATCAATTTCACTCTATACAAAAACAAGGTTAATTTTTTTTTTTTAAAACAATGTTTATTTAAATATGAGCCTCACAATCTATCTATTGAAATTGAACAAAATATATTAATTCTATATGCTGGTAGAGACAAGGGAGCCACGGAGTTAAAATGGATTTAATAAATTAATAAATATATAATTTAAATTTTATATAAAACAAAAAAATAAGTTGGAAGAGGGGAGGGAGTGTCATAGCATAGTTAAAGAAAAAGCACCATAGCATAATATGCAATATACTTAAAAATATAGTTGAAAAAACAAAAGATCTTAAATATATTATTTTGATTTTTTAAACTATTTTTACTCTATGCTATCCTTTAAAAAAATTAAAATACTCTTAAAGATTTTAAAGATTCGAGAATATAAATATGCATATAGTTAGGGAATATAATTAAATAGTTAAAACTTTTAAGAAAAAACAAAAGCTCTTAAGAAAAAACAAAAGCTCTTAAATATATTAAAATATATTAGTTTGATTTTTTAAACTATTTTTACTCTATACTATTTTAAAAAAAATTAGAATACTCTTAATAAGTTAAAAAGTTTTAAAAAATAGAATGGTAAAGTCCATTACAATAAGATGTTGCTATTTTGGCACTTTAAATTACAATTATAAAATTGTATTATATTATAATAAAATATTATATGGTATTATAATATTCTATATTATAATATAATATTATATGGTATTATGTTTTCAAAAATAATAACTATAATATATTTGATGAATATATCAAATATTTGATAATATACATAAAATATTTGAAAATCTTCATAATATATATTCTTGGTTATCTTCATTGATAAAAATATATTATATATTATATAATATTAAAATATTATAATAATATAACATTATAATATTATAATATAATATAATATAATATAATATTATATTATATTATATTATAATATTATATTATAATATGATATCATATCATATTATATTTACGCCAAAAATTAAAATTCAGATTCTCATGTAAATGTAAACAAAATTTATAAATATGTAAATAAATAAATTCGTGGAAAAATAGAAAAATGGAAGCCAAATGGATAGAAAAATAGAAAACAAAATATTGTTTTAGTTTGAATTTAATTTAATAAAAACAATTATGCACAATAAATTAAAATTTAATTTTTAAGAAAATTATTAAGTTTTAGGTTATACAATTTTAAAGAGAAGTTAAAAGAGAAAAGAAATGAGTAAAAATAAAACAAAGCATGCCAAAACCACATGATAATCCTAGACAAAAGGAAATAAAAATTTATTAAATATAAAAACAAAGGATATAAAATTTGATAATTAAAAAAAATGAAAAAAAAAAAAATCAAGGAGAACAAGGGAATAAGGGAATGGCTAAAAATAAAAGCAAGCATATAAAACAAATTATAATCCCTTTAAAAAAGAAGAAAAGAAGAAAACTAAAGAATAAAAATGGAAACATCAATATGGATTCCTATAAAGACTTATGCTAACTTATTTAATTTTTCATTTAAAAATTTTATTTTAAATTTAATTTTTTTTTTCTTATTTGTTGTTTAATTTTATATACAAATATTAATTGCATTTAAGATATTGGAAATTGCATGTGATAATATTTTAAAATAAAATAAAATAAAATAAAATCTATAGTAAATCATTTTGTTTTTAAAACAAGAAATAAATATTAATGTTAAATTTTGTATTGATCCATTCCTTACAAAAGAAACAAGAGAGATTTCATATTATTTTTATTTGAAGACATACATATTTAAATGTTTTCTTCTTCCTCTGATGTATCAGCATGAACATAGTTGTATATATAAATAAACCTATGAATTTATCTTTGTAGACCATTTTTCCTTAAAGCTTGAAATCTGTGATCTTAACACAACAACAAGATAATTCAAAGTTAGGGTTTCAAAACAAAAAATAATGTACATTAATAAACACATAAACAAGGAGTGACAAAAAATATAGCTCCCAGAATGGGGTAAGGAGGTGAGAAGAGGGCATTTCAAAATTGTTGCATAAGCTTCTCCTCATTGTGCTTCTTAACTAATTCTATTTCTTTTCGTTAAATGTAGCTTCATATACTTATTCCATGAATTTAGGTTACCAATTTATTTATTTAGTGGTGTTTTTTTACTTATTCCATGAATTTAGGTTACCAATTTATTTATTTAGTGGTGTTTTTTTAGGAATGTTGCCTTTATATTTAAATTTATTAGAATTAGTGCTATTTTTATTATTTCTTTTTAATAAGTTTTTCCTTTTCAAAATTACATTTAAGTGAGAAAGTTATTTAATTATAATTAAATTATTTTTAAATTAAAATTAAATTATGTAATTAATTTAGTTGTAGAATAAATATAAGTGGAATCAAATGATATTATTGGTTTATTTAAATTAATTTAGGAGTGTGTTATATTTAAATTAATGCATGCAAATAATTTTAAAAGGGTAATTATTATCTTATTTAATGCAAACAATATTAGGGGTAAGTCACCATTGAGTGCAAAAGAAATGAGTATCTAAATACTTTTTTGGTTGATATAATAAAATAATTGGTATTTCCTTTTTTATTAAAAAAAAGCAAACTAGAGTATGGAATACACTATTTTTAGTTAAAGTTAGGGTTAGCCTAAAAATTAGGGTTAAGGCTAAAATTAGAGTTAGAAATAGGGTTAGGGTGAGTGTTAGAATAAGGGTTAGGGTTAAGTTAGGGTTAGAGTTAGAATTAGGGTTAGGGTTAGAATTATGGTTATGATTAGGGTTAAATTAGGGTTAGGGTTGTGACTATAATTAGGGTTAATGTTAGAATTAGAGACATGGTTAGGGTTACAATTAGGGTTAAGGTTAGGGTTAGGGGTTGAATTATGGTTAGGGGTAGGGTTAGAGTTAGGGTTAAAATTAGAGCTATGTTTAGGGTTAGAATAAGCTTTAGGGTTAGGGTTACAATTATGGTTAGGGTTAGGGTTAAATTATGGTTAGGTTTAGGGTTATGAATATAATTAGGGTTAATGCTAGAATTAGGGTTAGGGTCAAAATTAGAGTTAGGGTTGGAATTGTAGTTAGAATTAGAGTTAGGATAGGGGTTAGAATTACAAAATTAGAATTAGGGTTACAGTCAAAAATATGGAGAGAATTAAAATAAGAATTAGGGCCAAAAGTAGGGTTAGGGTTAGAGTGAGAATCAAGGTTAGGGTTAGAACTAAGGTTAGGGTTAGGTTTGAATTAGAATTATGGTGTTCATGTTAGAATTAGGGTTAAGGTTTGAATTATGGTTAGGGTTAGGCTTAGAATTATGGTTAGGCTTAGGGTTAGAATTAGGGTTACGACTATAATTAGGGTTATTTCTAGAATTAGACTTAAGGTTAAGGTTACAATTAGGGTTAAGATTAGTATTAAGGTTAGGTTTAGGGTTTGAATTATGGTCATTGTTAGGGTTAGAGTTAGGGTTAGGGTTAGGGTTAAAATTAGAGCTATGTTTAGGGTTACAGTTAAAAATAGGGTGACAAATACAATGCGAATTAGGGTCAAAGTAGGGTTAGGGTTATAATAACGGTTAGGGTTAGGGTGAGAATTAGGGTTAGGGTTAGAAATAAGGTTAGGGTTAGGGTTCAAATCAGTGTTAGAATTAAATTTATGGTTAGAATCAAGTTTATGGTGAGGGTTAGAATTAGGATCAGTGTTAGGGGTAGAGCTAGGGTTAGGGTAAGAATTATACTTACAATTAGGGTTAGTGATAGACGTAGGGATAGGAATAGAATTAGAGTAATGGTTAGGGTTAAATTTAGGCTTAGGGTTACAGTTAGAATTAGGGTTAGGGTTAGGGTTAGAGTTAGAATTAGGGTTACTATTAGAATTAGGTTAAGAATTAGACTTACAATTAAGGTTAGGGATAGAATTCTGATTAGTGATAGACTTAGGGATAGGAATAGAATTAGAGTAATGGTTAGGGTTAAATTTAGGATTAGGGTTAGAGTAAGAATTAGGGTTATGACTATAATTAGGGTTAATGTTATAATTAGGGTTAGGGTCAGAATTAGGGTTAATGTTAGAATTAGAGTTAGGGTTAAGGTTATAATCAAAGTTAAGGTTAGTATTAAGGTTAGGGTACTTTGGGTTTCAATTATGGTCAAGGTTAAGGTTAGAGTTAGGATTAGGGTTAAAATTAGAGCTATTTTTAAGGTTACAATTAAAAATAGCGTGAGAATTAGAATAAGAATTAGGGTCAAAAGTAGGGTTAGGGTTATAATTAGTGTTAGGGTTATAACTAAGGTTAGGGTTACGATTAGGGTTCAAATCAATGTTAGAATTAAAATTATGATTAGAATCAATTTCATGGTTGGGGTTAGAATTAGTATTAACATTAGGGCTAGGGTTAGGTTTCAGAATTAGGGATATAGTTATGGTTAGAATTTAAGATAGGGTTAGAACTAGGGTTGCATATAGGCTTATGATTAGGGTTAGAATTAGGGTCAAGATTCATGTTAGGATTATAATTATAATTAGAGTAAGAATTAAAGTCAGGGTTACTAAGAGGCTTAGGGTTATTGTTATTGTTAGAATTAGGGTTATAATTAAATTAGAGTTAGGGTTAAGGATAAAATTAAGGTTCTCGATAGAATGAGGATTAGGGTTACAATTCAAATTACGATTACAATCAGGGCATATATATAACCAAAGGTTTGGGTTTACAATTAGGTTTAGGGATAGAATTAGCATGTGGGTTGGGTTTAGGTATAGAATTAGGGTTATGGGTTTGGCTATAATTAGGGCAAATATATAAGGCAAAAACACTAGAGTTAAATTAGGGTTAGGGTTAAGCATAGAATTAAGGTTAGTGATACAATTAGGGTTAGGATTACAGGTCAAATATAGGATAGAATTAGAGTTAGAGTTGCAGTTCAAATTTAGGATAGAATTAGGGTTATCATTATGGTTACAATTATGACAAGTTGTCCTAACATTACACTTAGCATATATTTCTATGAATATAACCATAACCCTAATTAGATTAAAACCATAATCCTAATATTACAATATAGGTTAGATATATAATTATAATTATATATTATATTATATAATTAATAAAATATAGCTATATTATATTATTTTTATATAATATATTATATAATTATAATTATTATATAATATATTATAATATTATATTATATAATTATAATAATTCTTATAATTACATAATATAGTTAGAATTGGGCTTGCCGTTGCGGATCCTACTAGCATACCTATATTTAAAAAAATATATCTAAAGTATGCTGAGAGATATCTTTCTCGAGGTGCCTATTTTTTAATCAATTTACCTCACATGGGTGGAATAGGCACCTCGAAGGATATCTCTTGGCGTAATTTAGATATATTTTTTTTAAATATAGGTATGCTAGTATAATAACAAATATAAAAAATATTTTATAATATATCATAAAATATTAGATGTTAGTGGATATGCTATTAGTGTCCATCCTCTTTTTGTCCATAGCATCTATTTGAAAGGAATCTTATTTTCTATTTTTAATTTTGTTTACACAGAAATCAGAGAATCTTCCAGCTCTTGTTCTCCACCCCTCCTATGACTATAGAAATGCCTCTCGAAGTAAAAATAGAGAATCTTCCAGCTCTTATTCTCCACCCCTATTGTGACTATAGACGTAAAAATTAGATAATCTTCTAGCTCTTATTCTCCACCCCTATTGTGACTATAGAAATGCCTCTGACGTAATTATAAATATTTTTTATTAGGAAGTTCATATTTTTAAAATAAAAATAAATTAAAGATAAAAGTAAGTGTAAATTATAAAAATATTATTAATTTAAATTTGAATGTTATGCATAATCGGTAATTATTTAATCTTAAAAAGAAAATTGTAATTTAAAATTAAATTAAATGTTTCAGTAAATTTTTTTTTTAATATAATATTTATTAGAAAATGAAATTACATATAATCTTATAAAATTTAAAATAAAAAGAATCAATAGATTTTAAAAATTACATAATATTGAAAGATTTTATTTTCAATTAAAATAATAATAACTTTTAAAATTATGTGTAACATAAAATTTATTAATATCATATTTTTATTTGTATTTTACCTTTAATAATTTATGTATTTGTTAATTTAAAAAAATAAGAGAAAATATAGTTTGAAGACCAATATTAAAATAAAATAATTATTGATTATTATATCAATAAGTAATAAATTAGATGGTGTATTAGAAATAGTTCCCACTCGAAAATGCAAAAATTTCTAAAAATTACGTCTTCTTTTAACCTTAGGGTTTCTACGACTGTCATTGCTCCATTTGGCAATGATTATGTTGGTTCTCCCTCAATGGTGGTTCCTACGGAGACATATGGCAATGCAAAGGATTCACGGGTTGTTTCTTGGTATGCTGGGTATTCTGGCCAATGGAACAAACTCCTTGTCTACATTTGGAGCATCTCTCGGTGGTAGGAAGGCCACGATACTGCCTACCCTTCTCCATGTATCTCCATTTATGCCCAACCACACTAGGATAAATGTTGGCCTCAGTCACAATGGATCAAACTTGTCACCACTAGTGGATCAAACACGTGTTGAGCAAGCTTCTAGGGCAAAGTTTTCTTGGATGCTGTAAAAGGGGCATCGATAAATGATCATGTGTCGGTGAAGGATTTTCAGCATGGTACCGATCTCAAAAAAACTAGATCTGGCACGAAACACTTAGGTATAAACAATAGGCAAGTTGTGCATTATTCTGATACACCCCTGAAACTGCATCTTGATGACATTTTATTGAAGGAGCTACGTGAAAATGAAGAGTTTTTTTGAGAGAATGGGTTGATAGGTAGGTTTAACAATTTTTGGCCCAACCTACATGAGCTCCATGAATGTATCTCAAAATCTTGGCTCCCTATAATGGAAAAGAATTTGGAGATATATCCAAGTGCTAGAGACTTTTTCACTATGGCCTTTAACAACAAGAAAGATAAAAATGCCATCGTCAACTACATTTGGTCATGGAGAGAAAGTACGTTGCTTTTAAAATCTTGGCATCTAAATTTTAATCCTATCACTGAATCTTTTTCAGTTATGTCGATCTTAGTTCACCTCCCAAATCTTTCCCTTCACTATTGGTTTGAGTCATGTTTTACAATGATTGGAAACACTCTGGGTAACTTCATTTCTACTTATGCAAATTCAAAAGACTTCATCCACACAATCTATGCTAGGATTTTGGTAGAGCTAGATATCTCCAAAGCCCTCCTAGCTGAGATCATCATGAGTGCCAATGGTCACAGCTAGACACAAACCTTGGAATATGAAGGTATAATCTTCAGGTATAGAAATTGCTACAAAACTAGGCAAATTGCAGTTGATTGCCCAAATGTTAAATTTCAATCAAGTGGGGAGACCACTTGGTGGAAGGATGCTACCCCAAAACATTACTCTATTATGAAATCTCCTAATAATAGTGTTCCCTCTCCAAAGAATGATACCAATAGGTTGAAAGATGAGACGGCTGGCACACTCCCCTCAAACTTAATGGGTTAATAGAATTTGCCTCACATGAGCGACTCTTGCTATGTAGATCATGTTATGGGCAGTGAAGCAATCAGCCACTCCCCTTTGGACACCGCTGCTCCTTATGGATCTACGGTATCTAATGTAGGACTTGGTGCCTCTAGGGCTGTGAGCTCTCTCTCTCTCTTGTTCCATCTCAAGATTTTAAGAACTCAAATGCTATTGGTGGTGTAAAGGAATGGAAAACAATACCAAAAAAGAAAAGGAATGTCAACAAATGTGTGGATGATGGCAATAGAATGCAGTTGCAGCCTTACATCAAATCAGGTTCAAAAGAACAAAACAATGGGGGGGGGGCTATGAGTGGAATGCAATGCAAAAAAGGGAGCACATCCTCAAACTGGAGGAAATCAAGAATAAACTACAATCGCTCAGACATCAAAATTGCAAATAGTTTTGAAGGTTCTCAAGAGTTCAATTGTCAAGATTTTGGATTAGTGTTTTAATAGCCATGTGTAGGTATGGTTTCTGAAAGTTAGGAACATGTAGGCTGAGTCTTAATTAGTATATCATCAGCGGTGATCTCTCATGGTGCACCCAGGCTAATTTTTTGCAATAATATAAAACTCACTTACTTATCAAAAATAATTAGATGGTGTTTTTGATTATATGTTAAATATGTGATGTTTTGTAGAATTTAATTATAATTCAATAAATTTAAGTAAAAAACACTAATTAAATTTTGATAAAACATAACTTAATAAATAATATTTATAAGACACATAATTTTTCTTACAATCCATAATAATATTCTAGAGCATTTCTGTAAACTTTTTTGCATTTCCCGAAGTTATAACTAGATGCACATATGAAAAAAGTATATTTAATTAATTCATTTTAATTTATATATTAAATACCTCAGTGGCGTTACCTTCATTGCATCCGTGTTGAGCAACGTTTTCTTCTTCACCCAGATGACAATAATTAAGCTGAATGGCATGGATATTGTTGCGTCCATACTGAATAATGTTTTCTTCTTCAGCCAGATAACTATAATTAAGCTGAATGTTTGCAGGGCAAATATATTGCTAGAAGTGATTTGTCTGCAGGGCTCTTATTTTCCTAGAATAATATTTATTTGAAGACTAGTTTTTTTGCTAACATGGGCTCTACAAATGAAGTTTTGCCAATATTTGATGGAAGTGGTTTTGCAGATTAGAAGCTTGCAGTCAAGAATACTTTGAGAGAAAAGGCTCTATGGACGATAGTGAATAAGGAAATTGGAGAACCCCAAAGCGAAAAAGAAAAGGAGCTATGGAAATGCAAGTTGGAACAAGCTAGTGGTATTATTGGTAAAGCCTTAAGCCCCAATCTCAATAGAAGATTTGTTGATATTGATAATCCAATAGAGCCATGGGAGAGTTTGGAAAAATATTATAAAGATGCAGATATTGCTAGCATGTTTAGTATAGAAGAAAAATTGGTGAATTTAGATCCATCTGATTCTAAAAAAATGACCGATTACTTTAATGAAGTTACATTTTTAAATGTTCAGCTGAAGAAAATAGGTGTTAAATATGCAAAAAAAGATTTTCAATTGATTGTAATGGTTGAAAGTAAGCTTCCCCAGCCATACAAGGTATTTAAGGAATCAAGGAAAAGGGTTCTCCAACTAACTTCCAATGCCCCACAGCAAACTTTTGATCAATTTTGTAAGTCTATTTTAGATGAAGAGGTTCATCTTATTAAAGAAGGATATATTAAGAAGAATCATGTATATGCAACTAAGACTAAATTTTCTAGATATGATGGAAAGAAGAATTGGAAAGGAAATTATAAATTTTGAAATAATGATGGTTCTAATCATTTTTCTAGAAATGATGGTGTAGAAAAGCAAGTTGGAAAAAAAAACCCATTATTTGCAGGTATTGTGGAGGTGAGAATCACATGGAGAAATTTTGTTTGAAGAAGAGGGACAATGAAAGGCAGTAATATAAGCCCAAACAAGAAAGGTTCAAGGATGGCAAGAAGGATAGACATAGCTTCGTAGCCATCTCTCTAAAAAGGCAAGAGAAATCAAATATGGAGGTAATTGCTAGACCTAAAAGAAGTGTTAGGGGGATACTTTGGTTCAGATTTTAATAAAGAATGGGTTTTAGATTCAGGGGCATCATATCACATGACTGGGGATAGATCTTTGTTTATTGATTTTTATGAAGGGAAGAATTCAAATCAAGAAATTACTATTGGCAATAAAATGAGTCTTCCAGTTTTAGGAACATGGACTGTTAATATAACAAATGGGTCTTTAAAAAATGTTTTGCTGGTTGAAGGATTAGGGGTGAATCTTATTTCAGTATATAAAATTGTTCAAGCTAGATATGAGTTTGTTGTCACTGTCGATCAAGTTATTATTAGAGATAGAAAAGACCCAAGCATATAATTGCTATTGGTAGAGTTGATCATAAAGAGAGTATTTAAATTTGTGGGGTTTGTTGATGATGAATACACACTCTCTCATGCTTTTATTGCTCAGGCTGATTATATGTCAAAACTTTGGCATTGTAGACTTGGACATATAAATTATAAAAAATTACATGATATAGTTAGAATGGATATGGTTAGTGGATTAACAACAATTTCAGCATTTGAAGGTGTGTGTGAAGGATGTGTGTTAGTAAAATATTATCGAGATCCTTTTGATTCAGGCAAAACATGGAGAGCTAGTTATCCGTTGCAGCTCATTCATAGTGATCTATGTGAACCAGGCTATCCTTGACTTTTAGGTGCCAAGTACCTTCTCACTTTTATTGATGATTACAGTAGGAGAGTATGGGTTTATTTTATTGAAAGGAAAAATGAAGTATTTGAAATTTTTCAAAAGTTTAAGGCATTAGTTGAAAATCAAAGTAGAAAAAGAATTAAGTGTTTAAGGACGGATAATGGGGGTGAATATTGAAATTATGCATTTGAGTCATTTTGTAAAAATTATGGTATTAAGGTGCAAAGAATAGCTCCTTATACTCCTCAACAAAATGGGGTGGCTAAATAAATGAATAGAACTCTTTTAGAAATGGCTCGTTGTATATTGCATTTTAAAAGTTTGCATAATAAATTTTAGGGTTTGGTTGTTTCTTGTGCTACATACATTGTGAATAGAATCCCCACCAAACCCCTCACAAATATCACCCTTGAAGAATCATGGAGTGGTAGAAAGCCCCACATTGGGTATTTTAAGGTATTTGGGTGCATTGCTTGGGCACACATTCCCGATGAAAAGAGGAAAAAGTTAGAACCAAAGAGTCATAAGTGTTTATTTGTGAGTTATAGTGAAGAATCAAAGGCTTACAGGTTATATGATTTGACAACAAGAAAGGTCTTTGTTAGTAAAGATGTAAAGTTTGATGATCTTTCACAACTTACAGCCTCTCACTCTACAACAACAAATGCTTCTCATTTTTTTTGATATTTTAGACAGAATGGAGACAACATTGATGAGGATGAGGTGTACCCTACTATAAATGATGATAATACTATTGAAAATTAAACTACTTATGCTTGTAATCAGCTATTTTCTGTAGGTAGTGATGATGAAGAAGATGACTTTTTAGCTAGACAAAAGACAAGGAGTGTTGAAGAAATATATAGGCAAGGCTCAAAGATCCATGTGAGGAATGGTAGTGCTCTCATGGAGAAAGCATTACAAGTAAATGACTCAATCTCATATGAGCAAACTAGAGGGAAGAAAGAATGGGAGCAAGCCATTAAAGAGGAATATGATAGAAGAATGCTTGGTATGATAGAGGTGAACAGTAAGAGGGGATAATAGTATAACGTTCCCCTCTCCTTTGTATTTACCCTCTCCTTTGTATTATCTTTGTATTATTCTAGCCAATCTTAAGGGGGGATGTTAGGAATTATTAAGATTGTTTAGAATGTTTCTAAAAGTCTTCCAAAGAACATTTTAGGGAGAAGCTTCCAACTATTTTAGAAAAGAATTTTCCAAGGAAAAGGTTCCAGCTGTTCTAGAAAAGAACATTCTAAAATTTTAGAGTCATCTAAAAAGCCAGAAGCTTCCAGCCTTCAAAGAACACAACATTTTTGGATGTAATGCAAGCTAGATAAATATATTTCTAAGTTATCTAACTCTGTTTTGCCATGTTTTCTCTCTATTTATTATTGCTGTTATGTTTTTATTGTCTTGGGACTGTTTTTACAAAATGGCATGGATAATGTTTGAATGTCTTACTGTGATGCTCCTGATGCTTCTGATACCATCTCTCAATCTCTCAGGCCTGTCCTCTGCATTGTAAAAAAGTGCTCAACTTAGGCATAATCATTAAATGCTAAAGAAAATAGAAGGATTCGGTCTGAAAAAACAAACAATACTAATGGAATGAAGATGGTAATTAAACAATAAATTTAGTGAAACAGAAGAAAAGGATGTAAGGCCAATCACCATTCAGTACATAATTACATATCTGTGCGAACGTCGTCTCCAACCATTCTCTGAAGTTGAGATATACTCGCTGCGCCGCGATCTCGGCAAGGTTTTCAATCACAATTTTGACAAACGCAATAGCAAGTGCAGTGGCAAGTGCATATGCCAAACTGGATAGTTTCCAAATGCAATAGCAAATGCATAAGGCAAACACAATATCATGTGCAGATGGCATCCTTAATTTGTAATTCAAATCGGTAATGGATGGAATTCAAAATAAATTGTGGTCTGAAATCGGCAAACGATACAATTCAAGCTAAAATTTGTACAAAGGGGAGCATTTATACTCGCCAGGAACAAATCTTACATCCATAAAGACAGAGTTAGTTATTAATAAATGAATAATTGATCGAGTCCACGCGAAATACTGAATGAATTTCGTCTTAAAACCTTCATTTGTTTAACTGCAGATTCGCAGTGCTGTAATAACAACAAAATGTTTAATATATAAAAGAATAGCGTGTAGCATGTGGAGTGCAGAAGAGGGAATTTATAAATAAATCTCTGCAAATCCCCAACGACTTTCTGTAGGGGAACGCGAGAATGGTAAAGATGGGAATTTATAAATTGAAAGAGGAAGAAAAAGTCTGTTGATCACACCACGAGTTTTGTAAGGGATGAAATATTCAAACGTAGGTACGTAAAGACAAATTCATCATAATTCTATAGAAATGACCTCTTCATATTTGAAATAAAATAAAATGAAAAAGTCGTAAGTATTTTATTTGAAGGTTTACAAGACACTCGGGCTAGAAGAACAATGCTAAGGATGAGCCTCTAATTGATGAAGGGAACATTGTGGTGTCCAGTGAGGAGGAGGGCAATCTTTATGAGCTATCTGATTCGAGGAGAAGAATTTTTATTCTAACGATAGTGAATTTTCCGAGGACCAGAGTGGGGGGAGCTCGAGGCCTTTGCCTTCTCAAGAATTTGGTGTGGATATTGATTGGGATTTACCTAAATCCTCTGAGAAAATGATAAATAGTCGGTGAGGTGCCTACATGGCAAAAAAGAAGAAAGTTGAAACTGATCCTCCTAAAAAGACTGAAATAGTCGAAACAAAAAATGTTGAGACCCCAGTGACTATACTTCAAGTAGAAAATATTAAGGAGAAGAGTGATGTGAACAAGTCGTCTGGTGCTCCCTCTACCATATGTTATATAAACCAAAAAAATGGTTGTTCTCCAACAAGGTATGGTAGTTATGAAAAGGAAATTTAGAGCGTTAGAGTATTCAGCAAGTAATATGACTAGTTTGGGCAAGGAATGTTTGAAGTGCACTACCATTAATCTAAAGATTTTGTAGAAATAGAAGGATGGAGGTAGATTAAAGAAAGGGAGGTTTGTTGCAAAAGATTTAGTAAAGATACGGATTCTCTCAATGCTAAGATAGACCTAAAATTTGAAGAGAGGGATGTGGTGTCAAGCCTTCTTGTTGTCGGTTTCTTTTGATTTGCTTCTTATTTTGTTTTGTTTTGTTGTTTGCGTGGTGTTTGTCTAGTTATTTAATTTAGGTAGTTAGTGTTGATTCCTATCTTAGAATCAATTATGCTATGGTTGTTTGGCCTTTATAAGAGTAAGAAAGACCTTGAGAGATATTAGAAATACTTATATTAAATTTACTACATAAGTTAAATAAGGTGCAAAATTGATATATTTAAGGATCTTTTAAATAAATGTATTTCAATATCTATACTAAATATATAATATTTATTATAAAATTAAATTATTAGTACAATCTTGTATATTTTTAACAAAACAAATAAATAAAACTTAAAATATAAAATAAAAATTTAAAAATATTAAAATAAAAACAATTAACTAATAAAATTAGTTACATTGTTTTCCCCATTTATGGGAAGACACGGGTTCATCCCTCACCCAACCCGAGATCACATGTTTGTTGGACTCCCCTGGAAAGAGATTGGTTCAAGTTGAACTTTGATGGTGCTACCAAAGAAAAATCCTGGGGTATCTGGAGCTAGTAGCATCATCAAAAATCATTTAGGAGAAACTATAGCCAAAGCATGAAAAAGGCTAATGGTGGGAACTAATAATGAAATTGAGCCCCAAGCTTTACTACTTGGGATACAAATGTGCACTAAATTTGGTCTCTCCAAGATACATATCGAAGGTGACTCCCAGATTATAATTAATGCCATGAGAAACTGATCTACCCCAAATTGGAGGATACAAAATATCCTAGAAAAAAAGTTGGGAGATTATTAATATATTGGAAGAATTTAAGGTTACCCACATATACCGTGAGGCCAATCATGATGTGGAAATGCTATCCAACTTGGCAATAGATATGCCTAATCACTTTCATGAGGCCAGCTTGAAAAAGGTGAGCATAAGTTAATATTTAATTGCCTCCTCACACAAACGTCATTGATCCAGTTCATATTGAACCTATAATGTGAAGTGCTTGGCTCGCACGAAGACACGAAAGGACATGCTAGAAGTGACACTTTCCTTCATGAGGACAACCATGCGCTATATCTTAGGATATTTTTAAGCCAAAATGGAGGCATTGTGCATTGAAGAAAAACTGCTAGAATGGATTCTACTGAGTCTTCAATTTATAAAGAGGCAAGTTGTCTTCTTGGGACTCATCACAGATTTAAGATTGAAGAAGATTTTCAAGATGCACTCTATTATTATTATTAGTTCCTATCTTTGGCAGGATTACTAATGCAATGCATTCTTTGGATGTAATTATTTTAATTTATTTAGTTAACAGGTGTTGGAAGAATTTAATCTTTCGTCAGTATATTAATTTCAGCTTGTCCCCACGTTAGACCTAGGGATCTCAAAATTCAGCCCCAGCACCATTTGCTCCTACCAGAATTTATTGAGGTAGGTAAGTTTGAATTTCAAATGAGTTGAGTGCCAGTTTTTTGGCAAGGAAGGCATGAGACAAAAGAGAGGGAAAGGCTGTTGACCGTAGACAGAGAAGAGATCAAGAGTTATCCTGCAGTAGCAGCAGAGGAGTAAGAAGAATGTTCCAGTAGAGAACAAGTCAACAACAGAAAGAAGATAGAAGAAAGTTTCTATGTGCAGCAACAATAGATATGCACAGACAGCTATGGAGCTCCTACATGCAGCTCTAGACAAATAGTGTGTAGCTTTAGAGATTGGGACAGAATAGGAAAACAAAGCAGCAGCTCTGCATTGTAATGTGTATCAAAGTCTGAATGTAATTAGAGCAAAGGAAAATATATACAATATATATTGTTGTCTCTTGTGCCTTGTTCTTCTCTGCATATTTGTTTTGTTGTTGTCCATACATTGCTATAGCATTTGTTTGTTTTAGGTCTGTGGTCTATCTCTCCTACTTCACCCTGTTGCCAACAATTCGTTTCAAAGCCCTATTTTTTCTGGGCAGTCAAGTTTTTGTGGGTGTTTCAGATAAGCCCTAGTTTGTCTAGGTATTATTAGCCTTCTTAGTTTTGAGAAGCATGGTAGGTGGGGATAGCAAAGGATGGCAACAACCACCTACATTTGATGGGCGGAACTATGACATCTGGGCTAAGAAGATGAAGACTATTTTGGTTGTTAATGACCTATGGGATTTGGTCACTAATGGGTTCACAGACACCACAAACCCAGCAGCCTATGCAGCCCTAACTAATGCTCAAAGAAACTAGTTGAAGTAAACAAGAATGAAAGATGCAAAAGCCCTCAGTCTAATAGAGGTAACCTTGATAGAGGCTATTTTCCCCCACATTGCAATAGCAAACTACTCAAAGTAGGCATGGGAAATATTGCAGAACAGTTATAAGGGAATTGATAAAGTGAGATCAGTCAAGCTCTAGCTGTTTAGAAGGGATTTTGAGACCCTACAGATGAAGGAGAGTGAGTCTATTTTAGACTTTCACACTAGAGTTTCTACCATGCTAAATCAGCTAAAGATAAATGGAGAAACCATGGATGAACAAAGGATTGTTGAGAAAATCCTAAGGAGTCTACCTTCTAGATTTGACCCTATAGTCATAACCATTGAAAAGACAAAGGACCTGTCCAAAATGATAGTGGATGAGTTGATGGGCTCTTTACAAAGCCATGAGAAGCGGTTAAATAGATCCGCTCCTTCCCTTGAGCAAGCCTTCAAGGCTCAAACTAATGCAAGAGGTCGGGGAAGAGGAAGAAATAGCAGAAGTAAAGGTCAAAGAGGTAGAGAAAGAAGCAACTCTCGAAGAGGAGGTTCATACAGCCAAAAAGAGGTAAGCAGCTCATAGCCAAGCTATCAAGAAAAGAACAAGAATTGCAGTTCTAATCAGAGGTATGACAAAAGTAATGTTCAATGCTATTACTATCATAAGTTTGGTCATTATGCTAGTGAGTGTAAAAAGAAACAACGTGATCATGGAGGCCAAAATGCTAATGTAGCAAATGAGAACAAAGCTGAAAATGAAAAATAGTCAAATGTTTTTATTGTTTGTAACCTCACTGAAAGGAGTAGTGATGAAGTATGGTATCTAGATAGTGGTTGTAGCAACCACATGAGTGGAAATAAAAACTTCTTTGCCTCCATAGATAGTAGCATCAAGACTAAAATAAAAATGGGAAATAATGAGCAAGTTCCTGTCATGGGAAAAGGTACAGTCAACATTCAGTCCAAGAATGGTGAAAGAAGGAAGATCCAGGATGTATATTATGCCCTTGGCATAAAACATAACCTATTGAGCATTGGACAGATGGTCCAAAACGGTTATAGAATCCTGATGGAAAATGGAGAGTGCACAATATTTGATAAAGGAGGTAGTAAGAAAGTCATTGCAGTAGTGCAGATGACAAGGAATAGAATGTTTCCTCTTAGGATTCACATAGAGTCTCTGGCACCATCTCCAGCACTATCTCTGGTGCAGTTTCCTACACTATCTCTAGCACTCATAGTAGTGGGACAACAAATAGCCTTTAGGACAATCATCAAAGACCCATCCAAATTGTGGCATTTGAGGTATGGGCACTTAAGCTTTTCTGGTTTGAGTTTATTGTCCAAGAAAGACATGGTTAAAGGGCTACCTAACATTGTAGAGCCCGATAGAAAATGTGAAGCCTGCATTTTAGGAATGCAGCATAGACAACCCTTTCAGTCAGGGTATTCTAGGAGGGCAAGAGCACCATTGGAGTTGGTGCATTCAGATTTATGTGGCCCCATGAAGACCCCCACATTAGGTGGGAATGTATATTTCATGACCTTCATTGATGATTATAGCAGAAAAATTTAGATTTAAAAAAAAAAATAAAAATCAGAGGCCTTTGAGAAATTCAAGGAGTTTAAGGCATTAGCTGAAAAATAGAGTGGTCACTATCTCAAGGCCCTAAGAACAAATAGAGGGGGAGAGTATATCTCCAAACAATTTCTAAATTTCTGCAGGAATGAAGGTATTCATAAACAATTCACAACAAGGTATACTCCACAGCAAAATAGAGTTGGTGAAAGGAAAAATAGAACCATCACAGAGATGGTAGCAAGCATGCTGAAGGCAAAGGGACTGTCAACTGATTATTGGGGTGAGGCTATAGAAACAATAGTTTGCCTATTGAATAGGTGTCCTACAAAGGCCGTTTGTGATAGAATTCCACAAGAAGCATGGACAAATAGCAAGTGGAGTGTTGAACACCTAAGAATCTTCAGGTGTGTGGCATATGCATTTGTGCCTAAAGAGAAGAGGCAGAAATTTGATGATAGAGGTGAAAAATATATCTTCATAGGTTATAGTGAAGAATCAAAAGCCTATAAACTATATAATCCCATCACCAAAAAGGTTGTGATCAGCAGGGATGTTGAGTTCATTGAGAATGAAGCATGGGATGGAATGGTGGACAGCACCACAGGTATCTCAATTACAATACCCCTTGAAGTTGAAGAAGCTCCAGAGGATAGCAACTCTAGAGTAATTCTAGAGAGCAACAGCTCAGTGAGAAATTACCATAGAGCATTGGAGAATAGCAGCTCCGGAAATGTTCATCCATGCAGCTCTAGAGATTAGCAGCTCTGGAGGTCTACAACTCCGGAGATCTGCAGCTCCAGATTTCAGCAACACAGTAGCTCCGGAGGTCGTCAGAACAACAGTTCTGGAGGTCAGAATAGTAGCTCCAAAGGTCAACAAAACAACATCTCTGGAGGTCAATACAGCAGAACTAGAGGTCAAAATAGTAGTAGCTTCAGAGGTCAACAGAATAGTAGCTCCGAAGGTCAATACATCAACTCCAGAGGTCAGAACAGTAGCAGCTCTCAAGGTAAATTAGACCCCACACTCGTATCATTGATGCCATGGAGGACAAAGAGTGTGAAGGAGATTTATGATAGCACAAGGTATGCTGATGATGATGAGAATTTGGATTTTGCATTATTTTCCTGTAGTGATCCAATCTACTTTGAAGAAGCAGTGAAAGAAGAGAAATGGTGTAAGGCCATGGGTGAAGAGCTAGATGCCATAGAGAGGAATGACACATGGCACCTAACTAATTTACCCAAGGATAAACAAGTGATTGGAGTTAAATGGGTCTTTAAGACCAAGTCTACTACTGAAGAAAAAATTGAAAGACATAAGGTAAGGCTAGTTGTCAAAGGGTACAAATAATAGCTTGGAAGAGATTATGATGAGACATATGCACTAGTTGCAAGGCTAGAAATAGTTCGAGTAGTCATAGCAATAGCAGCCCAACACAAGTGTAAGGTGTTTCAAATGGATGTAAAGTTAGCCTTCTTGAATGGAGTGCTGAAAGAGGAAGTGTATGTGGAGCAGCCACCTGGCTATGAAGTCCCAGGGCAAGAGGACAAGGTATATAGGCTCTGAAAAGCCCTCTATGGGTTGAAACAAACACCTTGGGCATGGTACAATAGAATTGACTCATATCTATTGAGCAATGGTTTTAGCAAAAGCAGCAGTGAGACCACTCTTTACATCAAAGTAGCTGAAGGTAATATTTTGATTACTGTTTTGTATGTAGATGATCTGATTTTTACTGGCAATAGTGATATTTTCATTGTTGATTTCAAAGAGGCAATGAAGAATGAGTTTGAGATGACAGACTTAGTCTACTAAAGTTTTTTCTTGGCATTGAGGTCAAACAAACAGAGCATGGCATATTTATTTCGTGAACTAACTATGCCAAATAGATTGTGAAGAGATTTCAAATGGAGAATAGTAAACATGCCCCTACACGAATAGCTGTAAGTCTGAAATTGAGTAAAGAGGACAACAACAAGGAAGTAAACTCAACCCTCTACAAGAGCACAGTTGGAAGCCTCATGTACTTGACAGCTACTAGGCCTGATTTGATGTATGCTGTAAGCCTGATTTCTAGGTTTATGGAGAAGCCTAAAAACATGCATTGGCAAGCAGGAAAGAGGATCCTGAGGTATGTGAATGGCACAATAGGTTATGACATCTTGTATGATGTTTCTAATGAGTTTATGTTGGCTGGTTTCACAGATAGTGATTGGGTAGGTAATGTAGATGACTAGAAGAGCACATCTGGCTATGTATTTCATATGGGTTCATGTGTGATATCATGGGCATCCAAGAAGCATCCCATTGTCTCTCTCTCTACAGTAGAAGCTAAGTATATTGCAGTAAATGCAGGAGCTTGTTAGGCTATTTGGTTGAGAAGAATCCTTGCAGACTTGTATGAGTAGCAAGAAGATGGTACAACCATTCATTGTGACATTGTTTCATCAATAGCCTTGACAAAGAATCTAATCTTCCATGGATGAAGAAAGCACACTGAGATCCGTTATCACTTCATAAGGGAGTTGGTAGAACAAGAAGAGATTGAGTTACAATATTGCAGATCCGAGTAGTAGCTCGCTGACATTTTCACAAAGGTATTGCCAAAAGATTCTTTTGAACACCTAAGGGATAGGCTAGGCATTGTTGACATCTCCAGAGGTGTGCATCCCTAGAAAGAGGACAGCTCCGGAGGTTCAAATCTAGAAAGGCAGCAGGAGAGCTCTAGAGGTTCAATCCTGGAAGGTGTGTGCAGCTCCGGAGGTGCTCTGGAGATGCAGAAACAAAACTCAGGAGATGCAGGAAGTCAGCTCCAAAGATGCTCTAGAGATACAAAAATAGGAAGTCAGCTTTGGAGATGTAGACAGCGTGCTTCAGAGATGTAGAGGACAGCTTCGGAGATGATGCAAAGTGGCAAAAACAGCTCCGGAGATCTGCTCCAGAAAGGCAAAGGCAAAGGTATAACTCCAGAGATCAATTCTGGAAAGAAAATAGTAAAATGACATCTGACTTCAGATTAAGGAGGAGTGTTGGAAGAATTTAATCTTCCGTCAGTATATTAATTTCAGCCTGCCCCCGTGTCAGACCTAGGGATCTCAAAATTCAGTCCCAGCACGGTTTGCCCCTGCCAGAATTTATTGAGGTAGGTAAGTTTGAATTTCAAATGAGTTGAGCACCAGTTTTCTGGCAAGGAAGGCATGAGACAAAAGAGAGGGAAAGGCTGTTGACCATAGATAGAGAAGAGAGCAAGAGTTATCCTACAGCAGCAGAGGAGTAAGAAGAATGTTCCAGTAGAGAACAAGTAAATAGCAGAAAGAAGACATAAGAAAGTTTCTGTCTGCAGCAGCAACAGATATGCACAAACAGCTACAGAGTTCCTATAGGCAACTCCAGACAAATAGTGTGCAGCTCCAGTGATTGGGGCAGAATAGGAAAACAGAGCAGCAGCTCTGTATTGTAATGTGTATCAAAGTCTGAATGTAATTATAGCGAAGGAAAATATATACAATATATATTGCTGTCTCTTATGCCTTGTTCTTCTCTGCATATTTGTTTTGTTTCTATCCATACATTGCTGTAGCATTTGTTTGTTTTAGGTCTATGGTTTGCCTCCCCTGCTTCCCCCTATTGCCAACAATAGGCATGCAAGAACAAAAAATTTGAGCAAAATATTATAGTCTTTGATTTTTTTGCTATTTTTAGAATTTGATAAATACCATTTATCTACTTTGCTATTGGTTAACCTTGTGAACAGTAAGAGTGAAAAATAGAATTATTATTTAAATTTTATTATAATTTAAATATTTAATGCATAAGTATCATGTTGGGAAATCCATTACTCTCATAAGTACTCTCATAAAAATCTCATGTATAGTTGACACTTGTGATTTATTTGGCAACCACCATTATTTTCCAATGCTGTCATGGAATGCAAGCATCAATCCTTTCTCTTTTGCATTTATGTCCAGATAAAAATATTTATATGCATGATGTTTGGGAATCACTAGCCGGTTCATCTTTCCCACATCACTGGGGGTGACCACCTTATCAAACATGTGTTCTCCACGCAAATCTTTCATTTCCATCGTCTCCACAACAGAAGACGATTGTGCAAATACAGGTGGAAAGCTGAGGTGTCGGTCATCCCTTAAGATCTTCTACAAATGCCCTTCTTCTGCCTGCGTAAAGCTGGTCATGAATAAATCCTTTTGGTGTCAAATTATCTTGTGGTAAAAACATTCTTCATGATGACACAATGGCAGGAACATGACACAATATGTCTCTTGTTCTACATGGAATTAAGATAGCATTGGGAAAACAAAAGACACAATTTTGAAAGTTGCAATGACTCTTATCAAGTCAAGCTGGAGAGGGGGTCTACAAAAACTGCTGGATGAGGTGATGATGAGATTGGGTTTTATGCCTAATAATGGCATTTGGCTAGTAGTTCTTCGCCCTTACAAAGACCCATGGCTGCCATTCATCATTGAAGTAGTGGGAAGAAATGTGAAAGAACATAGGTAGAAGGCTCGTTGGGCTGTTGAATTTCTCAAAATGCTTGCTGGTGTTGCAGACACACATGGTGTAGATTGGTCATTTGTAGTGGATTTCGGTGACTTCGGTTCAGGTTCAGATGGAGAGGAGGTGACTGTGGAGGCCGTGGGCGATCAGATGGAGATGTGAACACACCGGTGAATGATGGGAGATAAGGAATGATATAGTTAATAGATGTGTTTTTCCTAGATTCTCTATTTGTATGGGTGGTAGTATATAGTTTAAAGCATATACAGAATGTATTGGAGACCTATATTTATACAATCTCCCTTATTGGGGATTTTTGGTAAAGGCTCTCACATGAAGTAGTTAGTTTAATATTTTTGGTTGATTTCTGTTTTAGTTCAATGGGAGTGACCCCAAAGGTCACAATTCACTGATTAAAAAAATTAGTTAGATTATTTTATTAATTTTTTTTTCAAATTTAACTTAAAATTTAAAATATAATATTCTTTTTGTGGTTTCTTAGCTTCACCATTAATTAATTTTATATTCCAAGTACTATTTAACAATATAAGGTCATGAGTTTTAATTAATAGATTAAAATTCTCATGGCATTGCCTCTTCTATGTCCATGTTGAGTTGCGATGATAATGTACTCTTCTCCTTCACCCTTAACACCATATTTAATTTCAATGCCTCGCGTAACTAGATGTCTTTTTGTGATGCTTACAGTTTACTTTTAATGTGGAACCCTTTCTTTTTTGGGTGGGGGGTTGTATATTATTTTAGATATATAATTTTTTTAAGTTTAGAGTCTCTTATATTTCTAGGAATGTTCATTTGCCTTCCTCTTCTTTTTATATTGTACTTTTTAGTCTCACCATTCTTGATTTTTATAGACATTAATATATACATTAACTTAAATATTATATGATAAATTAGTGTGGATCACAAATTTTTTGGTTATATAATATAATTTTATTGTTACGATATCAAAATAGAATTATTATTTATGTGAGTCTTTTTTAGAAAAATATATAAAACAAATTTTAGATAACATAATATATCATAATCTTGTAATATATAAATCTATAAAAATTTATTGCAAAGAAAAGTTCACATAAATATTTTATAAAAGTGTCTATTTGTCTAAATAGTAGAAAGAAACTTATTTAATTTAAATGTAACATAAAATTAACTTCATAATAAAAAAGTTTACATAGATAGAATGAAAATCACAATGGAATAGGGTGACATTTTTTAATTGAGTAGGACAAATCTATAGTTAAAGTACAATTCTCTCCATTTTTAGGGCCATATGGACCATATGTTTTCTTATTGGTGGTGAAGGCCAAAGATGTGATTGCCCTATAAACACTGGAATGAGTTTCTCCATCAATTACTTTCATGTCTTCATCAGTCCAAAAATATCCTTCAATTAGTTCCAAATATTCACTTACCTCCAAATTAACCTACAAGTTAAACCACAATTAAAATGTACGATACATGTTCAACTTTAGAGGTGGGAGGATAAATATATATTATAGATATTTTAATTATAAATTATAAAATATTATTTTTTTTATATTAAATATAGGTAGGTCAAATACAAAAAAAAAAACCACCGAGAGTATCAAAAAAGAGGCCCAGCCTCACCACAAACTCAGAGTATCATGTATATAGACATAACAGAAGAAAGAAGAAGCTAAAGAACTACTAGTGTAAGACATCATAATGGGTATCAACCCAAGCAGTCCAACCAAGAGGACCCTCCATCCAAACTATGATCTTACGTTCTTGGATTTGCATAAGCATGAATATCTCATCTTTCCTGGAGTTAATGGGTAAAAGCACAAACTTGTGGCACACTTTATAAAGGAATCGGCCAACATCAAAAATACATCTCAACTTCGATGACATAAAAGTGGTCTTTTTGTTTTGAATTTCAAAATGATGTAAACTAAGAAAATGTAGATATCTTGTTGAAGTTTATTAGTCTAATTTTTGAGATTTTTTTAAAAATTGTATTGATTTTTTTTTATCAATTTAAGAGAAGATTTTGAAATGCTAAAAAATAAAAGAAAAAGTGATGTTCAGTTCACATTGATAAACAAATAGAAAAAAAATGAATTTTCCCCTGATCTTTTTTTCGCAAATAGGTGACTTCATTATCTAGGGCATGGGGAAAAAAAAAAATTTGATCTATATTTTTCTTGTAATAACATTTTAAAGTCAAACTTACCTAATTTTGATAGTTTTTAGTTAATGTTAACTATTGTTTAATTTGTTTTCATTTCCAAAAAACAAATTATACCCTTTTGAAGAGGATTGTCTCCTCTAGGGCATGATATATTTGTCAAATTTTAAAATGATGTTTTACTATTTTTATTTTAGTTTCAAATTAGCCTCTTTTTGAACTTGAACAACCTGCTTGCATTATTTTCAAATATTTATATCGTAAAATTACTCAAAATATAAAAATATATATATTTCCACATTCAGCGCTTCGAGCTCTACAAAAGAGTATTTTTCTTTTTTTTAAAAAATTAATTTTGATTGTAAAAATATTGAGCAGAAGTTGGAAGTTTTAGAAAGTATGAGAAAATGATGACTTTGCTGTCTAGTAGGATGCCACATAGACATATTCAGTCGAATGAGATTCGACCTAATGGTATTCGGCCAAATCCAATTCGGTCGAATATATTTGTTTGTTTTTTTTTTTTTTTAAAAAATTTGTGGCTTTTTTATTTTTTTTAATTAATGAATTACAATAAAATTAAAAAAAAAGGATTTCGAAGGAAAGAGTCATCTTGCAAAACACAATGATGTGAAAGCATTTGTTTAATGCCTTTTTTTAGTTTTTTTTTAGCTTTTCTAAATGAATAAATTATAAAAATTTGGAAAAAAAAAGAACCACTAATTTGAACAAGGGTAAATTCATATTAAAAAACACAATGATCTGAAAGTGTTTTTTTAATGCCTTTTTTGGCTTTTTTAACTTTTGGGTGGTTTTTTTAAATTATTAAATTATAGAAATTTAGAGAAAAAAGAACCATTGATTTCAACAGGGGCAGAGTTGTATTCTCAGGTACCATGCTCTAAAACATGTAATTGATTAAAACCATTGATTTATTGAATGTAGACCTAGATCTTCAAAAAATAGAGGTTAAAGTGTTTGTACATGTGTTATTTTTGCATGCAGGTGAATTCAAATTTGATCAATTTGTGATGGGCAATAAAAAGACAAGAAAAAGGTTGTATGATCGAAGAAGAGATACTAAAAATGTCAATGAGGGAACATCTACTCAAGAAGAACCCATGGAAATTGTTGATGACCAAGGAGTACAGGTACGAGAAGAAATTGAAGGTGGTGATAGAAATTTTTTCCTTGGTATGGAAAATCTGATGGAGATGGATGAGGATTCTCTTTTCAAAAATATTTCATCTGAAGATATGGTACCTGAAAGCACAGTAAAATTACACTCTAAAAAAATATGGGACAAATTTTTTGAAAATAAGTCTATAATTGGAAGAGCACAATTATTTGCAAAGTTATTTAGGAAGAAAGAGATGGCCCCTATTTTGGAGTTGTTAGGGGTTGATAATAAGAAAAAGTCATCAGGTTCATTAAAGCAAACAATAGTTGAAAACCTACAAGAAGCATTGAATTCTATTGAAAGCAAGAGTCGAGCTATTGATTTAAGTGTTGCACGTAGAGCATTGATGACTGTAATTTCTAGTAAGAAATTATCACATAGAAGACAAGTTCAAGCAATTTCTCAATTACTTAATGTTTTTAGAAGAACTATTCAAAGATATATTACAAGGAGAAATAGATTGGATGGAAATGTTGAGAAAAATTGGGTAAATATTTGCAGGGTTCCCCAAAAAGATAGAACCTCAGAAGATGTAAAGGAATAGGTGATTGAATATTGGACTAGCCACTCTCATGTTTCTTCCAATAGAAAGGACACTATGCAGATAAAAGGTGAAGATGGTACAAAAATTTCACATCCCAAATATTTTATAGATACAACACAAAGTGAACTTTTTGAAGCATTCAAGCAAGAATTTTCAGATGTGAAGATTTGTTAAAGGATGTTTGAGAGTCTACGACCAAGTTTTGTACGTATAAATAAGGTACATGAGACTTGTTGTTGAAATTATGTTGAATTTCATCTACACCTATAGTCATATAAAAAAGCTATGGCAGTAATTAATCCAAATATAGTCATCCCTGGAAGTACAACACAATTTGTGAAAACTCTTCTATGTGAAAAATTAGAAGATTCAGATGAATACAAAGTGCAGTGTATAAAAAATATATGTAATGATTGTGAAAATTTGAAGAATCTTGTACAGGTTGACAATATTGATCATTAGATGTAAGTTATGTGGAAGAGATTTGAATATGAGAAGTACTCAACAAAGTCAAGAGTTGAGAGCAGAAAAATTGTTCTCAAAGAGAGTGAATTGTCAAGCAATGAGTTTATGAAAAAATTTTGCAATATCATATATCCACATATTGAACATTGTCATGGTGCTAGATGGCAAGCTAAGCAATTTTGTGACTCAAAGAATTGCTTTCCACCAGGTTGTATTCTATCTATTGTTGATTTCTCTGAGAACCATACATTTAGTCCTCAAAGTAAGATTCAAAGTCAATATTATCATTCAGAGCAAGTTGCAATATTTGTACAAGTTTGTTATAGGCATGCTGAAGAACATGTGGATGGTGTACAAAGTAGCAAAGATGAACGAATTATCATCAAAGAGGTGCACTTTTATATCAGTGATGATACAGCTCATGATAGAAGCTCTGTAGCCCATTGTTTTACAATATTTTTTGAAGACCTAAGATGACGTCAAATAGATGCTTCACAACATTGGATATGGTCTAATGGATGTGCTGGTAAGTGTTGATTTAATTATTTTTTAAAATAATATTATATTTATTTGTGTAATTAACTTGTAGACTTGAATTATTCAGTTACTTAAATATGTTGTACCTTGATGTATATAATTTTTTTTTTAAATTTTAGTTTTAAATTTGAAATTGTTTGTAACTTCACAGGACAATTTAAGTCTGCAAAAGCTTTTAATTGGTTAAGCCAACAACATATTAAACAGAACATTCATTTTTTGTGAAATTTCTATGAGAGTGGACATGGAAAAGGAGAGCATGATAGAGATAGAGCATGTGTGAAATGTGCACTTCGACAACATGAACTTGTAGGTAATACAATATGGAATACAAATTTAAATTCTTAAATATATTTTAAATAAATTTAAACATGTTAGGAAAAAAGTGTAGATCTCAATATATTCCATGTGTTCAGAAGTGGAAGCTTAAGCCATTATGCAATTTAATGGTTTTGATATATATCCCATGTTGCAGATTTTCAATATTTCTCTTGTTGGATTTTAAAAGAAATCTAATTATATTTTTTGAGATTGTCTTTTCCTTTCAATTAAAAAACTGAGCTTAACCTGACATTTCACCAACATGAACCTGCAGGTAATGCCATAAGGAATGCAAATGAAATTGTTGAATGGTGCAAAAGTTATTTTGTCGTTCGTGACTTAATATACAACACACGTTATTTTTGGGAAGGTAAAGGTACATAAATATTTTGTTTTGAATTTCAATGTGTGTACATGAATTTTTAATTTTATACACTTTTTAATTAGATGATTGAAATTTAAACAGATATTGATCGATCAACTCTTACTAATTGTCAAACAATTAGTGGTATTAGAAGTTTGCATCAAATCATGACAATAGGACATAGCAGGCCTCCTGTAATTCAAGTAAGAGAAAAATCATGTTTTTGTGCTGATTGCATTGAGAACAATGCAAATATTCTACAATGTGAGAATATTAGAGATGGGTATGTTTCAAAATGGGAAATAAAATAGTTAGTGGCCACGTTGGACCCTTTTGAAGATAATGACATTGTAGATGTCTATAATCCTTTGTATTCAGCTGATTACGAATGTGTATCAGATTTAGTTGTTACAGGTAATTTTTTTAAATTTTTAAATTGAATTTTAACTTGTACATTTGATTTATAATTTTTTAAATTTTTAAATTAAATTTTAACTTGTACTACATGGTTTGTATAGGAGATATTTTTATTGTTCTTGCAGATCCTGACAATACAGAAGGTGTAGATTACTATCTACTAAGATGTACACAACCAAAATGCAAATTGTCAGAATCAATGATAGATGGTGATGGACAAGAGTATCCAACTAGATTAGTGGTTGTTGAAGGCACATACTATCAACAAACAAAGATAGATACGAATGGTATTATATTTATTGATTATATGCCAAGTCAAAAGGTTCTGCATTATAGTCACTTAGTTATAGCAATACGAATAAATCTTGAAACTTTATCAAAAAGAGGATGTGACAAACAAAGGTGGAGGTTGCCTATTGAAGATCATGAAAGGATTTTAGAGATAATAAAAGATAGAGAGGATCCAGATTATATGTACCAAGAACTTTAAACTATTTTTGTACATATATATATTTTCTATGACAATTTATTTTATGTTGAATTCAAATAATTTCATTCAATCTCAAGACCAATTTAGTTAAGCTTAGTTCTTGAGGGTAGGGAATGCCAATCTCAAGACCAATATAGTTAAATAGATTGTATAATTAGCTAAAGGATAGTTCCATCTTCAAACTTGTGTAATTTAGCATCTTACTAAAACTCTCTTTCGTTTTAATCCAAGTATAATTTCACTTTTACTTCACAAATTTAATCAAGTAGAAATAAATCTTAGTTAATAATATTTTAGAAGTAATAATTTTTGAGTGATAATAAATTAAATTTACTCTTTTTTTATTCATGCATTTTACTTAGAAAACATCTATTAATGAAATATTAGCTTTCTAACTTATTTAATTCATACATAACTCAAGCAAGGAAATCATCTAACCTTTAATTTCAGTCTTTAATAAATTAATGTTAGTGATATATATATTGTTATACTTAGATAGATATTTCTTTTATCTAAATATCCAAATTCAATGTAATTGTGTCTATACAAGTGAATGAAATTTTATTGAGTTTGTTATGGATGGCATGGAGTTGGCCTTTGCTTCACATTTTCTTTCTTTTGGAGTAGTACATTGCACATGATTCAATTGTTATCATGTACTTATTATCATTTTAGATATAATTTTTAGACATGTAAAAAATAAAAAATAGGAATTTGTAATATGGTAAATGCACTATAATAGATATTACAAATAAGTGCATTACAAGGCTAAGTAAATTTGATCCTATAGGTATGAAGGATGTAGTAGAATTTAGAAATTTGTTCCTTCAAGAATTCAATTATCTTGAATTTGCACATCAAAATATAGCTACACTAAAGACTATCTAAGAAATTCCTATGGAATGTCTAAAACTATTATCAATGTTTCAATAATTTGATTGCCAAAATACCACACCCAAATAGGAGTTGGATACATCATGATAGATCCAAGTGAAAAATTTCTCACCACAAGAGAAGATCAATCTTATTGAAAAGAAGGTCCCATGGATAGATCTTGCACAAAGATGATGACTCTATTAGGGATCTATGATAAGACTGGAAGTCTATTTAAGAGAAGGTCACATGGATAGATCTTACACAAAGGTGATAACTCTATTAGGAAGATATAACAGTGTTCCATGGAGCCAAATAGGAGTTGGATACATCATGATCAATGGAGGAGGAGGAGCCTAAGGTTGCATATGCCATTTTATTATTACTAAAAATTAGGAATGAGTTCCTCAAAACTTCACACTACTAGAAAGATTGGTACTTTTATATAGACAACAATGCAAATAAGATGATTATGATACAAAATTATATATCACTCTATAGTGCGATGTTTGACACATGTACACCCATTTCATGACACAAAATTATTGATAACTATGATAATGAATAGATATCAATTGTGTAATGTGGTCATTACACTGGTTCAAAGCTAAATGTGGTACCAAAGTATTCTTCAATCCCCATGGCTTGTCCTACATTACAACCTTCCCCCCATGTATTATTATTCATGGCCCCAATAAGACACAAGAGCAATCCCTTGGCATCCTCTAAAATGTTGAGATAAGTATTAAGGGATCTACCTTTTGTATTGACTTTGAAACTATTAGAAATGACAATGGCTAATCACTACCTAGCACTTCTTGTTGATCATTTTATTTTTCTATAAATTTGATAATGTGCAGTTCAAGAATAGAAATATGAGTTTTTAAAATGGTGAAAAACAAGTACGTTGGCTCTTAGAGCTACTACTCCATTCTTCTAGAGTTGGCACTCAACACCAAGATAATGGGAACAATATTAAGGGAATTGACTCATCAACAAAATCCTTATGGAAAGTATGCGTAACTATCACTTGTATCTATAACATAAGAGGGTAGGCACTATGTGTTCTATTAATTTCTTATCTTTTATAAAATATCTCTTTCTAGAAAGCTCCCAAAACCATAATTTCAAGCCCTACTTAAAAATAATCATAAATCTATTCTCATACTTAAGAATGCATAATTGAAATGTTATTGTGGTTTGACATCCACATTTTAGGGTTTCAAAATAGATGTAAATAGTGTTTCAAACAGATTTTTTAGGGTTTTAAATTTCATGTATTAGAGTTTCAAATTTATATATTAGGACCTTTCAATTTGACATTTTATGGTTTCATTTTAACATTTTAGGGTTTAATCTACATCCAAAATTTGTTTATAAAACATTAAAATATAGTGCATTTACCATATTAAAAAAATTCCTATTTGTAATATCTATTATAAAACATTGGCCTCTATTATATTACAAATAAGTAAATGAATGTCTGCTCTAATTTGGAAGCATATATCATCCATTTTACATTTTTTTATCATTTTAGATATTACAAATTCCTATTTCTAGTGATATTTAATCCCTATGATCAAGAATACAATGAATGTCTTACAAGGCTAGCTATGAGCCACAAACATGAACCAAATTTGCAAAAGACATGAATTGGAAACACAAAGCACATAACAATTATTGAGAAAGAGATTTGTTAACTACTTTTAGAACAATAATTTTATCTTTTCCAATTATTTATTTAAATCTAATGTATTTCTTGGCATGCAAGGATTAAACAAGAATCATTTATGATTCGCTCATGAAACCAATTTATTATTTACCATAATCCTAGTGTAGTGATGTCTAATTAGAGTATATAATGTTCAAACCATAATATAAAATGTCAAACCATAATGTCCAATGTCAAACCATAATGTCAAACCACAAAGGCAAATGTCAAACCATAATATATAAAATGTCAAACCATAATGTCAAATGTCAAACTGGATAATGTCAAACATAATAAGATCTAGATCAATCTACAAATCCATGTGTGGATCCATGCCTCGATCTCTCTTCAGATCTTGATCCATGCCTCGATCTCTCTTCGGATCCTGATCCATGCCTCGATCTCTCTCCGGAAGCTGATCCATGACCTGATGCACCTACCTGCACAAGGAAGTACATAATTTAATTTAATGTACATGTGTATATATATATGTAAAATCATCTTAAAGTTTTGTACTTTCAACATGTGTGAATTTATCATGTAATTTATATATATATTATAAATGTACCTCAAATGTATCATGCATGGGATCCTCTGCATGCTCTAGATCTCCAAAGCGCGACAAATTATCCCCTTGTTGCTATAAATTTTCAAATACAAGATTTCAATGAATAGTGAGAGCTACTTTTAAGTAAAGTTTATTTAATATATACACATGTGAATTTGTAGAATGCAAAATATAGAAATTTGTCAAGTACCTGCACATCCTAGAGCACTCTACCAATCCCACTAATCTCAGATGAATGAATGGCAAAATTAGGAACACCTATATCTGAAGGTAAAGGACCAGTGCCAAAAAGAAGTGTGCTATATGTGCCATGTACATTAGGTGTACCCTGATGCTGTGTGGGGGCTGTAGGCTAATCTGGAATATTTTGGTGCTGTGTGGGGGCTGTAGGCTGATCTGGAATATTCTGGTCCTCTGAAGCTGCCTCACCCTGACCCGTCTGTCTACTAGTATGTCATCTAATATGAGCTGATATAGCATCCAAAGGAATACCATACTCATCACTAATAAACTGGTATGCTGACAGTAAATCAAGAATGGAAGCTAAAGCAACATTATGTACAATGGTGTCACTCATATGGGTCACATCTAATGGGGATGGTAGATCAGCACGAATGTAGGGGTCATAATTCGCAGATGTAGCCTCAGTGGGAGGAAGGCCAATCCGTGAACGTAGTAAGTATCTCCCTACATGATCAGATGACATCTGATCAACTTGAGTAGCAATGGTGGTCATCTTATCAAAAATCCTGGATCTAGTCGGTGCGATTGCTGCATCTCCTGCTGCTACTAATTCCAAACATTTTGGAAGAACCAAAAGGTTTAGACCAACTAATGGCCTCTTATTTTGAGGCAGTGGCAAATCTAGATGTCTAAATTGAGGTTTATCAGCAAACCTCCCCTTGCCCTATCCAGCATGTGCAGGCATAGATGTGTAATCCACAGATAATCCTAAATGAAACTCAGCATATAATTGTTTGCAAAAATATAGTGGCAACTCATCATTATGAGGCCATCTATGATTGGCTACCAAAAATCTAGGATATATAAATGGACCAACTAGTGGATATGTACACCTGGTAACAGTATAACCTCTAACTTTGTCTTTCCCAGTATAAAAAGGAAACATAGTATGCACATTATGTAATGAAACTCTATCAGAAATAGTTTTGATATTCTCAGTGCCAGTAACAGTCCTAGCAAGGGACCTATAAAACTCCTCAGTGCTAATATCATCACATGGATTGTATGATTTTATTGTCTCAATCATATGTCTAATCTCGCACCGAATATTAACTAATCTATCTCTATTAGCCAAATTTTGGGGGTTCTGTATAGTTTGATCCAAACATTTCAAAGCATTATCTAATCTAGAAATGTTGTCATTGTAAAAATTATACCTAGCCTCAGCTTCGCGCTGAGACTACGTGGAATGATGAGATGCCTGATCATTAGCCATAGCTCTAGAAAAAACTATGTAAAGAGATTTGCATTTAATTAAAACAAAAAAATAAAATATGTACAAGCATTTTTCTTTTAAGCATACAAAAATATAAAAATGCAACATGTAGATCATCTAAATAAACACAAAGTTTAGATTTGCATGCAAAGGAAAAGGATTCAAAGATAAGCTTGGACAATTTACAAGATTCAACTTTTCATAAGTATATAATGACCTTGATAAATACTGGAAGCATGCAAGATAATATTGCTTCATGAAAAACCTTCTGATCTCATAATAAGGTACAATTGTTTATCACTATCATCCATGTTTGTTGTTGATCCCAAAGATTTTGTGGTTGTCTGCTTGTGTATTTTATTTCCTATATACCTTGTAATAATTTTTATTCTAATTTAAACATACAATGAAGAACATAGAGATAGTAACTTTCAATGTAAGAAGTAGTTTCTTGAAGGTATTTTACAATGTTCAATATCATATGGAATTTACACCCAGATTGGAATCATATTAAAAGGTAAGTCATTATCAAGTCTTAATTGGTAGGGTTGTACATACATGATAATAACAGGTAGTCATATATTAGCATTTATATATTGTATTTCAGTCCCAAGTATTGGCTGAGCACCATATTAAATTTCTTAATTAATGAAGTTTAGGCAGATGTGGCAGTGAATAATGTAATTGGAATATTTAAGTTATCAAATATCAGTGGTAAGAATCGAAATCTCATTTGCCTCAACTCTTGTAGGGGAGAGGACCCAATAATTGAGCACCCTAACTTCATGCCACTCAAAATCATACATGGCAATTTCAATTTACTCTGAAATTTTTATAGCAACTTACTTGGCAAGGCCCCTACTTATAACTAAGGTTTTAGTCCACATCATCAAATATGATGCCACATCAGTATGCTTTTTGTTGAGGTGTCCAAAAAGACCAAAAAAAAGGTTAGACCGATAGTTTTGCATTAAATTATGTTTTTTGGTGTGTTGATGTGACATGCCCTGATTTGTTAATTTTTAGATGTAGAGAATACATTTCATTCAATTATAAGTACTTATGGTCAACACTAATAACTTTAATGTCATAGCTACTAGTGCCATACTTTTAAAAGTATTTAGCATTAAATCCACAAATACTATCACAACTATTGGAACATGCTCAACTAGTGGGTCCTCTCCCATAGAGGGTTTTAAAAGTCTTCTACATTTATTAACAACACTTTAAGATCATAGTTGAGTAGTGCCCAATAGTGGTGATGCATGATTGTGTATTTAAAGGTAGAATACTAATAGTTGTGTCTCCAAAGGTTTTTAGTGTTGACTAAATTATTGCTAAAAAATAAATGAAATGGACTCATTATAACTAAAAAGAAACAAATCATGTGATTTCACATGGGTGCCCCAAACAAAACATGATTTAATACATAATTATAAAAGTGAGTTTCTTTCTTGGTATTTATGAAACCTCAACAAAAGCTTCCTATGTGGTGTTATATTTTATGAGAGTGAGGGGGAGATAAAACAAATTTACAATCTAAGACGATGGGGAGGATCACAAAAATCTTGTCCAACATTTACTTTAGTTAACTGTACAACATGCTATGAAATAGGCTTTAACTGAACAACATGCTATGCAATTTTTTCAAAAGATTGACTATGGCTGTCCTCTTTATCAGTTCACTTTTTTTCCTTTAATCAAAATCAATATTGGGCTCCTCCTTTGTATTCCCTTAAATCTGTGCTTGAACCTTAAAATGGAAATGCATATTCAATGAGATGTTTTGGACCAAGCTGAATTCTTGAACCTTAAAATGGAAATGCATATTTAATGAGACATTTTGGACCAAGATGAGTTCTTGAACCTTAAAATGGAAATACATATTTAATGAGATGTTTTGGACCAAGCTGAGTGCACAAATTCAGAGATCTAAAGCTAGCATTGATGCACAGGTTATGATTTGTAAGATCTTACATTGCGAACTAGTGAAAAATGAAAAATTAAGGCATATTTTTTGGGGCTACTCTTTTGTTAAGAAATAATGGAAGGCTATTTTTAGAGATTTCCTTACTATCTTTGAATGTCAACTAAACAAGAAAGAAGCCTTATTAGGCATTTTTGCAAAAATAAAGCTAAGTTTATACTAACAATTAACAATAATGGCAAGTGCTACTGTAGGACAGGTCATCATATGCAAAGATAAGTTGAAAGTTGAGGAATCCTTCATCTCAATTTGCACAAATCAATGTTTTCTGTTTTAACTTGAAGCAAAGCAATTTTGTTTTGTGAGCAGCTATTGTAGCATGGGCGGCAGGGGAACCCCTGAAGATTGAACAAGTGCAAGTGGCACCTCCACAGGCCAATTAAGTCAGGATCAAAATCTTTTATTATCTTAGATAAGACTCAAGTGGAAATGAAGAAACACACTTGGTCATGGTTTTATTAACACATGATGAATCATATATGATTCCAAAAGGAAGGATTACAATGGTAGTCAATAATATTTTCTTATTGAAAATGTTTCATCATATCATATTAGTGAACAAAATAAAATAAAATAAGTCATTAATATTGAATAAGGATGGACTGGAAAATACTAAACACTTCAAACAAATTTTTGCCTTACAGCCCTCACAATCCATTACAGACATGATCAAACAGTACATCATAAAAATTTCAATAGAGTAAATATAAGATTACTTCTCACAGTCTAAAAAAACAAGAACTATGCCCAATGGTTTGCATTGACATGTCCAACACACGCCCCATGGCCAGAACAGGTGTAACACCTTGCCTTGATCTCATAATATGTTATACATCTAACAAAGAAGCACTCTTCAATTTCTAGCTCTTTAATATAACACAGTCAATAGATCCTCTCATCCCAAGGGTATGATGGTCTGTATGTAAGAAGAACCTATGTAAGGGAATATTGAAAGATCTCCAACTTGGCAAGATATATTCTATATCATTCCTTGTTTGAGGTATGCATTCAAAGACTATATTCCTAAGGCTCTTAGAGGGAGTATTCTGACTAAGCATGACCAAGATGTACGTGCAATACTTACTGAACAGTCAACCTAGATGTCAAAAAAGAAGGGAAAAAAATCATAATTTCCATTGGGATTGTCTTGAGTTCGTTGCGGTTACTGCAGAATGGCCCTGGATTCCCCTAGGTCCATTGCAAAGTGAACCTTGACAAATCCAACTCCATTCTGCAAGACCCTGCTTTGATCCACAGGGTTCTGGACCAGGTGCTAACTGGACCTAAATCAGGGGCTATTTCTGACCAAACTGGTAACTTAGTGTTTAAGGAGTAATCCTATGTCTATTTCTGACCAAACTGGTAACTTAGTGTTTAAGGAGTAATCCTATGTCTGATGTCCAGTGTGTCTGTTTTCAAGAGTTTAGGTTTCTACCTTCTATTTATATTTGGATACAAATTTATAGGTAGTTCCCCTGCCTCTTGTCTGATGAGGGTGCCATGTCACTCAAATGTATTAATGCATCACCAAACAAAAAAATGCCTAGTCATCATGCAACCAGTTAGTCACTTGGGGATGTGAGATGTTGTTTACGTTCTTACTAATTATGCTTCAAATTTTCTTGCCATCAGAAGGCTTCCAGGACAACACCGCTATTTCTAGACTCCTTGTCTAGCATATATGCATAGCTCTAAAGGACTGTGTGAAATTTAGATGGGTCAATTCAACTAGATAATTACAAAAGACCTTTTTATTTCTTTTCAGTTGTGAAGACTTTTAAAATGTAAAGGTAAAAGTGATAATGAACCTTACAATAGGTTTCTTAAAAACAAAAGTTACACAGTGTCATACAATAGCTTGGACAAATGGAGGAAGATAAACTATCCATGCTTACATTAAACTCATCAGTTTATCCCTTTGAAGTAGATTGTGCACCAATGTCAATTTATCATGATCAAACTTAAAATAAATAGTTCTATTGGAAACACTCTTATAAGCCGATAGTAAAACCTATAAGCTATGACTTATAAAACATTGTATATAAATGAATAAAAGCAACAATTCTAAGGCAGCTTGCATGATAGAGATACTCTTTAGACTAGGAATGAGTTAAGTTCAATTCATTTTCAAAAAAGTTGAGGTTACAAAGTCTGTCCTTAAATATGGTTCTTAACAAAGACAATATCAGGGCCTGTGGAGTCTTAACAGTTATAGCAGATCGTAATGGCATTGCTCTGCTAGCGATTAAACTGGGGAAAGGTGTGCACAACTATCAGGCAGCTTTTCTTGTGAACAAAGGCCAAGGTCATGACTTAAAGAGTAGCTTCGATTGCCTAAGTCTTCTATTTGAAGATGATGGCGTAGCAAAGGATGTAGAAAATTGGATTCTTACAATAATTGCAAATGATAATTCTATGACTAAAATACTCATAAAATTGGGTTTTGCAAGGCAGCTTTTCTGGTGAACAATGGTCGAACTTGGGACTTAAAGATAGAAGTAACTGAATGCCTAAGCCAACTCAAAGGAGAAGAAGTAAAGGCTCTCTTCTTACTGATTATGCTTCAAATTTTCTTGCCATCAGAAGGCTTCTAGGACAACACCGCTATTTCTGGACTCCTTGTCTAGCATATATGCATAGCTCTAAAGGACTGTGTGAAATTTAGATGGGTCAATTCAACTCTGGATAAGGAAAAATCCGTAAATGATACATTCACAAGCATACACAGGTCCTTGACCCAATGAATAATATATTGAGAATAAAAGGAGCTTGTTTGTGAAAAATGTGCCATCATCATGGCCCGACTAGGGTTTTAAATAAATTTAATTAAAACAGAAAAATCTATTCACAAGCACATAGACAATGGTGCTTCACAAAAACAATAGAAACCCTAACATGTAAATATCATTCGAATTTACAAAATAAACAAATGCAATAAAAACCCTAACAATATAATAACTAAAATAAACGCAGCGCACAATAGAGCAAAAAAAGTCATAAACTAAGAACGCAACATGTATAGTTATGAGAACAAAAAGAGTCTTACATGGGCTTTGCAGGTTCCAGGTATTCGGCAGAATCGCCTCCACTCGTAAACCACTCAACCGAAAACACAACAAATGACTAGCACAACTTTGTTTTTTTGCTTTTTTATGGTTGATGGATTCGATCGAATGGTACTCAGCCGAATACCACTTGACCAAATAAATGCAGCCACATTAGCGCCAAATGCATGCCACGTCGGTGATGAGTCAATTCAATCGAAACCTACTCGGCCGAATACTACTCGACCTAAACCCACTCGATCGAAATTTGTCTATTAGCTCAAAGTGTAACACAATTTTGTGCTTTTACCCTAATATTCTTCCTGATCTCTTGGTTCAGCCTATTGCAAGTTTGTTCAAACATTTGAAGGTCATCAAATTTCCTCCTCCACTCGTAACCATGCTTCAGCTCATAGACGATGAATGTGGCATGTCCATCTTTCAAGAATCTCCTCAGCTTGTCTTTCTCCATCATCATTGTTGTGTGGACCTGAAGAAAGATTTTTAAAAAAGTGAGTTTTAGAAAAAACTCAATAAGAACTCTAGGGTTGCTTTGATACCTTTCCTCGTTCCTGCACTTCCAGATCTACCAGAGGATGTTAGAAGACAGCATATTCCAAAATAAATTAGCATCCTTTTTAAGCCCATCAATATGACTAGTAACAATTTCTAGAATATTCACATTTAAAGGGTAAAAAATACCAAACATGTTCCATATTTCTTTAGCAAAGATGCAATCAAAGAGGATATGTCTACCCGTTTCAGGAAGCCTGCAGAGACTACATATGTCAGTAGTGTGACCATCTTTTCTAATAGGGAGTCTATCAAGCAGAGTCAGCCACTTAAAACATCTGATTTTAGGCTCAACAAGACCTTTCTAGAGAATATAAAAATACTTTTTCCAAGACACAGCATCAAGAGAAGAATACCAAACAGTATTGATATGATTAATAATATTTTCATTATGATCGATGATTCTATAGATATTCTTGGCTTTGAGATTAGCCATGGTGACCCCATCTGACCATTTGCACTTTAGGTATCTATGAGAGTCCACATGACAGTCAGAAGGCAGGTCCTTAGTAGCCTTGACAATCATATTATAAGTCTTCTTTTGGGAGTCCAGAATATTAAATCTGTTCTTGAGCTCATCCCAATTGATGAGTTTATCATTTTCAAAAAGATCAGCAAGCTGGGAGATCCCCAGTTTGGCCCACAAACTAGAAGAACATCCTTGGGAAAGGGCTAGGGGTTTACCAGCCAAGTGCAAGTTCCACCAAATGGATCTTTCACCATATAGATGCTTAGCATCATGGAAATCCTTATTGGTGATAAAATTCCTGACATGGTCCCAGGCTCTCTAGATGGATCTGAAAACAGTAGAGCCTTGGACAATGACCGGGAAGTTGCCTACAATTAAGTCACAAAATGGGAGATTTCTCCAAGTTCTAGCTTTTTTAGGAAAGCCTCTTTCAATATTATGCCTAATCAACACTTTCCATGGATCGTTTCCATCCATAGAATGAAAGATCCATTTGGCGGATAAAGCAATACCTTGAGTTTTAAGGTCTTTAAGCCCTAGCCCCCCAATAAGTTTGTCAGTATGACACTAGTCCCATTTGACCACATGCATTTTTCTATTGCCTTTACCATCAGACCAGAGGAAGCTCCTAATGGCCTTTTGAATTTCCAAAATTTGATAGTTACTGAACATCCAAGCAGAGGAGTAGTATATGCTATATGAAGATAGCATTTTTTGATAAACCTGAATTCTGCCAGCAAGAGATAAAGATTTGTTATGCCACTTATTCAGCTTCTTATCAATTTTTTCCTTAACCCAAGACCACATGTCTTTGAGGGAAGGCTCGATAGAGAAGGGGATACCTAAATACTTAACAATCTTATGAGGTCTGCCCATTGGAAGTTATACTGATTGAACCAAATAGGAGGTTGCTCTTCCCACCCCAGGCAAATGGATTTGGATTGGGAAATACGAGCAACAGAAATAGAGCAGAACATATTAAGCTTGGTTTGCAAGGCTTCAAAGTTATTGTTGCAAAGCTCAAAAAATAAGGCAGTATCATCAACAAACTGACAGTTAATAAGCTCATCATTGTTAGGAAGATAAAGTCCTCTAACATTAGGGGAAAGCATATTGTCTCTAAGGATATAGTAAAGGGCTTTTGAAGCTATGACAAATAGAGTAGGGGCTAAGTGACATCCTTGTCTGATAGACTGACCAAGGGGAAAGGGATTGGAGAGGGAACCATTGTCCTCCACCTGGGCAGAGGCATCATTAAGTAGAACCTAAACCAAGTTATAGAAGAAGGTCGGGAAACCAAAGGCTTCAAGCATCATGATGATAAAATTCCATTCAACCCTATCATAGGCTTTTTCAAAGTCCAGGAGTAACATCGCAGAGTTCTGATGAGAGCACTTCGCCCAATCCATGGCTTCCCAGCTAGTAATTAAGTTTTCCAAAATATATCTACCTTTGATAAAACCAGTCTGGGTAGCACAAACAAACTTAGGAAGGATATGAACAAGTCTGAGGGCCAGGATCTTGGCCAAAATTTTATAGGAAACATTGAGGAGGGTGATAGGCCTCCAATTTTTTATAAGAGCTTTGTCCCCATCTTTGGGAAGAAGTTTAATGATGCCACTGTTAATCTCAGGGCCAAGGGAACCATTAGCTATAGCTTCCACATAAATGTCATGTAAATCCTTATAGATCCAACCAATATTGGCCTTATAAAATTCAACAGGGAGCCCATCAGGGCTAGGGGCCTTATCATTATTGAGAGAATTGATAGCTTTTTCTACCTTATCCAAAGAGATATCCTTAGATAAGATAGTAATATCATCATTATCCAGCTTATTGGGGATAAGAAGTTTACACTTATTCCTAAGATCAGTAGCCTCCTTAGAGTCCTCAGAGGTGAAGAGACTCCTGTAGTAATTGGCAAAGGCTTGGTTAATGATAACAGGATCTGAGATATCCTGGTTGTTAATTAGGAGTCTGTCAATAGACTCCTTGGTTTGCTTTTGCTTTAAAAGGTTAAAAAAGAATTTGGAACCACGGTCCCCATTCTGGATCCAATGAGCGCGAGATCTAATTTTAGCACCATGGATTCTAAATTGTTGATGTTTCCTTAGGGCATCCTTAGCAGATATCACCTGGGAGACAAGGTCAATATTGGAGGAATCATTCTGAACATTGCTCTTAACCTCTTGGAGATCAGAGGAAAGACATTTTTCAATGGACCTATAATCCTTAGCATTCTTTCGACCAATGATTTTGAGGAGACATTGCCAAGCTGGGAGATTGAACTTCCATCTGTCTATCATGGAGAAGTTAGGGAAATTAACCTTATTGATATTACGAATAATCTGGATGGCAGCAAGGATATCTTCATTAAGAAGGAGACTGGTATTCAGAATGAACTTGGGATTAGTCATCCTAGGGTGAACAGGGGCGAAGTTGAGGCTGACACGGGTAAAAATGGGATGGTGATCAGAGAGAGTGGTGGCCGTAACAAGGACAATGCTATTCTGGTTGTTAGGAAGGAAGGAGAAGACATTCTTGTTACCATAAAAATGGTCAAGTCTGGAATAGATCTAGGAGTGGCCATGTTGGAAGTTGCACCATGTGTGCCATATCCCGGGGTTAGAGGCCTTATTGCTAGCTAAAGGGTCAAACAGAGTCTTAGAATTAATTAACTTGTTCCAATGAACCTTTTCATTATCTTTCCAAATGAAAGGATTACCTCCAGATTTATCTTGCTGGGACTCAACCGTATTAAAATCTCCTCAAATCAGCCAGGGGATATCAGGGAGGGTAGTCATCCATTTCCAAAGATTAGCCCTCTCCTTAGAGTCATTGGGGGCATAAACAGAGCAAATGCCAAAGATGTTATTATTATGATTAATGGTAATCCAGACAGCTCTCTTGCAGGGTGAGGTGCCATTGGCAGTTATATAGTTCCCCCATTTAGGGCTGATGAGGAGAGCAATTCCACCTCTGCCTCTATTATGATTAGTGCAAAATTTGATCGCATTATTCCATATAAAGTTAAGGTTGGTTTCAAGCATGAAACCAATGGCTTTAACTTCTTGCAACATGAGAAAATCCATAGAACTAAAAGAACTAAGAAAATGCTTAATAACAAATTTCCTATCCAGGGATTCAAGACCCCTCACATTCCAAGATAAACAATTCATGAGGAAACATTAGAGGGAGTAGGGCACACAACACCAGCTTCATCAGCTGAGGGTAAAGACTTAGTACAATTATCCCCTGTTTTCTTACTAGAGGTTTTATTCTTAGATCCTAGAGGCCTTCCCTTGCGTTTCGAAGCAAGAGTATTAGTTTTAGGATCATCTTCATTTTCAGATTGGGAGACCACTTCCATAGAGGGCATACTAGGGGGTTGTTAATAGCAGGGATGATTTCTAAAGAACAATCATCACTTAGTTCTTTAAAAACTTTTTGCGGGAGCTTCTAAGATGCTCCTAGAGATATATTCAGGCTGGAGCTATTGGAACAAACAACAGGGGAGCAAGGAGGGTTGTCACTGCTAATTTCAACCATAGGAGGGATAACAAGAGGTCTTTGGGGAAGGAGATTTCTTGAGGAGGCAGGATTTGAAGTTTTAGGATGGTTAATGTTATTGCCCTTGCGCCTTCTTTTTTTGTTGACAGTTTGGAAGCCCTCGTCAGTGTTTGCCTCATCAATAGCCATGTCTAAAAAAGGGAAAGAGATTTGAGCGGTAAGGGGAGTAGGAGAAGCTGAATCAAGAGCAGGAGGAGGTTTGGAGGCAGTTTCCTCTTGTGTGTTTTTGTTAACAGAAGGAGGTAGATTAGGGTTGGTCGGTATAGCGGGTTGAGGGATTTTAGCAGGGTTCTGATTCTTTTTAATAATGGGGCAATCCTTTCTAAGGTGGCCCTCTTTCCAACATAAGAAACAAACATTTAGACCTCCCAATATTTCAATAGGGCACACAAAAGTTTCTTCCATGATGTTAACAGAGATGTCAGTAGGGATTTCCTTACTTGGTTGCTAAGAGATAAGGACTCTGGCATCCATATGCAGCACCAGCCTAACAGTATCATCCATTCGGATGGTTTTGCCCAACAGTTCAAGCAATTGAGGCAAGAATCGCCATAAAAAGGGGGGACATTTTTAACCAGTATCCACCTAGGGGCCAAAATGGCAAGAACTTCTTCGTGCACAGCCTTAGGACACCAAGCCAAAGCACGGAAAGAGGTGGATCCAATGGTCCAATATTCCTTTTTAAGGATTTCAACTTGAGATTTATGATTAACAAAGAAGATCACAAATAAACCCTTCTGGATCTGCCGGCAAAAAGAAATGTGAAAGCCCATTTTGAGATTCCAAAAATTGTGAAACCAGTCATCAAGAAATTTCTGAGGACACTTATCAAGTTCAATAGCAGAAAAGAAAATTGCAGTATTCTTTAACCTATTCTTCTCCTTAATAATCTTAGCAAGCATTTCAGGATTAGGAGCGATGGAGAAAGGGGCCGAAGGAACCGTAGAGCACTTATCGAGAACAGCGGCATCGTGGGCATTGGCACCTACAAGGTTAAACTTGGCTTTCTCATTGACAACACTAGTTGTATTGGCCACTACTTCAGAGAATGTTTTTGGTTTGCAAATAGGGTTAGGGGTATTAACAAAGACACCATTAATGCCGGCATCCTTCGGCATAGTGGGAGAGGGGTTAGGGGGTACAGGCTCTGCCGAGCGGCAGAGCGAGGGAGATTGAGAACCAAGTAAATCAACCATATTAAAGTAGAGGTTGGAGAGGACTACACCTGGACTGACATTGCAATCGGGGACTTCCAGCTGTCTCCCGCCGCTCCGTTCAAACCTGCCGGAGATCGCCACTGTAAAGCAGCCTTCGCAAGGTTCGCCAAATTCCCCCAAGTTGAGTTAATTCAAGTTCTCTTATCTACATCATAAAATATTATTAATTTAAATTTGAATTTTATTCATAATGGGTAATTATTTACTCTTAAAAAGAAAATCATAATTTAAAATCAAATTAAATGTTTTAATTAAAAAATTATAATTTAAATAAAATATATGAAACATATTTTTTTTATATAATATTTATCACAAAAACAAATTACATATAAATCAATAACTTTAAAAAATTAATAATATTGGAAGATTTTATTTTAAATTAAAAGTAGTATATTTATATTAAAAAAATATATCTATAGTATGCCTAGAAATATTTTTAGAGGTTATGTACTTGCTTTTTACATTTTCCATAACTTTTGTGATTTTCTCCATTTTTTTTTTCAATAGTGTCCAATTTCTTCTTTCTTTTATTTGTTTATTTTTCCAATTTCTTTTTTCCTTCCATTTTTTTTATTTTCTCTATTTTGAGCAATTTCTTTTTTAGTTTTTATTTTTTATTTTTTTCAATTTCTTTTTTGGTTTTTACTTTTATTTTTTTCTATATTTTTATTTTTTCCAATTTATTTTTTGTTTTTTTTGCTATATATTTACATAGAAAATAAGTGCTCTCATCTCCACCTTGCTTTGATGTAGAATATGACTAGTATATTTATATTTTAAAAAATATATCTAAAGTACGTGGAGGGATATCTCTTTTCCATAATGTATTTTTTTCATCATTTTTTTTAATTTTTGAAATTTTTTTGTTTGATATTTTTGCTGATTTAAAAAGAAATTGATAATAAGAAAATCATAAAAACTATGAACCAAAAAATTGTAAAAAATAAAAAATAAAACCTAAAAAAGAAATTGGAAAAAATAAAAAATAAAAACCAAAAAACAAATTCAAGAAAATAAAAAATAAAACCCAGGATAAAAAGGTGGAGAATAACACAAAAAAATGGAACAAAAAAAGAAATTAAAAAAAAAAAAATTGGAAATATTAAAAAAAAAAACAAAAAAGGAAAAAAAAAAGTGAGAAAATCAAAGAGACTATGGAAAAAAAGATATCTTAATATAAATATAAAAATGAAAAATAAAAAAAGAAATTAAAAAAATATAAAATATAAACCAAAAAAGAAAGTGGAGAAAATAAAAGATAAAAACCATGAAGGATAGAAAGGTGGAGAAAATCCAAAAAAATGGGAAAAAAAAAAAAGACATTGGAAAAAATAAGAAATAAGATTCTAGATTGGAATCTTATAAATTTACATAGAAATTCTAGAATCTTTTAGTTCCCATTCGTGCAATGAATGTAGGAACGCCTCTCAGTGTAATTACTCTATTAAAGCTAGGATGAAGTTGTCCATCAATTACTTGCACATCTTCATCGACCCCAAAGTATCCTTCAATTCATGTCAAGTATTCACCTACCTCCAAATTAACCTACAAATTAAACCACAATTAAAGTATATTGTTGAACTTTCAAAGTGAGACAATAAATATATATTATAAATATTTTATATTAAGAAGGTGATATCTTCCTTGACGTGGGGTGGTGTCATGTGGAGCATTTCAAATCTGTTCAATGTGTGGGTCAAGTGGAGGTTTGTAGATGGAAGGATATGTCTGAGTGGCCACCGGGGGGGGGTTACTGGTGGATCGGGAAGAGTTAGCTAGGATTCTTGATGGTAGAGTTTGCAGTTCTCTAAAGGAGAGAGATTTCCTTGCCTGGAATCCTAATCCGAAAGGTGTGTATTCAGTTGCTTCTGGATATCGGGTGTTGGATAGGCAAAAGTTTGGCATGAAAAACTCTCCCAGGTGGAAGTTTGTGTGGAATAAATTTGGATGGCCAAAATGTAATTACTTCCTTTGGTTGGTTGCTTAGAATCGCTGTCTCACCTTGGATAACCTACAGAAAAGGGGCTTCCAAGGTCCTTCTATTTGTTTCCTTTGCAATGGTGGGGAGAAGTGTCAGGGCCATTTATTCTTTCAATGTCCTTCTACCCACGAGATTTGGCATCGTTGGTGGGGTGCTTGGAAACAGGCCTATGTTCATGCTTCTTCTTTGGTTGATTTTTTGAGCAGTTTGGGTAGGCCCCCAGCTAAGGCTTCCTTTTTGCAAATGGCTTGGAATATTGGTCCTTCTTTTATTTTGTGGTCGTTGTAATTCTTTGTTGACTTTTGGGGCAGTTGCCCTTCTGATTTTATACTTGCAATTTCCTTATTAATAAATGTTTACCCCTTTTTTATTTTAAAAAAAAGAAGGTAATCATTTTTTAAATAAAAATAAATTAAAGATAAAATTAAGTGTAAATTATAAAAATATTATTAATTTAAATTTGAATCTTATTTATAATTGGTAATTATTTAATCTTAAAAAGAAAATAGTAATTTAAAATTAAATTAAATGTTTCATAAAAAATATATAATTTAAATAAAATATATGAAGCATATTTTTTTAATATAATTTTTATTAGAAAATGAGATTGCATATAATCTTATAAAATTTAAAATAAAAAGAATCTATAAATTTTTAAAAATAGCATATTTATATTTTTAAAAATATATCTAAAATATGCGGAGGCAGGGCTTAAATTTGATGGCTGTATGGCCATATTTAGTCATTTTAACCGTAAAATACAATTAAAAATTTAGGAAGACCGTATCACTTAAAATGTAAGATTCCAAGTACACTGTCAAAATTTCTATGTAATTATTCTTATATATATTTTTAGTCTATATGTATTTTTCCTAGGCTTTAATATTTGAAAGGCAACTTCAAATAAATGACCGTCACAAAAAAATTGCTTGACAGGCAAGGTTGACCATCAAATTTAAGCCCTGTGCTTTATATATATATATATATATATATATATATATATATATATATATATATATATATATATATATATATATAGTGTGCTAAGAGATATCTTCTAGATGTTTGCTTTTTGCGTTTTCCATACTTTTTGTGATTTTCTCCACCTTTTTTCCAATTATTTCCAATTTCTTTTTTTTATTTTTATTTTTATTTTTTCCAATTTCTTTTTTCATCCATATTATAATTGCTATTCTTCATGGTTTTTATTTTTTATTTTCTTCATTTTTTTTTGGTTTTTATTTTAATTTTTTTCTATATATTTACATGAAAAAAATGAGTGCTCTCATCTCCACCCCGATGTAACTGTAAAAAGCCTCTGCATAATTACATAATATTGGAAGATTTTATTTTCAATAAAAATAATAAATAACTTTTTAAAATTATGTTTGAAATAAAATTTATTAATATTATATTTTTATTTTTATTTTCCCTTTAATAATTTATGTATTTGTGTTTTTATTTAAATAAGAGAAAATGTAATTTGAAGACCAATATTAAAATAAAATTATTATTATATCAATACGTAATAAATTAGATGGTGTTTTTAATTGTGTGTTAAATATGTGATGTTTTATAGAATTTAATTATAGGTCAATAATTTTTTTAAAAAAAATATTAATTAAATTTTGATAAAACATCACTTAATAAATAATATTTATAAGACACAAAATTTTTCTTACAATCCATAATACAGTTTGAGTTGACTTGTTGATAAAACTTGTCTTTTTGAAAGACAAGGCACAAGTTCAAATCTTACAAGTGGTAGGGTATGTATGCCTCATATTAGACCCAAAATTATGTCGCCTGTAAACTACAAAGGGATCCATTTCCATAATAATATAAATCAGATGTATGAGGTAGTCTCATATTATATAAGCAACATGTAGACCCAAAATTAGGTCCCCTCACATTGTAGACTATAAAAGGATCCATTTCTATAATAATATTCTAGAGCATTTCTGTGTGAACTTTTTTGCATTTCCGGTAGCTATAACTAGACCAACATATGCAAAAATTATATTTAATTAATTCAATTTGATTTATATATTAAATACCTCACTGGTGTTGCCTTCATTATGTCTGTGTTGAGCAACATTTTCTTCTTGACCCAGACGACAATAATTAAGCTGAATGGCATGGATATTGTTGTGTCCATGCTGAATAACATTTTCTTCTTCACCCAGACAACCATAATTAAGCTGAATGGCATGCATAATGTTTGAATGTCTTAATGCGATGCCACTAATGCTTTTGAAACCATCACTCAATCTCTCACCACCCTCACCACCCCATGGCCTGGCTTCTTCAATGTAAATAAACACTCAAATATCAACCACTTCAATGGTCAAACAATCAATATAGAATTTACACTTCATCCATATCAAAAAGTGGTAATTATTTGTTTTATTTGTATTGGCCAAAATTGACATTTGACTATTGAAATGGATGATATTTAATAATAACCTGTTGTCCCATTTCGTGATTACACAAAATTTGCAATTTTTCTGATAAATTATCATGTGCTATCATTCGGTTGTAAAATGACATTGAATAATGATATGTATGCAAACGGTTGGAGGCATAAATAACTATCTATTGGGCATCATCCTCTATCGTGAACCATAAACTCACTAAGTTAGAGAAGTTTTTCATGGAGAAGTAAACGGTATGAGGGTCACATTCATTGACACATATTGCCACAGCTTTACTTATCTATCGATCGGCATGTCTAATCTGTTATCAAATTGGTGTTCCCTATTGATTACACATGCTATTCTCTTAATCATTGGGCATCATGATTTATTTCTGAACTGCTAGCAATTCTTGCAAAGTTTCAAAGAGTACCTCAAATAAACCTAAATGTTTCAAACGACATGATGCCCAAAAGTCAGCATGTTGCGAAGGTGGCAGAGAACACAATAACCGTTTTAGAAAAGAAGCCAAATATTTTAAACAACTCCTATCACTACTTTTTCATCGAATTTATCCTTAGCAGACATTGTATCACATATAGCATTATTTATCAAACTTTCCATGAGCATGATTGCTGGTAGCATTGTCTAGTTGCACCATTGAACACTAGAAAGACTAACTACTGTGGCATAAGCTAGCATCGCCATCGTATGACAGCTAGTGGGAAATATAATGAATCTTGAATCTTTGGAGCTCAAAACATATTCTATAGCAGATTTCCATTCTTTCTCTCGAAGGTTGTTCAATATGCTAGGTTGCTAGGTCTATCCAGAAAGAGCTAGTTTGTGATAGTTTCTAATCAATAGTGGTAAACTTCTCCACTAAATAGTCATCGACACTCCCAACATCGATAGTTCCCATAGGTTATGTTAGTCTAGGAGGAGATCCCATAGTTCTTATGGTAGATAGGTGCTACTTTTGCATAACAATACCTATCTATTAGGCACCAAATGACCTCTAAAATACAGAAAGGTGGTCTAACAGAATGCAATTTTTGTAGAAAGTGCATGAAATGCATTCACTGAAAACACTTTATGAACGTATTAACAAGTGTGAGTCTCTAAATAAGGTGTCTACAAGTACTGTAAATGATAAAAGATTCTCACATGAACATATTTAAGACACCACAGACATGGAGGTTCTAAAGATATTTACTCCTTCCAAATAACCAGAGAGACCCCTTTAAAGAAAATCTTTTTCCTCTATAAATTTATTGCATATGGTGACTATCTTGCATGGTAAAATATGTTTTTGAAGGCTTGAAATCTATCATGAAATAGATGGAAAGTCAGTGGGAAGGGGTTCCTTGTAAGAGATACAAGATGAAGTCTTAATTTGATCATTGTAGAGTATATTCTGAGAGAAGGATACCTACAGCCTCAAAGCAAACACATCACTCACAAAGTTCCCAAGAAATTTCAAAGCAGTTGCAGGTGCAAAGCTAATTAAACAGTTTATATTATTAAGCTTGTGAAAACACCATCATGAAGTATAAGCCTCAAAATTACGAGTATGCTCCTATGATTGACACCGCACTTTGGGAGGTATTTGATACTAAAATGGGCCATATTGATCTATACGAAATCAGGAAGTCGTTGACAAAAGGAGAACGATCAAAATTGTCCCGAAGGATTGCAGAGAATGGCCTAACTTCAATGCAGCTTGTTTTCCCACCGCTGTCCAATGTTCGGAGCTAGTAATTGAATGTGTAAAAAGGTACAATCTCGAAGCCAGAGAAATTAGATCCATTGATGGGCACCTGATGGCCAAACTCGATGGGATCTCTATCGCCATCATTCTTTGATTGCCATACAAAGAAAAGTTCATCTGTGTTGATAAATAGAAGGCCTACAAGTATTTTAGTGACAACATGAGCAAATGCTTGAACAATTTGGCTAAAGAATGGATGGTAAAACTGAGAGGCAGACAGTCCCAACTTCCTAAGACACTACATCGTTCTCTTTTTATCAAAGAGATCTTCTATCTGATTTCCCTTCTTCATAGGTTGACAGGCAGCCTAGACTCAACCGAGTTTGAAATGTGGATGTATCTCTTTATCATTGTCATAGCGGTAGGAAAACAATTTATTGATTGGGGCTGCCTTATCAGTGATTGCATACATGACTAGCTAATTCACTTCAAGACCAGTCAATGATTCCACATGTAATCCTACTTGGTATATGCAATTGCCAATTTGAGATCATGGCCTGGTTTGGCTACCACAGGTGTCCTTAATCAGAAAACACAAGTTTATGATTACTACAGGCAATTGCAGTTATAACAAAGCTTTGTATGCTTCAGACGAGTGAATGATGCTTTCACAATGCTTGCAGTAAGGTTACTTCAAGGAAAAATAGCTCTCAGAATTTCAAAAGAAGCATCATTGTTGATAAAGAAGTATGGTAGCTACTTCATTCAGTTTCCAAGGTTCACCTATCTTCGAGTTGGAGGATTTGATGGTTACCCTTCTAAATTGCCAAGGTATGTGGATGACAAGCTTGTTTTGGTTGAGCTTTGCAGATAGTTGTTATTAGTTCAAAAGAAATGTCGAGGTAGGAAGAACAAGGGGGTGGCATTCCCTATTTGTCTTAGTTACTACAAGTGTGAATCTAGCTCAAGGGCTGAAAATATGGAGAAGGCCCTAGCCATGATCAACTTGTATACATACCAGATGAGATTCCCCTTTGACAGCAAGGGATATGTGAAGAATAATTTGAAGCTTGGTCCTGGATACCTTCATTTCCCCAATCTTGAAGACTTTTGGGAAGATTGTGAAGATGAGTTTGAAGTCAGAGAAAGAGACTGGACAAGGTTTACTCTGAAGTAGATTTGAGATTTCAAGATGGAATGGGTCGTTGAAGGCATTGAAGATGATGAATCGGATTTGATTGATCCCTTTTATTTTAAAGAAATCCAAGCTCAACCTCTTCCTGCTCTTAATTCGGTAGATCCAGAGGTTAGAGATGTCAGAGAAAGACCTAGTTTCGTGATCAAGAAGTCAAAAGCCTAGATCAAGAAGAAGATATCCCAGATGACCGCAACAAGACCAGTAAGTAGGAAAGAGACACCAAGAGGAAGAAGTGACCAGGACAGTTCCACGTCATCAGTTCCTTCCCACACACTAGTTATTGACATTCTTTCTCACCAGAGAACCCAGGGAAGTGGTGGAGATGAAGACCCTCCGAGGAGAAGCAATCTCCAAAACATATGTGGAGATGAACCTAGATAGAAGAAGAAGAAACCAAGGTCGAAGGAAAAAGAGATAGGTTCTACTTCAAGAGAAGAAAAGGAACAAGAAGAAGTCCTATTTGATCCAGACTTTGATGAAGCCATACCAACCACATCTTCTTCCATACTCATTGAATGCCCTCTCCTTGAAGTACCACATTCTACTTCAGTTATGGAGCCTCCTTCCTTGAAGGATCTAGTGTATCAAACAGAAGAAGCTAAAGGGAAAGTAGCCTCACCAATACCTGAAAAACAAGATCTCTAATTAGGCAATGCACTTGAGCTATCAGAAGATCTTTCACTACCATGGTTAGAACAAAGCCTATTGAAGAAAAGGAAGGTAGAAGAACTGGTGATTCCTGAATTCAGTATAGTTTCTGATCTCTTCAGGAGATCCGAGAAGCCGAAGAAGATTAAGGTGACTTCGAGAATAAAAACTGACTCTAATTTAGGAAACATGTGCCTTGAGATAGCTCACCCCATTTATGAAAGAAATGTGAATAAAGCCACTTTGGCAGACTTTGTTGTGTTAAGGATTGATATGGGCCCATCCACTCATGAGGCCGACATACAAAACTTCAATGTCGTAGCCGCAACGCTGGTAGAAAGGACCGAAAGGGAGAAGCAGTCGAAAGATTAGTTAAAACAACAAGTACAGAGTCTATCTTCTTACTTGAAGACCATAGTTGACACTTCTACCATGCCACTTAGCATTGATCATTAGTCAACCATCTGGGGCCAAGAAGGAGAAATTGAAAAAGGTACTATTGACAATTTGCAGAAATATCAAGTTTATGGAAAAACCACTGAGAATTGGGTGAACAAAATCAAATCAATTGCATTTGATTTCATTATTAAGGCAAAGGCAGTGCATGATGAAGCCTTAATAAAAAAGGAGGTCATTGAAAAAGAGTTGAAAAATGTCAGGAAAGAAGAAGCTGTTTGGAAGGATACCCTGAAAGATTTTGCGAAAATGATGGAGATTGATGTTAATATCCTTGTGGCAGAAAAAATCCTACCTAGTACAAAAGAAAATTACTTGGAAATTTAGACAGAGAGCATAAGCTGGAAATTAGTAATTATTGACCAAGTTTCAATAGAACAAGAAAAGCTAATGCTTGCTTGTGAACGATTATCTGCAAAGCTTCAGGATCAGCTCAGTGCCATCCTTCTGAATGCATCATTGATGGGAGAATCACAGGAAATTCAAGATGATTTGCAGAATATGATTAATCAACAACTTTTCAACAAAGAAGTTTTCAACGAGAACACAATGGATAAGTTGGTCGATCTCTATACTTCATTGAAGATTTCTATCTCCCAAATACTAAGCATGGTGGCAGAATTAAGTAATGTCCACAAGTGCCTAAAAACTTGGAAGCTGAGGATAGCAAACACTCTAATTCCTAAGGGTAAATCTGTCATCCTGGCCATTCAACTTTTCAGAATGTTTAGAGAAAGAGAATCCAGTCTGCAGAATCAGTTCCCAGAGTTCGCCACTCCATCAATGGCGCCATCAACAAGCAGAGAATAAATGCAAGTTTACATATTGTATAGTTTTCATTTTTGTTGTGTTTGTGTGTAGCTCAAGTCATGATTTTTGGCTTGTTTTGTAAATAATGATCATGATTGAGTCTTCTCCTTCAAGTCTAATCTTTTCTGTTTTGATTGTAAAGCTAAGTTCATCCTAACTATTTCTCACATAATAATTCTTTTAAGTGCCTAAGTGAGGTAGTTATTCTAAGCAACTAGCTTTGTAAAAGAAAGTTAGTTATTCAAAATCAATGCACTTAAAAAGGGAGTTGATTACTCCAAGTAGTTATAAAAAGTGGTTGAGGTAGTTACCCTAGGTGGTTACTAACCTCACCTTTATATACTTCATTGTATTTCAATCAAAGGAGTTTGACTTTTTCACATGACAGTGTATGAAAGACTCGAATAGTATTATTCAAATTGGAAAGCAATAAAAGAAATGTTTTGAATGTGTGTTCAACTCGATTTCATGTGTTGTTATTGGTATTCGTATGTTTAATCAATAATGATCGTGTGCTTTCCTATCTAAGTTGCATTGTGAGAAAGATATTTCGCATCAAGTTTTGGTATCTCTACTTAGATGCATGGAACTTAAATTCATAAGTTTAACTCTTATTTCATCATTAGTGTTTGTTGTTTCTTTGTTTTTATTTTTATAATTCTAAAAATCTAAATACCCCTATCATACGAGGGAGCTGCCCCTCTTAAACGCATAGAAGAATCGACATAAACCTGTGATTCTTCAACTGTTGTGAGCAGGTTGTTGCTAATCCAAGGGCGAACGGAGTTACTCAAAAAGATTATTTTAAAACAACAAATCTGTTTACCAAGATAACCTTAAAAAAGTGCTGAACATAGACATAATCATTAAATGCTAAAGAAAATAGAAGTATTCCATCTGAAAAAACAAACAATATAAGTATTCGGTCTGAAAAAACAAAATACTAATGGAATGAAGATGGTAATTAAACAATAAATTTAGTGAAACAGAAGAAAAGGATGTAAGGCCAATCAACATTCTGTACATAATTACATATATCTGTGCAAACTTCGCCTCCAACCATTCTCTCAAGTTGAGATATACTCGCTGCGACACGATCTCGCCAACGTTTTCAATCACGATTTTGACAAATGCAATAGCAAGTGTAGTGGCAAGTGCATATGCCAAACTGGATAGTTTCCAAATGCAATAGCAAATGCAGAAGGCAAACTAAAGCTATTACGGCACAGGATCATGGATTGGAACAAGAGCCATTTCAGAAATGTTTTTGCTGAGAAAGCCAGAATTCAGCTAGAGTTGAAAGAGCTTGCAGACTTCATTATTCTTCGAGGCATGGATCTATCTTCTTTTCAGAAGGAGAAACTCTTGAGAGCAGAACTGGAAGAGATTTTAAAACGGGAAGAAATTTTTTGGAGACAGCATTCTAAGGAGTTATGGCTCAAAGAGGGAGATAAAAACACATCTTTCTTTCACCTGTCAGCCAAGGTGAGAGCTAGTGCCAACTTTATAAAATCCATTCACCTGGAAGATGGTCAGGTCTGCTCCGAACAGACTGATATTCTCCTTGCAGCCCAAAACTTTTTTGCAAACCTTCTCTCTAGCCAGGTATATCAGCGGGATAAAGGTCTACAGGTTTGTAATCTCATCCCAAAGGTAATCCAGGATTTTCATAATAGGGAGATCTTAAAACTGTTCTCTTTAGAAGAAGTTAAAATGGTGGTTTTCTCTTTGGCGGGAGAGAGAGCGCCGGGTCCTGATGGTTGGACGAGGTTATTCTTCCAAAAATGTTGGGATACGGTTGGACGGGATGTTTTTCTAGCTGTAGAAGAATCCAGAAAAGCTAAGAATGTGCTAAAGGAATTCAAGTCGACCTGCATAATGCTTATTCCAAAAACAAGCTTTCCTCAAACCTTTGAAGATTTCAGACCTATCTCCTTATGTAACTTCATCTACAAGATCATTTCAAAGGCTCTAGCGATCAGATTATCCCCCATGATGAAGGAAATCATTTCTAGTGAACAAGGGGGATTTGTCCCAGGTAAAGAGACCATGGAGGGTGCCATTCTAACACATGAAATTTTGCATTCAGTAAATAAGGACAAGCAGCAAGCCATGGTTGTGAAGTTAGATATGTCAAAGGCCTATGACAGAGTGAACTGGGGTTTTCTATTTGATATCCTTTTGCAAATGGGTTTCTCTAAAGCAGTGGTTAGATGGATCAAATCTTGCCTCTCAGGGTTCCAAGCTTCAGTGTTAATCAATGGACAGGAGTCCGGTTCTTTTGAACCTTCTCGAGGATTAAAACAAGGAGACCCTCTTTCTCCTTATCTGTTTATCATCATGACAGAAGCTCTTACATGGTCCATAAAAGAAGCAAAGAGAAGGTCAGAATGGCAAGGCATTAAAATAAGAGGTATTCATGAGGCCTTCACCCATGCCATGTTTGCAGATGATACCATCCTCTTTGGCCAAGCTTCACTCCGAGAAGCCAGATCTATGATGAATACCATCAACTCATACTGCTGCGCCTCAGGACAGCTAGTGAATTTTTCTAAATCTGTGGTCTTCTTCCAAAATGTTCCTTTGCTACTTCAAAAGCTGATCAAAGTCACCCTCAAACTTGAATCTCAGGTGCTGCCAAGAAGCTATCTTGGTCTTCCTCTGTTCTTGGGCAGATATAAAAATACATTATGGGGTAAGGTGTTAAAGAATTTGGACACAAAACTGGCCAAATGGAAAGGGCGACATCTTTCTCTAGCAGGACGTATAGTTTTGATTAAAGTAGTTCTATCTGCGGTGCCAGTTTACATGATGTCGGCTTTTCATATTCCAAAAGGTATTAGGGCCAAAATTGATGGTCTTTGTAGAAAATTCCTTTGGCAGGGCTCCCTTGAGAAGAAGAAATTACATTTACCGGCCTGGGATAAGATTTGTAAACCCAAGGAGGAAGGCGGCTCTAGTATCCTGGATATCCAAGTTCAAAATCAAGCTCTTGGGGCCAAATTGGTGTGGAGCATGTATTCTAAACCTAATTCCATGTGGGTCCAGTTAATGAAAGCCAAATATCTTGATTCGATGGATAATGAGAGGATCTTTACAGTGCTTAATCCTCCCAAGGGGTCCACTATATGGAATTTTTTAGTAAGAAGTAGAGACCTCCTTCAGTCCAACCTCATGTGGATCATACACAATGGTGAAAAGGCTGATTTCTGGCTTGACTCCTGGGGTGGGGGATCGCCGTTGTCTGAGGTATCTGAGTTGTCTGAGGCTCATCTTTTTCTTCAATCTACTTGGGGTCATAAGGTTAAAGATTACTGGCAGGTGGTTAGGGTGGGGCCTTTAGTTTCAGTTGTCTGGAAAAGCTTTCAGAATTGTAATTTTCCAAGTTCGCAAAAAGCAACACTTAGATGTCTCCTTGATAAAAGGCTAGTGCTGGTTTCCAGTTTGGCGGATGAAGTGATCTGGACTGCGGCAAGTTCAGGATCCTACTTTGTTAAAGAAGGCTATAAATTAGGTGTACAGAAAGCTACTTCAGGCTGGCCTTCGAAGTTGTGCTGGGGGAAGTCTATTCTTCCTAAAGCAGGAGTGTTCACCTGGTGTGCGCTTCATTATAAGATACTTACAGGTGACCGAATTAAAAGAATAGGACTGGGGTCCAATTTCTCGTGTGTGCTGTTGGTTGTGAGGAGGAATCTATAGACCACGTCTTGCTATAGTGCTCTTTCAGTAGAACTTGTTGGACCTGGATCTTCAAAAAGATAAAGTGGTGCAGTCCCCTCTCCAAATCCTTATTTCTTATGTTTAAAAACTGGCCCCGTTGGACTGGCAATTCTACTTTAGCTTGTTTATGGGAATTAGGCCCTTCGATGATAATCTGGCATATCTGGTGGGAGAGGAATCTGCGCATTTTCAGGAAGGAAGCTTGATCGACATCTCAAGTCTGTGATAAACTTGAAGCTGCTTTAGCGGAACAGGTAGTGGCTCATCTTCGATCCAGTAATTCCTCCACATTGGTCTGGTCTAAATGGGATGAGGAAATCAGCTCGCTTTGGCCCTCAGTCAGCTTTAAGGGCCTTGGAATCTCTTTCGGAGCCTTTAAGATCCCCATAAATAGAGATAGAGTTAAATGGACTCCACCGTCCTCCCCTTTCTGCAAGCTCAACATTGACGGGGCATGCCGAGGGAGTCCTGGCCCTTCTGGAACGGGGTGCGTCATCCGAGATTTTAATGGATCTCTGCTTGCAGCTAAGTCAACCAAATTACCCCCAGGTACCAATAACGAAGCAAAAGCTTGGGCTCTGGTTCATGGTCTTACTCTGGCCCTTGAAAAAGGTGTAAGGAATGTGTGGATTGAGGGGGACTCCCTGATCGTAATAAACGCCATCAAAGGTAGAGGGATAGATAATTGGAAGTTGAATTACATTCTTAATCTGGCTAAACCCCTGCTGAGCAGATTTGATGATTTTTTCATCTCTCACACCCTACGGGAAGGCAACAGGGTGGCGGACTTTCTAGCTAATGTAGCTATTGACAGTGAGTCTGCACACGTTCTTTTCCCGTTTGGTGATCATCTTCTGACTACCCATTTAACCTCTTTCCTATCGGATGACATGGAAGCTGAGTAAGCCTTGTACCTTTCCTTGGCTAATTACATCTTGGATTTTTGGTACGTTTGGGTGATCTGGGATGGCTCGTCTTGCATAAGGAAGTGGACTCATTTATTTCAGCATTTACTTTTATGGACGGTCCTCTGGATTTGTGCGGGCGGTATTCTTTCTATTTCAAAAAGGGTATGGCTGCTTGAAGACAGCTCGGCCTGTGTCAAACGTCCCGTCTGCAAGCGAGCGATTGTGTATCCCCTCTAGCTTCTTGTTCATTAATTGCTCTAGCCGTGCCAGATCTGCCCGGATCCTGTTTATTCCTTGACGGCGCAACGGCATATTCGCTTCACACGCTCCTTCCCAAATAGGACATGCTGCTTTTGCCACCTGGCTCTTCTCTAGCTGAGTACGTACTCTGCATTTTGTGCAGATGATAAGAGCACCTTATTTCTTTTCTGCCTGCCTTCAGTTTCATTTGTTTCAGCTTTCTTTTTCTCTGGCTCTCCTAGCGTTTTTGGCTACTGGTGTCCGGCAATGGCGGACACATGGTTGAATCAGTGGTTGTTCTTTCCCTCTCTCGACTGGGAACCGGAGATACGAGGGCGGGTGAAGGTAATTGACCTCATGACCTTGATCGATTCCGACTGCACTCTTATGCAGTTGGCAGTCCGGAACATTGTGGGACATGCGTGGATCCAAGGATTCGAGGGGCAGGTTTTAAATTTCTCAGATGTTGTCTCGCAGCTCCTTTCCAATATTATGGACCTTGTTATGGATGGGGGTTATGTTCATTCCCTTGCGGCAGGTTTGTTTTTTAAGAACATCTATACAGTGGAAAGATGGGAGGCGGCTGTGTCTCACTATAAACTGGAGAATGGTGACGCCCTCATTGGTGGGCTTTTCAACCTCACAGCCCTGCGTACTTCCGCCCCGCAGCAGGCGATCTACAGGGCTTTGCAGTCCAGTTTAAAGTCACTGTGTAGTGCAGAGATTGATGATGCGCTTCGGGCTTTTAGTTTTTCTTTTTTCAAAAAACGGTTTGAGCGCATTAAGGATGTTTTCACAGCAGTTCAGTTCCTAAGAATACATGCTTCTGATCTGGCGCCAGGGATGCCCTTGTATGCATTGCCAGAGTTGGCGAAGGGTGAGGAGGACGCGGTTTCGGTGGGCTTGGACGAAAGAAATTTGCTAGCTGCTCCGCCAGCGGCGTAATGCAGCCGGTTGTGGTGAGTGGTTCTGTTTGTTTTGTTTGCTTGCCCTAGTGACATTGCTACGGGTGCGTCCTCGTGTATGGCTCGGTGTTTCTTTGTCTGAGGGGTGGGATGGTGTTTTTTTGGTGGTGGGGTGGCTGGTTGGTTGTCTCTGCTCTTTTTGTTCGGCGGTGCGGGGTTGGCTGCGGGTGGTGTTCGGTTGGGGGGCATGGTTGGGTTCCTTGGGGTTGGATGTCTGTTGGTGGATGGGTGTCTAAAGGCAGTTCCCTGTATGTTTTGCTGCGTTCTTATTCCTTTCTCTGTCTATCTGGTCTCGACAGGGCCTTGTTTTGTATTTCTCAGTTTATTCTCAGTCTTATGACTGTTATCTCTTGTAAAAACTCTTTTAATTATATGGTGCTCCGTCACCTTTTTCTGTTTAAAAAAAAAAAAAAATGCAGAAGGCAAACACAATATCACGTGCAGATGACATCCTTGATTTGTAATTGAAATCGGTAAAGGATGGAATTCAAACTACATTGTGGTCTGAAATCGGCAAACGATACAATTCAAGCTAAAATTTACACAAAGGGGAGCCAGGAACAAATTTGACATCCATAAAAAAATTTACACAAAGGGGAGCATTTGTACTCGCCAGGACAAATTTTACATCCATGTAGAAAGAGTTAGTTATTAATAAGTGAATAATTGATCGAGTCCACACGAAATACTGAATGAATTTCGTCTTAGAACCTTCATTTGTATAACTGCAGATTCGCAGTGTTGTAATAACAACAAAATATTTAATATATAAAAGAATATCGTGTAGCATGTGGAGTGCAGAAGGGGGAATTCATAAATAAATCTCTGCAAATCCCACGACGACTTTCTGTAGGGGAACGCGAGGATGGCAAAGATGGGAATTTATAAATTGAAAGAGGAAGAAAAAGTCTGTTGATCACACCACGAGTTTTGTGAGGGATGAAATATTCAAACGTAGGTACGTAAAGACAAATTCATCATAATACTATAGAAATGACCTCTTCATAGTTGAAATAAAATAAAATGAAAAAGTCGGAAGTCTTTTATTAGAAGGTTCGGGTAGATGAACAATGCTAAGGATGAGCCTCTAATTGATGAAGGGAACATTGTGGTGTCCAGTGAGGAAGAGGGCAATCTTTATGCTATGTGAATCGGAGAAGAAGATTTTTTATTCTAACGATAGTGAATTTGCCAAGGACCAGAGTGAGGGTGAGGGGAGCTCGAGGCCTTTGCCTTCTCAAGAATTTGGTGTAGATATTGATTGGAATTTACCTAAATCATCAAAGAAAATGATAAATAGTCGGTGAGGTGCCTACATGGCAAAAAGAAGAAAGTGGAAACTGACCCTCCTAAAAAGACTGAAATCGTCAAAACAAAAAATGTTGAGACCCCATAGAAAATAATAAGGAGAAAGAGTGATGTGAACAAGAAGTCTGGTGCTCCCTGTACTATATGTTATATAAACCCCCAAAAAAAAGTTTTTGTCCAAAAAGGTATGGTAGTTATGAAAAGGAAATTTAGAGTGTTAAGAGGATTCAGTGTTGGAAGTAATATGATTAGTTACCAATCTAAAGATCCTGTAGAAAGAGAAGGATGGAGGCAGATCAAAGAAAGGGAGGTTTGTTGCAAAAAAATTTAGTGAAGATACCAATTCTTTGAATGTTAAGATACATCTAATATTTGAAGAGAGGGACGTGGTGTCAAGCCTTCATGGCCTAGCTCAATCTCCCAACAATTAGTAGTGCTCTTGTTGTTGGCTTCTTTTGCTTTACTTCTTATGTTGTTGAGTTTTGTTGTTTGTGTGTTGTTTGCCTCATTATATAGTCAAGCTTGTGCCCTTCTGGACTCTTCCTATCCTTTTTGACTCATCTAGAAACCTTAACCTTTAGAATGATTTTTACCTAGAACCTTCTTTCTAGAACTCTCTCATCATTCCCACTTTCTAAACTTTTTCCTTTTTTATCTTTTTGTCTTTTTGTCTTATTTATTTATTAGTGGGAGAAATTACTACTCCAACATCACATCTCACACAACAATTTCTCTTACGGCCACCACGGAGATAATAAGCATATACTTGAAGGTTCTTCATAACTATAATAGTTTGTATGGTCTTTTGGTAATGTCTCATGTTATTTTCTTATGCATAATGCCTAGCATCTTGGTTAACCTCTACACCAACCGCCAATCTCATTCTCTAAGATCTTTCAACATACTTAATTTATGAGGTTTTTCGAAGACCTTTCTTTTAAATCTATGTAATGTATATTCCCTATGCATATGGTTATGTATGCTCTTAGTTTTTTTAAACTTGCTACATATCTTTTAGAAATCCTACAGTTATACTATTGACTACAGATTGAAAGGAACGTTATTTGTGTCATTTTCTTTGATCATGATTTGAATAAGTTTTAATTTCCAACTTAGCACTAATATATGTTTTCCATATATCTTATTGTGTTTTGAATAATGTTGGGATAATTTTAACTTAGACCTTGATCTTAATAGTAATATAATAGGGATAAATGTCTTTTTGATCAGAAACATGTCTTCTCAAAAACACATAACTTAATAAGGAATATAGACTTGGGTATAATTTTAGTGACATTGCTTTTTGATTTGAACCCTATTATCTCTTCCTTTCCCAAACTTTTCCTTCACTTGATAATGTTTGAAGACTCCTTATTTTGGGGATTTGGTTCGATGGGGGGTTGGTTTAAAGTTCTCTTTGTTTCCTATTATTTTATGCATAGATTTAAATTGGTTGGTAGACTCAAGTAGTTATTTTAACTAAACCTTTTGATAATGATTATCATTATATAACCAAATTGGGATTATAGTTAGAGTTATAGATGTTTTGGCAAGGATTTCTAATTGGAGTGATATGATGGAGAGTTGTAGATTTTAAGCATGGAAGAGTTTTTTTAGAAACAAGTTCAATAGAACCACAATCATATTAGAATCTCTAAAATTTTCTTTCTACATTAAGTGGATAGTGTTTCATATTAATGCAAATTCTTGTTACCCCAGTTGGCATTTTGATAGTGATGTCAAACTTGGAAATGTGTCTTTTTATCTCTAGACATCATTTTCTATTTGGACCATTTCGACTTGGCATAATGTGTTTTACAAAGGTTTTTGATGTCTAAGGTTGTTGCAAGGACATCGTCTAAAGTGACAAGTTATATTGAGCATTATGTGATATTTCATTTTACGGCAAAAAGACAAGTTTTTTGTTTTTCACCAAATAACATACTCGCGTAGCATGTGATACTCCATTGCATGGCAAAAGTGACAAGTTGTGCACCAAATGGCATTTCCTAGTGAATTCTATATGGACCCTTGGTTTAGATGGGAAACATTTTAAAGTCACTTTATATTGATCGGGCTTATGATATAGGCACTTGGGATATTTTCTGTTTTGGCCAGTTGAAAGATTGTTTACTGAACTAAGATGTCATTTCTCTATTTTTATTTCAAGCCCTCTTTAGGGCAAACTAGAATAGCCAGTTAAAGGACTCAAAAAGAATGAATCTCTATTTCAGACACTTCATTTCATCATTTCGTTGCATCAGAGTACGGTTTGAAAAACAATCATGAAAACTTGAGGGAAGTCTGTTGAATCTATCAAATAAACGGTGAGAGCTCGAAGGTTGACTTTGTGAAGTGACAAAGTTGGTCACAGTTTGGCTGTAATCATATGTTTGCAAGGGAAAAGCTGCATAGAGACCATCCGAGGTATCTCTAGAAGTGACAGAGTTGGACTAAAAGTTTTGGCATCACAGTTTGATTTTGTGGTTGTCGGTTTTCATAAGTATGGTCTGAGGTTTTTTTTCTCTTCTACAGAATTTATAGCTGATCTAGGTTGTGCTTACAAGTTTTGATTTAATGGCTATATTAAGGAGTGAAATCCTTTGTGGTTTGTATTTCTACAATGGCCATTCACAGTTTTATTTGTTCATTGATCTGTTGTTCTATCAGCAATATGGTTCCTTTTATTATGAAAAAGTATTGGCAATTATTTTGCTAGGGTTTTTCCTTGTAACCCTAGGGTTTCTCTTGGGCAAACAACAATTTATTTTTGTAACCCTATCAAGGGTTAACAGTTACATCTTTAATCCATTTCAAACAGTTTAGTTTTTGTTCTGCTCTTTAGCCATCATGCTATTATCATAACAAATGTTGATTATTCTTTTGATATAAAAAATGAGGAAAGTTGCAGTTGCAAACTGTTGATTGGTTTTTTTTCAGTTTCCAGTTTTTGAAACTGTCTGTAGAAACATCGAATGCTTTTGGATGAAATGTCAACGGTTGTATATAAAAATGGTATAATGTGAATAATGTGTATGCATTTGTGTATTAGTGTATGAATAATGTGTATGCATTTGTGTATTTGTGTATCAGTGTATGAATAATGTGTATGCATTTGCATTTGAGGCAACTTGTAAGCCAGTGAGGCATAGTATTCAGTGAGATTGTAAGCCAGTGAAGCAATTTTTCGAGTGGTTTTATACCAGGGGCTTTCCACTCAGGATAAATCTCTGTGTCTTTATTTTTTGTGGTAAGCTTTCAATCTATTATTGAATATAATTTGAGTATTCACACTGAAACATTATCATTATGATTTAGTTTTTAATGATTATGTGCATGTGATCAATTCAGTTGAATATAATTAAGCAAAATACAAATCTGCAACATTATTTTCTAAGTGCAAAAAGTTTTCTAGATACTGATTCACCCCCCCCCCCCTTTCAGTATCTTTACCACTCTAACAATTCTAACAATAGGCTTAATGTATTCTCTTGTGTTGTTTACTTTTGCATAGTGAAAAACATAAGGTTTATATATATATATATATATATATATATATATATATATTACAAAACCTAAGTATTAATTAATACTTAGGTTTTGTAATGTATATAAATTTAGTATATATATATATATATATTACAAAACCTAAGTATTAATTAATACTTAGGTTTTGTAATGTATATAAATTTAGTATATATATATATATATATATATATATATATATATATATATATATATATATATATATATATATATATATATATATATATACACTTACTTTTTAGTATGATAATATTATCCTTAGAATATTGATGAAATAATACATGCATGATTATGAATTTATGGTGTAAATAAATATTTTGTTGAGTCAATGATTAATACTTAGGTTTTGTAATGTATATAAATTTAGTCTATAAATTTAGCTTATGATTGTAATACATCTAAATATCTTTGATATATTTTCATTAGTTTTTATATAAATTTATACAAGTTTATTGCAAAGAAAAAATTCACATAATTAATTTATGAAATTGTCCATATAGATTGTCTAAAGAGACTTATTAAATTTATATGTAGCATAACTGATAAACTATATGATATGTTAACATAATACTACCTTCATAATCAAAAAGTTTATATAGATAAATGAAAGTTAATGCAATAGGGTGACTTCTTTAATTTAATAAGACAAATTTATGTGCTAACATAATATTTACTTCATAATCACAAAGTCTATATAAATAAGATAAAAGCCTCTCCAATTTGAGGGCCATACGGGCCATATCTTGCCCTAATGGGGGTGAATGTCAAAGGCAAAAGGGTCTCCAATTTGAGCACCATATGGACCATATCTTCCCCTATTGGTGGTGAATGCCAAAGATGTGATTACCCTATCAAAGCGAGGATGAAGTTGTCCGTCAATTACTCGTAAATGTTCATCCATCCCAAAGTATCCTTCAATTCGTGTCAAGTATTCACCTTCCTCCAAATTAACCTGCAAATTAAACCACAATTAAAGTATACAGTGCATGCTTGTTGGACTCTTTAAAATTATGTTTTACATAAAATTTATTAATATCATATTTTAATTTTAATTTTACCTTTAATAATTTATGTATTTGTTATTTTTTTAAAATAAGAGAAAATACAATTTGAAAATTAATATTAAAATAAAATAATTATTATATCAATAAGTAATAAATTAGATGGTGTTTTTAGTGGTAAACTTTAACCAGCTGGCACTTGTGGTGGAAATGTAATAGATTCATCTATTTTCACCATTTCTTCCACGAATCAGAGCATAGACATGTACAGAGGGGTCTTGATTAGGTCTCTGAGATCTGTCTAAAATTTTGTAAGTTGAAAATATGAAAAAACAGTGGGAGGATAATTATGTGTTAAATATATGATGTTTTATAGAATTTAATTATAAGTCAACAAAATTAAGTAAAAAACTATTAATTAAATTTTGATAAAAAAATCACTTAATAGATAATATTTATAAGGCACATAATTTTTCTTACACTCCATAATAATATTCTAGAGCATTTCTGTGTGAACTTTTTTGCATTTCCCGCAGTTATAACCAGACGCACATATGAAAAAGGTATATTTGATTAATTCGAATTAATTTATATATTAAATACCTCACTGGCGTTGCCTTCGTTGCGTCCGTGCTGAGCAACGTTTTCTTCTTCGCCCAGACGACAATAATTAAGCTGAATGGCATGGATATTGTTGTGTCCATGCTGAATAACGTTTTCTTCTTCACCCAGACGACCATAATTAAGCTGAATGGCATGGATAATGTTTGAATGTCTTACTGTGAAGCTCCTGATGCTTCTGATACCATCTCTCAATCTCTCACCACCCTCTACATGGTAAAAAAGTGCTCAACATAGGCATAATCATTAAATGCTAAAGAAAATAGAAGGATACGATCTAAAAAACAAACAATAGTAATGGAATGAAGATGGTAATTAAACAATAAATTTAGTGAAACAGAAGAAAAGGATGTAAGGCCAATACCCATTATGTACATAATTACATACCTATCTGTGTGGGATTCGCCTCCAACCATTGTCTGAAGTTTACATATACTCGCTGCGCCACAATCTCGCCCAGGTCTCCAATTACGATTTTACCAAACGCAATAGCAAGTGCAGTGGCAAGTGCATATGCCAAACTAAACAATTTCCAAATGAAATAGAAAATGCAGAAGGCAAACACAATATCAGTTGCAGGTCGCATCTTTGATTTGTAATTGAAATTGGTAATCGATGGAGTTAAAACTAAATTGTGGTCAGAAATAGGCAAACCATAAAATTCAACAATAAAATTTGCCCAAAGGATCAAATCTTACATCCATAAAGACAGAGTTAGTTATTTATAAATGAATGATTGGTCAGTTCCACGCGAAATGCTGAATGAATTTCGTCTTAGAACCTTCATTTGTTTTTCTGCAAAGCGTGTACGACAACTCGTGGTTGGTAAAGATGCTACTTATAAATGGAAACAGGAAGAGTTACCGTGTGAGACCGACTTTGATTGAGGAAAACGATTTTTTGTTTTTTTTCAGGCTTATGAATGAAATGTAAAATTGAGAATTGAGATTCATGTAGGTTTTCCAGAACTTCTATGACCGAATTGTTTCTAGACTTTTGGTCCGGCCACGTGTCCTTTTTGGAGTGATTCCTGGATCAACGCTTGTTTCCACTGGGGCTGGAACCCGGACGAATCTGATTCTATGATGACGGGAAATTCTTCTGGAACCTTCGTGTAGCAGGTGGATGGTAAGGATGCTTCTTATAAATTGAAACCGGAAGACTTACCGAGCGTCTTAATTATCCAATATAGTAAAATAAAAAAAGTCTATATCATGAGACCACGGATTTTGTAAGGGATGAAATATACCTTTTTTATATTAAAAACACAAAAACCAGTTTTGTAAGGGATGAAAATTGAAATATTCAAACGTAGATTTCATTATAATTTTATTGAAAAGACCTTTTTTATTTAAAACACAAAAACTAACTTTGTAAGGGATGAAATATTCAAAGTAGACAAATTCATTATAATTTTATTGAAAAGACCTTTTTATATTAAAAACACAAAACCGAGTTTTGTAAGGGATGAAATTTTCAAACCTAGGCAAATTCATTATAATTTTATTGAAAAGATCTTTTTATATTAAAAACACAAAAACTAGTTTTGTAAGGGATGAAATATTCAAACGTTGACAAATTCATTATAATTTTATTGAAAAGACCTTTTTATATTAAAAATACAAAAAATTCTTCCAGGCCTGGAATTTGATTGACCTTTTTTCAATTTTAAACCGTATTTTACAGTTTTAAAATTTATTGGATCATATACCTTGACTTGCTATATTTACGTGTTTTATATATTGAAGCAAATGTGTGTACATTTTTATAGCCCTAATTTAAACTGATGTCTACTACCCTGTTATAAGGTAAAATATTTAAAATTAAATTAAACTATATAAATTATTGTTAAACTATATAAAGTATTAAAAATAATTTAAACTATATCAAATGAATTAGTTGTCACACACCACAGCTACGGTGGTGCAAGCCTAAATTTCCGTATTTAAAAAAAAAAAAAGTACTTACACTAAGCTGCAAATTCCTCTACTTATGATTTTGCAACAAAATGTATTAAGCTAAATAACTCCAAATTTTAAACTAGAAAGGTTGGTGCTTTATACTCCAGAATTTTTTAATGGATGTCTATTTTTATTTTATTTATTTGTTTTTTAAAAGTAGGCAAAATTTTAGAAGGGCATTTAAAAATCTAGCGGATAAAATGTTGGGACATTATAAGTGTTATATTAAAACGTGTGATAAAACAGTCTTTGTTTAGCGCAGCATGCTTACATGCTTGCCAAATGTTCCTTCGCCTCCCATTTTCTAGCTTGCACGATGATAGTGGCAAAATGGGTACTTATGGTTTGTGAGGACGTTAAAAATCTCTATTATGACATTTCCTACTTTATAGTTTGAAGTTGCAGTTGTGAGATGAGCGTGAACAGTAAGTTAAAGAATTGCATTTGCCTTCTACTTCTGTGACAATCGATTACTGGAGGATATTGGAGGAATGTACTGCAGTTGAAGGTAATAGTTTTTACAGCTTTCATCGTTTATGCCTAGTTGATTTCCTTCTTCCTGTGCTGTTCTTCTTTATTCAGTAAAATATGTTGAGGTTTTTGTGCATAGTGTAGCTGACTTTAATAGAATCTAAATATCTAAACAACAATGATCCAAATGCTTGCAATTATATTTAATGGCTTATCTGCTTTAGGAAAAAGTTCTGATTTAATAAGAAGGCCCTAGCTATTCTCATCGTGATTCATCACTGAGAAGCCTAAGAGTCTCTAGAATTAAGCATCTGTCCAGAGTGAAGAGCTACGCAAGGATTTCTTCCTCGCACTTTGCTTTGTTTTTCCTTCATAGCTTGCTATAATTTTTAGAAGAAAACTCAGGATTTTTTCCATTAGAAAGCGTGCATGTTGCATGTTTTGTGGTATCCATTTCACTGAAAATGATGATTAGATCCAAGGTTGAAAATCAAGGGCCTATAAGAAAGGCACAACCTATATTTTATATGGAGGGCATGGTTCCATAAGAATGGAACTCAAGTAAAAACAAGAGACATTATGTGTAGTCTATGTTAGTAAATTGGTAATTGAAATGTGGGTGAAGAACTTGTAACGCTTACTTGTGTTATTTTTTTGTATCCTTCATTTTGTTACTTGATTGACCTTTGTATTAGCGTTTAATGCAGCATGGTTATTAGATCAAAGGTGGGGAACATTACATGCTAGCCAAATGTAGCAGCGAATTACAGGCAAACAACTATGAATGAGACCACACCTTACAACCTCCTCTTACATAAATCCAGCCACAAATCGATGCATGAAATTTGGGTGTTCATCTCTGTCATTCTTGTATGCATGACACCTAATACTTGGAAAAATCCGTACACATGAGCATATTCGCCCAAGGGTAGATTCATAGTCTAATTTTAGTGTGTATAATAAAAAAACCACCGTGCATATCCTCTGCTGTCAGTAGGATAGACCTCACAATATTTATCTACATACTATAAATCATTGTCAAAAGGTTAATCTACGACACCGGAGACGCTGGCTTCTGATGTAGTTAATTTCCTTCTTGCAGATTTCTCATTGCCCTTCAAAAAAATATAACTGTACTTCTGAGCTTCTTTGTTTTTGTAATTTCTGGGTGAATATATATTTGGGGTTGCTTCTTCGTTCGGTCCTGTAAAGAGAATTATTCTTCAAGTTGGACTTTTGGACTTTTTGATAGGTTATTGGGTTTAAGTTCATCCTGAAACTGTCACTATGCATTCCCATATATTTGAAGTATCATGTAATTAAGTATATTTATTTTAAAGTAGATACAGATACTCTACCCATCCTAGATTATGCGGACTTCTCATTGCCATTCAAGAAATATAACTCTACTCTTGAGCTTCTTTGTTTTTGAAATTTTTGGGTGAATATATTTTTGGGGTTCCTTCTTGGTTCAATCCTGTAATTCAATCCTGTAAAGAGAATTACTCTTCAAGTTGAACTTTTGGATAGGTTATTAGGTTTAAGTTCATCCTGAAATTGTCACTGTGCCTTCCCATATATTTTAAGGCATTAGACAAATAGTTTATGTATCTCTTCTATGCCCGAACATTTAACTGCATGTATATCTAGGCTTAGAGAACTCTATTTTGGTGAGAAAAGATCTTGACTGCCTATTTAAACTATCTGTATATTCTTATAACTATAGCAATGTAATAATAATAAGCAAATCATTTAAAACTATAACACAGAATAATTCCTTTATGAGAGGATTATTAATGTTGTCCATGTACATTGATTGCACTAGCATGGTAATATTGGACGCTATTTTTTAATGCATTTAAAAGATATATAATATTTATCTAACACATAATTAAATCAATACAAATTATATTTTTGTTTATTAGTTACAACTTACAAAATACAAAATATTGAGAATAGAAAATATTGTACAATATTAAAATGTTCAAAATTTGTGTGGAGACATTTCATGTAGCAACATAAATGTTATAAGTTGTAAGTACTTGTGCATAGGTAACATATATTTTTAATTTTCATTAATTGTGGAAATTAAAGTTACATTCTACCTGAGTGTGCTCCACAACTTCTATATTTATTTGAAAGCGTTCTTGGTGGTAAGATATTAATACAATCAATTTTGAATCATATTTATAGTTTGTAATTTCAAAATATTTTCATAACTATTTCAACACATTGAAAAAAAAAATTTATACAATCAATATAATTAAATATTTTATTGATAAACGTGAAAATAATTTGCATTTTTTTAATTTAAGTTATGCTATCAGAATATTTTCTTATAGACTTAAATCTTTCATTTATAAATGTGAAAAGAATTTGCATTTTTTTTAATTTAAGTTATCTATCTGAATAGTTTCCTATAAACTTTTACATATATATATATATATATATATATATATATATATATATATATATATATATATATATATATATATATATATATATATATATATATTTGATTGTTTTTTAATTCAACAAATAATTGAAATAATGGTTGTTCAACAAAATCAATCAGAAAACTTTGTTACAAGTCCAGTACTATCAAATGAATTTGCAAATTCGAATAGCTTTGTTGAAACCCCTATAAAGAAATTAGCAAAATCTCTTTCAAAACACTGCAACAAAATCATAACAGAAATTGAAAACATGGCCTTACATGTTGTTGCCATTGAAGAAGAAGAAATCTTACAAATGGAAGAGATCTTAGAAAAGTTTAAGGATACATCTAAAAAGGTAGCTGAATTTTGTACTTTTCATAAAGAATTATATAATGATGAACAATGCAGCGAAGGTGATTCACTTCTCATCTTAGAAGAATTTCAGATGCATTTAAACAATATGTAGTATTATAATATAATTTAATAACTACTATGTATATTCCTCATTTAGTACTTTTTTTTGTAAGTTCTTTATTTGTTATCAAGTCAAAGGACAACAAAATAAAAAGATAGCTTTTATGTATATTCTATATTATATATATTTTGTATATTCCTTCTCACATATATAAATTCAAAGGATATTTAATAGTTTTTCAAAATCCTATCCAATTATAGAATTGAAAAATATCAATATACTTTAATATTCTTTCATAATAATATAACTTATTACTAAAATATATTTAATATATTAGATTACAATACATTTGAAATATTTATAATAAATTGTTCTAAATATTATTTTTTTTTCTAACTATGGTGCACACAAGAATAAATTTTGAATCAGACGAGAAGGAAATATCAGAGAGAGAGAGAGTATCAAAGAGAATTTCATAAATAAAAATGAGAACAAATGATAGATGTTCAAAGGGAAGAAGAAAGAAGAAGAATTAATGAAGCTAATAGACAAAGAAGGGCTAGAAAAAGGGTAGAACATGTACCAGCAACACTTCAGAATGCAACTAAAAATGAGATAAATTTATCTGTAGAAGGGAATGTACAAAATATACCAAACCCAAATGGAATGCTTCAAATTGATTTCAAATAATTCCAAATACAATTTTGAAATCAACTAGATAGATTTAGAATGCCAAACATGTGTTATATGTGTCAAAAATGTTATCTAGGAGATTAGGCAAGAAGAAGAAGAAGAAGAAGAAGAGATTGCAAAATTGACTCAAATTGAAGAAATGTTGATTGTATGTGTCAGCCCAATACTAGAAGCTACACATGCAATAAGTGGTCAATATAAATATAGAGGACACACAATAAATTTTCCACAAAATAAAAACATATTGGAATTGCCACATTCAATACAACATTTACCAATCATTATTGTTCAAAGAAGGGATCAACGTGGCATAAATTATAACTTTACAATCAATAGGGATCATGTCTATAAAGCACTTAAATACAAAGTGAAAATGATATGTTTTACTTTGTCAACAAATTGAAGATAGTGCATATGGTATTTGATTATGATACAAATGAATTCATGTTTGTGGGTCCACTCATGGAGACAAATGAAGGTAATATAATTGAACACACAACATCAATGGCTTCCACATCACCTAATGTCTAGAGGCCACAACACGAGGGTCCTCATCCCCAAACATAAACACTTAGAAATTTGAACACATCCACATTAGAAGCCAACTATGGAGGACCAAGAGTCACAACTTATAATCCCACATTAGATGTCCCTATGGGGATTTGAACATAGGTCTCCTCAACAAGAACCCAATGTTTCAACCAATTAAGCTCAATCCCTTGGACTTTTAAAAACTTATTTTTAGTTGTAATGATAACTTTAATATTTTTTCTTTGTGTAAAAGTAATTTTTGTTAGTGTTTTTTTTGTTTTGTAAACTACACTCTTGGGGAGTGCTCCCTTTTATATTGATATTAACCAAAATATATAAATAGTCCATTACAGGAGCTTTGTTATAGAGCATCACTTATTATAGCTGGTAACAACAAAATCCTTCTTGCAGAGTTAACCATCTTTCATACAGAGACAAGGAAACCTAATCAATTAAAAAACAAAAAATCAAACTCCCTACACCTAACCCTAACCTTCATTTGAATCATCATGGATGCAGTTCTTTGAGATTTCTGCCCCCTTTGCTTTTGCCAGATTGAGAACCTACTTAAGGAAATCAAACCCTTTGGTTGCCAATCTTCTCCTCTATGTCGCAAGGTGAGGCTAGTTGGAGATAATGAAAGGATGCCATTCAACTATATCACCACCAACTTGCAACCTATGAAAAACTTCGAGCAGTGGTATCCCATTCACATATCTTGGGATGATGCTTCGTCGAGGCTACCCAGGAAATGCTTCTTTATTAACGACGACGCTATAATCTTTACTTCTTTGTCTTCTTCCAAGTTGCGCTAAATGACAACAAACAGCAGCTATATCAGCATTGACTCTGTATTTTTGATTCAGACCAATAAAATCTTCTCCCAATATCCATTGGATAGAAAATAATAACACATCGTTCTTAATTTGAAAAACCCCTTGTAGCCATTTATTTGTGATTCTATCGCAAAAAGGCCATCTTCCCTTTTGCAAGTAAGCTGAATTGGGGTATCCATATATGCTAAAAGAGTGAGGCTAGCGACCCAGTAACTAATGGAAGAAATCCCACGAACAACGTCATATAAATAGATGAACACCCCAGCCATAGAAGAGGCATATAACTGAAGATGCCAGCCTACTAATTTGTCAAAGCATGAGTTGTAATAAACACACATAATTAGAAAGTGAGGATAGCATCCGCGATGTATTAGCACTGATTAGTCTGAGCCCAATGTCACTTCTAGCATTAATACCTTGTCCTTACCAACCACTAAGTTGGTGAGGGAGTCAACATCATAATTACCTTCCTTGAATATGTGATTAAAGGTGACTACTTCCAATTTCTCAATAAGTCCCAAGGATTCAGCTAAGAGGTTATGTAAAGTCCAACAATGAATTTTCCTTTACTCTAATGGCATTAATAACTAAGGATGAATCACCTTCTATTTCCACCCTTAACCACCTATGCTTGTCACAAAGCTAAAGTCCCAGTAGTAATGCCTGAAATTTAGCCTCATTATTGGTCCCTAGCTTAAGTCATTTTGACGAGAAGCAAGGATGTAAGAGCAATCTTGGATCACCCAAAAATATGTGTTTAACATTTTAGATGTATTTTATAAGTTTTTTAGTTATTTTTATGATAATGTATGGCAATTTTATGGCATCACATTTCAAATCACATTTACATATTTTTCTTTCAAGATTTAAACTAGTCATTATAGGAAGCTTCAACAAGTTTTCATACCACATTTAACTACATTTGATTGTTTTTTGTTGTGGTTTGGAACCTAAGGTCAACTAAATATTCTAAACGTCCCATTCAAATCATCATGTATTTTGGAACACTATGCCCACGTTTCTTGTTCTTAGTGACCTTAAATGGACTATTCATTGTATAATGGAACCTAGATTAAACTATGCACTAGGTATTTGAATCTTGCACCAATTACTAAGGCTACCTATTTAATTTTGGGCCCTAAGAGGGTTTGTATATATGAAACATCATTGAATTTGGAGACTCCTAGCTTGAGGTACATCAAAGAAGGTGAATTTGCATGTTATTGAGGTGATACACCCAATTCTAAGGTCAACTAAGGTAGTCACAGAAGGAGGGTCCAATAAAGGACTATCCAAGCATCCAACTAACAACAATAACACACACCCAAGTAATCGCAAATCACATCTTTTCACATAAGACACCACATTGATATACTTATTAACATAAGCTTGCATAATTATCAGGTGTTTACAACCACATAACTTGTTGTAATGGGCCCTCTTACATACCAAGTTGTAACCATTTGATTACCACAAGATTACACAAAAGGATATTCACCACCAAGCTCCCTATAGGTATATAATTGCTGAACTATGGAAACACCACTTCTTGAACTTGTTCAAAGATGCATAATGATAACAAGTAAAATATAACTTTAGAATTCTACCACCACTCTATTGTAATGACATCCAATTGACCCCCTATATGTGTACTTAGACTAAATTCGGTATCATACTCCTTGAACCTTTATTGAACCTCTCAAACCTCACCCCTCATTGGTGAAACTCACACTTTAACCTTCTACCATACCCTATCTTCTTCACTTACCTTATAACAAATTTCAACCAAGCATATATAGCATTTTGAAGTTTCTCAAATGATGTGCATTGGCCACAAGATGGTGTACAGCTTGAAACCACATGAAATGTGTCATCATTTTGTTTTAACAAACTTACAAATTCCAATAGTAAAATGATGGAGAATCTCCACATGGCACATCACACACATCCTCAATGTCCAATAAAACCTCCTCAAATATTCATCCTTAAGCACAAACTCAAAATAACCTTCAACAAACATAAATAGTCCCACTAAACATAATTGTCTGTTGGAAAAAGGAGAGAGAACAATGTAAAGTTGTAGCTATGTGGCTTTTAAATGTTTTCAAATCTAAAAATTACTTTCAATTTAGATGTAATAGTATTTCTCTAATTTAAACAATGTAGTAGAAGAAAATAGCTTGCAAGAAGAAGACAAGTATTTATGTGGAGAAACCCTTTCGGGAAAAAAACTCCCCACCAAAGTTTTTTATGCTTGTATTAAATCTCTTATGAAAGATTACATTCAATACTAAAATTCCTCTAATCTTTGATGCACTTCTAAAGCTTCATAAATCTTCAAACCTATGAAATCTTCTCTCTGGAAAATGTATGTGCTTTTTTTATTTAATACAAAATCTTGAAACTTAAATTACAATAAATTGTAGTTGATAACATAAGACAAGTCCTCATGCAAAAGGTTCCAAAGTGCTCCAAATAGAGAAGACTAAAGTCAAATTGTACCAAGCACCCTGTTAACTGCCAGTATTGATTATGAGCACCCAATTTGTCCCACTTAAACTTTGTCAACAAAAATAGCATTTTCAAATAAAAGCAACAACTGAAAGTCTCTAGATTAGATGCCCAAGTTGTCCCAATCTATTTCAGTCAACTGAAGTGCATCACCACACATCAATCTCATGCAAACAACCTACATTATTGATGTCCCCAATATTATTTTGAATTAACCTGTTCTGTGCATGCAAGTGACATGCAAACACTTGTAGCATAATGCAAGAGATGCCCATTAACTAAATCTAGTAGATGGAGTGTTCTATAAGTTTTCTAAGTTAGAGTGTTTTGTAATAAACCTCATAAAAATGACATGCAACTCCATATAAATAGCATGCAACAACATGCAAGTCCATATAAATGACATGCAACACCATGCAAGAACATGCAAGTTCATAGAAGCAACATGCAACAACATGTAAGAAAATGCAAGTTCATATAAGTGACATGCAATAACATGTAAGCACATGCAAGTGACATGCAACAACATGCAAGCACATGCAAGTTCATATAAGTGACATGCAACAACATGCAAGTCCATATAAGCAACATACAACAACATGCAAGTTCATGCAAGTTTTTATGAGTTCATGCAAGTAGTATATAAATATCGTGCATCTATAACTTCAATGTTAACTACCACATCATACTGATGTAAAGTGTATCAACAATATCCACTCATGTACATAAAAAAACAAACTCCCAGTCTAAATATAAGACACCTTCAAAGTGGGTGCCCAAGTTAACACCCACTTACTAAGAGCTGCCAAAAACCCAAAATAGATTTCAAGGAGTTGTCAACAAGTCTTCATGGACCCCACTTCAAAAGTGGACACCAAGTTTGACCCTACCATTTAGGAGTTAATTACAATAAGCCAAGTAATATAATTAAATATTAATTTATCTATCAAAGTCCTTATGTGTTGGGAAACACATTCCAAGAACCTTGGAGATACATGAATTGGTTAGGATTGCAAGTTACTGACAATTTATCCCAACATTCTCCCACTTGACATTATACATTACAATTACTCTTATAAGATAATCAAATTATTTAATCACAGGGAAAAACACCCCTTTCCATCAATGTACCATTGATTCATCAACATGATTTTGTGCTCCAACAAGATACCTGCAAAAGAAACCATGATAACCATCATCTCAAACAAGAACTCACATCATAACCATGATAAGCTAAGGAACATGCCAAAGTGAAACATATCAACTATCATTGAAACCTACACTAATCTCAACATGAACACAAGCATCAAATCATGCGATAACATAAGACTTTGAGTGTCTGTTATACTCATACCAAATGGAAAAGAAACCATAGCAAGTTGCTAGCTCATCCAAAATATCTATACCTCAAAAAAAGGGTAAACAAACCATCTTAGGTATAACTCCATGTCATCAACATACCAACTCAAAACTGCAATCAAGTCCTTGTAAAACAATCCTGCTAATCATCCATCCTCCCATCTCAATGCAACATACCAATGTACAAGTGACCAAAGACAAGGCCAATAAACAAAATCTACAATAACACTGAACGGATCTGTGGATATTGACAATCCACATTGAATTCTTCAATGCAACCAAGGGGTAAAGACAACCCACTAAACTGCACAACTCGTAGATCCCAATAGTAAAACATGCAAAATCATCTTCACATCAATAACCTACAAATTGAGACAACTAAGAAGATATCATGACAATAAAGAGCATATATATCTAGGAACTCCCATTGCATGGGTAATGTTAAATCTAAAAATAAGATCAAGGCATTAACAAGTCCTCTTATAACACTTCTCTTAGAGGATGTAGCTAACTCCTCTACCATATAGTGTCAAAACATATAATGATATGCATAAAACATCTCTCATTACCAATCTCTGAATAACTCTCCCAAGTCCTTTTAACCACTAAAGAAAGAGATCAATGAGCTACCAAATCATTTTTAACAACAATAACACTTGACTCCAATACAAACCTCAACTCCATAAACATGAGAACTTTTAAGAAGAAGATAATATAATAGGAAAGAGAGAAATTGTAAAATCATACCATGTTTTTATACCACACTAACTTGTGCCAAACTATGTAAAGTAAGCATTGTCACGGAGATTGCACCTAGATTCTAAGCTTTAAGATGCAAGAATCCCATGAAACATGGAAACATCTTTGTGACAACAATTTTTGGCATACCCAATGGGACTGATCGGACTATCATAGTCCATAAGTTATCATCCATTGTTGATATTCAGTGTGTATATCATGTAGTTTCTCACATACATGGTAACTCTACATGTTCAAATCTACTAGTTTTAGTATTCCAAAAGCTTAAAGACTATTAAGGATCAAGATTTAGGCAATATTCTTGGTTCTTTCCTTACCAGAATCCTTTCAATCACCTGGCAAATTTGTTGGTATGTACAAAGTTTTCTAAATCAAACCTATTTTTCTTCATTTAGGAAGAAAATTATGAAAATATAGCTCATTAGAAGGTTCTAATATGTCAAACTATCAAGGAAATTATGTTCCTACCTCCTCATTTTTCAAAATGTAGTCTTAGATCCTTTTCAATATCTGTATTAGACTAAAAATGTTATTGGTTTTATCCCAAATAGCCATGCAACAGCAATATATCAGCATGCTCAACATGCTTACCTCCCACCCACCCCTACTCAACCTTCTTGGAAGCCTACCTATGCTCATAATCAGTCCCAGCTTGTCAATTTTGTTCCCAATCAGAATACTTTTTCTGTTGATCAACCTTAGTATCAGGATAGCACGAGCATTCAAGAGATGACTTTAAAGTTACACAAAACTAGCATGAGCATTCAGGAGATTGCTTTGGATTTTCAAAGACATATGTTAGAAATTGAAAGAGAAAATGAATATAACATGCAGAAGGAGGAACTGGCTTATCAAGCCTATCTTCACAAGTAGGAGTTGGAGGCACAAAGGTTACAATTTGAAGAAAGTATTAAGAGGGAGATAGCCGTAAAAGAGGAGCAGATCAAGTTTTTGTTTGCTCAATCTCAAAGGCATGAGGTCTAAGCAGTTCTTTCCATCCCAGATCAACATGTTCAAGAGGAGATTTGTAAGTATAAGTTTTCAACTTTCAAGTAAAATGAGCCTCTTAACCCTCCTAAAATCAAGATTCCAAGTTGGTGTGGTGAACAGGAGCAAGAGGTTGTAGAGTCCAAGCCAAACAAAATTCTAAGTTTTAGGAGTATTGCTTCAATACAGTAGCCAATTCATAACCAAGAGCAGTCTAAAACACCTCATAATGAGCTTAGCATTGAGCATATCTATCCTACTTTAGTAGCTGAAGGTTCTTATAGTCCTTTTTGTGCCACCAAGTTAGAAAAATTAGATGTGGAGCAAAAGGTTGCTATTGTTTGTACTATATCTTCAACTGAATATGAGCATAATGCATGTGTAGAGGAGTTTGGTTCATGTTTGGCATTGAATCCGTTGCACTTTGATTTGTTTGAGAAGTTTTCTAATGCTATTTATGATATGACTAAAAGGAGAATGGAAAGGCTACAAGGTGAAAGTCTTCTGTTGCAAAGACACGTTGTCAAGGTTTCATTGGAGAAGGTAGTACATGAAGAGGAAGATTTACCACATAAAGAGGAAGATTCAATTTCTTTGTTTGATCAAGTACCTAGTTTTGTTGACGATAAAGAAGAGAGAATGCAGGGGCTCAACTTACGAGCTGATTTGGAATAGCAAGAACATATTAAAGATTTTTATGAGTTGCTAGTCCATGAAAGTAAGGATGAGGATAAAATGTCAATCCATATAGAAGAGCAAACGAATAGTTTTGTTTTGGAGTCGAGCAAGCTTGTTTTGAATGAGGATAGAACTGACCACCAGGCTAAACATGAAGCCAAATCAGATCAAGTTCCCCATGAAGATGAAGCATCTAATTTATTTTCAGAACTCCCTTGGTACTACAATGAAGAGGCTAAAATGGATAAAACTAAGGGAGATTTCCTTGAAGAGAAATCAAGTGGACTAGCTGAAGATGATTAGCCTTTTCAAGCTAACTCTATGCTTGATTGTCAAGACCCTAATTGTTCAACTTGTAGAGAGCTTGCCACTTTGCTGAATTCATGTAACGACCAAGACCCCAAGTTAGTAAGTGGTGAGGACAACAAGGTAAAATAGGTTTCTAAACTTGTTCCTTTTACATTTGATCAATATGAAGCTAATCAATTTGAGGATAGCAAGGAAAGTATGCAGTTAGAGCTTTTGGAAGAGGAGGTCAAACATCAAAAGGGATTCAAGGTTGCTGCTAGTTGCATGAACATTTAGGATGAGGGGCAGTAGTTAGACAACCCAAATTTGGGTAAGTTTTTAGACCTCCCTAATCAGTCCATAATTCATATTCAAGTTGATAAGGAAATAGAACAACAAATCAGCATTGATGGTTTGCACATTGGTTTATCAAGAGGATGTACCATTCGACATCTAATCTAGTTGGAAAGTAGCAACCTGAGAAAGCATTAGATAAGAAATAAGAAGAGGAGAAGCAACTCCTCTGTCCACCTCAGAATAGCTCTATCTTCAGTCAAAGGAAGTGGTTATGTGTGTTTTTTCTTTCTCTAAGAGAGGTATTACATGTGTTTATTGGATGCCCACCCTTTCTACACCCCTTGTTGGATGCTCAAAGGTATAAAAAGAACTCCAGGCTAGTCAGAAAAGGGAGGTATTTTATAGAACCAGTTAATGGTTTTGTTTAGCTAACCTATTTCATTTGTTAGTTGTAGGTAGGTAGGCCATTTCAGTTTAGTTTTGTTTTCCAATAAGTGCAGATGCACAGTTGGCTGGTCCTATTTGGAGTCAACATTCTTTTATTTTTAGTTTTGTTTCTGTTGCTATTGTTTTTCTAGTAGTTGAGTTATAGAAAGTTTTCAAAGTGTTTTAGGCCAAGAAAGGACACATATGCCTAATAGATATGCAATGCTACTGATCATATTTGTTTAGTAGGCAAACACCCCTAAGAGGTCACTAAAAATGTTACCAAATTGTTCTTGCAACCCAATTAGGTTGGGTCTTAATAGTAGTTGTTAAAAAGGGGTAAGAAAAAACTTAAGTTCATAAGCCATCCTAGAATATCTACTATCCTGATGTAGGACTATTTCTATGATCATGTTACCAACACAAACAGAGCTGAGCTACAGGAGCCAAATAAGATGAGGAGTGCCCTAACAAGGTAGGAGCTATTCAGGGATTGACAAGTGAAATTAAGGCTAAGCTAGTCATCACAAATCATGTTTCAATTGTGTTCATTGCAGTTCATTCATTAGAGTCTGATATAGTTCAAAAAGGTACATATGACTATGTCAAAGTTTTTCGTGATTATAAACATTTATCACACACAATAATATTTAGTTATGTTATACAATTGATTTACAAGAAAGAGAAATTATACACAAGTCATATTGCATGTGTATACACCTAAAAATGGCTCGAGTCAAATTAAATAAATATTCTAATATTTATTTTATTCCAATTCCTCTATTAATTAAATAAATATCTTAATTTATTTAAATAGTTCACATTTCTCAAAATCAATTTATTTAATTAAATACCCTCATTCCTCCAATGTCTCATCTAATTAAATAATCCTAAATTATTTAATTAATCCTAATTTCCTCTATCCCAAAGTCCTAATTTCATAATTCCACATCACCTTCCACCTCACTTTACACCTCACCATGTTGCACACATAATTAAATATTTTTACTATTTAATTAGCTAATATCCCCTCACCCACATGTCCTATTTATCCTCCAATCAAATTAGTTATCTTATCAATCAATTGAGTTCATTGGTCATTCAATTCAGTCAACTCTCCAATCAATCCAGTCATCTGATCAATCTATTCAGCTAACTCTCCAAGCAAATCTGTTAACTCCCATAACTCATGAAAGAGGCCTGGACACTTGTCCTCTTCTGATTCACGCACATTCTCTCAAGCTTCCTATACCGTTCATGTCTTAGGTAATTCCTCCAGTCATGGATCTATTGACACTTGCATTTGGCCTCTCCTCAGCCTATATAAACAAGGTTCTCACACACATTTCACACCACTCAAGCTTTCGTAATCTTACTTTATAGAAATCCCATCGCAACTCTCAAGCATGCCTTTGGCTCCATTGCATTTGCATCTAGTTTCATTATTATCCACCATGGTTGCATATCATTATCTCCATCCCTCATATTAGTTATTGCATTGTAGTAGCATTGCACGATCCTCCTCATAGCCATTCTAGCTTTGTCATCTTAATAGCAAGGAAGTATAACTTTTGAGAGCTCCATATTCAAACAGGATCAAAGCATGATAGGAAACAATGGAAGGCACAAGGTAAATCTGATTACAAAGCTAATATCTTTTGTTTGCTTGGATTTGTCTTATTTCCATTAAAGTTATTGGATATTTAGTAGTTTTTACTATGATTCAGAAATCCAACAACATTAATATTTTAGTAGTTTTTAGATTTTATTTTATTAAGCAAAAATTAAAAAACAAAAAAACAAAAAAAACAAAAACAAAAAGGAAAACAAAATACTTTTAACAAAAAAAAAACACCTAGAAAAATTTAGGGGCTTCGGCCCCCAAATCCCAGCCTACCCCCCGATCCTCCTTACCCCCTATTGCCCTACCCACCACCCCCCAAAATAGATTCCCCCACCTCCCCCGCACCTATCTCCCAGCCCACTCCCTATGCCCAAACCTGCTACCCCAGACCACTCCCTACACCTCCCTTCCAAACCCCTCCCTCGACCCCTCACTACCTAGCTAGCCCTAAAACCCTCCACATACCCCTTGCGCTACCCTTGTCTAACTCTACCCCACCTTGCCTCCCGTCCCACCCCTTCACAGCTCCACCCTCCACTCCCCTCTTTTGCCACTCCCCCTCCCTACAGCCACTACTACTCCCCTTCCCTCGATCACCTCCCGATCCCCCCTACAACACCACCGATCAAACCTGCTAATATGGCTAGCAGGAGCTCATAGTACTCCACAATGTATGCACAACTGATCTCTGTACCCTCTAGGTCTGGGTCATCAAACACTCATCTGCACTTTTCCAAACTAACTCTTGTGCCAGACTCGTACTCGACCAACTCACCTTGAATAGGAATCTAGAGAATTCGATGTACATCCCCTAAGGTCACCATCATCTCTCCTATGGGAAAGTGAAATGTGCCCATATCACTATGGTACCTCTCACCCAATGCAATTAGTAATCCAAGATTAGTTCGTATCTCAGGCATGAAGCAAACATACCATAAACTAGTAGATCCAAGCACCAAGTGGTCAGTCTCAGTCAAATATGGCCTAAGTAGCTATGTGAGAGGGAATCTCTCTCGTGACATCAATACATGATCCAGAATCTACTGCAATTGATAAAAAAGCATGTTAAACACACCACAATCAGGCTGCATTTCTATCCAATCAAACAAGTTACTTAGTTATCCTATCAAGATCCTATCCTCTCATCTTTCTGGAGATTCTATAAATCTCCAAGATGACCTACCAATTGGCCAACATCACACTCGATGCCAACTTCACCAGTTTAGCTAAGTAATTTACCTACTTTATCCATATGCGCAACTCTATTTGCCAAATGTGTTGAACCCCTATCCATTTGTGCTATTTAAACACATGTGCTGAATTAGGAGTTACATGCGCATATTTATGTCAAATGCGCAACATCACTATAATTACATAGAATCCCTATTAGAATGTGCATTTTTATTCTACATGCGCTGATCTATAGAACATGCGTGGGATTGTTGGTTGAATGCACCTAAATGCTTGGATGCACTAAAACCTTGACTATATGTGCAACAATGCATCTCACTTGCAAAAAATATGCATATGCACCGATTAAGGGCCCATATGCGCCAAATCGGAACATTTGCACAATTTCTTGGCTTGATTGCACTGAAACACTAAAGATGCACATCCATAAATGCAAACTTTGACCTATTATTTGACCTCCATAAATGCACAAAAGACCAAGTTTCGAGGGGTACATACTGGGGGTCCGTACTCTACTGGCCGCCTGAATCATCGGATCCTCTCAAATCAGTGGCTCGCTATCAGAATCTGGTCCATCTTTGTTGACTACTTTGCACTTCTACCACACCAAAGTTCCTAAAATATCTCCACAAAAGACAAGTGTACAAATGAGTAGGATTGTGACCCCACATACCTATATATAGCAAAGTGGGCCCTAATGGGAAGTGTTTGACCCTATGAGTGTGGGGCATGTTTTTCACCCATTTTCCTTTCTCTGTCACCCAAACTTTTTACCCATAGCCTATGTCATAAAATCTTACATGTCGTGAGATGTCCGTCCACCCGTCGTCAATATCATCCAACCTGACCAATCTCCCGAGGGGGCATCCTATCATCACTAAACCTAAATCCAGGGGTAAACTAGGGCATGCATCGTAGTAAGAAAATCTTTATTCTTTGAAGCAATGTGATAAAAGACATTGCATCAAAGAGGTGCAACATGTATACACCTAAAAATAGCTCGAGTCAAATTAAATAAATATTCTAATATTTATTTTATTCCTATTTCTCTATCAAGTAAATAAATATCCTAATTTATTTAAATGGTTCACATTTCTCTTATTCCTTTAGAATAATTAAATAAAAATCAATGTATTTAATTAAATACCCTAATTCCTCCAATGTCTCATCTAATTAAATAATCCTAAATTATTTAATTAATCCTAATTTCCTCTATCCCAAAATCCTAATTTTATAATTCCACATCACCTTCCACCTCACTTTATACCTCACCATGATGCACACATAATTAAATATTTAATTAGCTAATATCCCCTCACCCACATGTCCTATTTATCCTCCAATCAAATCCGTTATCTGATCAATCAATTGAGTTCACTAGTCAATCAATTCAGTCAACTCTCCAATCAACCCAGTCATCTGATCAATCTATTCAATTAACTCTCCAAGCCAATCTGTTAACTCCCATAACTCATAAAAGAGGCCTAGACACTTGTCCTCTTCTGATTCACACACATTCTCTCAAGCTTCCTTAACTATACATGTCATAGGTAATTCCTCCAGTCATGGATCTATTGACCCTTGTATTTGGCCTTTCCTCAACCTATATAAACAAGGTTCTCACACACATTTCACACCACTCAAGCTTTCGTAATCTTACTCTATAGAAATCCCATCACAACTCTCAAGTGTGCCTTCGGCTGCATTGCATTTGTGTCTAGTTTCATTATCATTGTCTCATTATTATCCACCATAGCTGCATATCATTATCTCCATCCCTCATTTTAGTTATTGCATTGTAGTAGCATTGCACGATCCTCCTCATAGCCATTCTATCTTTTTCATCTTACTAGCAAGGAATTATAACTTCTGAGAACTCCATATTCAAACAAGATCTAAGCAAGATAGGCAACAATGGAAGGCACAAGGTAAATCTAATTACAAAGATAATATCTTTTGTTTTCTTGAATTTGTCTTATTTCCATTGAAGTTATTGGATATTCAATAGTTTTTACTATGATTAAGAAATTCAACAACAACATGAAACAACTGATTATATCTAATGGAGAAGTGTTTATATGGTCCCACACAAACCGTGGGAGTAACTATATGTGATTCAATGCACAACAATAAATACATCTAAACTAAAGGAAAGCATATAAAGTAAAGATGGGACTCATCATTGTCTGATTGAATGATGAATCCCATTGTCTGCACCAGCATCTCTAGCTATCCTAGTGGTAGCTCCAATTGAGCCTACAAGAGGAAGTAAAACATGATGTTAGAGCTCAGGGTTTCATCTATATTTCTATATGCAGTAACTCAAAATGTACTTATTATCTTACATCTGATCAACAAAATGAAGAAGATAAATAGACATCAGATGTAGATATCAAACCAAGATGAAGCAGAAAAGACAAGATCAGATCAAACAATCAAGAAGGAGAGGCTATGAACCTACATATTGTCATCTAACTAGGTTTGTTCATTGTGCAAGAATAGGTTTATGCAATCAATCATTAATGACATGTGTGAACATTTGTAGCAATCATAGAAGTCATATAGCAGTAATCAGAGGATGCAGAGCAAGTAGAAGACTGTATCATAACAGTCACAAAATGTTGCTACAAAATGACAACAATCTTTAAGCTTTGAAGGCAATCACAAGATGTTTCAAATGACTGAAAAAGTTTTCATGACAGCAAATCCCACATATAGAGAGGCTACATGTAAAGGTTATTGAATGCAAAATCACTATATAAGCAATCATGACAGCTATAGGAGTAGTCGTATATAGCTCATAAGGAATAGTAAATCATGTAAAAATAGTCAACATCAATTATAATAATTAGATAGAAGGCTAATCAATATAATAGCACAAGAGCAAATCATATGCTGAGTGGAAAGAGACCTTTGAGAAACACATTATGATAAGACAACAAAGGCAAGAAAACAGTCTTCTATGGACTACCATAGAGATAAAAGAGATCATTGAGCTACATAAAATTATCTATAATCATCAAGGAACAATCAAATGCATTGGTATAGTCAAAGATAAGGAACATCATTTCATGAGGAAAGGGGTGTAAAGGAGATAGTGCAATGTCTTAAGGCAATAAGAATAGAACAAGTATTTACCACTCTCATTATGAATAATGTGTGAAATTGCAATTGAATATTTAACCACTAGAATGGATGATATTTAAGTAGAGTGATTTTATAACAGTTGAGCAAAGTCCTAATAGAAGTGACTGGCATAGTCTTAAAGAAGAGCAGCCATATCTAAATTACTAAAGACTATAGCAAGTCAAGAGAGAAAGAATGCATGTAGAGCTATATAATGGATAGCTAAAAGAAAAGAATGAAAGAAACATGACAGTGCATTCTAGACACAAAGAAACGAGAGCATTATGCATTATGCTATAGGATCTTGGGATACAATAGCAATACAAGAGTGTCAAATGAAAGAGAATAGCTACAACAAAAGTTCTAAGAAGGATGAAAGTCATAATGGAACACATAATACTCATCTTATTACAAAAGGGAATAATAGTACCAGTGCATGGGGATGCAATCATGAAACTTGTACAAAGAGCCTAATACTTTCACAACCACAGAAGGACAACAACTCAAAGAATATGAGGGACAGTCAATGGTCAAAATGTAGCCAAAATCAGTCATTAAATGACTATAAAAAGGTTAAAAGATTAGTCATATTATGACTGTCCAATGACTGTTAAAAGTTAGTCATATGACTGTTAAAAATTAGTCAAAAAATAGTCATTTATGACTATTAAAAATCAGTCAAAAATGCAGTCATTTATGACTGTTAAAAATCAATAAAAAATATAGTCATTTATGACTTAAAAATCAGTCATATTAACTATTAAAAATAAAAAAATGATCAGTCATACGAATGACTATCTAAAGAATTAGAAAACAGTTATTTTAGGACTGTCATATAGAGTATAAAATAGTCATTTAGAGGACTATTATAGTAAAAAAAATCATTCTAATAGGTTGTAGCCTACAAGAAACAAAGCACGGGTGTCTCATTTTTGTAAGCATCAAAGTGGTTTGGCTCATAGTCTGACAAAGTTACAGATAAGAAGATAAAAAGAAATAGGAGCGTATTCAAATGCAGAGATGAAAAGCTACAGGAGCATATTCAAATGCAAAGATGAAGAGCTATAGGAGCATATTGAAATGCAAAGATGAAGGGCTAGAAGAGTATGTAAAATGTAGAGATCAAGAAGATACAATAGCAACCATAAAATAGTTAATGGAATAACAAAGAAAGGTTCATTCTTCCTTTGTTTTTTACCACAAACCAGAACAAGAAAAGAGAGGTATGCATCCCACAAACAAAGCAATGAAGAAAAATAGTAGGATTAGAAGTTCTACCTCTTAAAGGTTGTTTCTTTTTCATCATTTATTTCATAAAACTAGAACACAAAGAAAGATATACAGAGAAGGGGAAGTTCCATCACAATTTCTCACAAAAAATGTAGACTTAGGGTGTTTTTACAGCATTTTCTTTCAAGAACATAGTGAAATATGGAGAGATAACTTACAATGAGCGAGCACAAGACTAGTTGTTTTGTATCTACAAAGAAAATCCTTCAAGAGCTTCACCAAAACCTACAGGAGACCCTCCTTGGTAGCACAATAGGAGCAACACATGAAGAAAAGAATGAAGTGAAAGCCCTAGGTTTTGTTTCTCCTTTTGTCAAGATGCCCTAATTAGATGGGATAAGGTTTTTTTTTACATTACAAAAAGACTTTTCAAAGTGAGTGATTAGGAGGGAATGATGGAGCCTGTGAAAAGATAGGGAGACATAAGGTTTTTATGACTTTTATTTACTTTTCTCAAAACCTTAGACTCAAACAAAAGGTAATTATGAATTAAGATTTGAGGAAGATGAAGACAATAAGGGTCTTTTTTACCTTATTCTTTGACTTAGGCATTTTGCACAGGGATATGGGTTTTTATAAGCCTAGGGGCAGAATAGAGTGATATTTTTGCAATAATGTTATAAATTGCCTTAATACTTGTTATATCATAACCTAGAGGAAAAATAGGCATAATATAACACTTATTAGAGAAAAATCATATCTTTTCCTTTAATATTTGTTAAATTAGATTCCTTTTCCATCTAATCATGCAAAAAAAATAGGATAGGAGTTGAACTAAAGTACAGACTGATGCAGGAGAGGTATCTTGTTCTTTTTTTTTTCCTTGGAGTCAAACTAGGATATTTTTGGCTTTCTTTTTGGTCAACTATCTTTGGAGGAGCAGTTTTGAGCTATTTTTGCTCATCTTGGAGCAGTTTTGGGAACTTCTTTTTAGGTTTTTCTCTTGTGCCCGGCCAACAACTTGGAGTTAATTTTTCAAACTCGTACATGCATATTTTAGAGTCTAGTTGAGTTGGAGTTGACTTCCCATTCACTTTCGAGGACAATTTTTGTATTATAGGGAAAAATTCTTATTCCTTTTTCTTAGTTCTTGATTTTATGCTTTCTCTTGCACATTGCAAAGAAGCTTACAATTTTGTAACTCATTTTTTGACAAATTCATATACAGCAGTAGGTTTACAGGTTACATTTTTGTTATTTATTTGTAGTATTTTCCTTCTATTACTTAAAAGATCAATATTTTACCTTCTCAAATTTATGTAGATGCCTTCATGAGTGATTTTGATGAAACTTAATGTGTTTAAACATAAAAAACAAAACCTTTAGTTTTGTCTCAATCATCACTGCAAATACACAACAATTTATTATCACAGATCATAAGTTGTGCCATTGATTCATCTTGACTTCTAGGTTGTGAAATAGTGTTTTCCTTCTAGAAGATAGATTTTTTAAAGCCTTCTTATGAACTACTCATGTGATTAAGTTGCCCAAACCGAGCTGTGCAAATAAATATTTTGAGAAGTAGTTTTGAATCAAGCTGCACATTAGTTATATTTTGGTGCATCACCTCCTAGGAATAGTTTTTACATTCAATCAGTTATCTTTTCTTCCTTTTTTCCACAAATTTTCATTAGTTTCTAGAAGAATCAAAAGGGGAACCAACCCATAATCTAGAGATTCATCTTCATTATGAGCATAACCACAAGCTTGAAGATGTTTACATGTTTCATAGGATTGTCGAGTCTAAAGCTTAGCATCTGGGTAAGGAAAAACTCAAGTTCATAAGCCATCCTAGAATATCTATTTTCCTAATGGAGGACTATTTCTATGATCATGTTGCTAGTTTAAGGACATACAACTGAGAGGGGGGGTGAATCAATTGTGACCAAACTTTCTATTCTTTAAACACTTAAATCCTTCTTATATTTCTATAGCATAATAATGATTCAATCATGAAAACACGATGCAATAACTCAAGAGCAAAAACATATTAATACATATGGTACCAAGATTTTAATGTGGAAAACCCAGTTAAGGGAAAAACCATGGGGTGACTAACCCAAGATTGTATTCTTTGTTAAAAGAATAAGAAGAATAAATGGTACTTGCCAATTAGGGCTCAATGCCCAAGTACACTGCTCACAAGAGTCCCACTACCTATAGGAGACACATTGTCTATAGAATGATATAAATATTACATACTTGAACTAGAAACTAGCATCTTCACCATGCTTGAAATAGTTCCATTTAGGCTCAACACTTTTGCTCTACTTTTTGATCTTTTCTTCTCTACCACTTTCTCATGTCGACCAAGGATGCTTTGAAATGACTTCACAAATCTAATTTATACAAGACATCGACTTTGGGATAATCATCAAAGTCAACACAACATACTTTATTTTATTACAGAGTAGTTACAGAAATACAACTTGATTTATTACAAAGACTTCATGTGTATCATCACACTATTGGCCACACATATCTAGGACTTCAATCTTCTTTGAGGAACATGTCATTGTTTGCAAAACATCTTCATGATCATCCGCAAGATGTGTAAAACATCTGATCAGCCATGATTAGGAAGAACACCATCCCCTAAGAGTAAATCTTCAATTATGAGCTCAATCTTCAATGCGGACCACCAACTCAAACTAGACACAATCTATAGACCCCCACAATCTTGCTTGAATCACCAAGAACATCCACACCACTTTTGCTTACTGCAATCATTCGTATCTTCATCTAGAACCTCATAAACACAATCTATCATTACTGTCACATTAGAGTAAATGCTTGTGGACCTCCAGACCACAAACCAATTGAGTTGTCAATTCACATTGGCTTCCTAAACATTCCACCAAATTTGTAGAACAAGATATTGCATTTCCAGATCTCACCAGACCTATTTGTGTCACTTTGTCACCTCTGAACAACTGTCAGAACCAGTTTTACTCATATGGCCATAACTTCTCCAAATCTTCATGTGGACCTCTCAAATCTTGACTAGAGAACCTTCAGATACATATCTACAAACACTTTGATGTGCATACTCTAATCTTCAACTATTTGGGATCTTTTCTTCATAGAACTTCATTGTCTTTAGTGTTCTTTATTTCTGATGGGGCTAATTTTCTTAATATCCTCAGCACACAACTCATCCAATTCTTGACATCAATGCAACAGGAGTATGTTGACATCAATGACAACACCGGTTAGGGCCATACTTGCAACAATCTCCCCCTTTGTCATTGATGGCAACATATGATGTGAAAAGCTATTTTAACCATCAAGATATGAACTTCTCCTTACTGACTGACATAGCTCCCCCTATCACCAGTAGTCATCCACATGTCTTCTCTTTCTCTATTGTTCCCCCTTTGGTCAACAACCACTTTTTGTTTTTCACATGTCTTCTCTCCCCCTTTGACATCAATGGAAAAGGGCACATACTTAGAACCACTTCTCACACTTCATAATCATATTAACTGCTCCCCCTGAGTAGCAGCCTCCTAGAATCAATCCAGATCATAACATATGACTGTGAAATTCACCAGATAGATGCACATCAGTGCACCTTAATTCAGAACTGGAGGGGTAATAACCCCTAACTTCTCCCTAAGATACTTGAAAGTGTCCTTAGGTAGAGGTTTGGTAAAAATGTCTGCAATTTGATCCTTTGAGGGCACAAAATCCAATTTGACTTCATTCTTGTTCACCTGCTCTCTTAAAAAGTGGAACTTGATGGATATATGTTTTGTCTTTGAATGCAACACTGAATTTTTTGATATGTTTATTGCACTTGAGTTATCATAGAAGATTATGATAGGTTCTTCATACTCCACTTTGATGTCTCTTAACATTTGCTTCATCCAAAATACTTGAGTGCAACTGCTCGCTGCTACAATATACTCTGCTTCTGCAATAGACAGAGATATTGCCTCTTGTTTTTTGCTTAGCCAAGAAACCAATATTTTCCCTACAAAGAATGCACCACCACTTGTACTCTTTTGGTCATCCACATCACCTACACCCACTCACCATCAATATAAGCATGAAGAGATAAATCATGATCCTTGGGATACCACAATCCATACTCAACTATTCCCTTCAAATATCTGAGTATTCTCTTGATTGCCATGACATGAGATTCTCTAGGATCAGCTTGAAATCTGGCAACAAGACCAACAACATTCATAATGTCAGGTCTAGTTTAAGTAAGATACAGTAGTCCTCCAATCATTGACCTGTACTTTTTCTGATCAGCCTTAGGAGATTCATCATCTTTGCTCAGTTTACACCTGGTTGCCATGGGAGTATTCATTAGCTTTGAATCTTCCATCCCAAATTTCTTCAACAATTCTTTCACATATTTAGTCTAAGATATGAAGATTCATTTCTTTGTTTGAGTGATTTGCAGACCCAAGAAGAAATTCATTTCACCAAACATAGACATCTCAAATTCACTTTTCATTCGATTTACAAAAGTTTTGTACATACTATCCTTCCCTCCAAAAATAATATCATCAACAAATACTTCAACAATCAAGATATTTTCATGATCAATCTTAAAATATAGATTACTGTCAGTAGTACCTTTGTTGAAACTAATTTTCAGAAGATGTTTGTCCAACCTTTCATACCAGGCTCTTGGGGCATGTTTGAGTCCAGACAATGCCTTCTTTAATTTGTAGACCATATCTCCATTATGAGACAGTTGAAATCCATCCGGTTGCTCAATGTATACTTCTTCTAAATCACCATTTAGGAAAGCAGACTTGACATCCATCTGATATACCTTGAAATCTTTGAAGGCAACAAAGGCAAGAAATAGTCTGACTACTTCAATCCTTGCCACCGGAGCAAAAGTCTCTTCAAAGTCAACTCCCTCTCTTGAGAATATCCTTTACAGACCAAACTGGCTTTGTTTCTTATTACCTCACCATCTTCATTTAGTTTGTTCTAGAAGACCCACTTAGTCCCAATCACATTTTTGTCCTTAGGTCTGGGAACAAGATCCCAAGTGTGATTCTTTTCAATCTACATCAATTCCTCCTTCATTGATTTAACCCAACTTCATCATTGCATGCTTCACTTACTATTTTTGGTTCAACTTTTGAAATCAGACAATACTTCATTGAGTCTTGAGCAATATTTCTTCTTGTTTGAACACCTTTGCTTCTATCTCCTAAGATCTAATCTTCAAAATGATTCAGTCTTACATACCTGGGAGTTTTGGGAATCACTTACACTTCTAATTCTTGGACAGGTTCATTCAAGTTTGTCTCTTCTTCTTGTGTTTCTGGATTCTCTGGATTAATCTGAGTTTGGATTAGAGTTTGAACTTCTTCTTCTTGGTCTGAGATAACATTTTGATCATCAGCTTCATACTCATAGTACCTTGAGGAATTTTCCATGCCTTCATCAACTTTCACATTTTTGCTTTCAACAATCTTTCTTAGTCTCTTGTTATAACATCGGTAAGATTTGCTTTGAGTAGAATAACCCAAGAATATTCCTTCATCACTTTTAGCATCAAACTTGCCAAGGTCTTCATCTCTTTTGATATAGCATTTTCTACCAAAGACTCTGAAATACTTCATAGTAGGAGTGATGCCAAACCAAAGTTCATAAGGAGTCTTAACAATCTTGCCTTTGATTTGTACCTAGTTAAGAGTATAAACAGCATTGCTCACAAGTTCTCTCCAATAGATCTGAGGAACATTTGCTTCCATCATCATGGTCCTAGAAGCTTCTTGGATGGTCCAATTGTTTGTTTCCACTACTCTATTCTGCTATGGAGTCCTTGGAGCAGATAACTGTCTCTTTATCCCATGTTTCTCATAGAATTCTATGAACTCTCTAGATGTGAATTCACCACCTCTATCAGACCTAAGACATTTTATGTTTAACCTAGTTTCATTTTCCACCATAGCCTTGAATATTTTGAACTTCTAAAGAGATTTAGATTTCTCTTTTAGGAAAGTCAGCCACATCATCCGGGAGTGGTCATCAATTAGTAACATGAAATATCTATCACCTTGCAGACTCCTGATTCTTGTTGGTCCACATAGATCAGTGTGAACTAAGTCTAACAATCCAGTAGAGGATTGTTCCTTACTTTTAAATGTGACTCTACTCTGTTTACCAAACTGACATTCTTTGCACAAACTATTAGTAGGCTTCACCAATCTTGGAAGATCTCTTACAACCTGACTATTGCTTATCTTGATGATATTATCAAAATTTACATGACACATTCTCCTATGCCACAACCAACTCTGATCAATTTGAACAAATAAACAACTTTTGCTAACTATACCAACCAAGTGGAAGATGTTACCTTTTGTTTGAGTACTGGATGCAATTTTTGTTCCAAAACTTTTAAAGATCTTACATTTTCCATTTTTGAATCGAAGATCATAGCCTTTGTCCACCAACTACCCAACACTAAGAAGATTATGCTTCAGATCTTCAACATACAATACATCACTGGTTTTGTTCTTTCCATCAAAAGAAATAGTTCCTCTACCTCTAATTCTGCCAGCAGAATTATCACCAAATTTTACAACTCCTCCTTCATATCTTTCCAGATCTATGAACTTATGTTTATCACCAGTCATATGATGGGAGCATCCACTGTCAATGACCCATTCATCCTTTTCTTCAACTTGAGTAGCCAAAGCTCTTTTTACCAGTTTATGATTGATAGATTCAATGGGCATTGGGTCTTCTTCCTTGATGGCAATAAACACCCAGTCACTTCTGGATTTGTTTCCTAACTTTGATTCATCATTTGTTACTCCTTCATCATCATCATCATCTTCATGAACATAGTAACATTTCTTTTGGAATCTTGATCTATTTGGATTTGTTCTTGAAAATCTTTCTGGACACCTTCAGGTAAAATATCTAATCTTATTGTAGTTGAAACATTTAAAGGGCAATTTTCCTTCATACTTACTAGATACTCTTGGCAGCCTTTTTGCAATAAGGGCTTCAAGTTGAGAAGCTTCTACCTCATCTTCTTCTAGATCTTTTCTTGCTTTTTCATACCATGATAATTTATTTCAAGAATTTTTTCCTAGGTCATACCTTTGTTTGCCTTTTACAGAGGTACTAGATTTGAATGCAAATTCAGTCTTGGGAGGTGCATCTCCAAACTCAACCAATTCAAATGCAGCTAATTTCCCAACCAATTGATCCCTTGTGATATTTGATAAAGATTTGAATTCCTCAATAGCAACAACCTTGTGCTTGTAAGAAGGAACTAAGGATCTGAGAACTTTGGTGACAATCTCATCTTCATCCAAGGTTCCACCAACACATCTAATGCCACAAACAACCTCATTTACTTTTGGCATAAATGTAGTGATATTCTCATCTTTATTCATCTTGAGGTTTTCAAATTGTCCTTTCAGACTTTGTAGCTTGGCACATTTAACATAGTTGTCTCCTTCATGCAGAAGTGCTAGCTTTGACCAAATTTCATATGTAATTTTTAAATCCATAACATTTGTCATCTTTGAATTAGATAAGGCACTTAGTAAGGCTTCTTTAGCTTGACGATTATCTTCAGCATCTCTAATTTCATCTGTAGTTGTCAGACCAATCTTTGGAGGAATATACTTCTTTATAGTCATGTTCCAATATTGAAATCCCATACATTGCAAGTGACATTCCATGTGGCTTTTCCAAAGAGTGTAGCTTGTTCCATCAAACCTCGGACTATCCTTTTTGTAGGAAGGCATCCTGGATCTCCTCAAGTGGTTAAGCTCTTTTTAGAGGAACTTAGCTCTGATACCAATTATTGGTTTAAGGAAAGACAATTGAGAGGGAGGGTGAATTAGTTGTCACCAAAACTTTCTATTCTTTAAACACTTAAATCCTTATATTTCTATAGCATAATAATGATTCAATCATGAAAACACAATGCAATAACTCAAGAGTAGAAACATATTAATACATATGGCACTAGGATTTTAACATGGAAAACCTAGTTAAGGGAAAAACTATGGGGTGACTAACCCAAGATTGTATTCTCTATTACAAGAATAAGAAGAACAAATGGAACTTGCCAATTAGGGCTCATTGCTTGAGCACACTGCTCACAAGAGGCCCACTACCTACAGGAGACATAATGTCTACAAAATAATATAAATATTACATACTTGAACTAGAGATTAGCATCTTCACCATGCTTGAAATAGTTCCATTTAGGCTCAACACTTCTGCTCTGCTTTTTGCTCTTTTCTTCTCTACCACTTTCTCATCTCCACCAAGGATGCTTTGAAATGACTTCACAAATCTAATTTATACAAGACATCGACTTTGGGATAATCATCAAAGTTGGCACAACATACTTTATTTTATTACAGAGCAGTTATAGAAATACAACTTGATTTATTACAAAGACTTCATGTGTATCATCACATTGTTGGCCACACATATCTTGGACTTCAATCTTTTTTGAGGAACATGCCATGCTTTCCAAAACATCTTCATGATCATCTACAAGATGTGTAAAACATCCGGTCGGCCATGATTAGGAAGAACAGCATCACTTGAGAGTAAATCTTCAATTATGAGCTCAATCTTCAATGTAGATTGCTAACACAAACTGGACACAATCTAGAGACCCCCACAATCTTGTCTGAATCACCAAGAACATCCACACCACTTCTGCTTACTAAAATCATTTGTATATTCATCTGGAACCTCAAGAACATAGTTTGTCATTACTATCACATTAGAGTAAGTGCTTACAGACCTCCAGACCACAAACCAATTGAGTTGTCAATTCACATTAGCTTCCTAAACATTCCACCAAATCCGTAAAACAAGATATTGCATTTCTAAATCTCACCGGACCTATTTGTGTAACTCTATCACCTCTGAATAGTTGTTAGAACCAATTTTACTCATATGGCCATAGCTTCTCTAAATCTTCATGTGGACCTCTCAAATCTTGACTGGAGAACCTTCAAACACATATCTACAAACCCTTTGATGCGTATACTCTAATCTCCAACTATTTGGGATCTTTGCTTCATAGAACTTCACTGTCTTCACTGTTCTCTATTTCTGATGGGGCTAATTTTCTCAATATCCTCAGTACATAACTCATCCAATTCTTGACATCAATGCAACATGAGTATGTTGACATCAATGACAACATCGGTTAGGGCCATACTTGTAACACATGTTACCAAGATCCTATAACAGCACAAATAGAGCTACTACAAGAGGTAGATAAGATGAGGAGTGCCCCAGGAAGATAGGAGTTATTCAGGGGTTGACAAGTGAAATTAAGTCTAAGCTAGTCATCATAGATCATGTTTCAGTTGTGTTCATTGGAGGTCATTCATTACAGTTTGATACAGTTTACAAAGGTACATATGACTTTGTTAAAGTTTTTGATGGTTATAAACATTTATCACATGCAATAATATTCATTTATGTTATGCAATTGATTTACAACAAAGAGAAATTATACACAAGTCTTATTGCATGAAATAACTAATTATATCCAATGGAGAAGTGTTTATATGGTCCCACACAAGCCGTGGGAGTAACTATATTTGATTCACTGCACAACAATATATACATTTGAAGTAAAGGAAAGCATATAAAGTAAAGATGGGACCAATCATTTCCTGAGTGAATGATGAATCCCATTGTTTGTAGGTTAGCATCTCGAGCTGTCCTAGTGGTAACTCCAATTGAGCCTATAGGAGGAAGTAAAACGTGGTGTTAGAGCTTAGGGTTTCATCTCTATTTCTATATGTAGTAACTCAAAATGTACTTATTATCTTACATCTGATCAACAAAATGAGGAAGATAAACAAACATCAAATGCATTTATCAAACCAAGATGAAGCAAGAAAGAGAAGATTAGATCAAACAATCAAGGAGAGGCTATTGGCCTACATATTGTCATCTAACTAGGTTTGTTCATTGTGCAAGAATAGGTTCATGAAATCAATCATTAAGGACATGTGTGAACATCTGTAGTAATCATTGAAGTCATATGGTAGCAGTCAAAGGATGCAAAGCAAGTATAAGGCTGTATCATGACAGTCACAAAATGTTGTTACAAAATGACAACAATATTTAAGCTTTGAAGGAAGTCACAAGATGTTTCAAATGATTATCAAAAAGATTTCATGACAGTAAATCTAGCATATAGAGAGGTTCCATGTAAATGTTATTGAATGCAAAATCATTATATAAGAAATCATGACAGATATAGGAGCAGTCCTATACAACTCATAAGGAATAGTAAATCATGTAAAAATAGTCAACATCAATGATAATAATTAGATAGAAGGCTAATCAATATAATAGCACAAGAGCGAATCATATGCTGAGTGGAGAGAGACCTTTGAGAAACACATTATGATAAGACAAAAAAGGAAAGAAAATGGTCTTCTATGGACTACCACAAAGGTAAAAGAGATCATTGAGCAACACAAAATTATCTCTAATCATCAAGGAACAATCAAATGCATTGGTACAGTCAAAGATAATGAACATCATTTCATGAGGAAAGGGGTGTAAAGGAGATAGTGTAGTGTCTAAAGGCAATAAGAATAGAACAAGTATTTACCACTCTCATTATGAATAATGTGTGAAATTTCAATTGAATCTTTAACTACTAGAATGGATGATATTTAAGTACAGCGATTTTATAACAACTGAGCAAAGTCCTAATAGAAATGACTATCATAGTCATAAAGAAGAGCAACCATATCTAAATTACTGAAGACTATAGCAAGTCAAGAGAGAAAAATGCCTGCAGAGATATGCAATGGATAAGTGAAAGAAAAGAATGAAAGAAACATAATAGTGTATTCTAGACATAAAGAAACCAGAGCATTATGCATTATGCTACAGGATCTTGGGATACAATAGCAATACAGGAGTGTCAAATGAAAGAGAAAAGTTGCAACAGAAGTGCCAAGAAGGATGATAGTCATAATGGAACACATAATACTCATCTTGTTACAAAAGGGAACAATAGTACCAGTGCGTGGGGATGCAGTCATGAAACTTGTACAAAGAGCTTAATAATTGGACAACCACAGAAGGACAGCAACTCAAAGAATATGAGGGATAGTCAATGGTCAAAATGCAGCAAAAGTTAATCATTAAATGACTGTAAAAAGGTTAAAAGATCAGTCATATTATGATTGTCCAATGACTGTTAAAAGTTAGTCATATGACTAATAAAAATCTATCAAAAATTGTCATTTATGACTGTTGAAAATCAATTAAAAATAGTCATTTATGACTATTAAAAATCAGTCAAAAATAGTCATTTATGACTGTTGAAAATCAGTCATATTAACTGTTAAAATTAGAAAAAGATTTGTCATATGAATGGTTGTCTGAAGAATCAGAAAACAATCATTTTAGGACTGTCATATAGAATAGAAAATAGTCATTTAGAGGACCGTTATAGTAAAAAATGAAATCATTCCGACATGTTACAGCCTATAAGAAACAAAGAATTGGTGTCTCATTTTTGTAAGCATCAAAGAGGTTTGGCTCATAGTTTGACAAAGTTACAAATAAGAAGTTAAAAAGATATAGGAGCATATTTAAATGTAGGGATGAAAAGCTACAGGAGCATATTCAAATGTAGAGATGAAGAGCTACAGGACCATATTCAAATGCAAAGATGAAGGGCTACAACAGTGTATAAAATGTAGATATGAAGAAGATATGGTAGCAGCCATAAAATAGTTAATGGAACACCAAAGAAGGGTCCATTCTTCCTTTGTTTTTTTATCACAAACCAAAACAAGAAAAGAAAGGTATGCAGTCCACAGACAAAGGAATGAAGACAAATAGTAGGCTTAGAAGTTCTACCTCTTAAAGGTTATTTCTTTTACATCATTTCTTTCACAGAACCAAAACATAGAACAAGATATATAGAGAAGGGGAAGTTCCATCACAATTTCTCACAAAAAATGTAGACTGATGGTGTTTTTACACCATTTTCTTTCAAGAACACGGTGAAATATGGAGAGATAACTTATAGTGAGTGAGCACAAGACAAGTTGCTATGTATCTATGAAGAAAATCCTTCAGGGGTTTCACCAAAACCTATAGGAGACCCTCCTTGGTGGCACAATAAGAGCAAAATATGAAGAAAAGAATGAAGTGAAAGCCCTAGGTTTTGTTTTTCCTTGTGCCAAGATGCCCTAATTGGATGGGCTGAGATATTTTTTTACATTGTAAAAAGACTTTTCAAAGTGAGTGATTAGGAGGGAATGATGGATACTATGAAAACATAGGGAGACATAAGGTTTTTATGGCTTTTATTTATTTCTCTCAAAACCTTAGACTCAAACAAAAGGTAATTATGAATTAAGATTTGAGGAAGATGAAGAGAATAAGGGTCTTTTTTATCTTATTCTTTGACTTAAGCATTTTGCATAGGGATATGGGTTTTTATAAGCCTAGGGGCAGAAAAGAGTGATATTTTTGCATGTAAATAGAGGAGGAGGTTATTTTTGTCTTAAGGGCTATATGTCATAATGTAAACCCATTTTTATTTTTACACAATTTGAAGACAAAATAAATGTAATTTAACAAATACTAAGTGCAATAATGTTATAAATTGCCTTAATACTTGTTATATCATAACCTAGAGGAAAAATAGGCATAATATAACACTTATTAAAGAAAAATCATAAGTTTGCCTCTAATATTTGTTAAATTAGATTCCTTTTGCCATCTAATCATGCAAAAAAAAATAGGAGAGGAGTTGAACTGAAGTACATACTGATGTAGGAGAGGTATCTTGTTCTATTTTTGCCTTGGAGTCAAACTAGGCTATTTTTGGCTTTCTTTTTGGTTAACTATCTTTGAAGGAGTAGTTCTGAGCTATTTTTGCTCATCTTGGAGTAGTTTTGGGGCCTTCATTTTAGGTTTTTCTCTTGTGCTCACCTAGCAACTTGGAGTTGCTTTTTTCTGACTCATACATGCATATTTTGGAGTCAAGTTGAGCTGGAGTTGACTTCCCATTCACTTTTGGGGATAGTTTTTGTATTATAGCAAAAAAAGCTCATGATTTTTTCTTAGTTCTTGATTTTATACATTCTCTTGCACATTGCAAATAAGCTTACAGTTTTTTAATTCATTTTTTGATAGATTCATATACAACATTAGGCTTATAGGTTACATTTTTGTCATTTCTTTACAGCATTTTCCTTCTATTACTTAAAAGATCAACATTTTACCTTCTTAGATTTATGTAGATGCCTTCATGAATGATTTTGATGAAACTTAATGTGTTTAAACATAAAAAACAAAACCTTTAGTTTTGTCTCATTCATCACTGCAAATACACAAAACAATTGATTATCACAGGTCATAAGTTGTGCCATTGATTCATCTTGACTTCTAGGTTGTGAAACAATGTTTTCCTTCTAGAAGATAGATTTTTTAAATCCTTCTTATGAATTACTCATGAGGTTAAGTGCCCATACTAAGTTGTGTAAATAGATACTTTGAGAAGTAGTTGTGAATCAAGCTACACATTAGTTATATTTTGGTGCATCACCTCCTAGGAATAGTTTTTACATTCAATCAGTTATCTTTTCTTCCTTTTTCCCACAAATTTTCATTAGTTTCTAGGAGAATCAAAAGGGGAACTAGCTTATAATCTAGAGATTCATCTTCATTATGAGCATACCCATAGGCTCAAAGATGTTTCCATGTTTCACGAGATTGTTGAGTCTTAAAGCTTAGCATCTGGGTGCAATCTCTGCGATAACAGTAAGATCTTTTTCAACACTCCCAAACTAAAAGGGTATCAACATATAACATCCAAATATATGATGAAAACATGGCAGCAATATATGTTAAGCTCTCATTAAAAGTAGATCAAACTAGCCAAACATTCCCACAACAAAGGAAATAAGCCCAAAACCACAAACCATTTATGTACCTCTCCAAAACCAATCCTCAGAACTAGTTACATAGCTCAAGATCAAATAATAATGAGAACAACAAAAATCCATAAACCCATGTATCTACTTCTCAACAATCCTTTCAAGACTAGTATAAAAGAGAAGATAAGATACATATAAAGAATGCATCTAATAATCAAGTGGGCAACACCTATTAATCATTTACCTATCGAGAAGACCAAGAGTGGGATACAATATTGTCCTTACATATTATACCAAGCAATAAAATATCATAGAAAGGCAACCTTCTCATAAGGTCTATAATGGACTCATGTTTATTTCCAAGTGTAGGCTTATTGGTCCTTTTGTTGACATTTCATAATGAGAAATCTTTCCAACACATATCTCTATGTTCAAGAGATATCAAGCCTAACCCAAGTCTCTATAGTATCCATTAGTTTTCAGCAATCAATCCATGACAACTTCAAATGCAATCTACACAATTATGAAGCTCAAAGAAAATGATTAATACTTCAAAACCAAAGAGAACTAACCAAACCATTGTCAAAGTTCCAACTATAGAATCATGAACATATCATGACATCATGATCTAACATATTCTTAAAAGAAAATCATATGCTCTAATGAACATATCTTGCTCCCAAGAGCACCTATATCATTGCAAAAAACTCAAACTCATGATCAAGAGTGCATCATGATATAATACTATACGTCCTCTAAACCAAGGATGATATATCAAAAAGTGATAAGTTATAAACTCAACACCTCACTAAAAACTCCAAGGTCCTCCATGGAAAACCAAGATGGCAACACCTCTTCAAATAACATGAAGATATAGCATCCTCTATCAATAGAACCAAAAATGTCAATGAACCCTTACATCAAACTAAAGGTATAATCCAAGAGCTTTTTATGACACCAAAAACTATTACGAAAGATCATCCATCTTCTAATCAAAAGATTATGCATGGCTCACAACACTGCAACAATAACAGTTTAGAGCCAATATCTTGAAACAAAGAAGATAGGATACATTATGAAATTGTAAAAAACTCCCACTAGAAGTGATACCAAGTTATGCATGGTATCATGATTGACATCATTATCAAAACTCCATTGAAATTGAAAATAGATTCTCATGCAACATATCTCTACTGCTATAGAGTCCAATGAATAACTAAATTAGGTACTCCAAACTACCCTTTTGTCTCAATACATAAAATATCAATGTAATTAAGGTGACCAAGAATAGGCCTACCAGCTAGAACCCACATCATTTTATTCACAAGATCTGCACACATGCAACATCTCATAGGAGAAAAAACATGATCAGTGATTCAACCTTTAATAACTTAAAAAATAGATTCAACCACACATCAGTAACATGTAGAACAAATGTAACCAGTATAACATGTAGATTTCCAAGATTCAAACACCAGAATCAACTCTAGATCTGATTTTCCAAATAAATTCACATAGGAGAAGCCATAGATCATAAGAACCAAACAAGTAGCCTTGCAAATATGAAATTCTTTCCATCCAAAAAGTGTCTGAACACAATTGTCCACAGATCTACAAACCACATATTTTGGTTAACATGTAAAACCTACAAAACCATATCTCTATAAATCTTGAAACAACTTAAACACCCAAACATTCACACCAATGAACGCCATCAAATATGTCATCTAAAAATAATGGAATACCACAGATCTAAAAATCCACAATCTTTTGAAATAGGAAAACTGTGAAAAACCTACATATTCAAAATAGCATGAATATGAGAAAGGAGTAACCAGGTTGTTTAGGAGTGTCCATATCATAAAAATACCAACTCCACAACCTACATACAACTAGTGATAAATCATCCAGTGCTTTCATGTAACCATGGAATAAAACCATGAACCCAACATAAGCACTCCAAATTGTAGTCAAAGAAGTGAGTGTTTTTCCATGTGATTAAGGTACCAGAAGTAGCCATCCAACATAAAGACCCTTTCACTACACATGACCAGAAGGTAAAGGAATAAAACCACCAAATAAGAGAATATGCACATGTCAAAATGGAGTTGCAAATTTCTATCACAGGATCAATTCCATAAAAATCCAAAACCTTGAGCCTCAAGTGCCCAACCAATCTATTCTTTTAACAATGTCATGTCCATTTTTCCAAAAAATAGCACTTACTAAAATAGTAAGTCCTCACTGTCCAAAAATAGTAAGTGTAAGCACAAAAATCATGCACAGCCTCCACGAGGACCCTGTGATGATTTTTAATCCTTGTCATGTACATGTAAGCATGAAGTAATGTCCTCTAAGCAGAAAACCTCTTGATGATGTGTCTTATTTCTTGTCTTGTGTTGTTTCCTCTTTGTCGATTTCTCTCTCTCCCCGTTTGCGATGCTTTTCGACACTTTTTGTGACACTTGTTGATTTACATTTTCTGAGCCTTCAACCTTGTTCCTAAGCCTTGTGAGTGTCTTGTAGGTGATTTTTCACCTTTCTTCTATGTTTTTCATCCTCTACACCCCCTAGAAGCCTTCTAGAGGTCCCCCTATCCATTTCCCACTTTTAGTTTTTTAGTTTCACTCAACCAATCCAAATCTCCCCCTATTATTTCTAGATGTCCCCCAAGAGATCCTACGTGTCCAAGTGGAGATTTAGATTCTTGCACATGACTGACCTATTTCCAGAGGTAGAACCCCTCCTTTTCCTCTCTTCTATCATCTCCCTTTTTCTGTTCTTTAGAAAACCCTTTCTTGCCCGGATCTCCCTTGGGTGACCTAGGGTCATGAGAGGAACCTCCTGCAACAATATAATGAAAATTACACAAAATAATAGAAATATATAAATAGCAGAAACACATAAGGAATTTATTGATCATAGGCCACTTCGAGGGGGCAACCTCCTTTGAGAAAGCTCAATACAATAAATTCATGGATGCCTTCAATGGCCTCAACACGTACTTATATACTAAGTCTAATCTAAACAACTATTACTTCCCATGACTGTGGGATAATACAATATGCTCATGGGACAACTTACAAAGCATATGTGTCCAAATTTAATATACTAACAAAGTAAAGAGAAGGGTTAAATATGGGTTCCTAACATCCCCTCCCTCTTAGAAAAGCTTTGTCCTCAAATCCTAAGATGTGGAAATTATTTCTAAATCTAAAGGAGTGGTTCCCATGTACCATCCTCTGGTTGCATTCCATGCCACTAAATTAACACCTCGATGATGGATCAGGAGCGAAGCTGACAAGTGCACCTATCAAGGATTGCCTCTGGCTCCAAAATGATGTATCCTTTGTTATCCAATTCTAGTAAAATAGTTTGTGCTCTAACATTGGTGCCAAGAACTTTCTTTAGACAAGAGACATGAAATACTAGATGAATGCGGGAAGGAGGAAGCTCCAATATATAAGCAACCTACCCAATCTTCTGAAGAACCTAATATGGCCCATAAAAATTTGGAGCCAACTTAGGATGCCCTTTGAGTTTTAGGGATGATTGCTTGTATGGCTGTAGATGAAGAAAAACCATATCACCTACTTGAAAAGTGCGCTTAGAATGGTGTTGATCAGCTTGTTGTTTCATTCAATTTATTGACATGTGAAGATTGTCCTACAAGATGCGGAGAATCTGATCCTGGGTTTGGATAACTATGTTGACTGCCTGAATTGGTGAACTACTAGGGGTGTATGGAAGGAGCACTAGCAGTGCCTGACCATAGACTGCTTCATATGGAGTCATTTTAGATGCAGTGTGGTAGGAGGTATTGTACCACTATTCAAAAAGAGGGAGCCACTTTACCCACTAATGCTATTGTTTTGAGGTGAAACAATGAAGATAAGTTTCCAAACATTTTTTGATAATTTCAGTCTGACCATCTATTTGTGGGTGATACCTAGAACTCATCTTCAGTTTGTTGCCAGTGTGTCAAAATAGTTCTTGCCAAAAATGACTAGTGAAAGTTGCATCACGATCTGAGCCAATGGAAGAAGGGATGCCATGAAGACGGAAGATCTGGTCCATGAAAATTTGTGCAACTCAGGAGGCTGTATAGGGATGGCTAAGGGCACAAAAATGACTATATTTGGAGAGGCGATCAACCACAACCAAGATCATTATCTTTCCTCCAGATTTAGGGAGCCCCTCAATGCAATCCATAGAAATATCTATCCAAATCCATGTAGGAATGGGCAAGGGTTCAAGCAATCCCAGAAGGAGTGTCGATTCACCCTTTTTGCATTGGCAAGTATCACATTCAGCCACCATCTATTGAATTTCCCATTTCATTCCCTTCCAAAAAAAGTTACGACATGCCCACTCATAAGTTTTGAGGAACCTAGAGTTCCCTACTGATGGAGAAGCATGGAATTCATAGAAGATAGCCCATTGAAAATCTGTACTCTGGGGAAGCACTAGATGACCATTGTATCACAGAGAAGCACCATCCCAAAAGTAATGTGGTATAGCAGAAGGGTTATTGGTCAACTATTGAATGATTTGAGATAATGAAGAGTCATTGACATAGCACTGCTAGACAGATTGCAACCAATTTGGAATAGGCATAGAAATAGTTGAAAGGGAAGATTGGTCATCAAATGTGTGCGAAAGAGCATCCACCACAATATTATCCTTATCATTCTTGTAAGTGATCTCATAGTCATAACCCATGAGTTTGCTGACCCATTTCTGTTGTGTTGGGGAGGATACTTGTTGTTCTAGGAAATATTTTAGACTTTGGCGATTACCCTTGATGTAAAAATGATTCCCTAGTAGGTATGGCCACCACTTTTGTATTGCATGCAAAATAGCCATCATTTCCTTCTCATATGTAGAGAGTAATAAATTCTTGTCAGAAAGGGCTTTGCTGGTGAATGCAATGGGATGGTCTTCTTGAAGGAGAATAGCATCAAGTCCATTGCCACAAGTATCACTCTCAATAGTGAAGGTCTTGGAAAAATTTGGCATAGCTAGAATAGGTGTAGTACATAGCTTGTTTAAATTCTTCAAATACACACTCAGTAGCATGTGTTCAGATAAAAGCATCCTTTTTTAACATAGCTATTAATGGAGCTATAATCTTCCCATAATCCTTGACAAACATGTGATAATAGCTAGTCGGCCCCAAAAAACCATGGAGGATCTTGAGTGTCTGAGGATGTGGCTAATTTTTCATGGCATCTATTTTTGCAAGATCCATGTGAACCCCTTAGGATGAAACAATATGCCCAAGATACTCCACTTCCTCTTGACCAAAAACACATTTAGACTATTTTGTACAGAGATGATTATAGAGAAGTTACAATATGAGATCCAGATGTTGGAGATGCTCAGCCCATGTTTTATTATAGATGAGGATATCATTGAAGAAGACCAAAATGAATTTCTACAAGTAGGGCCGAAATATTTTATTCATCAATGTCTAGAATGTTGAAGGAGAATTAGTGAGGTGAAAGGGCATGACTAAAAACTCACGGTGGCCATCATGTGTGTGAAAAACCATTTTAGGGATATCATCCTCATGAACGTGAATTTGGTGATACCTAGAATGAAGATCCAACTTGGAGAAAAAATGGGTGCCATGAAGCTCATCAAGAAGTTCATCAACAATAGGAATCAGAAACTTATCCTTGATTGTGATGTGATTAAGTGCTCGGAAGTCAATGCAGAGGCGCCATGACCCATCTTTTTTCCAGACAAGAACTGGTGAAGAAAAGGAACTGGTACTAGGGCAAATAATACCTTACTTTAGTAAGTCTCAAACGAGCATCTCAATCTTTGTCTTTTGGTGAAATGGGTAGTGGTAGGGCCTAATGTTGGGAGGAATGCTTCCAAGAAGGAGCTGAATATGGTGGTCTTTAGGTCGTGAAGGTGGCAATCCCACTGGTTTGGCAAAGACACATGCATACCTATCCAAAATTTGTTGTAGATTAGAAGGAGTAGTAGAGACCACTGATGGTTGCATCTAAATAGAGTGGAGCTAAGCAATGACACCATGTGAATTCTTCTTAAGAAGATTTTCCATGTGATGTGAACTTATGATACTGAGAGACCCCAGTTGTAAGCCCTTTAATGTGTGTTTTCGCCCATTGTCTAAAAACTACACCTAAAGTTCAGCAAAATCCTATAAGATGGGTCCAAGTGTGTGTAACCATTGGGTGCCCAAAACCAAATCACATCCACCTAAGGGAAAGTAAAACATGTCAGAGTGTAGGTTATACTTTCCAATAGAGATACGCACATTGTGACACTTCCCTTTGCAAGGTAATGTGCCTCCATTGTCAATCATGACTTCAAAGCTAGAGCAAGGATGGACAAAATAATCAGCCTATTTGGTGATCTGAGCGTTAATGAAGTTATGAGTGCTACTAGAATCAATGAGTATTGTAAGAGGGAGCTTCTTGAATTAACCCTTGACCCACATGGTTTGTGGGGTGGTGACTCTTGCTAAAGCATGGAGAGAGATCTCTAAGTGGTCTTCTTGAGAAGCAAGGTCAACAAGTAGCTACTGAGTATTGACCTAACAATCCATTGTATCATGAGCATCTGCATTAACTTTAGTTTTAGGCAGAGAATCCACATCTAAGAGAAAGAACTTTTGCTGAACACATCTATGTCCCCAAGTGAATTTTTCATCACAATTATAACAAAGCCATTTTTCTCTACCTGCTCGTATCTCTGCTTCAGTCAAATGCTTCATAGGAGTTGTTCTAGGAGCTGATGTTATTTGGGGTCTTTGGGAAGCTGTATTTTAGAATGGAACAAAATTGGATTTGGAGCATTTTTTAGCTATGATCTTGTCATCTACCAACTTAACAAACCCTAAGGCTTCCATCATTGTGTTTGGATGGAACATTTTAACCTCAGAGCAAATTGCATCCTTCAAACAACTAAAAAAACAACTCTAAAAGAATTCATCAGACAATACGTCTGTGTGATTCTAGCTAGTTTTTCAAATTATGTCTGATATTCTTTCACAGTGCTTGTTTGGCATAGTATAGTGAGTGCTCCTGTGAAGTCATCAAAAGCACTAGGGCCAAATCATTGCAAAATGAGTTTGCAAAAATCTATCCATTTTGGCTCATCATGAGCCTTGATGTACCAATAGAACCATTGAAGGGCTTCATGTTCCAAATGAAAGGATGCAAGTGGGACTTTGTTGACATCAAAAGTATTATGTAGACTAAAATATTGTTCTACTCGATATATCCCTCCATTCAGATCATCACCATTAAATCAAAGAAAATCAAGCTTTGGCCCATAAAAATTGCCAGAAGAAGAAAACCCTATGTCTGCACAAGACTCTGGCTATCATCTATTATTCATGGCTAAATGTTGAAGATTGAGGTTGAGAATTTTTCATCCAGATCTTGGAGTTTGGTCTTGAGGGCTGCAAGTTCATCCTCCATGATTATTGCTCGTGTTCGGGTGACCACCATAGGTAGGAGAATTTTTTTTGGGAATGGGTAGAAAAGGAAAAATGGAAACTTTTTTAGTAAAGAAAAATTTGGATTTGGGAAAAACTCTAATGGGTAATTGGTGTTTGACTAGGTTTTGGACACTTTCTAAGGGAAAGGGGAAAAGAAAATGGGGATTTCAGAAGCGGGGTGAAAGAATGGGAAAATTTGTCTAAGAGGGACAAAGGAGAAAAAATATGAAATGAACACTGTGGCAAAATTTGAAGGTTATTGGGTGAGAATTGAAGAAGTTATGGCAAACCCTAAAAATAAACAAATGTGGAATTTATAGCTTCGATAAGTGGAATTTGGGTTAGGATCCTCAAGGAAGGAAATATGCAGAATTGAATTTCAGGTGTTCTAGTGGATTTTAAGAGAAAACAGAGCTAAAGCAAGGAAGATATGGTGAAAAAACAATTTTTGTTTTTTGGAAATGATCTGGCAACTACTCTGGACAAATTCAACCTGCAATTTGTCAGTTGTCAATAGATATGGGCCCCAAGTATGTTTGGCTTCCTAAAGGTTTAAGGGAGTCACTTGGCCACCAATGTTGTCTAATGGCTTGTGTATTAGGGAAATACCCCTCACTCCATGGCTCAGGTAAAACTAATAACTGCTTTGCCATAAACACCAGCTTTTCATTTACCTCACAGATGTGAACTAGCCAATTAGATAGGGGCCGTTGCCCTTTTCGCTAGTAGGTCCTCTCAATGGGCTAGCTACTTCAGGGTTCCTGTGGTACTCCTCACAACGCGTTTTAGGGCTATATGCCTAGGCACTTCCCACAGTTAAGCAGATAGGGATATTCCCTGTTCCAAACCTGTAATTGAAATGAATAATACAGATGCGAAAGAAAAGAACTACTGCAATAATCACATCACCTGGAGGCCACTACAGAAAAAAAAATGGTAGAAATTCCACCCAGCAAGCCCAAGAAAGTGCTCTAATACCATATGAGAGGAACCTCCTACAACAATATAATGAAAATTACATGAAATAATAGAAATATATAAATAGCAGAAACACAGAAGGAATTTATTGATCGCAGGCCACTTCGATGGGGCAACCTCCTTTGGGTAAGCTCAATACAGTAAATTTGTGGGTGCCTTCATTGGCCTCAACACGTACTTATATACTAAGTCTAATCTAAACAACTATTACTTCCCATGAATGTGGGATAATACAATATGCTCAGAGGATGACTTACAAAGCATATGCATCCAAATGTAATATACTAGAAAAGTAAGGAGAAGGGTTAAACATGAGTTCCTAATAGGTTAGCCCCCAAGTGACCCTACTGATGAAAGGGGTGACCCTGTTGCATTTTAGGCTGCAGAAAAACTTGAGTTTCTCACTCAAATTAGCTCCATTTTCTCTCATTTTTCTTCCAGTTTGCATGATTTTTGATGCCTAATATAGAGTTGACTATTTCATGCACCCACACATGCATATTTAATTCCATTTGATCTAAAATTAACAACTCAATCAATCTCATGCATCCTTTCAATTCCATTTCCTCTTCGGTGATAAGCTATTATTGATTTATCTCTCTATATTTAGTTGAGTTCACTGGGTAATCAACCTTGTTAACTCCCTAATCAATCCTTGTTAACTCATCAATCAAATGAGTTAACTTCTCAATCAATCCCATTCCTCAAACCTATAAATACCCCCTCCCTCAAGCACAAAGGGAGGCAAATTCTTTATGCACATAGCTCTTGCCAGTTTTGCTCTCCAAATCAACATTCTAATGCTCTCACAAGATGAAGATGCATTTTTCTTTCTTCATTATTCAACCAATCTTTGTTATGCTGCTTCATTCAACACCATTGTGCTCAACTAAATCTCTCATTGAGCTCTTTCAAGCTTCAACAAGCTTCTTTTTTCTTCTTTGTGTCATTTTGTCATCAAGAGGTCTTCCTGCTACTTTAAAAGGACTCGAGGTTTGCCAATATCAAGGATTTCTAAGGGAAGTGGAGTCACACAAATCTTCATTCTTTTAGGTTCCTCTATTCCTTTATTCAAATGATAGTAATTAGAAAACCAAAAATTGCTCTTGGGAATAGTAAGTCTTCACTTTTTCCTTGATAGATTAGATCTTGCATGTTAGAGTAATTATTCATATATTTGTAGATCTAGATTATTTGTAGAAAAAATTTCCTTTTCATAGATTAGATTACTTCAAAAAAATCAAAAACCCAAAAACATAGATTAAACTTGCATTAGGAAAAGTCATATTAGCTTGCATCCATATTTCCCTTTCATAGATTAAAGAGCACTTTTCATTTCCAAAATACTAAAAAAATCCCAAAAACACATTTGCATATCATTTAGTTTTGCATGCATATAGAAACCCTAGAGAAAGACAAACTTGCAAACCCTCAATACCATCACAAGGTAAACACAAGTCAAAATATAACCAAACCCTAGGTCAACTAAACCCTAGGTCAAAACCCTAAGTCTAGTTAAGGGTGGTCATCACACATTTACCTCTATCTTGGCTCATGAATGTGCCTAGGAGTGAGAGGTGAGTGGGTAAGGGCTATCCTCAATGATATTGAGGAAATCAATCTATGACAACAACATGATACACTTACTCTACCACAACAAGATCCATTTGTCCTCTTATTAACAGAAGAACAAAGACAACTCCAAATACAATGAGAACTCATTCAATGAATTGAGAGACAAGAGGACATAAATGAAAGAAACCGCTTACCCACACAAAGGCAGAATAGAAGAAACCCCAACAGGATAAGAGAAACTAGTGACCCTTTAGGTCATAGGGTTATCTTAACAACAACTATCATCGAACAAAAAAATCAACTTAGCACACAACAACAAAGGCCACAGAACTTGTCGACCCCTCTTCACAAAGTCTATCTCTCCAATGAGCCAGAACCCCACTATGTCTCACCTCCTCTTGATTGGCTACTTCCATGAGAGTGAGAGTGATGTGCTAGATCGGCAAATTTGCAAGGAGGGAAGGGTCCATGTGCATGCCGAAATCTGACCTGACAGCCCTAGACAACTGGAGTGACAAGTTTGAGCATACATATTTTGGTGAACCTGATGTGAAATTATGAAGCCTTCTAGTGATGTTTGCATTTTGATTACTTGGATCTCAATATCACTGTCATATGTACCGTCAACTTCACCACATATTTTGGTGAACTCGACGTGAACTACAAAGCCTTCTGGTTATGTTGTTTGCATTCTAATTACTTGGATCTCATTATCACTGTCACATACGCCATCAACTTCACTATATATTTTGGTGAACCCGACATGAAATTACAAATCCTTCTAGGACAAGTAGTTTTACGTTCCAACTTTAGATATTTATTCATCACCAAATGCTTTCCCATTTCAACTACTTCAAAAACATTTAGCAAAAGATTCAAAATATTTTCACACTACTCTTCATAGCCACTTAACTCGCTTCAGCTTCCATCGCCTATGCTATCATCCGTTCCATTTGTTTTATGGTGTCTATGGCACTCCCAAACATGACAGAACTTGACCTAAACCAAGGAATATTCCCTCAAGAGAACCATAAACTCCTTCATTTGATAGGAATGTGCCACTATATCTAGATGCACCAATCACCAACTGCTATGACTATGAAGATTTAGATTATGAACTAGATCAAAGAGAATCTAGGCATTCTTTGTCTTTCAACAACTGAGCTTGGGAAAACAATCTAGCCATACCAAATGTGCCACATAAAGCTAGAAGGATAAGGTCATAAATACATCGACCCAATCAACCTTCCACAAGCACATCAAGTACTCATCTTGATGAGGAAGTCAAATGATTAGAAAAACATCTACAAGAGGCAAAAAATGCTCAAGGGGCATTGAGGATTACCTTGTGAGAAGAGCAAACAGAAAATGTTGCACTAGAAGAAGCATACCACCATGAAAATGCTCAAAGAGAAAATCCTAGAAACAAAAAAACACCTAGAGATGCTACTCTTGCAGACTTAATTGCAACTCTAGTGCAAAGGATTAGAATCTTGGAAGCAAAGTAAGCTTCTCGAGAAAGAAGGCAAAAATGTCATGAACAGGACTAGGGGGTATCTCAAAATCCCCCTACCTTAATTATTATTCATGAAATGCTAGTAACGACACATGTCTAAATGGGAATCCTCCTGTTCAAAACAATCAAACATACTGACAATGGGTTATCAAAACCCACCTATAGGGTTATTGCTATCAACCCCGCAATCTCAAAGTGGCTTTCTCAGAACATATCTTGAGTACTTAAAGGAGCCTCTCGATCAAAACATAAGAAGTGTGTAGCTACCTCAGCCATGTCCAGATCTCTCAAAGTTCAAAAGAGAAGCAGATCCAAACTCCCACATTAAAGCCTACACCATGGTGATAAGAGAACTCCTCCCTTGGGATGGGGTTGTAGCAAAAATCTTTCCAAAAACTCTTGAAGGCATAGCGCTAGATTGGTACTATCACTTACTGGAAGCTTCAATTCACTCGTTCAAACAACTAATCAAAGAGTTTGTCATGGAATTCGACATGAACAAACTCATTAAAATAGGGATTAGAGAATTCCTCACAATGAAACAAGAGCCAAATGAATCCATAGCCAACTTTGTCACTTGATGGAGGCAAGTCCTTAACTCCTCAACTAGTTCTCCAAACGTGGATTGTTGAGAACTATGCGACCTCTTCTTGCATTCCCTTAACAAGGACATGAGAGAAGATGTAAAAAATTGCCATACAAATCCTATTAAGAAGCATTGGAAAGTGCTTTGAGGATCGACCAAGCTACGATCCACAGTGGTCAGAAGACTTATAGTACCAATGGAAAACTTAGGACATCCAAAGGAATAGAAAAGACCACATCCAATGTGCCTCAAGAGAAAGATGTTAATGTCATAAAAAGCAATCCTAGTAATTGTAAATAGAGACAAAAAAGAAATCAAGGATCAAACCAATCCTCATATGACCCCAATGCTTATTGTTGGTTCCACAAGATAAAGGGTCATGAAACAAAGACTTGTTATGGATACAATAAGCCTATCTCCAAACTTACTCTAGATCAACCAAAAAACTTCCTCAGACTCCTCTAATCCCAAAGAAAGGAGAAGAAACCTCAAATTGAGAAAGGGAAGGCCAATCAAAACAATTCCAATCATGTAGAACTAAACCAAGAAGTGTTTGTGATCCATCAGGAAGAACAAATAGATCAAATTGAAAACATCTTCTTGCAAGTCATAAATTTGTTGAGAGCCTCTCCCTCACACTGCAAGACATTCTTGGAAGTATTGGAAGTAGGATGTTAGACACAGGAGGAATAAACTCCTCTCACATTTGATGTTTCCAAACTACCCCAAGATGAAGGAATTAAGAAAAAGGATTCACCTCTATACATACAAATTCAAGTTGAAGAGGTCACTATAAAAAGAGTAGTGGTAGATGAAGGATTAGTAGTCAACCTTCTACCAATATCATTCCTACAGAGAATGGGATATAGAAAAATAGGAATCAAACAATAAACTACCACACTAAGGATATACAATAGTCATGACATTCAAACAGTTGGAAGAATCAACCTACCACTCACTCTGATGGATAAAACCATCTCCCAAGATTTCTATGTTATCAATAGAGAAAACAATTATAATATGATCCTTGGAAGACCTTGGACTCATGCCATGAAGGCCATCACCTCCACTTTATTCCATGAAATCCGTTTCCATCATCTGGGAAAGGTCACCATCATCAAAGAAGACCCTAATCCTTTTAGTATCCATAGAAAGGAATAGGAAGAAAAAGACAAAAAGTTAAAGATACAAGAGAAACAGAAAGAGGAAGCTCAAGATGTCCAAACAAATATAAGCACTCATAATATATCTTATCAAATAATGGACAATCTTAGAGAATTCCCCTTTGATCCACAGATCAACAAGTCCCATGCACTATTCAACTTAGCAGCCATTATGTGTATCAATGAATGGGATATTAAAAACCTCTTAGTTGGAACAATTGAAATCATCAAAGAAGGAGATGAAAATGAGGAAAAATAAACTTCCACTTATGAGTATGGAGAAACATCTCAATCACAAAACCATCAAAGTTTATGGACCCTACATTTTGACAAAGCTAGCTGCAAAATTGGGGCAAGGACGGAGATAATATTCACATCTCCCAAAGGAAAAGTTCTCCCCTTCACATTCAGACTAGACTTGTTTTGCACAAACAACTTCACTGAGTATGAAGCCCTATCCATAAGAATCATGCTAGCCATGAGAATGGGGATCAAGAAGATCTCTACCTTTGGGGATTCTCAATTAATAATCAACCAAGTTGCAGAAAATTATGAGACAAAATCAAAATGATTACGACCTTATAAAGAGACCATCAGGAAGTTGGTTCAATTCTTTGACTTCTTCTCCATAAAAGCCATACCTAGAGAAGAAAACCAAGTCATAGATTCAATGGTTGTGTTAGCTGTGTTATTTTCACCACATGCTCAATTACAAAATTTAGAATACATTGTGTCAATATGTGAAGATTTATTGTTGGAAAGAGAAGAATTTCCAAATATCCTAAATTATGCCATGGGTTAAGAAGAGAGACCAACCTAAGACTACACTGAGAATGATGAATCCATCCTTGAGTATTTACATGCTTATGATGGACTTCCAAGAGTACACGACAAAAAGGGATACATGCTCCTCCCTCATCCAAAGGACTATTTTAGGAACAAGAAAGAAATCCTCCAAATTGAAGAAAAAGCATATTTACCACCTGCTCCTCAAAAGTTTGAGGAAGGACACCCATCCCTAACTGGGGATACGATCAACATCAATGTTGGAACACCCAAAAAACCTAGGATGTTAAAACTAGGAGGAGAACTAAACAACAAGTACATGGAATTTCTCATCAAATATTGTAACATATTCACATGGGCATATTTACATATGCCAGGGTTAGATTCAAAAGTTGTGGTGCACAATTTAGTGATAAAACCAAATACAAAACCTGTGAAACAAAAACCAAGGCCCATAAAGGTACAAGTGGTTGAAATGGTGGAGGAACTAAAAAATTACTAAACATTGGCTTCATCAAATTGATAGATTATTCAATTTGGGTGTCAAACATCATCCCAATTCTAAAGAAGAATGAAAAAAATTGGATATGCCTCAATTTTAGAGACATCAATCAAGCTTTCCCAAAAGATGATTTACCATTACCATCCATCGATCAAATTGTTGATTCAATAGTAGGATATGAGATCCTTTCTCTCATGGATGGATTTTTTAGGATATAACCAGGTCAAGATCGTAGAAGCTGACCAAAAAAAAAATGACATTCACCCGCCCTTGGGGAACTTTTTGTTACATAGTCATGCCATTCAGGTTGAAGAATGCAAGAGAAACCTACCAAATGGTAATGACACATATCTTCCACAATTATATCCACAAGATAGTTGAAACTTATGTTGATGACCTCTTGGCTAAGTCAGAACAAAGGTCAAGACATGTGGAGGACCTTCACAAAATCTTCAATAGACTTTGAGAGTATAAAGTAAGGTTGAATCCTAAAAAATGTGTTTTCAGAGTCACAATAGGAAAGTTGTTGGGATTCTTTGTTTCACAAAGAGGAATAGACATCAACCTAGCAAAGGTCAAAGTAGTCTTAAATGCAACCCTATCAATGAGACAATAATTAGAGCCTTTTTGGGATAATTAGGCATGATCAGATGATTCATACCAGACATGACTTTCAAAATTCATCCAATTAATCAGTTATTAAAAAAGCAAGTTGGCATAACTTGGACCATAGACTATCAAAATGCATTTGAGCAAGTGAAGAAATTCCTGCTAACCCTGCCCACATTGATGCCACAAAAACATGACAATCCCTTCATCTTATACTTTAGAGAAACTAATATCTCTGTAGCATGCATGCTAGCTCAAGAGGATGAAAGTGGGAGAGAAAGAGCCATCTATTTCATAAGTCAAACCTTGTTGGAATATGAGAAGAACTATACCCAAGATGAAAAAGAATGTCTAGCCATAGTCTTTGTGACCGAAAGGCTACAAAATTACATGTTGAATCAAGAAACTAAGGTTATGATACAATTTGAGCAATTGAGAACTTTCTTAAATCAGCCCATGCTCTCAAGAAGAGCTGGCCAATTCATAACCTTGTTGAGTGAGTTTGAACTAAATTACATGAATCAAAAAGAAGTCAAAGGATAGATAATAGCAGATTGGTTAGAAGATAATCTAGTCCCCCAAGAGGAACCCATGAAGGAAGATTTCCCTGATGAAGAGATTTGTGTGGTTGATCTCGAGAAGTATCCTACCTCGTATTGGTATAGAGATATTGTAAACTATCTCGCAAAGAAGCCTTACTTGGAAAACATGACCCCTTTGGGAAAAAGATGATTATGTGTCCTCACTACAAGATATGTTTTAATAGATGATGTGCTCTATCAAAGGGCCTTGGATGGAATGTTGCTCCGATGTGTTGATAAAGAAGAAACATGTGAGATCTTAGAGGAGTGTCATAGTGGAATCTGTGGAGGACACTTTCGTGGTCATGCCATGGAAAGGAAAATACACAGAATGGGATACTTCTAGCCATGTTTACAAGGGGATGTGATTAAATTCATAAAGAGGTGTCTGAAATGTCAGGCTTACGATCATGTTCACCACACACCAACAAGAGATTTGCAACTGATCATTACCCTTTGGCCCTTTTCCACCTGGGGGTTAGATTTGGTGGGGAAGATATCTCCCCCATCAATGGATGGACATTTATTCATCATTACCGTGATAGAATATTTCACAAAATGGGTGGAGGCCATGCCTCTCAATACAGTTTTAGGGACCATAATCGCTAAATTCATATTGAATTAAATCATTTCTTGGTTCAGGATCCCCCAAGTGATAGTAATAGATAATGCCTCACTGTTTAAAAATCTGCAAGTAAGAGAGTTATGTGAGAGATTTCACATCAATCAAAACTCTTCCTCGGTCTACTATCCTCAAGGAAATGGACAAGAAGAAGCCATCAACAAAAATTTGAAGTCAATACTGGTCAAGATTGTGAAAGACTGTAAAAGAGATTAGCATTTACAACTATATCTAGCTCTATGGGCTTATAGAACAAGCGTCAGGACTCCAATAGGAACCACCTCTTATGCCCTCACTTTTGGGTCAAAGGTGGTATTACCATTGGAAGTAGAGTTGCCTAGCCTGAGAGTGTCATTACAAGGATTATTAGACAACAAACAATATAGAGCAATAAGATTGGCCGAATTAGAAATGATGGATGAAACACATTTGAGAGTTGTTCAAAGACATGATTCTTATCTAGAAAGAATGAAAAAGTGATATAACAAAAAGGTTATCCCTAGACATTTTTAAGTGGGAGATCCAGTGCTCAGGATTCTAACAACTTGATCGATAAAAGAGTTGGTGAAGGACAAAAATTCAGACCCAATTGGATAGCTCCTTACATGGTTAAAGAAGATGTTGGAAATGGTGCCTATCTCTTGCACACAATGGAGAGAGAGGAATTTGGTGAAACATTCAATGCCTTTCACCTCAAGAAATAGTGTCTAAAAAGCAAAAAAATCATTTAAAACATAAAAATACAAAAAAATAAAAAATGTCAAAAAATAGTTTGTTTCTTACATTTCTGTATCATTCTGTTCATCATGCATTATAGTCATTGACTTTCTCTTGTACTATTTTCATTTCAGTAAGGAGTCTAATGTTGCCTAGATATACGTCATCCTTTCAAGACCTAGAGATTCCCCATTTTTACAATCACCATTATGTCCTTTTCATTCCTAGTGATTCTAATCAAAGCCTAGCTCTCAACTTTACACTGATCCCAGTCTTAATAAGTCAAGATGTTAGGTCTAAACAAATTTAGTATTCAAACCTACATTGTTCAAAGGAAGATTGCAAGTACACCTTACCAATTCTTCCCTAGTATTAGAGAAGTCCGACTAGATTAAAAAAACTTTAGGTGGTTCTTAGCCCCTTATCTTTCCTAGCCAAAAACATCCTAGGAGGATCGAAACTCTGAAGGAAGCAATCTAAAATATGAGTGAATAAAAAAAATGAGTGATCAAAATAAGAGTGTTGAAAAGTGAGAATTGAGAGATCAAAGTATCACATATCAAAAGTTCCAAAAACATTCTTTTCTTGAAAAGTCAAAAATCTAAAAAATTGAGAAAAATCAACTGAGGAAAATACAAAAAAATTAAAAAGCAAAAAAAGAGTGTATAGGGTAAAATTTGGATTGTTTAGTTTAGTGTTTGAATCCTCGTTTCACCCAAATACATTCAAGGACCTTAGGATCAAGTGGCAAAACACTATTAGACCCTTGGTCATTATGAGATGTAGGGAAGCTTGGATTAGGGTGTTTGATTATCAAATTTTCTTCTCTTATGTCTAATTGACCATCAAAACCCTAATTATGCAAATGCGACAGTAAATTGATGAATTATAGAAAATGCTCTTACAGAGGGATGTAAAATGACAAATCATAGAGTACCTATTTTTAGGGTTCTGAGGTGAAAAAGTTAGGGACTAAAGAGTGGGTGGCCAAGTCCAAGGCCCTGCTTTTTGTCAGGATCTGGAAACTCAGTCTGCAACCTGTATCTATTGTCCTTGAGATTTTCCTGTTGCAGAACTTTGAGGACTAATGAGTGGGTGCCCAAGTCCAGGGGAAATTTTTTCTTCTATTCTACAATTCCAACACTGTAAGATGTCTTCATGCAACTTCACTTTGTCTAGCTCCTCAACCTGTAACCTACAACCATGAAAACTTTAGGAGGGGGTTGTGGTGTTTAGAGGCTTGCCTCAGTTAAGCCCCGGAGGACACTTAAGTCTATGAACACTATTGGCAGACAGAGAGTGTGTGCCCTTGTGAGGCAGAGGTAAAATCCAAATGACATAATGATCACAAACACAATAAATGTCACCTTGTAGTGAAGATATCATGAGAGGAAGAAGCTCTTCATTCCATGAGGAAATGGATGCTCAAATATGCAAACACAAACACATAGACAACACAAATATGCTTTGGCAACACAATGAAAGCCTTGAATCACCTTGAAAATGCATAAAGTTCACAATGATCATCTAGTTTCTAAATGAATGCCTAAACATGCTTTTATATGCAACTACAAACATTCCCACCAAGATTTCGTAAATTTGAACTTACCATGTTGACCTAGGGACCAAATAACAGTCATAAACTGACACTTAAAATTTGGGCCTAACCCAAAATAGGGTAGGACTAGGGCATCGGTGCCCAAGTCCTCCCCCCTATTTTGGATAGGGTTAATCTCAAGGGGTCCCCCTAGGCCCCATTTGTCATGATACCTAGGGTTCATTCCATTGGGATGCCAAATTATGATGCAAGATGTTCTAAATGCACACTAAAGACTTGGGAGCTAAACCTTATGAGGGCAAAGCCCCCAAGGGGACATTTTTTGACATTACATTTAGCCCCCACTTTAATGTATGTATAAATGCGAGGTCAATACATGCATTAAAGTATGGTCACAAACACGCCAAGCACAGAGAAGACACACCATCATATAGAAGACAATAACAGGAACACAAAACATGGAGAAGATAGTTATAGTCATGCAGAACATGGAGAATACAGTCAAATGCATAGAAGACACATTAATGCATAGAAGAAATGCATTATTTCTTATCTTTTCTTTTTCTCGTATATATGAAATGTAGATGCAAGTACAGGAAAGTAAACAAACCTCCCATAATGCAGGAAGCACTCATCATGCTAGTCTTTAGACTGCATATATGGGGCAACACACATGCAAGACATGTAAAACCTCCCAAAATGCAGGAAACACTCATCGAGCAAGTCTTTAGACTGCATATGGGGCAATAGACATGCCAAACAAAGAAAGCATGCCAAACACACACTTGAAGACATGGAGAAAACATGGTAGACAAGCGATGGAGTGTCCCTATTTCTAGGTTCAACACCATCTCAGGCACATTACAGGCACACACCGATGATTGGGCTTCACCACAACAATCACCGAAAACATGCTTAAGGGTTGAGTTAGTCACAGAACCATGCTCCCTGCCTTCGCAAAGGACTTTTGAAAATGATAGGATGATGCAATCTTCTCCAAGAAATACACCATCCCCACCTTTGTAGAGGACTTAAGATAAAAAGGATATATGTAATATCCCACCTTCTCAGAGGGCTTACATGATTGATTGATTGATTGTAAACAAACTCAGGATGCAGGAAGCACTCATCAAGTTAGCTAGGTTTTATGGTTTAGGGACCTTAGGGGTTTAGGAGCTTAGGGTTGCTAAATTTTAGGGTTTAGGGTTAGGGGTTAGGGGCATTATTAAGGGTTTAGGGTTAGGGGTTAGGGGCATTATTAAGGGTTTAGGGTTTATGGTTTAGAGGTTTAGGTTTATAGTTTAGGTAGAGGGGAGAATAGGGATCCCTATCTCTATCTCTCTAGACATATGGATCCCTATCTCTTAATCTATCCCTCACTACCTCTCTCTCCTCCTCTTTATCTCTCTCCCAATTTTCTACCTCTTGAAATCTCTCTCCCCATGTCTCTAGACATCTCTTGATCTCTTTCCCTATCAAGCTATCTATCCTCATAACCCCATCTCTTAATATAACCCTCTCTACCTCTCTCTCTATATTTCCCTATCTATCTCTCCCTTCCTAGATCTATCTCCCTATATCTCCCCTCTCTATATATGTATCTCTATCTTTCTCCCTCTATAGACCCCTTCCTCTATCTCGATCCCCATCTCTCCCTTTCCCCATCTCTATATCCACCTATCCTCTCTATCTCCATGTCCCTCTCTATCTCTCCATGTCTCCCGATCCCTCTTTATATATAGGATAAAGAAATGAAGAGAGAGAGAGAGAGAGAGAGAGAGAGAGAGAGAGAGAGAGAGAGACTCTCATGTAGATACAAGGTTACCTTTATGTTATCATGCTTCCCATAACACACTGGCATTATAACATGATAGCATTATTGGAAGCATGGAAAATGGTAAAAAAGTAGGTGGGATCCGTGTTTTCAGATGCCACATGCTTGTTATTCCTACTTTTCACGAGTATATCAAACAAAAAAATGCTTTTCATGTTGGTTAACTAATTGAGAATCATTTTTATATGAATCCACCACCTTTTTTTGTTTTTTCAATGTAGAAGAAGTGATTTTTCATGTTTTTGGAGAAAATTTGATTATTTAAACTAAAAGTTTCATGTTTCATGTGTGGTTTTGTTTCTAAGCTAATTACCATTGATATATAGATTGAGTTTGATGATATATGTTTGTTTTTTACATAAATTTTACTAATCCTATTCTAGAATTATATAGAATTCATATTCAAACTTGAGAAAAACAAGAATTTGAGGATTTTGAAGCTATCTTTTGGAGAATTGGTCAACTGCAATATTGAATTCTAAGGTATGTTCTATTTTAATTCACATATATATGTTCTTATGTTCTTTATGTCTTTAAATGTCTTTATGTCTTTATGGTTTTTATGGTTTTTATGTTTTTTATGTTCTTTATGTTCTTCTTGACATATATGTGTCTAGGTATATTAGTTAGTTCAGTCAAAGAGACTCCAAATTCTCTATGTTTCCGCCCTTCATGTCTTTATTTCACCTATTTTCAGCTATATAAGAGAAAAACATTATCAAATACTTAATAAAATAATTTTAGTGAACAATTGTTTGTCATACTCATATTTGAGTGTATACATGGAGCCAAAATTAATTTTGGAAGACTCTTAATTTTTTCCTTAGGATGACATAAGATGATACAAAGGGAGTTACAAGGAGATAAAACACTAAAAAGGAGGTTTTCATGAGTGTAGGACAGTCATGTAAGTCTATATAACAATCCATGATCATAGTCTATATATAACCCTACTACCATGTATGATCCTCCTTGCGAGTCAAGGGAGTAGGTTGACGAATGGCAGTTCAGTTATCTTTGCCCACTTGACATGTACCTACCCCTGACGGCACTAGGATTGATAGAGATGGAATCGTTAGTTGACTTTGACCACATATCAGATCTAGTTCAACCAGGTAATATATCTACTTGCATAGTTAAATTTGAAATTCCTAATGTTATCTTAAACTTTGTAGTATTTTTGTAATGTTGTAGAAATTTCATCTAATTTGCTGCACATATCATTGTAGGGCATGTTTATGCAGTTATTGTTGATGAAGATAACGAAGAGGGAATAGATTATTACTTGTTTCGTTGTGTTGAGGCCAAAAAGAAATTGGAGGCCCCAGTTATAGATGGAGAAAACATCAAATACCCTACATGCTTATTGGTCATTACTAGAACATGGCTTAGAAGGTACCCACATAAGAGTCTTAATGTTTGGCTATTTAAGGACTTTGACATGCATCGGAAGATTCTTCATTACTCCAACCTTGTCATGGAAACCAATGTTCATTTGATACAATATCAAGGTAGACCTTTGAACAAGACTTTGTGGAAGGTGTGTGACTCTGACCATGAGGCCATACTTGACACAATAAAGAGTAGAGAAGACCCAGATGGTTCGTTGGATTAATTTGTAAGTATGCATAAAACTCTCCTAGATGGTTACATGTACTTTGTTTTTTTATATAAATAGTAGTATGAATTGCTTCCCTCCAGTATAATGATGTTTAGTCAATTTTGTTTTTTGATGCTTCTCACAGGAGCTCAAAACTCTAGTCTGTCCAACTGTGGATAAAGAAGTTCAAGAAAAGATGATGGAGAGTGATAATCAGATGGAGATAAGTGATCAATTACATAAGTGATGTTATATATTTCATGTACATTTCGTTTGATTTGTTTCATGAGGTTAGATCTAAGTAATGGATGAAGTTGATCCTAATTGGTCTTAATCCTGTTCACTCGTGTTTCACTCAAGATTCATGTCAAAGGGTTTGGATGTTAGTTCATAACATTCATGTTTATCATGTTACAATAGTAGGACATAGTTGTTTATGTAATTGGTTCATGCCATTGGATCATTGGATTTTGGTTGCGCTTCTTCATGATAACATGTCGTGCTTTCGAGAGTTAGATTGGGTTGTGGTTCTTCCTCATGATAGGATTTAGAAATTGTCTTCATGCTTCTTTGTCCTCCATGTCTTTAGTGTTCTTAGTGTCTTCATGCTTTTAGGAGTTAGATTGGGTTGTGGTTCTTCCTCATGTTTGGAAAGGTGCTAGGAGTGAGATTTTGCATGCCATAGCTCCTAGGTCTGAATGGATTTCCCCAATGCATTAAGGTGGGTGGGTAAATGCCAGGGGAGGTCTCATTTCATGTGCCAAGTGCCACATTCATTCGGGGTAGTAAGCTACCGGCAAAGTCCCTTAAGCGCCCTAAGAGGAAAAAACTGCCAAAATTTGATAGGACAATTCTTAGAATTCGTGGCAGTTGGGAACATTTCGTTTGGACCTATAGGTGCACATGGGGTCCATCCACAATAAATTCTCTCAGTTTCATTCAACTCCAATCCATTTGATCGTGCCAAAATTAAATGCATTCTTGCAAAATGCTTTAGTTTCATGCAGTAGAAAGGTGCTAAGAGTGACATTTTACATTCCATAGCTTGTGGGTCCAAACGGACTTCGTCAACACATCAAGGTGGGTGGGTAAATGCTAGGGGAGGTCTTGTTTCATGTTCCAAGTGCCGCATTCATTCGGGGCAGTAGGTTACCATCAAAGTCCTTTAAGCACCCTAAGAGGAAAAAACTGCCAAACTTTGATGGGATAGTTCTCAGAATTCGTGGCAGATGGGAACATTTTGTTTAGACCTATAGGTGTACATGGGGTCTATCCATAATAACCTCTCTCAGTTTCATTCAACTCTAGTCTATTTGACCAGGCCAAAATCAAATGCATTCTTGCAAAATGCTTCAATTTCATGCTATGCAAAGGTGCTAGGAGTGACATTTTGCACTCCATAGCTCATGGGACCAAATGGAATTTGCTAATGTATTGGGGTGGGTAGGTAAATGCTATGGGAGGTGTCGTTTCATGTGCCAAGTGCTACATTCGTTCAGGGCAACAAGCTACTGGCAAAGTCCCTTAAGCGCCACAAGAGGAAAAACTGCCAAACTTTGACAGGATAGTTCTCAGAATTAGTGGTAGCTGGGAACATTCCATTTGGACCTATAGGTGCATGTGGGGTCTATCCACAATAACCTCTCTTGATTTCATTCAAATCCAGTCCGTTTGATCGTACTGAAATCAAACGTATTCTTGCAAAATGCTTCAATTTCATGTAGTGGAAAAGTGCTAGGAGTGACATTTTGCATTCCATAGCTCATGGGACCAAACAGACTTTGCCAATGCATTGGGCTAGGTGGGTAAATGCTAGGGGAGGTCTTGTTTCATGTGCCAAGCATTGCATTCGTTCGGGGTAGTAGGCTACCAACAAAGTCCCTTAAGCGCCCTAAGAGGAAAAAAATGCCAAATTTTGACGGGACAATTCTTAGAATTCATGGTAGCTGGGAACATTTTGTTTGGACCTACAGGTGCATGTGGGGTCCATCCAAAATAACCTCTCTCAGTTTCATTCAACTCTAGTCTGTTTGACTGTACCGAAATGAAACGCATTCTTGCAAAATGCTTCAGTTTCATGCTGTGGAAAGGTGCTAGGAGTGACATTTTGCATTCCATAGCTTGTGGGTCTGATCAAACTTTGCCAATGTAATGGGGTGGGCAGGTAAATTCCAAGGGAGGTCTTGTTTCATGTGCCAAGCGTTGCATTTGTTTGGGGCAGTAGGCTACTGGCAAAGTCCCTTAAGCTCCCTAAGACAAAAAAATTGCCAAACTTTGATAGGATAGTTCTTAGAATTCATGGTAGCTGGGAATGTTCTGTTTAGACCTATAGGTGTATGTGGGGTCCATCCACAATAACCTCTCTTAGTTTCGTTCAACTCTAGTCTGTTTGACTGTGCCAGAATCAAACGCACTCTTGCAAAATGCTTCAGTGTCATGTTGTGGAAAGGTTTCCAGGTGCCATATTTTTTGTTCTGGTCATTGTGGGGCCAAATGGACTATGCCATCATGTTGGGGTGGGTGGGTAAATGCTAGGGGAGGTCTTGTTTCATGCACCAAGCATCCCAGTTGTTAGGGGTTGTAAGCTACCGACAAAGTAGAAAGTTGCTAACACTAAAATTTTGCATTCCATAGGTCTTGGGGTGAATGGACTATACCAATGCATTAGTGTGGGTGGGTAAATCCTTAGGGAGGTCTTATTTCTTGCGCCAAGCATCCCAGTCATTCTGGCCTACAAGCTACCGACAGCTAGCACCTTTTGAGTTTGCTGATAGCTTGCAACCCGGAATGACTGAGACACTTGGACCTACAAATGAGACCTCCCCTAGCATTTACCCACCCACCCAGAAGTGTTGACGAATTCTGTTCGGTCCCAAGACCTGTGGAATGCAAAATTTTAGTGTTAGCAACTTTCTACTTTGTCGGTAGCTTACAACCCTGAACGACTGGGACACTTGGCACACAAAATGAGACCTTCCCTACCATTTACCCACCCACCCAATGTGTTGGAGTAGTCTGTTCAGCCCCACAATGAGCAGAACAAAAAATATGGCACCTGGCAACCTTTCCACTGCATGAAACTGAAGCATTTGCAAGAATCTGCTTGATTCTGGCACGGTCAAATGGACTGGAGTTGAATAAAACTGAGAGAGGTTATTGTGGACAGACTCCACATGCACTTGTTGGTCCAAACAGAAGGTTCCCAGCTGCCATGAGTTCTAAGAACTGCCCCATCAAAGTTTGACAATTTTCTTGTCTTAGGGATCTTTAGGGACTTTGTCGGTAGCCTGTTGTCTCGAACGACTGTGGTGCTTGGCACATGAAATGAGACCTCCCCTAACATTTACCCACCCACCTGGATGTGTTGGTATAGTCCATTTGCCCCCAAGACCTATGGAATGCAAAATTTTAGTGTTAGCAACTTTCTACTTTGTCAGTAGCTTACAACCCCGAACGACTGGGACACTTGGTGCGAAATGAGACCTTCCCTACCAATTACCCACCCACCCTAATGTCTTGGCATAGTTTGTTCATCCCCATGATGAGCAGAACAAAAAATATGGCACCTAGCACCTTTCCACTGCATGAAATTAAAGCATTTTGCAAGAATGCGTTTGATTCTGGCACGGTCAAATGGACTAGAGTTGATTGTAACCGAGAGAGGTTATTGTGAAAGGAACCCACATACACCTATAGGTCTGAATGGAAGGTTCCCAGTTGTCACGAATTCCAAGAACTATCCCGTCAAATTTTGGCAGTTTTTTTCCTCTTAGGGCGCTTAAGGGACTTTGCTAGTAGCCTACTACCCTGAACAAATATGATGCTTGGTACATGAAACGAGACCTCCCCTAGCATTTACCCACCCACCCAGACATGTTGGTGCAGTCTATTTGCCCCCAAGACCTATGGAATGTAAAATTTTAGTGTTAGCAACTTTCTACTTTGTCAGTAGCTTACAACCTCGATCGACTGGGACACTTGGTGCATGAAACGAGACCTTCCCTACCAATTACCCATCCACCCTGATGTCTTGGCATAGTCTATTCGGCCCCATGATGAGCAGAACAAAAAATATGGCACCTAGCACCTTTCCACTACATGAAATTGAAGCATTTTGCAAGAATGCGTTTGATTCTGGCATGGTCAAACAGACTGGAGTTGATTGAAACCAAGAGAGGTTATTGTGGATGAAACCCACATACACCTATAGGTCCAAATGGAAGGTTCCCAGTTGCCGTGAATTCTAAGAACTCTCTCGTCAAAGTTTGGTAGTTTTTTCCTCTTAGGGTGCTTAAGGGACTTTGTCAGTAGCCTACTGCCCCGAACAAATACGATGCTTGGCACATGAAATGAGACCTCCCCTGGCATTTACCCACCCACCCAGACATGTTGGTGTAGTTCGTTTGGCCCCAAGACCTATGGAATGCAAAATTTCAGTGTTAGCAACTTTCTACTTTTTCGATAGCTTACAACCTCGAACGACTGGGACACTTGGCGCACAAAACATGACCTTACCTACAAATTACCCACCCACCCCCATGTGTTGGCATAGTCCATTTGGCCCCATGATGAGAAGAACAAAAAATATGGCACCTAGCACCTTTCCACTACATGAAACTGAAGCAATTTGCAAGAATGCGTTTAATTCTGACACAGTCAAACAGACTGGAGTTGAACAAAACTGAGAGAGGTTATTGTGGAAAGACCCCACATGCACCTATAGGTCCAAATAGAATTTTTCCATCTGCCACAAATTCTAAGAACTATTCCGTCAAAGTTTGGCAGTTTTTTCCTCTTAGGGCGCTTAAGGGACTTTGTCGGTAGCCTACTGCCCTGAACAAATGCGGTACTTGGCACATGAAATGAGACCTCCCCTAGTATTTACTCACCCACCCCGATGTGTTGGCAAAGTCCGTTTGGTACCACGAGCTATGGAATGCAAAATGTCACTCCTGGCACCTTTGCACAACATGAAACTGAAGCATTTTGCAAGAATGCGTTTGATTTTAGTATAGTCAAACGGACTAGAGTTGAACAAAACTGAGAGAGGTTATTGTGGATGGACCCCACATACACATGTAGGTCTAAACAGAATGTTCCCAGCTACCATGAATTATGAGAACTGTCCTGTCAAAGTTTGGTATTTTTTTCCTCTTAGAGCGCTTAAGGGACTTTGTCGATAGCCTGTTGCCCCAAATGAATGTTGCACTTGGCACATGAAACAAGACCTCACCTAGCATTTACCCACCCACCCCAACATGTTACCGAATTCTGTTTGGTCCAACGAGCTATGGAATGCAAAATGTCACTCCTACCACCTTTGCTAATTGTTCTTTGTTATTACATAATTGTCCAGACTTTGGGACAATGGTTATAACTTTTTCCATGGGTCAAGAAAATGAACTACAGATTGATTTTTTAGAATTTATGAACCTTATGCATGTCTAAGATAACCAAGGCATCATAAAAATGAGTTTTATAGAACCTACAACAGCCATGAACCTTCGACATGGTGCTTCATAGTTTCATCATGGTTTCATGGAGTTTTCAATATGATGAGAGAATGTTCTTTCCTAGATTACGAAGTGTCCATAAAAAAATTTCATACCTAGACCACTATATGGCATAAATACACCCAATATGGACTTAGTTAGACCTTATAGCACCAAAAAAATATGACTTGGACATACAAAACTCACTAAAGACTCTTATTTACAACATTTGACCAACATTGTGAAGGTGCTCCTGCACCAATGAGGATGGAGAAAGACTTTTATGACACATTTGACATGATTTTGACTATACCTCTTGATGATTTTGAGTAAGGCAGGGGAGTTCTAAATTGTTGTTCCAACTATTATAACAGTCTTATTATAGCTTATAGGAAGGATATTCATTGTGAAGTTCATAATATGAACTTGATCTATCAAACCTTGCAATAGAATTTACCATTTTATAATGGGAATTGATAATGAATTTTGTGGTACAAACCCATTTATGCAATTGCCTTGTGAGACATGTATGCAAATTTATGAAACCCATTGATAATGTTGTAGTTGGAATTGTCATGTGAGACATGTATGCAAAATGTGGAAGCATGGACAAGGAACATGAACTGTTTGACATAACACCTCAAATAAATGTCATCTCATGGAATACCATGATTGTAGGATATGCATATAATGGATTTTTTGAAAAGGTTTTAGACACTTTCAAGAAAATGCAATTGACAGGTGTAAATCCAAATTCCACAACCTTTGCCAGCATCCTCCTTGCATGTGCCAAAATTAGGTCATTGGAACAGGGTATGGGCATCCATCAAAGCATGAAGGATATGGGAATTGTATCAGATGTTGTAGTTGCAATTGCATTGAGAGACATGTATGCAAAATGTGGAATCATAGACAAGGCACATGAACTATTCGACAGAACACCTCACAGAGATGCCATCTAATGGAATGCCTTGATTGTAGGATATGCACAAAATGGATTTGTTGAAAAGGATTTAGACACTTTAAAGAAAATACAATTGGTAGGTGTAAAGCCATATTCCACAACATTTGCCAGCATCCTCCGTGCCTGTGCCAAAATGGGATCTTTGGAACATGGTATGGACATCCGTCAAAGCATGAAGGATATGGGAATTCTATCAGATGTTGTAGTTGCAACTACCCTCAGAGACATGTATGCAAAGTGTGGAAGCATAGACAAGGCACATGAACTATTTGGCATGATGCCTCAAAGAAATGTCACCTCATTGAATGCAATGATTGCAAGATATGAACAAAATGGATTTTTTGATAAGGCATTAGAAACTTTCAAGCAAATACGATTGCCAGGTGTAAAGCAAAATTCCACAACCTTATCTAGTATCCTCCTTGCTTATGCTATAATGGGATCTAGAGGACATGGTGTGGACAACCATCAAAGCATAAATGATATAGGAATTTTGTCACAGGTATTGTATTTGCAAAGTTGCCCTTGTAGACATGTATGGAAAGTATGGAAGCATAGACAAGGCACATGAACTATTTGAAATGATGCCTCAAAGAAATGCACAGTTCCACATAATTCAATTATTGTAAGATATGCACAAAATGGATTATTTGAAAATGATTTATAAACTTTCAAGTAAATGCAGTTGGCACGTGTAAAACCAAATTCATGTAACAATAATTGATTATCATATTAAATATTTAATATAAATTGTCATATACATAATGTCATGAACATAACATCTAGTTTATATAAAAAGCCATATAGGCATGTCCAAACAAAGCCATACAGGCAAATATACAAAAATATGCATTGGATTAACATACAAAAGTATGTATACAAAGCCATCTAGGCATACAAAAAATATCCCAAAAATTAGTTTCCTATGGACTTTTATGAAATAATCGGCGGCCCTTCTTTGATTTTGAAGATGCAGAGCCAGTCCGTGACTCATCCTCTCTATGTCATCGAGTAGACCTCTTTGAATAAAGTTCATCTAGGTGCACCTGTTAATACAAACAAACAATATGCACATTAGTATAGAAAATGTATCAAATATATAATATTGAACATATGTAATTGATCACTTACTGCCAACCCATGATCACTCTCCATCATCTTTTATCTAGCTTCTTCATCCGTAGTTGAATGGACTAGAGTTGGGACCTGCTGTAAGAAGCATCAAGAAGCAAAATTGACTAAACATAAATATCATTTATATGTACATCAAACGACATGAGATAAAACAAGAAATACAAAATTATGGCATTTTCATGTTATTGGCTCATACCTTGGTCAAAGCATTTGTTGACATTATGGCTACATCAATGCCTCTCTATGCTGAATCACAAACATCAGAAGGAGTCTCTAGATCTAGCATCTGAAAATCAAGTTCAAGATTAATCGACAAAATAAATACATAACATTAGTTTAAAAATGCATAATGATTACAAATGGTTAAATTAACTTCTATAAAACTGGTGGGTTGGCGTCCAGGGGACCAAGGATATAGTGCAGTTGTTGGTGACTGTTGAAATCATCAAATTGTCACAAAATAATATTACCATTCACATATCTACAATAATTTTGATAATGTGATAAATTACATACCTGTTGTCTTGACCTCCTCTCATAACCTACCAGTGGATGACTAACAGAGGTAGGATGAAGACTCTGACCCTGGAAATTCATTTTACAGATAATTACATACATTTGACTTATAATATAGATAATCATATAAAAATAATTACAAATTTCAAATAACAATATATTAAATCATAATGAAAATTGTAACAAATTACCTGAGAGTCAATGCCAAATGTATGCTGTAAGAGATCATCACTGAGAACAAGATCATCCAATATGGATGCCCCCATCAACAAATGTTGCCCCTATGTCGCATCATCCTATGGAGAGTCTTGTCGTGTGCCTTACATCCCATAATCACATAGGTTCCCACATGTATTACATAAATGTGGGGACACATGATGCCTACTACTCACACCCTCATCAGCCTAGGTAAGATCATCAGCATGCTATGATAGAGTTTGGGTGAGAGTAGTCAGTGAATGTAACGTCTCCACCTCAACACTCTCCTTCAAAGCCAAAGAGAGTGACCTATGATCTGGCCTCACTCGGGGTACAGGCACACAATTTTGATCTTGTTGAGCCCCGGGTCTATCTTGGGCAGAGCCACCACCTCTACCCTAGAAATCATGAATGTCAAAATAATTTAGAATCTTGTTGAGGATGAACTCGCAATAGATTTTCCTCAGGAAATATTGTGGTACCTCATCATTATTACGTGGGTGCTCATTGAAGACCATGTACCATCTATCCCAAAATTGTTGGGATATTTCTTCATTCCTACACCAATGTATAGGAAACTATTTGCAACTTTCTTCTAATCTTTGACCAATTTTGGGATTGGTAAAGTGTCCACATAATTGAGATTTTGTAATTTTTTCATTCTTGACTTCTTCATATGATAATCCATTGGCATAAAATTGCTGACACCTCTCCCTATAGTCTTGGAATTTGGTGATTTGTTTTGTCACCGAATCCGTGTGAGCAACAATCTCCTCTAGTGATTTTGCAAGTGTCCTCCTACGATCAGTGGTTCCACTTAGATTTTTTAGGGTTTCAATAATAGTCTGAAGATTTTTCTTGTTTTCTTCTATTATCCCCAAGTAATATTCTTGATTATCCCTTACATTAAAAGGAGGTGAAGGTGGGTTTGGAGGGTTTTGGGGATTGTTTTCAACCTCCTCAGGTGGATTTAGCTTTTCTCTTTCTCCAATAACTGTAAATGCAATATAAAAATAAATCAAACACTGCAAAACTCAAAAATTGTTCTCAAACTAACAAAATAAGTCAAACCCTACCTTCTTCCTATGTTGGAGCCTCCAAATTTGCATGACAATGTCTTTGGCGGTGAGGTGGCATCGTGAATTTGTTGTTTTCTCTATCAAACTTGATTCAAAAGTCTTTTCTTCAACACACTCGTGTTTCCCCTTTTCTTCTTTTGTACTATCAAATGAATGCTCGTAGCCAAATGGACAAAACACAGTTTTTTTTCTTTTATTGAAAGAAAAATACGAGGGCATTATAACGCACTCGCGTTTTGCTTTATTTTTGGAGATGGTGGAGACTTATTGGTCCCCCATCTCCTTGGATTTACCCTATTAATCAATTTCTCAAAATTAGTTTAAATGTGTTGGCGGCCTCTTAGAAGAGGAGTGGTGGTTAATCCAACCACATTCGCTAATCTCCTCAAATGATGTTTACATCATCAAAATATGTTGAAGTCTGCATTTTTATAGCTAGTAGTTGAAGTCAAATCATGAAACAAACCATTTTGTATTGAATGTGTTTTTAACTGCAAAGAAGTGGGAGCAAATAGTTAGGACAACTCATTATGAGTTTGTTTGAGCTCTTAAAGCTATGACTCAGCTAGTCGATGACGCATCTTTTTGGGGACATGTTATTTTTGCTGAGTCTTTATCATTAGAAGGAGAGAATGTGCAATGGGTAGTGAGAGAAGAAGTTAGAGAAAGGTGAGAACATGGTTGTCTAGGATGAACATAGAAGTTTTTATATCTACCAATACATCTCAGTAAATTGCCATTGTCAGGTAAATACTCCTGCAAGATATGCTTTAAAAGACAATGATGATTTGAATGATTGCTTGTCTTAGACAATCGTTTAATTCAGTTTGGTTATCCTTTGTCTATTGTGTAAACTGTTCAAAGGAGATGAGTCAACTGTGTCACCTTGAATACCATTGATTTAACTTGATTGACTGAGTCGGTTGTGTATATATTATCTTAGTATAACTAGAGAGCATCGACTTAGCCTAAAAAGACTGATGCAATCTTTTACATTGAAATCTTTTTCATTAGCATTTTGGGTCGATAATACTTATTATTCTTAAATCAATATACAAACCCATTTATGGTTTGGAAAATAAAGAAACTCTTTAGAAGGAGGTTATTACAGTTTTCTATTGTTTAGAAAACCAGCCACTCTATTGAATGAGCAATCATTATGAAATAAGTCAATTATTTTATCATAGGATAGTATGTATTTAACTCTCATCAAGATTAGTGTAAATGATAATTGATAGAGAAAACTTATCAGCCATGAGTAATATGAGATAAAGTATTTCAAAACCATTCTTGTTTTAATTTCTATAATACATTTGTCAAAATGATTTCTTACCCAAAGAACTTAGATTCTTGGTGGTCTATGGTAACTATGGTATAACCTATTGAGTGGTAGAAGAAATAAGGATAGTTTGGAAAATGGGATAAATGTCATAGGACCATCTTTAATGTCTATTCTAGTAATCTTGATAAAGTATAGCTTTATAGTAAACCATTATAGACTAAGTCTATCTAGAGATAACCATGTATAAAATCATATGTGAGTATATACGTAGTGATGGTTAATGACATCTCGTAGAGGTAAATTGAAAAGTATTCATATTCCTTTTGAATATAAGTTATTATCTTTACAAGAACTATAGTATTCCTAACCATGGTTGAGTTAAACCAAAGGTCAATTATGAACCATAGTCTCATAGATATGAGATGTGGAAATATATTGAAATATCATAATGTTCAAGGGTTGTTATAAAAACCCTAGAGTCGATTATGAACCAAATGAATGGTTGTCATATAGACTTATCTAAGTCAAGAAAACTATTATCATGACAAGATGATTAAACCATTTACGTAAATATAGTTGGTGTGAATAACTACGAGAATATGACAGTATCCAAGTTGAGTATGCGTGGGTGACCACAACAACCATGTTCATTATGAACATTATTGATATTAAAACTTTTGCCAAAGTAATGCATTTGTTTTCTGCATGCATTGTCAGTTCATTGTATCTGGAATGTGCAACCTATCAGAAATCATACTTAGCTAGAGGGTATCTAGGGTTGTATGGTTGATAGAGTTGTGTAGGATACAACACTATGTACTTAGGAAAAGGAAAATTACCATTGGTCACCTAAGGTCTATATTCATCATGAAGGGTAGGGCCACTTCCTATGTGGAAGATGTGTGGAAGACTGCCGGTCTGTGGTTGGAGGTAAATCACTGTAAAGATACTATCTCTCCAAGCAGGAAACATGCCAGGACTTGTGATAAACATGTCATACATTCAAGAGCAGTAATTAATTTGAATTTGTTTATGTAATTGATTTACATTTGTAAACATTGTAATTGAGAAAGACAATATATGGTTTATTATATTTTGTAATGAGAAATCTTGTAATTGTAGTTACTTGATTGTATGTTGAATAAAACAAAAAAATTCTCTATCTCATTTTTATCTTGTTAAATTACTTTATGGTAAATTTTCTAGTTTTACTATGTTTTTAGAACGTGGATGCTACATTTATCAACAAAACTTTCTACTACCTTAAACAGATGATACAAAAAATTAGGCAATTCAAAGAACAACACATAAGTTCACAACCATAACACTAGATTAATGTGGAAAACCCTAGAAGGGAAAAACTGCAGTGAGCAAGCTACTTGGATCTACTGTCCAAATCTAGCCTCATAAATAAAAACAAGATTCACAATAGGTTTTATGGGCTAGAACACAAAGGAAGCACCAACTCCCTAATACATTGTTTTATGGGCACCAACCCAAAGGAAGCACCAACTCCCTAAAGTGCTACAACACTTACAAAGAGAGACTACAATCTCTACACAAGATACTTGACAAAATATGTTGATCAATCACCTTTGCAGGATCAACACCCTTCACTCTAACAAGAAACTTCAATTCCTCTACTCAACAAGCTTTGCTACCTCAAACACACTACAAAATCCACTTTTCTAGAATGATTCAAGATTTCCATGATGCCAAAGGTTGCTCTTGTATCAAGATGTTTATCTACGAAGAAGTTTTTTAATTATCAATTTGCTCTAGTTCCTTGTACTTTATATATATATAATGTAACCTATGGAGGGATTAACAAGCCCCATAAGACAAAAATGTGCTATGCATGCATTTTTTATTTTTGTCTAGCAGTATGTTAGGGCATTTCATGTTTATGTGACATGCCTAAATGGTCAAGATATAGGTAAGTGCATGCAAATGGAGGATAAATTAGTGGCCAACCTTGATATTTCTCAACAAAATGTGTTCACATTATGAAAAACATAACATGTACCAATTTTGAATGCCTTGAATTTAAATTTTTATGATCTCACCCATTTATACTTTGATTTCTAAGCCTAAGGGTTGGACATCTCTTGTGGCTCATAAATTCTTGTTTTTAACATAAAAAAACTCAAATTTAAACTTCAATCTTATTAGGTTTACATGTTTTGTAATAAGATTTGACAAAACCACCTCCAAAATAAAGACATGCTTCTTAGCTTTCTAGCCATATAAATTTTATAATATTTTGAATAAGTTAAGGTATATATTTTTTATTTTCTTTAAAGAGTGTCCTAATATTCCTTGAGTACATATGTATTAATTTTTTTATAACTTTTGACTCACTTATCTAAATTTGAAAAAAAAAGGATTCTTCTATGCTTCATTCTATACAAATTCAACCAAAAAAAAAAACTTTTTCAATTAGTTTTGTGCAAATTATGTGACGAACACACTTAATGATGTAATTTTTAGGATGCATCCACTTCAAAAAATCATACAAAAAATATTCAATAAAAAAATATAGAACTTGTGGTACTCACTCTTGGCTATATTTCCATCAATTGCTTTTTTTATGTTAATGATTGTTTACTATTAATTGCCAAAAAAGAGGGGATATAGTAAGAGGTGGAGACCACCAACCAAACCAGAGTTTGTAGTTGAAAACAACAACTATAAAAACATCAACAACATAGTTCAAACTTTACAGTATAACCAGTATATGAACAAACTTACAAAATGATAAAAGTACAACAAGTATCTGATCTATATATCATTCCCAACAACATTTTTGGTTGCTGTCATTCTCATAATAATCCACTTCATGAAAAGTCCCAATCACCAAACCAGTCTCATCCTTAAGTGTAAGGTCTTTGACCAAAGGAATGTACTCTTGAGTTGAACTCTGCCCATATCTCTTCTTCTGTTGTCTCTTCTCAGTCAACACTAGTTTTTCAATATTTTTTTCTTTAAGATATTTTTTAAGGTTCTTTAGTTGTTCGGGATCTAGATTGTTACGACCATGGGGCCAGAAGTGAGCACTAACTATCTCCTTTTTGTAAACTAAACTCAATCCCTCCTTGAGCAAAATGAAGAATATGTCTTTAGACAATCTCTAAGCAGATAACCATCTATTTCACCACATCAAAAATTATGAGCTCAATGTATGAGTTAGTGAGAGATCTCCTCCTATCATGTAACAATTCATTGTTTCTCTCCTTCCCAATATGCCACATAATTTCAAGAGTAAGCACAAACCAAAAAACAACAAGTTCTTTATGAAAGGATTCAACATAACAAAATAAAATTTTTGCCCACGAAAAACTGTTAGCTTTGTTCCAACCCAATCCATTACCCAAAAAAATAGACCTAACCTTATAAGCAAAAGCATAATGAAAGAAAAAATGTTCAAAAGACTCCACACAATTACACAGTTTACACATATTACCTAGCCCAAACTCAGCACCCATAGCCAATTTTTTTAACACTAACAGCCATCTAAAACAACTCTTTTTTGGTTCACATTTGACTAAACACAAGTTTTTGAACAAACATGACAACTGTTTGTCATCCCACCCAACCTTCCAAGACATATTTAGCCTCTCTATTATTTTCCTCGTGTCGACTAGCATCACATACAATTTTTTTGCATTTATGTTTCCAAACATCATGCCATCTGACCAACGGATGTTTGCCCAAATTTCCATATTCACCTTTAGGTCAATAGGAAAAGTGATCCCATATAAAGCCTTGTTCAGAACAGATAGAGTCCTCTTATGATAATCTCTCAGATCATACTTATCTTTTAGTACTTGCCAAGATTTCAGATATCCATTCTCAAAGATGTCACCAAAGGAGTTTATACCCTGAGAGGCCCATAATTTAGTAGAATAGCCTTGCAACAAGGCCAATGGTTTGTTATTATGGTGCAAATTCCACCACACAAATTTGTAAGCCATGAATGATCTATCTGATCTGGAAAAAGGCTTTGATATTAGCAATCAAATGCTTAACATTTTCCTAGGCCCACCAGATGTCATAAAATACTTTTGACCAAAAAGGAGCAACAACAAAGTTCCCAAACATTAAGTCTTGAGGGTGCATTGAAGCCTAATATTTACATTTCTTGGGCCTTGACAAAGCAATGTTACTCCTTATTAAAACTCTTCAGGGCTTACCACCATTAATAGACTTGACAATCCATTTTATCACCAAGGCCACACCTTGGAACTTAAGGTCCTTAAGGTCAAGGTCCTCGAGCTCTTTGGGTTGATAGCACTAGCTCCAATACACAGAATGTCTTTTTTGTTTCCTTTTCCATCAAACTCACATGAAATATCTAATGCATTTTGAACCTTTTTAGCTTGGTAACTCCCAAATAGCCACATAGATGCATAATACAAGTTGAGAGAAGATAAAACTTTTTGACATACCTGCACTCTGCTCGTAAGAGATAAAATATGTGTTTGTTATTTTTCATTCTTCTTTTCAATCATTTTCATCATCCATTCCCACATGTCCTTCAATGAGGGCTCATCATAAAATGGAATGCCAAGCTACCTTACAATCATGTTCGAGCCACCCCACTACCAATTTGACCCTCTTAACCAATCTAGTGGATGCTCTTTCCAACATAAAAAAAAGACTTATGATAAGTAATTTTAGCCCTAGATGTATCACAAAATATAGAAAGTCTATCAAAGATGTTTCTGAAGTTCTCTTTATTTAAGTCCATAAATAGTGAGGTGTCGTCTGTAAACTGAGTACTGACAAGATTATCACCATTAGGGAGCATAATACCTTTAATGACAACATCCTTCACTCTGTTAATGACAACAATAGAGAAATCCTCAAGATAAAATTTGTAGGCACTCCCATAGAGCTTAGCTTTGCCCAACATCTCTATAGAGGCTTGAAGAAGATCCTCCACCTCAAACTACTTTGGCCCATATAAGAATAGTTTCTTCCTTGATCTTGATATTAGGAGTTGTTTTGAGATATTATGGCTATAAAAGGAATAAACTATTTTCTCCTAATCCAATTTTTTTGTAGCATTTCCCTTTGCCACAATTCTATAGTATCTTCTACAGTTGTAGTAGAGAATTCTAATGACATCAAGATTGATAAAGATAAATTTCCCACTATGATTGTAATAAAAACATTTTTGCTTAGCTTTATTGAACTCTTCATATCTACATTAAAACCACACAATATTTGGGTTTGAAAATTTTACCACTCACCTCTAATGCAACAACAACTACTATTTGCATTGCTATACTTGACCCAAATTCCTTCCTAATATAGAGCATAGATTTAGCTAAGTATTAGATTGATTGTAGATGGGTATCAAAATAGATTCATTTGTAGAGTACTACTTAGGTAGTCAATTGAAGTATCTAATCTTTGGAATGGTTTGACCCAAAAAATATTTTAAAAATGTATTAACATATTGTCTTAAAAAGCTCTATTTCAATGAATCTTAAATGTAAAAATGCACAAACCTTCTTAAAAATAAATCATACACTATAGAAAAATAAGTGTTCTTAAGCCCAGAGAAGAGTTAAAAATTAAGAACCTTTTTAGAAAAATTAATGAAGCCCTCACTTAAGGGATTTTTGTATTCAATCCAATTTTTTATTGACTTCATATTTGAATATGAGATGAAGTAGGGGATACCTCATGTTTAAGCAATCTGAAAGGACACAATAGATTGAAGTTCATTGCAACATTGTCCTCCACTTGTTTCATTGACCCATTCTTCAATATTAAACAAGAAATGAAATACATTAGACATTAAAATATTTATTTACAATGTGTTAATGTGTTAAATAAGATATACAAATTTGTATTGTGATTAAAAATGTGCTACTAAATATACAATCTTGGTAATTACGTTTTGGACAACAAAGTTTTAAAATTTATAAAATAAAAAAATTTACATATCTAAATTTTTTAAATTTTGAAAATTAGAAAAAATTCAAATTCATATAATAATAACCTATTAGTCATATTAAATTTGTACTATAAAATCAAATACTTTCAAAAATATTTTTTATTTCAATTTTTTAATGACTTAGTAAAATATTATACTAATGATAATGTGGTTTGTTTTAAAATGTTTTGGAAAAAAACACACATGATGGATATCTAATACCATTCATTTGTGTGAACATGTCATGTTTTTTCAAGCCATAATTGTGGGGGTCTCTATCTAGACTAATCGATCATCTACACAATCTTCCTCGAGTCAAGTCTTAAATTAATAGGAAAAACATATAAGCCTTCAATGCAGGCCACCTTGTATAGTATATATGAAGAATATGTCAAACCAACTACTTCTCTCTTGTGATGCCGTGTAAGACGCAGTCTTTTCTTGGAAAGTCTTGAGAAGATTTGTTTCATAACCGAAACAGCTCTGCGTTTCCTTGCAAGAAAACATTCTCTAATTTTCCTTCCTCACTCATTTTATCCTTTTTTAGGCCTTCTTCCATTAACAAGCTTCTCAATGTGTATGAAGTGGAACTATTTGAAGATCTTGGTATAGCACCAATGTTTACATTGTCATAGAATTAATAGACAACAAAGTATAGGTAGATGAGAGAAAACAAGTACTAGAACATTAAATAAAATAGAGTTGAAAAAAAACAGTCGAAATATAAAGTATGAAGAATATTTAGTGAAGTGGTTAGTTGAATGAGGATTTAACATGAATATCTAGAGCCAATGTGAATCATGTGGGTTTCCTTTGACAGATAATAAAGTGAGGGACTCAAATTTTAGTTACCCAATGTGTCTAATGTAGGAATAGTAAGGGTGTAAGAGCAATCTTGCATTATTCAAAAATATTTTATATATATTTTCTAAGATTTCTTGTTATTTTTTTGATAATGCGTGGTAATTTTGTGCCAGCATATTTCAAATCATATCTGCATATTTTTCTTTCAAGCTTCAAACTAGTCACCGTAGGCATATTTAACAGGTTTTCATACCACATTTAACTACATTTGAATATTTCATATTATGGTTTGGAATCTAAGGTCAACTAAGCATCCTAAACATCCCATTAAAATATCATATCTTTTGGATCATCGTGCCCATGTTTCTTGTTCTTAATGATCTTGAATGGACTATTCATTGTATAATGGAACCAAGATTGGATAATGCACTAGGTATTTGAATCTTGCACCAATTGCTAAGGCTACCTCTTTAATTTTGGACCCTAAGAAGGTTTGTATATATGAAACATCGTTGAATTTGGAGACTCCTATCTTGAGGGTACATCGAAGAAGTTGAATCTACATGCTATTGAAGTGATACTTGTAGATTTCATCTCCTATGGCCTTCGACGTTCTTCTAAGGGATAAGTGAGTGAAGCACGCCATGTGTCGAAGTGGTGCAAATTCTAAAATTAGTGGAGACTTTTCCCTTTTAATGTTGCACAAGGGCACCATGTGGTGGCATAATCGATCAGCATTTTATAAAGCATTGAACCTCACTTGTCTTTTTATGATATATCTCTGCATAAGCCATGTGTTGGCAGGGTGCAATTTCTACAAGCAGCAAAGGCAAAATTTTCTACGAGTTGCGCCATCGCGCCATGTGTCCTACTCACTTTCCGTTTGGTAAAAGGCACTAGGGCTTTATTTAACAATGTGTGGGGCAGTGGAGAAAGCCACATGTCAGTAGGGGGCAATCCGAAGACTCTCCAAAGCTTGAGGAGCTTTCTCAAGACGCTATTGATTCCTTTTTGGAGAAGGTTGCTCATGGAGGAAACAAGAAGCTATCACGTGTTTCAACAATAGGAGCCCCATTCGCCATGTTTCTCAGCAGTTTCTTGGCTTTTTTGTGACAAGGTAGTGGAGCAAGACAAGTGGCACAACAGCCACAAAGGGCAGAGGCATGCATTGTTGGCAAATGGTCAGCACTCCCTGTGGGATTCGTGACATGGACTAACTGCCTCCCATGGATTCATTAACTCTGGCACTTGTATCAAAAATTGAAAGGTCAACCTTTTGGTTTAATGGAAATCGTGGACCAAACAATTGGTATCAGAGCGAAAGGTCATGGGTATAAATCACCCTAGGTAACGCTAGGGGAGTTTGTTGGCAAATGGTTAGCGCTCCCCATGGGATTCATGACATGGACTAACCGCTTCTTGTGGATTCATTAACTCTGGCGCTTGTATCAAAAATTAAAAGGTTGACCTTTTGGTTTATGGCAATCATGGGCCAACACGCATACCGATTTAGTGGAAGTTGCAACAACTGCCATGATCATGCCTCGCAAGTGGTTTTAGGCTGGAATCTTTTTGGTGGTAGTCTCTCTCTAGAGGGAGTTTTTCTATAAAAGGGAGCATTGTCATTGTAATGAGGTTCATCACTTTTTTGAGGAGATTTTTTAATATCCTAGTAGTCATTTTGATTGTAATATAATCTTGAGACCTTAGGATGTTAAGCTATTGAATAGAAATCTAAGACAACAACTATGCATTTCTTGCCTCTATGTTATGTTATTTTTGTTAAATATGCTTACTATATGGTTATGTGTCTATTCAGGAATAGTTATAATCATTTACTGTGTGTTTCATGCTTTTATAAGTTTAGTTTATATGATGATTATAGCGCTTTGAATCATGTCAAGTACTCTTTCAAAACATTGTGAAGCTAATAAAATTGGAATTACACTATGCTTTTGGTGAATGAACTATCTCAAGTTTTAGCGCATCGCCTTAGTTCAGATTTGTTTTATTTACTTTTCTCTTTCCCTTTTCTTCCCCCTCAGTGAGTTAACCAAAGAGCCACCTTCTAAAAAACTCAAAGGTTTCTCTACAAGGTATGTCTAGATTCCTCGGTTGTAGAACTTCCCATAGTCTGTCTCTTTTAGAGGTCAATAATTCTTTTTTGGCACACCCGGTGGGACTCATATCTTCAGGTTCAGAAGCCAGTTTATGAGTTGAAGGCCTATTACAAGTGTTGGGAATTAAGGTGTCTCAACCTTTGCAAGTTCCTAGCCTTTATTATTTAATTATATATTTATTTTTGCCTATTATTGTAATTTGTATGAAAATCTTATTTTGTCACTCTATGGGAGTTGGCATGGTGATGCATCATCCTACATGGAAGGTGACTAAGTGAATTTTTGTCCTCATATGAGGAGATAGGCGTCCCACTTTGTGGTAGAAGACTTTTACCATGTGTTGGTATGTTTTGGATGTTGTAAGAGGTTTATGATGCATAAGAGTTATGACAAATTCCTATGACAAAATCTATGACATGTAAGAGGTAGAAATAGAAGATCCTATGATAGGTGTGACAAGTGTCAAGAAGCATCTTTGCATGGAGAAGGTAGGCACCCAAGTTTGACTATGACAAGTTGTAAGAGAATCTACTATTAATAGTCAGTTATGATAGATTCTCTTACAACTGTAAGAGTTTTCATATATGACAGATTTTATGATATTGTAAGAGCATATGTCATACCTTAATTGGGAAAATTTGGGGTGCCCATGTTGGAGGGTTGTAAGGGATGAAAGAGAATCTCTTACAAGTGTCATACACATGTTTTATGGCCTTGGAAATTGGGCCACATAGATTTGGATGAGATTCCTATGTTGATTTTCTCAAGAAGCTTTCTCCATTCATAGTACTTCTCTATATATACAGATGCTTGGAGTTGGAGTTGTATGGTTCTGTTACCAATTTTTCACCTAAAACTCAAATTGGTAGAGATGATTTAATTATTCCATTTTAAGATGAAAGATTCTTAATATTTTTCTGCTATGTTGTTTTTGCATAGTTTAAGATGCTTGAAAAGAGAGGGTTCAGTTTTATCATTTGTTATAACAGAGGAAAGAAATTCAATTCATCATTCATTGCTTTGCAGAATTTTCATAAGGGATATAAGTTATGTCATTTCACATTACAAGGATTATTCATTTGACAAATGAGATAGACACAGATTGAATAAACATTACATTGAATGAAAGCAAGAAAGATCAAATGTCCCACACAAGCCATGAGAATAGTTGAATCAACATATCAGAAAGAATATACTATGCATCTAAGGAAGACTAAAGTAATGAAGAAGATAAGATAATGCATATCTATCATTGCATGTGGAAGTTTCAAACTGATCCTTATTACAGCTTGCTCTTTGCTCCCAACCTTTGAAAGGACCTACACAGATGGAGAGAGATAAGTTAGAGCTCCAGATATGGTGTATCCTATATACTTCATCAAACAGAGACATAATACATTATTTATGATGCATTTAGTCAGAAGATCAAATCATTCGTATGCAAGAGAGCCTAAAGAGATGAAACATCATTGAGCTTCACTATTTTTTAAACTAACATGTTTGTTTCCTGTGCAGGTATAGAAGAAGTTATGTTGCTAGTTTGAAGACATTTCAGCATGTGGTGCAAAGTGGGCTCCCAAAAGGGTAGAGCCTAGCATATTGCCCCTGGATCTCAAGGGGATGGAATAGGAATACATATTCATATTGCGCAAATAGAAACATTTCAACTAAAGGAGTAATTCATAAAGTGTTTATAGGATCCTCAAGATCAGTGCTCATTCATGACTGTCAGCTCAAACATGATGAGATGAGAATCACAAATGAACAGTGAGCTCATTCAAGCCTGCCCAATGAGGTGTGAAACTGAGTAAAAGGTATTTCCAACATCAGAATATCTATTATTACATCTATTTGTTGTTACAATATCATATATTGCCTTTTGTATGCATTCAAATAACTATATTGGAACAACAAAAGCCATGGAACACATAGAACAACTATAAGAATAAAGTCAGTCACAAGAAAATCCTTCTCCTAAAGAATCTTTCAATGTTTTCACTAATGATCCTCCTTATTTTGTGGAAGATGATGAAATTTTTTTAGAAGATCAACCGGACAAACAAGATGTGAAGCAGGAGATTGCTGTTGTTTGTGCTGCATCCCCAACCGAACATGAGTATAATGCATGTGTAGAGGAAGTTGGTTCAGGTTTGACGCTGAATCCTTTGCATTTTGATTCATTTGAAAAGTTTTCTAATGCTATTTATAAGATGAACAAAAGCATAGTACAGAGGTCGCAAGGTGAAAGTCTTCAGTTGCAAACATAGAACGCTCAAGTTTTATTGGAGAAAGCATCGCATGAGGAGGAAGAATCAACTTCTTTATTTGATCAATTACCTAGTTTTGTTGAGCCAGATAAGGAAAGCATATCTCAAATCACACCCATATTGATCCCAGAACCACAAGAAGAGGTGCAAAACTTTGATGTTTTGATACCTCAAGAGGGATGTAGCAAGGCAATAAATGGTCTTTCTTCACAAGAAAATGAAAATGAGAATGAAGATGACATGTTTTGGGATGACCTTGAGACTTTTGTTTCAAACTTGGACATCAAATAATCATCTTTTGAAGGAGAATGTGTGGAACAGCAACTCGAAGAGGCAAAAGGAGATCCCAACTCAAGATTTGATTGATTCCTTTGAAGAACTCTCTTTGTTTATTAGTAAAAATGAAGAGAATGTATATGAACTAACAAATTTATCAAGTTCTAAGTATCAAAATGATGAAAGCCATTCAGACAAGAGACTAATCCATGAGCAAATAAATGAGGACAACTTGGTTGTGGAGGAGCACAAGGTTGAAGGCATGATTCAGCCAAAGCAAGAAACAATTGTAGTTGAGGAGGTACTTGACAAGAAAGGAACCAATAATAAAAGTTCAGGCTTTATCCTTTCAACAAGATGTCCAATAAGAGATTTAGCTAAGAAGGGTACCACTAAGATGCAACTGGTTGTCAATGATCCCAATGATAAAATTCTAGTTGTAGGATAACAGACCCAACTCACCTCTTTATCCCAACTTATTCATATGCTTGATCAAACTCAAGAGGTGATCAAGTTTGGTTGTGTTCTTCATGAAGCATCGCAACAGCTTGTGGGGTATCTTCTTGTTTCCCACTTCTTATCAGTTGTTCATGACCTTGCAAAATATCTTATGTTGGTTACAAGGGGAAGTTATTTTACAAAGCTAGTTAATGGGTTTGTTTGAACAGCTTCTTTGGCTGGTTAGAGTAGGTTAGATTTAGTGTTTTCAGTTAATAAGTGCTTTATTCACATGCCTTTCAATTATTTTTATTTCCCTATGTCCTATTGCACATGTTTTCTAGCCACCAGGGACTTTTAGTTTTCTTTCAGTTGGTTTGGTTTGGTTTGGTTTTATGTTGCTGTTTAGAGTAGTTTGAAGTGCAGTTTCATAGTTTTTCTGAGTTTTATATGAGTAGAGTATGACTCCATGCCCAATGGACAATTATGGTAGTTGGTCTTGATGCTTAGCATGCAAACATTTAGTAGAAGTCACCAAGAAATGTTACCAATTTTTCACCTACAACTCAAATTGGCAGAGCTGATTTAATTATTCCATTTTAAGATGAAAGCTTCTTAACATTTTTCTACTATGTTGTTTTTGCATAGTTTAAGATGATTGAAAATAGAGGGTTTAGTTTTATCATTTGTTATAACAGAAGAAAGAAATTCAATTCAACATTCATTGCTTGCAGAGTTTTCATGAGGGATATAAGTTATATCATTTCACATTACAATGATTATTTATTTGACAAATGAGATATACACAGATTGAATAAACATTGCATTTAATGAAAGCAAGAAAGATCAAATGTCTCACACAAGCTATGGGAATAGCTGAATCAATACATCAAAAAGAATATACTATGCATCTAAGGAAGACTAAAGTAATGAAGCAGATAATTAAAGGCATATCTATCATTGCTTGTGGAAGTTTCAAACTAGTCCTTGTTGCAGCTTGCTCTTTGCTTCTAATATTTAAATGGACCTACAGAGATGGAGAGAGATATGTTAGAGCTCCAAATATAGTGTATCCTATGTACTTCATGAAATAGAGACATAATACATTCTTTATGATGCACTGAGTTAGAAGATCAAAACATTCATATGCAATAGAGCCTAAAGAGATGAAACATCATTGAGATTCATTGTTTTTTATACTAACATGTTTGTTTCCTGTATAGGTTTAGAAGAAGTTATGTTGCTGGTTTGAAGACATTTCAGCATGTGGTGCAAAGTGGGCTCCCACAAGGGTAGAGCCTAGCATGCTGCCCCTGAATCTCAAGGAGATGGAATAGGAATACGTATTCATATTGTGCAAATAGAAACATTTCAACTGAAGGAGTAATTCATAAAGTGTTTATAGGAGCCTCAAGATTAGTGTTCATTCATGATTGTTAGCTCAAACATGATGAGATGAGAATCACAAATGAGCAGTGAGCTCATTCAAGCCTGCCCAATGAGGTTCGAAACTAAGTAAAAGGAATTTTCAACATCAGGATATCTATTATTACATTTGTTTGTTGTTACAATATCATATATTGTCTTTTGTATGCATTTAAATAACTATATTGGAATAGCAAAAGCCATGGAACACATAGAATAACTATAAGAATAAAGCCAATCACCAAATGCCTTTGCAGTGTACAAGATGAAGATATGATGTAACACTACGAATCAAATTAAAGGGAAGCTATGCCACATTCAACATGTTTTTGAATATTGAAAAGATACAATATAACTGAACAGAAAGTGAAGGAGCCTATAATAGGCATATGAAGTTATTGTTCAAAAGCAATGGAACAACCAAAAAGATCATAAGTTATAGGTATAGCTATAATGCTTATGCCAAGTGAGTTCAATCATGAACTACATCACCCCATGATACTTAGTGCTTCAATCATATGAGTAGCAGAAATTATAAAACATAAGCATATTTATCATATATGAATGATCAAATTGATGAGTAATACAGTGAACTAGACTGCAAGTGATTAATGCCATGTCACAGTTTGAATATGATCATACCAAGTGTAGATAGAGATTAATGCCAAGTGCCATAGTCATCATATGGAGCATTCAAAGATGTATAACTATATGATTTGAAACATCAAGATACACCTTACTATTGTAAAAATAATGAAGTTTCAAATGAATATGTTTCATCTACAAGAGGTGCAAAAACAAATGGCATGAATGTTGTCATTACAGATTTCTTATGGAGAAGTAGAAATGAGAGTATGATATTTCTCTAATGATGCCTTATCTCATGAATGAAATGAAATAGCAGAGATTTCTTGCAAAAGGAAGGTTATTATTCATTATGTCTTCTTATGCTGCTACAAAGAGAGATTTAAGCACCAAGAGCCTGTGGCCCTATGTAATATTAGAGAAGGATTTGTATTTTGCAAATGGAAAAATAATGTGATTTCATTAACCTTTACATATAGAAAATAAATGGAAAAAATCATTTTTGTGCTAGCGAAGTCACAGCCAGGAATGCATTTTTTTTACAGAATGACAAAACCCCATATAAATTTACATTATATATGTAAAAACCACAAATACAAAAGAGATAGAGGGTTTGAACCCACAAGGGTTTGGTAACACTCAAAAATGATAAAGAGCCAATAATGAAGCAACAACCCAGTATACCGAAAGAGAAAGCTTTGTTTTTACATTTTCAAGAAACAAAGAGCAATGTAATTTTGTACAGAAAATGATTAAAGAAACCCAATTCGTGCTGCTACCAAGGAGTTGTTTTTTCAACAAACCCTTATTATAATATTTGGACAAATTTTAGATACAAAGAAGATAGCTGGTTCGAGCCCATGAGGGTTTGTCAAACATTCAAAAATGTGAAATCTACCAAGTAGAGCCATGGGCAGTGATAGAGAGTCTCTTTTCCTCACAAGTGAGTCAACCCCATTTGGGATTTCAAGCAAAAAGTCATAGATATAGAATAATAGAAGGATTCAAGCTCATATGAAAGAAAGAAATGTTCAGAAATACAACTATGGCCGCGGCCTCTAATAAGATGACAATATATAGAAAATTGCCCATAAGGTCTCTATGTAGGGTAAAGGAGAATAGTCCATTTATTTCTAGATTTTGGGCTTGTATCAAGCCTCATATCAATGGAAAGAAATGATGTAGAGTTTGAAGAGAGCTTACCTTGTTTTGTTCTAAGTAAGAGACATGTGCATAGGGCTGTGGGTTTTCACCCACTTTGCTCCCTCTGAAAAATCTTAGATGGATCATTCATGGTGACCCCACACAGAGGAATATCGACAAAGAGAGACAGGAGAGAAATGTATTAGAGAAATATAGTCACATTCGTGGCTGAAAAGCCAAGTTTTTACCTCCAAATAGAAAGAAAATGGATCAAATATGTGATAGAGGAGTCTTACCTTCTTTTTTCTTGCTAGAATTTTCCATAAAATACATAGAAATCTTTCAAAAATTGCAGAGAATCAAGGGTTTCCTCCAAACCCTAACCTCATGATTGCAGTTGGGCAGCAGAGCCTTTTTTTGAAAAGATTGCAAAGTGAAATGAGCCCAAAAACTAGGGCTTCATTTGTTTTGTGTTAGGGTTTGCATTTTACCCTAAGTTCAATGGTGAATTTTGTCACATCAAATTATATTTTTCTTGCCTTGACTAATACCCCTCGTGGTATTGTGTTTACTTTGCATTTACCTAGTCCTCATGACTTGGGATGTCATATGCCTTAGGTCTCTTTTGAATGTTCAAAGCCTAGGCTTTATGCCTTAAAGGCTATTTGATCACCTTTGAAGATGAGCCAAAACCACATATGCCCATATGCCTTAGATTATTTGCAGATCGAGCGGAGGACAAGCCCTAGAGGCTTTTAATTTTTTCCAAACCTTTCAATGTGCCTTAGAATTTTAATTAATTTGAATAGAAAATCAAATTCCATATAATGTATTATACTTTGCGAAATTTCAAATCAAAGCCTTATATTTTTATTTTTTGCAAAAATCAAGTTAATATCAAATCAAGAAAATAAAACTGCAAATCCTTGTAAAACAATATTTAAAGCAATCTCTTTATAAATTGCTTTTAAATATTTGTTAAAGCAAAGAAAATCTAGACAGAATCTTTCTTTTGGATTTTATTTTTCTTCTAGGTGAAATTGATCAAATATGGGCAAATTGGAGCTTTTTCTGATCAGGTAAAACCTAATTTTGAGAGGATTTTGGTTGGACCACTTGAGTTGACATCTTGGCAGCTTCTATTTTCAGTTTGGAGACATTTTAGGGGCCTTTTTGGAATTTTTTTAGTGGATTTAAAAAATGACTTAGTAGCTAGCTTTTAGAGAGATTTTTGTAGTTTTTTCTATTTTTCTATTTTTGGAAAATTAAAGGCATATATTGGAGAAATTTTTTGTTTTTCCCAGTTCTGATTATTGTTTCTTTCTCTCTTGTTCACTTGCAGAGATTATTGTAGACTTTTGTACTTAGATTCTCATTTTGCATACTCTTTTCAAATTAATAAAATAGTAGAGTTTCCTTTCTCCTTCATTTTTGTCTCATATTGCAGTATTGATTTGATGTTCCACTGTAATCATATAAGTCAGATCCCTTGTTATGTCTCATTATTGCAAACTTTTGTGCAGAAGTTGAAAGGAAGCAAAGTACATGGAACACACTTCCTACACCAATCTAATGAGGGGAATGGAGTGCAAATTCATTTAAATCCTTATAATTTCAGCAACATTAAACTAATAACATAAAGATTTCAGTAGCAACACAACACAGAAAGAAGGTGACATAAGATATACCGTGAGGAAAACCTTTTCAGGTAAAAAACCCCACACTCTAAAACCTACACAATGTATTATCAAAATAGAAATAGTTTACAAGACACTTGCAATGCAAGTCTTCCAAGAGTTCACAAATGTTGATTCTAAAGTTATTCCGACAGCATAATAATACCTATAAAAATACTATGCATCTACAACTCCAAAGTATGCATTTTATAGAGATTACAAGGCATATCTTAAGAGCAACTTGGGATAGGCATCCACCTTGGCCTCATGGCAATTTTTAGCATCAAAGGACACTTGTCCTTTCTGTCCTTACATCCCTTACATCTATCCTATATGGTAGATTTGACTTTCCCAATGTAGAGCGCTCTAGGCTAAAAATAGACTATGATAGATTCTCTTACACAACTTACAACTATCATAAAATCTGCCCATAATAGCAATCTTGAAAGTTGTAAGAGAATCCATCATACAATACTAAATATAGGATATTCTACTTACAACATGTCATAGCCCAACTTGGGCGCCTAAAGATGCCTTTCCCTCATGCAAAGATGCCAACCGACACTTGTCACCACTCGTCCTAGGGATCTCCAAACTTGGCCCTTACGCGTCAGAGATTTTGTTTTATGGAATATTGTCTTCCACATACTAAAGATGCTGACACATGGAAAATTAATGCCACCTCAATATGGGACACCCAAATCCATGTAGGATTGACTTGACCATCCAAGTCGCATTCTAAGTAAGCTGACATGTCACCATGCCATCTCAACTATGTGACCAAACTGAATGTGCAATCAAATACAACATTAGGCAATAATTAAATATATAATTAAATTATTAATGCTAGGAAATTGCAAAGGTTGAGACACCTTAATTCCCAACCTTCTCCAAATTTACCTTCCCATCCTCTACCATGTCTCGCACGAAGTGAAACTATACATCAATATGCTTTGTTCTGGCATGAAAAGTTAGATTCTTCGCAAGGCAAATCACACTTTGAGTGTCACAACTAGTCATAATCTGACCTGCATCAACACCAATATCTGAACACAATCTCTTAAGCCAAATGATTTCCTTACAAGCATGAGTTGCTGCCATATACTCAGCTTCTGTCATGGACAAAGCAACCACAGGTTGTCACTTACTCATCAAACTAATAGCACCACCAAATAGTGTAAACACATAAGCACTAGTGGATCTCCTACTGTCAATGTCACTTGCCCAATCTAAATCTACAAATCCATGAATATCAACAGAATGTGAAGTTCTTGTAACATTACCATGATAGCATATGGAATATTCGGAAGTACCCCTCAAATATCTGAACACTTGCTTAACTGCATCCCAATGTACCCATCCAGGATTAGCTATAAATCGACTAAGGACTCCCACTGCTTGGGCAATGTCTAGTCTTGTACAGACCATGGCATACATCAAACTACCAACAACACTAGCATAAGGTACTTTGCTCATGTCCTCCATCTCACTAGGAGATTTTGGATAATCCTCAACAGACAACTTTGTTCCCAAAGAAACAGGAACACACAATGGTCTACAATCTACCATGCTGAACCTATCCAACACGATCTTCACATACTTACTCTGGCTTAACCAAAGTCTTCTATTAGCTCTGTCTCTTTTGATTTCCATTCCTAGAATGTACTTGGCTGCCCCTAAGTCTTTCATTTCAAACTGTACTGACAGCTGAGACTTAAAATTAGAAATCATATTTTTACCCTTTCCAATGAGCAACATATCATCAACATATAATGCAACAATGAGAATACGATCACCATCAAATTTATAATACACACACTGATCTGATTTCGATCTCACAAATCTAATTGACAACACAAAGGCAGCAAACTTCAAGTACCACCTCCTAGGAGACTACTTCAAACCATACAAAGACTTCTTTAACTTGCAAACCAAATTTTCTTTACCTTTCACCATGTAATGCTCTCGCTGTGACATGTAAATCTCTTCCTGCAAATCACCATGAAGGAAAGTTGTCTTCACATCCATCTGTTCTACCTCTAAATCATAAGCAACTACAAGAGATAATAGGAATTGAATGGATTTCAGCTTTGCAATGGGAGAGAAGATCCCACCATAATCTATACCCTCCACTTGTGAATACCCCTTCGCAACCAATTTGGATTTATACTTCTCAACACTACCATCTGCACAAAATTTCTTCTTGAACACCCATTTGCATCCAACAGGTTTCCATCCAGCAGGCAAACCCATCAAGTTCCAAGTTTGATTCTTTTCCAAAGAAGCCATCTCATCCTCCATGGCCTCCTTCCAGGAACCTACATTTTTCATTTCCATAGCCTTTGACACAGTTCTAGGTTCATCACTCTTAGTAAGCAAAGCAAAAGCACAACTAGAATCAAGCAATGTATAACGAAACCTCTTAGGTTGCTTTCTTATTCATGTAGACCTCCTCAAAGGCTGAGGTTGAGGTTCTACTTCATCTTATGGGCTTTCAGAGCTGCTAGAGCTCTCCTCATCATCAGGTCCAACATTGTCTTTCTATTTAGTCTTCACAGGGGTAGCAGGAAACTGAACAACATCCTCTTTCTTTTCTTTTTTGTCTGGCTATAAAATAGTGGAAGAAGGTGTCAGCTCTTTGAAGATGACACTTCTTCTATACAACACTTTTTCAGCCATAGGGTCCTAAAGCTTGTATCCTTTCACACCGACATCATAGCCAATGAAGATACACTTAACAACCTTGTTCTCCAATTTTGACCATGTCTCCCTAAGCACTGTTGTGATGTTCACAACACGCCCCATTATGCTCCTTAGCAAAATAGGGACCCCTGCTGATGTTTTGCTTTTTGCTTCTGCTTGTGTTTGTCTGCTTTCTGGCGGTTTGGTAAAAATGAAGGTCAGGTGCATCATCAAAATGAAGGTCAGGATGAGGTTGGTCATCATCATGAGGTCAGTTTGTCAAATTTCATATTTTATTGCTGTGACCTCATATTTAGAAAGAGCTTGAAATTCCATGCAGGTTTGCCTTTTACTTCACTTAAAAATTCGTCCATATGTGGAAGTTATGCATAGTCAAAGTTTTGGTCAAACCTGATAATCGCAGGTGATCATCATATTTTTTTCATGTTGTCAAGGTCATCATGATCTTGGTCTATCACCCGATAAAAATCATGCAGTCGCAATATCCGGACGTCAATCTTAGGTGGTAGTGCCCTTTACCCGTCAAAAGGCCTTATGCGCATCGTGAGCATCATGATTTTTAGGAGGGTCATATTTTATAAACTCGGTTTTGCTGAATGAAGAACATCATCATCATATTTGAAACGCCCCCCCGATAATATCCTGAGGTTCAAATATCCAGACATCAACTTTAAGTCATAATAGGTTTTCCCCGTCGAGCGGTCTTTTGTATCGCGAGCATCATCATGATATTTTAACATTACCTGATCTTATAATATCATGCTGATATTATAAGATCACCCTGACTTAGAAAATCCACCATCAGGATATTTGCATGCGCATGTTATAATCCTATCGGAGGGTCATCATCATGATATTTGCTGAAATTCGCTAAGATGATGATGACGTCTTCATATCCTCCTGATCTCCTTTTTGCAATATCATGATGATCACCCTATCTTTTAAGAAGAAGGTGATATTCCATTCCTCAACAGCATGATCATATTTTGAATATCACCCTAGCGCTAACCTGATGATGACCTCAACTCATCCTTATGCTCCGAAGACAAATATGATGATGATGTCATCATGATAATTCGATGAGGAGGATCATCATATTTTTATCCTGTCATATTGTCAGGATCATCATGATCTTGTTTGTTCACCCGACATTTCGTAAAGTCCTCCTGCCGAGAAATACAACCTTTTGCAAATATCCTGATGATCATCATCATCACATTTGCCCTTCGGCAGGATATTCTCCAAAGCATGATCCGGTTAGCGAAACATCCTGATGACGTCATGTTCTAAGTTTAACAAAGGCTCCGGATATCATGATGACGTCACCCCGATCTGATAAACGAAGAAGCTAATATCTTGATGATCATCATCATCACATTTCCCTTCAGCAGGATATTTTCCAAACACGATCCGATTCGCGAATATGATGATGACGTCTTATTCTAAGTTCGACAAAACCCCAAATATCCTGATGATCATCATCATCCTGATCTTTCGAGAAGGTTGCCTTGGCCGCAAAGGGGTCGTATTACATTCATCATCCTGATCATGCTCCTTAGGTGACCCGATATCACAATTATACCCTGATCTTAACTGAACATAATGATGACGTCATCTTTTGCATTTTAATGAAGCCCGAATATGACGATGACGTCACCATCATTTTCCTTTCCTCAGTAGCAGGATCATATTCCATATCCTCCTATTCTCCTTCAACATGATGATGATGATGATGATGTTGTTCTTTTCCCTAATACACAGAAGCGAAACATCCTGATGACGTCATCTGGACCTTCAGAAGGGAGAGCATCATATTTCCAGAATATCATGCAGATGAAGTGAATATCGGCCAACATGTTTTTTGACATGCCGATAGCGATGGTCATGCCGATGGGCGGGAAATGAAGCGGTGGAGTTTTAAACCATTTTTTGGCGCCCGTGGCATTTTTTCGGTCAGCGATGGTTGACCCGATGGGTTTTGAGCAGTCTGAATGCGTTTTGAACGCGTTTTGAGAGTATTCTGGATCCGATTTCCACAATTTTGTGCAGTCACCTGGATTTAAACGGTTATTTTAATTTCCTGCTATTTATGTGATAAATGAAATACTTATTGCTTGTCTTGTCTTGCAGGCTTGCAGTTGAGGAAGCAGCTGGAAAGTCAACACAGTGACCTCATGGAGGAAGGAAATCTGATCTCAGGAGCAGGAAGATAAAGATGAAGTGCGAAAAAGTCAAGGCCATTCAAGTGAAGGACAAAGTTGCAGCTGAAGGTATTACTGCAACAGACAAACAAAAGTTATTGCCCAGCTGCCGGAACTTCTCAGAAGGGGCAATATTTCACCCAGATTTGACACTGCTCAGAGATATTTTGAAGAACTGGTTCACCTGTATTTATTGCTGTAACCAGGGGTTCAGTTAGGTTTTTGCTGTAGTGAGGACAATCAGAATGTCTTTATATTGTGCCTCTCTACACTGTAATACTTTACAACAGGGATTTTAGGAAAACAACAAGGGTTACAACAGGATTTTTCTTTTAGGAATATACAGCAAGTTAGCATAGTTTAGAAGTAGAAGAAGGAGGTCACCTGTTTGTCTGCAGTAAGGTGTGCGTGGAATGTCTGGCTGCCTTACTGTATCTGTAAAGATTGTAAGTTCTCTGTAGTATGATCAATGAAACTAAGAGTCATTCCTACATTGTAAATCATGTATGACTATTCGTTTCTGATATAATAGAATCTGGAGTTCTGCATCTATCTTCTGAGTGTTCTCCTGCCCTTCTTTGTGTTTTGAAATATTTTCTTTGAGAGCTTGCAATTTTAAATGTATGTTTGTGAAAATGCTCAAAACTAACATTTAAGGTTTTTACTGTGGATTTGATCAAATTACTGTAGTATTTACATAGTGCATAACAGAAACAATTAGATCCTTCGGTAGATTAAATGAGGTATAGATTAGATCTTTCTAACTTTTCCCAACCCATCTGAAATATTTAGCTGAAAACGTAGAAATCTAAAGGAAATTGTCTCAAATTTGAAGAAGCATGCATAACAAAGCTATAAGTAGACAGTTTTCATAAATAGATAAAGAAGAAAGCTGCAAAAAAATTCAAGAAAACCATCTAAAACTTGCAGCACAGTATCACTTTTATGCAAAGGAATGAAAAGTATTGACATATCTCATGACCTTTTTGCATATTCTTAGTCCAGTAAACCACCAAACAAACCTAAACTATGTAAGGCCCCTTGAACATTACAGCTTCACATTGACCAACTGAACTTGACCAACCGAACCATTGTAGACTTGGGATTAGTTGAATCTCAAATGATTCCTTCTTATCTTTCAAGTATAGTTTCAGTTCATTATATGTGAATTTTAACTTATTGTTATGATTGCATCAAAACAATCATCAACAGTTTTCTGGCGCTAGAAGGAGGGCCTTCCTGAGTTAGGTTTCATTTCAAACTGGCTAACGACAGTAACAGAGTGACTAGGTCTAGGTCCAGTTCAGGAGATATATTTGTGCAACTACCTGATACAAGGCGAAGTAAAAGCCCTTTAATTTGGAATCCAAAGATATCGCAAGCGGGAAGTTCATCTGGAACACCTCCTGGGTCACCTTTTAACATCCGTAGTATTGTAAGTCCTGATAGATCGCTGTTCAGATCTTTAAATCTTGGTTCAGGCACTCCTGGAGGTCTCAATCCTCCTGTAAATCCTAATCCACCAATCAATCCAGGTATTTCTGCAAGTTTAAGTCAAGCTCAAACACCTGCAATGGCTTATTTCGATGTCAATTCTCCCATACTCTTCAATGATTATCATGAGATGCCAAAAAATCCGGAAAAGATATGTCCCAAATACCAGTTGCATCAAGACCCAGAAGATCATATTAGAATATTTAAGGAAGCATGTTTTAGGGCTATGTTAGAGCACGAGGATGTTGTGTGTAGATTGTTTCCTTACACCTTTAATGAGCAGGCCTCTAGCTGGTACATAAACTTACCCAATGGTTACATTTCTTCCTGGGCACTTATGGAAGAAGCATTTCTGTCAAGATTTAGAGGACCCATTGACCCTTGCGCTTTGTATCATAAATTGGCTGCTATAAAACGAGGTGAGGGAGAGCTAATTGATAATTTCAATGACAGATTTCAAAAGGCCTATTCTAGGCTGGTAGCCCCTTATACCATAGATGATGCTCCCTTGTTGGCTATGTACTATGCTGCCTTGGATCCTTTAACTGCCATGTTTGTCAAAAGAAAACCTGGCATAGATTCAATATCCAAAGCCTATAAAGAGGCAGCCTCGGTGAACCAAGAAATGAGGCATACAACTTATAGTCCATTTGTCAATGGAGGAAATTTTGGGGTGCAGAATCAGGCACAGCCATGGAATGGAATCCCTGTGCAGCATGCTCCACTAGTAAATCCGGTTCCTTCTTACACACCTGTGTATAATCCTACTCCAATCCAAGCTATAACTCCTTACACGGCTAGTACTTCCAATAACAGTCAAAATAATGGTCAGCCTTTCTTCCAACTTCCTAGGGATGTAACTGTGGCAAAAGCACAAGAGGATAGGGAAGAAATCAAAGAGATTACTGCACATTTGAAAAGATTAACAACCAAAGTGACACAGCTAAGAAATGAGAACCTCTATGGAAGAAGCAACCAAAACTACAATCCACATCAAAATCACAACCAAGGCCAAAATCAGAATTATAGTCTCAATCAAAATCAGCAGTACAATCAGAACCAAAGCTACAATCAGCATCAAGGCCCCAGTCAGGGGCAACCAATGCAAAATAGGGGGCCAGTGATAGATAATAGGACCTGGGGCAATAATAACAAAAATCAGAATCAACCTAGGTCACCCAAGACATGGAACACTGGGCCCAACAACGGTACTCTGGCTTCTCCTTTTGAGAATACAGATAATCATGGTGCAAAACAAACGACTAGCATACAAATGGCCAGTACAGCACCCAAAAATTGGTGCAGATTTCACAATACCAACGCCCATGCTGAGCACGACTGTCCACTGTTCCACTTGGCAGCTAGTATTTTCAACATAGATGTACAGCCTCCTACCTCTGAATTTCTCATTCCTAAGGGTAATGAAGTAGTACCCTCAGAATATGACACATCATTAGTCTTAGAAATGTTTACCTTTGCAACTGCAGAAGAGAAAGAGGATGAATTGCTAGAGGATGAACCATACTGTTGTGAAAGTCTTTATCCTGAATCAGCCTTTGTGTTAAATACTTTTTAGTTTCCTTTTGAATCTGAAAATGAGATATTAAATGAAACAGAAGAGGTACAGGCCTTTCAACAGACAAATAAAAGCCACACCTACAATTTGAGGAACAACCCTAGGCCGGGAGGACCTTTCACCACTTCCACTCCCCTGAATAACATCAATACACCCCCAGATCAGAATGCTAGCAACAATCCTGCAATACTTAAAGCTAGTCAGCACACAAATAATGGAACAACAGTGCAAAAGGATCAAACAAGTAAGACAAAAGCAATAGAGACAACAAGATTAATGAATTACTTATCAGAGGAAATAAAGAAAATTAAGGTCAGTATACCTCTAAATGAATTATTGAAGACTCCAGGGATCAGAAATGCTTTTTTAAAATCCTTGGATACATCCATAACAAACAAGGTGTCTGCTGATATAACTGTTCCTACTAGTGATTCACCACCTAAGGAGAAAGGTAAGAAAGTTGAGCAGCCTTCCAATACAAATGTGGTAATACATGCGGATAAGAGGGATACTCAACCTTTCTTGTTAACTGTTAGGTTGTGTGGGAAGAATATACACAATTGCATGGTAGATTCTGGTGCTTCAGCCAACGTAATGCCCTTAGGAATATGTAAAACTCTCGGGCTGACTCCCACCAAATCTGCCAAGGTTGTCACGCAATTAGATAAGACCGAGGTTAGCGTGATAGGAGAACTCATGAACATACAAGTGCAATTAGCTTCAGACCCTAGGGTAAGCCAAATCATTGACATTCAAGTAGTGGATATACCCGTAAATTATGGAATGTTGCTAAGTAGGGATTGGTCCAAGACATTAAATGGATATATGGCTACTGACTTTTCACACATGTGGTTACCTTGGAGAGGCATCCCAAACCAGATCAGAATAGAGGCAGAGCCCAGAATGAAACATATGATAACAGAGTATAATCGAACTAATGAAATATTATATGCTGCTGTTGAACCAGGTGTCTATAGAATTACCAACAATGGGATACACATTGAAGAGATTATGATGTTAAACATTAGAAAGAAGTGTGTCAGCAATAGAATGGCACTATTCATTGAGTCTGACGAAAATTCTTCAGATGAAGAAAACAATGCAATAGACAAATTTGGTCATGCCATTAGACAAGATGTGGAAGAGTGCGTTACACACAATCTCCCAGTCCAATGTAAGTTATATAAAAATAGGTGTAGAGTCCATGATAGGCAACATTCTAAGGAGAATTGTGAAATATGCAAAGACATCATTGAATATGAATACAAAAAGTGTATAGGGAGGGTAGAGTCATAAGAGAAAAATGAGAATCCTGATCCGACACAGAGATATGTTCAGGATAATATAGATGCTTTGATTCCAGATTTAGGGAAAGAAATAGAGGACAAGGGTAGTTATCTTTCTGAGTTGCAAACTAAAAACACACATATGCAAGACAACCAAATGGAAAAACCCATGGGTAAACAAGACAACACCCCACAGGCAATAAAAGGAACAAAGTATGCCAAGGTAAAAGATCAGAAAAGTAAAGATGGCTTGTGGACGTTAAAATGTGATGGGTCCAAATCAAAACAGGGCGCAGGTGCGGGTATTGAACTCATAAATCCTCAAGGTAAATCACATTTGGCAGCATATAGATTACAATTTTCCTACACTAACAATATTGCTGAATATGAGGCCCTAATTTTAGGACTTGTCATGGCCATCAAGAAAGGGGTAAAAACCATCAGAGTATTTTCAGACTCTGAATTAGTAGTCAGACAAGTGAGGAAACTATATGCCTGCAATTATAAGAAAATGATTAGTTACAGACATAGAGTATGGAGTTTAATGGATTCATTTGATGCTTTTAACATAGAGCACATTCCTAGAGAGCTGAACCACAGGCCAGATGCGTTAGCAGTTGCTGCTAGTACATTAGAACCATTGACACTGTCAGGATTAAGATGATTTGCTATTGAGCTAGTTAACGTGCCCAGTATACCAGACAACGTTACACACTTTCAGGTATTTGGAGAGGATCAGCAAATTATTAATTTTCTGACTTGTAATGAGGCATTTGAGGCCCAAATTATTGATGAACAAGAAAGGCCTGAAGTAACATGGGACGAAGAAGATATGATCAACTTAAAGAGCAACTTCTTACCAAAAGGAGTAATTGAATTAGAACACATCTTTGACTTCGACGGAGTAATAAGACAGAAAGACTTACCCAAAACAGAAGGGGGTAAGTATGATTTACATAACTTAGGGACTGAGCTAAATCCGCAAAATGTACTAATTGGGAAAGCTTACTCTGAGAAAATTAGAATAGAGGTTCTGGACGTTCTGAAAGAATATAAACATGTCATAGCATGGACTTACGAAGACTTGAAAACATTTGATGAGTCCATCATAACTCACGTAATACCTTTAAGAAAAGAAGTCAAACCATTTAGGCAGAAACAGAGGCCTGTAAATGCCATTCTAGAGCCTTTAATCTTTGAGGAAGTTAAAAAATTACTGTCCGCTGGAATAATTTTTCCAGTCAGACATTCTGTCTGGGTAGCTAACTTAGTACCAGTGAGGAAGAAAAACGGAGACATCAGGTTGTGCGTAGACTTTAGAAATTTAAACAAGGCTTCTGAAAAGGATAATTATCCTTTGCCCCCAATAGACGAAGTACTGCAAGCAGTAAATGGTGCAAAGATGATGTCTTTTTTAGATGGTTTTTCAGGTTATAATCAGGTCTTAATTGATAGAGAAGATAGACTAAAAACCACCTTCACTTGCAAATGGGGAAATTATGCGTATAGAAGAATGCCTTTTGGTCTAATTAATGCAGGTGCCACTTTTCAGAGGGCCATGGACGTTGCATTCCGTGGATTATCAGGTAAATGCATTGTTGTGTATATGGATGATTTAACTGTATATTCCAAGGATGCATCCACCCACGCTGAAGACCTCAGAAAAGTACTCCAGCGATGTGAAAGGTATGGGATTTCCCTTAATCCTAAGAAATGTATATTTGGCGTAACTGAAGGTAAATTATTAGGCCATGTCATTTCTGAAAATGGAATTTCAATTGATCTGGATAGAATAGAATCCATAAAAAATTTGCAAATACCAAACAGTAGGAAAGAATTGAAATCATTTTTTGGTAAAATTAACTTTGTTCGGAAGTTTATAACAGGTTTTGCAGAGATCGTGCAGCCGTTGAATGCCATGTTGAAGAAAGATGCACAGATGGAATGGACGCCAGTGGCCAAAGCCGCATTTGAAGATATCAAGGAGGCAATTTCTAATGCCCCTGTATTGGCAAGCCCAGACTACACAAGCCCGTTTTACATCTACTCCTTTGCATCTTCTCATTCTGTCCCTGCTGCCTTGACACAGAAAGGTGAAAATAACGAAGAGAGGCCCATAGCATTTATGAGTACGCCTCTGAAGGATGCACAGCTGAGATATCTAGATATCGAAAGATAGGCATTCGCATTAGTGAAGGCTGTGAAAAAATTTAGACACTATATTCTGCGCAGCCAGATTAAAGCCATAGTACCAGACGCATCAGTAAAAATGTTGCTGATGCAAAATGAGCCTGGAGAAAAAAGAGCCAAATGGATCACCACACTGCAAGAATTTGACATGGAGATCATTCCCGCAAAGCTGGTCAGAGGACAGGCGTTGGTGCAGACAATAGCAAACATGGATCCAAATCTGATAAAACAACAATATGTATTGAATTCCCAAGACGCATCAGGCTGGTACGATGATTTAAGCACCTTCCTGATAGCTGGAAAGTACCCAAGCAAGATGAAGGCTTCTCAGAGGAGAGCTTTGAAGATTAAGGCACAGAATTATATGGTGCAAGGAGGTCTTCTATTCAGGAAGAACCATGATGGAATTTATCTGAGATGCATAAACAGAACTGAAGCTGATAGAGTGTTGACAGAACTACATGACAAGTACGGAACCGGCCATGGTTCCCATTTAGCTACAACACACAAAATACTGAGAGCGGGCTATTACTGGCCCACTATGTTCAAAGATACTAAGAGTCACATCAGAAGTTGCCACACCTGTCAGACTGCAGCAGACAAAGGGAGAAATCTGGCCAATCCACTGCAACCTATGATCGAATCCAGACCGTTTGCACAATGGGGCTTGGATTTTATCGGAGTTATCAATCCCCCATCTTCTGCAGGACACAAATTTATATTGACGGTAACGGACTATTGTACAAGGTGGACTGAGGCCACCTGCTACAAATTTTCCACGACTGAGGTAGTTATCAAGTTCCTTGAAGAAAACATTATCACCAGGTTTGGAACGCCCTATTCATTGGTATGTGATAACGGCCCTGCTTTCTCTTCTTTAAAATTTTCTAAATGGGCATTTGAATATGGGATTATTCTAAGGTTTTCTTCGAATTATTACCCTCAAGGTAATGGACTGGCTGAATCAACAAACAGAATTTTATTAGACATAATCAAGAGGTTAATTGCCAAAAGTCCTAGAGAGTGGAATACTCTATTAAGATATGCATTATGGGCAGACAGGACCAAGTTTAAAACAGCTTTAGGTAGCACACCTTATCACTTAGTTTATGGGACTGATCCCATACTTCCGGTTAATCTGAGAATACCAACCTGGAAGTTTGCCAATGAATATCTAGGCTTTGATAACCATAGGGAAGCCAGAATAGTGCAAATGTTACAACTAGAGGAGAAAAGAGGTCAAGCCCTCGAGAAGTTTGCCAAACACCAAGCGGTTGTTAAAAGGTGGTTTGACAAAAGGGCAAGAGTCAAGACATTTAGGATATCAGACTTAGTGTTGTGCTGGGACAAAGCACATGAAAAGAAAGGAAGCCATGGAAAATTTGATAAATTATGGCTGGGTCCATTACAAGTCTCAGAAATAATAGGAGATAACACCTTTAGACTTAAGACCTTGACTGGAGAAGATGTGCCATTACCAGTTAATGGCCAGCATTTGAAACACTACTTCCAGGCTTGAGGTAAAAAGGGGGGCAGTCCCTTTTTCTTAATGTAAAGTGCTGTGGATAATGTATAGTTCTTCTTTTGCTGTTTTCTTTTGGGTTGGCTGTTTGTATAGCTTGTCCTCTGTTTGTTTTTGCTTTTTGTTTCTTTCTGTTTGTACAGTTTTTTCTTTTGTTGTGTTGTTTGTACAGCCTGTTTGTTTGGTTTGTTTGTTGTCTCCTCAGCAGGGATCTTTATTTTACTTTAGAGTATTAAGGAGCAAAACTAGCAACCATTCAAAACAGTATAAAATTTAGGATATTCAGGTTAACCATTTGCAATTTACGCATAATTTGTCACTGTCATGAATGTAGGGAGTTGTTCATCTTCTGAAGTTTTGTATTCAATAAATGTGATTGAGAATTCGAAGCAGGTTTCTCACGATGACACACCTAAAATCCTTGGGTTTGTTGAACATACCAGTGTAGATATTAGGTGAAAAATCAGAGGTCACCCTTGCTACCATTACAATTCTCAGCTTAATTTCAGCAAGTGTCCACTCCTTGCATCATGAAGTTACAAATTGCTATGTCTTATGAAATCTTTCAAAATTAGAAAACAAAATAAATAAATAAATAAATAAAGCGGATTATACTGAAAATCCAGATTAAGCCATCTAAGTAACTCTACCGGGGCTATGGACGCTCGCTGGCTATGGGGCTCTACTTAGGAGAATTGTAATGATAACCTTGCCAGGGCTATAGACGCTCGCTGGCAGCAAGGCTCTATCCGGTCGGCTATGAGGGAATATCCTCACCTACGTAGGCTAATGTCAGTCATTGGTTTGTTCAACCGATCTTCAAGATGAGGATAATTAATCACGTGCACACAACTAAACTGAAAATGGAAATTCATGCATCTTTATTGAATACTTTGAGTCTCAAGCTGAATAGTAATTTGCAGGAAAGATAGTTGGAAGTTATGAGTTCATTTCATCTAGTTTCCTTGAACACTCTGAATTTAATTGTTTTGTTTTGGTTGCTAGTTGTTGTGATGTTCACAACACACCCCATTATGCTCCTTAGCAAAATAGGGACCCCTGCTGATATTTTGCTTTTTGCTTCTGCTTGTGTTTGTCTGCTTTCTGGTGGTTTGGTAAAAATGAAGGTCAGGTGCATCATCAAAATGAAGGTCAGGATGAGGTTGGTCATCATCATGAGGTTAGTTTGTCAAAGTTCATATTTTATTGTTGTGACCTCATATTTAGAAAGAGCTTGAAATTCCATGCAGGTTTGCCTTTTACTTCACTTAAAAATTCGTCCATATGTGGAAGTTATGCACAGTCAAAGTTTTGGTCAAACCTGATAATCGCAGGTGATCATCATATTTTTTTCATGTTGTCAAGGTCATCATGATCTTGGTCTATCACCCGATAAAAATCATGCAGTCGCAATATCCGGACGTCAATCTTAGGTGGTAGTGCCCTTTACCCGTCAAAAGGCCTTATGCGCATCGTGAGCATCATGATTTTTAGGAGGGTCATATTTTATAAACTCGGTTTTGCTGAATGAAGAACATCATCATCATATTTGAAACGCCCCCCCGATAATATCCTGAGGTTCAAATATCCGGACGTCAACTTTAAGTCATAGTAGGTTTTCCCCGTCGAGCGGTCTTTTGTATCGCGAGCATCATCATGATATTTTAACATTACCTGATCTTATAATATCATGCTGATATTATAAGATCACCCTGACTTAGAAAATCCACCATCAGGATATTTGCATGCGCATGTTATAATCCTATCGGAGGGTCATCATCATGATATTTGCTGAAATTCGCTAAGATGATGATGACGTCTTCATATCCTCCTGATCTCCTTTTTGTAATATCATGATGATCACCCTATCTTTTAAGAAGAAGGTGATATTCCATTCCTCAACAGCATGATCATATTTTGAATATCACCCTAGCGCTAACCTGATGATGACCTCAACTCATCCTTATGCTTCGAAGACGAATATGATGATGACGTCATCATGATAATTCGATGAGGAGGATCATCATATTTTTATCCTGTCATATTGTCAGGATCATCATGATCTTGTTTGTTCACCCGACATTTCGTAAAGTCCTCTTGCCGAGAAATACAACCTTTTGCAAATATCCTGATGATCATCATCATCACATTTGCCCTTCGGCAGGATATTCTCCAAAGCATGATCCGGTTAGAGAAACATCCTGATGATGTCATGTTCTAAGTTTAACAAAGGCTCCGGATATCATGATGATGTCACCCCAATCTGATAAACGAAGAAGCTAATATCTTGATGATCATCATCATCACATTTCCCTTCGGCAGGATATTTTCCAAACATGATCCGGTTCGTGAATATGATGATGACGTCTTATTCTAAGTTCGACAAAAGCCCCAAATATCCTGATGATCATCATCATCCTGATCTTTCAAGAAGGTTGCCTTGGCCGCAAAGGGGTCGTATTACATTCATCATCCTGATCATGCTCCTTAGGTGACCCGATATCACAATTATACCCTGATCTTAACTGAACATGATGATGACGTCATCTTTTACATTTTAATGAAGCCCGAATATGACAATGACATCACCATCATTTTCCTTTCCTCAGCAGCAGGATCATATTCCATATCCTCCTATTCTCCTTCAACATGATGATGATGATGATGATGTTGTTCTTTTCCCCAATACACAGAAGCGAAACATCCTGATGACGTCATCTGGACCTTCAGAAGGGAGAGCATCATATTTCCAGAATATCATGCAGATGAAGTGAATATCGGCCAACATGTTTTTTGACACGCTGATAGCGATGGTCATGCCGATGGGTGGGAAATGAAGCGGTGGAGTTTTAAACCATTTTTTGGCGCCCGTGGCATTTTTTCGGTCAGCAATGGTTGACCCGATGGGTTTTGAGCGGTCTGAATGCGTTTTGAACGCGTTTTGAGAGTATTCTGGATCCGATTTCCACAATTTTGCGCAGTCACCTAGATTTAAATGGTTATTTTAATTTCCTGCTGTTTATGTGATAAATGAAATACTTATTGCTTGTCTTGTCTTGCAGGCTTGTAGTTGAGGAAGCAGCTGGAAAGTCAACACAGTGACCTCATGGAGGAAGGAAATCTGATCTCAGGAGCAGGAAGATAAAGATGAAGTGCGAAAAAGTCAAGGCCATTCAAGTGAAGGACAGAGTTGCAGCTGAAGGTATTACTGTAACAGACAAACAGAAGTTATTGCCCAGCTGCCGGAACTTCTCAGAAGGGGCAATATTTTGCCCAGATTTGACACTGCTCAGAGATATTTTGAAGAACTGGTTCACCTGTATTTATTGCTGTAACCAGGGGTTCAGTTAGGTTTTTGCTGTAGTGAGGACAATCAGAATGTCTTTATATCGTGCCTCTCTACACTGTAATACTTTACAACAGGGATTTTAGGAAAACAACAAGGGTTACAACAGGATTTTTCTTTTAGGAATATACATCAAGTTAGCATAGTTTAGAAGTAGAAGAAGGAGGTCGCCTATTTGTCTGCAGTAAGGTGCGCGTGGAATGTCTGGCTACCTTACTGTATCTGTAAAGCTTGTAAGTTCTCTGTAGTATGATCAATGAAACTAAGAGTCATTCCTACATTGTAAATCATGTATGACTATTCATGTCTGATACAATAGAATCTGGAGTTCTGCATCTATCTTCTGAGTGTTCTCCTGCCCTTCTTTGTGTTTTGAAATATTTTCTTTGAGAGCTTGCAATTTTAAATGTATGTTTGTGAAAATGCTCAGAACTTACATTTAAGGTTTTTACTGTGGATTTGATCAAATTACTGTAGTATTTACATAGTGCATAACAGAAACAATTAGATCCTTCGGTAGATTAAATGAGGTATAGATTAGATCTTTCTAACTTTTCCCAACCCATCTGAAATATTTAGCTGAAAACGTAGAAATCTAAAGGAAATTGTCTCAAATTTGAAGAAGCATGCATAACAGAGCTATAAGTAGATAGTTTTCATAAATAGATAAAGAAGAAAGCTGCAAAAAAATTCAAGAAAACCATCTAAAACTTGCAGCACAGTATCACTTTTATGCAAAGGAATGAAAAGTATTGACATATCTCATGACCTTTTTGCATATTCTTAGTCCAGTAAACCACCAAACAAACCTAAACTACGTAAGGCCCCTTGAACATTACAGCTTCACATTGACCAACTAAACTTGACCAACCAAACCATTGTAGACTTGGGATTAGTTGAATCTCAAATGATTCCTTCTTATCTTTCAAGTATAGTTTCAGTTCATTATATGTGAATTTTAACTTATTGTTATGATTGCACCAAAACAATCATCAACAAGCACATGTGCATATGCCTCACAACCAAAAACACGAAGATGCCTTATTGAAGGATTTCTACCAAACCACACCTCCATGGGTGTCTTACCAACAAGAGTTGATGTAGGAGATCTGTTCACCAGATAGCAAGTAGTGGCAACAACTTCAGCCCAAAACTTTTGTTCTAGGCCAGCTCCACTAAGCATACTCCTAGCCTTCTCCATTAGTGTCCTGTTCATCCTTTCTACAACTCCATTTTGTTGTGGGGTGTATGGAGTTGCCTTATGTCTTTCAATCCCAAGTTCCTTGCAATATTTTTCAATTTTTGTAGAACAAAACTCACCACCATTGTTAGTTCTCAAACACTTAATCTTTTTACCAGTCTATTTTTTTAGCAAAGGCTTTGAACTCCTTAAACTTACTATAGACTTCAGATTTGCTTTTGAGAAAATAAATCCATGTCTTTCTACTATAGTCATCTATGAAAGATACAAAATATATAGATTTTGATAATGAAGGAACATTAACAAGACCAAATACATCAGAATGAACAAGGTCCAACACACCAGAAGACTTATGAGAAATCGAATAAAACTGAACATGGTTTTGTTTTCCATATATGCAATGTTCAAAAAAGTCAAACTCAAGATTACAATCATCTAACCCCTTAATGAGGTTTTTATTTTTCAGGGTTCTATGACCCTTCTCACCAATGTGGCCAAATCTCTTATGCCATAACATTGCCCTTTCAGTAGGAAGCTTAACTTCCAAGGCATGATTACAACCATCAGGACTAGATACAACAGATTTCTTCACTATTCGTTCAGATGGTGGGGATGAAGTGACTGCTGCCCTCTTCCTTGAGTCAGAATAACTATTACATTGTGAAATGCATGCCTCCAGCTAAAATAGAGTACCTCTCCTAGTACCCTTGGAAAGCACCATAGCTCCTCTAGTCATCTTGCATCCTTCTTTCAAAAAGACAACCTGCACACCTGCATCATTCAACATACTTACAAAAAGCAGGTTCCGTGCTAAGCCTGCAATGTGCATAACCCCAGAGATCCCCTTCACTCGTCCATCAGGGAATTGGATAGAGACTCTTCCATGACCAATAATCTTCAGATGAGAGTCATCACCCAGGTACACCCTTCCACCATTGAACTCTTCATACTTTGTAAACTAGTCTCGATGTGAGGTCATGTAGAATGATGCACCAGAATCAATCAGCCACACATCATCAAATGCATGAGTTGTTAGGGCTGCGATGAAGGCATCACCATCATCTTGTGACTTGTCAGAATCTGAATCAGGAGCTTTCTTCTTCTTTTTCTTCTCCTCTTTGCATTCCTTTCATCAATGCCCAATTTTGTCACAGTTGCAACACAGAGCCTTAGACTTTCTAGGAGATTTGGATCTGCCCTTCTATGCTTTCTTGTCCTTCTTTTTCCCTTTCTCCTTAGGTCTTCCATGAACTGCAAGAGCCTCTTTGGCTACCTCAAAAGACTTTCTCCGCATCTCTTCAGATAACAGTGAAGATACCACTTCATCCATTGTGAAAGTAGATGTGGTGCTCCCAATAGTCATCACAAGATGATCCCACGAGTCTGGCAAAGAACAAAGCAAGGTCATGCAATGATCCTCCTCCTCCATCTTCACACCAATTGATGCGAATTGTGTAGTTAACATATTAAAGGAATTCAGGTGATCTATAATAGATCCTCCATCCACCATTTTCAGAGAATACAACTTATTTCTCAGAAAAAAGTGTGTTCACCAAGGGCTTTGTCTGATAAACATCACCTAACTTCTTCCAAAGGTCTTTTGTGCTCTTCTCCTCGTGGACATTTAACAAGATAGAATTAGCTAGACTGAGTCTTATGAGACCCTTAGCCTTTCGATCTTTGAGATCCCAATCATCTTGTGCCATAGCAACTAGTTTTACACTGGATATGGTTTCCCATAAATCTCTGTCAATAAGCATGTATTCCATCTTGAGCTTCTACGGCTTGAAATTAGTGCCATTGAATTTACCAACCTCTATTCTTCTAGATGTGATTGCCATCTTCTTGCTACAACAAGATCAAAGAATACTCTACACAGACTCCTACTCAAATGAAGATTAGATCAAAAAACCCCTACCCAACAACTAGGACCACAGGTGATCAAGCTCTGATACCAACTGAAAGGAAGCAAGGTACACATAACACACTTCCTACACCAATCTAATGAGGGGAATGGATTGTAAATTCATTTAAATCCTTACAATTGTAGCAACATTAAACTAATAACATAAAGATTTCAGCAGCAACATAACACAGAAAGAAGGTGACACAAGATATACCATGGGGAAAATCTTTTTAGGTAAAAAACCCCACACTCTAAAACCTACACAATGTATTATCAAAACAACAACAGTTTACAATACACTTGCAATGCAAGTCTTCCAAGAGTTCACAAATGTTGATTCTGGAGTTATTTCGGCAGCATAATAGTACTTGTAAAAACACTATGCAACTACAACTCCAAACTATACATTTTATAGAGATTACAAGGCATATCTTGAGAGAAACTTGGGATAGGCATCCACCTTGGCCTCATGGCAATTTTTAGCATCAAAGGACACTTGTCCTTGCTGTCCTTACATCCCTTACATCTATCATACATGGCAGATTTGACTTTCCCAATGTAGAGCGCTCTAGGCTAAAAATAGACTATGACAGATTCTCTTACACAACTTACAACTGTCATAAAATCTGCCCACAAGAGCAATCTTGAAAGTTGTAAGAGAATCCGTCATACAATGCTAAATATAGAATATTCTATTTACAACATGTCATAGCCCAACTTGGGTGCCCAAAGATGCCTTTCCCTCATGCAAAGATGGCAACCAACACATGTCACCACTCGTCATTGGGATCTCCAAACTTAGCCCTTACGCGTCATAGATTCTGTCATATGGAATATTGTCTTCCACATACCAAAGATGCTGACACATGGAAAATTAATGCCATCTCAATATGGGATGCTGAAATCCATGTAGGATTGACTTAACCATCCAAGTCACATTCCAAGTAAGCTAACATGTCACCATGCCATCTCAACTATGTGACCAAACTGAATGTGCAATCAAATACAACATTAGGCAATAATTAAATATACAATTAAATTATTAATGCTAGGAAATTGTAAAGGTTGAGACACCTTAATTCCCAATAGAAGTATCATCTAATGCAGGTTGTATGTTGAGTTTAATTGCAAGCCTTCATACAAATTACTCATGTGTTGCATGTTTTAAGTGGGATTGTGAAAGTAAATGTTTTAAGAGTTTGATTGTGAGTTAAAGCATTAACATAAGTTAGAGTTCTATTGAATCATCCTTAGATTTTAGAATTACATTATCAGTTACCTTCTACCCTTTTACTCAGCAAATCATTTAATTGGGTGAAGATACCAAGAGAGCCAGCTCACTCGGGAGGTTTACTCCAAGTTTTAGGCAACCCACGGGCCTAGGAGTGTTCCCATGTGTCAATAGGTAGCTAAGTTAATATCTTAGTTTTGGGTGCATACATGATTGACAATAGGTTCATTTGTAAGTATTGTTATGCTACCAGAATTACTCTAGATTTGACATTGTGACAACCCCTAGAAGAACTTGCATTGCAAGTGTGTTGTAATCTCCTTCAGATTTGATAATAGATTGTGCAGGTTTTGGAGTGTGGGGTTTTTCACCCGAAAGGGTTTTCCCCACGTATATCTTGTGTCATTGCATTTATACTTGTTTGTGAATGTGTATTAATCTCTCCATTAATGTGAAACATAACTTTAACTGTAAAGATCTAAGAAATTTTTACACTAATTCCCATCATTAGATTGGTGTAGCTATTTCTGCTTGCCTTGCTTCCTTTAATTTGGTATCAAAGCCTAGCCAATTTTGGTCCTTGTTTCTAGGTAGAGGGTTTATTGTACTAATCTTTTATTGAGTGGGAGTCTTGTAGAGCATTTTTTGACCTTGTTGTAGTGAGAAGATGACAAGTACATCTGGGAGATTTGAGATTGTTTACGGTAAAATTTGGATAGAGGGTTTTTGGTTTGATGGTTTGTGTTGATCCTCCTTTTACCACTAAACATTCAAGGACTTTAGGTCAATTAGGAATCTACTATCAGGCCTTCAATCACTTGGAATGTAGGGAAGATTGGAATTGTGTAGATTTGTTGTTCAATTATACCCAATTATGCTCAAAACCATAATTATGTAAATTCGGAAGCAAATGGAGAAATCACAAAAAATGTTCACACGCGTAACAATCAAGGACTAATGAGTAGATGCCCTAGTCTAGTGCCACACTTTTTGTCAAGATCTGGAAACCTTGTCTGCAACTTATTCCTTTTGTTCTAGAGATTCTTCAGTTGTGAGATTCAGAGGACTAATGAGTGGGTGCCCGAGTCTAGGTCCCTATTTTCTCTTCAAATCTGTGATTCTGACAGTCTGCAACACTCTCCTACAACTCCACTTTTTCTTCTCTTGCAACCTGTAACTTAAAATCATGAAAAAATGGGAAGGGGGTTATGGTGTTTAGAGGCTTACCTTAGTCAAGCCCTAGAGAGACATTCAAGTCTTTCGAACACTGTTGTTAGATAAAGAGTGCATATCCCTGCGAGATAGAGGCAAAATCCAAATGATAAATAATCAAAGACATAATTGATATCACCTTGTAGTGAAGATCCCATGGAAGGAAGAAGTTCTTCATGCCATGAGGAGATGGATGCTCAAATTTGCAAACACAAACACAATAACAACACAAAGGCTGCTCTACAACACAAAATGAATGTCTTGAATCACCTTCACATAATCCACAAGTTTACCATAATCATCTAATGTCCATTTAGTTTACAAATGAATGCCTAAACATGCTTATATATGCAACTACAAACATTCCCACCAAGAATTTCGTAATTGAAACTTATCGTGTCAACATAGGACCTAAATAACAGTCACAAACTGACACTTTGAATTGGTCCTAACCTAAAACATGGTAGGACTAGGGTGCATGTGCCCAATTCCACCCCGTACTTCATGTAGGATTTGTCATAAGTGCATCCCCTAAGTCCAAATTGCCATGAAACTTTAGGGTTTTCTAATCGGGAAGTCAAATTAACATGAAAGATGCTCTGAATGCATAAATAGAACTTGGGATCTAAGAGGGAAAAGCCCCCAAGAAGACATTTTCTGATGTAACATTTAGCCTCCACTTTAATGTATGTAATAAACACAAGGCCAATACATGTATTAAAGTACGGTCAACAAACACAACAGACACGTCAAGCATAGAGAAGACATGCCAATCACAGAGAAGATAATAATAGACATGCAAAACATGGAGAATATAGTTACAGTCACGCAAAACATGAAGAAGATAGAATTGAAGATAGTGAATGCAGAGAAGATAGAGATGATTTCTTTTTCTTTTTCAATTTTATATGAAATGCAGATACAAGTATAGGAAAGTAAACACACCACCCATAATGTTGGAGGGACTCATCGCCACCAGTCTTTAAACTACATATGGGGAAACACACACAATATATGCCAAACAAATCAAACATGCCATACAAATCCCAAAGCATAGGAGGGACTCATTGCCACCAGTCTTTAAACTATGCTTTGTAATGAACACGCAATACACACGCACTTGGAAGACACAGAGAAAACATGACAGTCAAGCGATGGAGTGTTCCTATTTCTAGGCTCATCACCATTTTAGGCACATTACAGGCACACACCGATGATTGGGCTTCACCACAACAAATGCCGAAGACTTGCTTAAGGGTTGAGTTAGTCACAGAACTACTCCTTGCCTCGCGATGAGGACTTTTAAAAATGACAGGATGTGCACTCTCCATGATAAATACACCATCCCTACCTCGCGATGAGGGCTTAGATGATTGTAAGTTAATTTCAAACAAATCTTAGAGTGCAGGAGGGACTCATCACCACTAGTCTTTAAGAAGTGCTCCTGAGAACAAGCACATAGCTAACGTCTAGAATAGACAGCTTACCTTATATATTCCCCCACCTTAAGGTGGTTGATATCAAGTATTGATATCAAGCACATTAAGGTAGGAAGAAAACACACAAAGGAACATGAGCTCTTGCAAGGCCCATGCCTCCTGGAGGTGACATGTACTTTACGATCACCAAATATTCCCACAAACACATCCTTGCAAGAAAAGTGTTAGTATCCAAATAATCATGATAAACAACAACATCAATGCATATGATCAATCACACAAAGAGCCAAGGTTATACAATGAATTTAGAGATCAGGTATAACCATGGGGCTATACCACAAAAATCTCAAAACCAAGTGTCACCAAGGTGAGATTCAAAGAAAAACAAAGTGCATGGAGTAACAATATTGCTATGGTTTGTAAGTGAGATAAGACATCATTCAGATCACACGACAAAGTACATAGAGTGATTCTACTAGCCACGCATTGGATAATATATATCAACCCCATCGTCATATTAGGAACTAAGTCCAATTTTTTATTTCTTGCTAAAGGGACACTAGGTCCACATCAATATAAAATGTTTTTTGTCATCCACCCACTAGATAGAAATACTAGAGGAAGGGAAACAATAAATAGAGGAAAAACAAGTGTCTTAGGGATAGTCACATAGGAGGGTGCCCCAAAGTCACCAACCACAATGCTATGTTTGTAAGACACAACACACAACAATGCAAATAGAGGAGAAGCAATATAGAAGAATGATGATACAAATAGAAGAAGGGTCACAATAGAGTTAGTCTCCTGGTATCCTAGACCTTACAAGAGAGTCAAGGGTCATCCTAGGAGGCCTAAACAACACATAACACATCACGAGGGAAACACATCAAAAGAGATAAAGGGTTAGAGATACTTATCTATGAAGATCATTGAACTAAGTGTTGTTATCAACCAAATCATCATCATCTTCCCACTCCTAAATGTTAGATGAAAGTCAGACATAAGGTACCATAGCCCAACTTTTCTTCTTGTTTTCAAGTTGTCCATTCTTAAGATCTTCTTGGTTTGGTTCAACGTTTCGTTCAATATTTTCTTGTTGAGATGCAAGTTGTTGGGCATATTCTTGTCATCTCCTCCTCCTTTCTCTTGCTTGTCTATTTCTTTTTGTCTTACCACTTATCTCTAGTAAGATAGTGTTTTTCTCTTTAATAGGTTTTTGTGTTTTAGAGGAGGAAGCACTAGGATCAAATCTCATAAATGTCTAGGTGGAATATTGTGTTGTTGACAACTACCTCCCAATCCTTGTAAGGATTGTGGGGGAGGAACCTTAGCATAGGGTCCATTTCCTTTCAGTCTAGGATTCTCTTCAAATGTGGGTTGTTTGTCTCTTGTTGTTTCTTACATAGAAGGACCAGGCACTTGATGTAATAGTTTTGCTTTGTAATTTCTATATCTCAAGAAGTTAAAGTCTGTTCATGGCTTTGGTTCCACCTTGGATTTTTCTCAAAAGTAATCCAGTGTATAATGTTGTCTTGTAACCAAAGCTTTATACTTATTGCAAGGGATAGAAATCACTTGTCCATTCAAGGGAAATTTTATATAGTTATGAATTGTTGAAGGGACAACTTTCATACCCTTTAACCATGGATGTCCCAATTTTATACGAAAGAGGTCAGAAATGGGGACAACATCAAACCATTGTTCTACATGTTTCTCAAATACAATGACCAATAAAGATATCTTCCCAGAAGTGTTACAAAGGTTCCCTTATGTGTCTTAATCATCATATCCAAAGGGTCATAAGATCCTTGCATTAATTGATGTGAAAAGAGGAACTCTTCCATGGTAATATTAGTCATGCAATTAGGGTCAATAAGGGTTCCATCCATAGGATTTCCCATTATTTTCACAGTGATATAAAGAGGTCCTTTAGTGTCTCCAATTGTTCTATCATGAGGTGTAAACACAATTTTAGGTTTTGGGACTTTTCTTTTCATGTAAGGCCTAAGAGGGAGCCTATTGTTATTGTTGTGATTAGAAGCCATGTATTTATGTTTTCAATTTAATGCAAGATCAGATCTTAAAAATATTTTCCAAGTTTTATGCAAAAGACAAGTGCAAAACTATGTGCAAAAATGACCTATAATGCTTGATTTTTTCAACTTTTTTCAATGCAAATAATTGAAAGAAAAAGTGTTGTAAGGAAATTGATCATGGGAAGAAAATAATATGTATGATATCAGTCCAATACAGAAATAATATCCTTCACAATACACTTTTGATGCAAATCTAGAATGATGATAAGTCAAAACCTAGCGAAAATACATTAAAATATGCGATTTTTCACCAAATATCAATGCAAAAGAGTATGAAAAAGGGTGTTGTGAGGAAAATAATGATGGAAAGAAAATTATATCAGTAATAACAGCCACCTAATGCAAAAAAAATCTGCCACAACATGCTTATAGTGCCACTCAAGATCAAACCCTAGTGAAAATATAGCAAAAATATGCAATTTTTCACATTTTTTTAATTCCAAGACCTAGCAAAAGGGGTGTTGCAAGGAATTTTAGGAGGTGAAGAAGATTATAGAAATAATATTATTCACCTAAAACCATAAAATTCATCACAACATGCTTGGAGTGCAAATCTAGGTCAAACCCTAGGGCAAATATAGCTAAAATATGTAAATTTTCACCAAATTTTCAATGTAAAAGCCCAATTAAAAGGTGTTGTAAAGAATTTGAGGAGGGAATCTAATAATAACTCTAATAAAAGCCAATTAGTTCAGAAAAAATTCTTTACAACATGCCTATGGTTCAAATCTAGAGAGTCGATAAGGCCAAATCTAGTGAAAATCAAGGTTTTCAAATCCTAGGCATGAGATCTTAGTGCAAATGAATGAAAAATTCTACATGAATGTTTTGAAATCTGATTTATGTTTAAAATTAATTCCACTCATATCTGAAAATGATTTTCAGACCCTATAATGCAAAATGCAAGTGCAAATCTAATGAAAAATCAATGGAAAATGCTAGTTTTTTTGTTTAAATTTTCTATGTAAAAATGCAAACTTTTGAAATCTATATGCAAATTTAAACTAAAATGCAACACTACAGCCAAATTTAAATTTGAATGAGTTTCTAAGATCAGTAGAATAATTTGAAACAAGATTTTACCTACAAACCCTAGTTTTTTGAATTTACTAGGTTATATGAATAATTCAAAATTTCCAACAAAACCCTAGCAATTTTATAATAGTAATTTTTGTAATTTTGTAATTTTCTATAATTTAGCTCATATTTGACTGAAAAATCAGAATTTTAATGAAATTCAAATTAATTGATGAAAATTATATGAAAATGTAAACCCTAAAATGTAATTTTTTTCAATTTTTTCAAATTTTTGTAATTTGCCAAATTGAATAAGATGAACAATGAAATGAATGAATGAAATGAATACAAATATAAAGAAAAACACTCAGCAAGGTGCAAATTTAATTAAAAACATGGGTTCACCAAAATGTTTAGGGTAAAATTTGGACAAAGGGTTTTTGGTTTGATGGTTTGTGTTGATCCTCCTTTCACCACTAAACATTCAAGGACTTTAGGTCAAGTAGGAACCTACTGTTAGGCCTTCAATCACTTGGAATGTAGGGAAGATTGGAATTATGTAGATTTGTTATTCAATTATGCCCAATTGTGCTCAAAACCCTAATTATGCAAATTTGGAAGCAAACAGACAAATCACGAAAAATGCTCGCACACAGAGATACTAAATGATAATCAAATGCATACCAGATTTGAATGTTTGGAAAGTAGAATAGTCAAGGACTAATGAGCAGGTGCCCTAGTCTAGTGCCATACTTTTTGTCGAGATCTGGAAACCTTGTTTGCAACCTATTCCTGTTATTCTGAAGATTCTTCAGTTGTGAGATTCAAAGGACTAATGAGCGGGCACCTGAGTCTAGGTCCCTATTTTCTCTTCAAATCTACAATTATGATAGTATGTAAAACTGTCCTGCAACTCCACTTTTTCTAGTCCTGCAACCTGTAACCTGCAATCATGAAAAAATGGGTTGGAGGTTGTGGTGTTTAGAGGCTTGCCTCAGTTAAGCCCCAGAGAAACATTCAAATCTTTCAAACACCATTGTCAGATAAAGAGTGTGTATCCCTATAGGATAGAGGCAAAATACAAATGATAAATGATCAAAAACATAATTGATATCATCTTGTAGTGAAGATCTCATGGAAGGAAGAAGCTCTTCATGCCATGAGGAGATGAATGCTCAAATCTACAAACACAAACACAATAACAACACAAAGTCTACTCTACAATGCACAATAAATGTCTTGAATCACCTTCACATAAGCCACAAGTTCACTATAATCATCTAATATCCATCTAGTTTACAAATGAATGAATAAACATGCTTATATATGTAACTACAAACATTCTCGCCAAGAATTTTGTAATTGAAACTTACCATGTCAGCATAGGACCTAAATAATAGTCACAAACTGACACTTTGAAATTGGTCCTAACCTAAAATAGGGTAGGACTAGGGCGCGGGCACCTAAGTCCACCCCCTATTTGAGGCAAGATTTGTCATAAGTGCATCTCCTGAGTCCAAATTACCATGAAAATTTAGGGTTTCCTTATCAGGAAGTCAAATTAACATGAAAGATGCTCTAAATGCATAAAGAGGACTCGAGAGCTAAACCTTAAGAGGGAAAAGCACCCAAGGGGATACTTTTCGACATAATAGAGATCAAAAAATTCAATGGAGGCAACTTTGAGTTGTCGAAACTCAAGATGAAGGATATGCTGGTGGATAGAGATTTATGGCTCCTGATATCTGACACCAAACCCTAGAGCATGAAATAAGAAGATTGGGATCAGATGGATTGGAAGGCCAAGGGTCTCATATGGCTCTGTTTGGGTGATTCTGTGCTCTTGAATGTCCACAAGGAGAAAACTGCAAAAGAGTTGTGAAAGAAGCTTGGTGATTTTTATCAGGCTATGTCCTTGGTAAACATGCTATTCCTCAAAAAGAAGTTGTACTCTCTGAGGATGGAATATGGAGTATCTATGCCAGATCATCTCAATTCTTTTAATATGCTTGTTTCTTAGTTGACCTCTATTGGTGTGAAGATGGAGGAGGAGGATCGTTGCATGACATTATTGTGTTCTTTACCAGATTTGTGGGACCACCTTGTGATGGCCATTCAGAGTACCACTATGACCTTCAAGATGGATGAAGTGGTTTCTTCACTATTGTCTAAAGAAATGAAGAGAAAGTCTTTTGAAACAACTAAGGAGGCTCTTGCAGTTCATAGTAAGTCCAAGGAAAAAGGAAAGAAGAAGGACAAGAAGAAAGAAGACAAAGGAAGATCCAAATCCCATGGGAGATCAACATCTCCTAGAAAGTCTAAGGCCTTATGTTGGTACTATAGAAAACTTAGTCATTTCCACAAGGATTACAAGGAGGAGAAAAAAAAGATGAAGAAAAACCATGATTCTGACTCCAACAAGTCATCTCAAGATGATGGAGAAGTGTTTGTTGCTTCCTTGGCAACACATTCATCCGAGGATGTTTGGTTAATTGATTTTGGTGGATCATTTCATATGACATCCCATAGAAACTAGTTTTCAAAGTATGAAGAGTTCGATGGTAGGAAGGTGTACCTAGGTGATGACTCTCACCTGAAAATAGCTGGTCATAGAAGAGTCCTAATCAGGTTCCTTGATGGTCTAGTGAATGGGATCAATGATGTACTACATATCCCTGGGTTGGAACTAAACCTGTTATCTATAAGTAAATTGAATGATGTGGGTCTATAGGTTATTTTCTTGAATGGAAGATGCAAGATGACAAGAGGAGCTATGGTGTTGGCTAAAGGTGTTCAGACTGGTACTCTATTTTAACTTGATGCATGTGCGGTTTAGTGCAATAGTGCCTTTGTTTCGAAGAAGAGAGTTTTAGATTCTTCATCCTCACCATCAGAACAAGTAGCCAAGAAAATTGTTGCATCTACTTATGATAGTCATGCATTCTGGGTACCCAAGGGTTCTCATTCTATGGAAATGAAACTTCCTGCTGAGAAAATAATGTTGTGGCACCAAAGGCTTGGCCATATTGGTGAAAAGGGTTTAAGGACCTTGAAAAATAAAAACCTTGTTGATGGTATGGATGATTATAAACTTGAATTTGATTTCTATGAACACTGCTTATATGGAAAACAAAATCATGTTCATTTTTGTACCATAGTTCTCATAAATCTTTCTAAGGTGTTGGATCTAGTTCACTCTAATGTTTTTGGTCCTGTTAATGTTCCTTTAATTTCAAACTCTATGTATTTTGTTTCATTTATTGATGACTACAGTATAAGGACATGGGTATATTTCCTTAGGAGTAAATTTGAAGTTTTTGCAAGATTAAAAGAGTTTAAGGCTTTTGTTGAGAATCAAAAATATAAAAAGATTAAATGTTTGAGAACTGATAATGGTGGTGAGTTTTTCTTAGTAGATTTTGACAAGTTCTATAAAGAACAAGGTATTGAGAGCATAAGACAACTCCATATACTCCTCAGCAAAATGGAGTTGTAGAAAGAATGAATAGAACATTGATGGAAAGGGCTAGGAGCATGTTAAATGGAGCTATCCTAGAACAAAAATTTTAGGCTGAAGCTCTTGCTACTGCTTGTTATCTAGTTAATAGGTCTCCTACATTGATGCTTGTTAATAAGACCCCTATGGAGATATAGTTTGGTAAGAATCCTTCATTAATACACATTCAAGTATTTGTTTGTGAGGCATATCCACATGTGCCTAAGGAGAAGAGGTCCAAGTTGGAGAACAAGGTAGTCAAATGTGTCTTCATTGGTTATGGCATCGGTGTTGTCACATCTCAAATAATTATACTTTTTAAACTTAACTATAATTAGAACTATTTTATGGATAACTATTTGTGGATTAAGTGAATATTACTTTTATTGAAAATGATGAAATGTATAGTTCTTTGGCTATTGATTTTTGGACACTAACTTATTAATGGAGATTTGAGTTTAATGATGGTAGGTTGTCAAAGACAAGGGTATGGTTAATGTAGAGGTGATTAGCTTGTTGAAAATATGTGCCTAACTAGTGTTGTTATTGATGCCAACATATCCTTGTTGTCATTGGTGTCAACTATATCCTATATTGCTATCTGTATAGAAGTTTGGATTGTTGAGGATATTGAGAAAATTAATGACAATAAATGCATGCGAACCATATGACTGTGTAGAGGATTGTCAGAGGTTTCTTCATTTAAGAATTGAGAAATCTGCATGAAGATTTGAAGAAGTTTTGGCCATTTGAGTAGAACTAGATTTTACAGTATTCAGAAGAGACAGTGTGACAGTAAATTGGTCCAGATTGCTCTACAGTGAAATATTATGGTCTGCAGATCTAAAGGCATGTTTGGGAATTCAATGTGCATCATCAACTCCAGTGGTTCATGGTTTGGAGGTCCGCAAGCTATCTTTCTAGTTTGACAGTCATAGTAGATAGTGTTCTTGAGGTTCCAGAGGAAGATACATATGATTCTGGTACTTTGGTTTAGAGTGAATGCTATTGATGAATTCAATGTGCTTGTGGAGGTCTTTGGATCATCTAGCTATTGTGTTAGAGGTCCGCATTAAAGTTTGAGCTTGTTGATTAAAGATTTCTTCTTTAAGGTTGATATTCTTCCTAGTCTTGGCCGACCAGATGTTCCTGGCATGTTACAGATGATCTAAAGAGCATTTTATGAAGCATGGTATGTGAATGGAGGAAGTTTCAAGTCTCAACTATGTTTGGCTAACAGTGTGAAGATCTACATTGAGTTTAGCCGACCTTGTTGGTCATTCCAAGGTTGATGAAGTGTATAAATACTTGTTGAAGAGTTGTGGAAAATCATCCTTCTACAAAATGAATTAAATCTGAAGAAAGGATCAAAAGCAGAGTATAGAAGTAGAGGAGAGAAGGGAATATAGAGGGAAGAGTCAGTGAAGAATAGTTTGAAGATAGGAGTAGAAGTTTTTGAGCCTTCAAAGGGACCGATTTAGGCATGAATGTAGATGCTATTTGTTAGTTCATTATCTCTATGTAATTCTTAAATTCTTATAGGTAGTGAGCCTCTTCTTGAGTAGTGAGCTCTAAGCAGTGCACCCATAGGCATGTGCCTTCTATTTTCTTAAGTACTTTTAATAGGGTACACATTTTTTTGTGGGTTAACCCCCACCGTGGCTTTTCCCTTAACTGAGTTTTCTACGTCAAAATTCTAGTGTTGTGTGTTCATGTTGTTTCTACTCATGTGTTGATTTATGCTTAAATGTTTACATCATTAATCTGGTTATAAAGAAGATTTAAAAGTGCAAAAAAGGTTAAAGTTTAGGGACAAGTGATTCACCCCCCCTCTCAGTTGTCTGAACTAATTCCAACAATTGGTATCAGAGCCAAGTTCCTCTAAAAGGATCTTAATCACTCAAGGAGATCCAATATGTCGACCTACAAGAGAGATAGTCCAAGGTTCGATGGAGCAAATTACTCTATTTGGAAAAGTTGCATGGAATGCCATTTACAATGCATGGGTGATGCTTATTGGTTGATAACCAAAGATAAGTATGAACCTCTAGAGAATGGTCCTTCAATTCTAGATGAACTCAATGATGCTAAAAATAACCTTCAAGCTAAAGAAGCCTTGCTAAGTGCCCTGATTGATTTAGAAATGACAAATGTTTTTGGACTGAAAATTGCTCATGAAATCTGGGAGAAGTTGGAGAATCTATATGAAGGAGATAAATATGTCAAATGTACCAAACTACAAAGTCTGAGAGGAAAATTTGAAAATCTAAGGATGAGTGAAGATGAAAACATCATAATCTTCATGCAAAAGATAAATGAGCTTGTGTGTGGGATCAGGTGTGCTGGTAGAATTTTGGAAGAATCAGAGATTGTGGCTAAAGTGCTCAGATCTTTGCCCAACTCATACAAACATAAGGTTGCTTCTATAGAAGAGATCAAGACTGTCTCAGATGTTACAAGAGATCACCTGGTTGGCAAAAATTTAGCTTTTGAATTGAATGAATTTGGTGATTTTCTTCCTAAGTCAGAGTTTGCATTCAAAGCTAGTGTACATGGAAAACAAAGATATGATCTAGGTGAAAACTCTTCTACAAGATCAAATAGATTTGTGAAGAAAAGAAATGATCTTGAAGATGTTGAAATAGAAACTACAGGTCTTGAAGCTATTATTGCCAGAAGAATGCCAAGACAATTCGGTAAGTATGAAGAAAAAACTCAAATGTTTTGCTTGTAATAAGATAGGTCATTTTATCTCAAGATGTCCAGAGAGGTTTTCAAAACCAAACCCTAATAGATACAAAGGTCAGAAGAAATGTTACTATGTCTAAGAAGATGGAGAAGAAGGGGTCATAGATGATGAATCTGATCATGGAGGTGCCTCTAAAAATGATTGGGTGTTTATTGCTATCAAAGAAGAAGATTTAGTGTCTACTAAATCTACTAGCTGTGCAAATGTGGAAGGTGCCTTGGCTGCTCAAGTTATTGAAAAAGATGAATGGGTGATTGATAGTGGATGTTCTCATCATATGACTGGTGACAAGAGTAACTTTTTGAGTTTTGAAAATTATGGAGCACTTATGAAATTTGGCGACAACTCAGCTAGTAGAATCCATGGCAGATGATCCATCTCTTTTGATGGTAAGAACAACACCAATGATGTTCTATATGTGGAAGGACTGAAACATAATCTTCTAATTGTTGGACAATTGGTTGACAAGGGTTATGATCTTTGATTCAAGGATGGAAAGTCTAGAATTTTTGAAAGTTTCAGGACTGAAATTGCATCTAATACTCAAACTAGAGAATTAGGATTGTGCAACAAGATAGATATTTCATGTTTATGATTGATGATTACTCTCAGATAACCTTCCTAAAAGAAAAATCAGAAGCTCTTGATAAGTTTAAGATGTTCAAGATGATGGTTGAAAATGAGATTGGTGGGAAATTGAAGTGTTTGAGATTCGACAGAGGTGGAGAATTCACTTCTGGTGAGTTTGATGCTTTCTATGAAAAGCATGGAATAAAAAGACAATTATCTGTTCCTAAGACTCCTCAGCAAAATAGAGTTGTGGAAAGGAAGAACTGGACCATTCAAGAAGCTTCCAAGACCATGACAATGGAAACAAATGTTCCTCAAATTTGTTTGAGGGAAGCTATGAGTACTGCTATCTACACTCTTAACCAAGTGCCGATCAAAGGAAATTCTGGTAAGACTCCTTATGAACTATGGTTTGGTCATCCTCCTACTATGAGATATTTCAAAGTTTTTGGTAGTAAATGCTATATCAAAAGAGATGAGGATTTAGGCAAGTTTGAGGCAAGAAGTGATGAAGGAATATTTTTGGGATACTCAACTCAAAGTAAGGCTTACTAGTGCTTCAACAAAAGATTGAAAAAGATTGTTGAAAGTGCTAATGTTAAAGTTGATGAAAGAAAAGAACGACATTCTAGGTACTGCGGATATGATTTAGAAGATCAAGATAAAAGTCAAAGTCAAGGAAGACAAGTTCAAATCCAAACTCAGATTTAGATTGATCTGGTAACTCTAGTAACTCAAGATATTAGTGCATAATATGAGAAACGAGCTCAAGAAATAGAAGTTCAAACAATTTCCAAAACTCCTAGGTATGTAAAAATGAATCATCCTGAAGATCAAATCATAGGAGATAAAAATAAATGTATTAGAGCTAGGAGAAGAGTTGTTGAAGATTAAGAAGAGGTTTATTTGATTTCAAAAATTGAACCTAAATTAGTAAGTGAAGCTTGCAATGATGAAAACTGGGTTAAAACAATGGAAGAAGAATTGATGCAATTTCGAAAGAATCACACTTGGGATCTTGTCCCTAGACCTAAGGGACAAAAATGTGATTGGAACCAAATGGGTCTTCCAGAATAAACTAAATGAAGATGGTGAGGTTGTAAGGAATAAAGAAAGGTTGGTGTGTAAAGGCTATTCTCAAGTGGAAGGAATTGATTTTGAAGAAACCTTTTCCCCAATGGCAAGGATAGAGGTAGGTAGATTATTTCTTTCTTTTGCTACTTTCAGAGATTTTAAAGTATATCAGATGGATATCAAGTCAGCATTCTTGAATGGAGATTTGGAGAAAAAGTCTATATTAAGTAGCCAGAAGGATTTCAGTTGTCAGGTCAAGGAGATATGGTTTGTAGATTGAGAAAAGCCTTGTATGGACTCAAGCAATCTCTAAGAGCCTGGTATGCCAGATTGGATAAACATTTGCTTAAGCTAGGTTTTAGCAAAGGCGCCGCTAATAGTAATCTGTACTTCAAGATTAATCATGAGGACATTCTAATTGTTGAGGTCTTTGTTGATGATATCATTTTTGGTGGAAATGAATGAATGTGCAAAGCATTTGTTGATCAGATGAAAAGTGAGTTTGAGATGTCAATGTTTGGTGAGATGAATTTCTTTCTAGGTTTGCAAATTGTTTGGTTAGATAAAGGTATCTTCATATCTCAATCTAAGTATGTGAAAGAATTATTGAAGAAGTTTGGAATGGAAGTTTCAAAAGTAGTAGGTACACCAATGGTAACCGGATACAAGCTAAGAAAAGATGATGACCCCCCCAAGGCAAATCAGAAAAGGTATAGATCAATGATTGGAGGATTGCTCTATCTAACTCAGACTAGACCTAACATCATGAATGCAATTAGACTTGTTGCCAGATTTCAAGTTGATCCAATAGAATCTCATGTCGTGGCAGTTAAAAGAATTTTTCAGATATCTCAAGGGGACAATTGATTATGGATTGTGGTATCCAAATGACAATGATTTCACTCTTCATGCATATATAGATGCTGATTGGGCAGGAGACGTGGATGACAGAAAAAGTACTAGTGGTGGTGCATTCTTCTTGGGGAGAAGATTGGTCTCTTGGATAAGCAAAAAGAAAGAAGCAATATTTCTGTCTACTACAGAGGTAGAGTATATAGTAGTAGAAAATAATTATACTCAAGTCTTGTGGATGAAACAAACGTTGAAGGACATCAGAATTGTGTTTGAGGAGCCAGTCACAATTTTTTGTGATAATTCTAGTGCAATAAGCATCTCAAAGAATCTAGTGTTGCATTCAAAGACAAAACACATATCTATCAAGTTTCATTTCTTGAGAGAGAAGGTAAATGAGAATGAAGTAGAGTTGGAGTTTGTGCCTTCCAAAGATCAGATTGCAGATATCTTCACTAAGCCTCTTCCCAAGGATACTTTTGGGTATCTAGAGAGAAGTTAGGGGTTATTACTCCTCCTGAGCAGAACTAAGATGCACTTATGTCCATCAATTCGGTGGAATTCTTAGACATATCTTGAGATCTGGATTGATGTTGAGAAGATACTACTCTAAGGAGTAGTCAGTATGCAAATGTTGGAGAACAGTCTGAAATAGAAAGAAGGATAAACGATAGAAAATGTGTGCCCTTTTCCATTGATGTCAAAGGGGGAGAGAAGTCGTGAAAAACGTGGAAGTGAATAGTTGCTGGTGAAAGGGGGAGCAGTAAAGAAAATGGTTGCAAGTGTGATAAGAGAAAGGGGGAGAAGTTTTTGTCTTGATGGTTGAATTTAGTTTTTCACATCATATGTTGCCATCAATGACAAAGGGGGAGATTGCTGCAAATATGTGATTAAGTGGTGTTGTCATTAATGTCAACATATCCTTGTTGTCATTGGTGTCAACTATATCCTATATTTCTATATGTATAGAAGTCTGGATTATTGAGGATATTAAGAAAATTAATGGCAATCAATGCATGTGGACCATATGGCTGTGTAGAGGATTGTTAGAGGTTACTCCAGTTAAGAATTGAGAAATCCACATGAAGATTTGAAGAAGTTTCAGCCATCTGAGTAGAACTAGATTTTACAGTATTTAGAAGAGACAGTGTGACAGTAAGTTGGTCTGGATTGCTCCGCAGTAAAATGTTATGGTTTGTGGATCTGAAGGCATGTTTGGGAAGTTAGTGTGCATCATCAACTCCAGTGGTTCGTGGTTTGGAGGTCCGCAAGCTATCTTTCTAGTTTGATAGTCATGGCAGTTAGTGTTCTTGAGGTTCTAGAGGAAGATACATATGATTCTGGTACTTTGGTTTAGAGTGAATGTTATTGATGAATTCAATGTGCTTGTGGAGGTCTCTGGATCATGTGGCTACTTTGTTTGAGGTCCGTATTGAAGTTTGAGCTTGTTGATTGAAGATTTCTTCTTTAAGGTTGATATTCTTCCTAGTCTTGGTCGATTGGATGTTCCTAGCATGTTGTAGATGATCTAAAGAGCATTTTATGAAGCACGGTATGTGAATGGAAGAAGTATCAAGTCTCATCTATGTTTGGCCGACAGTGTGAAGATCCGTGTTGAGTTTAGCCAACCTTGTTGATCATTCCAAGGTTGATGAAGTGTATAAATACTTGTTGAAGAGTTGTGGAAAATCATCCTTATACAAAATGAATTGAATCTAAAGAAAGGATCAAAAATAGAGTAGAGAAGCAGAGGAGCAAAGGGAGTATAGAGAGAAGAGTTAGTGAAGAAGAATTTGAAGATAGGAGCAGAAGTTTTTGAGCCTTCAAGGGGACTGACTCAGGCATGAATGTAGATGCTATTTCTTAGTTCATTATCTCTGTGTAATTCATAAATTCTTATAAGTAGTGAGCCTCTTCTTGAGCAGTGAGCTCTAGGAAGTGCGCTCGAAGGCATGTGCATTCTATTTTCTTAAGTACTTTTAATAGGGTACACATTTTTTTGTGGGTTAACCCCCACCATGGTTTTTCCTTTAACCGGGTTTTCCACGTCAAAATTCTGGTGTTGTGTGCTCATGTTGTTTCTGCTTATGTGCTGATTTATGATTAAATGTTTACATCATTAATCTAGTTATAAAGAAGACTTAAAAGTGCAGAAAAGGTTAAAGTTTAGGGACAACTAATTCACCCCCCCTCAGTTGTCTGGACTAATTCTAACATAGGTACTTGGTAGTGATGGGATGGAGAGACTCTATACTACACACACAAGCAACTAGTTGCATTTCATTTGCATTTTAGCATGCTTGAATGATATTATGTCGATGAATTAAATAGTTGCATATGTTAAATATCTCTATTATGTTTAGTAGTCGCTAACCAAATAAATTGTCCTATAAATTTAAATGTGCTCTTAAGAAAATAAAATAGATTTAATTGCTATATATTTGTTTTATTAACATGGTAGGTGGAGGAAAGAAATTCCTTTTTAATATTAATTACTTATTTATTTTAGATAGTTATGTGGTAGATTCAAAATAATAAAATATACATATATTTTTGTAATAGATATGCATTTCAAAAATTATCCTTTTGATAATGACAAATTGAAAGAATAAAATGAAACAATAACAATAGCAATAAAAGCAAAAAGAATAGAAATAAAGAAAACAATAGAAAATGAAACCAAAATTAGAATGAAAACTAAAAAGTAAAAATCATAAAAGATAGAAACAAATAATGTTAAAAAGAGGAAGAACATTCGATAGGAGAGGAAATTAAGATTTTAGCCTATAAAGAGAAGAGATCATCGAACTAGATAAGAAGAAAATATTGAGGGAAATCACAGAGAAGACAAAACTAGAAATCAAGAGGGAAGAGTCATGTTGTAGAAAGAATGCATCATTTTCTTTTACCCAATTTAGGTATGAATCTTCAAGATTCCAACCTCTGCAAATTCTGCCTATTAACTTAATTCAATTTGATAGTATCTACTGTCCATGAAAGATTGTTCTGTATTATTTTCTTTATCATGCTCAGTCAAACTAGAGAAGATAATCTTACTATCGCCAAACCATTCTAAAAATAGCAAGAAACGGATGCTCATTAGAAGCCATTAGTTGCATACTAAATAGATCAGCATACTCATAGGGTTATTTTGCATCTTTCAGCTAATCTTTTTTAACTATTACTCCTCACTACTCACCTATGAGCGACCAGCCTATTATTCTATTTGGCCACATGTAAATAGGCTGACTTTGAATTTTTTTTTACTATGACTCTTAAAAATACATCGGCCTATATCTATGCTTTCATTATGAATGCCCTATTGAGTTTGAGTTATCATTTCTAAATTTCAATGATGATATTAATTTTTGCTTCACAATTTCATAGGTGTCGATTGCCTTGTCAGCATCTATTGGTTTACTCTTGATTTTCTCATTATTTCTAAGTCATTTATGTTAATCCTTAAGCTATTATTCTTAGTAATCTCTTTCCATCATAACAGATAATTTCAAGTTTATTCATGCAATTCCACAAGCGCCTCCCTTACAGTTCGGCCTACTGATTTTGAAGATCGTTGTTTTATATATTTTTTATTATGTACCATATAGATTCTAGCTTGTGGTATTTCAGTTTCTTTTAATCAGCTGTAGAACTTCCCATAGGCTGTGTCTCTAAGTGTCCTTTTTAGAGGTCAACAATACCCTCAATTCTAAGGTCAACTATGGGTAGTCATGGTAGGAGGGTCCAACAAAGGACTGTCTGTCCATCCAACTAGCAACAATAACACACACCCAATTCACTATAACTCATATATTTTCACATAAGACACCACAATATACTCATTAACATAAGCTTGCACAATTATCACTATGTTTACAACCACATAACTTTTTGTAATTGTCCCTTTAGCATTCCAAGCCGTATCCATTTGATTACATAAGATTACACAAAGGGATAGTCACCACCATCCTTACTATACGTAAACAATTACTAAACTATGGAGACACCACTTCTAGAACTTGCTACAAGATGCATAATGATAACAAGTACAATATGACTTTTGAATTCTACCACTACTCTACTATAATGACATCCAATTAACCCCCTATATGTTTCCTCAAACTAAATTCCACATCATACTCCTTTCACATTTACTCAACCTCTCAAACCTCACCCCTCATTGTTGAAACTCACACTCTAACCTTCTACCATATCATGTCTTCTTCACTTGCCTTCTAATAATTCTCAAGAAAGTATATATAGCATTTTAAATTTTCACAAATGATCTACATTGGCCACAAAGCCTAAAACCATATAAAATGTGTCACTGACCTATTTTAACAAAATCACAAATTTGAATAGTAAAGCAATGGAAAATCTCCATGTAACATACCACACACATACTCAATGTCTAATACAACCTCCTCAAATATTCATCCTTTGGCACAAACTCAATATAACCTTCCGCAAACATAAATAGTCCCACTAAACATGTTACATGTCCAACTTGTGATTTAGCTTAATCTAAATTTTGCATGGTAATTGGGATGATTAACTAGAGTTGAATGATTAGATGTTTGTGGAAAAGGTTAGATTAATCATTGTTTATGAGGAAACTAACTAATGCTAGTGGCAGATGCTTTGAGTAGGAGAAGACGCATCCCCTCAATGATCTCCATACATTCTAACTTTAGAAATTAGGTACTACAAAAATCTAAGGGAGATGAGTTTTACAGGCAGGTAAAACAAGCCCTTGAGGAAAACCCCCTGAATCTGAGATATGAAGGATTTAACTTGTAACTAGATGGGTTATTAAGATTTAAAGGAAGGATGTATGTACCTAGCTCTTTAGAGTTAAGGAACTTGGTGTGGAAGGATGTTCATTCTGCACCATATTCTTGGCATCCTAGAGTAACAAAGTTATTTGCTGATGTGAAACCCCTATATTTTGGCAAGGAATGAAGATGGATGCTAGAAATTTTGTAGCTACATGTATAGAATGTTGTGAAGGTAGAACACCATCACCTGGAAGGACTCTTATACCCTCATGAAATTCCTAAGTGGAAATGGCAAATTATAAGTATGGACTTTGTGCAAGGGCTTCCTATGTCAAGGAACAAGCACAATGCTATCTTAGTTGTGGTGGATAGACTCACCAAAGCTGCTCATTTTATACCTAAGAACTTGATGGATGGAGCACCCATCATAGCCCAAAATTTTGTTCAAGAGATTTTCATACTGCATGGCATTCCTGAGAAGATTATCTCAGATAGGGATGCACGAATGACATCAAGGTTTTGGTAAACCTTTTTCTCTTCACTTGGAACCTAGTTGAATATAATCTCTACTTATCATCTTCAAACATATGCCCAAACTGAGAGGGTAAACCAAGTATTGGAGGATTTATTGAGAATGTATTACATGGATCAACAATACAAGTGGGAGGATTATCTTCCTCTGGTGGAATTTGCCTAGAATAATTCCTATCACTTTGCTATTAAGATGGCTCCATTTGAGGCATTATATGGATGGAAGTGCTGAACCCCTATAAGTTGGGACAAGCTACAAGATAGGGTGAGCCTTGGTCCAAAAATGCTATCAAAGATGAAAGAGCAAGTCCATCTGATTAAGGGAAGGCTAGCGGAAGCTAATGATAGGTAAAAGAGTTATGCGGATGCCAACCACATCAAAAGGCATTTCACAGTGGGAGAGAAAGTTCTCTTAAGGGTAAAACCTCATAATAGTTCCATTAAATTTGGAAAGATATCCAAACTAGTACCTAGATATGTGGGTCCCTTTGAATTTCTTGAAGAAGTCAACCTAGTAGCATATAGAATTACTCTACCACCAGCTCTTTCTATGATGCATAATGTGTTTCATGTTTCTTATTTGAAAATGTTTAACACTGTAGATAATGAAATTCGTATGCTTGATTGGAATGCTATATAGGTGAAGGACCCAGGGGAGGTGGTGGTCGAGCCCATCAAGGTTCTCAAAATGTGTAGCTATGCTTACATAACAAAGAGATAACATAGTGCAAGGTCTAGTGGGACTAATATGTAGAGGAAAATGCCACCTGGGAAAACTATGATGACTTTTCTGCTAGATTCCCTCATCTTTTTTGAAATTTTTTTGTTATGCTCTCAAAACATTTCTCTTAATATGTTGATTGACTATGAAGACATTAAATAATTGGGGATGATGATTCTTATGGGGGGAGATATGTTATATCCCCAACTTGTGATTTAGCTCAATCTTACTTTTGCATGCTAATCAAGATGTTTAACTAGAGTTGAATGATTAGATGTTTGTGGAAAATGTCAGATTAATCATTGTTTATGAGGAAACTAACTAATGCTAGTTAGATATGAGATTTTGAGTTGAAATGGTTATTTAATTACTATGATTTATCGATCATATGATGATACACTAATCATGTTTTTTTGGTGGTGATTTTGATCAAGAAAGTAATCATCCTTCAAAGATGGAAGGAGGCTATCATCCGGGAGGAAGAGATAGATGTCAAGAAAAGGGTTAAACATCCATCTGGGTATCAGACTTTGTTCTTTGAATCATTTCTCTAGGGTGGGTTACATCTCCTGTGATAGTCTTTTATTTTCTCTCATCGACTAGTCATCTGGACTCTTCTCGACATCTTTAATGTCAATTCATCCAAATGTTGATGTTCGCAAGAACATCTTTTCGAGTCATTTTCTGATTATGGCAAAGTTGTTTTGAACCCTTTTGTTCCATGTTTATTATCCTGCATTATGTATTGTGACTATTTTTATCTAATTATTTTATGTCCTTCAGTGAATGATGCTTTCTAGGGGAGCAATGCTTGACCCCATAGTCACAACATAAGAATGTGTCCTTATCTAATAGTGTTGATATTTAACACTTAGATATTTATATTCTTAACCCTAATATAAGTGTGTGTAAGTATATTTACATAGGATATATTTGGTTTAAGCTCTTTAAGAGGCTGAATATGATTAGTAACTATATTATTCTTTTGATTCTAATGTTGTTCATGTTGGTAGGGCCACTCAGCTAGTCACCACCAACAAGGAGTGGGAAAGAGAGTGGCTACATAGTGTACCCTATTCCTAGATGCCATAATCTTAGCCAACAAATTGAATGATAGAAAGGTGGTGAGCTTAAGCTTAGAAAAGATAGTTCTTGTTTTCATGCATGTAAAAAGAATCAATTACTACCTATTGCGGATAGAGAGACATAGTTCTTAGCTTTTGGAGGGAATTATTGTGTGTTATGTTTTTGGGATGATGCCTGGATACGACTCTCAAATGAGAGAGATAGGGAGTTTTCTTGTTGGGGTATCGCTGCTACAGCAAAAAGTTTAGGAAGTCGAGCTAAGGATGGTGTATGTTTTGATCCAGCTTCTACATTCGAACAAGCTCTAGTTTCAAGTATGAGTTGAAGCTCAACATTTTATATTCGATATCCATACTTATTAATATAAGTCTTCTATCATTCATAAGAGAGTGTCGATGGTGTTGACCTAAGTATATATTCATTGTTATACTGTGGCTTACAAAGCCGTATTGGTCACATAGTTATATTCTATGTATTAATGAGGTGATAACTATAACATTAAACCCTCAACCAACTTTTGTATGTATTATAGGTGATATGCATATGTGAAGGTCTCTGTGCATTGTAAGGTAGAGAATTAAACTCCATTTAAACTTTTATTTTGTCATGTCATCGTATGATGATTGTGTTTAGTGGGATAAATGTTATCATTGAATACATGTGTTAAAACCCATATAGGGTTATCATCTTTTGATAAATGGCTTTTGAGCCATGGAACTTATTATGATATCTCATAATGTTGATTGGCAGTTGCGAAGGCTTATAATATGTTTCAATTGTAATGCCCGAATAGGGCGACTGTAGTGTATTGACTGTGATAGCCGAGAGTATCGACGCATACACTTGATAAAGTAATGATAATAACTAAGACCGAACTATATTACAATGAAGATTGTTCTAGTCTTGGTGATAAATGTTGGCAAGAGACACTATATGGATTCATTGTTGTTGTCATTGATGGCAACAAAGGTCATTCCACATATCCGCAAGTCATGGTGTGGCTCCACCAGAAGTCAGAATGAAGATTGTTGTGGTCCGGGGAACAAGAACAGAGCATGTGGCAAGGTCCGACAGTTTGGTCTGAATCTCTCAGAAGAAGTATCTTGGTGCAGTGCAGATTTGGGGAAGTCAAGAGGACTACCTTGAGTAATAGATTCTAAGGATTTAGCCTCCGGTGATGGATAAGGAAAAAGATATGAACAGTTGAATACCGGATTCCTGAGTAACAGTGTGAACAGAGGAAGAACTGACTGACAGAACATCAGATTGCTTTCTGGATGTGTTTCTGATAGTGGTAAAGGTTATGAAGACATGGATTATGTTTGGCTGACATGATTAATGATATCTACAAGTATATGCTTGATCCGCATCACTTGATGAGCAAGGATTCAGCTGACAGAACAGAGTTTGTGAGAAAATAGACTGTTCCGGATGCCGACTAGAAAGGTGATGAAATTACTTGTACAGATATATATGCATGATGGATTTAGTTGTGAGAAGTGTAGTTGTGTGTTGTTGTTGTGCGAATAAGTGTAGAGTAGAGCAGAAACAGCCAGAGAGATCCGGTATGTGAAAGGAAAGTAGAATAAAGAGAAGAGGAAAGATGAAGTGCAGCAGATCAGTGTACTGAGCCCAACCGGAACTGAACTCCAGCATATGTGGATGCTTCCAATCAGTTCAAGTATTGTATAACATTCTTTTGTAGATAGTGTGTCTCCTTGTAGGCAATGTACCTCTTTGTGAGCAGTGTGCTCGGGCAGTGAGCCCTAATTGGCAAGTGCCATTTTGTAATTCCTTATTCTTCTAACAGAGAATAATACTGTGTCATGTGTTTCTCATTTCATGGTAATGTTTGTTTGTTTGCTTCAATGTTGCATTGATTAATAAGAAAGTTTAAAAGAAGAAATAATTAGGATAACTGATTCACCCCCCCTCTCAGTTATCAACAATTGGTATCAGAGCTAAGTTCCTCCTAATAGAGCCTAACAGCTTGAGGAAGCTCTGGGAGTTCAAATGGATGCATATGGTTTAAGGGAGCAACTCAAGACTGCCCTTGAGGATCTTGAATAGTCAAACTCTGAAGTCAATGAATTAAAGGAAAGACTCAAACAGGTTGATAAATTCATGAGAGAACTAAAGGATAAATTAAGTCTCTCTATGAAAAAGAGAAAGGAGCTGCTCCAACAATTGGCAAGACAAAGTGAAGAAAGTAATACAAATGAAGAATTGACTGAGAAAACCAAGTTATGTGAAAAGTTATCAAAAGAAGTCATTATGGTAAGACATGAAATGGAATCAGGAGTTATAAAGTTTACTCAAGAGATTGAAGAGAAAAGAAAAGCTGAAGACAATCTAAGACAATCTCTTAAAGAGAAATCAGAAGATTGCCTCCAGATGGATAGAATTATCAGACATCTTGAATCTGATCTTGAAGATGCCAAAGATAATGAAGAAAAACTTGAGGATCAAATTGTCTCTCTCAAAAGAGATCTTCAAACAGCAAATGAATATTAAGAGAAATTCAAGATAAGTTCTGCTCAACTTGAAGTTCTTCTTGGAAGTCAAAAGAGGGCAGATGACAAGTATGGTTTGGGATATGAGAAAGGAGAAAGCTCCAGATCTGGTCAAAAGAATTTTGGATCAGAAAATCCAAGGAATAGGCCTAGAAGACCTCTGGTAAGATAGCCCAATGCCCAAAGATATCCATCCTTCAATGGATACTGCCACAGCTGCAATCACTTTGGTCACAAAGCTAATCAGTGCAGAAAGAGAATGAATCAGACTAATTCATCCTTCTCCGGACAGTGCTTTAACTGTAAAAGGTATGGACACAAGTCTCATGAATTCAGAAATATGCAAATAAACAAATCATTCAATGGTAGATGCTTTGCATGCAATAGAGTAGGTCATATGGCTAATCAATGCAGATCAAGAGGTTATCAGTCAAATATGTAAGGAAATATTATTTGCCAAATCTGTAATAGGTCCGGTCATAATGCAAAAGTCTGCGGAAGCAAGAATCAAGACAAAAGAGGTTCGGTGTATAATCAGAATCAAGACAAGGGTAAACAAAAGATGAATGCAGATGAAGTTAGGAATCAGATGAACAAGATTTGGGTGAAGAAAAGTTTAGAGAATGTAGAGGTTGGATCCACACCAGACTCTGGTGCTGATATTCCTTCCGAAAATTAAAGGTGAGCTCTGGCTCATGGGGAGACTCAAAGAAAATCCTGTTCCCCTAGCCAATCAAGTGGAGCCGGATGTGGCACAAGATGCGGAGTAAAGGGTTTGTAGATATAAGTCTTGAGATGATCCAGATAAGATTTTAGAGGTCTGCATGAAGATATCAGGAAGTTGTGATCGATCAAGTAAGACCTGTTCTGGGAGATGCTCCGGAATGACAGAAGATACAAAAAGGTCCGGAGAGATCTGGAAGCGCATAGTCTTATTCTGTGGATTGGACAGAGTGTTTGGGATGTCCTTGTGATGTGTCATCTTGATTTGTTCATGGTTGGAAGATCCGCATGATGTTCATAGATCAGGACTAATCCGGTTCTTCAAGTTATCCGAATAAGGCAAACCGGAATAATGTAGGTCGAGCATTTATTGCCATCAGATATTAGGGTTTGCGGAGCAATATAAGGGATTTCTCATAAATCACTTGCTCATTCTGCACTCAAGAAGAAGCGAAAGGTGGAGCTCTGCAACAAGATTCATCAAGTTCACCAAAGATCTCCTGCCAAAGTCATTACATACAGAAATCAATCCAACCACTCCGTGTAACCGAAGGCGCATAAGGTATTTTCTGTTTTTGATATCTTACTACAAATCTTTTGACAAATGGCTACTCCAAATATAGTAAAGATCTCAGATAGGCCCCGACTTGAATTTAAGAAACACCCATACAAGTCATTGGAGGTAGATCCCTTAGGAGCATTCTCTAGTGTTCCTCATGGTGTTTTACACATAGAAGACATTAGGGTTTACATACATGCAAGTATTGAGGAATTTGGGGAATCGAAATTGAGAGATTTCTATCACAAACAACTGATAGACAATGCTTTTGAGCTTAAACCAGAGTATAAGGGTATCCAGAAAAAATAGTTTGATCAATTCATTCATTTCCCCTGCTTTGAAGAAGATGAATGGGTCCGGTATGTATTGAGTAGGATGCATGATAACTTCCTATGGCTGGATAGACCCTGCAAGATCACAAAAGAGGCAATTAGGGTAGTGACTGGTCTATACTTTTCCAGAGGGATACCTATCCTCAAATCCATCAAAAATAACATTGTAACTGAGGCCACCGGATCAAAATTTGATAAGAGGGCAATGACCATTGAAGATATTTCTGATCCGGATATCAAGTATGCATCTATGGTAATATGATACAAGATTTATCACTCCAGTAGGGAGAATTCTGTAGCCGGAACTGCAGTATACACTGCCTATAAGATGCTGAGGAAAAATGCAGATTATGATCTCTGTGAACTACTTTTAAGCCAATTAATGGAAAATATACAGAAGATCAAAAAGGACAAAAAGAATTCTTTAAGTATGGTACTCTTATATTATGTCTATTTTTCTATTTCATGAATGAGCTACCCAGATCAAGTGGATGGGTATGGTAGAATGACAAACCTGTAGCAGTCCAGATCAGAGATTACTTACATGGACTTGGGGATGCCAAAGAAAGAAATACAGCTCTGTGGGGATACTTCAAAAACCTCCAGAGTATGATGCAAGCAAGAGAAAGAATCCCAGCAAGAGAAAGAATCCCCCAGTCTCTTGTTGAAAAATACAAAGACTCAGTCTGCTTTATGGTTGATACTGATCAGTGCCTAATGGAGGCAGTTGAGCCAAGGACAGTCTGGATCATGCCCATGGGGTATGAGGTTGATGAACAGATTGTGGAACTACATGTTCAACACATGCTTAGTCAACCTAAAGATCCAAAAGCAGAAAGGTTTGGAACCTTTGAGGAGCTGAGTGTGAAGATCCATGTGGAACTCAGAGAACCTAAGATAAAAAGGAAAGTAAGAAAAGAAGTTGAACATATTGCCCAAGGCCTAGGCATCCCAAAGGAGGCACTTGATGCCAACCGGGAAAAGAGGAGAAAGGCTGAGGAAGAAAAGAAAGAGGCAGAAAAGAAAAGCAAGAAAAGTGCTCTGGTGGAAACCTCAACCCGGACCAGATCATCAAAAGGATCCACACTTGTCAAAACCAAAAGCTCAAAAATATCTAAACCGGAAGGTTAGACATCCGGTAAAGGAGAGAAAAGGTCTAAAATAAAAGCCACAAGGGCTTATACAAGTCAGAAAGATGAAGAGGAAATGGAATCAAATGAGGGGGTAAAAGAAATAAAGAAGCAGAAGAAGAAAGGATCTGGTAAAGCCTCCACAGGCCAAGACAAGGAAGAAATGATGGAGGTATTTGTTGAAAAGCCCACCCTATCTCTAGAGAGTGTAATCAAGTCAGTCATGGTGGATGGAAACCTTCAACCAATGACTGAATTCTATGATGACTACAATGAGGCTGACTAAAAGATTCTGTAGGAAGCCACAATCAAGTATCTAAACATATACAATAAGGCTTTCATTGAGATTATATCTCTAATTCCTAAAAGCCTAGAAAAGGAATTAGAAATAAGAAAGAACAATGCCCAGGCAAAAGATCTTGAGATCCAGGAGTAGATAGCTATTCAGCTATATCCTCAAATTGATCCCAAGACAATGAACATGATATTCAAAGATTGCAAAGATGAGTTTAGGAGTAAAGCAAGGATGAATCAACTCATGCTGGGTGAGACTGACAAGGTGGCCATAGAGATAGAAGAGATCCTCCAGAAGGCCTTCAAAAGGTTTAATCTTCCTGTTGTAGAGGACTTGGGTACTGATCCCTCATCCACAAGTGCTATAGAAGAAACTTCTGAGAAATCAACAGAAGAGATGGGCCCTGAACAAACCAACGTTTCTCCTCGAGTTTCCCCTACAGTCTCTGGATCTAAAGAAGAGAAACTACTAGAGAAAGAAGTAGTGGTAAAAGAAAAAGAAGCTGATAGTACCAAGGGTGCAGAGAAAGAGAAGACTCCAACAGAGAAAACCACAACTGATAGCGGTAAGAATGTGGAGAAAGAGAAAATTCCAAAGGACAGTTCCAAGACTGTAGAAGAGAAGAAACATCTGTCTCCGGCAAGAGACACTGCACAAACTATTCAAAAATTTCTAAGTCAAGAAATAATAGAGATTGATGAGCCGGAGCTTCTAAAAGGTCCATTCAACTTTGATTCCCTCTCTCTGGTACAGACAATGAAGATAGCTTCATTTGCAAATGCTAAGGCAAATGAAAAACTCCTAAAGTCTCACATGGAAGACTATGAGTTGATAGAGGCTACTTCCGGAGTGCTTGAAAAGATTATGCCATCGGTCTAGATAGATCTGACAGCCTCTTCTTCCGGTAATCTCAAAACCTTAGTCAACAGTGTTGATACACATTTTGATTCTCTAGAAAAATCAGCTGAAGAAAAGGTCCGAAAGGAGTTTTTGAATAAAAGATTTTCAGAAGTACTAGGATTAATCTCTAATGATAGGAGAAATATGAGTATTGGAATAAAGAGCTTAGAAAATGCTCTTAAGGATGGCGGTGACATTTACAAATTTTGTATCTCTTGGTCAAAAGCAATAGTAGAAATTGAGAAGAAAATAAAAGAGGAACAGGACAAACTACTGAGTTTGTCTCAAAGTTTTGATCCTCTCTCTTCCTCCATAGTAACTCAAGAATGTCAAACTATTGCAATCACAAATGCAATAAAGAACTTTGAGAAGGAAAGGAAGAATATAATTAACCGGATGGGAGAACTTAGAAGGATTATTATCCCTAAGTTAGAAACTATGCATAAGGCCATAAGTGATGCTCAGACTACCGCCCAAACCAATGATCCGATAGATCTCAAGAGGGCAGAAGCTTTTGCATTTTTGTTGAGTGGCCACATTTCAATTTTGGACAGAATGAAGCAAAGTTGGGCTACAGAACTGGTCCAATTGAAGACATCCTTTGGAGACATTCTTTAGTTTATGTGAGTATGTAATATGCAGCTAAGTATAGTAAAATTTTTGAAAATTTTGGTGTGCGGACCCTACTCTTTGCCATTGATGTCAAAGGGGGAGTGAGGAGCAATGAAAAATGAGGAATCCAACTAAGGAGGAGTTCCAGAAATTGTATATAAAGATAGAGCATCAGCCAAGGGGGAGCATAGTGTAAACACTTAGTCATTTTTCACTAAGTGTTGCCATCAATGCCAAAGGGGGAGATTGTTGGCAAGAGACACTATATGGATTCATGGTTGTTGTCATTGATGGCAACAAAGGTCATCCCACATATCCGCAAGTCATGGTGTGGCTCCACCGGAAGTCAGAATGAAGATTGTTGTGGTCCGGGGAACAAGAACAGAGCATGTGGCAAGGTCCAACAGTTTGGTCTGAATCTCTCAGAAGAAGTATCTTGGTGCAGTGCAGATTTGGGAAAGTCAAGAGGACTACCTTGAGTAATAGATTCCAAGGATTTAGCCTCCGGTGATGGACAAGGAAAAAGATATGAACAGTTGAATACCGGATTCTTGAGTAACAGTGTGAACAGAGGAAGAACTGACTGATAGAACATCAGATTGCTTTCTGGATGTGTTTCTGACAGTGGTAAAGGTTATGAAGACATGGATTATGTTTGGCCGACATGATTAATGATATCTACAAGTATATGCTTGATCCGCATCACTTGATGAGCAAGGATTCAGCCGACAGAACAGAGTTTGTGAGAAAATAGACTGTTCCGGATGCCGACTAGAAAGGTGATGAAATTACTTGTGTGGATATATATGCATGATGGATTTAGTTGTGAGAAGTGTAGTTGTGTGTTGTTGTTGTGCAAATAAGTGTAGAGTAGAGCAGAAATAGCCAGAGAGATCCGGTATGTGAAAGGAAAGTAGAATAAAGAGAAGAGGAAAGATAAAGTGCAGCAGATTAGTGTACTGAGCCCAACCAGAATTGAACTCCAGCATATGTGGATGCTTCCAATCAGTTCAAGTATTGTATAACATTCTTTTGTAGACAGTGTGTCTCCTTGTAGGCAGTGTGCCTCTTTGTGAGTAGTGTGCTCGGGCAGTGAGCCCTAATTGGCAAGTGCCATTTTGTAATTCCTTATTCTTCTAATAGAGAATAATCTTTGGGTTAATCACCCCATGGTTTTCTCCCTTAATAGGGTTTCCACGTCAAAAATACTGTGTCATGTGTTTCTCATTTCATGGTAATGTTTGTTTGTTTGCTTCAATGCTGCATTGATTAATAAGAAAGTTCAAAAGAAGAAATAATTAGGATAACTGATTCACCCCCCCCTCTCAGTTATCAATAATAAACACCATATTGAACCATTGTTCTTTACCTTTGATTGAAGGTAATGATTTCCTTTGTGTGTATTATGTATCTTAATACTAGATAATGAGTTATCATGGTAATGAGAAGGATTTTGTGGACATATTATTGTCTTCTGACTCCTATGGATTTGAGCTCCATATTTCCTTAAGGGAAATATTCTCTTTGAATGTTCTCTTACAAGAACAGAACCTCGTCACTATATATCATGTTGTATAATAGCACATGTATGCCTTATTTTCAAATGGCTAAGTTATTTCATTAAGAATTTGTAATCAATAAGGTTTCTTAAGATTGAACCTTGTTAAAGGGAGTTGACTCTATGAGTCACTACAAGTTCACCCATTTACTTTATGAACTGAATGTAAACCACAAACTAAGGTAAACAAAGTAAACTCCAAAATAGTGTGGTTAAGTGTGGAGAACATGATTGAACCTTTTTTTGCAAACAGGTGTGCCTAGGCAAAGTGATGTGAAGTCACTAGTTCCCAGATGATAAGCAACTAGAACCTTAAGAATGGGTTATCAAGATAGAAGTCCAATGTCCAAGAAATGGACTAAGATGATTTGAAGTAAACTGCTCTAGATCAAGAAGGGTCAAATTATGTATACTATAGGACATGACAACTTATAAGTCAAATTGAGGTGGTGGACATATGGAAATGTTCATTGTGTAATGTTTATGTATGGAAATCTTTGGCCAAAGTAATGCATCCATCTCTACATGCATTGTCATTTGATAATGCTCTAGATGGCATAATGTCTCTAGTAGTGTCATACATAGTTAGAGTGGATCTATAGTTGTGTGATTGAGAGACATTATGAAGGACACAACACTAGATACTTAGATGGCTAACCTAATGGTTCCTTATATCTATCCATTCTGTGAAGGGTAGGGTCACTTCGAAGGAGGAAGTTGTGTGGGGGACCATCGGTCTGTGGTTGGAGGAAAAGCATTGGAATGATGCTCTCCTTCCCAAGCATGAGACAACCAAGCAAAGATAGATGTCATATGTTCCAAACACAGTGTTTTTGATTTTATGACTTGATAGTCAGTTATTATGTATAATTTGATATTTAATGCCATGAGCATAGCCTTGTATATGCATAGTGAAGGTTATTCACTAATGAGATGTTATCAGATATTGTAATTGTAATATTTGTTATATTCTAGATTAGAATAACATGCTTAATTATCAAAATGATATTTATTCATTATTGTTTAACTATGATTTGGCTAATCATGTTGTAATCTAATTCTTGATTAAGATGAATACTTGTGTTAATTATTGAGCATTATGGAATGTGATGTTACATATGGTATCAGAGCTACTAGGTTCAATACATGGACCTATGAGGTCACTACTTGATGATTACTTTTATCCAACATTAACATATACTAATAATTGGATATTCTATGTCAGAATGGTAAGAATTAGAACAACACCTCAAAAGAAGGTAACGAAATATGGACGTTACCTACATCATCAAAAGGTCTTGAGGGAATGAGCCTCAAGAATGAGAAGACTTGAACAAACTGGCTGCTTAGTAGGAGCATGATTGACTAACAAGGAGACCTTCATTGATGTCATGAAACGCATCAAGAAAGAGTTAAGGAAAGCAGTTAGGATTGTTGCCCCTAACTCTACTGATGCATCAGCAGAACCCTCTACACCTAAAGCACCATATTTGGAAAACAATCCTAGGGATTATGATGTACCCAAGGAGGTTGTGGAGGAGTACCTGCATATACTTCTACCTCCTGAAACTGAAATGATAAATCTCAAGGTTGAGAAATGAATATGGGAAGTTAGATCCCAAACTGTAAATGACTTGCAATAGCAAGTTGTAAACAAAATTTTGTAATTTTGATGGATTATATGTAATCCAATGAAAACTATAATGCAATTGAAAAATTCTAACAATCTTTCCTTTCTTGTTAAATAGTACATGAATGAGAATAGATTTGTGTTATGAATGAATTCAATGACATGGAAAAACTAATCCATGATTAACCTGCAAACTTCAGGAAGAAGTAGATTGCAGCAAACATTCAAATAAGAACTAGGATGGGATAAAATTGGGATGAAGGGAAACCTTCAAGGAACTCTAGAACTAAACTTTACTAGATTATTGCCTTTCTTCAAGACACAAGAGTGAGAGTAGGAACTCTCAAATAGGAAGTTAGGGGTTGGCAAGGACCCAGGCATGATGCCTATGATGGGGGTTATGACAAGACACATCATAATGATACCACCCAAAGTGAGCATGGATAAAATAACTTCAATGATAGACAAGAAGTGGATAGAAGGAGCCATATGGCTATAGAACTATCTCGAGACATGAAAAATGTTATGCCTCCTAAATTTGATGGATCTATAAGTAGAGATACTACGAAGGCATGGCTTACAGAAATGGAAAAGTATTTCAAAATCAAGAACTATAATGAGGTCACTAAAGTAGTATGGGGGCATTTTAGCTAGCAAGTGAAGAATCCACATGGTGGATGAATAAAAGATGGAACTAGGCTTGAGGTCTACAAGCCTTACATAGGATAGGTTCTTGGAACGTTTTAGGTAAATATGGTTGCCACAATTGTTCTATGATTAGAAGCTTATAGACTTTTAGAATCTGAAATAGGCTGATCTATCTGTGAATGAATATTGGGAAACATTCACCCAATTGCTTAAGTATATGCCACAATACCAATAGATGAGACATTCTTCATTTAGAATTTTATAACAGGATTGAACACCCAGATTGGGGGTGAGGTTAATGTTCATGGTCCTACTACAATGGACCAGGTCTATGAAAAGGCCATCAGATAGGAACATAAGCTGGAAGCTATGTTGGCTTATAGAGAAAGGAACTGAAAGAGATATAGTTGGTCTCAATCCTCTCAATCCTCTAAGAAAAAGGGGAAGAAATAGGATTTTATTGAGAAAAATAATAAAGGGACCAAGCATAAGAAAAATGAGTCCAAGGGAGAGAGAAAGGGGAATAACTACTCCAAGAAGAATTGAAACACTTCTAGAAAACCTTAGGAGAGGTGAGGACCAGTGGAAGGGTGCTAGACATGTGACAGAGATCATTATGCCAACTAGTGTCCTAATAAGTCACATGGAGAACAATTAAGAGGAAACCCTCTATCCTCTTAATAAGCAGAATTCCAACAATGCATTCATGCAGCCTTAGACAACAGTCAAGCCAAATACCAAATAACTCCCATTGAAACAATAGGTATTTTATTTGGTCTTCTAATTTCATTTTTGATTGATACTAGTGCTATTGAATGTTTTGTATCTCTTAAAATTGTAAGCAAAATTCCTAGAAAAGCTCGATTCATGGCAAACACATGGTCAGTAGAATATGCAAATCAAACCAAGGCTTAGGTAGAGCAATGTTTGTTTGAGGCTAGGGTTGAACTTGTAAGTTTCTCCACGGAAGTGAATCTTTATGTAGCCCCACTAGGCTTGTACGATATTATCCTAGGGATAAATTAACTATGGAGACATCAAGCCAAAGTGGATTGTTTTTCCAAAATAGTAGAATGTCTTAATAACTTAGGAAACAAAGTATTCCTTAAAGGTAATCCTAGGCAAATCAAATTATGACATATTTCTGCCCTGCAAATTGAAAGAGCTCAAAGAAAAGGATGCGAGCTTTTGGCTGTCAAAATGGAAAAGCTAAATGAGATTGAGGAAACCAATTTCCAAGGTGACATAATGTTTTATAAATCTTAGAAACTTAATGAAGTTGGGAAGGAGTCCATAGGTCAAGAAAGATCAAATATGGATATGTATCCTTTGAGATTTTGAGGATGTATTTCCATATGAGGTACCAAGACTACCTCCTAAAAGAGCCTTTTATTTCTCCATCAATATAATTCCTGGGTCAGAGCCTATTTCAAAAGCCCCCTACTGAATAACCACCATACAACTAATGGAGCTAAAAGCTCAATTACAAGAATTGTTGGATAAAGGGTTGATTAGACCCAGTGTGTCCCCCTAGGGAGCACCAATCATATTTGTGAAAAAGAATGATGGTACTTTGTGGTTATGCATAGATTACCACATGTTGAACATGTTGCAAGTATGGGCCTAACTGGTGTTGTCATTGATGTCAACATACTCCTGTTGCATTAATGATAAGGATTGGAAGAACTGTTTGCTGAGGATACTAAGAAAATTGATAATATTAAGAACAGTAAAGACAATAAGGTAAAATTCCTAGTTAAGATGAGGATCAGAGGATACGGTTTAAAGGGTTTGTATATATGTGTCTTAAGATGATCCAGTAAAGATTTCAGAGGTCTGCATGAAGATATGAAGAAGTTGTGGCCACTCAATTAAAACTGGTTCCGACAGGTGTTCAGAGGTGACAGAGTGATATAGATAGGTCCTGTGAGATTCAAAAATGCATTATCTTGTTCTACAGATTTGGTGGAGTGTTTAGGAAGTCTTTGAGAAGTGTCAACTTGATTGGTTCATGGTCTGGAGGTCCGTAAGCATCTATTTCTTTGTGACAGTGATGACAGACTGTGTTCTTGAGGTTCTAAATGAAGGAGAGAAGGATTTCAGTTAGAAAATGTAGTGTGGATGTTCTTGGTGATTTAGGCAAGCTTGTGGAGGTCTTTGGATCGTGTCCAGTTTGTTTTGGTAGTCTGCATTAAAGTTTGAGTTCACAATTGAAGAATTACTTTCGGATGATGGTGTTCTTCCTAAGTTTGATCGACCAGATGAGTTACACATCCTGCGGATGTTCTTGTGGATGTTTGCCAACTTAGACGATTATTCCTAAGTCGATGTCTTGTATAAATAAGGGATTGGAAAGTTATTTCAAAAGAATCCTATGGAGATGAGAGTGTGGTAGAGAGGAGAAGAACAAAAAGTAGAGCAAAGGTTTTGGGCTTAAATGGAACTGACTCAAGCATGATGAAGATGCTATTCTTTAGTTCAAGTATGTGATACTTATTCTTCTATAGACAGTGTGTCTCTTGTAGGAAGTGAGCCTCTTGTGAGCAGTGTGCTCGGGTAGTGAGCCCTAATTGGCATGTGCCATTTTGTACTTCTATTCTTTTAACAGAGAATACATACTTGGGTTAGTCACCTCGTGGTTTTTTCCTTAACCGGGTTTTCCATGTCAAAATCTTGGTGTCTCATGTGTTAATGTGTTTCTGCTCTTGATTTGATGCATTGTGTTTCCATGATTAATTTATTATTATGCTTCTGAATTACAAAGTGGATTTAAGTGTTTGATTGAAAGGAAGTTTTGGACAACTGTTTCACCCCCCCTCTCAGTTGTTTGCCCTGAATCTAACAATTGGTATCAGAGCTAAGTTCCTCTAAAAGAGCTTAAGTGCTTGAGGAGATCCAGGATGTCATCCTACAAGAAGGATAGTCTGAAGTTTGAAGGAACCAAAATTAATCTCTGGAAAAGTCACATGAAATGTCACTTGCAATGTATGGGAATGCAGTAATGGAACATGGCTTTAATGAAGTATACTCCTCCACAAGGTGGCCTGAAATCCCCAAGTAAAATCACAGATGCTGAAAACAATTTGCAAACTAAAGAAGCTCTTCTAAATGCCTTGTCTGATTTAGAGCTTTCAAATGTTGTTGACCTACAAACTGCCTTTGAGATTAGGGAAAAACTAGAAACTCTGCATGAAGGAGACAAGTATGTTAAATGTGCAAGGCTACAAAGTCTGAAAGGAAAATTCAAAAATCTAAAGATGAGAGAAGATGAAAATATCACTACTTATATGCCAAGAGTAAATGATCTTGTTTGTGGGATTAGGTGTGCTGGTGGAGTCTTGGATGAAGATGAGATTGTTGGCAAAGTTCTCAGATCCCTTCCTGCTTCTTATAAAATCAAGGTTGCTACCATTGAAGAATTCAGAGCCCATACAGCTGTCACAAGAGATCAATTGGTTGGTAAATTGGTTGCATTTGAATTGACCGAGTTTGGAGATGACCCTCCCAAGACTAAATCTACATTCAAATCCAGTGCCTCTGTAAAAGGTAAACAAAGGTTTGATCTGGGAGAGAACTCTTCAAGGAAACTATCTTGGTATGAAAAAGAAAGAAAAGACCTGGAAGAAAAAGCAGAAACTGCTCAACTTGAAGCCCTTATTACCAAAAGACTACCAAGAGGATCCAGTAAGTATGAAGGAAGATTACCTTTTAAGTGTTTTAACTACAATAAGATTGGTCATTTTTCCTCAAGATGTCTGGAAAGATTTTCAAGGCCAAATCCTCACAAATCAAGGTTCCAAAAGAATTGTTACTATGTTCATGAAGAAGATGATAATGAAGGAGTAACATATGATGAATCAGAGGCAGGAAACAAATCTGGAAGTGATTGGGTGTTTATTGCCATCAAGGAAGAAGAACCAATACCCTCCGAATCTGTCAATCATAAAGTTGTAGAAAGAGCTCTGGCTACCCAAGTTGAAGAAAAGGATGATTGGGTCATTGATAGTGGATACTCTCACCATATGACATGTGACAAAAATAAGTTCATAGTTTTGGAAGGTATGAAGGAGGAGTGGTAAAGTTTGGTGATAATTCTGCTGGTAGAATCAGAGGTAGAGTAACTATTTCCTTTGATGGAGAGAACAAAACCGGTAATGTATTGTATGTTGAAGGATTGAAGCACATTCTTCTCAGTGTTGGATAGTTGGTGGACAAAGGCTGTGATCTAAGATTTAAGAATGGAAAATGCAAGATCTTTGAGAGTTCCGGAATAGAGATTGCATCCAGTACCCAAACAAAAGGTAACATCTCCCATTTAGTTGGCACTGGTAAAAGTTGTCTATTTGTGTAAACTGATCAGAGTTGGTTATGGCATAGGAGGATGTGTCATGTGAATTTTGATAATATCATCAATATAAGCAATACTCAGGCTGTAAGAGATCTTCCAAAATTGGTGAAACCTACAAATAGTTTGTACAAAGAATGTCAGTTGGGTAAACAAAGTAGAGTCTCATTCAAAAGCAAGGAACAATGTTCGATCGGGCTATTAGGCTTAGTTCATACTGATTTGTGTGTTCCGACAAGAATCATAAGTGTACAGGGTGATAAATACTTCATGCTATTAATTGATGACTATTCCCAGATGATGTGGGTAACTTTTTTGAAAGAGAAATTAGAAGCTCTTGAGAAATTCAAAATATTCAAGGCTATGGAAGAGATTGAAACTAGATTGAACATAAAATGTCTGAGGTCTGATAGAGGTGGTGAATTCACATCTGGTAATTTCATAGAATTCTGTGAGAAGCATGGAATAAAGAGACAATTGTCTGCTCCTAGGACTCCACAGAAGAATGGAGTAGTGGAAAGAAAGAATCAGACCATGCAAGAAGCATCAAGGACAATGATGATGGAAGCAAATGTTCCTCAAAGATATTGGAGAGAAGTTGTCAGCAATATAGTCTATACTCTCAATCGAGTACAAATCAGAAGCAATACTGGTAAGACTCCTTATGAACTTTGGTTTGGAATCACTCCTACTATGAGGTATTTTAGAGTCTTTGGTAGAAAATGTTATATTAAAAGAGATGAAGATCTAGGCAAGTTTGATGCTAGAAGTGATGAAGGAATATTCTTGGGTTACTCTACTCAAAGCAAAGCATACCAGTGTTATAATAAGAGACTGAGAAAGATTATAGAAAGTACAAATGTGAAGGTTGATGAAGGAATTGAAAAACCCTCAAGGTTTTATGAATATGATGAAGATGATTAGAATGGTGTTTTAATTCAAGGAGCCCAAGTCCCTTTTGAAATTCAGATTCAAACTGATTCGGTAAATCAGGAAAAATAGATGAGCTTTAATGAGCCTAATCAAGAATTAGAAGTGGAAGAAACTCCCAAAGTTCCTAGGTATGTAAGACTGAACCACTCTGAAGATCAGATCATAGGTGATAAAAGTAAAGGTCTTCAAACAAGAAGAAGGATTACTCAAGATTTAGAAGAGTATTGTCTAATTTCAAAGATTGAACCTAAGACAGTGAATGAAGCTTGCAATGATGAAAATTGGACTAAAGCAATGGAGGAAGAGCTGTTGCAAATTGAGAAAAATCACACTTGGGATCTTGTTCCCAGACCTAGAAACAAGAATGCAATTGGAACCAAATTGGTCTTCTAGAACAAACTGAATGAAGTTGGTGAAGTAATCATAAATAAAGCTAGATTAGTCTACAAGGGTTACTCTCAAATAGAAGGAGATGATTTTTAAGAAACTTTTACTCTGGTAGGAAGAATTGAAGTAGTCAGGTTATTTCTTGCTTTTGTTGCCTTCAAGGACTTCAAAGTTTATCAGATGGATGTCAAGTCTACCTTTCTGAATGGAGACTTGGAAGAAGAAGTATACATCAAACAACCAGATGGATTTCAACTGTTTGATCATGGTGATATAGTTTGCAAGATGAAGAAAGCACTGTATGGACTGAAGCAAGCCCCAAGAGCCTAGTATGAAAGATTGGATAAGCATCTTTTGAAGATTGGTTTCAACAAAGGTACTGCTGACAATAATTTGTATTTCAAAATTGATCATGAAAATATCTTGATTGTTGAAGTGTTTGTTGATGATATCATTTTTGGAGGAAGAGATAGTATGTGTAAAACCTTTGCAAATCAAATGAAAAGTGAGTTTGAGATGTCCATGCTTGGTGAAATGAATTTATTCTTGGGTCTACAAATCACTCAAACAAAGAAAGGAATCTTCATTTCTCAGACCAAATATGTGAAAGAATTGTTGAAGAAATTTGGGATGGAAGACTCAAAACCAATGAGTACTCCCATGAAAACTGGATGTAAATTAAGAAAAGATGATGACTCTCCTAAGGCTGATTAGACAAAGTACAGGTCAATGATTGGAGGATTGTTGTATCTCACTCAAACTAGACTTGACATTATGAATGTTGTTGGTCTTGTTGCTAGATTCCAAGCTAATCCTAGAGAATCTCATGTCATGGTAATCAAGAAGATTTTTAGGTATTTAAAAGGGACAGTTGAGTATGGTTTGTGGTATCCCAGAGATCATAATTTCTCTCTTCATGCATATCTAGATGTGGATTAGGCAGGAGATGTGGATGACTGGAAGAGTACCAGTGGTGGAGCATTCTTTTTAGGAAAGAGATTGGTTTCTTGGTTGAGCAAGAAATAAGAGGCAATATCTCTGTCCACTACAGAAGCAGAATATATTGCAGTAGCAGGTAGTTGTACTCAAGTCTTGTGGATGAAGCAAATGGTTAGAGACATGGGAGTGGAGTATGAAGAACCTATCACAATCTTCTGTGATAATTCAAGTGCAATAAATATTTCAAAGAATCCGGTGTTGCATTCAAAGACCAAACATATATCCATCAAGTTTCACTTTTTGAGAGAGCAAGTGAACAAGAATGAAGTCAAATTGGAGTTTGTACCTTCCAAGGATCAGATTGTAGATATCTTTATGAAACCTCTACCTAAGGACTCTTTTGAGTATCTCAGGGAGAAGTTAGGGGTTATTACCCCTCCGGTGATGAACTAAGGTGCACTAATGTGCATCAGTCTAGTGGATCTCACAGTTATATCTTGTGATCCAGATTGATGTTTGGGAAGCTGCTACTTAGGAGGAGCAGTTGGTATGATTCTGAAGTGTTAGAGTTGCAAGTATGTGCCTTTTGCCATTGATGTCAAAGGGGGAGAGAAGACATGTGAAAAACAAGTGGTTTCTAATCAAAGGGGGAGCAGTAAAGGAAAAGAAGACTTGTGAATGATTGTTGACGATAGGGGGAGTTGTGTCAGTAAAGAAAAGTTCTTGTCTTAATGGTTAAAATAGTTTTTCACATCATATGTTGCCATCAATGACAAAGGGGGAGATTGTTGCAAGTATGGGCCTAACCGATTTTGTCATTGATGTCAACATCCTCCTGTTGCATTAATGATAAGGATTGGATGAACTATTTATGAAGGATACTGAGAAAATTGATCATATCAAGAACAGTAAAGATAGTAAGGTAAAAGTCCTAGTTAAGATGAGGATCAGAGGATGCAGTTTAAAGGGTTTGTATATATGTGTCTTAAGATGATCCAATAAAGATTTCAAAGGTTCGCATGAATATATGAAGAAGTTGTGGCTGCTCAAGTAAAACTGGTTCCGACAGGTGTTCAGAGGTGACAGAGTGATACAGATAGGTCCAGTGAAATCTAGAAATGCATTATCCTATTCTGTGGATTTGGTGGAGTGTTTAGGAAGTCTTTGAGAAGTGTCAACTCGATTGGTTCATCGTCTGGAGGTTCACAAGCATCTATTTCTTTGTGACAGTGATGACAGACTATGTTCTTGAGGTTCTAGATGAAAGAGAGAAGGATTTCAATTAGAAGATGTAGTGTGGATGTTCTTGGTGATTCAAGCAAGCTTGCAGAGGTCTTTGGATTGTGTCTAGTTTGTTTTGGTGGTATGCATTGGAGTTTGAGTTCGCAATTGAAGAATTACTTCCAGATGATGGCGTTATTGTTGCAAGTATGAGGATAACTAGTGTTGTCATTGATGTCAACATACTCATATTTCATTAATGAGAAGGATTGGGTGAGCTGTGTGCTGAGGATATTGAGAAAATTAGCCTCAATCAGGAACAGTGAAGAACAGTGATGACATAAAAGTCTAAGATAAGATGAAGATCAGAGGATGTGGTTTAAAGGGTTTTCAGATATGAGTCTTGAGATGCTCCAGTCAAGATTTCAGAGGTCTTCATGAAGATATGAAGAAGTTATGGTCGCTCTAGTAGAACCGGTTCTGACAGATGTTCAGTGGTGACAGTGTCACAGATTGGTCTGGTGAGCTCTAGAATTGCATTATCTAATTCCACGGATTGGAGAGAGTGTTGAAGAAGTTCATGTGAAGTGACAACTAGATTTGTTCATGGTTTGGAGGTTTGGAAGCACCTTTTTCAGTGTGACAGTGGTGATAGACTATGTTCTTGAAGTTCCGGATGAAGAAGAGAAGAATTCCAGTAAGCTGATAAAGTGCGGATGTTCTTGGTGACTCAAGAAGGGTTTTGGTGATCTTTGGATCATGTGCAATTCTTATTGGCAGTCCACATTGAAGTTGGACTTTGCATTTGAAGAATTACCACCAAGTATTGGTGTTCTTCTTGAGACTGGCTGACTGGATGTGTTACACGTCTTGCGAATGATCTTGTAGGTGTTTGCTAACTTAGATGATTGTTCCTAAGTCAATGCCTTGTATAAATAAAGGTTTGTGAATTCATTTTGTAGTGTGTCTTGGAGCAGATAAGTGTGGTGTAGTGAAGAGAAGTGCGAAAGACAGAGCAGGAGTTTTTGGGCTTAATTGGAACTGATCCAGGCATGGTAAAGATGTCAATCTCTAGTTCAAGCTTGTAAAACTTGTTACTTTGTAGACAGTGTGTCTCTTGTAGGTAGTGTGCCTCTTATGAGCAGTGTGCTCAGGTAGTGAGCCCTAATTGGCATGTGCCATCTATTTTTCTTATTCTTCTAACAGAGAATAATCCTTGGGTTAATCACCCCGTGGTTTTTCCCTTGACCAGGTTTTCCACGTCAAAATCTTGGTGTCTCATGTGTTAATGTGTATCTTCTCTGGTGTTTATGCTTTATGCTTTCATAAATGATTAATTGATATGCTATCACATAACAAAGAGGATTTAAGTGTTTAAATTAGAAGCAAGTTTTGGACAACTGATTCACCCCCCCTCTCAGTTGTCTGTCTGGAATCCAACAGTTATTCCTAAGTCTGGCTGACCAGATGAGTTACACATCCTGTGGATGTTCTTGTGGATGTTTGCTGACTTAGATGATTATTCATAAGTTGATGTCTTGTATAAATAAGGGATTGAAAATTCATTTCAAAAGCATCTTGTGGATATGAGAGTGTGGTAGAGAGGAGAAGAGTGAAAGGTAGAGCAAAGGTTTTGTTCTTAAATGGAATTGACTCAAGCATGATGAAGATGCTATTCTTCAATTCAAGTATGTGATACTTATTCTTCTATAGACAGTGTGTCTCTTGTAGGCAGTGAGCCTATTGTGAGTAGTGTGCTTAGGTAGTGAGCCCTAATTGGCATGTGCCATTTTGTACTTCTATTCTTTTAACAGAGAATACATACTTGGGTTAGTCACCCCATGGTTTTTCCCTTAACTAGGTTTTCCATGTCAAAATCTTGGTGTCTCATGTGTTATGTGTTTCTGCTCTTGATTTGATGCATTGTGTTTCCATGATTAATTTATTATTATGCTACTAAATTACATAGTGGATTTAAGTGTTTGATTGAAAGGAATTTTTGGACAACTGATTTGCCCCCCCTCTCAATTGTCTTCCCTGAATCTAACAGAACAAAGCAACCATTAAGAATAAATACCTGTTACCTCACATCAATGATCTTTTCAATCAAATGAGGGGTGTAACCGTGTTTTCCAAGATTCATTTTCAGTCTAGGTATCACTAATTGAGATTGAAGGATGAGGACATCCATGATAAGCCAACCTTCAAAACAAGGTATGGGCATTATGAATTCATTGTCCTACCTTTTGGGTTATCGAATGCGCCAGCGGCCTTTATGAATCTAATGAATAGTGTGTTCAGGGATTGTCTGGAGAAGATTGTCCTAGTGTTTTTGGATGACATTCTAATCTATTCTAAGAATGAGAAAGAGCATCTACATCATTTAAGAATTGTTCTTTAGAGGTTGAGAGAGCATAAATTGTATGGCAATCTCTCTAAGTGTACTTTCTTTCAAAAGGAAGTGTAGTATTTGGGTCACATAATTTCAGAAAAGGAAATAGCTATGGACCTATCTAAGATTAAGGATATTTTGCAATAGCCAATATCAATAAATGTTAATGAGGTTTGAAGTTTCATGGGCCTTGTAGGTTATTACTGGAAGTTTATGAAAAACTTTTCAAAAATTGCACACCCTATAACTTCCTTGCAGAGAAAACGTAAGAAATTTGACTGGTCAGAAAAGTGCCAGGGGACCTTTGACCTACTAAAGGAAAAATTGACTTCGGCACCAATTTTGAAGGTACCTAACCCAGAGGGTCAATTTGTAGTCATTATCAACACCTTAGGGGAAGGATTAGGTGGTGTACTAGTCTAGGATGGACAAGTCATTGCATATGAATCACATAAACTGTAAAATTATGAACAAAACTATGCCTCAGATGATTTGGAACTAGCAGCAGCCATTCGTGCATTGTAAATGTGGAGACACTACTTACTTAGGAAACTTTTTGAGATGAAAACAAATCACCAAGGACACAAATATCTATTCACTTAACCACATCTTAATGCTCGGCAAAGAAGATGATTGTAATTCATATTTTATTATGATTTTGAGATTAAATATATACAAGGAAAAGAAAACTAAGTGACAAATGCTTTGAGTAGGAGAAGACACATCTCCTTAATGATCTCCATACATTCTGACTTTAGAAATTAGGTACTACAAAAATCTAAGGGAGATGAGTTTTACGAGTAGGTAAAAGAAGACCTTGAGGGAAACCCCTTGAATCCAAGATATGATGGATTTAACTTGGAACCAGATGGGTTATTAAGGTTTAAAGGAAGGATGTATGTACCTAACTTTGTAGAGTTAAGGAACATGGTATGTAAGGAGGTTCATTCTTCACCATATTCTGAACATCCTAGAGTAACAAAGTTACTTGCTGATGTGAAACCCCTATATTTCAAGAAAGGAATGAAGAGGGATGCTACAAATTTTATAGCTACATGTATAGAATGCCAAAGGGTGAAGGTAGAACACCATCACCTAGCATGACTCTTATACCATCATGAAATTCCTAAGTGGAAATGGAAAATTATAAGAATGGACTTTGTCCATGGGCTTCTTATGTTAAGGAATACTCACAATGCTATCTTGGTTGTGGTGGATAGACTCACCAAAGATGCTCATTTTATACCTAGGAACTTGATGGATGGAGCACTCGTCATAGCCCAAAAATTTGTTCAAGATATTTTCAGACTGGATGGCATTCGTAAAAAGATTATCTCAGATAGGGATGCACAAATGACATCAAGGTTTTGGAAAACCTTGTTCTCTTCACTTGGAACCCAGTTGAATATAAGCTCTACTTATCACCCTAAAACAAATGGCCAAACTAAGAGGGTAAACCTAGAGGATTTATTGAGAATGTATTGCATGGATCAACAATACAAATGGGAGGATTATTTTCCTCTGGTGGAATTTGCCTATAATAATTCCTATCACTCTGCTATTAAGATGGCTCCATTTGAGGCATTATATGGATGGAAGTGCTAAACCCCTATAAGCTGGGACAAGCTAGAATATAGGGTTAGCCTTGGTCTAGAAATGCTATCAGAGATGGAAGAGAAAGTCCATCTGATTAAGAGAAGGCTAGTGGAAGCCAATGATAGGCAAAAGGGTTATGCAGATTCTAAATGCAGCAAAAGACATTTCATAGTGGGAGAGAAAGTTCTCTTAAGCGTAAAAATTCATAAGAGTTCCCTTAAATTTGGAAAGATGTCAAAACTGGCACATAGATACGTGGGTCCCTTCAAATTTATTGAAGAAGTCAACCCAGTAGCACACAAAATTGCTCTACTACCATCTCTTGCTATGATGCCATGTAATGTGTTTCATGTTTCTTATTTGAAAAGGTTTAACACTGCAGATAATCAAATTCCTCTGCTTGATTGGAATGCTATATAGGTGAAGGACCTAGAGGTGGTGGTGATTGAGCCCATCAAGGTGCTCAAAACATGTAAGCTACACTTACATAACAAAGATATAACATAGTGCAAGGTCTAGTGGGACCCATATGTAGAGGAAAATGCCACTTGGGAAAACTATGATCACTTTTATTAGAGATTTCCTCATCTTTTCTGAAAAACTTTTTATTATACTCTCAAAACATTTCTCTTAACATGTTGATTGACTATGAAGACATTAAATCATCAGGGATGATTATTCTTATGGGGGGAGATATGTTACATCCCCAACTTGTGATTTATCTTAATCTTACTTTTGCATGGTAATCAAGATGATTAACTAGAGTTGAATGATTAGATGTTTGTAGAAAATGTCAGATTAATCATTGTTTATGTGGAAACTAACTATCGCTAGTTAGATATGAGATTTTGAGTTGAAATGATTATTTAATTACTATGATTTATCGATCATATGATGATACACTAATCATGATTTTTTAGTGGTGAGTTTGATCAGAAAAGTAATCATCCTTCGAAGATGGAAGAGGGGTATGATCTGGGAGGAAGAGATAGATGTCAGGAAAAGGGGTTAAATAGCTATCTAAGTATCAGAATTTGTCCTTTGAATCTTTTCTATAGGGTGGGCTATGTCTCTCGTGATAGTCTTTTATTTTCTCTTATTGACTGGTCATCTGGACTCTTCTCGACATCTTTAATGTCAATTCATCAAAATGTCAATACTTGTAAGAATGTCTTTTCAAGTCATTTGCCAATTCTGGAAAGGTTGTTGTGAACCCTTTTGTTCCATGTTTATTATCCTGCATTATGTATTGTGACTATTTTTATCTAATTATTTTATGTCCTTTGGTGAATGATGATTTCCAGGGGAGTAATGCTTGAGCCCGCAGTCACATCATAAGAATATGTCCTTATCTAATAGTGTTGATATTATTAGCACTTAGATTATTATATTCTTAACCCTTATATAAGGGTGTGTAATTATATTTATATAGGATATATTTGGTTTAATCTCAAGCCGAATATGATTAGTAACTATATTATTCTTTTGATTCTAATGTTGTTCATGTTGGTGGGGGCACTCAGCCAGTCACCACCTAAAAGGAGTGGGAGGAGAGTGGCTGCATATTGTACTCTATTCCTAGATGCCATAATCTTAGCCAACATATTTAATGATAGAAAGGTGGCAAGCTTAATCTTAGAAAAGATAGTTCTTGTTTGCATGCATGCAAAAAGAATCAATTACTACCTATTGCGAATAGAGAGACTTAGTTCTTAGCTTTTGGGGGGTATTATTGTGTGTTATGTTTTTGGGGTGATGCATGGATATGACTCTCAAATGAGAGATAGGGAGTTTTGTTGCAGGGGTATTTCTACTACAGCAAAAAGCTTAGGAAGTCGAGCTAAGGAAGGTGTATGTTTTGAGCCAGCTTCTACATTCAAACAAGCTCTAGTTTTAGGTATGAGCTGAATCTCAACATTTTATATTTGATATCCATACTTATCAATAAGTCTTCTATCATTCATAAGAGAGCATCGACAGTGTCGACCTGAGTATGTATTCATTGTTATACCGTGGCTTACAAAGTCATATTGGTCACATAGTTATATTCTGTGTATTAATGAGGTGATAACTATTATTACTATCATTGCTATGGTCGTGTATACACTACTGTGTATACATTAAACCCTTAGCCAACTTGTGTATGTATTATATGTGATATGCATATGTATAGATCTTTGTGCACAATAAGGTAGAGAATTAAACTCCATTTAAACTTTTATTCTATCATGTCATCATATGATGACTCTATTTAGTGGGATAAATGTTATCATTGAATACCTGTGTTCAAACCCATATAGGGTTATCATCTTTTGATAAATGGCTTTTGAGCCATGGAACTTATTATGATATCTCATAATGTTGATTGGCAACTGTGAAGGCTTATAGTATGTTTTAATTGTAAAGCTCGAATAGGGTGACTGTAATGTATTGACTATGATAGCCGAGAGTATTGGCACATACACTTGATAAAATTATGATAATAACTAAGACTGAACTATATTACAATGAAGACTATTCTAGTCTTGGTGATAAACACCGTATTGAACCATTGTTCTTTACCTTTAAACTTATTACCTCGAAGTGCAAGAAGTAGACGATCAATTGTAGGTAATGATTTCCTTTGTCCATACAATGTATCTTAAAACTATAATGAGTTATCATGGTAATGATAAGGATTTTGTGGACATATTATTGTCTTCTGACTCTTATGGATTTGAGCTCCATATTTCCTTAAGGGAAAGATTCTCTTTGAACATTCTCTTACAAGAATAGAACCTTGTCATCATATATCATGTTGTATAATAGCACATGCATGCCTTATTTTCAAATGGATAAGTTATTTCTTTAAGAATTTGTAATCAAGAAGGTCTCTTAAGATTGAACCTTGTTAAAGGGAATTGACTCTATGAGTCACTACAAGTTCACCCATTGACTTTATGAACTGAATGTAAACCATGAACTAAGGTAATCAAAGTAAACTCCAAAATAGTATGGTTAAGTGTGGAGAACATGATTGAACCTTTTTCTACAAACAAGTGTGGAGAAAAGTGATGTGGAGTCACTAGTTCTCAGTTGCTAAGCAACTAGAACCTTAAGAATGGGTTATCAAGACAGAAGTCGAATGTCCAAGAAGTGGACTAAGATGATTTAAACTAAACTACTCTAGAATGAGAATGGTCAAATTATGTATATTGTAGGACATGATAGCTTATAAGTTGAGTTGAGTTGGTGGACATATGGAAATAGTCATTACATAATGTTTATGTATGTAAATCTTTGGCCAAAGTAATGCATCTGTCTCTGCATGCATTATTAGTCTAGAGTGCTCTAGATGGCATAATGTCTCCAGTAGTGTCATACATAGTTAGAGTTGATCTATAGTTGTGTGACTAAGAGGCATTATGAAGGACACAAGACTAGATACTCAAATGGATAACCTAAAGGTTCCTTATATCTATCCCTTCTTTGAAGGGTAGGGCCGCTTCTAGGTAGGAAGTTGTGTAGGGGACTATTGGTGTCTAGTTGGGGGAAAAGTACCAGGATAATTCTCTCCTTCCCAAGCATGAGACAAGCCAAGTTTTATGAAGACAAATGTCATATGTTCCAGATACATTATTTTTCATTTTATGACTTGATAGCTAGTTATTATGTATAATTTGATATTTGATGCCATGAGCATAGCCTTGTATATGCATAGTGAAGGTTATTCACTAATGAGATGTTATCAGATATTGTAATTGTAAGCTTTGTTATATCCTAGATTAGAATAACATGCTTAATTATCAAAATGATATTGATTCATTATTGTTTAACTCTAATTTGGATAATCATATTGTAATCTAATTTGATTAAGATGAATACTTGTGTTAATTATTGAGCATTATGGAATGTGATGTTATAGAACACAACTGTCAACCCACACATGCTCTCAAGTAAATTACTAACTTTAACCCATCCAGTCTTTGATAAATTGTAACAATGAAGGCAATAACAATAAACATAACTACTATCAAAACCATAGAAGGCAATTCCTCAATGTAGTGAAATGCACTAACTTTCATCACCACGTGTTATTAACCACAAACTAATAGACACACAAACTACTAAACTTAATCAAAATTTCCATTTCTGTAGAATGGCATAAGATTTCCATGATGCCAAGAGATGCACCTATCATCACAATCTCAAGGTAAAATAAAGAAAATGAGTCCCTCATTTTTTAGGATAGCCTGCCCTTGCCTACAGATTCCAACATACTACCACTACAACTCCCTCCTTCCACTTTCTTAGATATGCCTCAAGTGATTCACCCTAAGTACTTCTCTCACCCATATTATTAGTCACTCTATTCCACCAATAATGCTATGCACTACTTATCTTTGGCTTGTATTTAGTCACAACCCACTTTCTCTTTCTATCAACTGCTCCCTCACATTTGGTTGCCTCCTTCCTAGTCATTGCAAACCATTTTATTATGCTTTCTACTGCCACATGTTCCTCAGCATATCTCCTCATCTTCTTGTTCATTTATTTTATCCTCTAGATGACTTTTTTTTTATACTCATTCTTACATTCTTTCCCCTATGCTACTTCTTTTGCATTTGGGGTTATGCCCAACATTCTAGCAATATTACACATTGCACACCTCAACATTGTTCTAAGACTACCCTCACTTTCCCTCAGTGGCATCAACTTATGCTTCTAGTCATCCTTATAGATTGAATGGAAGTGTTAGGTCTCCCATCATACATAGATTCTCTATCAAATTCCCATGCCCACTCCAATAGAAAATGGCACACATCCATTGGTGCAATGTCATACAACACGTCATCATAATATGCTACAATATTAAACTTTACCCAACATTGTTCCTCCACTAGAATTATATCCTCTTACCACAACTAAACAATTTGATATTCATGAAAATGTTTCATCCTCCTCAACCATAACTTATCCACCATCTCCATAGACACCAAATTTTTTGTGTTGTAGCTATCCAGTACCACTTCATAACACTTACCAGTATATTTTTCATTTGGTCTTGAAAAATTGTTCCTCTATCAGCTAGCTAACCTCACCTATCACACCTCAAGCCTCTTTGTAAAACTAGTGAATCCCCAACTTCTAGATCCCTCTCTGAGATACGTGACCTCTCATATCCATACATAGCTCATGCACTACCCTCAACCCTCTTTTCATGGAACTTGGGTGCCCTATGTCCCTCTTCTCCACACCTAAAATGTGTTCCTCTAAAGAATTTATGCATTTTCCTCTCATATCCTACTCTACTTTGCTAAGAATACCTTCCATTCTCCTATTAGTCCTCTTAGTGGCACATATGTTCTACTCTTTCATTTTTATGACCTAACTTCTACCAACATCTCTGCCTCTGTGGTAGTCACTACTATCATCCCAATAGAAAATATCATCTAAAGTCTTTCTCTCCGTAGTAAGAACCTTAACTTTCCCTCTCGTTGTAGTGCTAGATACCTCTTCCTTGAACCCTCCAGGTTGCTACTCTATTACACATCTTTCTCTCCTATTATTGCACCTCTATTTTTTTTCTCTCTATCAACTCTATCTTTCCTCCTACTTCTAGTTTATCTTCTTCTCTATGGTGAGTTCCAACTCATAGGTCTCCTCTATTATCTAGATATTCTACATACCCAACTCCCCTTGTATGGATTCCCTTAATCCATTGATATATTGTTTTGTATGGGAAATGAGGGGGTGATGGTTGTTAGTTGTTGTTTTAATGGTTTATGTGTTATCCTTCTTTCCCAACAAACATTCCAAGGGCTTATCAACCGAGTTGAATCTCCACTAAGAAAGAGCAATCACCTATCAGGTTGGGTTGCCACTTGGGAAGCTTTGGACTCTTGGATATATCAAACAATGTCTCTACCTAATGCTCAATTGTACTTAGAAACCCTAATTATGCAAATTAGTAAACAAATTATCAAATTACAACAAATCCTTTCAGAATGAGGTAAAGGACATAGATATTTAACTTACTATTTTTCAAAATTTGGAAGGTAGAAAAGTCGAGGACATGGGGACTAGCATCCAAGTCCAAGGTACCTATTTCTTTGTGGGATCCTGATCTTATTCTGATACTTATCTGCACTGCAACTTTAGTTTTTAGAAATTCCACTACTGAGGACATGGGGACTAGCACCCTAGGCCAAGAAAAGCACTAGTGTCCTATTTCTTTTTAGATCCTCAATCCTCTATATCTGCTACCCCTTCCTACAACTCCACTCCACAGGACTCAAAACCTATAACTTGCAATCACAAGGAGTGTGGGAGGGGGTTGTGGTGTTTAGAAGCTTGCCTCGGTCAAGCCCTGGAGAGACATTCAAGTCTTCTGAATACCATTGTCAAATGAGAGTGTGTATCCCAGTGGGATAGAGGAAAAAATCCAAATGATAAATGATTGAAAACATAATAGATATCACCTTGTAGTGAAGATCTCATGGAAGGAAGATGATCTTCATGCCATGAGGAGATGGATGCCAAATCTACAAACACAAACACAATAACAATGCTTTGCTCTACCACACAATGAATATTTTGAATGCTCTAATCACAAGTATGCATAAAGTTGTCCAATTTACATCTAGTTTGCAAATGAAACCTAATCATGCTTATACATGCAACTACAAAGATTCTCACTAATAATTTCATAATTCAAACTTTAGATGTCGGCATAAGACCAAATAATAGTCACTAAATTGACATTCAAAATTAGGGAAGACCCAAAATAGGGTTGGACTACGGTGCTAGTGCCCAAGTCCACCCTACCATTTTTGCTTAGGATTCATTAAAGTGTAGCCTCCTAGGTCCTATTTGTCACAAGACCCAAGGGTTTTCTCATTGGGAGTTAGAAGTAACATGCAAGATACTCTAAATGCAATTATAGGACCTAGGAGTTAAACCTTAATAGAAAAAAGCCCCCAAGGTTACTTTTTCCAACATAACATTTAGCCCCCACTTTAATGTATGTATAAATGCAAGGCCAATACACGCATTAAAGTATGGTCAACAAACACAACAAACATGCCAAGCACAGAGAAGACACACCAAACACATTGAAGACAGTAGCAAGCACACAAAACACAGAGAAGATAGTATTGAAGAAACGCAAAACACAGTGAATGCAGTGAATGTAGTGATTATTTTCTTTTTCTTTTTCTCATATATGAAATGTAGGATGTAAGTATAGGAATGTAAACACACAACCCAAAATGTAGGAGGGACTCATCGCCACTGGTCTTTAGACTAACATGGGGCAACAAACATGCAAAACAAATCTCAAATTGTAGGAGGGACTCGTCACCACCAGTCTTTAGATTACACTTGAGAAAAAACATGCCATACAAATTAAGAATGCCAAATAAATCCCAAAGCATAGGAGGGACTCATCGGCACCAAATTCTATAGACTATGCTTGGAACACATGCCATACACACACACATGGAAGACATAGAGAAAACATGACAGACAAGCGATGGAGTGTACTTATTTCTAGGTTCATCACCCAAAATGCAGGAGGGACTCATCGCCATTGGTCTTTAGACTACACATGGGGCAACAAACATGCAAAACAAATCTCAAATTGTAGGAGGGACTCGTCACCACCAGTCTTTAGACTAAACTTGAGAAAAAACACACCATACAAATTAAGCATGCCAAAGAAATCCCAAAGCATAGGAGGGACTCATTGCCACCAACTTCTTTAGACTATGCTTGGAACAAACATGCCATACACACACACATGGAAGACATAGAGAAAACATGACAGACATGTGATGGAGTGTACCTATTTCTAGGTTCATCACCATCTCAAGCACATTATAGGTAGACACCGACGATTGAGCTTTTCCATAACAATTGGGCTTTGCCATAACAATAGTTGAAGACACACTTAAGGGTTAATTTAGTCACAGAACCACTCCTCACCTCTACAAGGACTTTTAGAAAATGATAGGATTGTGCACTCTCCTCAAGAAATATACCATCCCCTCCTCACATAGAGGGTTTAAGATAAAAAGGATATGCATGATATCCCACCTCCGTAGAGGGCTTAAGTGATTGCAATATTTTCAAGATTCACAAACACACATTGCTAGCATCTACAAAAAACAACTTACCTTATATATCCCACCACCTTAAGGTGGTTGATGTCATGTATCGATATCAAGCACATTAAGGTAGGAAGAAAACACACAAGGGAACATGAGCTCTCACAAAGTCCATGCCCCTCAAAGGTGACACATACTTTACGATCACCAAATGTTCCCACAAACACATTCCTACAAGAAAAGTGTTAGTGTCCAAATAACCATGATAAACAACAATGCATATGATCATTCACATAAAGAACTGAGGATTGAAAGATTCAAGATAGACAAAGTGCATGGAACAACAATATTGTTATGTTTTGTAAGTGCGATAAGACAACATCAAGATGACATGGAGTGATTCTACTAGCAAAGCGTCGGATAATATATAACAACCTCATCGTCATGTATGGACTAGATCCATTTTTTTATTTCTCACTAAAGGGACACTAGGTCCACATCAGTATAATATGTTTTTCATCATCCACCTGCTAGATAGAACCACTAGAGGAAGGGAAACAATAAAGAAAGAGAGAAGAAACAAGTGCCTTAGGGACAATCACGTAGGAGGGTGCCCCCAAATCACCAACCGCAATGCTATGTCCATAAGACACAACACACAACAATGATAATAGAGGAGAAGAAATATAGAAGAATGATGATGTAAATAGAAGGGTAACAATAGAGGTGGTCTTGTAGTATCCTTGATCTTACAAGAATATCAAGGGTCATCCGAGGAGTCCTAAACAATGCATAACACATCATAGAGGCAAATGGTTAGAAATACTTACTTGCCAGTACAATCATACTAAATTTTGGAACTTGTGAGCCTCTTTGAGAGATGCTGCATCAAGTTTTGTGTGAAGCTTGAGTGGTTCTTATGAGAGTCTTGTGTTCATTTTCCTTTTTCTCTAAGGGGATCGTCAAACACATGATGTTCATCCCTCATTGTTTGTAAAGTAGGTCTAGCCACTCTAGCTAGTTGTTTTGCTTTGTATCATCTATAATTTAGGAAGGATTGGTCTCTTCATCGCTTAGGTTCTATTTCAGGTTGCAGCCAAAAGTAATCAAGGGTGAAATTCTTGTTCTTATCCAAAGTTTGGTATGTGTTACGACAGACAGTACAGATCTCTCCATGCAAAGGGAATTTTAGGCATTTATGAATAGTTGAAGGGACGACATTCATAGCATTAAGCCACGGGTGTCCTAGTTTTACATGAAAGAGGTCGAATAAGGGGATGACATCAAATAACTGATCCTTTTCTTTGTCATAACCAAGATTAACAATTTTACCAATCCAAATATTTTCATCAAAGATCCATTATGCATTTTAATTCTCAAATCCAACGGGTCATAATAGTTTTGTGCCAAATCATGTTTAAGAAGGAATTCTCCTATAACCACATTAGTCATGCAATTAGGGTCTATAAGTGTTCCATGCACAAGTATTTCCATTATTTTCACTATAATGTAAAGAGGCCCTTCAGTATCTACCATTTCTTTGTCATGAGGTGTAAATGTTATTTCAAATTCAGGGGCTCATCTTTTCAAATGTGGCCTAGGAGGAAGCCTAGAATTATTGTTGTATTGAGAAGCCATGTGTATGTTTTCAAATGAATTCCAAATCAAATTTCAAAAGGTTTTCAAAACTTATGCATGAGCAAATGCAAAAGTATGTATGAATATGACCTAAAATGCTTGATTTTTCAACTTTTTTTAATGCAAATAAGTGAAAGAAAATGTGTTGTAAGGAAATTGATAAAGGGAAGAAAATAATATGTCTTATATCAATTCAATAAAGAAATAATATCCTTCACAACACACTTTTGATGCAAATCTAGAGTGATGACAACTTAAAACCTAGTGAAAATGTGCTAAAATATGCAAATTTTCACAATTGTTCAATGCAAAGACCCAATATAAAGGGTGTTGTAAAGAATTTTAAGAGGTACAGAAGGTTATAGAAGTAATATTAGTCACCTAAATCCATAAAATCTATCATAACATGCTTGGAGTACAAATCTAAGTCAAACCCTAGGGAAAATATTGTCAAATTATGTAATTTTTCACAAATTTTCAATGTGAAGGCCTAATAAAAAGGGTGTTGTAAAGAATTTTAAGACATTAAGAAGGTTATAGAAGTCACCTAAATCCATAAAATCCATCACAACAAGCTTGGAGTGCAAATCTAAGTCAAACACTAGGGAAAATATAGTCAAAATATGCAAATTTTCACAAATTTTCAATGTGAAGGCCTAATAAGAAGGTGTTGTAAAGAATTTGATGAGGGGAAGAAGATAAAAACCCTGATAACAGATAACTAGTGCATAAAAATCCCTTACAACATGCCTATGGTGCAAATCTTGAGAGATGATAAGGCTAAAATCTAGTGATAAAGCAAGGTTTTTAAACCCTAGGCATGGAATTTTGCAAGAGAATCACTATGATGCAACACTAAAGTTAGAAATAAATCCTAATGAGTTTTTTAAAATGGTTCTAAAATCTGAAACAAGATTTTGACTACAAACCCTAGCTAATGCAAAACTAGGTTTTTATGAAAAATGCACAATTTCAAGCAATTTTTATCAAATTAATCACAAAAATGCAATGCAAATGTATTGTAAATGATGAATTTATACAATTTAAATCATATCTAATTAGAATAAAAGAAATTTAATAAATTTGAATTCCAAATAATTCAAATTATGTTAAAATGCAAGCCTAAAATGCTAATTTTTTCAAAATTTTCAATTTTTTTTGTAATTTTTTTAATGTAATAAGATGAATAAATGAAAAACTATCAAAAAAAACTTGGAAAGGTGCCAAAAGGTTCAAAAACACAAGTTCACCAAAATGTTTTGTATGGGAAATGAGGGAGTGATGGTTGTTAGTTGTTGTTTTAATGGTTTATGTGTAATCCTCATTTCCCAACAAACATTCCATGGGCTTATCAACCGAGTTGAATCTCCACTAAGAGAGAGAAATCACCTATTAGGTTTGGCTTCCACTTGGGAAGTTGTGGAGTCTTGGATATATCAAACAATGTCTATACCTAATGCTCAATTGTAGTTAGAAACCCTAATTATGCAAATCAGTAAGCAAATTATCAAATTACAACAAATCCTTTTAGACTAAGGTAAAGGACATAGATATTTAACTTACTATTTTTTGAAGTTTAGAAGGCAAAAAAGTCAGGGACACGGGGACTAGCACCCAAGTCTAGGGTACCTATTTCTTTGGAGGATCCTGATCTCCTTCCGATACTAATTTGCACTGCAACTTCAGTTTCTAGAAATTCCACTGTGGAGGACACGAGGACTAGCACCCTAGTACAAGGAAAGCACTAGTGTCCTACTTCTTTTCAGATCCTAAATCCTTTGTGTCTGCTACCCCTTCCTACAACTCCACTCCAAGGGACTCAACACATGTAACCTACAATCACAAGGAGTGTGGGAGGGGATTGTAGTGTTTATAGGATTGCCTCAGTCAAGCCTTGGAAAGACACTAAAGTCTTCTGAACATTGTTGTTAGATAAAAGTGTTTATCTTGGCAGGATAGAGGCAAAAATCCAAATGATAAATGATTGAAAACACAATAGATATCACCTTGTAGTGAAGATCTCATCGAAGGAAGATTCTCTTCATGCCATGAGGAGATGGATGCCAAATCTACAAACACAAATACAATAACAATGCTCTGCTCTGCAACACAATGAATATTGGGAATACTCTAATCACAAGTATGCATAAAGTTGTCCAATTTCCATCTAGTTTGCAAATGAAACCTAATCATGCTTATATATGGAACTACAAAGATTCCCACTAAGAATTTTGTAATTCAAACTTTAGATGTTGGCATAGGACCCAAATAATAGTCACTAAACCTACATTTGAAATTAGAGCAGACCCAAAATAGGGATGGACTAGGGTGCTAGTGCCCAAGTCCACTGTACCATTTTTTCTTAGGATTCATCAAATAGCAGCCCCCTAGGTCCTATTTGTTACAAGACCCAAGGGTATTCTCATCGGGAGTTAGAAATAACATGCAAGATACTCTTAATGCAATTATAGGACCCAGGAGCTAAAACCTTAATAGGAAAAAGCTCCCAAGGTTACTTTTTCTGACATAACATATACTTTTCCACTTTCTTAGCTTTGTCTTCATGGTTCCTTGACCTAGTTGTCATCGAATAGTACTCCTTGGTGTAGTCCTTCATATTCATCTTTCTCTACCATAAATTATGTAGCTCCTTCAACAATTCTATCTTGTAATTCATTGGAATGAACTTGAACTTGAACTTTTCCATAATCTAATCCCTCTTTGCAATGGTTGGCTTGCCTCTCCTATTCTTGTCCAACTAAATTTCCTTCCACCATATCACCACATGTCCTTTTCTAGCTTGGTCTTCAGAAATTTTAGTCTAACCAAGTTTGCAATATCCTCTTACTCAAAATGATCTTCTATATCAGTGATCTAGTCTATGAGCTCCTTAGGGTCCAAATTCATAAAATAGTTTAGGATGTCCACTCTAGTCCTATTACCAATTCTAGTTATGGACTTCAACATCCTATCTTCATTGTTCTCTTCACTTCCACTATATTCTTTAGGGCCTCATGCTCTTTATCAATCTTGGTAGCCCTAAGGTTAGGGTTCCTCTAGCAGTCCAACTCCAATGCATCCATCTAGTTCTACATAGTCTTCAACATCTCATACATCTCCAATCTTCCTAAAACATTGATAATACCTCTCCATCTCTTTGGTGACATCTTGATGAAAATTAGGGTGATGATCTATCCATAATCAACCCTTTGTAAACTACCTCATAGTTGTTTCTTTGTCTAGAAACCTCCATGGAATGCCACAACTCAAACATTATTTAATTTCTACAAAGTGCAAAAAATCCAAATGCAATGCATGTCAATTTCTTACACCTTCACTTACCTAACATCACCACCACAATTTAAATTTTAATCAAACTCATTCTTAAGAAACAACATTGATTAGGTGTGCTCAAATCCACACACATGCTCCAACAATCTTCCCATGATCCAACCTCTTCTTTGATACCAAATGATACAGTCACAATATAATGGTCCAATGAAGGAGTGTCTAACTATGTAGCCAATAATAATATCACACAACCAAGTCACCAAAAATGACAAAATTTTATATAATACACCACAATATAATCATTAAAATAAGATTGCATAATTATCATTGTGTTTACAACCACATAACCTGCCACAATTGGTCCTCTTACATGCCAAGACACAACCATTTGATTACAACAAGATTACACAAATGGATTGTCATCATCTAGTCTCCCTACAAGTATATATTATGGAAACACCACTTATAGAACTTATCGCGAGATGTATAATAATAATAAATATAATATAACTTTAGAATTATTCTAGCACTCGACTGAAATGACATCCACTTAATCCCTATATGTTTCCTTAGAATTATTCCATGCCATACTCCCTCCACCTTTACTTTACCTCTCAAATCTAACCCCTCACTATTGAAACTCAAACTCTAACCTTATACCATACCATATCTTCTTCACTTAGCTTCTAACAATCTCAACCAAGTATATATAGCATTATGAAGTTTGTCAAATGATCTACATTAGCCACAGTATGTCTTAAAGCCTAAAACCACATGAAACATGTCACTGACATGTTATAACAAACTTGCAAGATCCAACGATAAAATGTTGGAGAATCTCCATGTGGCATTCCACACACATCCTCAACATCCAATATAACCTCCTCAAATATTTGTCCTTTGGTGGAAACTCAAAATAACCATCTACAAGTATAAATAGTCCCATTGAACACAATTACCAACCCAAAGATTCTTTCAAGATAAATTACTAACTTTTACTCATCTAATCATCCTCAAAGTTTAATAATAAATACAATAACAATAAACAAAACTACTATCAAAACCTGTGAAGTCAATTTGTCAATATGACGAAATGCACTAACTTGCCTCACCATAGGTTGTTAACCAAAACTAACAAACACAAAAACTACTTAACTCAACCATAATTTCCACTTCTCTAGACATTGCACAAGATTTCCATGATACTGATGCAAAGTGCTTAGTGGAAGCGTACAATTGATCAACAAATTGATCGGGGAGAGGGTGGCTTATGTCTTGGAGATCAACTCTTATCAGCCAAACATAACCCATCAGCCACCTTGCAACTTATCTCTCTGATCTCATGAGTCTCCCCGATGGAGGACTCTACATTTCGCGCCTATCGGTAAGACTTTGTTCATGGACAAACACTTAAGAACCTTGGCCGATATACCGATGGCACCTTCAACCCACAATCATCAGTGTGACTTCCTTCATCGGTGAACACTTGCAAACTAAGGCCAATGCACCAATGGATCTCCCCTCAGAATTACTTGTCTCTTGTAACTCCGATATGAACCTTTAGACGGTGATTTGAACCTCTCTTTGACCAAACTAACCGCTATCAGTGAAGCCCTGACCAGATCTTCTGATATGCTGTTTCCTCTTGACACTTCGGTGAGACTAAATCCATTCTTCACCGATGCACCTACTATCGGTATAACACCATTGATCAGTGTAACCTCCAAAAGTTTCCCCAAGGGCTATGTTATGCCAACGACACTTTTGTTACTCTGCAACTCACAAACATTCAAAAAGTACACAAAAATAAGAACTCAACAGAACAAAAGGGGTTTTACAATCTTCTACAACCACTTGATCACCACCAATTTGGATATTCCATTGATAGCACTTTTCCTATTGTTACAAAGACTAGTCACATAGAGATGCCTAGTCAACTCATGCCCAAACTCCTTGGATCCTTGGGTGTTTGACCAAAATGACAAAAAACACAAAATTTACACGATATTCCTCCATCACACTAAAATTGAGAATCTTTCTTTCAGTGGATAGAGGAATAATAGTCCATTTATTCACCAAACCCTAGATTCTCAGTTTTCAGACTAGTCTCTACAAAAAGACCAATTTCTCACTGACTATGACACTTCAAGACACCAAACCATTTCCAAATGAAAGATACTTCAATACATGAACACTTCCAATTAGTTTCAGGAAATCACCTATCCGTACAGGTTGTACAGAATGACTGTTATAGAGAAATACTCAGAAAGAACAATGTTTCAACACACCCAAAAATCCAGATCTTCATTAATTCATGATTTTCTGTAATTACATCCAACTTCTCACCTATAAAAGGATTGAGACCTTTGTTTACATCCCTCCCAACCATACAAATTGATTTTGAAAGTCAGTTAGCCATTGGGTTTCTCCTCTCACAAAAAAACTACATGTTTTCATTGTGTTATTACATCAAACTTTGACCAAAACATGGCCTACATAGGTCTAGTGACCAAATTGACATCAAAAACCTTATTACAATCATGATGTGGCTTAAAAGCCTTATTGAAAACAAAACATGACATGCATAGAAATTCAAATGATCCAAGATTGGATCCACTATAGAGAAGGTGCTCCTGCACCAGATGCCTAGGGATGCACCTACATCATCAATTGAAGAAGAAATCATTTAGTTTGGTTTCATTGACCCTTCTCACATTCCCCTATGTTGGTCTAACATTTTTCCAAGTGGAATATATCATTCTTCATTAATTTATTTAAGTAGAAGTCTAGTATGATTTGAGGATAACTAACTCTAAGGTGGCAAAGGTGTAGTGTCATAAATTGTCAACTCAAGACAATCACACATAGTTTATCATCCTCTCAAATGTTGTATTAATTTTAGGACTTGATTAAGGATCTTGGATAGGTCCTCTAGAAATATACCCTTTCAGGAGCTAATTGGCCAGGACCCTAGCACCCAAGCACTAGTGTCCTGGTAGTAAGGCCCTAAAAGGGTTTTGGATTAAAGTATGTTGGCCTTATGTGCCTTGTGTATTGCACCTTATTGGCCTTATTTCACTTTAGGCTCTCAGAAAGTAATTGTTGGGAATCAGGATTACACCCTTAGCAAAGATAAACTTAGCTATCCTATTGCAACATGGAAACACTCTCAGATTGTGGGTAATCTATGTTGAGAGTGAATCTCTAGAGTGAGCTAGTTCTCCTTACAATTTTCCTAATCTAAATAACTTTTTGGGAAAAGGAATAGAAGGAGAACTGAAAATAAAATAAACAATTGAAACTAACTCCTAAGGTGATGCACCGATACTTAAACTCCTATCAGATCTTACTTAGAATTAGCTCATAGAACTGTATCTCTTAGAACCCCTTGTTTATACCCAATTCATTAATATATCACATGAAGGCTCATCTGAACACAACATGCAACCTAAATCAAATAAAACACTTGCATACCCATCACAAAATTCAAGACAAAACAAAGGATAAATGGCTATCACAATGCAATATCAAATCAACTCTACGAATGAATCTACAAATGGGAAGGAAAACTACTACTCTATAGACTGAAAGGAGTAATAAGTACAAAATTTGAAAGTACAACTCTCTCAGTGTGAGAGGAAGACTCTAAAAAATGAACTCTGATCTCTAAAATCTCTAACTCTGACTGCAAGAAAGAACTAACTATCTGTAATATATCCTGTGGAATCATCTCCCTCAAAGACTGGAAAAAAGTTCCTAATAATAGATATGCCAATCCATTTTTTAGCTCCTCAAAAAAGCCAAAAAAATGAGTCACAAAAAGCCTCCAAACTATGTGAAAGTTGTCCAAAATGTTCTCCAAGGTAACCCCTACCAAAATCTGCTTTGTATGCCCCAAAAAAACTCAAATCCTGTCCATATCTGCCCCAAAATAAAGCAAATCTAGAAAAGGATATTTGATTTGCTTTATTTGTTTTAACTGTATAAAATGACAAAATATTAAAAGCAATTTATAGAGAATATTGATTTAATATTTGTCTTACAATAGATTTGCAGTTTTACTCTATACCTTGATTCGATTTGATTTTTACAAAACGATATGATCATATGTGGCATTTTTCCAAGCATATTACATTGATTTTTCTATAAAAATTCATAAAAATATTTGGGGCATATTAAAGTTTTGGCAAAAATAAAGCCTATGAGGCCTATCTTCTATTTGATCTACAAAATTTCCAAGGCATATGACCTGTATGTGATCTATCTCCAAGGGGACTTAAAATGTTTCATAAGGTATCAAACCTTAACATGGAATACTCAAGGGCCTTAAGGTTTCAATATCACTCTAAGTCTTAAGACTTAGGCACTATGACAACATGATACCATGAAAGGCATTAGTTTGTGCTTGAAAAATGAATAAAATGAGATTAAAATCACCATTTGAATTAGGGTAAAGGGAAACCCTAAAGCATAAAATACATTTGAAACCCTATTCTTTCAGGCTCATTTTACTTTTGCATTTTTGAAAGAGCTTTCTACAGCCACCATGAAACCCTAGGCTTTGAACTTGAGAATCTTCAATTTCTTGAGTCAATTTTGTTGGATCTTGAACAAATTTAGATAGGAAACAAAAGGTAAGGCCTCTTTGTTCAATATGTGTTCCATTTCTTCATTTAGGGGATACTCCAGTTTTAAAGCTGCCACTATGTTACATTTTTTGATGCATTTTTGCTCTCTATCTGTTAACCATTTCTTGTGTTTTGGCTCTGTGAATGATACCCTTTGAACCCATTGAGGTGACACAAAAGGAATAAAACTTGTGGCTTTCATAGCTATATCCACTCAAAAAAGAAGGTAACCTCCTATGTTGCGACCCTATTCATTATTTCTATATTCAAAAGCTTTTATTTTCTTGGAACTTTCTCAGTTTAAACTGACATGGGTTTTGATATGGAAATGCATCAAAACTTACACTTCTTTTATTGAAGGCCGCAACTATACTATACATCTTTTGAATCTCCATGTTTAGTAACCAAAACCCCTATGTGACTCAAGTTCTAATGCGCTCACTGGCAGCAATATATATTACATATTCTATCATTCCTAAGTCATCATTATGCTTGAATGGACTAAAAAGAAACTCATTTTCTTTCAAATCTAAAGTTCTCAATAGAGTTTTGGTATTTGTGTACAAGAAGATGCATTTAAACATTTATTTTTCATGTGGGTTCACTTCTGTGTGGCCATAGCTTTGCATATACCAATTTCTTTATTTCCTGAGTGTTCCTCTTCCTGTAAGGCAGTGGCTATATAAAAATTGCTTGTATTTGGAACCTGTGAATAAAAATTTCATATGGTTTTTATTTTGCCATAAGAAAAGAATATCTGTCGACTTACATGCTGCGACTTTCTTTGAATCTCTGAGTATTATTTGCTTATATGAGTTTAGAAACTTTCTATCATTCTGTATCTACCACAAGCATCTTATTTTGTGTCAAAGTTGTGGCTTCTATGGCATCCTCCATTATTTTCTGAATGTGGTTTTTCCTTTTTCTGTATATGCAATACTAGTCCAGACTTATTTGTTTTCTCCTATAGATGTTGTTTTTCTTGTAAAAAGGTAGCATATGGAGTTAGGAAATCTACTTCCAGATAGCATATAAATGTTTCATTGCTCCTTGCTATAGCATTATATAGACACTGGGATTCCTCTTGCTTGAAATATCAATCAAAGCTGCTATCTTAGATGATTCTATCATGTCGGTAATTGCTCCTTGATACTTATGCAATGATATATCTGAGGCAATGCATTTGACTAATGTGGCTATATTCAATCTACAATCATATGATGTTTTCTTACTTGATTTGCTACAATTGTGATGATAATGTATTCAACTCCCATAGATGACTATGGATGTCAAAGCTTCAATATTACCACCATTTTTGGTGAGCTGCATTTTGATCTCTTCATATACTTGGCAATGCTCTTTTCAATCTATAATATGTGATCTAATCTGCAATCCATGTCATTGTAACATATTGAATGGACTCATATTTTGATCATAATGTATGATGGAATCTTCTAAATAGAAACTACAACTACCATCTTGACAATCAAAGGCAATATATTCTATGTATATCTTGCAATTATGGCAGCATGGCTATTCATTTGCACTGTTTAGTTTGTTCAGACATGCACATACCCGATACTATTCTCATGCTATCATATGACTAAAATAGTCATACATTACTAAATGATGTTGTCCATTAGTAATTATTTAGCATACAAATGTTGAGATTGTACCCGATGCTCTAGCTATCCCATACATGGATCTTATGATGTTAATGATAAATAGAGGTAAATATAACCTATTTCCTATCACTCCTGAGATAGGAGCAAACAAAAATCCTTCTTTATAATGGAAAAAAAAATTAATGAGAGTTGAGCTCCATATGTACACATGATCTACTTGATTATCTTGTTCTGATCATTGATGTTTTGTACTCAGTTCTAGACATTATTGAGCTATCTCAATGCTCATTTATAACTCTCACTCCTTCAATTTCTACTATAGAAATAATGTTAGATGCTCTCATGCATTGGATACTATCCTATGTGAGTTTAGTTCACCCTTATGGTTTCACTTCATTCTTTGAACTGCAGTCATCATTATGTCCTATTCTCAAAACAAATGCACCTGATTGATTTGATACTCCTTTAGTTCAATTATTTAATTTAAGCAATATGAATAATGATCTCTATTCCATTCCATCTCCTTTGAGATTAATGGGGGTATCATGCTGGGCTTAACCCTTGTGGGAGCCCACTTGACACCACATGATGATATGTCTTCAACCAACTACATAACTTATCCTATACATGCACATGAAACAAACATGTTAGATAAAATCAGTGAAGTACAAAGATTGTTTTATTTTTAGTTTCTCTTGTCCATGGTGTTGATAACTGAGAGGGGGGGTGAATCAGTTATCTTAATTACTTCACCTTTCTGATCTTCCTTAACAATTAATGCAGCATCAAATCATATAAGCAAACATAACCATGAAATAGAAATAACATCAATACACATGACACAATGATTTTGACATGGAAAACATTGTTAAGGGAAAAAACCATGGTGATTAACCCAAGATTGTATTCTCTGTTAAAAGAATAAGATAGTACAAAATGGCACTTGCCAATTAGGGCTCACTACCTGAGCACACTGCTCACAAGAGGCTCACTGCCTACAAGAGACTCACTGTCTACAAGGTATAAGATAAAAAGATACTTAATCTGATTAGAGGCATCCACACATGCTAAGGTTCAGTTCTAGTTAGGCTCGATATAATGATCTGCTGCACTTCATTCTCCCTCTTCTTAGGTACTGCTGTCCAGTCACATATCGAACCTGTATTACTACTTCCAAATAGTTCTACTTTTCTTCGCACCTCACAATACACCACACACACCTTCACATCCAAATCCATCTAGTATATATATCTGCACCAATGATTTCAACACCTTTCTAGTCGGCATCCAGAATAGTCAATATTTTCCCAAACTCTGATCTGTCGGTTGAATCCTTACTTATCAAGTGATGTGTATCAAAGAGATGCTTATAGAAGTCATCAATCATGTCAGCCAATCATGAATGATACCTTAAGGAACTTGATCACCATCAATAACTCATCTAGATTAAAGTCTGATGCTCTGCTGGTCAGTTCTTCCTCTGTCTACTCTGCCAAACAGGGACCCAATGCTTAGGTGCTCATATCTCTTCACTCTTTCTTCACCAGAGGCTCAATCCTTGGAATCTATCAGTCAAGGTACTTCTCTAGACTTCCCCAAATCCTCATTTTACTAAGATACTTCCTCTGAGAGATCCAGACCTGACTGTCGGACCTTGCTGCATCCTCTGTTCTTTCTTCCCAGACCACAACACTTCTTCAATCTGACTTCCGGTAAAGACTCACCATGCCCTGTAGATGTGTGGGATGGACTTTATTGCCATCAATGACAACACTCATGAAGCTACACTGTGTCTCTTGCCAACACATGGATGATTTGATGTTGGATCTAGTGCATTATAGGAAATGTATTATGCCTCTTTTGATAAACACATAGAGAACTCATAACTGGAGCTCTAATAGGTCTTTTCCAATTTTACAAGTTCTTATCAGAGATTAGGAGTAAGGACAAAAAGCATCCTTGAAGATTGAAAACACTAACAGGAAATGATGGCTATTATCCTTCTCTCTTCTATCCTTAGATGGATAATACGTTTCTTATATTTGCACTTGTTCAGCTATTCCCATGGCTTGTGTGGGACATTTGATTTATCATTCCTTCATTCAATGCAATGTTTATTTATTTTGATGTATTTCATTTATAAAACAAATAATCATTGTAGTGAAATGAAATAAATTATCTCTTATGCACCTCTCTACAAATGAATGATGATCTAGAAAATTCTTTCTCTGTCAAGACAATGAAAACTGAACTCCACGTGTACCTTAGTTATGAAAAATAAAACATAGCAGAAAAATGTGAAAACCTTCACTCTAAAGATGAACTTGGTGTACCATCTCTACCAATTTGAGTTGTAAGTGAAAAATGTAACATTTCTGGCTACTTGTGCTATATGCTTGCCTACTAAGCATCAGGATCAGTTGCCTTAAGTTGTCCATTGGGCATAGAGTCATACTTTACTCATCTCAAACTCAGAAAAACTGAAACTCAGCACTTCAACTAGCCCAAACAACAACAGAAAACTAAAACAAACCAAACTGAAAAACAAACTAGAAGGCCCTGGTGGCTAGAAAACCTGTGCAGCAACAATTAGGGAAACAAAAACTAACTGAAAGCAAATGTACAGAAAGCACTTGTTAACTAGAAATACTAATGCTATCCTACTCTAACAAACCAAGGAAGCTGGTCAAACAAGACCATTTATCGATTGGGTGAAATAACTCCCCCTCCTAACCAATTGAGGATGATTCTCATGCCTACAAATTGACAATAAGGAGTGAAAAACAAGAACACACCTTATAAATTATTGTACTGTAACTTGAAGAGTACAACCAAAGGTTTAAATTCCTTGATTCTGTTCAGACATACCTTTGGTTTGCCATGAATGGGCAAGTTTTATCTTCTGTTCCTTGACTATAGTCTCTTTCTTAGGGGTATTGAACACCCCTTGAAGCCTGTAGGTTACTTCATTAGCTAAATATCTAATGGGGCACCCTCTTGAAATGATGTGGCCTGAACTTTTATTGTTGGTTTCACTCTTATCGGCTACCTCCTCAACTACAACCTAGCTATCCTTACTCATTTGCTCATGAATCAGTCCTTCTGTACACATGAGCTAATTGATGAAAGTTGAGCTCCATCTGTACACATGATCTACTTGATTATCCTATTTTGATCATTGATGTTCTATACTTAGTTCTAGACATTATTGAGCTATCAATTCTCATTTATAACTCTCACTCCTTCAATTGCTACTATAGAAATTATGTCAATGCTCTCATGCATTGGATACTATCCTATGTGAATTTAGTTCACCCTTATGGTTTCACTTCATTCTTTGAACTGCAGTCATGATTGTGTCTTGTTCTCAAAACCAATGCACCTGATTGATTTGATACTCCTTTAGTTCACATATTTAATTTAAGCAACATGAATAATGATCTCTATTCCATTCCATCCCCTTTCAGATTAAGGGGGGTAGCATACTGGGCTCAACCCTTACGAGAGCCCACTTGACACCACATGATGATATGTCTTCAAACAACTACATAACTTATCCTATACCTGCACATGAAGTAAACATGTTAGATAAAATCAGTGAAGTACAAAGATTGTTTTATTTTTAGTTTCTCTTGTCCATGGATGATTTGATGTTGGATCTAGTGCATTATAGGCAATGTATTATGCCTCTTTTGATAGACACATAGCGAACTCATAACTGGAGCTCTAACAGGTCTTTTCCAATTTTGCAGGTTCATATCAGAGATTATGAGCAAGGATAGAAGGCATTCTCGAAGATAAAAAACACTAAAAGGCAATGATGGCTATGACCCTTATCTCTTCTATCCTCATATGGATAATATGTTTCTTATATTTGCACTTGTTTACCTGTTCCCATGGCTTGTGTGGGACATTTGATTTATCATTCCTTCATTCAATGGAATGTTTATTTCTTTTTATGTATTTCATTTATAAAACAAATAATCATTGTAGTGAAATGAAATAACTTATCTCTTATGCACCTTTCTACAAATGAATGATGTTCTGGAAAATTCTTTCTCTGTCATGACAATGAAAACTAAACTCCACATGTACCTTAGATTATGCAAAATAAAACATAGCAGAAAAATGTTAAAACCTTCACTCTAAAGATGAACTTGGTGTACCGTCTCTACGAATTTGAGTTGTAAGTGAAAAATGGTAACATTTCTGGTTACTTGTGCTATATGCTTGCCTGCTAAGCATTGGGATCAGTTTCCTTAAGTTGTCCATTGGGCATAGAGTCTTACTCTGCTCATCTCAAACTTAGAAAAACTGAAACAATAGCAGAAAACAAAAACAAACCAAATTGAAAAACAAACTAGAAGGCCCTAGTGGCCAGAAAACCTTTGTAGCAACACTTAGGGAAACAAAAACTAACTGAAAGAAAATGTGCATAAAGCACTTGTTAACTGAAAATACTAAATCTAACCTACTCTAACCAACCAAGGAAGCTAGTCAAATAGAACCATTTATCAATTGGGTGAAATAACTCTCCCTCCTAACCAACTGAGGATGATTCTCATGCCTACAAACTGAGAATAAAGAGTGAAAAACAAGAACGCACCTAATAAATTGTTGTACTACAACTTGAAGAGTACAACCAAAGGTCTGAATTCCTTGATTCTATTCAATCATACCTCTGGTTTGCCATGAATGGGCAAGTTTTATCTACTATTCCTCAACTACAGTCTCTTTCTTAGGGGTATTAAACACCCCTTGAAGCTTGCATGTTACTTCATTGGCTAAATATCTAATGGGGCACCCTCTTGAAAGGATGTGGCCTAAACTTTTATTGCTGGTTTCACTCTTATCGGCTACCTCCTCAACTACAACCTAGCTGTCCTCACTCATTTGCTCATGAATTAGTCCTTTGCTCACATGGATTTCATCATTTAGCTCTTCATCCTGTTGTTTTGGCTACCCCAAGTAATCCTCTTCTATGGGCTGCTCTTATTGATCAACACTATTCTCCTCCAAAGGTGTTGGCACAACATCCAAGCATGAGTAGAAAAGCTTGATTTTAGATTGAAACATATCCTCATTAGTCAAAATAGGGGTGCTTTCATATAGTTGTTCATGAATTAGCATCTTGTCTGAATACTCTGCAACACTTTGATGGTCAAAACTTGGCATTGACATGCTACTTTCATCTCCAAAATCAAAGCTACGAAGCTCATCAAGCAAATCAACTGAAACCTTTTCCACCTTGTCTAAATTTGCAACAAAATCATCAAGGTCATCCCAAAATGAAATTTCATCACATTCCTCGTGAATTTCTGATAAGAGAGGGCTATTTTTACTTTCATAATAGATCTTAGCCAACTATGTAAGTTCCATGGCAGGCTTATCTTCACACTTGTTGTCTTGATTCAAGACCTCCCTGTCAGATTGTTCAGCTACAATCAACAACTCACTAGAATGTTGAGGATCCTCATGCTGCTTTGAAACTACTACCTTTGGTATGAGCATATTCTCCTCATCTAGTTCTACAAAACCATGTAATTGATCGAACAAAGTTACTGAATCTTATTAAATATTATCTGGTGCTTTTGCTAATGAAACTTGGGCATTCTGCCTATGCAATTGAAGACTTTCACCTTGTGACTTCTGCATCCTACTTTCATGCATCTTATGAACATTAGAAAAATTTTCAATGGAATCAAAATGTAGAGGATTTAGGGTCATATTTGAATCAACTTGTTCTACACAAATAGCAGCAACCTTTCCATGTGAATCAACCTCTCGTACTACATGACTTTCTAAAAAAAATTATCTTTTAGAAACCAAGGAATCTCTTCCTTGCAAACATTGATAGATTCATTAGGAGGAGTCTTCTCTTGTTCGATCTTTTTCTACTCTAACTGATATTGCTCCATAGCCATATGCAACAAATTTACTTTCCTAGCTTCCTTCATGGTGAATGAGTCATTTTGTAAGACAATAGGTCAATCTTTATAAAGGCAAATAGTGATAGGACAATCAAATTTACCTAGTTGGGAAACTTGGGGAACCTCTTAGATTTCTTGATATGACTGAAACTATTGGTTGATGGACTGGTCTCGAATGCCAATAGGCTACTCAACAAAATCCAAACCTTAGAAGCTTGGGATTTTGATTTTCTGGGGAGTCTATTTGCATTCAAGACCAAGTTCTTGGAGGGAAAAGGATTCTTCAATTGGTTGGTTTTGAAACATAACAAGTTCAGACTATACCAACCTAGGTTCTTGCAAGGGTATAGGATTTCTGAAACTAGGAATCTTGACCTTGATAGGAATAAGAGGTTCACTTTGCTTGAAACTTGGAATTTCAACCTTAGGGGCATTAAGAGGTTCATTCTACCTAAAACTTAGAAATTTATACTTACATACCTCTTATTAAGCAAGTTGTTCTAGAATAGTAGGAGCTACTTGGGCTCGAGCAAGAAAAAGCTTTGTTTGTACAACTGCCTCCTCAAGATTTTCTTCAAACTATCTCCTTTATGTCTCCAACTCTTGATTAGAACCAAAGGTCTCATAGGGTGGCTGCTCTGGCCATTGAAGGTAAGCTTGGTGATTTAACTCTTGTAGCGACAAATTAGACTCTTCATACTACCTTGCTTGAAATCCCCCTCCTTGTTGATACTGATAACTCTTTATGCTTGCAATCTCTTGCTCATACTGTGCTCTTTGTGCCTCCAGCTCCTGTTCATTAAGATAGGCTTGATAAGCCAGTTCCTCTTGGTACTGATTAAACTCATGTTGCCTTTTAATCTCCTCCATCTACTTATTAAGTTCTGACACAATGTCTTTAAGCTCCTTAATTTCAGACTGTTTTAGTTGGTAAGGAGGCTGAGAAGGGGTGGGTGGGTGGTAATTATATTGTGCATGCTAGTTTTGAAGAGCCATGGAATTGGAAATAGGAGCTTGATTGGTCTAATATGGTTGATAAGGGGGCTTATGGACAATATTTTCATAGTATGGTGGTGGATATTCATACTACCTATGAAAATCTTACATTTCTACTCATATGCAAGTTGGAAAACAAAATGAAAAGATGATTTTTATAACATACCAACACTTGATCATACTAAAACCAGTAGATTCAAACTCAGAGTTGCTAGATGTGTTTGATTTCTTCTTCCAAAGGTTGAGATCACTAACACACACACACCAAATATCAGTGGTATGTGAGCATGCTATTAGACTAAAACATTCAAGTTGGTCCCAATCTTGCTTTCTTAAGCTGAATGCACTAGTTCTGCATGCAAGACCAAAAAAATGAGTCACCAGGTATACTTGTAAAAAGCCTCCAAAGGCTAGAACACTGCTATGTATAATAGAACAATAGCTTTAAGAATTGAAAAACTTCTCTAAAAATACTTTCAGACTCCCATCGGGCATGCCAAAAATTGTTGGCAATTAGGATTGTACCCTTAGCAAAGATAAACTTAGTGATCTTGTTGCAACATGGAAACACTCTCAGATTGTGGGTAATCTATGTTGAGAGTAAATCTCTAGAGTGAGCTAGTTCTCCTTATGATTTTCCTAATCTAAATAACTTTCTGGGAAAAGGGATAGAAGCATAACTAAAAATGAAATAAACAACTGAAACTAACTCCTAAGGTGATGCACCAATACTTAAACTCCTATCAAATCTTACTCACAATTAGCTCACAAAACTATAACTCTCACAACCCCTTGTTTATACCCAATTCATTAATATTTCACATGAAGGCTCATTTGAACACAACAAGCAACCTGAATCAAATAAAACACTTGCATACCTATCACAAAATTCAAGACAAAACAAAGGATAAATAACTATCACAATGCAATATCAAATCAACTGTATGAATGAATCCACAAATGGGAAGGAAAACTACTACTCTATAGATTGAAAGGAGTAAAGAGTACAAAATCTAAAAGTACTACTCTCTTAGTGTGAGAGGAAGACTCTGAAAAATGAAATTTGATCTCTAAAATCTCTAACTCTGATTGCAAGAAAGAACTAACTATCTGCCATATATCATGTGGAATCATCTCCCTCAAAGATTGGAAAAAAGCTCCTAATAATAGATATGCCAACCCATTTTTGACCTCCTTAGAAAAGCCAAAAAGTGAGTCACAAAAAGCCTCCAAACTGTGTGTGAAAGCTGCCCAAAATCTTCTCCAAGGTAGCCCCCACCAAAATTTTCTTTGTATGCCCAAAAAAAACTCAAATCCTGTCCATATATGCCCCAAAATAAAACTAATCCAAAAAAGGATATTTAGTTTGCTTTATTTGTTTTAAGTGCATAAAATGTCAAAATATTAAAAGCAATTTATAGAGAATATTGCTTTAATATTTGTCTTACAATAGATTTACAGTTTTACTCTATACCTTGATTTGATTTGATTTGTACAAAATGATATGATCATATGTGGTATTTTCCCAAGCATATTACATTTACATGGCAATTGATTTTTTCTATAAAAAATCATAAAAATATTTGGGGCATATTAAAGTTTTTGCAAAAATAAAGCCTATGAGGCCTATCTTCTATTTGATCTACAAAATTTCCAAGGCATATGACTTGTATGTGATCTATCTCCAAGGGGACTTAAAATGTTTCATAAGGTATCAAACCTTAACATGGAATACTCAAGGGCCTTAAGGTTTCAATATCACTCTAAGTCTTAAGACTTAGGCACTATGACAACATGATACCACGAAAGGCATTAGTTTGTGCTTGAAAAATGAATAAAATGTGATTAAAATCACCATTCGAATTAGGGTAAAGGGAAACCCTAAAGCACAAAACACATTCAAAACCCTATTCTTTTAGGCTTATTTTACTCTTGCATTTTTGAAAGAGCTCTTTGTAGCTGCCATGAAACCCTAGGGTTTGGACTTGAGAATCTTTGATTTCCTGAGTCAATTTTGTTGGATCTTGTGCAAATTTAGATAAGAAACAAAAGGTAAGGCCTCTCTGTTCAATATGTGTTCCATTTCTTCATTCAGGGGATGTACTATAGTTTTAAAGCTACCACTGTGTTACATTTTCTTATGCTTTTTTGCTCTCTATCTATTAACCATTTCTCGTGTTTTGGCTGCCATGAATGATACCCTTTGAACCCACTGAGGTGACACAAAAGGGATAAAACTTGCAGCTTTCATAGCTATATCCACTCACAAAAGAGGAAGAAGGTAACCTCCTATGTTGCGATCCTATTCATTATTTATGTATTCAAAAGCTTTCATTTTCTTGGAACTTTCTCAGTTTAAATTAACAAGGGTTTTGATATGAATATCCAAAACCCCTATGTGACTCGAGTTCTAATGCTCTCACTAGCAGCAATATATATTACATTTTCTATCATTCGTGAGTCATGGCTGTGCTTGAATGGACTAAAAAGAAACTCATTTTCTTTCAAATCTAAAGCTTCTCAATAGAGTTTTGGTATTTGTATACAAGAAGATGCATTGAAACATTTAGTTTTCATGTGGGTTCACTTTTGTGTGGCTGCAGCTTTGCATATACCTGTTTCTATGTTTCCTGAGTGGTCCTCTTCCTGTAAGGTAGTGGCTATATAAACATTGCTTGTATTTGGAACCTATGAATAAAAATTCCATATGGGTTTTATTTTGCCATAAGAAAAGAATATTTGTCGACTTACAGGCCATGACATTCTTTGAATCTCTGAGAATTCTTTACTTATATGAGTTTAGAAACTTTCTATCATTCTGTATCTACCACAAGCTCCTAATTTTGTGTCAAAGTTGTGGCTTCTATGGCATCCTCCATTATTTTTTGAATGTGGTTTTTCCTTTTTCTATATATGCAAAACTAGTCCAAACTTATTTGTTTTCTCCTGTAGATGCTCTTTTTCCTATAACATGGTAGCATATGGTGTTAAGAAATCTACTTCCAGATAGCATATAAATGTTTCATTACTCCTTGCTATAGCATTATATAGACACTGAGATTCCTCTTTCTTGAAATATCAATCAAAGTTGCTATCTTAGCTGATTCTATCATGTTGGTAATTACTCCTTGATACTTATGCAATGATATATCTAAGGTAATGCATTTGATTATTGTGGCTATATTCAATCTACAATCATATGATGTTTGCTTACTTGATTTGCTGCAACTGTGATGATAATGTATTCAACTCCTATAGATGACTATGGATGTCGAAGCTTTAGTATTACCACCATTTTTGGTGAGGTGCATTTTGATCTCTTCATATACTTGGCAATTCTCTTTTAAATCTCTAATATGTGATTTAATCTGCAATCTTTGTCATTGTAACATATTGAATGCACTCATATTCTGATCATAATGTATGATGGAATCTCCTAAATACAAACTACAACTACCATCTTGACAATCAAAGGCAATATGTTCTATGTATATCTTGCAATTATGGCATCATGGCTATTCATTTGCACTCTTCAGTTTGTTTAGACATGCACATACCCGATACTATTCTCATGCTATCATATGACTAAAACAACCATACATTACTAAATGATGTTGTCCATTAACAATTATTTACCATACAAATGTTGAGATTGTACTTGACACCACATGCTGATATGTCTTCAAACAGCTACATAACTTATCCTATACCTGCACATGAAACAAACATGTTAGATAAAATCAGTGAAGTACAAAGATTGTTTTATTTTTAGTTTCTCTTGTCCATGGAAGATTTGATGTGGGATCTAGTGCATTATAGGCAATGTATTATTCCTCTTTTGATAGACACATAGAGAACTCATAATTGAAGCTCTAACAGGTCTTTCTGAAGTTTGCAGGTTCTTATCAGAGATTAGGAGTAAGGATAGAAGACATCCTCAAAGATTGAAAACACTAAAAGGCAATGATGGCTATCATCCTTCTCTCTTCTATCCTTAGATGCATAATATGTTTCTTATATTTTCACTTGTTCAGCTATTTCCATGGCTTGTGTGGGATATTTGATTTATCATTCCTTCATTCAATGCAATGTTTATTTATTTTGATGTATTTCATTTATAAAACGAGTAATCATTGTAGTGAAATGAAATAACTTATCTCTTATGCACCTTTCTACAAATGAATGATGATCTGGAAAATTCTTTCTCTATCATGACAATGAAAACTGAACTCCACATGTACCTAAGATTATGCAAAATAAAACATAGCAAAAAAATGTTAAAACCTTCACTATAAAGATGAACTTGCTATACTAGCTCTACCAATTTGAGATGTAAGTGAAAAATGGCAACAATAATTAGAATGCATATATATACAAGTCTCCCACTCATTTACACCTAATAACTCTCTAGCTAATGATACACATCATAGAGCCATTCTACAATGATCGAGTGACATGACAATTTGACCAGGTGCAGGGGGTGCCAAGTGTAGTATAGACATATGTGCGCTCACACTATAGTGTAGTTAGGCTAGGAGATGTGGCATGATTGACTATAGAAGATGTTGAGCCCAGTGACTCAGATGACGAGGTACAGGATGTAGCGCTAGTGTCAGTTGATGCTAATGTGGGGGTGACCCCAACGTATCTAGCATGGTGTGCTACATCAAAACTAGGGCCCATCTTCCCAGCGGATCACCCTAGTGGAGACTCAAGACCATGGTCTGATTAGGGTTTGGAGGAGGTAGTCACTAATGATTTAGAGCCTTTAAGGAGGAGAAGGAGGGAGAGAAGGGGGAGGAGGAGGGGGAGGAATTAATGCAGAGAGGAGGGTAGTGGCACTGTAGAGGAGAGGTCTAGTCTTTGACTTCAAGCATCATGACCTCTTGCTACTGCAAATAGTGTGCTTGGCCAACCTGAGCAAGGGATTTCAAGCAAATCAATTGCTACAGTGTCTCCATAGGCCCTAGCGATGGTAGTAGCCCCTGCTTAGATAGACTAGCAAGATGTAGACCTAGGTTAGAATTTATTTATGTTTTGTGATTTTAGTAGAATGCTAGATGCTTTCTTTATGTTGATTTTATATATTATGTTTTATGAGATATTTGACATGATTGTTGTTTTGATTTTGTAGTGGGAACACGGGCATGACTAGACTTTATAGGTCAAGTCATGGCAAAGTTGGTACCTTATGTGCAACTTGCACAACTATTGTGGGCTAGTTATAGGGTACTATAGACTGGTGGGAGGCACATCAGTATCTTTAAACCTATTGCATGTCTCAGAGTTGCTTATGAGGAGACCTAGGTGGATAGGGACCTATCTACTAGATAGGTTATTGTCATGACCACTAAGAGGGACCAGGCTAGGGTCAAGAGAGATTGTGTTGTGAGGAGAGTGCATGCTTTACAAGCATATTTAGATGCACATGACATGCCAACTACTTGTTTAGACCATCCAAAGTTCTAGGGTTTATTGGATGAGATGAGCTAACTGTAAGCTCAAGTTGCCCAACTACAACTGTAGGTTTTGGATTCGAGGACAAAGGTGGTAGAGTTGAAAGTTTAGGTGAGAGGCATGTACAGTCATGGAGTCATAGTCACTCATGCTCTACACCATCTCACCAGGAGCCTTCTATGTAGCATCTACCACTAGGACCAAAGGGTTCAAGGTCCCATGGTGGGAGTTGATATTGTATTGATACTTGTGTATATGCCACATTTTGATGTAGTGGCCCTTTTTATACCATGTATATATAGATATATGATATTTTGTATATTTGGATCTATATCACTATATTATGTGTCTTGGCATTATGTGTTATTTGATTAGATGCCATTGTGATTTAATTTAAACAACTTGGTTAAATTGTTTAAATAATGCTACAAAGATCTAATGAAATGATGTGATTTTAGATCCATGTGTTTAATTAAATACAAATTGTGATTTAAGAAAACAGCCTAATGAGATTTTTTCATAAATGCAATAAATGATATAATTGATACATTTGATGATGAGATAGTTTTGTTTTCATAAATCAATCATGATCTAAATAAACAACTTTGTTAGGTTGCTTAATTAAATGGAACAGTGATTTGTTGATTTTGTAGAAATGTTTAATTAAATATAGTTGTGACCTAACTAAATAGAAATATGATATTACTATTTAATCAAATGCAACACTAATCGAATTAAACATGTTTAAAGCTTTCTCAAATAATGCTAGATCTATTTAAACATTGGAAATAAACTAATTAATTGTATCTAAAACTAATTAGGGAAATATGGAAACATGAGAAAAGTAAATTTTCACTAATCAATGAAAACTACTTTGAGAATTCAAGATAACTAAAAAGTTGTCAAGAATGAAGCAACAAAGCATAAAAATAAAGTATTGCACTCCAAATTTAATTAATGCTAAATGCTTTAAGGAAATCACAATTACCATACAAGAATGAAAGCAACAAATCTTAAGCATAGAATCTACTTAAATGTATTGGTTTGATGGGTTCTTTGAGGGGTGTACCATCCATTAAGGCTAGTTTATACACACCCAATCTATATACGTTGGCAATGATGTAAGGCCCCAACTAGTTGGGGCTAAACTTTCCTTTTGTACCATGAGGAGTGTTGGAATTGCACTAATTTTCATAGAGAACCAGGTCACCAACTTCAAAGGAGAGATGAATGGTTTACTCATTGGTGTTTCTCATGAGACTCTTTTGGTAAGATTGGAGATGTTTGAGAGTGTGTATATATTGTACGTCAAGTATCTCAAGTTGTAGTCGTTACTCCTTGTAGGTGTTATAATTGACAATATCTTTAAGGGAAATTTGCAATGAACAAATTTCTAACTCTAAGGGCATGATTGTATTGGCTCCATACATGAGATTGTATGGTGTAGTACCTATAGCTATATGAATACTCTTGCGATAGCTCCATAATGCATATGATAGTTGGGTGTGCTAGTCTTTACAATGTTTATTTACTATTTTTCATAAAATTTCTTTGATGGTTTTGTTTGAGGCTTCTACTTGGTCATTTGATCGTGGGTAGTATAGCATAGAGAAATGATTCTAGATGTAAAATTTATCTAGGAATGTCTTCATGTCTTTGTTCTTAAATGAGGAACCATTATCAAAAACTAAAGTGAAAGGAAGGTTTAATCAAGAAATTATGTTATCAAGAAGAAAATGACAGATTACTTCAGTAGTCATGGATAGGAGTGGAATAGATTCGACCCATTTCATGAAGTAGTCTATGGTTGTGATGATGAAAGTGTGACCTTGGGAAGGAGGGGAAATCTTTCCAATAAGATCTAGACCCTATATAGAAACTAGATAAGAGGATACATGGACATGAATTTATTGGGGAGGAGCTCAGATCAGATTGTTGTGTTGTTGACATTGAGGGCACTTTTTGATGAAGGAAAAGGAATCTTGTTCAATGCTTTGCCAATAGTAACCCATACGAAGTATCTTCTGAACTAAATATCATCCACCGAAATGGGCCTCTTTGAGGGCGATGAGAATTTCAGCTTTAGACAAACAATAGAGTTGGAGGCCATTGTAGCTGCGATGATAAAGACCATTAGAGAGAATGATGTACCTTGTTGTGAGCTTACGAATATGAGCTTGAGAATTTTTAGAGGAATCATCTGGGAAGGTACTATCACACAAACAGTTGAATATATAGGAGTAACACTCATTTGAATCTATCTTATTACATGAAGGGGAAGGATCTGAAGAAGTATAGGTTATGGCAGGTGAAGAAAGAGTGTGAATAATGGACTGAAAATCCTCAGGTGGATTTTCAAGGGGTATAAGGGAGGCAACACTCGCCATTGCACTTGCATGTTGATTGTCTTTCCTGGGGATTATATCAATCATGAAAGAGGTAAAATGATTTAGTAGTGATAAAGCTAAGTTGCAATACTGAGATAACTTATCTTGATTCGCTTAATAAGATTGACTTGCTTTATGATCAATTGTGAGTCACTGAAGATATGTAGAATACAAATGTTAAGGGATAATGCAACTTGAAAGCCAACAATAAGGGCTTCATACTCAGTGATGTTATTCGTGCATAAAAATTTAATATGGAAGGATAGGGGAATTGGCTTCCCAGATGGAGGTATCAAAATGATACCAGCACCAGAACTAGTTATACACCTAGATCAATCAAAGAATAATTTCTACGGATGATTAGTGTCTAGGGAAAGGATGTGATCATTGGGAAAAGATTCTTTGTTTGAAACAAAAAGAGGATAAGGTGCATTAGCTAAGTGGCCTGCTAAGGCTTGACATTTTATTACCTTTTGATAGATAAATTTGAGATCAAATTTTGTTATCAACATAACCCATTTATCCAAACATCCTGAGAGCTCTATTTTAGAGAATAGATGTTTCAAAGGACCAAACTTGATGATGACATGCATTTCTGTGTGAAGGAGATAGTTTCATATCTTATGCATTGTGAACATGAGAGATAGACATTGTTTCTCAATTGTAGAGTAACAAACTACATAGTCTAGCAAAATTTAGCTGATGTAATATATAGTGTGTTCTTTGCCTTTGTTATTGTGTTGTACCAATAATGTTGCTAGAGTGTGAGAAGATGCAGAAGTATACAAGAGAAAAGGTCATCTAGAAACAACTAGAGTTAGGATGGGAGGATTGGCCAAATAACTTTTGAGGTCCTCAAAAGCTTTTTGGCAATCCTTGTTCCAATCAAAACAAACATTATTTTTGAAAAGGTGCGTAAATGGAGAGCTTGATCCTCTAGTTGTGAGATAAATGGATAGATAGCCTAAAGCTTTCCTTATAGACTATAGAGGTAAGATATGTTTCTAGGTGGTGGCATATTCACAATGACATCGATTTTCTTAGCTTTGACTTCTATACCATGATTCAAGACAATGAATCCCAACAATTTGTCATTGTCTACACCAAAGATACACTTGTGAGGATTCTAGTGCATTTTGTAGAGTCGAATATGCTCAAAAATATGTCAAAGGATTTTGACATGATCTCGGCACAAAATTTATTTGGCCAAGATGTCATTGACATAATCCTTTAAGATGTGAATAAAATCTTGAAAGATGAAAGTCATGGCTCGTTGGTAAGGCATACCAGTGTTCTTTAGACCAAACGACATGACTACCCAACAGTAATTGCTCCAAGGTGATGTGAAAGAAGTCTTGTATTGATCTTGTGGGTTTATAAAGAACTGATTGTAGCAAGAGAACCATCCATGAAAGAAAGTAAGGTGTGGTCGATAGTTGATTTGATGATCATGTCAATATTAGGAATAGGGAAATAATCTTTGAGAGACACTTTATTGAGATCCTTAAAGTCAATACAAATTCAAATAGATTGTCAGGTTTAGTGACAACACTGATATTTGACATCCAAGGTGAGTAGTCAATGGGGTAAATAAACCCATCTCATAGGAGCTTCTCTATCTCAGCCTTGACCATGAGTGATAACTTGGGTGTCATATTTCAGATCTTTTCCTTTACTAGCTGAGCATTAGCATATAGCATGATATTGTGCATTATAATTTGTGGATCAATACCAGGAATATATCCACATATGACCAAGAGAAGATTTTTAGAAATTCACATAAGAGAGAGGCATGATATTTCTATTTTTTGGCATCCAAACACTTTCCAACATGAATAACTTCCTCTGGCTTAGCTTGATCCATAAAGACATCAACAATATCTTTGACTAGGAAAGTGTTTTAGTCTAGAGCATCATGTGAATGTGTGGATTCTTGAAGTGCATTTTGAGATGCAAAAGTGTCTTTTGATAAATTAGAACATTCCCCAATGTATGCTTGAGCATTTAAAAAATAGGGGAAGCCTTGATCATGATGGAACTTAGGCATGTTGTCATATACACCCAAGAACTCAGATAGAGCCTCATCAATGGAGAAAGTATCAAGAGCTAGTGTATTAGAAGTGGAACTCATCTCGATCATTTCAAGGTAGACTAGAGAAAGAGAGGAAGAAGTAGAATCTGTAGAAATCATGTTAGCATTTAAAGTGGGATGACGAGAAGAGTGCAAGGGTTGGGAAGGATGATATCCTAGGACTTTGGAGTAATTGTTCATATTAGCTTCTAAAGGGACTTTAATACCTTGTTCCTTTCATCCACATGCATTACCTTTGTATTTGATTTGAGAAAGAATGTGAAAACCACAGTCATAATGTGATTACATCTCCATGAAAGGTGAAGGTTCACCATTAGTGGCATAGTCTATGTTATATATATAATTAGAAAAGTCAGGTGTAACAAAAGAGGTTTTAGTTTCCTTAGGAATAATAGGTTATGAGAAAGGCACAACCTTTGAGATCTTAGGTGCAAAGGTTGTGATTTTGTACTCTCCAACAAAGGAGCATGTAAAGTCCAACAAACCCCAATCATCATCAAGATACTCATTACCAAGTGAAGCATTATCCTTATCAACACTATTGTCAACAACAAGGGATAGTAACTCCACTTTTGTCGAAGATGGAGTTATATTTTGGAGCAATCTAGAAATAGTAGGTAGATGCCTAGAATCCACATGCTAACAATGGTCTAGATTTGGATCGACCTTGATTGTGTATGTCTCATTATTATGAATAAACTTTATAGAACCATGTAGGGTAGATGATATCATGTCCATGGCTTGAATCCATGGTCTACTTAGAAGGAGATTATATACTAAAGAGTGCGGGCATGACATGTACTAGGGTAGGCAAGAAAATTGGGCCAATGTAATTTGCAAAGTGATTGTGCAAATGTCTATCTTATGACATTATCAAAGTCTCAGATGTTAAAAGTGTTAGGTGAAATAAGAGACATATCAATATCAAGCTTATGTAATAGGTCTATTCCACAAATGTTGAGAGCTGATCCATTGTAGATGAGAGTACATTTTACCCCATAATTATTGATAACAACAATAATCAAAAGAGGATCATATTGTTGCTGAACCTCTAAAGAAGGTAACTCATGCTATTGAAAAACAATGTCAGAAGATGTCGTATGCATACAATCTAGCCAGGATGCTACATCATTTAGCTTGACATAAGGTGGTAAACTAAACTTTTGTAAGGCTTGTTGGAGCATCCCATGGTATGCAGACAATATTTGAACTAATTCCTAGAGAGATCTTAGCAAGAGTAGCATGAAGCTTCTTTACCATATCGTACTCTCTTCTAGCATTTTGAGTAAGGTGAGGAGATGGGGAAAGGTGAGAAGCAAATACTGGAAGGGAACTTGGAACAAAAGGAATTTGTTTACGTTGTTTATTTTTTCTAGTTTTGTATGTCTAAGCTACCTCATGATAATGAGGTGGCTACGACACATTTGAAGTAATTGATTAGGCAATGTTAGTGAAGTAATCTGTCATTCAGATGGGTTTAAAGCACCTTGAATAGTGATTATAGGTTGAGAAGGTTACTTTGTTTTAGAATCAAGATGTACAACAATTTTGGGTTTCATAGGTCCTTGTTGAGAACTAGAATCATAAATTGTATTTATCAAATTTGTAAAGAAATATGTTCAAGGAACCAGAGAGGAAGATTCAATAGAGATGAAGTCATTACAAGATTCATCTAAAATATCAAAGTCATAACTACTGAATGGTTCATCATAGGATGAAAAGGTCTGACATAGTTGAACATTCAGCTTTTCCAAATTAAAACAAAAGATATTTTAAAAATAGTTTGCAAATGTTTCAAGTATGCCGGGTTTACCAAAATGTGAAGTACAAAATTGCCTCTATTTAATCTACACATAATCAGACCAATCTTCTACTTAACATTATGATACAAATCACCAAAGATGTTCACCTTGCTACTATCCCAAAGTGAAGAGGAAGATTTTCAGGATTCTATCCCTTTGTCATTATTGAAATGGAAAAAGGTGCAACTAAACTAATTACTAATTTTAGCAAATGTAGAAATTGATAATTGATTTCATAAATTAGAGTACAGAAATGAAATGGTAAATGAAATAGAAAATGAAATAGGAACCTGGCACTAGTGTACAAAAGCCACTTTCTAGGATGCCAGTGATTAGAGTGAATGTCTGCGCTTAACACTATCATTTGTACAACGTAGTTGGCCCAACTTTAGAATCTCAATCTTTGTGTGAGTTCTCTCAACTATTCCTCAAGTTATCAGACTTTATAAAATGACCTGTAAATGTACAAAACAAGGTAAAATGGCTAGGTTGTATTAGGGTTTTCCTCAGTCAAACCATGTTTCAGTGTTTCCATCTCAACAATAGCCAATAGATGAATGATACAAAAGTGTGCTCTTGTATCCTAAATGTATCTAGAAAAATGGTGAGATGTAATAAGAAGTAAATGCAATATACAAATATATTAAATCCTACTCAATGACTTAGATCATATTCATGTAATATCCCTATATGCAAGAGATAAAATGGGAGAGGTGTGTGTTCAACCCATGAGAGTTGTGCAATAACATTCAACAATATTGTAAATAACCAAAGCACAAAAAACAAGAACTACTTTAAAACTTTATCATCTCATAGTGAGGAAGTGAAATTTTCTCAGCCCATAGCAGTTCCAATGGGACTTGTGAATTTGTTGAGCTTTGATAGCAAGATTGACAAACTTGATAACCACCCTAACTAATGTTGTAATCTCAATATTTTATAGAGATTTGTTCATGAAGTAAAATAAATCTTTATTTTAGTAGAGCTTTGTTGCAAAAAAGAATTGATCCTTTCCAATTAAAAATCTAATTACTTTTATAGAGAGAGCAAGGGTGAAAAAAATCAAGGCAAAGAGTCAATTGGGCATTGATAAGAATTATGAAAATCATGGTGAATTGCACAAATGAAAAGGAAACTTTTAAAAAAGATTTGAAGACTGACAAAGGCTATCAGGACACTTGCACATTGTGCATACATCCATGCTTAGAACTAGAGTCATAGAAATTATTATTGTCAAAAGGTCTGATCAACTCAAGATTATACCATGATTTAGGCATTTTACCATTTTTTGATGTGGCAAGTGAAAAGGATCAAAGCAATGCAAAGGTACCTATCATGGGTTAAGGGTAAGGCTAAGGCTCAAAATCATCCTAAAACACACTAGAGACATGGACAGTAAAGAAAATACCAAACATAGTGTGAAATTATGGGAAAACACAATTTAAAATGTTATAGATAGATAGGGAATGCAAGGTCATGTACCAACTATGCACCCCTTACCTTGGAGGCCAAAGCCTTGCCCAAAGTGAGTTCTCTCTCCCCACTATGAAAGCACGATGTGAGTAACTTATTAGGCCTAACCGGCTTATGATGCTCCACAAGGAAGGATGACTAAAAGGTCTTAAAATTGGGATGAACAAGGATTATAAGGGTGTCCTTGATATAGTAAAGGCATGAGATGCCAATGTTCATGTAATGAGGGGTATTCTTGTTGGGACCTAAAAAATTAGCTCCTAAAATGCATTATTTTGCCCTAAACATCCATTAAGTATCCCACTTGTGCTTTTGTAGTTTAAACCCACCATTTATATCCAATCTAAGAAGTATTTTATATGGGTTTATTTAAAAAATTTCTAAGTTTCCCTTTATTCATGGTATTTTCTTTCTTAGAAAAAATTGGTTCTTTATGGCCTTTGTCAGTGAATCAACAAAATTGTGAACTTATGAATTTGGTTTCCAAGTTCGTCATTTCATTGATTTGTTGATTTAATGTTCAAGAGAAAGAGAAGGGAATTTTAAAGGTATTTTTGTTGTCTTCTTTAGCAGAAGGGTGAAGTTGAGGCCTTTCTCAGTTAATTGGCAAGTTTGCAAACTTCCTATTTCGTCGACCAAGTTCATAGGTTCCAGTTTTCACTGATTCATCAATAAGGTGACCAAGTGATGAAGGAGACCAAGGGGAAGCATAAATTTTTTCTAAGGTGAAAGAAAGGATAAGTCTTTTGTTGGAGAATCAACTAGTTCACAAACTTTTGATTTCACTGACCAGGTTCACATGTTTGTATTTTCCCCAATTCATCAACATCGAAGGAAGAAACTAAAGAAAAGACAAAGAGATAGGTAAAAGAAAGTTCATCGATAGAAGGTTTTGCTAATGGTAGATTCATCGACAAAAGGCAAAATGGAGATTAGAATGAAAGAATCAAATGAAAATTAAATGTCTAGTAAAGCATGATATAAATGGGGTAAGACGAGTTGATTTGTACCTAGAAATTAATGATAGAATAGGTGAGTTGGTACTCTGTATTAATGTTTGACAGGCCAAGGATACTTGCAGCTGGTTGAAAAGGTAGAGATCTTCATTGCAAAATGACTAGAATTAAATGTAAGGATGAAGTATCTCTATAGGAAAATCTTTTAATGGTACTTTCATTCTAAAAGGATGCCATAGGGTGGGTACCAACAGGTTGTCTAAGTTTTCAAGGAATTGGCATTTCTTCCAATCTAATAGATTTTCTGATAGGGCCATGTGCCTAAGTTTAATGCAGCAGGGATGTACTTGATGTCTGATTACAAGCATTGAATTGCATAGCGAGATGAAATCTATATAGACATTTGAAAAAAAATAATTTTCAGGGTTGGTTGTAGAACCAATTGTCCACTCTGTAGTGCCTTAGGATAATTGTAGGGATTCAAATCAAAGTAGTGAGGGCATTGAATGGAGGAATGTGTTTGATGTACCATAGGAATGGATTGTAATGCATAATTAATGCAGTTACATGTCTCCATGACTACAATGTTTTAGGGGAATGCATAGTCTCATCTTTATATTTTGCCTTCATCACATTTGCTGGTCCAATTGTAATAGAGATTTTATAATGTGTGATAGCATTCAACTCAATACAAGCTTTGTTTTGAGTCATCTCTTCGTTGTAAATGGGTCATTGTAGTTTGGTTCTAGATAATTACGTATGTTTAATGTATGAAGTATAATATGAGAAATGCACATGAATACATTTTAGTTTTTTTTGTTACTAGGTCAATCCTTTTCTTCCCTCTTTACTGCTTATGACTTAGTCACCCATTGAAGTAGGTACCAGTCCATATTGGAGAGGAAATAATCACTATTTAAATCAAACAAACATTTACTAGTGATTTGGGGGAAACACCATCTTTCTTGTGCATGTACATTCGCACAGTTGAATCAGCTATAGAGGAGTTTTGTGATAGCTAATTGTTCTTGGTTCAGTGATAGTCTTTGGACCAAGACAACGAGTTGGGTTTGGTTGTTCATGTATATTTAGTTTTTTATCTAGTTTGAACTCAATACATGTTAAGGTACACCCCTTGGAATATCCCTCCAAAGTCTAAGCTAAGCTCAAAGTGCAAGGGATGAAACCCACTCCCATAGAGTTGGCCTTTAACCCTCCATGTTTTGTTGATGGACTGATTATGCTTACATGATGAAAACCCTGGCCTTGAGAGTGTTATTCCATCCTAGGAAGTGGAGTTACAATTTTGGGACCCAACAAATTGGCATTGTTTTTGGGGAAGACTTGAAAGGTTGACAAACTTTGAAGACTCCTATAACAATTAGTTTGTAGTTGTGCATGTGTTTGTGTAAGTTGGTAACCCATCAACTTATGCCAATAGATTGGCACCATTACTAGGGATGTACTACTGGGTTGAAATCATTTGAAGACTCTACTAGCAAGTTGAACCCAAAATCAATTTGTAGACTTGAAGATCAGTCACACTTTAAGGATTTCCTCTTTTGAAGAGGTGGTGACTCTGTTGTCAAAGAACATAAGTTTATTTCTGCTGCACCTTAGTTGCTATTGGTGATTTGAATGCTCTATATTGGCATGCAATAGATGATGAAATTAAGGTACACATGGTTTTCTTCCTATCATTTGGAGTTTGTTGTTCATGTCATGTTGAAGGAACAAATTTGTACACCTCTATTTTCTACCCTACATTGTAGGATGTTTTAGTCATAGAAAATTGGTATGAACATAGATACCCTTGGGATGTTCCATCATATGATTCTTCATATATATCAGACCATAGAAACTACATTGGTGTAGATTCCCATGTCCATCCTAGTAATGCATATTCTAGTCATGGCCTTGCATGCTATACAAACCCAAACCTATATGCACCCATGCAAAATCAAAATGACTTAGCAATGCAACAATATGAAATTAAAAAGACTAAACAATGGCTAGAGTCCTTATGGAAGCAAGAAGAAGAAATAGAAAATTAGATTAGGCTACTAGAGTCTAGGATATAGTCCAATACATTCATTGTTGCCCCTACAAATCAGTTTGATCAGTCCCCTACTCCTCCCTTAGATCTTGCATAATGATCAGTTATACCTCTCATGGGTTGATTACAAAACAATGAGTATGCCAACCAAGGTCTATAGCTAATTGCCCAAGTTTGATGTGTACAATATTTGGTAAGGAGACATACATGTTGATGTATTCTTAGAATTCATGAGAGAACATTAGTTTGAGGATGAAGACATGTGGATGAGGTTCTTTTTTAGTTCCTTGCATAGAAATCCAAAAGAATGGATCCAAAGTTTTCCTAAGTAGTCGTTTGCTACGTGGAATGAACTTGTGGTAACATTTGAAAATAAATTTGTGAAAGGTCTTAACCCTGCTAATATTGTCATAGAACTAAAAAGAAAAAAGACAAGAAGGAGAGTCAAGCAAGCATTTTGGTCATAGGTTTGTTATTGCTCTTTCCCATATTCGGGAAGGTTTCAAACCTAACATTCCTTCTTGCATTGATATGTTTTTCAAATCATATGAATATGGACTAAGTTATGTGCAAGAAAATTTCAAAATAATGAGTATGTAGTAGGCATATTTATCCCTAAATTCCATAGAGAAAATAAGAAATGACAACATAGAAGGTTTTCTATCCACAAGGGCATGTAGTGCTAGTAATAAACATGCTAATCTGAATAGTAGTATTGTGGATACAGGCAATCAGGTGAAGGCATCATCATTTGATGATGATTATGTAGTCTACAAGGTAGAAGGTGAATATGATGCATCATATGATAGTGGTGCAGATGATGAGGATAGTATATGCACCTACCTTCAGATCGACGCCTCATCAAGTAAAAGTGAAAATGATGAAATGAATGGTGACTTCCAGCCTAATGCTAAGGTATGTGGCCCAATGAACAATGAGGATGTTGTGTACATGGATGAACAGTTAGATGATCAACTTTTGAAACTAAGTATGAAGTGTGTACATAGGTAAGAAAAACATGGGATGAAAAAGAAACTTGTTTCTTGTTTGATTTGATTCCCTCTATTGTTCTTATTTGTGATGATGAAGCAACTAATGTTTTCTTGCATGAGGATGATGTAGAGGTGGTTGTACTTGACGATACCCAATCAGATATAGTTGTTAGTGCAACCATGGAGTTTCAATATGAAGAGATTGATTTTGATTTTGAGGATAGTAATCATGTGGATGCACATGAGAGCCTATTTGTGTGGTACAAGGTATGTTCTCTTCCTCATGCAAAGTGTGCTTCATCTGAGCCACAAGGAAATAATATAGAAATGAGGGAAGAAGTGTGTCATTAGTCTATTTACGACAGTGAATATGACACAAAAAGTTGCCAATGTGGACTTGAAATAGAGAGACAATTTGAAGAACATGGTTCTTCACATAAGGTGTGTCATGTTCTTAATTTATGTGTTGATATTTTGAATTGCAACCTGAGTCATGCTTATGATTCCAAAATTGAAAGTTGTGGCATCACATATGAATTTTTTGTTCAAGAGATGGGTAGAATTGCAAATGAATATGAATGTTTCCACTTTGTTGTGGCATGTTTTCTAGCTCCTAAAAATGTTGGTTCTGCAACAGAGATTGAATCCATTGCATGGGACATTGATGAGAATGAGTAGAAAGACATGTTCATGTCTAAGTTTCAACATGTTGCAGCCCAACCAGAAGGTATACTTGAGCTGGAGTCTTTCTAGTTTGCTTTACAAGATGAAGTACCTTCTTGTTGAAAATTGCAATACAACTGAGAGGGGGGAGTGAATCAGTTGTAACCAATACTTCAAAACCATTAAGACATCAACCACTTAATCATTGTTATTGTATTTAATCATAAAAACATGAAATTAGAAAATTAAGCACATTCACACATCAACACATGAGACACTAGATATTTACGTGCAAAATCCAATAAGGGAAAAAACCACAGTGAGTGTTAGCTCACAATATAATATGTAATAACAATATTGAAAATTAGAGGCTCACTACCTATGGGGTTCACTACCTAGGATGCTCACTACAAGAAGAGGCTCACTACCAATGGGGTGGCTCATTGCCAAAATTGGTGAACTGAGATAGTAGCATCTATACTATGCCAAGGTTTAGTTCCATTGAAGCACAATAGGTATCCTCTACTCTGCTCCATCTTTTTACTTCATAATTATCTTATCATTTCACATCCTACATCATACATTCATGGCTTCATTTCAAGTTTTTATACAATTCATCAACCCTGGAACAAACATCAAGTTCGGCATTACAATCATAAACCATTGGAACAATCTCCAAGGTTGGCATACATACATATTTAGCCAATATTCAAATTAGGTCTGGACCTAAACAAATTAGGGAAGAAGAGAAATGAATGCAGACCATGCCAAGTCTTAGTTGGGATTCAAATGAAAATTTCCATGCAACAACATGGTTTACAAACTTTGAAGCATATTTGTAAGTGGTGAAAATAATTAGGTCGGCCAGATCCAGAGTTAACATTAAGTCCTTTAGGAACACGCTTCATGCATGATCTGGATTACATGTTGTGGACCAATCAAAAGGTAGGAACATGATCTAGAGACTCCCACAAGCATGTTTCAATTACCAAGAACATCCGCACAACCTCTAAACAATTTATCCATAATATTCTTCAAATCAGAGCACTTGAACATTTTTGTCAGCCACTGTCATAAAGGAAAGATCACTTGCGGAGCACCAAATCATGAACCATTTGAACTAAAGGCACATAACAACATCACAAACTTAATTCTTGAACCATAGATTGTGAAACTTAAATGTAGAGAAATGCGGAGCATAATACATTCTCCCTATCACCATTAAATACACAAAAAAATAGTTTTTACTCTGGTGAATAGAACTTGCTCAAATCTTCACACCGAAGGCTCAAACTTGATACATAGTATCTACTAACATCCCTCAACATTACTTCCAATCTGTAGACCAAGGTATTTAATTTATAGGAAATGTGAAGCAGTCCACTGCACTATTCTGATAGATGAAACAATTTTGCACTTGTACTAATTCCTCAAATACTTGATTAGACTTATTCAAATTGTGAATGGGAAAATGGATTGAATCTATAAAGATAATATTAACCCAAATAACAATGAAATGTGTGAATAACAAGAATAAACAAATGAAAGCACAAAACTTACAAACTTTTTACCCTGCGGCTTCCATTGGTCGCCTATTCTTTCTTGATCTTGAATGATGAAGGTTGGCCCTTAAGGATCTTGCTTCCTTGCTTCAATTTGTCAAGATGACAAGTAGAAATGGCTATCTGATATGATTTCTTGCATTGCGACGATATGAAGAAGAGAATTGAGAAGAAGAAGAAGATTCCCTAGAGGAACTTGGGCATAGTAAGGATGCCAGAAGAAGTCTCTCCTAATGGTTTAGAGAGGGGTCTTATTTATAGAGTTTCTGAAAAGGGAATGGAGGGTGAGGATCAACAGATGAGATAAATGGCTAGGAATAAAAGTGAATATTTTATTCATAGTGGATGAATTAAAAATTTATTTTTTGGGAAGAGTGGAGGATAGTGGATGAATTAAAAATTCATTTTTGGGAAGAGTGGAGGATAGTGGATGAATTAAAAACTCATTTTTAGGAAGAGTGGAGGATAATTGAATTTCAAATTCAATTAATGGAGGATAGTGGGGGACAATTGAATTAAGAATTCAATGAGTGGAGAATAGTGGGGGACAATTGAATTAAGAATTCAATGTGTGAAGAATAGTGGGTGACAATTGAATTAAGAATTCAATGAGTGGAGAATAGTGGGGAACAATTGAATTAAGAATTCAATGAGTGGAGAATAGTGGGGGACAATTGAATTAAGAATTCAATGAGTGGAGAATAGTGGGGGACAATTGAATTAAGAATTCAATTTTGGATAATAGAGGATATTAGCTAATTAAATATTAAGAATATTTAATTATATGTGAAACATGGTGAGGTGGAAGAGATGAGGTGGATTGATGAGGTGGATTGATGAAGTGGATTTTGTGAGGTGGATTTTAAGACTTAGGACATTAGAAGGATTTTGGGATTTTAATTAAATAAAATAATTTTATTTAATTGTAGGATAATGAATCAATCAAATAAACTTATAATATTTATTTAATTGACAGAAGGAAATAAGAATTAAGATAAATATCAAAATATTTACTTAATTCAACCTGAGCCAATTTTAGGTGTATACACAAATAACTTACTTAGGTGTTGACATCAATGAAAACACTTACTGCTCATACTTGCAACACTTCTCTTGTGGATCAATAGTGCATTCAGGCATAGTTCTCCTTGCCATGTGAATTGGAGGTGTCTTATTTTTTCCTCAACTTGCATGAAGAGGTCAGCGAGTATGATAGCCTGGCACTTGATAATGAAGGTTTGTCTTCATTTATTTCTTTTGGTGCTGACCTATTTCTATATTTGTAATCCCTTATTGTTGGGAACAAGCATGATATGGATCTAAATAGGTCAAGAACCTATTTTTTTGGGTTGTCCAACAATAATATTTTCATTGAGGAAGTTGACCTTTGCTCCACAAATGCATATGTTGTAGATTAACACATGTTGGGGATAGTTTTTAGTTGTTACAGCAGGGTGAAAAGTGCAGATTTGGATTGAGGGAGATCAAGTCCTTCATTCAAATTGTCTTTGATAGAGGCAAGTGGTTGATGTAGTTTTGTCCAGGTTGGACTTGTAGTGCTCTAAAAATTTGATCATAATCAACTTTCCTTTTGAGCCTTCATGCTCATGACCGTGTGTTTTCCTATATATATGTTTTGTAAATACATTTCCCTTGTTCCCCCTATTCATTATTTGATTTTGTTCTACCCGAAGATATTTTGAGGTCCTCGCTATGCCATTGCTTGGCACACATCCCCAACCAGAGCCACTATTGGGACCTAAAAATTAGCTCCTAAAATGCATTATTTTGCCCCAAAAATCCATTAAGTATCCCACTTTTGCTTTTGCAGTTTAAACCCACCATTTATATCTGATTTGAGAAGTATTTTATATAGGTTTATTTCAAAATTTTCTAAGTTCATTTCCCCTCTATTCATTGTATTTTCTTCCTTAGAAAAAATTGGTTCTTTATGGCCTTTGTCGATGAATCAGTGAAATCACAAACTTGTAAACTTGGTTCGTAGGTTCATCATTTCTTTGATTTTTTGATTTACAAATGAAGAGGTGGAGGAGGGAAGTTTAAAGGCATGTTTGTTGTCTTCTTCAGCAAAAGGGTGAAGTTGAGGCCTTTGTCGGCAAATCAACAAGTTTGTAAACTTCCAGTTTCACTGACTGAGTTCGTAGGTTCTAGTTTCACTGATTCATTGATAAGGTGATGAAGTGGAAAAGGAGACCAAGGGGAAGAAAAAAATGTTTCTAAGGCAAAAGAAAGGCTAAGTCTTTTGTTGATGAATTGACTAGTTTGTGAACTACCGATTTCGCTGACCAGGTTCACAAGTTCATATTTTCCCCAATTCACAAACAACGAAGAGAGAAGAAAAAGAAAAGACAAAGAGATAGGTAAAGGCAAGTTCACTGATTAAAGGTTTTTTTGATGGAAAATTTGCTCACAAAAAGAAAAATGGAGATCAGAAGCAAAGAATCAAATGAAAATTAAATGTCTAGTAAAGCATGATATAAATGGGATAGTATGGGCTGATTTGTACCCAAAAATTAATGATAGTACAGGTGAGTTGGTACTCCACATTAATTTTTGGCAAGCTAAGGATAGTTATAGGTGGTAGAAAAGGTAGAGATCTTCAATGCAAAAGGACTAGAATTAAATGTAAGGATGAAGTGTCTCACTAGGCAAATCTTTTGTTGGTGCTTTCATTCTAAAAAGGATGTCATAGGGTGGGTACTACAAGGTTGTCTGAGTTGTCAAGAAATGGGCATTTCTTCCAATTTGACATATTTTCTGATAGGGCCATGTGCTTGAGTTTAATGCAACATGGATGTACTTGATGACTGAGTATAGCGCATTGAATTGTGTAGTGAGCTGAAAGCTATATATACATATGAAAAAGATGTTTTTAGGGTTGGTCACTAAACCAATTATCTAGTCTGCAATGCCTCAGGATAATTTTAAGGCTTCAAATCAACCCAGTCAAGGAATTGAATGGAGGAATGTGTTTGATACAACTTAGGAATGGATTGTAATGCATATTTCATGTAGTCGCAGCTTTGTATTTTTCCTTCACCACATTTCTTGGTGCAATTGTAATAGGGATTTGATAATGTGTGATAGCATTCAAGTCAATACAAGCTTTGTTTTGAGTCATCTCTTTGTTACAAAAGGGTTATTGTAGTTTGGTTTTGGTCTATATTATGGAGGAATCAATTACTATTTAAATCAAAAAAATATTTACCAGTGGTTTAGGGAAAAAACCATTTTTCTTATGCATGTACATTTGCACAGTTGAATCAGCTATATAAGGGTTTTGTGACAACCAGTTGTTCTTGGTTTAATTATAGTCTTTGGGACCAAGACAATGAGTTTGGTTTGGTTGTCCATGTATTTTTAGTTGATAATTTGGTTTGAACTCAAGGTATACCCCTTGGAATATCCCTCTAGAGTCTAATTTGAGCTCAAAGTGTAGGGGATGAAACCCACTCTTGTACAGTTGGCCTTTAACCCTCCATGTTCTATTGATGGACTTATTATGCTTACATGATGACAACACTAGCCTTGTGAGTGTGGTTCCATCCTAGGAAGTGGAGTTGTGGTTTTGGGACCCAACATGTCTAAGGCATGGTACAAGGGTAACCCACTCTCCATCACTTTGATTTTTCAAGGTATAAAGTTCTTGCAATCTTAACCCAATATGGTAAATCTCCCCTAATTGGAGAGTCTTTCAATTATCTCCCAAATTTGTATACCCCATTGGAACACATGGGTTTTGGTCACCTCCTTGGTGATGAAATCCAAAGTAGGCCTACTAGAGGAAAGAAGCCTAGGTGCTCTCCTAAGATTGTCTTTCAACGTGAAGGGAGAGAATACACACACTAGGTTCTTGGGATTGACAAATGATAAAAAAAATAGATCAAATCAAATCTTTTGATTTCCAAGATTACCAAATGGCATGAGGAGAGAGCATAGACTTTGGCTTGATCTCAAACAAATCATAAATGATGCAGGACTAAACTTAGGGATCTTCTTAGACAACTGAGTTAAGAAAAAAATAAACAATACAAACACCACACCAATAATGATGATTTTATTATTATCAGTATTAGCAATTGATTGTAGGAGTATAGGATTTCATTACACAAACTTGGGATATAACAATCCTTGTTTATAACAACTTCTCAAACATCTCTTCCTTTGAGAGACTAAATCAATATAAAGCTTCTATAATCTACGAGTACAAACAATTACCCAATTCCAATTAATACTCAACCAATTCCCCTGTTGACCAACCCCCAACCTCAATCAAAAGAATGTATTTAAGATCCTTCACTCAAATAGTTCAACCATCCAAATCATTATGCAACTGATCAAACTATCAGAACCTAACCAAATGTCAGTACCAATTCCTTCCCAAGGATGTTCCAATTGCCATTGCAAATGCATTTCACTTAGACATATTCATTCTAGACAATCACTTCTACAATACCCCTTTCCACAACCATGAACTCCTCTATTAGTAAAACTAATTTATGCATCCATGGTATCTGTGATTGTCCAAGTTTCCAAACTTGAGAAATAAAGATCCATCAGTAAATTATCATTTTTAGGAACATGTTGGTGAAGTTATTCATTCATGAACTTTTCTTTTGACTAGCTTGTCAGTAAAGTACATGTTCCACAAACTTAGGAAACATCCCCTTTTTTTATCAGCAAACTAAAGATTTTACAAACTTAAGCCTTAGCCCAAGTTATCGACAAAATAAGACTTTTATGAACTTAAGCCTTTGTCATGTTATTGATAAAATAAGGATTTTACAAACCTCGAGGTCCCTTATCGGCACCACATCAAGTTTTACAACACTGACTTTTCCTCTACAAGCCCATCGATAAAAAGTATAATTTATGAACTAAGAAGCCAAAGCTTGTTGTTGGCGAAACTCCATTATCCAAAAACATTCTCCATTATCAATGAAAGTGAACCCTTCTAAACCCAATCGACGTATCGGCAATCTACATAAATCATGAACTAGTTACAAAGTCTTAAGGCAGACTGACTAAGAAGATTTACTTCTATAAAAAAAAGTCATCCTTTCAAAACTTCAACACCATCCATAACTTGGAACAAATGCAAACTTCATGCTTTAGCCTTATCAGCTTATTGGTAAATGTAAGAACCCACAAATTCATTCATGAACCAAACTCTTCAACCTTCAGCTTGGCAAATATAGTTGGAAAAATAGGCTAACAACAAACTTATGAGTTTGCAAACTCATAAGATTGTTGATGAAATTCTAAAATCAGAGCCTTTGCCGACAATGAGTCCTATCCAAACTAAGAAATTTTGATAAATGAATAAGAATATTACATAGAATCCTATCGGTGAATCAGAAAAAGAAGGAACTGACGAAATGTTAGGTTCTGAAATTGGCAAAATATTTGATAGGCCATGACATGGGAAAAGTTTTGTCCAAATCTCACCAAATTGAAACTACAGATATCCATTTACAAGATGAAGTCTTGAATTTGACCAAGTGAATCCAAATTCCTCCTAAAACACAAAAGCTAAAATTTTCATTAAAAACCAAACCAAACAACTTAAGAAATGAAATATATTTTTAGTGACACAAGATTGCCAATGAACCCAGATGCTCTTGCATCAGACACACTAGGTAAGAGAAATATTTCTTAAGGTTGCAACTCAAGAACATTTTGGTAAGTCTGGAATAGAAATCTCATACTTAGCCAGTTTAGAAGATTGCACCCAAGATGCTTCTTTAGTTGGTTTACCCTTCCACTGGACAAGATACTCCATATATTCTTTGCCTCTTGTTCATTTAGCCACATGTGAGTCAATTACATGATCAACTTGTTCAAGCTATTTTATAGGAAACTAATCAATCCATTCACATTCATCCTAAATAACTAAACTAAATTTTTTCGATGCATGTGACTCATGTTCATAATATCGATACAAATATGTCACATTAGAAATGGGTGAAATACCTACACCTAGTGGAAGTTCAATTTCATCAGCATTAGATGAAAACTTATGTAAGACCTTACAAGGTCCAATATTCTTCTATTTAAGTTTATTGTACTTTCCTTGTGGTAACCTTTCCTTCTACAAGTGTGCCAAAACCAAATCTCCAACCTAAAAATCCTATTCCCTTCTAAGAATATCAACAATTTCCTTGTATTTGGCAACACATTCCTTTACCTGTTTATGTAAATCATGTATATATTCTACAAAATCCTTTGCTATAGCACTCTTTTGAGTCAAATCAGCACTATCTCACAATTCATCTACTCGTCTGGGACTGTAACCATACACAATATGAAAAGGACTTTTCCCCACACTCTTATTGACTGAATTATTGTAGGCAAATTCTGCCTGAGCCAAAACTAAGTCCCACTGGTTAGGCTTATTCCCTGCCAAACACCTTAGCAAATTACCTAGAAACTTCAATTTACAACTTCTATTTGACCATCACTCTGAGGATGGTACACTGAACTAAAACCCAACAATGTACCCATTTTCTTCCACAAGGTACACCAAAAATGACCAACAAATTTTACAGCATGATATGAAACTATGCTTTTAGGTAATCCATGCAATCTAACTACCTCCTTGAAAAATAATGTAGTAATGTGGGAAGCATCATTACTCTTTTGAAATGGTATAAAATGAACAATTTTAGAAAATCTGTCAATAACAACAAAGATAGAATCATTACCTCTCTGTGTACGAGGCAACCCCAAAACAAAATCCATGCTGATATGTTCCCATAGTCTCTCTGGTATAGGCAATGGTTGATATAAACTGGTATTCTACCTGGCTCCCTCTGCATATTGACAAATTTTGCCACCTTGTACTAACTTCTTTACATCTTGAGCCATTCTAGGCCAAAAATAACTCTCATTTAGTTGAGCCAATGTTTTATCAACACTAAAGTGTCCACCCAAACCACCACTATGCTTTTCCTTCACCAAATTATCTCACATTGATCCTTGAGGTATACTCAACTTGTACCCCTTGAATAGTAGGCCTTCCTAGATAAAATATTCTAGCCAGGGTGTTCTATCCTTCTCTACTAGGTTCATAAAAGTAGCCCATTATTCCTTGAAATCAACATCATATTTATATAATTATCCCATAGAATCAAAACCAACTACACTCACCCTCATTTCATTCAATAATAGACATCTCCTACTCAATGCATCACCTACCCTATTGGATTTTTCCACTTCTATGTTTCAGAACAAAAGAATAACTCTATAGAAATTCAACCCATTTTATGCATCTCTAATTTAACTTTCCTTGGCTATTAATGAACTAAAAAGCATGATGATCAGTATACAGTACAAATTCTTTCGGTAGCAAATAGCGTCTCCACTTCTTGAGTGTCTATACAATTGCATAAAATTCTTGATTATATAGAGAATATTTCTTCTTTGCTTCATTCATCTTCTCACTAAAGTATGCAATTGGTCTTCCCTCTTGACTAAGGACATCTCCAATTGTTGTCGCACTTGCATCACAATCTACTTGAAAGGCTTTCCCAAAATTAGGGAGTGCTAAAACTGGTTGTTCAATCACTTTATTCTTTAAAATTTTAAAACTCTTCTTAGTTGTTGTTGCCCACACAAACTCCTTCCTCTTACCCTTCATTGTCTCAGTAATAGGTGCACAAATCCCACTGAAATTTTGAATGAACTTCCTATTGAATCTCATTAAGCCATGGAAACTTCTGGCTTCAAACATACTATGAGGTGAAGGCCAATCCACAATTGCTTTGACCTTCTATGGATCCATCTTTAGGCCATCACCAAAAACTACAAATCCTAAATAAATCAACTCCTTCTTCATAAAACTACACTTTTTCAAATTAACTAACTTTTCTTCTTTCAACCTCTACAATAGTTCCCTAACATGCAAAAAATGTTCTTCTTTTGTTTTACTAAAAAATAGAATATCATCAAGATATACAATAACAAACTTACCTAGAAATGGTTTCAATACTTCATTCATCAACCTCATGAAAGTGCTGGGAGAATTTGTCAACACAAAAGGCATCACCAACCATTCATATAATTTGTATTTTGTCTTGAAGGTTATCTTCCACTCGTCCCCTTCTTTGATTCTAATATGATGATATCCACTTTTCAAATCAATTTTCGTGAAGTATTTTGCTCCACTCAAACAATCCATCATATCATCCATCTATGGCAATAGGAACCTATATTTAATTGTTACTTTATTAAAGGCCCTTGAGTCTATACACATTCACCATTCTCCATCTTTCTTTGGTGTCAGCACTGTTGGTACCACACACAGACTAAGACTTTCCTGAATCAGTGTCTTATCCAACAATTCTTGAACTTTCCTATTTATTTTTTCATCATCCTATACGATGCCTTGCTCAATAAACTTGCACCAGGTATCAAATCCATACAGTGACTAATATGTCTCACACATGGCAATCCATCTAGTAAATCTTTCATCATGATTTCTAAATACTCTTCTAGCATCTCTTGAATTTCTTTTAGTGGCTCTTCTTGTTTTTCTGCTATCAACAATACTTCTAGTTTAGGAATAAAGGCAAAACATGATCCTCCTTTCTCCAATTTTTTCAAAATTTCTTCCCAGAAATCAAACAAAATTTGGGCTTACTTTCTACTTCATCTCCTTTCTCCTTCATGGGATTCAAAGTACACTCCTTGCCATCCTTCTTTACCTTATATGTATTCATTTTTCCATCATGGACAACATGTCTATCAAACTACCATGGTCTACCTAGAAAAATAATACATGCATCTATTGGCATTATATCACACAAGACTTCATCCTTATAACTACCAATTTAAAAATTAACCAGGCATTGTTCACTTACCACTAATTGATGCTCCTTTTGCAACCACACAACTTTGTAGTGACTGGGATACTTCAACCGCATCAGCTTCAATTTTTTCACCATTTCTTTAGACACATTATTGTTTGTGCTACCATTGACCTACTATCACCTTACAAAACTTACCACCTAACTTACATTTAGTTTGAAATAAGTTCCTCATTTGTATAGGTTCAGATTACTCCTTCTCTAGATTTAACAAGATCCTTCTTAGTATCAAGGATTCTCCATCCTTAGGGTCCTGTCCATACTTTGGTTAAGCCACTTTTTTGCACACTTTTTTTGTACCGCATTCACCCTTGCTTCTTTTACTTTTCTAGAATTCTGCTGGATCTGTGGACACTCAAATGCCCTGTGTCTAATTTCCCCACATTAAATACAAGTAGCACTAACCCCCTTCACCTACCTCTACCAAAAGATCCTCTGACTCTAAAGTAATCACCTCTTCCTCTTGAGGAATATCTTCTTCCTCTGCCTTCCTAGGTATTAGTTTGGGATGTACTAACCTCTCCTTGCTTATTTTGGTATCCTCTTCCACCGCTAGATTGGCCTCTTCCTCGTGAAAATTTACCACTACCTATAGAACTATTTTTCTTTCTAGCAAGTTTCTCTTTATCCTTCAAGGCATATTGGTAGGCTTCTTCAACACTAGTGATTCACACCATACTCAAGTCATCTTGAATGGAGTAGTGTAGTCCTATTATATATCTTGAAACCTTCTCATCATCATCATCAACATGGCCAACCTAAAAGGAACCAAGGTATACGTAAAATGCTTCCTATATTGATCTAATGAGGAAAGATTTATGAAAATTTCTCTTTTATAGTTACAGATTAAGATGCACATTAACAGAAAGATAATAACAACTTACAAATGCAAACACAAAACTCACAACACAAGATATACATGGGGAAAACCCTTTCAAGTAACAAACCCCACACTCCAAAGCTGCCCAATATATTATTTAGGAATCACGAAGATTACAATATACTTACATAGCAAGATTTATAGGAGTATATCCAACTAGAGATCCAGGAGGTAATTTGACATCTATAAGATTCTTTCATACAACCTCCATCTCAAGTTCCTGATATATAGGAGATACAATATAGTACACCACCAAGGGTAATTACAAAACCATGAGCTAAAACCACCCAAAAGTGGTGCCAAAATTATCTCCAATCAAAGGTACCTTTGTGATGTGCCAAAACACACACCAACATGTGTAACTCTCCCCTTTATAGCTCTTTTATGTGTCCAATACATTTTTACATTTCCCAAAAATAGAAGGTCCAACTTCCGGAGGTCATAACTTTTGATCTGGGTGTCCGATTGATGAACCATTTGATGCATCGGAAAGCTCATAAAGAGATCTATCACCCTATAACCTGGTTCACCAGTTATCACCATTTTTTGGACATTTAAATAAGTTTTGATTCTGGTAATCGAGTTTAAAGACTTTTTCTGGTAGTTTCAAAAATAAGAAACTTTAGTATCTCATAATCTTGATATGATCTTGAGATAAAGCTCACCCAAGATGTTCACTTAGCTAGTCCGCACCTTCTGGGAAAAATTTCAGGTCAATCTGAGCTCAATTGAAGAACTTACTAAAACTAGTAAGTCTCACTATTTTTAGCTCATTTGGAAACTTTTGGAAACTTTGAAGGTTCTAGACCATTCTCTAAGATAAAGGGTATTCAAAAAGACCAAACTCGTAAGAATAGTAATCTTTCAAAGTTACAAGGTTGAGACACTTTTCTTAACATTCTCCCACTTATCGAACACCTTGCAATAGCAAAGGGAGTATCAACACCATGATTTAATTGCTAGGGGCCGTGAGGACCATAGACTCTTAACACCATCTAAACTTCTCTGTACTCATAGGTCTTGTCAAGGAATCTGTAACATTAATCAAAGTTTCAACTTTTTCCATGTTTACCTTCCCATCCTCTACCATGTCAAAAACAAAATGGTATTGGACATCAATATACTTAGTCCTTGCGTGGAAAGTAGGATTCTTTGCCAAACATATGGCACTCTGACTGTCACAAAAAATAGTAATCTTCCCTACATCAAACCCTACATCAGAACATAATCTCTTAAGCCAAATGGCTTCTTTACAAGCATGAGTTGCTGCCATGTACTCAACTTCAGTAGTGGAAAAAGAGACCATAGGTTGCCACTTACTTATCCAACTAATAGCACCACCAAACATAGTGAACACATAAGCACTGGTGAATCTCCTGCTGTCAATGTCACCCACCCAATCTGAATCCACAAATCCATGAATACAAAGTGAATGTCAAGGTCCTATAGGATAACCATTATAACATAAGGAATACTCAGAAGTACCCTACAAATATCTAAACACTCTCTTAATTGCATCTCAATGTACCCATCCAAGATTAGCCATAAATCAACTAAGGACTCCCACTACTTGGGAAATGTCTGGTCTTGTGCAGACCATCACATACATCAAACTGTCAACTGCACTAGCATAAGGAACTCTCCTCATATCCACTATCTCAAAAAGAGACTTTGGACACTCTTCAATAGATAACTTTGTCCCCATTATAACAGGAACAATCAAAGGTCTACAATCCATCATGTTGAATCTCTCCAATATAGTGTTAACATACTTACTCTGGCCTAACCAAAGTTTTTTATTTTCTCTCTCTCTTTTGATCTTCATCCCTAGAATGTACCGAGCTAATTTTTCATCTCAAACTATGTTGGCAACTAAGATTTCAAATCAGAAATCAAACTTTTACCATTCCCAATCAATAACATGTCATTGACATACAATGCAATAATGAGAATGCAATCATTGTCAAACTTGTAGTAAAGCCAATGATCTGATTTCGATCTCTGAAATCTAATACTCAACACAAAGGCATCAAACTTCTGGTACCATATCTTAGGAGACTGTTTCAAACCATACAAAGACATTTTCAACTTGCAAACCAGATTTTCTTTACCTTTCACCACGTAGTGCTCTATCTTTGACATATAGATTTCCTCCTCCAAGTCACCATGAAGGAATGTTGTCTTCACATCCTTCTATTCCACTTCTAGATCATACACTGCTACAAGAGATAATAGGAGTTGAATAGATGTCAGCCTTGTAATGGGAGAGAAAATCTCATCATAGTCAATTCCCTCCACCTGAGAATACCCCTTCACAACCAATCTAGCCTTATATTTCTCAACACTGCCATCTACACTGAATTTCTTTTTGAACACCCATTTGCATCTAATAGGTTTTTGTCCTTCAAGAAAAGGCACCAAGTCCCAAGTATTATTCTTTTCCAAAGAAGCAATCTCCTCTTCAATGGCCTCCTTCTAGGAACCTACATCTTTCATACCCATAGCCTCTTTCACAGTTCTAGGTTCATCAGTGTTAGAAATCAAATAAAAAATACAACTCAAATCATGCAATGAATAACCAAACCTATCAAGTTGCTGCCTTATCTACGTGGACCTCTTCAAAGGCTGAGGTTGAGGTTCTTCATCTTTTTCTAAACTTTCAGAGCTACTAGAGATCTCCTCATTATCTACTCCAAAAGATGTTTTTGGTTCAACTTTCACATGGGTGGAAGGAAGCTAAACCACATCATTTTTCTTCTCTTCTTTCTTTGGCTGCAAGACAACAGAAGAAGGATTGAGCTCTCTAAAGATCACATTTATGCTATACATAACTCTCTCAACTACTAGATCCCAAAGCTTGTACCCTTTCACACCAATGCCATAACCAATAAAGATACACTTTATAGCCTTATTCTCCAACTTAGACCTCTTCTCCTTAGGCACATGTGCATATATCTTACAACTAAATACTTGAATGTGTCTTAATGTAGGATTTTTACCAAACCATACCTTTATAGGTGTCTTATCAACAAGCACTAATGTAGGTGACCTATTAACCAGGTAACAAGTGGTAGCACCGGCTTCAACCCATATCTTTTTTTTCAAGACAAGCTCCACTTAGCATACTCCTTGCTCTCTCCATCAATGTTCTATTCATCCTCTCTACAACTCCATTCTACAACTCCTTGCTTCTCCTTCATCATGAGAGGATTTATTAGAATCTAAATCATAATTCTTCTTCTTCTTCTTTTTCTCCTCCTTGTACTCCTTGCGGAAGTGACCAAGTTTGCCGCAGTTCCAACACAGGGCCTTGGACTTTTTGAGAGACTTAGATCTCCCATAGGATTTGGATATTCCTTTTTCTTCCTTCTTATCCTTTTTCTTTCCCTTCTCTTTAGGTCTACCACGAACTGCAAGAGCCTCCTCAGCCGATTTGGAAGACTTTCTCTACATCTCTTCAAACAATAGTGAAGAAACCACTTCATCCATCTTGAAGGTTGTAGTGGTACTCCTAATTGCCATAACAAGGTCATCCCATAAATCTTGTAAGGAACACAGTAATGTCATACATCAATCCTCCTCCTCCATCTTCACACCAACAGAAGTCAACTAGGAAACAAGCATATTGAATGTATTCAGGTAATCAGCGAAATATCCTCCATCTTCCATCCTCAGAGAATATAATATATTTCATAGGAATAACTTGTTCACCAGGGATTTAGCCTGATAAACATCTCTAAGCTTCTTCCAAAGTTCCTTTGCAGTTTTCTCTTTATGGATATTCAGGAGCACGGAATCAGATAAATTGAGTCTTATCAAACCCTTAGCTTTTTGATCTTTGAGATCCCATTCTTCTTGAGACATTGCCATTGGTTTTCTACTAGATACGACCTCCCATAAATCCTGATCTACAAGCATGTCCTCCATTTTAAGTTTTCACAACTCAAAATTACTGTCATTAAACTTTTCTATCTCAAACCTCCTAGATGTGCTCGCCATCTCTTACCTGCAACAAAGATTTCAAAATCTTTTATGCAAGCTCCCACTCAAATGAACATCAGCTCAAAAACCCCTCTACTTGACAACTAGAACCAAAGGTGATCAGGCTCTAATACGAACTGAAAGAAAGAAAGGTATGCAGAAAATGCTTCCTACATTGATCTAATGAGGAAACATTTATGTAAATTTTTCTTTTATAGTTATAGATTAAGATGCACATTAACAAAAAGATAATAACAACTTTCAAATGTAAACACAAAACTCACAACACGAGATATATGTGGGGAAAACCCTTTCAGGTAAAAAACCCCACACTCATAAGCCACCCAATATATTATTCAGGAATCACAAAGATTACAATATACTTGTAGAGCAAGCTTTTACAAGACTATATCCAACCAGAGATCTAGGAGGTAATTCAACATCTATAAGATTCTTTCATTTAACCTCTATCTCAAGTTCCTGATATATAGGAGATACAATACACTACATTGCCAATGGTAATTACAAAACCATGAGCTAAAACCACCCAAAAGTGGCACCCAAATTATCTCCAATCAAAGATGCCTTGTGATGTGCCAAAACACACACCAACACATGTAACTCTCCCCTATACAACTCTTTTATGTGTCCAACACATTTTTACATTTCCCAAAAATAGAAGGTCCAACTTTCGAAGGTCATAACTTTTGATCCAGGTGTCTGATTGACAAACTGTTTGATGCATCTGAAAGCTCGTGAAAAGATCTATCACCCTATAAAATGATTCACTAGTTATCTATTGATATTCACTGAAAATTGAGAGGGGGTGAATCAGTTGTCTTGAAAATTCAAAATCTACAACATTAAAATATTAAACACTTGTTTGCAATGATTAAGATCTAACCATGAAATCACAAAATTAAAACTTCAACCACATGTGCAACAAAAAACACAAGAGACACTAGATATACATGGAAAATCCCAAGGTGGGGAAAAACCACGAAGAGGATTAACTCTCAATATATATTGTAATCCTGAAATAATGATGATCAGGCTTGGTCACTCCATGGGCTGCCTAATCATACTGACTCACTGTCATGAAGAACAACTAGGTTTAGCAGGCTCACTGCCTCAATGCTAAACCTAACAAGATTACAATAAGAGTTGTTAAACCCTGAGGGTTGTTAAAACCTACAAAAACCACGATCAACACCTTTACAGATATATTATTGAAGTACAAAAGTTTCTTCACTCTGCTCTGCCTCTTCTGCTCTACCTCTTCTCTACTCTTCCTCTTCTCTTCTCTTCCTCTTCTCTGCTCCTCTTCTTTGCTCTGCCTTTGGACCTTTCTTAGAATCTTATCATTTCCACTCAAGGACAACTTTTCCATGACTCAACTACAAGAATTTATACACTACATCAACCTTGGAATGAACATCAAGGTTGGCATTACAATCATCAACCATTGGAACAATCTCCAAGGTCAGTATTACAAACATTTACAAAATAGGTCCTAACCTATTACAACATAATGCAAAGGGAATGAAATATGGATCACACCATGCCTTAGCAGGGACTCAAACACGATCTTCCACACCACAACACGCTTCCACAATATTCTAGAGATCTCCCTAACCACTGGGATCAACCAGGTCAGCTAAGACTGGTTACACGCTATATTATCCTGGAGTAATCTTCAAACATCTTAACAATTCTTCCATATGGACCAATTTAATGATGGGAACATAATGAGGAAGTATCCACAAACACATTATAATCATCAGGAACAACCACACAACCCTCAACCACTTTATTCATAGGAATCTTTTCACTAGAACTCATGAACTTCTCTATCTTAAACTATCATAAAAGAAAGATAGCTTGTTGACCACCAAACCACAAACCATTGCAACCGTAGGCACTTCTCATCATCCTATACTTCCCTCTAGAATTGTAGAGAAAAATACTTTATTGCGGATGAATGCGGAGCATATTACTTTCTCCCTATCCCAACTATTCTTCCAGAACAAGTAGGCTTAACTCTGGTGGATTCAACTCTCTCAAATGTTCATACCGGAGGGTCAAAATTAGGATTCAGCTACTTCAGGCATCCCTTTGAATAAATTCCAATCCACACAACTAGATCTTCACCCAGAAGGAAATGCAGAGGAATCTACTAGGTTGTTCTTCAACACACTACTCACTATCTGTGCTGCACTTCTCTGTAACTTATTTCTTCTGGAGAGGCCAATTTTCTCAATATCCTCAACATGAAGAAATTCCTATCATATAATAGAGTAAGATACAATTGACACCAATAACAACAAAGATATGTTGACATCAATGACAACATCGATTAGGCACATACTTGCAACAATCTCTCCCTTTGACATTGATGGCAACATATGATGTGAAAAACTACAACAGCCATCAAGACAAGATTCTCCCCATTTCTCTTTACACATCAACACTCTTTCTTTCTATAGGATTCTCCCCCTTTCTCTTTGCACTTCTGCACTATTTATCTCTCACAGTTTTTCATATGACTTCTATCCCCCTTTGACATCAATGGCAAGGGGCACATACTTGCACTCTTCTGCTCTAATTCAATATTTCTTTAGAACTCTTTGACTACTCCCCCTCAAAAGTAGCCTTGAAAGGCATCAATCTGGATCTCTGAACACCTTTGAACTGATGCACTACTATGCATCTTAGCTTAGAGGAGGGGTGTAACCCCTAATTTTTATCTAAGAAACTCAAAAGTGTCCTTAGGCAGAGGCTTGGTAAAGATGTCTGCAATTTGATCTTTGGTAGAAACATATTCCAACTTGACTTCATTTTCTATCACCTTTTCTCTTAGAAAATGATACTTGATAGATATGTGCTTTGTCCTTGAATGCGTTATCTGATTCTTTGATATGTTGATGGCACTTGTATTGCCATAAAAGATTGTAATTAGATCTTCATACACAACTCTAATATCCTTCAAAGTTTGCTTCATCCATAACACTTGAGTGCAATTACATGTTGCTGCAATGTATTCTACTTCTACAGTGGACAAAGATATTGAATCCTATTTCTTACTCAACCAAGATACCAACCTTTTTCCCAAGAAGAATGCACCTCCACTTATGCTTTTCCTATCATCCATATCTTTGGTCCAATCTGCATCAATGTATGATCTAAGGGTAAAATCATTGTCCTTAGGGTACCAAAAGACATGATTCATTGTCCCTTTGAAATACTTTAGAATTCTCTTGAGTGCCATCACATGAGATTCCTTGGGTTCTACTTGAAACCTTGTTGCAAGACACACTGCATGCCTTATATCAGGTCTGGTTTGAGTTAGATAAAGCAATCCCCTGATCATAGATCTGTACTTTTTCTAATCTTCCACGGGTGATTTGTCATCTTTACTCAACTTACAACCAGTAACCATAGGTGTACAAACTGGTTTAGAGTCTTCCATCCCAAATTTCTTTAACAACTCTTTCACATACTTAGATTGAGAAATAAATATACCTTTATCTGATTGGCTTATTTGTAGACCTAAGAAGAAGTTCATTTCTCCAAACATAGACATTTCAAACTCACTTAGCATTTCTCTAGCAAAAACTGAGCACATATCTTCATTTCCCCCAAAAATAATATCATCCACAAAGACTGCAACAATTAGGATTTGTTCACCATTTATCTTGAAGTAGAGATTACTATCTGTAGTACCTTTACTAAACCCTATCTATATCAAATACTTCTCCAACCATTCATACCATGCCCTGGGAGCTTTTTTTAATCCATACAAAGTCTTCTTCAATTTCCATACCATGTCACCATGATCTGATAGCTAGAATCCTTCCAGTTGTTCAATATAGAATTCACATCCATTTGGTAAACTTTGAAATGTTTGTAGGTAGAAAAAGCAAAAAATATCCTTATTTCTTCAATCCATGCTACATGAGTAAAAGTTTCTTCAAAGTCTATTCCTTCAGCTTGAGTGTATCCTTTGCATACCAACCTTGTTTTATTTCTTGCTACTTCACCATTCTTATTCAACTTATTTCTAAAAACCCACTTTGTTCCAATTATATTCTTATCTGTTGGTTTGGAAACAAGATCCCAAGTCTAATTCTTTTCTATCTATCTCAATTCCTCTTCCATAGCCTTTACCAAGTTTTCATCTTTGCAGGCTTCATCCACAATTTTAGGTTCAATCTTGGAGATCAAATAGAAATTTACTTGTTCCTCTATAGCTTGTCTTTTGGTTAAGATCACTTTTCTCTTATCTCTATCTAATCTTTAGAATGATTGAGTCTCACATACCTTAGAGTTCTGGTGACACTTTATGGGGCTTGTTCTTCTTCATCTGATCTATCTTCTTGCTGCACCACTTCTGAAACTTCTAGTTCATCAGATTCATATCCATTTGATTTTAATGGCCCTTCCTTGCATTCATCAACTTTGACATTTGCACTTTCAATGATCTTATTCAGCCTCTTATTATAGCACCGATATGCTTTACTCTTAGTGGAGTAACCAAGAAAGGTTCCTTCATCACATCTAGCATCAAACTTGCCAAGATCTTCTTCCCTTTTGATATAACATTTGCTACCAAAAACTTTAAGTATTTCATAGTAGGAACTTTTCCATGCCACAATTCATAAGGAGTTTTAGAGATGTTACCTTTTACTTGGACTCTGTTTAGGATGTACACAGCTATGTGAATTGCTTGTCTCCAATATGCTTGTGGCAGATCAACTTCCTTCATCATGGTCCTAGCAGCTTCTTGAACTGTTCTATTTTTCCTTTCAACAACTCCATTTTATTGTGGAGTTCTAAGTATAGATAGCTATCTTTTTATTCCATATTCTTCACAAAAGAAATTAAATTCATTTGATGTAACCTCTTCTATCAGTCCTCAAGCATTTGATCTTCAAATCCATCTCATTTTCTACCATTTCCTTAAAAGCCTTGAACTTATCTAGAGCTTCAGTTTTTTCATTCAAAAAGGTAACCCAAGTCATTCTAGAATAATCATCAATAAGTAACATGAAGTACTTGTCTGCTTGTAAACTTATTACTCTGGTAGGTCCCCAAAGATATGTATGCACTAGCTCAAGTAGTCCTTCAACAAATTGTTCTTTGCTTTGGAAACTTGTTCTTGTTTGTTTCCCAAATTGACACTCTTTACAAATTTGATTAGCAAGCTTCACAAGCCTAGGTAGATCTCTAGCAACCTGTGTGTTACTTATGTTTATGATGTTGTCAAAATTAATGTGACACAAACTTCTATGCCATAACCAACTTTCATTTGTCTGAGCCAACAAACAATAGTTTTCATTTCCTTTCAAGTGATAGATATTACCTTTGGTCTTTTTACTAGTTGTAATGACTGTTCCGAAGCTTTCCCTAATCTTGCATCAATTTTCCTTGAAGCTTAGATCATAGCCCTTTTCACACATCTAACCCACACTCAAAAGATTATACCTTAATCCTTTCACATACAAGACATCTTTAGTATTATGCTTGCCATCAAAAGAAATAGACCCTTTTCCACAAATCTTACCAGCTGTATCATCTCCAAACCTAACCAATCCACCATCATATCTTTTCAAACTTACAAACTTACGTTTGTCTCTGATCATGTGGTGAGAGCATCCACTATCAATAACCCATTCATCTTTGTCCATGATAACCTGAGCAGTCGAAGCACTTTCCACTAGTTTTTCTTCCTTAACACAGCTAGTAGAATTAGTAGACACATTATCTTCCTTAATAGCAATAAACAAGCATTCATTTCTAGCATTATCAGGTTCTCCATTATCTAATACTCCTTTGTCATCATCAAAATCTTCAACATAATAACACTTCTTTTGGATCCTAGGTCTGTTCTCATATCTTTTTCTATTTCTTTCAATTCTTTTAGGACATCTAGAAGGAAAATGACCTACTTTACCACAAGAGAAACATTTGAAAGGTAATTTGCCTTTATACTTAATGGATCCTCTTTGCAGTCTATCTATGAAGTTGGCTTCAAATTCATCAAACTCATCATCAGATGCTACCTTGTATCTTTCTAATCTGGAAGTACTCCCTAAAGTACTCACCAAACTCTCTCATTTCAATGGCAATAAGATTACCAAGAAGCTGATCCTTGTCAACCTTTTTAACTTGTATAAATTCTTTAATTGCAGCTACTTTGTGACAGTAGGACTTGGACAAGGATCTATGGATATTCATAACAACTTCCTTTTCATCGAGAGTTCCGCCCATGGCTTTTATCCCTATAACAAGTTCATCAACTCTTTGCATAAAGCCTGAAATGTTTTCATCATCATTTATCTTCAAACCTTCATATCTCACTTTCAAACTTTGTAACTTGGTTTCCTTTGCAGAATCATCTCCATACAATTTTTTCAACTTTACCCATACCTTATTTGCAGTTTCAAGATCTACAATATTTTTCAATATTGAGTCAAGTAAAGAGCTTAGCAGAGCATCTTTTGCCTTAACATCTATTTCATATTCTTTGATTTCATCTTCAGTCGTCACACCATTTTTAGGTATGGTGTATTTTGTTTCTACAACTTTCCATACTTTGTAACCAAGACTGAGAAGATGGCTTTTCATCCAAGCCTTCCAGAGAACATAATTCATTCCATCAAAATGCGGTACTTCCTACTTGAAAGATATTTTGGATCTTCCTCAAGCTGTTAAACTTTCTTCTGAGGAACCTCACTCTGATACCAATTGTTTATTGTGTCAGACAACTGAGAGGGGGGTGAATCAGTTGTCTTGAAAATTCAAAAAATTTAGCATTAAAACATTAAACACTTGTTAGCAATGATTGAGATCTAACCATGAAATCACAAAATTAAAACTTCAAGGACATGTGCAGCAACAAACACAAGAGACACCAGATTTACGTGGAAAATGCCAAGGTGGGGAAAAACCATAGAGAGGATTAACTCTCAATATATATTGTAATCTTGAACTAATGATGATCATGCTTGGTCACTCCGCGAGCCTAATCATACTAACTCACTGTCATGAAGAACAACTAGATCTAGCAGGCTCACTACCTCAACCCTAAACCTAGAAAGATTACAATAAGGGTTGTTAAACCCTAAGGGCTATTAAACCCTACAAAAACTATGATCAACACCTTTACAAATATTTTATTGGAGTATAAAAGTTTCTCTACTCTGATCTTCCTCTTTTGCTCTACCTCTTCTCTACTCTTCCTCTTCTCTACTCCTCCTCTTCTCTGCTCTACCTTTGGACCTTTCTTAGAATCTTATCATTTCTGTTCAAGGACAACTTTTCCATGACTCAACTACAAGTATTTATACACTACAACAACCTTGGAATGAACATCAAGGTCGGCATTACAATCATCAACCATTGGAACAATCTCCAAGGTTGGTATTACAAACATTTACAAAATAAGTCCTGACCTATTAAACATAATGCAAAGGGAATGAAATGTGGATCATGCCATGCCTTAGCCGGGACTCAAATATGATCTTCCATGCCACAACATGCTTCCATAATCTTCCAAAGATCTCCGCAGCCACTGGGATCAACCAGGTCAGCCAAGGCTAGTTACATGCTATATTATCTAGGAGTAATCTTCAAACATCTTCACAATTCTTCCATGTGGACCAATGTAATGATGGGAACATGATCAAGAGGTATCCATAAGCATGATATAATCATTAGGAGCAACTACACAACCCTCAACTACTTTATCCATAGGAATCTTTTCATCAGAACTCATAAACTTCTGTCTTCAACTGTCATAAAAGAAAGATAGCTTGCAGACCACCAAACCACAAACCGTTGCAACTGTAGGCACTTATCATGATCCCAGACTTCCCTCTACAATTATAGAGAAAAATACTTTATTGTGGAGGAATGTGTAGAATATTACTTTCTCCCTATCCCAACTATTCTTCCAGAAAAAGCAGGCTTAGCTTTAGTGAATGCAACTCTCTCAAATCTTCATACCAGAGGCTCAAAATTAGGATTTAGCTAATTCAGGCACCCCTTTGAATAACTTCCAATACGCACAACCAGATCTTCAACCAAAGGAAATGTGGAGCAATCTACTAGGCTATTCTTCAACACACTACTCACTGTCTATGCTGCACTTCTCTGTAACTTACTTATTTCTTCTGGAGAGGCCAATTTTCTCAATATCCTCAACATGCAGAACTTTCTATCATGAAATAGAGTAGGATATAGTTGACACCAATGACAACAAAGATATGACATCAATGACAACACTGATTAGGCACATACTTGCAACATTATCACCATTTTCAAGATGTTTAGAGAAGTTTCAATTCTGGTAATTGAGTTCAAAGACTTTTTCCAGTAGTTTTAGAAATAGAAACTTTAATATCTCGCAATCCTGATATGATCTTGAGATGAAACTCACCTAAAATGTTCACTTAGTTGTTCCACACCTTATGGGAAGAATTTCAAGTCAATCCAAGCTCAATGGAAGAACTTACTAAAAATAGTAAGTCTCGCTATTTTTATCTCATTTGGAAACTTTTGGAAACTTTGAAGGTTCCAAACCATTCTCCAAGATAAAGGGTATTCAAAAAGACCAAAACTGGGAAGAATAGTAATCTCTCAAACTTGCAAGGTTGAGAAACTTTTCTTAACATAGCTTGAATGTTCAATCTATAGAACTCCTTAGTATATTCTTGCACATTTTACTCCTTTTGATTCAAATTATGTAATTTCTTGAACAAACTATTTTAATAATCTACAAGAAAAAAGTTGGCCTTCAATTTAGTGACCATTCTCTCCCAGGTTTGGATTTTCTCCTTCCCCTTTTTCTATCATTCTAATTAAACATGACCCTTCAACTTTGTGCAGGCAAGTTTTACTTTCTTAGCTTCCTCAACCGATTCAAAATCAAAATATTTATCCATTTTTGAAATCTAGTCAATTAATTCTTTTGGATTTAAACTACCATTGTAACTAGGAAGGTCTAAATGAGGCTTACTATTTATTCTAGATATTGCTCTCAATAATTGTCTGTCTAGTTCATCTCCTTCATTTGCATCATCTTTATTAACCACAACTTCCTCTTCATCCTTGCTAACATCCTCAACATGTACCCCTCTACATTGTGCCATCTCAATAGCATCCAATCATGTAGTTTTCCCTCTCAACATTTTTGCAATCACCATATCTCCTCGTGGTCCTCTTCTAGCACCTCCTCTTTGTGCCATGTCTACTTCAGATTCTTTGCAGTTGTAGGTCTATGCTCACTCTCCTTTTCCTACAACAAAAACATTAAAATCTCTTCTTGGACACATCCATAGTTTTCTCAGGAAAATTTGCTCTAATACCACTTGATGTAGGACTAAACTTAGGGATCTTATTAGACAACTGAGTTAAGTAGCAAAAACAAACAATGCAAAAACCACACAAACAAAGATGATTTTCTTATTATCAATAGTAGCAGTTGATTATAGGAGTATAGGATTTCATTACATAGCCTCAAGATATAACAATCCTTGTTTACAACAACTTCTCAAACATCTCTTCCTCCGAAGACTAAATTGGGATAAAGCTTCTACAATCTCCAAGTATAAACAACTACCCAACTTCAAGCAATACTCAACCAATTCCCCTATTGACCAACCCCCAACCTTGACCAAAAGAATGTATTTAACATCCTTTGCTCAGACAGTTCAACCATCCAAATCATTATGCAACTAATCCAAGTGTCATCACCAATTCCTTCCCAAGGATGTTCTAATAGCCATTGCAAATGCATTTCACTTAGACATATTCATTCTAAACAATCACTGGTATAATACCCCTTTCTACAACAATGAACTCCTCTATCAATGAAACCAAATTGTGCTTCCATGTTATCGATGATTGTCCAAGTTTCTGAACTTGAGAAATGAAGATCTATTAGAAAAATATTATTTTTAGGAACCTGTCAATGAATTTATTCATTCATGAACTTTTCTTCCAACTAGCTTGTCGATAAAGTACTATTACCAATTTTCACTCCCAACTCAAATTGGTAGAGCTGATGCATTACAGTTCATTATTTTAAAAGTGAAAATTCATAGCATTTTGGTTGCATCAGTTGTTTAGTTATCGTTATAGATTGTTTAGTTTTATCAGCTATTATTATGTAGAAAGAGATGTTTCAGATCATCCATTACATTATAGAGTAGGAAAATTATATAAGTATTCATTCATCACAATGGTTTTTCATTTACAAGTTTGAATACATAAAGGAATAAGCAGTGCATTGAAGGAAACCATGACATATCAGATGTCCCACACAAGCTGTGGGTTATAGCTGAACTCATGCAAATATAAACAAAATACTATGCATCTAATGAAGGAGAAAAGAAAGACATAGCCATCATTGCCTTGTTTTGTTGATCTTCATAGTAGCCTCCAGTCCTGCTCCCAACCTCAGCATGTACTTGCAAAAATGTTGAAGGGTCCTGTTAGAAGCTCCAATTATGAAAATCCTTTGACTATCAGAAGAGGCATAATACCTTGATTATAATGCATTGATCAATTGAACAACATTCATATGAAGAAGGAACTAAAGAGAAGAAAACATGGAGCATCATTGTGTTATTCTAATATGCTTGTTTCATATGCAGGTATAGGATAAGTCATGTAGCTGATTGAAGACATTCAGCATGTGGTATCAAGTGGGCTCCCATAAGGGTAGAGCTCATCATGCTGCCCCCTAAGCCTTAAGGGGAAAGAGATCAGAATATTCATCCATACTGTGCAAAAAGGAACATATCAAAGTAAATAATGTTGCATTAACTTGGCTTATTGGACTTCAATTCAATGTCCATTTATGACAACTATTCAAGAGGAGTTGAAGTAACAATCATCTATGAATAGTGAATTTTGTACATGGTAGCCAATAAGGTATGAGTTTGAGAACATCAGGTTTTAATGCTATGTATTGATTCAAGTATGTATTTCAAAATCATGATATTGACTGAACAATAAAACAAAGAGACATAAAATATCATTTATTGTTCATGACAAGTAAGTAAACATGGATAGAGTTTAGGAATAGATGAGATATATTTTCACATCAAGGAACTATATTTGCTCCTATCTCATCGGTGACAAGAAGTCAGATCTAGGCAATATGCTACCTATTATGTCATATTACATTTATGTTTGCCTCAATTCATTATAATCATGAGTATGTATGTGGGACAGTCAAGTGTCACGTCACATTAATGAAACAAGATGCAGATTTAACTATGCATTGCACAAGAAAGAAAGAATAATCTGCCATCTATAATGTATACAATGACATTGCACCTTATCACATATTGTTGAAGTGAAGAGCATTGCCAAGAGATGTACGAACATTGATCACATCATATTACATTTGATGCAGTAAGACAAGGAACAGTTTGACTACATCATAAGGATGTACATGCCTCCTGTATGTTATAAAGAACATCATCATTTCAATATGTTGTTATAAAAAGAAGAGGCTATTGTCATGCATGATGACATGTGAAATGAATACCAAGTATGTCTACCACAACTACAGAAAGATCATACAAATACAAGTCCATAAACAGCCAAAAGTGATACATCAGACAAAGAGACAAATGACAGGCAAAAATACAACAGGTATTATCAAAATGTCAAAGATACAATGTCATGATAAGATAGAGATAAAACATATGATGTGCAGTGTATTCTATAGGAGTATTTTTGTATAAAAGATAAAACCTTTGTTTCAGTTTTGAAACCTTCTTTCATTTTAGTGCATACAATGAAAAGAAGCTTGCAAAGATATATCTGAGCTAGGCTGGAACATATAATGTCATTCTAGTTCATTTTTTAAAATATCCATGTCTAGTTTTTAAAACCCTAACATTTTTTACAATGTTAGAAAAGAAGAATGGTAAAACAAAGTGTCTATGCTAAGGCCGAGCTAGAAGATAGCAATACATGAAGTCAAAAAATAAAACCCTTGTCAAGTTTCGAAACCATCTTTCTTCTTCCAGATACAGTCAAATGAAAATAGGTATAGAGTGTCTATAGGTGTTATGCAAGAGAATAGTATATGCAAAGTAAAAATGAAACCCTCATTTCGTAGTCAAAAGAAAAATCTAAGTTTCTCATATCAAATGACAAAGAATACTTGCAGAACCATCTACATTGTAGCAGGCATGATAGAAAGAATGAAGATCTAGCAAATGTCAAAATGCCCAGTTGACTAAAATGAAACCCTCATCTCATTTTGCATACGGTAATGTAAAAAGGCCATAGCAAAGAGAGATCAAATAACTCACTATTTAGTTGCCATGGGGGAAGAAGAGCTTATCCGTGGCCTCCTTTGAGGCATTTTTTATGTTGTCAATAGTTGCAGGTTTCAAACACAATAAGAAATGAAAGAATGTCAAATATTGTAGTGCATGAAGAGAGCCATGGCTTTTTGAAATAGCATGCCACAGAAAATAGATAATGAAAAAAAAAGAAAGTCAACATGGCACATACCATACCTTTAATGCTTCTACCTATCATTTTACTCTGAAATGGTGAGATTTTGACTAGAGAGCCCATTGAATGGAGGAAAAACTAGAGAGCTATCAAACCCCAAGTTGGCAGCCTAAGAGTTGCAGAGCGGATAACAAGAGCAAGAAACAAATGAAAATGGCTAACTTTTAGGGTTTGAGTCTTCATTTTGTTCGATAATGTTCTCAAACCTCATTTTTGACCATGCAAATAACAACATAATTGCTTTATCCAAATGGTATCATGGTCAAAACTGAAAGGAAGCTAGGTGTGTGGAAAACACTTCCTACACTAATCTAATGAGGAGAGGGCTATGCAAATCCAACTTTATCCTAACTATTATAGCAATATTAAACCATTAACATGAGATATTGCAATAAAACACAAGAACCAGAAAGAAGACAGAAGAGAGAGAGACAAGATATACGTGGGGAAAACCCTTATGGGTGAAAAACCCCACACTCCAAAACATAGCTCAAATGTATTACAGTAAACAATAACAGATTACAATATAGTTTCAGAGCCAATGCTCTTTTAGGAGTCTTTGAATGTCGAATCTAGAGATATTCCAGTAGCATAATAGTACTTGTACAAAAATTACCTATCTCCCATCCAAGCACCTATTTATATAGAGTTTACAAGGAAAATATGGAACCTTCTAGAGATGGCCGTCCATCTTGGACTCATGCCCCAAAATCCACGCCTAAGGACACTTGTCCAACATCCCATCCTGAAGTGGGCGCTTGGTCCCAAGATAGGTTATGACAGATGCTCTTACGCACCTTACAGCTGTCAGAGAATCTGTCATACACTGACTAAAAATATCATATTCCTCTTACATGTCATAACCTCCCTTGACCGCCCAAAGATGCCTTTCTCTCATGCAAAGATATTCACCGATACTTGTCATTAATTAAAAATCATTTGAGGTTTTGGGGGCATTGCCCCCGAGCCCCCATGAGGGCGCTGCCCCTCGACGCCACCCTGTACCACAATAAGGAGCGCGCCAGGGCCGCTACCCCTGGACCCCACAAGGGGCTACGCCCCTTGACCCTGTCTTGGGGGTGCTGCCCCCAAACCCCCATTAATTATTCAAGGGGGAAACCGTGGCTGCCAAAGTCACCAAAATTTACCCTTCTACATATACACAAGGTGCTGACTATGCCAACTCAACATGGGATAAATTAATACAACATTAGGAATTTGCAAAGGTTGAGACACCTTAATTCTCAACATTCCCCCACTTGTCGAACACCTTGCAAGGGTCAAAAGAAATGACAAGATTTAACTATTAGGGGCTAAGAGGCCCATAGACTCTGAACACCATCTGAACTTCTATGTGCTCATTGGTTTCGTCAATGCATCTGCAACATTCTTCAAAGTATCTACCTTCTCCAAATTTACCTTTCCATCCTCAACCATGTCTCGCACGAAGTGAAACTGAACATCAATGTGCTTTGTTCTAGCATGGAAAGTTGGATTCTTTGCAAGGCAAATTGTACTCTGACTGTCACAACTGATCATGATCTAACCTGCATCAACACCAATATCTTGAACATAATCTCTTAAGCCAAATGGCTTCCTTACAAGCATGAGTTGCTGCCATATACTCAGCTTCTGTCATGGACAAAGCAACAACTAGTTGTCGCTTACTCATCCAACTAATAGCACCACCAAACAGTGTAAAAACATAAGCACTGGTGGATCTCCTGCTGTCAATGTCACCTGCCTAATCTGAATCCACAAATCCATGAATATCAACAGAATGCGGAGGTCCTGAAACATTACCATGATAGCAAATGGAATACTCAGAAGTACCCCTCAAATATCTGAACACTTACTTAACTGCATCCCAATGAACCCATCCAGGATATTGCCATAAATCGACTAAGGACTCCCACTACTTGGGCAATGTCTAGTCTTGTGCAGACCATGGCATACATCAAACTGCCAACAACACTAGCATAAGGTACTCTGCTCATGTTCTCCACCTCACTAGGAGATTTTGGACAATCCTCAATAGACAACTTTGTCCCCAAAGAAATGGGAACACACAATGGTCTACAATCTGCCATGCTGAATCTGTCCAACATAGACTTCACATACTTACTCTGGCTTAACCAAAGTTTTCTATTGGTTCTATCTCTTCTGATTTCAATTCCTAGAATGTACCTGGCTGCCCCTAAATCTTTCATTTCAAATTGAGTTGACAACTAAGATTTAAAATTAGAAATCATATTCTTACCCTTCCCAATGAGAAGCATATCATCAACATACAGTGCAATAATGAGAATACGATCACCATCAAATTTATAATACACACAGTGATCCAATTTTGATCTCACAAATCCAATTGACAACACAAAGGCATCAAACTTCAAGTACCATCTCCTAGGGGATTGCTTCAAACCATACAAAGACTTCTTAAGTTTGCAAACCAAATTTTCTTTACCTTTTACCATGTAATGCTCTGGCTGTGACATGTATATTTCCTCCTCCAAGTCACCGTGAAGGAAAGTTGTCTTCACATCCATCTGTTCTACCTCCAAGTCATAAGCTACTGTGAGTGACAACAAGAATTGAATGGATGTCATCTTTGCAATGGGAGAGAAGATCTAATCATAATCTATACCCTTCACTTGTGAATACCCCTTCGCAACCAATCTGGCCTTATACTTCTCAATACTACCATCTGCACCAATCTTCTTCTTGAACACCCATTTACATCCAATGGGTTTCTGTCCAGGAGGCAAAGGCACCAAGTCCCAAGTTTGATTCTTTTCTAAAGAAGCCATTTCTTCCTCCATGGCCTCCTTCCAGGAACCTGCATGCTTCATATCCAAAGCCTCTAATATAGTTCTAGGTTCATCACTGTTAGTAAGCAAAGCATAAGCACAACTAGAATCAAGCAATGTAAAACCAAACCTTTCAGGTTTCTTCCTTATCCGTGTAGACCTCCTCAAGAGTTGAGGTTGAGGTTCAACTTCTTCATCTGAGCTTTTAAAGCTGCTAGAGCTCTCTTCATTATCAAGTCCAACATTGTCTTTCTGTTCAGTCTTCTCAGGGGTGAGAGGAAACTGAACAACATCCTCTTTCTTTTCTTTTTCTTTTCGCTGTAAAATAGTGGAAGAAGGTGTAAGCTCTCTGAAGATGACACTTCTGCTATACAACACTTTTTCAGCTATAGGGTCACAAAGCTTGTATCCTTTCACACCAATAGAATAACCGATGAAGATACACTTAACAGCTTTATTCTCCAACTTTGACTGCTTCTCCTTAGGCTCATGTGCATATGCCTCACAACCAAAAACATGAAGATGCCTTACTGAAGGCTTTCTACCAGACCACACCTCCATGGGTATCTTTCCAACAAGAGCTAATGTAGGAAATCTATTTACCAGATAGCAAGCAGTCGTAACAACTTCAACCCAAAACTTTTGTTCTAGACCAGCTCCACTAAGCATACTCCTAGCCTTCTCCATCAGTGTCGTGTTCATCCTCTCTGCAACTCCATTTTGCTGTGGTGTGTATGGAGTTGTCTTATGTCTTTCAATCCCAAGTTCCTTGCAATACTTATCAAATTCTGTAGAACATAACTCAACACCGTTGTCAGTTCTCAAACATTTAATCTTTTTACTAGTCTGATTTTCAGCAAAGGCTCTAAACTCCGTAAACTTGCTATAGACTTCAGATTTTCTTCTGAGAAAATAAATCCATGTCCTTCTACTATAATCATCTATAAAAGATACAAAGTATATAGATTTTGATAATGAAGGAACATTAACAGGACCAAACACATCAGAATGAATGAGGTCCAACACACTAGAAGACTTATGAGAACTCGAGTAAAACTAAACACGGTTTTGTTTTCCATAAATGCAATGTTCGCAAAAGTTGAACTCAAGATTACAATCATCTAACCCCTCAATGAGGTTCTTATTTTTTAGGGTATGCAGACCCTTCTCACCAATGTGGCCAAATCTCTTATGCCATAACATTGTCTTTTCTGCAGGAAGTTTAACTTCCAATGTACGATTACAACCATCAAGATTAGAAACAACAAATTTCATCACTACTCGTTTAGATGGTGGGGATGAAGTGACTGCTGCCCTCTTCCTTGAGTCAGAAGAACTATTGCATTATGTAATGCATGCTTCCATCTGAAACAAAGTACCTCTCTGAGTACCCTTAGCAAGCACCATAGATCCTCTAGTCATCTTGCATCCTTCTTTCGAAAAGACAACCTACACAACTGCATCATTCAAACTACTTACAGAAAGTAGGTTCCATGCTAATCCTAAGATGTGCATAACCCCAGAGATCCCCTTCACTCAACCATCAGGGAATCAGATAGAGACTCTTCCATGACCAACAATCTTCAGATGAGAGTCGTCACCCAGATACACCTTTCCACCATCGAACTCCTCATACTTAGTGAACTAGTCTCGATGCGAGGTCATGTGGAATGATGCACCAGAGTCGATTAGCCACACATCATCAGATGCATGGGTTACCAGGGCTACGATGAAGGCATCACCGTCATCTTGTGATTTGTCAGAATCTGAATCAGGAGCTTTCTTCTTTTTCTTCTTCTCCTCTTTGCATTCCTTTCAGAAGTGCCCAGTCTTGCCACAGTTCCAACAAAGAGCCTTGGACTTTCTAGGAGATTTAGATCTCCCACAGGATTTGGATCTACCCTTCTCAGCTTTCTTGTCCTTCTTCTTCCCTTTCTCATTGGCTCTTCCACGAACTGCAAGGGCTTCTTTGGCTGCCTCAGAAGACTTTCTCTACATCTCTTCAGATAACAGCGAAGAAACCACCTCTTCCATTTTGAATGTGGATGTGCTTCTTCCGATTGCCATGAGAAGATGATTCCATGAGTCCATCAGAGAACAAAGCAGGGTCATACATTGATCCTCCTCCTCCATCTTTACACCGATAGATGTCAATTGTGCAACCAGCATGTTAAAGGCATTCATATGCTCAGCCACGGATCCTCCATCCTCCATCCGAAGAGAATACAACTTCTTTCTCAAGAAAAGTTTATTGACAAGGGATTTAGCTTGATACACATCCCCCAACTTCTTCCAAAGGAGTGTTGTAGTAGCCTCCTCATGGAAATTTAGCAACACATAATCGGCAAGACTAAGTCTTATGAGACCCATAGCCTTCCGATCCTTGAGATCCCAGTCAGCTTGTGACATTGCAGCTGGTTTAGTTTCGTTCACACTTTCCCAAAGGTCTCAATCAACTAACATGTCTTCCATCTTGAGCTTCCACAGCTCAAAATTACTACCATTGAACTTCTCTACTTCAAACCTTCCTGATGTACTTGCCATCTCCTTGCTGCAATAGAAATTAGAATACTCTACACAAACTCCCACTCAACCTAAGATTATTTCAAAAAACCCTTACCCAACAACTCGGACCAAAGGTGATCACGCTCTGATACCAACTGAAAGGAAGCTAGGTGTGCGGAAAATGCTTCCTACACTAATCTAATGAGGAGAGGGCTATGCAAATCCAACTTTATCCTAACTATTATAGCAATGTTAAACCATTAACATGAGATATTGCAGCAAAACACAAGAACTAGAAAGAAGACAGAAGAGAGAGAGACAAGATATACGTGGGGAAAACCCTTATGAGTGAAAAACCCCACACTCCAAAACACAGTTCAAATGTATTACAATAAACAATAACAAATTACAATACAGTTTCAGAGCCAATGCTCTTTCAGGAGTCTTCGAATGTCGAATCTAGAGATATTCTGGCAGCATAACAGTACTTGTACAAAAGTTACCTATCTCCCATCCAAGCACCTGTTTATATAGAGTTTACAAGGCAAATATGGAACCTTCTAGAGATGGGCGTCCGTCTTGGACTCATGCCCCAAAACCCACACCTAAGGACACTTGTCCAACATCCCATCCCAAAGTGGGCACCTGGTCCCAAGATAGGCTATGACAGATGCTCTTACGCACCTTACAGCTGTCAGAGAATTTGTCATACACTGACTAAAAATATCATATTCCTCTTACATGTCATAACCTCCCTTGACCGTCCAAAGATACCTTTCTCTTGTGCAGAGATACTCATCGACACTTGTCATTAAAATTTACCCTGTTGCATATACACAAGGTGCTGACTATGCCAACTCAACATGGGATAAATTAATACAACATTAGGAATTTGCAAAGGTTGAGACACCTTAATTCCCAACAAAAACTTTGTAATCGATGGTGCCTAGCAATTATGAAGAGAAGAGGCTGACAACATATTGTATGTTGTTTGTTTTATAAAGTTAAAGGTGGACGTGATCATGAGCAAATAAGGCTTGTGCCTTTAGAAACATTTTAAGGTCTTCATTTCTTATGTGGTCGACTCATGACATGATTGAAGTGCCATATAATTATGCATGTGGTCGAGAGTCATTGACCTCCCACTCTATGCACTAATTATTATTTTATTTCCTTCATATATTTCAAGTGCATAGGAAGGTCAAAGCAAAAACCTTTGGAAACATGAGATACATGCATGAGTAATGGCATGGTGAAAGGGGTAAATTTTGACATGTGGCACTTATATAGGTAGTGAGGTGGCAATTTCCAAGGCACAAAGACAGAGATTAGGTGGTAAAGAATTGACATATGGACATGCATTTGTGGAGTTAGAGCCATGGTTCTGGCCTTCAAGGCTTTGATATTTTTGGCAAAAAATATATACTAATGTGTTCATCATCTTTTACGATTTTTATAGAAAATCAATGTTAATATCTTGTAAATATTTTGGCAAAATTATGAGCTAGATATTAAATGGGATATAGATTAAATTGCTTTTAAAACTTAACTATTTTAGGCAATTTATAGACTAATAAAACAAATCAAATATTCCATTTCGATTTGTTTTATTTAGAGTCATATAGGACAAATTTTGGAGCTTTCAAGAGCAGAGAAAAATAGTTTTGTGGTGGGACAATATGAAAGGACCATTTTGTAGCTTTATTTTTCATGTTGGTGGCAGATCTAGAGCTTTATTTTTGGCTCTATGAGTAGCTCGAAAATGGACTTAGGGTCTATTTTTAGGAAAAAAAATTAGCTTTCTTCTGAGGAGATCTTTTGGAGGCATTTATAGGAGAAAAATCTTAGTTTTTCTCAGTCAGTTGATTTGAGTTTCTTCTCTCTTGTTCACAGGCAGAGTTGTATATAGATAGTTGGCTCATTTTTCATTTTATGCATTGTACTCCTTCCAATTTAGAATAGCAAAGTTTCCTATTTCATCTACTTATGGGTTTTGCAACCTTGATTTGATGTCCTATTGTGACAATTTCTTGTCATTTATCATGTCTCAATGCTGCTAGATTACATGTTTGCTCCTTGTTGTAATTTGTGTTTGAAATAAATCTTATTACAAATTATTTAGGGATCAAATCTTATAGGTGAAGTTGTGAAGGTCAAAGCTTGAAGGACTGTTTGTGAGTGAAGTATTCATTTATATTAAATCTTAGAGTTAGTTTTCCATTTCAATCATTTCTCTCATCCCTTTTCCCCTATAAGTCATTAGTTTAGGAATCATAAGAGAACCAACTCACTCTGGAGATTCATTCTCATAATAGGAGACACATCCGAGAATGAATAGTTGGCTCATTTTTCATTTTATGCATTGTACTCCTTCCAATTTAGAATAGCAAAGTTTCCTATTTCATCTACTTATGGGTTTTGCAACCTTGATTTGATGTCCTATTGTGACAATTTCTTGTCATTTATCATGTCTTAATGCTTCTAGATTACATGTTTGCTCCTTGTTGTAATTTGTGTTTGAAATAAATCTTATTATAAATTATTTAGGGATCGAATCTTATAGGTGAAGTTGTGAAGGTCGAAGCTTGAAGGACTGTTTGTGAGTGAAGTATTCATTTAGATTAAATCTTAGAGTTAGTTTTCCATTTCAATCATTTCTCTAATCCCTTTTCCCCTATAAGTCATTAGTTTAGGAATCATAAGAGAACCAACTCACTCTGGAGATTCATTCTCATAATAGGAGACACACATCTAAGAATGATTCCATGTTTCAATAGGTAGCTAAGTTTCTATGAACTTAGCAAGGGTGCATACTTGATTGACAACAGTTTTTAGCATGCTTGGTGGGATAGGTTGGATTATTTTAGTCCATAGTTTGATCATTTAACACTAGTATTTGGTGTGTGTATCAGTGATTTCATCCTTTGGAGGCAAGCAATTAGCATACCTAGTGACTCTACATGTTTTTCTTCTAGTTTCAAGATGATCAGTTCATATCATCCACCATATCATGAAAGTGTTACCAATCCACCATCCTATCAGCTATACCAGAACAACCATGCAGCAATAGCATACCAACATGCACATGTTTTCCACCCACCACCCCTACTCAACCTTCCAATCATCTAACACACTCTACAGTGAGAGAGGTTAAAAGAAACGCTTAATGATACATTGGCAGGAATGATGAGGTCAATAGACAAAATCAATAGGTAGATTGAGTACAATAAGCAACAAGATGAATTAGCCTATCAAGCCTTTCTACATGAGCAGGTGTTGGAGGCACAAAGAGCATAGTTCAAACAAGAAATAACAGCTAAAGAAAAGAAAATGAGTTTTTTGCTCAATTAAACCCATAGACAACAAGTGCAAGCACCTTTTGTCATCCCAAATCAGCCCTTTCAAGACGAGGTATGTGGGTATAATTTTGTATGTTTCAATCAAATTGAACCTGTAATCTCTACCAAGGTCAAGATTCCTAGTTTCAAGAATCTTTTACCCTTGCAAGAATCTAGGTTGGTACAGCCTGAGCAAATTATGATTCAAAACCAGCCACCCTGGCAGACCTTTGGTTTTGATGAGTTGTCAGCAACACGAAGGAGATAGTTTGAAGAGAATCTTGAAATGGAGGCACCTGCATAAACAAATCTTTTGCTTTCTCGAGCCTGAGCAACTCCCTCCGTTCTAGAACAACATACTCAAACTGAGGTACGTAAGTATAATTTTCCAAGCTTTAGACAGGATGAGCTTTTTAATGCTCCTAAAGTTGAAATTCTGAGTTTTAGGCCAAATAAAATCCTTGATTCCTCAAGCCAGCCACCTGAAGGATCCTTTTCCCTCTAAGAGTTTGGTTTTGAATGCAAATAGACTCCCCAGAAAATCAAAATCCCAAGATTTGATTTTTCTTAGGAGCCTATTTGCATCCAAGATCAACCCACGAATCCTAGGTTATACTCACCTCAAGAAGGTCCTCAATTTTCTAAACCATATGAATCTAATAGTCCTTTCACCATTTACCTTTATGAAGACGGACCTATTGCCTATAAAAATGATTCACTCAACATGAAGGAGGCTAGGAATGTAAATTTATTGTATATGGCTATGGAGCAATATTGGATAGAGTAGAAAAGGATTGAATAAGTAAAGACTCCTGCTGATGATTCTTTCAATGATTGCACTAACAACCCTCCATGTCTTGTGAAAAATGACCAACCAGACAAATCAAAAGAGGAAATTGCTGCCATTAGTGTTGTTTTTATAGCTGATTATAAGCATGATACATCTAAAAAGGTTGTTGTTTCAAACCCCGTACCAAACCCTTTAGATTTTGATTCATTTGAAAAATTTTCTAACATTGTTCAGAATATGCATGATGACAAGGTAGAAAAAATTTTGCATAAAGAGAGGAAATCAATTTCTTTATTCAATCAATTACCTGATTTTGTCCAGCCAATTAAGGATGATATGTTCATACCGGGGACAACAGTTCCAAAATAGAAAGAAGATCCTCAACAATCTGAAGAGTTGCTGATTGAAGTTGAGCAATTTGATAGTGAGGTCTTGCGTCAAACAGAGGAACTTGAAGGTAAGCATGTCATGCAACATACATAGCTGACTGTGAATAGTTACAAGGTAATAAGTTGTTCACCTTCACCAGAAAATGAAAATGTTTTTGAAGAAGACTTGTTTTGAGATGACCTTGAAAATTTTGTTTCAACTTTAGAGGTCAAACAATCATCTTATGGAGGAGAATCTATAAAGCAATGGGTTGTAGAAGAAGAACAAGGTGTTGAAACTTAGGTTTTGGTTGAATCCTTTGCAGAACTTCCTTTGTTTGCTAGTACTAATGAGAAAAATTCATATGAGCTAACAAGGTTATCAAGTTCTAAGCAGCAAAATAATGACAAGGGACTAAACAACAAGCAAGTAGATGACAACAATCTTAATTTGGACAGTCAAGGAGCTGATGTACTTGCAAGCATTGTCTAAATTGAGCAGAAGAATGAAGCTGTCTTTCAAGGTATGGTCCTTGACATTTTTCTAGGTTCTCAGAAAATCAGTCGAGAAGGTACTTCATAGCCTATTATGGATCAAGAGACTGATGATGGATTTGATGATATCTTGTGTACTAATATAATTGATGAGTTTTGTACAAGGTTGGGTGATATATTTTCAAATGATCTCACTCGAAAGGCTGAGTTTGAAACAATGGATAACTAGGAAGAAAACAATCATGCAAGATCATAGTACATCCTTTCAAGAGGCTACCCCATTAGATATTTGGCCAATGAAGTGATCAACAATGTTCAAAGTATTTTCGGTGTCCCTGAGAATAAGATTGAAGTTGAGGAGTAGCTGATCCAACTTGCTTATTCAATGCAAACCAAAGGTATGTTTGAACTGAATCAAGGGATTCAAACCTTTGGTTGTAATTTTCCAAATACGGTACAACAATTTGTAAGGTGTGTTCTTACCTTTCACTCCTTATTACCAGTTTGTGAGCATGAGAAGCATCCTCGGTTGGTTAGGATGGGGAGTTATTTCACTCAAACAGTGAATGGTTTTGTTTGATCCACTAAGTAGGCTGGTTAGAGTAGGTTAGAGTTAGTGTTCCCAGTCAATAAGTGTTTCCTACACATTTATTTTAGTCAGGTTTGGTTTCCCTAAGTGATGATGCACATTGTTTTTGGCCATTAGGGCCTATTAGTTTGCTTTCAGTTTAGTTTGTTTTTAGTTTTCTATTGCTATTTGAACTGTTGGTGAGCTGAATTGCAGTGTTTTCTGAGTTTAAGAAGAGCAGAGTATGACTCAATGCCCAATGGTTATTCAGGGCAACTGGTACTGATGCTTAGCAGGCAAGAATATCACAAAGGTCACCAAAAATGTTACCAATTTTCACTCCCAGCTCAAATTGGCAGAGCTGATCCATTACAGTTCATTATTTTAAAAGTGAAAATTCATAGCATTTTGGTTGCATCCATTGTTTAGTTATTGTTACAGATTGTTTAGTTTTATCAGCTATTGTTATGTAGAAAGAGAAGTTTAAGATCATCCATTGCATTGTAGAGCAGTAAAATGAGATAAGTATTCATTCATCACAATTGTTATTCATTTACAAGTTTGAATACATAAAGGAATAAGCATTGCATTGAAGGAAACCATGATATATCAGATGTCCCACACAAGCTATGGGTTATAGCTGAAATCATGCAAATATAAATAAAATACTATGCATCTAATGAAGGAGAAAAGAAAGACATAGCCATCATTGACTTGTTTTGTTGATCTTCATAGTAGCCTCCAATCCTGCTCCTAGCCTCAACATGTACCTGAAAAAATGTGGAAGGGTCCTATTAGAAGCTCTGATTATGAAAATCCTTTGACTATTAGAAGAGGCATAATACCTTGATTATAATGTATTGATCAATTGAACAACATCCATATGAAGAAGGAATTGAAGAGAAGCAAACATGGAGCATAATTGTTTTATTCTAATCTGTTTGTTTCATGTGTAGGTATAGGATAAGTCATGTAGCTAATTGAAGACATTTAGTATGTGGTATCAAGTGGGCTCCCACAAGGGTGGAGCTCATCATGATGCCCCCTAAGTCTTAAGGGGAAAGAGATCAAAATATTCATCCATATTGTGCAAAAGAGGAACATATCAAAGTAAATAATGTTGCATTAACTCAGCTTATTGGACTTCAATTCAATGTCCATTTATGACAACTATTCAAGAGGAATTGAAGAAACAATCTTCTATGAACAGTGAATTTTGCACATGGCAGCCAATAAAGTATGGGTTTGAGAACATCAAGTTTTAATGCTATGTATTGATTCAAGAATGCATTGCAAAATCATTATATTGACTGAACAGTAAAACAAAGAGCCATATAATATGATTTATTGTTCATGACAAGTAAGTAAACATGGATAGAGTTTAGGAAAATATGAGATATATTTTCACATCAGGGAACTGTATTTTCCCATGTCTCAACAGTGACAGGAAGTTAGATCTAGGCAATCTGTTACCTATTATGTCATATTACATTTATGTTTGCCTCTATTCATTATAATCATGAGTACATATGTGGGACAGTCAAGTGTCATGTCACATCAATGAAACATGATGTAGATTTAACTATGCATCGCACAACAAAGAAAGAATAATTTGCCATCTATAATGTATATAGCTACATTGTACCTTATCACATAATACTGAATTGAAGTGCATTCCCAAGAGATGTACAAACATTGATCACATCATATTACATTTGATGCAGCAAGACAAGGAACAGTTTGACTACATCATAAGGATGTCCATGCCTCCTATATGTTACAAAGAACATCATCATTTTAATATGCTGTTATAGAAAGAAGAGGCTATTGTCATGCATGATGACATGTGAAATGAATACCAAGTATGTCTACCACAACTACAAAAAAATCATACAAATGCAAGTCCATAAATAGCCAAAAGTGATACATTAGGCAAAGAGGCAAATGACAGGTAGAAATACTACAACCATTATCAAAATGTCAAAGATACAGTGTCATGATAAGATAGAGAGAAGACATATGATGTGTAGTGTATGCTACAGAAGGAATATTTTTGCATAAAAGATAAAACCTTTGTTTCAGTTTTGAAACCTTCTTTCATTTTAGTCCATACAATGAAAAGAAGCATGTAGAAATATATCTAAGCTAGGCCATAACATATAATGCCATTCTGGATCATTTTTTAAAATACCCATGCCAAGTTTTTAAAACCCTAACACTTTTTGCAGTGTTAGAAAAGAAGAATGGTAAAACAAAGTGTCTATGCCAAGGCCAAGCTAGAAGATGGTAGTATATGAAGTAAAAAATGAAACCCTTTTCTAGTTTCGAAACCATCTTTCTTCTTGTAGATACAATCAAAAGAAAAAAGGTATAGATTGTCTACAAGTGTTGTCGTGCCATAGAATAGTATATGCAAAGTAAAAAAGAAACCCTCATTTCGTAGTCAGAAGAAAACTCCACATTTTTCATGTCAAATGACAAAGAATACATGCAGAACCATCTACATCATAGCGGCCATGTAAGAAAGAATGAAGAGCTATCAAATGTCAAAATGCCCAGTTGACTAAAATGAAACCCTCATCTCATTTTGCACATGGTAATGTAAAATTCCCACAGTAGAGAGAGATTGAATAACTCACTATTTAGTTGCCATGGAGGAAGAAGAGCTTGGCCGTAGCCTCCTTTGAGGTATTTTTTTGTTGTCAACTGTTGCAGGTTTCAAACATAGTAAGAAATGAAAGAATGTCAAATATTGCAATGCATGAAGAGAGCCACGACTTTTTGAAACAGCATGCCACAAAAACTAGATAATGAAAAAATGACAGTCAACGTGGCATATACCATACTTGTAATGCTTCTACCTATCATTTTACTCTAAAATGGTGATATTTTGACCACAGAGCCCATCGAATGGAGGAAAAACCAAAGAGCTATCAAACCCCAAGTCGATGGTCTAAGAGTTACAAAGAAGATAACAAGAGCAAGTAATAAATGAAAATGCCTAACTTTTAGGGTTTGAGTCTACATTTTGTTCGATAATGTTTTCAAACTTCATTTTTGACCATGCGAATAACAACATAATTGCTTTATCCAAATGGTATCATGGTCAAAACTTTTTAATCGATGGTGCCTAGCAATCATGAAGAGAAGAGGCCAACAACATATTGTATGTTGTTTGTTTTATAAAGTCAAAGGTGGACGTGATCATGAACAGATAAGGCTTGTGCCTTTAGAAACTTTTTAAGGTCTTCATTTCTTATGTGGTCGACTCATGACATGATCGAAGTGCCATATAATTATGCATGTGGTTGAGAGTCGACCTCCAACTCTATGCATTAATTATTATTTTATTTTCTTCATATATTTCAAGTGTAGAGAAAGGTCAAAGTAAAATTCTTTGGAAACATGAGATACATGCATGAGTAATGGCATGCTGAAAAGGGTAAATTTTGACATGTGGTACCTGTATAGGTAGTGAGGTGCCATTTTCCAAGGCAGAAAGATAGAGATTAGGTGGCAGAGAATTGACACATGGACATGCATTTGTGGAGTTAGAGCCATGGTTCTGGCCTGCAAGGCTTTGATATTTTTTGCAAAAAATATATACTAATGTGTTCATCATCTTTTATGATTTTTATAGAAAATAAATGGTAATATCTTGGAAATATTTTGGCAAAATTATGAGCTAGATATTATTTTATTTTTTGCAAAAAATCATATCAAATGGGATATAGATTAAATTGCCTTAGCATTGTAAAGTTAGTTTTAAAGCAATCATTGACAAATTGCTTTTAAAACTTAACTATTTTAGGTAATTTATAGACTAATAAAACAAATCAAATATCCCATATTGATTTGTTTTATTTAGAGTCATATAGGACAAATTTTGGAGCTTTCATGAGTAGAGAAAAACAGTTTTATGGTGGGACAATATGAGGGGGTAGTTTTGCAGATTTATTTTTCAGATTGGTAGCAGATCCAGAGTTTTATTTTTGGCTTTTATGAGTAGCTCAAAAATGGAGTTAGGGTTTATTTTTAGGAGCTTTTTTAAGATTTCGTATGAGGAGATCTTTTGGAGGTATTTATAGGAGAAAAATCTTAGTTTTTCTCAGTCAGTTGAATTGAGTTTCTTCTCTCTTGTTCATAGGTAGTGTTGTATACAGACAGTTGGCTCATTTTTCATTTTATACATTGTACTCCTTCTAGTTTAGAATAGAAAATTTTCCTATTTCATCTACTTATGTGTTTTACAACCTTGATTTGATGTCGTATTGTGACAATTTCTTGTCCTTTATTATGTCTCAATGCTGTTAGATTACATGTTTTCTCATGGTTGTAATTTGTGTTTGAAATAAATCTTATTACAAACTATTTAGGGAGTGAATCTCATAGGTGAAGTTGTGAAGGTTAAAGCTTGGGCGACTGTTTGTGAGTGAAGTATTCATTTAGATTAAATCTTAGAGTTAGTTTTCCATTTCAATCATTTGTCTCATCCTTGTTTCCCTATAAGTCATTAGTTTAGGAATCATAAGAGAACCGGCTCACTCTAGAGATTCATCTCATAATAGGAGACCCACATCCGAGAATGATTCTATGTTTCAACATGTAGCTAAGTTTCTGTGAACTTAGCAAGGGTGCATACTTGATTGACAACAGTTTTGGCACGCCTGGTGGGACAAGTTGGACTGTTTCAGTCCATAGTTTGATCATTTAAAACTGGTATTTGGTGTGTGTATTGGTGATTTCATCCTTTGGAGGTAAGAAATTAGCATACTTGGTGACTCTACATGTTTTTCTTCTAGTTTCAAGATGATCAGTTCATATCATCCACCATATCATGAAAATGTTACTAATCCACCATCCTATCAGCTATACTAGAGTAATCATGCAACTAGTTTTATTTTGAACAACCATGTAACAATAGCATACCAGCATGCACAACATGTTTGCCACCCACCCACCCCTACTCAACCTTCGAATCAACTAACACACTCTATAGTGAGAGAGGTTAAAGACATGCTTAATGATACCATGGCAAAAATGATGAGGTCAATAGATGAGATCAATAGGCATATTGAGTACAATCCGTAATAGGATGAATTAGCCTAACAAGCCTTTCTACATGAGCAGAAGTTGGAGGTGCAAAGAGCACAGTTCAAACAAGAAATAGTAGCTAAAGAACAACAGATGAGTTTTTTTCTCAATCAAACGTGTAGACAACAAGTGCAAGTAACTCCTATCATCCCAAATCAGCCCTTTCAAGATGAGGTATGTGGGTATAATTTTGCATGTTTCAATCAAAGTGAACCTATAATCCCTGCTGAGGTTAAGATTCCCAGTTTCAGGAATCCTTTACCCTTGCAAGAATGTAGGTTGGTATAGCTTGAGCAAATTATGATTCAAAACCAGCCACCTTGGTAGACCTTTAGTTCTCATGAGGTGTCAGCGACATGAAGGAGATAGTTTGAAGAGAATCTTGAAAGGGAGACAGCTACACAAACAAAGATTTGGTTGCTTGAGCCCAAGCAGCTCCTATTCTAGAACATCTTACTCAACTGAGGTGCATAAGTATAATTTTCCAAGCTTTAGATAGGATGAGCCTCTTAATGCTCCTAAAGTTGAATTTCTAAGTTTTAGGCCAAATAAAATCCTCAATTTCTAAAGCCAGCCACCTGAAGGATCCTTTTCTGTCTAGGAGTTTGGTTTTGAATGCAAACAGACTCCCCAGAAAATTGAAATCCCAAGATCTGATTTTGCTCAGGAGCTTATTTGCATCCAAGATCAGCCCATGAATCCTAGGTTACAGTCACCTCAAGAAGGTCCTCAAGATTTTGAACCAGATGAATCTGGCAGTCCTTTCACCATTCGCCTTTATGAAGATAGACCTATTGCCTATCAAAATGATTCACTCAACATGAAGGAGGTTAGGAAAGTAAATTTATTGCATATGGCTATGGAGCAATATCAGATAGAGCAAGAAAGGATTGAACAAGTAAAGACTCCTACTGATGATTCTTTCAATGATTGCACTAACAACACTCCTTGTCTTGTGAAAAATGACCAACCACACAAATCAAAAGAGGAAATTGCTGCCATTAGTGTTGTTTTTATAGTTGATTATAAGCATGATACATATGAAAAGGTTGCTATTTCAAACCCGGTACCAAACCCTTTAGATTTGATTCATTTGAAAAAACATTTGACATTGTTCAGAATATGCATGATGAAAAGGTACATAAATTCTGCATAAAGAGAGGAAATCAATTTCTTTATTCAATCAATTACTTGATTTTGTCCAACCAATTGAGAATGATATTCTCATACCAGGGACAACAGTTCCAGAACAACAAGAAGATCCTCAACAATCCAAAGAGTTGCTAATTGAAGCTGAGCAATTTGACATTGAGGTCTTGCATCAAACAGATGAACCTGAAGGTAAGCCTATCAAGCAACATACACAGCTGGCTGTGAACAGTTACAAGGTAATAATTTGTTCACCTTCACCAGAAAATCAAAATTTTAATGAAGAAGACTTGTTTTGGGATGACCTTGAAAATTTTGTTTCAACTTTAGAGGTCAAACAATATCTTATGGAGGAGAATCTATAAAGCAGCGGGTTGTATAAGAAGAACAAGGTATTGAAACTCAAGTTTTGGTTGAATCCTTTGTAGAACTTCCTGTTTGTTAGTACTAATGAGAAAAATTCATATGAGCTAACAAGGTTATCAAGTTCTAAGCAGAAAAATGATGATGAGGGACTGAATACCAAGCAAGTAGATGAGAATGATCTTATTTTGGATAGTCAAGGAGCTGATACATACTTGCAAGTGTAAATTGAGCAGAAGAATGAAGCTACCTTTCAAGGTATGGTCCTTGACATTTTTCCAGGTTCTTAGAAAATCAGTCGGGAAGGTACCTCAGAGCCTATTATGGATCAAGAGACTAATGATGGATTTGATGATATCTTGTGTACTAATATAATTGATAAGTTTTGTACAAGGTGGGGTGATATATTTTCAAATGATCTCACTCGAAAGGCTAAGTTTGAAATAGTGGATAACCAAGAAGAAAACAATCATGCAAGATTAGAGTACATCCTTTCAAGAGGCTGCCCCATTCAAGATTTGGCCAATGAAGTGATCAACAAGGTTCAACATATTTTTGGTGTCCCTAAGAATAACATTGCAGTTGAGGAGTAGCTGATCCAACTTGCTTATTTATGGCAAACCAAAGGTATGTTTGAACTAAATCAAGTGATTCAAACCTTTGGTTGTAATTTTCTAGATACGGTATAGTAATTTTTAAGGTGTGTTCTTACCTTTCACTCCTTATTGCTAGTTTGTGAGCATGAGAAGCTTCATCGGTTGGTTAGGACGGCTGGTTATTTCACTCAAACAGTGAATGGTTTTGTTTGATCAGCTAAGTAGGCTGGTTAGAGTAGGTTAGAGTTAGTGTTCTCAGTCAATAAGTGCTTCCTTCATGTTTATTTCAGTCAGGTTTGGTTTCCCTAAGTGTTGTTGCACATTGTTTTTGGCCATCAGGGCCTGCAAGTTTGCTTTTAGTTTAGCTTTTTTTTAGTTTTTTGTTGCTGTTTGAACTATTGGTGAGCTGAATTACAATTTTTTTGAGTTTAAGAAGAGCAAAGTATGACTCAATGCCCAATGGATATTCAAGGAAACTGGTACTAATGCTTAGTAAGAAAGTATATCATAAAGGTTGCCAGAAATGTTACCAATTTTCACTCCCAACTCAAATTGGCAGAGCTGATGCATTGCAGTTCATTATTTTAAAAGTGAAAATTCATAGCATTTTGGTTGCATCAGTTGTTTAGTTATCATTATAGATTGTTCAGTTTTATCAGCTATTGTTATGTAGAAAGAGAAGTTTAAGATCATCCATTGCATTGTAGAGTAGTACAATGACATAAGTATTCATTCATCACAATGGTTATTCATTTACAAGTTTGAATACATGAAGGAATAAGCATTGCATTGAAGGAAACCATGACATATTAGATGTCCCACACAAGCTATGGGTTATAGTTGAACTCATGCAAATATAAACAAAATACTATGTATCTAATGAAGGAGAAAGGAAAGACATAGCCATCATTGCCTTGTTTTGTTGATCTTCATAGTAGCCTCCAGTCCTGCTCCCAACCTCAACATGTACCTGCAAAATGTGGGAGGGTCTTGTTAGAAGCTCCGGTAATGAAAATCCTTTAACTATCAGAAGTGGCATAATACCTTGATTATAATGCATTGATCAATTGAACAACATCCATATGAAGAAGGAACTAAAGAGAAGCAAACATGGAGTATCATTGTTTTATTCTAATATGTTTGTTTCATGTCCAGGTATAGGATAAGTCATGTAGCTGATTGAAGACATTTAGCATGTGGTATCAAGTGGGCTCCCATAAGGGTAGAGCTCATCATGCTGCCTCGTAATTCTTAAGGGGAAAGAGATCAGAATATTCATCCATACTGTGCAAAAGAGGAACATATCAAAGTAAATAATGTTGCATTAACTCAGCTTATTGGACTTCAATTCAATGTCCATTTATGATAAGTATTCAAGAGGAATTGAAGTAACAATCATCTATGAACAATGAATTTTGCACATGGCAGCCAATAAGGTATGAGTTTGAGAACATCGGGTTTTAATGCTATGTATTAATTCAATATGCATTTCAAAATCATGATATTGACTGAATAGTAAAATATAGAGCCATAGAATATGATTTATTGTTCATGACAAGTAAGTAAACATGGATAGAGTTCAGGAACATATGAGATATATTTTCACATTAGGGAACTATATTTGCTCCTATCTCATCAGTGACAGGAAGTCAAATCTAGGCAATATGTTACCTGTTATGTCATATTACATTTATGTTTGCCTCTGTTCATTATAATCATGAGTACATATGTGGGACAGTCAAGTGTCATGTCACATCAATGAAACAAGATGTGAATTTAACTATGCATTGGACAACAAAGAAAGAATAATCTACCATCTATAATGTATACAGCTACATTGCACCTTATCACATATTGCTAAATTGAAGAGCATTGCCAAGAGATGTAAAACCATTGATCACATCATATTACATTTGATGCAGCAAGACAAGGAATAGTTTGACTACATCATAAGGATGTCCATGCCTCCTGTATGTTATAAAGAACATCATCATTTCAATATGTTGTTCTAGAAAGAAGAGGCTATTGTCATGCATGATGACATGTGAAATGAATACCAAGTATGTCTACCACAACTATAAAAAGATCATACAAATGTAAGTCCATAAATAGCCAAAAGTGATACATCAGACAAGGAGACAAATGATAGGTAGAAATACTTTAGGTATTATCAAACTGTCAAAGATACAATGCCATGATAAGATACAGAGAAGACATATGATGTGCAGTTTATGCTATAGAAGAAGTATTTTTGCATAAAAGATAAAACCTTTGTTTCAGTTTTGAAACCTTGTTTCAGTTTTGAAACCTTATTTCATTTTAGTCCATACAATGAAAAGAAGCTTGTAGAAATATATCTAAGCTAGGCCATAACATATAATGCCATTCTAGTTCATTTTTTAAAATACCCATGTCAAGTTTTTAAAACCCTAACAGGTTTTGCATTCTTATAAGAGAAGAATGGTAAAACAAAGTGTCTATGCCAATGCCGAGCTAGAAGATGGTAGTATATGAAGTAAAAAATGAACCCTTTTCAAGTTTTGAAACAATCTTTCTTCTTGTAGATACGGTCAAATGAAAATAGGTATAGAGTGTCTATAGGTGTTGCCATGCCAGAGAATAGTATATGTAAAATAAAAATGAAACCCTCATTTCATAGTCAAAAGAAAACTCTAAGTTTTTCATGTCCAATGACAAAGAATACTTGCAGAATCATCTACATCATAGCAACCATGATAGAAAGAATGAAGATCTATCAAATGTCAAAATGCCCAATTGACTAAAATGAAACCCTCATCTCATTTTGCATACGGTAATGTAAAAATCCCACAGCAGAGAGAGATCGAATAACTCACTATTTAGTTGCCATGGAGGAAGAAGAGCCTAGTCACGACCTCCTTTGAGGCATTTTTTTTGTTCTCAATAGTTGCAAATTTCAAACACAGTAAAGAATGAAAGAATGTCAAATATTTCAGTGCATCAAGAGAGCCACGACTTTTTGAAACAACTGTATACACCTAAAATTGGCTCGGGTTCGAATTAAGTAAATATTTTAATATTTATCTTAATTCCTATTTTCTTCTGTCAATAGAATAAATATTATAAATTTATTTAATTGGCTCATTATCCCATAAATTAAATAAAGTTATTTTATTTAATTAAATTCCCTAAATTCTTCTAATGTCTAAATTCCAAAATCCACCTCATCAATCCACCTCATCTCTTCCACCTCACCATGTTGCACATATAATTAAATATTCTTAATATTTAATTAGCTAATATCCTCCATTTTCCAAAATAAATCCTTAATTCAATTATTCTCCACCAAATTGAATATTTAATTCAATGTTCCCCACTAGCCTCCAACAATTGAATATTTAATTCAATGTTCCCCACTAGCCTCCAACAATTGAATATTTAATTCAATGTTCCCCACTAGCCTTCACCAATTGAATATTTAATTCAATGTTCCCCACTATCCTCCACCAATTGAATATTTAATTCAATTGTCATAATCCACTATTCTCAAATAAAGAATCTTTAATTCAGCCATTATGAATTAAAGATTCACTTTTATTCCTAGCCATTGATCTCATCCTTTGATCCTCACCCTCCATTCTATTTTTAGAAAATCTATAAATAGAACCCTATTCTAAGCCATTAAAGAGGAAGTTCATTTTGCACAATCACTATACCAAAATTTCTCTCATTCTCTCTATTTCTAGTATCCTCCATTATTGTGTGTTGAAGCTCACATTCAACACAAATAGGTATCAAAGCCATTCTTCCTTTGTCATCTTCAAACAAGCAAGCAAGCAAGGAAAGCTTCTGAGGGCTTCACAATCAAGATCAAAGAAAGATAGGCAAACAATGGAAAACGTTAGGTAAAGGAGTTTTGTAAGTATTTCTACTTATTTTGGTTTTAATCTTCTTTGCTTTCAACTTCTATTGGTGTTTGGGATTTATATGTTTTCATGTATTTGAACTAACTCACATTCAAATACATCCAAAGTCACCAAGACCAACATCAACGAAGAATGTCCAAAAGTTATAATCATAAGGTAAAACCCTGAGTGTTCCAAGTTGGTGATCTCATCCTCAGAGAGAACCCCATAAATCAGATAGATAGAGAAAAGAAAGGAAATTTTGAACCCAACTGGTAGGTCCTTATGTGGTCATTACAGCCTATGGATCGGGGGCATATCAATTGGCCACATCTGAAGGTGAACTATTCGATGATCCTGTCAACATCATGCATCTTCACAAGTTCTATACTTGAAAACCTCGATGTAAGGGAGTCCTAAAAAAATTAAAAAAAAATTGAAAAAGTGATAAAAAATAGAGCAAAAACATCAAAAAAATGGAAAAATAACAAAAGGATCGATACCATGATGAAAGCCTGGCAAACAGGTGTCATGTGTACTTTTGGCTGCATGTGCAAATAAAAGTAAGTGGTGAAAACCTGGTAAACAAGTGCTATCTGTGACAAACCACTCCCTCCATCTATGCCGACTCTATTGACTCTTGTCTCCATCACACCAAACTAGTCCATCCACGGTCCAAGTCCCGAACCACGTCGCCTCTGAGCTATCACATAGGCAAGACCATCAATAATGCGCCACCAAGGCTCCACTTCCCTGTCCATCTCATATCTTGTCATCTATCCTCTAGTCCATCCATGGTCCAAGTCCCAAACTACGTCGCCTCTGAGCTATCACGTAGGCAAGGCCATTATCAATGCGCCCCTGAGGCTCCACTGTCCCGTCAGTCCCATATCTGGTCTTTCTATCTATCTAAGTCCATACCACTTCTATAGATCCACCATCACCTAGGTCTTAGGTCCATCAGGGTTCACCCTAAACTACGTTGCCTCTGCGTCGTCACATAGGCAAGGCCATTTAGCAATGAGCCCCCGAGGCACTAGGTCAGTCCCTTAGGGTCTGTCTCTCCACATCTGTCGTCATCTCACCCATAATAAATCGATCCTGGTCTAAACTGGGGGCAACTCCTTGACCTAGTTGCGGATTTGGATTCTTGAATGTCATCATTCTAAAAGGAGATCCCAATAAAGGATTGCGATACTTTCACTAGACACCTAGAACAAAGTTCTCAACACATAACAACAACCTGTCCAAAGCAAAAACAAAGCAAGAGCACCATACCGAAACACTCAAAACAATTCTATCTCAATTATGGCAAAAAGACACATCTAATGCAAGAATGTTTTGTTAACAGGTTAACTTACAAGGTCTTGAATTTTCATCAATTATGTCTTCCTATGCTACTCAAGGATGCCAACAGCTAGAAATGCTATGATGGGGACATAATTTTTCTTTGTCTGCTAATTGTGGATTAAACTTTAGTAATGTGACGACTTATGTCTAAAGATGTGATTGGCAAAAGATCATCGAGGACTCCAAGGTCTAAACATGAGAAGGGGCAATCCTTGTCTGTTAAAATGCAAGAAGTACTCTGGTCATCTAGATTCAAGTTTGGCTCGATGCTTGTATCAACTTGCTCTATCAAAATCTAGGTAAGGGATACTCAGGACATCTAGGTCTAAATATACCTAGATGCTTGTATTCTCTTACCACATTTCAAAAAAAATGAAAAATACCAAAAAGTGCCCAATGATGAAAGCAAAAGACTTGCAAAGATGACAAATCCATATCCGCATCCATCTCATATCCAGCAACTCCATATCATCCACACAATAATGCACACCCTGCAGTATATCAAAACAAAAGTTAGTATTTCTCCATGTCTTCTTCTATTCTACTCATCTATATCATCCCTGTGTCGATTAAGTACACCTGGACATATCAAACACATAGCATATAAGGTGCATATCACATCACATGAGATAGTCATTCGCATGATTACATCATTTGCATACATAATAAGTCCATGAGATCAATTTCCATACATTTTAGATCATCCATATACATTGTGCATCCATACATCATATCAAACAAAAATAAAAAACATAGGTCACATACATATCAAACTGAATAACCATATCCATACACATTAGCATTTGCATAACTCAAAAGCATTCTAAAACATCCATCTAGTATGCATCACATATAAAACATCATAAAATAGCATGCATCCATAGCATATAAACATCCACGCATCACACATATAGCCCATGCATATAGATCAAGGAAACAACAACATCATCGCATAAACACATGTCCAAGTGTATAATATATCAAGATCTCTATCCAATCTCAGAGCCATATCATAAGTGTATACAACATATAACAACTGGTGATACATGTCTCAAAAAATAATAAGTACATATGTCAGCTATCTCAGCCATCTGTCAAAAATGTGCTACAATGCGATCAAAACTAGTACAAGTATCTGGCTCTGACTAACTCTGTCATCGAGGAACACTGCTCCCAGCACTAGCCTCTCCTCTATCCACCCCTGACGGTGGGGGGCCCCTCACTGAGCCCACAGACCGAGACCCACCTACTCTCTGCGCTGCCTCTGACTGGCTCCAGAAGCTCAAGGCTCTCTGACTTGCTGGCACATCACCGTGATATAAGCCTCGGTAATATTGAGTCTATGCCTGAGATCTAGTAAGATCACTCTATAACTGTGTTACCTGGGCTTGTGACTACTGTACCTATGCCACCAAGAAACTAGAGGTCCCATCAGTACCCATGGCCATCACGGCTGTATCCCGCTCTGCCCTCATAGCTCGTATACTAGCTAAGGCTGCATCTCTCTCCCGGCTCACCTCAGATATCTGAGTCGCATCTGCCTCTCACCGTGACTCCGCAGCTCTCAGATGAGCCCTCAGCTACCTAATCTAGGTCTGTAAAGAAACCAGAACCTGCTACTACACATCAGGTTATGGAGCCTGCTCAGCCTATGCCACCTACTATGCTGGCACCTGTCCATGTATTAGCTGTGCCACTTGCTGAGGCAGCGGCATCTGTCTCTGTCCTATCTCTGGCTGCACTGGCACCTGGACTTGTGCCTGTCCCATTACCTGCTGCCCCACGAGCCACTCTCTGATTCTCTACCTCTGCCTCTGTCTCCCATCATCTCCCTGATCTCTCCTCCTCCTCTGCCGTCCACCCCTCCCCCTGCCAGCTCCACCCCCTCCATCTGAATCACCCTCATCTATATGAGGTGCTATCTCTCTAGGACTTGAGTAGCAAGGAAATGGATGTGCTGCAAACCACTCCTCATAGTCTGGCGTCATGCCAGCATCCACTATGTCTCTCCTCAGGGGCCAGGCTGCATAAGGAATCTGCTAAAAATTAGCCAATGCCTCCTCATAAGAGGCCACAGGACCCCACCTATACCGCTTGACGTATGTCCTAGCAAAGCGTGCCTCGTGCTGTGGTCTACCCTATACACGGCCAAACTATCTCTGCACTCGGCTAACAATCTGTCGCTCCAAAATATACCGAGTCATGCCAATCAGCCACCTCGTCTGGAAACAATATGGGAGCTCATCTGCCTCATCCTCCCATACCTCGCAGTCAAGGTACAGCTGCCAGACAACTGCATCCACTCCATCAAAGGCATGCCTCCAATACTCAAGCCTCCCCAGCCTATGCTGGGAAATCACACCTGCATAACCATAACAATAGGGCTAACCCCTCTGCCTCTGAAATACATAGATCAGCTGTGTGATAGCAATGTGCTCCCACAACCAAAACTGTAAGAGCGATGCACCCGTCGCTAAACCAGAGCCTCGGTGGTACACTGCCTGATGCATATCTCTGTATAGGTGTGCAAGCACGCACACACCCCATGCATACTGGGTCCCGTCGGTAATCATACTCTCCAGCACCCATCCCCAGCCAATGGGGAAGCCGTGTGCTCTCCTATCAGGGCATACTACGCCACCGATCAGTCCAGCCACTATGCCTGGGAAGTAGTCATAACAGTCATGCATGTCCTGCCACGAGATCTCCTCCCCTGCCAACGCGGGACCATCAAAAACACGCCTACACTCCTCCAGCCCAGCGTCACGCTGTGACTCATACTCAACCAACTCTCCATGAATAGGGAGGTGTAGAATCTGATAAACATCCTCCAGAGTAATGGCCATCTCTCCCATCGGAAGATCGAAGGTCCCATCCTCGCTGTGGAATCGCTCCACGGCTACAGTCACCATCACCCGGTTCATCGAACCTCGGGCATGAAAAGCACATGATACAAACCCATAGCACCTAGAGCCTCTCGCTCCATCTCGGTCAGCATATACTGCTGCAACAACGGCAATGGGAACAACTCTCGCAATGTCAGAACGTCCCAAATATCCTCCTGCAACCAAGAAATGCATACTATCAGTGAAATCCAAATCCATATCGAAAACCTACTCCAAGCAATCAAGCTATCCTATCATTGGCTCAACATATCAAATTAATCACAATAGCATATCATCTCTCGACTTGATTCTCAGCAATCGCGGAGATCGCTAATCAATTGACGCATCAATCAGGATGCCAATTGGGTTAATTTTGTTCAGTCAACTAATTTGCCTAAAGTGTAAATACGCCAATCCAGGTGGCAAATGTGCCATTTCATACCAAAAGTGCAACTTCACCATGAATGTGCAACTTCCTGACACGTATGCGCCATTCTGGCACATGTGCAACCTATTATAGCAAATGCGCAACTTCCCAACATATGTGCCATTCCATCGATCGCATGCACAATACTATCATATGCGCTGATTCAAAGCACATATGCACAAACTAGGGACAAATGCACCATTTCAAAGCTCAAATGCACAACAAGAATGAATGTGCACATTCAGGAAACAAATGCGCAAACAAAACAAATGCACCATTTGGCAGCGTAAATGCGCAGTTTCACAACATATGCGCCAATTCGGCGTGCATATGCACAAAACTAGGGTTGTTCCACATTTGTCCTAGATGGTTTTCCTAGCCATTAATGCACATAAAAATCAACTTTTGACAAGTTTTGAAGAACTACATACCGGGGGTCCTGCCTCTGCTGGCCAATCGAACCATCGAATCTGCTCAAACCGATGCTGCTCGCACGAAATATCCACCTCTCTAGCTGCCATGCTCTCCTAAGCTCTCCAGAGGACAAATCAACTATGGACAAGTGTGCAAATGAATCATACTTGTGGACCCAACCCCTATATATAGCAAGTGACCCATATCTAACTGTATGACTCTCTAACTACTTCCCATGGCTGTTTCTCTGAACCATACCCCATTTTTCTCCATCCTAACCCATTTCTTCGCCTTCTTCTTCATGAGATTGTCCATCTCATGCCCTGCGATCTTCCTCCCGTCTAATCTCTCGAGGGGGCATCCTGTTGTTAAACTTGTACCAGGGGCAAAAACTGGGGCATGTATCACTGTTGAAAATTCTTATTCTTTGAAACAACGTGATAAAACACATTGCTTCAAAGAGGGGCAAAATGTATACACCTAAAATTGGCTCAAGTCGAATTAAGTAAATATTTTAATATTTATCTTAATTCCTATTTTCTTATGTCAATTAAATAAATATTATAAATTTATTTAATTGGTTCATTATCCCATAAATTAAATAAGGTCATTTTATTTAATTAAATTCCCTAAATTCTTCTTATGTCTCACATTAATTAAATTCCCTAAATTCTTCTAATGTCTAAAGTCTAAAATCCACCTCATCTCTTCCACCTCACCATGTTGCACATATAATTAAATATTCTTAATATTTAATTAGCTAATATCCTCCATTTTCTAAAATAAATCCTTAATTCAATTATTCTCCACCAAATTGAATATTTAATTCAATGTTCCCCACTAGCCTCCAACAATTGAATATTTAATTCAATGTTCCCCACTAGCCTTCACCAATTGAATATTTAATTCAATGTTCCCCACTATCCTCCACCAATTGAATATTTAATTCAATTGTCATAATCCACTATTCTCAAATAAAGAATCTTTAATTCAGCCATTATGAATTAAAGATTCACTTTTATTCCTAGCCATTGATCTCATCCTTTGATCCTCACCCTCCATTCTATTTTTAGAAAATCTATAAATAGAACCCTCTTCTAAGCCATTAAAGAGGAAGTTCATTTTGCACAATCACTATACCATAATTTCTCTCATTCTCTCTTCTTCTCTCTATTTCTAAGTATCCTCCATTATTGTGTGTTGAAGCTCACATTCAACACAAACAGGTATCAAAACCATTCTTCCTTTGTCATCTTCAAACAAGCAAGCAAGCAAGGAAAGCTTTTGAGGGCTTCACAATCAAGATCAAAGCAAGATAGGCAAACAATGGAAAACGATAGGTAAAAGGGGTTTGTAAGTATTTCTACTTATTTTGGTTTTAATCTTCTTTTCTTTCAACTTCTGTTGGTGTTTGGGATTTATATGTTTTCATGTATTTGAACTAACTCACATTCTCCCCCTCACAACAACAAGCCACAAAAAATAGATAATGAAAAAATGATAGACAACGTGGCACATACCATACCTGTAATGCTTTTGCCTATCATTTTACCCTGAAATGGTAAGATTTTGACCACAAAGCCCATCGAATAGAGGAAAAACTAGAGAGCTATCAAACCCCAAGTCAACAGGCTAAGAGTTGTAGAGAGGATAACAAGAGCAAGCAACAAATGAAAATGCCTAACTTTTAGGGTTTGAGTCTTCATTTTGTTCGATAATGTTTTCAAACCTCATTTTTGACCATGTGAATAACAACATAATTGCTTTATCCAAATGGTATCATGGTCAAAAAATTGTAATCGATGGTGCCTAGCAATCATGAAGAGAAGAGGCCAACAACATATTGTATGTTGTTTATTTTATAAAGTCAAAGGTGGACATGATCATAAGCAGATAAGGCTTGTGCCTTTAGAAACTTTTAAGGTCTTCATTTCTTATGTGGTTGACTCATGACATGATTGAAGTGCCATATAATTATGCATGTTGTTGAGAGTCACTGACCTCCCACTCTATGCATTAATTATTATTTTATTTCCTTCATATATTTCAAGTGCATAGGAAGGTCAAAGCAAAAACCTTTGGAAACATGAGATACATGCATGAGTAATGGCATCGTGAAAGGGGTAAATTTTGACATGTGGCACTTGTATAGGTAGTGAGGTGGCATTTTCCAAGGCACAAAGACCAGGATGAGGTGGCAGAGAATTGACACATGGACATGTATTTGTGGAGTTAGAGCCATGGTTTTGGCCTTCAAGGCTTTGATATTTTTTTGCAAAAAGATATATACTAATGTGTTCATCATCTTTTATGATTTTTATAGAAAATCAGTGGTAATATCTTGTAAATATTTTGGCAAAATTATGAGCCAGATATTATTTTATATTTTGCAAAAAATCAAATCAAATGCGATATAGATTAAATTACCTTAGCATTGTAAAGTTAGTTTTAAAGAAATCATTGACAAATTACTTTTAAAAAGTTTAACTATTTTAGGCAATTTATAGACTAATAAAACAAATCAAATATTCCATTTTGATTTGTTTTATTTAGAGTCATATAGTATAAATTTTAGAGGTTTCATGAGCAGAGAAAAATAGTTTTATGGTGGGACTATATGAGAGGGCAGTTTTGCAGCTTTATTTTTCAGATTGGTGGCAGATCTAGAGCTTTATTTTTGGCTTTTATGAGTAGCTCAAAAATGGACTTAGGGTCTATTTTTATGAGCTTTTTTAGCTTTCTTCTGATGACATCTTTTGGAGGCATTTATAGGAGAAAAATCTTAGTTTTTCTTAGTCAGTTGATTTGAGCTTCTTCTTTCTTGTTCATAGGTAGAGTTGTATACATATAGTTGGCTCATTTTTCATCTAATGCATTGTACTCCTAGTTCAGAATAGAAAATTTTCCTATTTCATCTACTTATGTGTTTTGTAGCCTTGATTTGATGTCATATTGTGACAATTTCTTGTCCTTTATCATGTTTCAATGCTGTTAGATTGCATGTTTGCTCCTGGTTGTAATTTGAGCTTGAAATAAACCTTATTGCAAATTATTTAGGGATTGAATCTCATAGGTGAAGTTGTGAAGGTCGAAGCTTGAAGGATTGTTTGTGAGTGAAGTATTCATTTAGATTAAATCTTAGAGTTAGTTTTCCATTTCAATCATTTCTCTCATCCCTTTTCCCCTGTAAGTCATTAGTTTAGGAATCATAAGAGAACTAGCTCACTCTAGAGATTTATTCTCATAATAGGAGACCTACATCCAAGAATGATTCCGTGTTTCAACAAGTAGCTAAGTTTCTGTGAACTTAGCAAGGGTGCATACTTGATTGACAACAAGTACATGTTCTAAGAACTTGGGAAACATCCCCTTTGTTATCAGCCAACTAAAGATTTTAACTTACGCCTTGGCCCAAGTTATTGGAAAAATAAGACTTTTACGAACTTAAGCCTTTGCCATGTTATCAGTAAAATAAGTCTTTTACGAACCTTGAGGTCCCTTATCATCCCCACTTCAAGTTTTACAACTTTGACTTTTCCTCCACAAGCCCGTTGGAAAAAAGTATAATCTATGAACTGAGAATCCAAAGCTTGTTGTTGGCAAAAATGAACCCTTCTGAACCCAATCAACATATCAGTTATCTACTAACATCTTGAACTAGTTAGAATTTCTTAAGGTGGACTGACTAAGAAGGTTTACTTCTATCCAAAAAAGTCATCCTTTCAAAACTTCGGCACCATCGGCAACTTGGAACAAATGCAAACTTCATGCTTGAGCCTTATTAGCTTATTAACAAATGTAAGAACCCACAAACTGGTTAGACAATTCAAATATTAGCTGACAAATTGATATTCCTTCAATCAACAATTACATTCAATCATGAACCAAAGTCTTCAACCTTCGGCTTGGCAAAGATAGTTTGCAAAATAGGCTAACAACAAACTTATGAGTTCATGAACTCGTAAAATTACCGATGAAATTCTAAAATCGAAGCATTCACCGATAATGAGTCATGTCTACACAAAGAAATTTTGATAAATGAACAAGAATATTACATAGAATCCTGTTGGCGAATTGGAAAAGAAGGAATCGGCAAACTGCCAGCGTTTGAAACTGGCAAAATCTCTGATTTGCCATAACTTGGGCAAGTTTTGTCCAAATCTCACCAAATTGAAACTGTAGATACCCACTTGGTTTTTCTACAAGGTGAAGTCTTGAATTTGACCAAGTGAATCTAAATTCCTCCTGAAACACAAAAGCCAAAATTTGCAAGGAAAATAAAACCGAACAACTTAAGAAATGAAATATATTTTTGGTGACATAAGATTGCCAATGAAACCATATGGTCATGCATCAATACAAGATTTATTAACCCCTTAGAAATGAAATGTTTCTAACATTAGTTCAAAAATACAAATCGTTTGTCAAGCATGGTACAAAACACAAGTTAGTAGTTTGATTTTCTTGTCTTAGACCAATGCTAGCTACACAAAATGGTGTTAGAAAATTAGGCACATGCATATAATGGCCAAAGTTAGAGGTTAGAAAGATTTGATGCCAAGATAAAGTGATAAATTTTTCAATTGTTACAAAGGTGATCATCCACATATAGAGGCGTTCAATCATGAAAATATGCCAAAAACATGTGATTTTTTATGAAAACAAAGGATTAGAAGTTGATTTTGGGAAATTTTGACATATTATGCCCTTGTAAAAGTCATGGTCCCTTGTCAAAAACTAAAATTTTAGATCATGGAAAAGTGATAAAAATGAGAGTTAAAGCCCCTAGATATAGAAGTGCTCGTCCATCATATGGAAACACTTTATTTTTATAAAAACACTCATCCATGAATAGGGCTAGTAAAACATGATTTTGGGCTCTAAGAACAACCATTAGGAAAAAAATCAAAGGTTAGGATGATGATAAACATATTAGTATGACAAAAATCTACAAAACCCACTTCTTAGACCCTAAAAATGATGATTTTTAAGCCCAAAATGAAAGATTGAAAAATCTGACTATCAACTACCCAAGTTCACATAGAGAAGCCCCAATGTGATATGGAAATGCTCAAGGATTATAGAGGTACTCAAACATGAATGGAAGTGCTTCAAAAAGTCACTAAGATGCTCATCCTTCACAAAAATGTTTTTCTAGGACATGCAAACTGGAAACAAGCTTAAAACACCAAAAAATGATTAGATAAGGACCCAAAGGTCCCACTGGGTGTGCTTATAAGGACCCAACTCCTTAGTAAAACAAATAATACTAAATTATGAATGTGAAAATACTGAGGAATTAATAATTTTGGTCTAACAGATGCAGGAAATGGAGATTCATGGAATTTTACTATTAATTTTAAGAAAGTGGTTAATGCTTGTTATAGAGATGAGATGAACTTGAGTTTAGTTTTCTAAAATAATCAAGTCCTAAAAATCACCAATTTAAATCTAGTGAAGAAAGAGTACATTATGAGAGAAGGTACATTATGCAAGATAACTTATAAGAGCAATGGATCACACATACCTTAAGTTCCTCATTACATCTTGCATTCACTTTTGAAAACTTGCTTCCTCCCCAAGTGACTTGTATCCTTATCATCTGCATAAAACTAACTAGACAATCTCATGTTAACATGACTCAGAAATTACTACACAAAATCTTTAAAAGAACACCCTATATTTGAGGGACCTGAGTACTGGGGGCATCCTTCATTGTCTATACTGCCTACATACCCTATATCCATGGGATCAAGGCAACCTTTAGATGCGACTGACTCAGGGGTATGTGAATATGTAGTTCTATCTTGCACTATGATTGATGCAATTGTGAGTGGGTATGCAACCCTTTCTAGGGTGATCCCTTGCCCTAGATAGGTTTTCATCAGCTACCATCCACTTAGTTGAAATAGGGGTGGAATTAAATCCACTATCATGACCACCCAAAAGGGGTATTATTTGTGCAACCCTAGTGTTGAGGAGTCCCTATCAGGTGTCCACTCAAGGCATTAAGTTTACCTAAGGCAAGTTTATCTCCAAGTTCATGTACTATTTTTACATCACAAGGTTTCTTAATAGTTCTATTCATGATATCCCTAATCTTATTTGGGATAATACTTGCAAGACCAAATTGTACTTCAATACCCTACCGTCACATATAAAATCTAAGCACATAGGGAATACTCTATGATTTCTAAAATTCTATGAGCTTCGACCTCAAGGGTTAAGAAATATATTGATTACTGAAGAGAAGAAAATGACTATTTCTAAATATCAATTATTACGACATAGCTATGTCTATAATTCCATTTAGTCAACCCCGAGAGATAAAGGCCTCCAAGGTTACTACTATTACCTAACTAGACTCTAGGTTATAAACATATATTTCCTCAAGGAGAAAACATTTATCATGTCATAAATATTTATCATTAGCCTATATATAATAAGATAGTAAAAGTAACAATGAATGCAATGCACAACTAATAAATGTATGGCAAGTATCTATATCTTATCATCTTGTATATTTAGAATTCACTAAGCACTAAGTATAATAAAAAATAGCCCAAACAACGTAAAATTTCTAACAAAATTCCACAATATTCCCTCTTCAAATGAAATATTTTCCCTTTAAATATAATTTAGTTTTGAGTGTGTAAGAATAAGAATTATGTTTGTGAAAGATTATGGGATCATTGATAATAAGCATACTCATCAAGACTAAAAAAATAATTTAATATTAAAAAGTCCAGTGTCCCCTGTTATTCTAAATTTAAATAAAGATAAAGAAAATATACCGCTACCAAATTTAAGCATTTCCAATAGATCAAAATAGATTCATCTACATGGGAAAACTTGTAGCATTAAGGAATTGACAAAGTCAATGCACAAAGGTAAACACCCTGTTCTTTAAGAAAGCTACATGCCACCTAATAGGTAGATTGAGAACCTATTCCAAATTTCTGAGTACTGTCTACCAAAAATAAGGATTCCTATCAAATGAACATCTCAAACTAGAACCTAGGTGTATATTTATCATGTTATTAACTCTACATCTCAGAGGAACAACTAAAGGAAACAACTCCTCTATATTCTAAACATTGGATAGACACAAGACATGTTCAACTTTAAATCATTTATCAATACCAAATTCTACTTAAGGTGTTAAATACTTCAATTGGATAATAATGTTTAACATAACAAATATTGGCTCTAGATAGTCTCAAGAATCTCTATTCATTTCCATTTAATGTGATGAGGAAAAAGCATATTAAATAAACATATGGACTATTTTTATTTACAAAATATTCTAAGAATAGGATCTAATTATAAGCTTGTAACTATAGTTTATATCTTTTGGGCAATCAGTGGTTTTGTGAGGTTCACACCCTAGGGCTAGAGATAGAAGGCTACCACATGTTGAGAGGTTAAATCTACTCTTATACCACTGGTAGATTCCACTGCATTTTGATGGACTCAAAGGCTCTATATCTTCCTTGATGTTCTGTAAAGATCAGGGATATGCAACTCTCCATTGTCCTATTATTTCCAAATCTCCCTAGGCTACATAAGATGCATTCTTGCATTCTTGAAGTGGGAATGCACTGTTCTATAAAATGAATTTATTATGAGCATAGATGCATTCATTGAAAAGTAAACAATTGATACTAGCCTTTCACTAAAATGTCAAGAAAAGACCCTAAAATTAAGTTAAAACAATATACATATGTTAAGAGAGTGTAAATAATAACTCACAACACTAAATTTAAAATAATGTTTATGTCAAAAGGAAGCGCATCAAGTGTACCACCATTTTTTTTGTAGCTTGTGCAGTATTATAAAAATATTGTAATTTTCAAAAAGGGGTAGAAATGATGGAGCACTAATAGCCTAAATATAGAGTTTGCATCATGACACCTGTCTATATAGTAACACATCCAAATATATGACTGCAAAGATTACCCTCTTACATAAAACCTCAAATCAGATGAAAAGATGAGACATTGGCCATACCAACAACCCACACTCCTCAACTTTCTACTCAGTCCTTTGACTTGGTTAAATTTTCAATGCTCTAATTTACTAAACAAGGCCATGGAAGAACACGTAACTGGGTCCCCAAATACCTATAAAAGAATCCCGAGGAAAACAATATCATCCTCTTTAGAATGGAACTTCAATGCAGCCAATGATACTAATTCGCATCCTTCCATAATCATTGGATCTGAAGTGATTTGACCATAATTTCAGTCCAGTGCTTGGTTTCTAACATATACAACCATATTTTCTATAAATGGCTTTTTTATACATAAATAAAATGGCCAGAGCTTCAGTCCCATGCCTTGGTCAGTAAGAAAATATGCACAAATGCCTTCATGAAGAATGTTGAAGATTGAGCTGAATATGATTAGGATGGAGAGAAAAAAAAGTCAATAAGAAAATGCAGATGGTAGTTGCAAGTGCCCTGGTAAACATGCATGCAAAACATCAGATCATAGATAGGCATGCTAACTATTTAATAAAATGCCTACCAGAAATATGGTCTCATATTATGCCATGATCATGGCTTAAATTTGATAGTCGACTTTGCCTGACAAGCAATTTTTTTATGATATTCATCTATTCGATGGTGCTCTTCAAATACTATGACATGCTTTAGTATAAGTAAAACATATCAAAATCAAATATATAAGTCATCATAATCCTATATAATTTTGACAATTTGTCCAAAACCTCTCCTTTCATATGGTATAGTCTATTTAAAATTTTGATTGTAATTTACAACAAAAATGCCTAAATACAGCTATACAACTATCACATTTAAGCCCTGACCAAAATGGTAGGGTATTTTTCAAAGTGGCTTTGTTGACAAGGCCTTAGAAACTTTTAAGCAAATGCAAGTGACAATGTAAAACCGGACTCCTTAACCTTCGCTGTCATCCTCCCTGCGCAGTCCCAAAATGGGAGCTTCTGGACAGAGTATGGCTATCCATCGAAGCATAAAGGTAAGGGAATTTTTATTTATTTTATTTTATAGACATTATAGTTCTTATGCTCTGGTAGGCATGTATGCAGAATGTGGAATCACCGACAAGGCACATGAACTGTTTGACAAAATCCCTCAAGAAATATGGTCTCATGGATTGCAACGATTGTAGGATATACACAAAATGGATTTATTGAAAAGGATTTAGAAAACTTTCAAGCAAATACAATTATCAGCGGTAAATCCAAATTCCATAACCTTTATCAGCGTCCTCCCTGCCTGTGCCAAAATGGAAGCGATCAGACAGGGTATGGACATACGTCAAAGCACAAGAAGGTGATCTTTTGTATGATGTAGTTGCAAATGCCTTGGTCTGTATGCAAATCTTGGAGTCATAGACAAGACACGTAAACTATTTGATAAATCCCATAAAGAACTGCGGTCTCATGGACTGCAATGACCACAAGATATGTGCAAAATGGGTTTGTTGAAGAGGGTTTAGAAAATCTTGGAGTCATAGACAAGACACGTAAACTATTTGATAAATCCCATAAAGAAGTGCGGTCTCATGGACTGCAATGACCACAAGATATGTGCAAAATGGGTTTGTTGAACAGGGTTTAGAAAATCTTGGAGTCATAGACAAGACACGTAAACTATTTGATAAATCCCATAAAGAAGTGCGGTCTCATGGACTGCAATGACCACAAGATATGTGCAAAATGGGTTTGTTGAAGAGGGTTTAGAAAATTTTCAAATAGATGCAATGACCGGTGTAAGATCAAATTCCATGACCTTCTCCTACGTCCTCCTTGCCTGTGCCAAAATGGGTGATTTCAAATAGGGTAGGGACATCCACCAAAGCCAAATGGAAGGGGAAATAGTGGTCAGATATATTGGTTGCAACGCACTGGTAGACATGTATAAAAAATTTGTGGAAGCATAGTCAAGGCGTGGATAATAGAATGCCTCAAAGAAATGGGGTCTCATGGAATGCCATGAGCACTAGATATATTCAAATGGGTATTGTTGAAAAGGTTTAGAGACTTACCAAAAAATGCCCCTAGCTGTTGCTAGCATCCTTCCTACGTGCCTATGTCTCCTTCCATCTACCGCCCTTCTTGTTTCCTCAAAACAAAAAAATATATGCCCACCTCTCTATTTTCTTCACATGCGAGATAAGACCCCCCCTTTCATAGTAGATTCCACAGTTTTTTCTTTACCCACCCCCATGCTCAGTCAAGGAAGGAGGCTAAAATCATTAATTTGTATTAAATTCTCTGTGAGATTTTCTTGTTTGCACCCCAAGCTACTCCACCATTTAATGTTGCATTGACTTTATGCATACATACATATATCTGCCCATATGTGATTATAAAATAATATATATATATTAATATATAGATTGTGTATGTTCAAATTATATATATATATATATATATATATATATATATATATATATTCTTATATAAAATAATATATAATGTTGATTAAATAATTAAATAATGAGGTTATAGATGAACTAAGAATAATTATTACTAGTCATTAGATGTTATTATCTATGAATATATTCATTTTGAAATTTCAAGTAAATAGGGTTATGATATACTTCCCCCCTAAAATTTTGCATCGTCCCGATGCAAAACATCACTTATTTTAGTTTCATGAATTAAGGTGTCATGGATCAAAACTTCTATCATGATAATGTAAATACATATTATCATAACAATGCAAATTTAAGAAATTACTTTAACCTTTCAAACCTGATTGAGCATATCCTTGCATCTTGTCTTCTAGTAGAGAATGTTGATTATTCTAGCATACTCATTCATTCAAATTTTTTTAGTGTCTAGGATAAACACTTGCAAAGGTTGTCAGACATATCATGTTATGATGTTAATCACGGTGTTGTTCAGCCATGCTTCTAAGATTGTTATGTTGGTATGCAACAATTCATCACAAAGTACTTTGATTTATCGGTGAAAAGCAAATTAAAGTACTAAATCATTAAGATTAATCATGTAGTGATCATAAGTTACCAAAGATGTCATTTTTAAATCACTACTTCATCATGTAAGTACCTTCCTCATAATTATCTTTAGGATACTTTTAAATGTAACAATAAGTGAATAAGTGTCTAAAAATTAAGGAACAAATCTAACTTGCAAGAGTGTCAACATCAAGCACATTATCATCATAATATAACTTCTCCAAAATCAGTGTAGAATGGAGCCATCAAATCAAACATGTGTCGTTATCATGAACTCCACATGTGAACTAATTAAAGTATTCCAAAGCAGATTTTAGTGTCAAGAGGCCAACTTTTTATCATATCAAATGCGAGGATTAGAATATTATTATTTTCTAACATCTCTTTAGGAGATTCATTTCCATATAAGAAGGCTCTTACCTTATTCCATTCATAATAAAACTAAGTACACTTGTTCCTTACTTTGGTTTCTGACTATTTCCCTTCCTAGAGAATAAAATATTCATAGATATAATTAATCATATCCAAAGTCAACATATTCAAAACATCATTAAATTTTTTTTTCCTTTACTAATTATCCCATCTTTTGAGATATATCATAATTTATACCAAGTTATCTTTCTAAATCCACCTTTAAGTTAGTTTCTCTCCTGCATAAGAGGGTCACATTTATTGTTCTCCTTTTCCTTTGACCCTACTTGATCATAATGAAAATCGTACTAAACTCAAATTCCAACTGTCTGATCTTATTGTTCATATCCTTAATTTTCTTTTTTTATTTAAAACCTCCTTTGATGTTATTATAATGTCATGACCTTGATCCTTCATGCTTGTAATTCACTTTAAAATTACATCATCAAAGATAATAAAACCTCAGAATCAATTTTCTATGTTTGGTAGAAGAAAAATTTAGGTTCATAGATTCTCCCTTGGTAATCCATCATTATCAAAAATTCCAATTATGTTTTTACTCCAACATGTGTTAGAATCAAAGAGAAATGACACACCACCATAGATGAGAAGAATCATATTATCTTAGTCAATCTGAGTACACAGGAATTAGCCAATCCAGGCTAAAGTGTCCAAAATGGGACATAATGAAATAAAGCCAACCGAGCTCTTCTGTTCTTTGGGCAAACTGGTTCATATGGAACCAGGTCTAACAGACCCTATCACTTCCCAATAAATGCGGTTTAGTCACACTATTATCTTCACTTTCACTTTCTAAAGAAGTTTCTTCAACATCACTTAATCATTAGTATCACAAGAAACATCACATAGTTCAAGCTTAGATCTCAGGTTTTTATTTTCTTCTCTGCATGCTACAAGTGACTTCTCCAATTGATTCAAATGTTCTTTGAATCCTGCTATTTCACTCTTCTGTAAATTGTTCTCCCTTTTCAATTCTTTCAAACCTTCTTCTAGATCTTTGTTCCTCTGTTCCACCTTCCAACTCTTCAAATCTCTCTTCAATATCTTCAAATAATGTCAACTATGCTTCCAATTCTTCATTTCTCTTTCTTGCATTTATTAGTTCTTCTTCAAGGGTGTCATTATTTTCTTTTGCTATTTTATTTCACTCTAAATTACACCTTTTTATTTCACACAATTCTCCTTCCAAAATAATGGCCAAATGGGCCTAAACGGGTCAAATGAACCAAAATTCTATCCAATATGGGATAGGTAAACACAACAACTAGACGGACTAACAAGGACAAGAATTACATTATTCTAACAGAGACTTAGACTCATCGGGATCAATCTGGATCCTAAGTCACTTACTTACAGGAAATTATGTAATAGGCCCATATATTGCACAGAGGAATTTCTATAAATTCATTTGATAAGAATGTTCTAAGGACCTTGTACCCTCCCTTGGGTTTTGGGCAATTGGCCAAGTGCAAGGTCAATCCTCCTGAGGATTCTTCTGAGTATCAGTGACTTCCATTATTCTGATATCATAGAAACATTACACTTAAAATGAATTCATACTCAAGCACACACATCAAGACTCAAGTGAAAGGTAACAATTCTAGCTATTATGCATGTCTATTTGTAGAGACTGCCACATCAACAACTCTTCCAAATTTTCCATCCATCTCTCTCTTCGCAACTCTTACATCAATTGGTGCCACCTTAGGGCCTGTTACCGAAAAGTAATATTCACATCCAAATTGATAGTAGCTTCTCAAACAGGGAGTCCATGATGTCATTAATTTTCCCAAAAGTTAATAGTTGTCCCTAGTACCCATCCAATTTTTCATAAAAACATATAATCTCACATCCAAGGAAACTAATATCATTAATACCTTAGTGCTAAGTAACTAAAAAAGAAAGATGGTCTTAGGGCCCTCTCAAGGACCCCTCCTTATGTTTCTTAATACCTTTCTCGTGGTCTTTTAAGGTGTTATCCTCCAAGAGGAAGGTATGCAAGATACACCCACATAGATCTAGGGGGATGGATTATGACTATCCCATACCAGTCCCATTTACAACCCCCATCCTCATAGTAGAATTCCCCAGGCCGCCTACTCCCCCATACAACCTTCCCGGGGCCCCTCCTAGATAAGGCAGTTTACAGAAATCACATTACTCCACAAATGCCAATAGTTACAACAATAAAATGCCTCAAATCAAGAAATATTAAGTAAAATAAATCCATAAGTTAAATCCTTGATTAGAATACATTAAAATAAAACAAGGCAAGAAGAAGTGAAAATCAAAGATAGCAACCATTCCAACATCACAAATTTAACAAAGAACAAGTCCTTGAGGCAAAAGGACCATCTCAAAATTAAAACAACTAATTAGTCCAAGAAACAAAACACTACTGGCTTAACACTTAAGTAAAACCTTTAACACAAGGATAAATAATGCAACAATCTCATCAAATTTGCACATTACAATCACTGTGTAGTCTTACAATAAGACCACCTACCGGGAATAGAGGAATTGGGTGGACTTCTATCACTAAAATACATAAATTATATAGTGGTCTCGACTACATAGAGAACAATAATAAATCACCATGTCACACTAAGCATTCCCCACACAACCTGGAACAATCTTATAATATTTTTGTATCAAAAATCCACATGAATAGTCACATGCCTCCACACAATCTAGGGCATGCCATTATGAAAAGATCCATTAAGATATGCTACAAAAGGAATTAACCTCAGAATATGATATCCTCCTCACAAAAGAGAATCCACAAGTCTGCATGACTATCATGCACCAAACTACTATTGTCTTATTACACATACTATCACTGACATCAATCTATCCACCTCACCCTCTAGGGAGGGTTTATCTATGGCCTTACCATATTCATGGTTTTGCATGTTTCTCTTCATGTCTATCAGTAACTGACCAATCATTAGATCACAAGAGGGGGAAATATTAATAACATCACATTATAACACCTTATATCTTAATTCTTAGCACGCTTTAGGTTAGCAGGCCCTCTAAGCCTAGTGTATGAGCCTCGGCTCTGTTATCACATGTAAGGACCTGACTCCTTATTAACAAAATAATACTAAACTCTAAATTCAAAAATACCTAGGAATTAAAAGTTTTGATCTAATAGATGCAAGAAATGTAGATTCACGAAATTTTACTATTAATTCTAAGAAAGTGCTTAATGCATGTTATAGAGATGAGACAAACTTGAGTTTAGTTTTCTAAAATCATGAAGTCCTAAAAAATCACCAATTTAAATCTAGTGAAGGGAGAGTACATTATGAGAGAAGGCACATTACGCAAGATAACTTATAAGAGCAATGGATCACACATACCTTAAGTTCCTCATTACATCCTGTATTCACTTCTGACAACTTGCTTCCTCCCCAAGTGACTTGTATCTTTATCATATGCACAAAACGGCACATTACGCAAGATAACTTATAAGAGCAATGGATCACACATACCTTAAGTTCCTCATTACATCCTGTATTCACTTCTGACAACTTGCTTCCTCCCCAAGTGACTTGTATCTTTATCATATGCACAAAACTAACTAGACAATCTCATGTTAACATGAATTAGAAATCACTACACGTAAACTTTAAAAGAACACCCTATATCAGAGGCACCTGAGTACTGGGGGCATCTTTTGCTGTCCAGACTACCTACATACCCTCTATCCACAGGATCAAGAGCCCCTTCAGATGCGACTGACTCAAGAGTATGTGAATATGTAGTTCTATCTTACACTATGTTTGATGCAACTATGAGCAGGTATGCAACCCTTTCTAGGGTGATCCCCTGCCCTAAATAGTTCTTCGCCGACTGCCACTCACTCAGTTGAAACAAGGACAGAATTAAATCCACTATCATGACCACCCAAAAGGGGTGTTTGTCATGCAACCCTAGTGTTGAGGAGTCCCTATCAGGTGTCCACTCAAGGCATTAAGTTTATCTAAGGCAAGTTTATCTCCAATTTCCTGTACTATTTTTACATCACAAGGTTTCTTAATAGTTCTATTCATGATATCCCTAATGTTATTTTGGATAATACTTGCAAGATCAAACTATACTTCAACACCCTAATGTCACATATAAAATCTAAGCACATAGGGAATACTCTATGATTTCTAAAATTCTATGAGCTTCAACCTCAAGGGTTAAGAAATATATCGATTACCAAAAAGAAGAAAATGATTGTTTCTAAATGTCAATGATTATGACATAGCTATGTTTATAATTCTATTTAGTCAACCCTGGGAGATAAAGGCCTCCAAGGTTACTACTATCACCTAACTAGACTCAGGGTTATAAATGTATATTTCCTCAAGGAGAAAATATTTATCATGTCATAAATATTTATCATTAGCCTATATATATATATATATATATATATATATATATATATATATATATATATATATATATATATAGATAAGAAGATAGTAAAAGTAACAATGAATACAATGCACAACTAATAAATGTATGGCAAGTATCTATATCTTATCATCTTGTATATTTAGAATTCACTAAGCTCTAAGTATAATAACAAATAGCTCAAACAAGGTAAAATTTCTAACAAAATTCCCTAATATTCCTTCTTCAAATGAAATGTTTTCCCTTTAACTACAATTTACTTTTGAGTGTGTAAGAATAAGAATTATGTTTGTGAAAGATTATGGGATCATTGATAATAATCATACTCATCAAGGCTAAAAAAAAATTCAATATTAAAAAGTCCAGTGTCCTTCTGTTATTCTAAATTTAAATAAAGATACATGAAATATACCTCTACCAAATTTAAGCATTTCCAATAGATCAAAATAGATTCATTTAGATGGGCAAACTTGCAGCATTAAGCAATTAACAAAGTCAATGCACTAAGGTAAACACCCTATTCTTTAAGAAAGCTACATGTCACCTAAAAGGTAGATTGAGAACCTATTCTAGATTTCTGAATATTATCTACCAAAAATAAGGATTCCTATGAAATGAACATCTCAAACTAGAAACTAGGTGTATATTTATCATGTTATTAACTCTACATCTTAGAGGAACAACTAAAGGAAACAACTACTCTATATTCTAAACATTGGATAAACACAAGACATGTTGAACTTTAAATCATTTATCAATACCAAATTCTACTTAAGGTGTTAAATACTTCAATTAGATAACAATGTTTAACAAAACAAATAATGGCTCTAGATAGTATCAAGAATCTCTATTCATTTCCATTTAATGTGATGAGGAAAAAGTATATTAAATAAATATATGGACTATTTTTACATACCAAATATTCTAAGAATAGGATCTAACTATAAGCTTGTAACTATAGTTTATATCTTTTGGGCAATCAATGGTTTTGTGAGCTTTGCACCCTAGGGCTAGAGATAGAAGTCTACCACATGTTGAGAGGTTAAATATACTCTTATACTACTAGTAGATTCCACTCCATTTTGATGAACTTAAAGGCTCTATATCTTCCTTGATGTTCTATGAGCATAAATGCATTCATGGAAAAGTCAACAATTGATACTAGCCTTTCACTAAAATGTCAAGAAAAGACCCTGAAATTAAGTTAAAACAATATACATATGTTAAGAGAGTTTAAATAACAACTCACAACACTCACTTCAAAATAATGTTGATGTCAGAAGGAAGCGCATCAAGCGTACCACCATTTTTCTCGTAGCTTGTGTAGTATTATATTAAATATTGTAATTTTCAAAAAGGGGTGGAAACAATGGAACACTAATAGCCTAAATATAGAGTTTGCATGATGACACCTGTCTACATAGTAACACATCCAAATATGTGACTGAAAAGATTACTCTCTTACATAAAACCTCAAATTAGATGATAAGATTAACATGATACAAAATTCAAGTGGAAAGATGATAGTATGCCTCTGGCTTGCTAAAAAAAAGTTAACCATAACTTGCATAGACAGTCCAACTATAGTCTTGCAAGTGGGAATAATATAAAGTGATAGCTCAAATAATAAATGACATTAGGCAAAAATATTAAATGACAGATCAAATATTAAAATGAGTCTCTTCCCCACACAAGACAAAAACATACACCCACACAACAATATGCAGAACTTTAGTGACTAAGTTGCTATATATTTTTAAATACATCAAGAGATCTGTCACATGCCATCATATCATGAAAAGATGAGACATTGGCCATACCAACAAGCCACACTCCTCAACTTTCTACTTAGTCCTTTGACTTGGTTAAAATTTCAATGCTCTAATTTACTAAACAAGGCCATGGAAGCACAAGTAACTGGGTCCCCAAAGACTTTTAAAAGAATCTCGAGGAAAAAAATATTGTCCTCTTTATAATGGAACTTCAATGCAGCCAATGATACTATTTCCTATCCTACCATAATCATTGGATTTGCAGTGATTTGTTCCTAACAAGTGTCCCTACAGATTCAACAAATGGGTGTGTTTTATATATAATATTAATTGACCATAATTTCAGTCCAGTGCTTGGTTTCTAACATGTTCAACCATATTTTCTATAAATGGCTTTTTATATATAAATAAAATGACCAAAGTTTTAGTCCCATGCCTTGGTTAGTAAGAAAATATGCACAAATGCCTTCATGAAGTAAGTTGAAGATTGAACTGAATATGATTAGGAAGGAGAGAAAAAAAAGTCAACAAGAAAATGCAGATGGTAGTTGTAAGTACCCTGGTAGACATGCATGCAAAACATTAGATCATAGATAGGCGCACTAACTATTTGACAAAATGCCTACCAGAAATATGGTCTCATATTATGCCACGATCATGGCTTAAATTTGACAGTCGACTTTGCCTTTTTTTTATGATAGTTATCTATTCAATGGTGCTCTTCAAATACTATGACATGCTTTAGTATAGGTAAATCATATTAAAATCAAATATATAAATCATCATAATCATATATAAATTTTGACAGTTTGTCCAAAATCTCTCCTTTCATATGTTACAATCTATTTAAAATTTTGAATGTAGTTTACAACAAAAATGCCTAAATACAACTATACAATTGTCACTTTTAAGCCTTGTCCATGATGGTAAGGTATGTCTCAAAGTGGGTTTGTTGACAAGGACTATGAAACTTTTAAGCAAATGCAACTGGGAGTGTAAAACTAGACTCCTTAACCTTCGTTGGCATCCTCCCTGCGTAGTCCCAAAATGAGCGCTTCTAGACAGAGTATGGACATCCATCAAAGCATAAAGGTAAGTGAATTTTTTTTCTAGATATTATAGTTCTAATGCTCTGGTAGGCATGTATGTAGAATGTGGAATTACCACAAGGCACATGAACTATTTGACAAAATCCCTCAAGGAATGTGGTCTCATGGACTGCAACAATTGTAGGATATACAAAAAATGGATTTATTGAAAAGGATTTAGAAAATTTTCAAGCAAACATAATTATCAACTGTAAATCCAAATTCAATAACCTTTATCAGCATCCTCCTTGCATGTGCCAAAATGGAAGCTATCGAACAGGGTATGGACATAGGTCAAAGAATAAAGGAAGGGGAACTTTTGTATGATGTTGTAGTTGCAAATACCTTGGTTTGTATGTAAATCTTGGAGTCATAGACAAGACACATTAACTATTTGATAAATCCCATAAAGAAGTGCGATCTCATGGACTGCAATGACCGCATGATATGAACAAAATGGGTTTGTTGAAGAGGGTTTAGAAAATTTTCAAACAGATGCAATGACTAGTGTAAGATCAAATTCCATGACCTCTACCTATGCCAAAATGGGTGATTTTGAATAGGGTAGGGACATCCACCAAAGCCAAATGAAAGCAAAAATAGTGGTCATATATAATGGTTGCAATGCACTAGTAGACATGTATAAAAAAAATGTGGAAGCATAGTCAGGGCATGGATAACAGAACACCTCAAAGAAATGGGATCTCATGGAATGCCATGAGTAGTAGATATATTCAAATGGGTATTTTTGAAAAGGCTTAGAAACTTACCAAAAAATGCCCCCAGTCATTGCCAGCATCCTTCCTACATGCCTGTGTCTCCTTCCATATGTCGCCCTTCTTGTCTCCTCAAAACAAAAAAGAACCAAAAAATATATGCCCACCTCTCTGTTTTCTTCACATGCAAGGTAAGACCCCCATTCATAGCAGATTCCACATTTTTTTCTTTACCTATCCCCATGCCCAATCAAGGAAGGAGGCTAAAATCATTAATTTGCATTAAATTCTCTATGAGAGATTTTCTTGCTTGCACTCCAAGCTACTCCACCATTTAATGTTGTATTGACTTTATGCATACATACATATATCTGCCCATATGTGATATTATAAAATAATATATCTACTAATATATAGATTATATATGTTCAAATAAGATATTTTATAGTAATAATATATATATATATATATATATATATATATATATATATATATATATATATATATATAAAATCATCCAATCATGTCTCCATCAATCTATCTCCATTAGTATTGCATTGTAGCGTGATCTCCATTGCATTATCCACCTACAACTATTCTACTCTTGTCATCTTCAACAGCAAGGAAGTACACACTTCTGAGAGCTCCATTACCACAAAGATCAAGAAGAGATAGGCAACAATGGAAGTATAGAGGTAAATTGTCTTCAAAGGTATAATCTTTTTTTACTTGTATTTACATCAATTTCCATTGAGTTATTAGATACTTAGTTGTTTCAAACTGTTACTCATATTTTGCATTAACATAATCAACATTATATATTATTTTATATAAGAATATAAATATGAATATATATATATATATATATATATACATATTTTTATATAAAATAATATATTGTTGGCAAGAGACACTACTTTGCATTGATAGGTGTTGTCATTGATGGCAACTAAGATCATCCCAATCATCCACATAACACAATTTGTTCACACTGGAAGTGAAAATCATGATTTGTCTAAGTTCGGGCAATTAGGAACATAGTAGGTGACAGGGTCCAGTATCTTGGTTCAGATCTCTCTAGTGGAAAGGCATGGTTTGCTGTGGATCTGAGGTAGCTGTAAGCATTGTTAAGACACTCTAAATCTAGATTTTTTTCCTCTGGTGATGAAGAACTCAAAAGATATTAGCTTCTGAGTATCTAGTTTCAGTTTGACAGAGCAGACAAAAGAAGAACAGGTCGACTTTGTGAATGATCTTAATTCTGGATGTATAGAAGTTGTTTATTAGACAATTGGTGATGATCAATGATGGTAGCTAACATGATTGATTATTTGCAAGTGCAATTTTGGGTCCGCATCTCATATTATGTATGGATCTAGCCGACAGAGCAGAGTACTCAAGAAAGTTCTAAATGTTCTTGAAGCCACTAGTAAAATGATTGTAGATCATGTTACAGATATATAGAGTTGATGGAATTGGATGATATTGGTGTGTGTGTGTGTGTGTGTGTGCGAATATGGAGTACATTTAAGAGGAGCAAAAATCTAAGGTCTAAACGAAGGCAGAGTAGTAAGAAGAGAAGAGTAATGATGAAATGTGTAAGATCAGTATTTGCACTTAACCAGACCTAAAACTCTTGCATGGGTAGATGCTATTTACTAGTTCAAAATCTCTATTATTATCTTGTAATCTTTCTGTAGGAAGTGAGCCTCCATTTGAATAGTGAGCTCTGGGCAGTGAGCCTAAATGCATGTACATTCCTATTTGTAAAAATACTTTTAATAGGGTATTAATTTTTATGGGTTAACCCCCACCATGGTTTTTCCCTTAACTAGGTTTCCATGTTAAAAATCTTGGTGTCAAGTGTGTTATTTTGTTGCTGCTATTACACTTATGATTGTTGTTTTCATGGTTAAGTTATTGAATTGTTATTAAGTGGTAAAAGAAAGAATTAACTATAGAAAGTTTGAAAGTTTTGAGACAACTGATTCACCCCCCCCCCCCTCTCAGTTGTCTGTCCTATTTCCAATAATTGGTGTTAGAGAAAGGTTCCTTTAAAAAAGTTTAATAGCTTAAGGAAGATCTAGGAAGGTAGTAAAATGGATGAATAAAACTTCAAGGACAAGTTAATCTTGCTTTAGAAGATCTTGAGCAGTCTAGAGAAGAAGTTGAAGAGCTACAAGAGGACCTTAAAAAGGCTGAAGACTTCATTGAGATTTTAAAAGAAAAATTGAGCAAATCCAATGAAAAGAAAAAGGAGCAATCTCTTCAACTGGGAAATCATTATGAAGATAAAGCCCTAAAAGAGAAGACAAAGGAATGCGAGAAGTTAGCTAAAGAAATTGTTTTCCTAAACATGAGATAGAATATGGGGTGATGAGGCTAACCAAGGAAATTGAAGATAGGAATAAAACTGAAGAAGAGCTAGCCCAAAATCTAAAAGAGAAAACTAAAGAACGTTGCAATTTGGATGGAATAGCTGGCCTCCTAGAGTCTAATATACAAGAAAGTAGAAACAATGAGAGACAAATTGAGAGACAAATTATCACTCTCAGACATGACCTAGAAGTTGCAAATGAATACAAGAGAAGTTCAAGGTAAGCTCAGCTAAACCTGAAGCACTGCTTGAAGGGAAGAAAAAGGTTGATGATAAGCATGGTCTTGGATATGAGAAAGGTGAAAGTTCTGGATCAGGACAAAGGAATTTTCAACCTAGAAATCAAAGAAAAAAACCTAGAAGACCTCTGGTAAGGCAACCTAATGCTCAAAGATATCCATCATTCAATGGAAATTGTTTTAGTTGCAATAAATTTGGTCATAGAGATACTCAGTGCAGAAACAAAGAAAATCAAAGGAACCCATCCTTCTCTGGTCAATGCAAGGGGGTATGGTCATAGATCTAATGAATGTAGAAGTATGATAATGAATAAACCTAACAAGAGAGGAAATAACAATTCTTTTAATGGCTACTGCTTTGCCTACAATGGATTTGGACACATGGCTAATCAATGCAGATCAAGAGAAAATCAAAGCTATAAGCACAGAAATGTTAAGTATTAATTGCAATAAATTTGGTCATATTGCAAGTTCTGTAAAGATAGGATTAATGAAAGAAGAGGTCTGGCAAATAGAAAACCGGATGAACTGAGAGAAGACAAAGGCAAAGAAAAAATTGATGTAAATGACATCTAAAATGAAATGAGCAAGACATGGGTCAAGAAAACAATTGTGAATGATAGTAATGGATCCGCACCAAAATCCGGTACTAAAAATTCCTTTGGGAATTAAATTAGGAGCTTGAGCTCAGGGGGAGCAGCATTGAAAATCAAATTCCCCTAGCCAATAAGTGAGTGCTTGGATTTGACACAATGTGAAAAGGTACCTCGGATTGATTCAGAACATTTAGAAGGATTTTCGAAAGAAAGAAAGTGATCATGGCAAATTAAAGTGTGATTAATGAGAGACTACTCAAAAAATAGAGCAATTGGATGTGCTAGGGCAGAGCATTTATTACAATGGAAAATTAGGTGCTGCAGAGCTTAAAAAGGTCATACACTCCTCATTTAGATCACTTTGCATTAGGAGAAAGAAAGAAGAAAGAAGTGAACAAACTTAGAGCTGAGAATTCTCAAGATTTGAAAGTGTGAAAAGGATTTCCAAGTAAAAACCCTAATCTACGAAACAAGGTATTTCTATTTTCTACAAAATCTCTTGAATTCTCAATCTTTGCAATGGCTACACCTCTAGTTGTAGATGTCATTGAAAAACCTCATCCTAAGTTTAAAAAGCATCCCCACAAGTGTATTGAAATCAAGCCATTAGGTGCATTCTCTTGTATTCCATATGGGTTTTTACATGTTGAAGACATTAGGGCTTACATTCATTAGAACATAGAAGAGTTTGGAAATCTAAAACTACTAGAACTATTTGAAAGTCATCTGAAGGATGACAATTACCAACTAAAACCAGAATTTGAAGCCGTAGAAAGCAAACATTTTCTACAAATGATTGAATTTCCATATTTTGATGAAAGTGAATGGGTTCGGTATGTGTTGAGCCGGATGCATGATGAATTTATTTGGCTGCTAAAACCATTTAAGATCACTAAAGATGTTATCAGAATTGTGACTGGGTTGAATGCAACTGGTGGATTACCTGCTTTAAAAGTTGTGAAGAATCAAACTATTACTGATGCAACTGGAGCGAAGTATGACAAAAGAGCAATGACTATAAATGACATCATAGAATTGGATGTCAAATTTGCTTCTATGGTCATTGGCTATAAGATCTATCACTCCAGTAGGGAGAATTCAATTTTTGGGACTGTGATATATGCAACTTATAAGATGTTAAAGGAGAATGCTGACTATGATCTGTGTGGATTACTAGAGTCAGTTGATAGAGAATCTGAGAAAAATAAAAAAGGACAAGAAAAATTCTTTCAAATATGGTTCTTTGGTCATATGCCTATTTTTCTATTTCATGAATGAAGTGCCTAGAGTTCCAAGTGTGCATTGGAAAACTAACAGACCAGTAGCATGGAAAATAAGACATCACCTACTCAGCCTTGGTGACTCCCAAGGCCAAAAAGATTGCAATTTGGGGTTATTTCAAAAACTTCTAGAGTTTCATGCATGCTAGGGAGAGAATCCCTATGTCAGTTGTAGAAAAGTGTGAGAATGAAATATGTTTCATGGTTGACACTGATTAGTGCTTGATGGAGGATGTGGAACCTAGGACAGTCTAGATAATGCCCATGGGATATGAGGTTGATGACAGAGTCTTGGACATGTATACTCAACATCTCCTGAGAAAATCAAAAGATACATCTGTTGAAAGATTTGGCACATACAAATAGCTAAGTCTAAAACTTCATTAGGAGCTTAGTCAGCCAGAGAGGAAGAGAAAAGTGTAGAAGCAAGTTGATATGTATGCTAAGAGTATTTGCATCACAAAAGAAGTAGTAAGGAAGAACAAAGAAAGAATTGAAGAGATTAAGAAAAGAATGGAACAAGCTTCAAAAGAAAAGGTAGAAAATGAGCCAGTAGCTACTCCGGAAGTCCCACCAAGCTCTACAAGGAAAACAAGAAGATCTGTAACTCTTCCTGAGCAATAAAAACCTACACCCACAAATAAAAAGGAAGCCATTCCAACTGATGAGGGAGGGAAAAGGAAAAAAACCAAGGCCACAAGAGCCTACAAAAGCTCCAAAGTTGATGATGAAGAGACAGATTCTGATGTTGAAGTAAAAGAATTGAAGGCCACCAGAACAAAAGCTCCAAAAGTAACAAAAGAAAAGTCCTCCGAAAGAAAAAGGGTTATTAAAAAGCAAAAGATAGAGGCATATGAGGATAATGTTGAGAAGCCCATACTTTCCCTGGAGGATGTGATAAAGCTAGTCAATGTAGATGGTAATCTAAATCCCACGATTGAATTCTATGATGGATATAATGATGTTGATAAAAGGGTGTTGGAGGAAGCAATTGTTAGATATCTCAACATCTACAACAAGGCACTTATTGAAATAACTTCTAAGAAGCCACAAAGTCTAGAAGATATTTTGGATTTGAGAAAAGAAAATGCCAAGAGCAAGGACATGGAGATCAAGGAACATGAGCTAATAAATTTGTGTCCTCAGATTTCACCTGATCAAATAAATGTGATATACAAGAAAGTTAAAAATGACTTTAGAAGAAAGAAGAGAATGAACAAACTCATGCTTGGAGAAACAAGTGAAATCGCTAAAGAAACTCAAGAAATTTTTTTGAAAGAATTGAAAAAGCACAATTTTCCCATAGTCACAGAAGAAGTTCCAGATATTGAAGAAGAGAACATCATTGAGCAACAATCTGAGTTGGGTGAAGCCTCTATTCTGGAAGTGGAACAAGTAAATCAAGAGGATACATCAATGGTGGATAAAGTAGTTGAAGCAGGAGATACTCCTAATCCACCTGATCCATCCAGAAAAAAGATAATATTGCTACTTCATAGAACCCTCCAGATCTGGTAGCAAGTGATGAACAAAAGGACGGTTTAGAAAACATTGCAAGAGACACTGCAGATGTCGTGAAAAGTCTTCTTGAAAAAGAGATCATTGAGCTTGATGATCCTAAACTACTCCAAGGTCTAGCCAATCCAGATGCTCTCTCTCCAATTCAATTGATGAAAATAGCATCATTCACCCAAGTAAAGGCTAGAGAAAAGATGTTAAAGTTCCACATGGGGGACAATGAGCTACTAGGACTTGTAGCCAAGATTTTGGAAAAGCTAATGCCTTCCTATTAGAAGAGTCCATCTAATTCCCCCTCCAGACATCTAAAAAATCTTGTAAGTTATGTAAATACTCATTTTGAGTCCTTTGAGAAGTCTCCAGAGATAAAAGTCAGAAATGAGTTTTTTGATAAGAGATTTAGTGAAATTAAGAGTCTAATAGGGTATGATAGGACAATACTTGCTATCAGTATAAAGAATGTTCAAAATGCTCTAAGTGATGGAAGTGATATATATATATATATATAAACCCAAAGTAAGTGAGGATATTGAGAAGAAGATAAAGGAACAAGAATTGAAATTGTCAAATCGATCCAATAATTTTGATCCTCTAACTATTTCACCCATAAGTCAGGAATGTCAAGTCATTAGCTTGACTGATGAGATAAAGAGACTTGTTAAAGAGAAAGGCAACATTATGAAGAGAATGTGTGAGCTCTAGGGATTGATTGCCATTGAGTTAGAGACAATGTATAATGCCCTATCTGAAGCTCGGACTGTAGTTCATACTAGTGATCCATCAGATCTATCAAAGGCAGAAGCATATTCATTTTTGTTGAGTGGACACATCTTACTTTTGGATGGAATGAAGAGTACTTGGGCCTCTAAACTTGTCAAATAAAAACCATCTTTGCAGACATTCTCAAGTTTATGTAAAAAGAACTTAATGATTAGTTGTACATATGCGGCAGTATATACAGAATTTTTGGAGAATTTTGGCTTGAGACCCTACCCATTGCCATTGATGTCAAAGGGGGAGTGAAGAGCAGTGAACAATGAGGAATCCAACAAAGGGGGAGCTTTAGAACTAATAGAGAAGCACAAGTGTATAGAGTAACAGGGAGCTACATTAGACACTTAGTCATTTTTCACTAAGTGTTGTCATCAATGCCAAAGGGGGAGATTGTTGGAAAGAGACACTACTTCGCATTGATAGGTGTTATCATTGATGGCAACTAAGATCATCCCAATCATCCACATAACACAATTTATTGACACCAGAAATCAGAATTAGAATTTGTCTAAGTCCAGGCAGTTAGGAACAGAGTAGGTGACAGGGTCCAGTATCTTGGTCTGGTTCTCTCTGGTGGAAAGGTATGGTTTGCTGTATATCTGAGGTAGTTGTAAGAATTGTCAATACATTCTAAATCCAAATTTTTGTCCTCTGGTGATGAAGGACTCAAAAGATATTAGCTTCTGAGTATCAAGTTTCAGTTTGACAAAGTAGACAGAAGAAGAACAGGCCAACCTTGTGAATGATCTTAATTCCGGATGTATAGAAGTTATTTATTGGGAAATTGGTGATGATCAGTGATGGTAGCTAACATGACTTGATGATTTGCAAGTGCAAGTTTTGGTCCGCATCTCATATTATGTATGGATCTAGTTGATAGAGCAGAGTAATCAACAAAGTTCTAAATGTTCTTGAAGCTGACTGGTAAAATGATTGTAGATCATGTTGTGGATATATATAGTCGATGGAATTGGATGATTTTTGTGTGTATGTGAGAATATGGAGTAAATTTAAGAGGAGCAGAAATCTAAGGTTTGAATGAAGGAAGAGCAGTAAGAAGAGCAGAGTAATGATGAAATGTGTAAGATCAATATTTGCACTTAACCAGAACTGAAACTCTTACATAGGTTGATGCTATTGACCAGTTCAAAATCTATGTTATTATCTTGTAATCTTTTTGTAGGTAGTGAGCCTCCATTTGAGCAGTGAGCTATGGGCAGTGAGCCCGAATGCATGTGCATTCCCATTTGTAAAAATACTTTTAACAAGGTATTAATTTTTGTGGGTTAACCCCCACCATGGTTTTTCCCTTAACCAGGTTTCCACGTTAAAAATCTTGGTGTCAAGTGTGTTATTTTGTTGCTTCTCTTACACTTATGATTGTTGTTTTCATGGTTAAGTTATTGAATTGTTATTAAGTGGTAAAAGGAAGAATTAACTGTAGAAAGTTCCAAGGTTTTGAGACAACTAATTCACCCCCCACTCTCAGTTGTCTGTCCTATTTCCAACATATATAATGTTGAATATGTTAATGGAAAATATGAGTAACAGTTTAAAACAACTAAGTGTCCAATAACTCAATGGAACTTGATGTAAATACAATTAAACAAAGATTATACCTTCAAAGACCAATTTACCTCTATGCTTCCATTGTTGCCTATCTCTTCTTGATCTTTGTGGTAATGGAGCTCTCAGAAGTGTGTACTTCCTTGCTATTGAAGATGACAAGAGTAGAACAATTGTAGGTAGATAATGCAATGGAAATCATGCTACACTATAATACTAATGGAGATGGATTAAATGAGACATGATTGGATGATGATTATGATAATGAGGTTGTCTAAATGCAAATGTGGATAACTTTTCCAAAGGCACGTTGGTATGATTCGTGTAGAGTAAGATTGCTAAAGCTTAGATGGATGCAAATGGATGTGAAAACCTTGTCTATATAGGCTGAGGGGAGACCAAATCCAAGTGCCAATAGATCCATGACTAGAGGAATTACCTGTGATGTGTACGGTTGAAAAAGCTTGAGGGAATGTGCCTGAATCAGAAGAGGACAAGTGTCCAAGCTCCTTCCAAGAATTAGGAGATTTAACAGAATAGATTGAGGAGTTAATTGAATAGACCAACCAGTTAAGTGAATTGATTGATTAGATAGCTGATTTGACTAATAAGTTAATTGATTTGCTTGGAGGAGAAATATGACATATGGGTGAGGGAATATTAGCTAATTAAGTATTAAAATATTTAATTATGTGTACAACATGGTGAGGTGGAAGAATGACATGGATGAGGTGATGTGGAATTTATGGAATTTTGGACTTTGGAATAGAGGAATTTGAGATTAATTAAATAATGTAAGATTATTTAATTATATGAGACTATTAGAAGAATTTAGGGATTTTAATTAAATAAATTGATTTTATTTAATTATTAGAGGGATGTGAACCATTTAAATAAATTAGGATATTTATTTAATTGATAGAAGAATAAGAATTAAGATAAATATTAAAATATTTACTTAATTTGATACAAGCCATTTTTAGGTGTATACATTTTTCCCCTCTTTGATGCAATGTGTTTTATCACGTTGCTTCAAAGAAATACAAATTTTCTGTGATTTGATACATGCCCCAGTTTGCCCCTAGTATAGGTTATATGATGATAGGATGCCCCCTTGAGCGATTGGATGGGAAAAATACGATGACAAGATGACAAACAATCTCATGATGAGATAGGTCGAATGATAGGTTAGGGTGAAGAAACTAGTTGACACGAAGAAAAGGGAGATTAAAAACATGCCCCAACATTTACAAGGTTAAAAACATCTCCAATTTGGGTTCAAGGCACTATAAATAGGAGTGTGGGGTCACATTCCTTCTCATTTGTACACTTGTATTTGTTGGAGAGTTTATAGGAGATCAGACCTTAGGTGCTAAGGAAAGTCAGCAACAATGTAGCAGGTTCCAATTGAGTTACACTGCTTCGAGAGGATCTGACTATTTAACCGTCCAACAACGTACGGTCTGTTGGTAAGTAAGCTTTCAATTTTAGCTTAGGTGCATTTATTATGGTCCAAAGTATAGGTCAAACTTAGGTTAGTTGAATGCACAATAGGAATGATTCTACGCATTTACTTCCTAATTCAGTGCAAATGGTTCGATTCTGCGCAAATGTAAGTGGAATTAGCGCATTCACTAGGTTTTCACAAATGAAAGACAGTTCTATGCAAATACAAAGGTTTTCTACACATTTGTGGTAGATCTACGCAAATATTTTAATGCTATGCAAATGTTGTCTAAATTCGTGCATATGGATTATTCTACGCAAATAAAGGGGATGCTACACATTCACCCTAAATCTGTGCAAATGCCTAGTAGAACTGCGCATTTGATTGAGGTAGATAAATACTTAGGAATTTGATAAAGTCGGCATCAAAACTGATGTTCACCAATTAAAAATTCATCATTGAGATTGATAGAATCTCAAGAGAGATGATAGGATAGATATCCTGATAAAATAGCTAAGTATTTGATGCTTGATTGATAGATTTACACTTTAGCTGATTTTGTGTGGTTAACACACACTTGGCTATTTGCAGGAGGAGCCTAATGATGTCCTCATGTCATGGGAGTGATTTTTGATGACATAGCTTCTAAGGCTATACTTGACCAAAATTGACCATCTGGTACTAGGATTAGCGGGGTTGTCATATGTTTGCTTCATGCCAGAGATTCAGGTGAATCTTGGTATGTTGACTGCATTGTCAAAGATTTTCCATAGCGAGGATGGGACATTTCATCTTCTTACTAGGGAGATTACAATGACACTAGAGGATGTCCATCAGATTCTATGCATTCCAATAGATGGAGAGCTTGTTGAGTATGAGTCTCAAACAGGGGCTAGACTAGATGACTGCCGTGAGGTTTTTGACGATGACACCATTGAGGGGACATAGATCAACTGGACAGACATGGTCGCCTACTATAAGTCTTTTCCATCAGTGGTTACTGGGTTGATTGGAGGGATATTGTGCCCTGATAGGATATCACATGGGTTTGCAATTGGATGGTGGAGGACTCTGGAGCAGATTGTTACATAGGGGACTTAGTTTACTTAGGGTCCTTACATGCTAGCACACCTCTATCACGACTTGCATCAGTTTGTCTATGATGGAGCTACCTGTTTATCTTGTGGAGTGTCTCTGGTACAAATATGGGCTTGGTGTCACATTGCCATCACATGACCTATAGGTATGGCTCCTTGAGGTAGAGATCAGTTGTACTCATATATGTTTCAGGAGAGTCTTTCCCAGCCCAAGCTGGGGAAGCTAGAGTATTGGAAGCATGCATTCAACAATGTGGATTGGGTTATTTGACATCCCTACTTAGAGTGTGAGGTATGGGATTATGACGCATCAGAGCTACCCTTTTTTTTTCAGACTAGGTAGTTTATAGGGAGGACTCCCTATATTTTTGAGAGGCATATCATTTCTCTTGTGTACCAGTAGCTTGGCAGGATCCAAGGGATGCCCCAGGGGAATGCCATCTTTGCTAGGATGCACAAGGAGCATCCATGATGGGGTCCTAGTGCTTCATTTGAGCAAGCTCAGGAAGAGTTTCTACAGCTTCCATATCAGCCATGGTCTATGAGACAATCAGTGGCAGACGCAAGTATGATTCAGGATTATGCAGATTAGTTTGCAGCACACCTTTTCCATCGCTACTCAGAACCTAGAGAGTAAGCCCCGAGACTAGATGATTATGAGGAGGATAATGAGGGACTTCAAAGATGACAAAGGCAAGGAGAAGGTCAAGGTGGCAGAGGTGGGGGTGGAGGTGGAGGTGGTGGGGATGGAGGAGGAGGTGGTGGGGATAGAGGTGGTGATGATAGAGATGATGGTGGAGATGGGGATGGCAAGAGGGTATGCCAATGGGTTGATAGAGATCCCGCCTAGTAGGTACAGGTACAGGTTGGATAGATGTTTCCTCCTGGACAGGGACAGGCTCAAGGATAGGATGATGGACAGGATGATAGACAGGTGGCATCCCCTATGCGCCCACATGGCTCAATAGTAGATATAGCTAATGCAGATGCAAACGTAATTAGGGCGGATGCACAGACAGATCACCCAGCTGCAAGGTGAGTTATAGATAGCTAGACTAGAGAGGGATACAACCATCCAATGGTATACTCGAGCTGAGGGGCTGCTTGAGTAGGTTTAGTAGATTGCATCATAGGGGCCCATAAGATAGACAATGGTAGAGATGGTCAAGGCTAGCCAGGAGATATTCTACTAGTGAGGGTTATACGAGTAGGCAGTGTCCCCAGAGTGACGAGAGGGCAGCTTTCGCCCTAGTTAACATAGTAGATCACACAGGACTTTCACAAAGAGTGGAGGTGTGATGGAACCACACAGGGGGACACTAGGTGCAAGTACCTCAGGTGGTGGTAGAGATAGTCAGGTACAACAACCACAGCAGCCATAGTAGCTGTAGAAGCCATTTAGGTGGTCGACTAAAGACATGTATCATTTTGACAGTGAGATATTGTATACACCATAGCATGGACATTTCAATGTTTACTTTTATGTTTATTTGATATCACTATATACTTGGACTTTACATTTATGATGACTTTGATATATATATGATCTAGTGCTCGATGCACTATTTATATGCATTTATGGATGGACATTTCTATGTGATGATTTATTAGGATTATGGTTATATGCAATGCTACTAATCATATTTATTTGATTCTATTATGTACTTGATGTTAATGTGACATGATGCTCTATATGCATGTTTATGATCTTATATGTTAATTGCTTATGATGGCATAATGCATACACTGTGAGGACATAGTTGTTACATATGATGTTCTAATGGGTGTATATTTTGTGGATGATGATCTAATATGCAAACACTTATGATATATATGTTTTTGTGAAATTTTTGATATATGCAATGTTGTGGTGACTCATGCATCTAAATGAAAATAGTTGATCTAATATGCCAATACTATGATATCTATGTTTTTGTGAGATATTTGATATATGCAATGTCGTGATGACTCATGTACATCTAAATGATAACATTATATGTAATATAAACATGATCTTAATGCTTATATTGTTAATGCATTTTATGTGATGATACTATATGATGACACACCTATTTATGACATGCAAATGAATTGTTTTTGCTTCCCCAAGTATGCTCAATCATAATATAAAAGAACACTTAAAAGCAATGGACTTGATAACTAGGATAAATGGATAAATTAGAAGAAATAACTTGGAAAAATGTACAAATGGATAACTGAGATCTTTAGACACTTGGATTTGTGACAAGGATAAAATACTTATAATGGAATGATATGCAACTTGATATGTATGGATGTGGAGTTTCTCATCTTCATATATGCAAGTATTTGAAGTACTTTGTTTCATCATTGAGCATTTTAAAATGTTGTAAGAAAATACAAGCATCTAGGTATAATTAAACTTAGATGACCTAAGTATCTCTTACATGGATTTTGATATAGCAAGTTAATACAAGCATCTAGTCAAAATTGAATCTAGATGACCTGAGTATTTCTTGCATGTGTCAACAAACAAGGATTTCTCTGTTTCATGTTTAGACCTAGAACGTCCTCAATGATCTTTGATGATCATGTCGTTAGACAAAGTTGTCGTGTTACTAAAGATTGATCCACAAACAAATAAGATAATTATGCCCCCATCATGGCCCCTCTAGTATTTGACATCCTTGAGTAGCATAAAAAGACATAATAACAAAAATCAAGACTCTCTGACTTTGAACCTTTTAATAACGAATTTTCTTGCCATAGTTATGTTTTCTTGCAAAAAAATAGATATAATCATCATGATACCTTAAGCTCATTGTAGTTTGATAGAGGTCGAGTTCTTGTGTCGAGCATTTTGTTGAAAAGGTTTGCTTTGCAGTGCTACATGTTGTCTAGAGATAATATCAGGATCCTTATTGTTATCCTCTGAGGTTTGTGACATTCAAGAATCTAATTCTTGAACTAGGTCAAGGATTATGCCCCCAATCAAGTAGAGGTTCTAGTTTATTATGGATGAAACATAGTGACAAGCTTATGGTAGACTCCATGTGTCAAGCCCTAAGGGACTGACCTAGTGCCTTGGGGGCTCATCGATGATGGTCTTGCCTGCGTAATGATGCAGAGGCAATGTAGTTTAAGGTATGGACTTTTGTGGCTAAGAACTAGGCGATGGGATATGGGTGGAGTTGGTTGGACAAAAAGATGGGTAATAAGGGATAGAATGGTTGGGAAGCCTCGAAGGCCTATCAATGATGGCCTTGACTACATGATAGCTTAGAGGAGACATAGTTCGACAATGGTTCAATGGATTGGTTCAGGATGGATGACAAGATGGACACAAGTTTGGATTGACAACCTAGTGGGACAAGGCGATAAGGATGAGAAAACAACAAGCCATGGTAGGCATCCTGATGTGACTAGGTGGATGCAGTTAGAAGTGATGTCCATGAGGAACAAGGTTCCTAAAATATGAAGGAAGCGGTTTATCACAAATAGTGCCTGTTTCTAGGTTTTCACCACTTGCCTTTTATTTGCATGATAGCTAAAGTACACATGACACCTGTTTGACAGCTAATGGACTAGAAGAAAAATGGCTCATATCAAATTAAGTAAATATTTTAATATTTATCTTAATTCTTATTATTCTATCAATTAAATAAATGTCCTAATTTATTTAAATGGTTCACATCCCTCTAATAATAATATATCAACACTGCTTTGACCTTGGTCGGGTCCACCTCTATTCCATTAGCTAATATAATATATCTGAGGAGTTTACCGGATGTTACTCTAAAAACACACCTTTTTGGATTTAATCATACATTAAACTATTCTAGTGTCGTGAAGATTTTGTCTAAGACTTGTAGATGTTCTTCTCTAGTAATTGACTTGGCTAGAATGTCATCAACATAATCTTCCATGATGGTGTGCATCATGTCATAAAATATTGTAGTCATGGCTCTCTAATATGTTGCCCCCACATTTTTCATTCCGAATGGCATTGTCATCTAATTTTTCCTCTATTCCATTTTTGCCTGGCCATTTCCTTGGGGCTAATATGGGGTGGAAAAGCGGTGTTGGATGTGGAATTTGTCACATAGCTCTTTGACATCCTAGTTTTTAAATGGTCTTCCATTATCAATGATAATGGATATAGGGATGCCATAGCGACAAATGATGTAATTCAAGATGAAATAAGTAATTTGTTTGCCTGTGACATTGGTGAGGGGTACGGCTTCAATCCACTTCGTAAAGTACTCAGTGGTGGTGATTATGAATGTCTGGCCACTAGATGATGGATGGTGTATCTTTATCACTAAGTCAAGACCCCATTGATAGAAAGGTCAAGGTGTCATTAAAGGCTACAGCTCTTGTGTTGGTGCATGTATTAGGTTCCCATGGATTTGGCATTTCTTGCACCTGTTCACAAAATGATAGAAGTCTTTTTCCATAGTTGGCCAGTAGCATCCCATATGTATGAGTTTTTTTAGCTAGGGTAGGACCACTAGAGTGGGTCTCGCATATACCATCGTGAACTTCACTTAGGGTAGTTTTATATTCCTCACTGTCATGACACCTAAGGAGAGTACCATCTAGTCCTCGTCGATACAGGGTGTTGGTGATTATGGTAAAACAAGAGGCTTGATGGATGAAGGTTCTCTTTTGGATACTAGATAGATCTAGTGGTAGGGTGTTCTCTTTCATATAAGTATATACTTTTTTGTATAAGGGAGAGTCTGATCCTACGATATGGCAAATGATGTGGGATTCGGGGGTGTCATATATAGGATGGGATACTGGCTCTACCAAGAATTCATAGTGTGATTGGTTTTCTGGGATATCAAGGAGAGATACAATGGTTTCCATGGCATCTACTACTTTGTTCTCCAACTTGGGTATCTACTCAAAAGAAATCACAACAAAGTATTCTTTGAAGTCGTCTACCATACGTTTGTATGGTATTAACTTCTCATCCTTTGTTTGATAGTCATTGTTCACTTGGTTGATGACAAATTGTGAGTTGCCATACACATGAAGTTCTATGATTTTCCATTCTACTACTAGCTTGATGCCAATGACCCAGGTTTCATACTCCGCCACATTGTTAGTGTATGGAAAGAGTAGTCTATATGACTTTGGAATGGTGTCTCCATTAGGTGTGACCAACAAGATACCTACTCTAGAACCATGCTAAGTATATGATCCATCAAACTAGAGTTTCTAGGTTGTTGTTGTTATGTGAAAGATAGACTCATCTGGAAATTCAAAGCTTAATGGGTTGTCATCTGTTAAAGGTGCATCTACTAGCTTTTCTGCAATCACTTGCCCCTTTATTGCTCATCTATCTACATACTCGATGTCAAATTCACTGAGTATCATGACCCATTTTGATATTCTACCTATTAGGGTAGCTTTGTTGAGCAAGTATTTCAATGAATTGATCTTAGCTACTAGCTTGATGGAGTGTGAGAGCATGTAATGTCTCCATTTTTGTGAAGCAAAGACAACAGCGAGACATGCTCTTTCAATTGGTGTGTATTATATCTCATAGCCTACTGGTGTTCTACTGATGTAGTAGATTGTTGTCTCATTTCCTTCATGGTTCTATTGTGCTAGCAGAGCTCCAAGAGTTGTTGGTGTTGCTGAAATATAGAGTAGCAATGGCTTGCCCCGGATTGATGACATTAAGACAAGTGGGTTCATTGATACTCCTTTAGATGTTGAAAAGCTTGTTCACAACTATCATCCCATTTGAAAGGAATGTTTTTGTGTACAAGAAGTGTGACTGGATGGCACTTATCTTCCAATTGAGATATGAACCTTCTAATGGACTGCAGCTTTCGTTGTAGAGACTGTAACTGACTAAGATTCTTAGGTGGGAAAATTTCCATGATTACTTTGACCTTGGATGGGTCCACCTCTATTTCATTAGCTGATACAATATATCCCAAGAGTTTACTAGATGCTACTCTGAAAACACACTTTTTTGGATTTAATCATACATTAAACTACTCTAGTCTCATGAAAATTTTGTCTAAGACTTGTAGATGTTCTTCTCAGGTAATTGACTTGGCTAGAATGTCATCAACATAATCTTCCATGATGTTGTTCATCATGTCATAAAAGATTATAGTCATGGCTCTCTGATATGTTACCCCCGCATTTTTCAGTTCGAATGGCATGATGCACCAACAATAGGTACCCCATGGATATGTGAATGCAGTTTTGTGTTGATCTTCTGGCACTATCTTGATTTGGTTATAGCTGGAGAATCCATCCATTAATGATAACATGGTGTGTCCTACTATTAGATCTACAATGATGTCGATGTTAGGTAGAGGGAAGTAATCTTTGGGACAAGCCTTGATCAGATCCTTGAAGTCATTACACAGTCGAACCCTTCCATCTAGTTTGGAGACATGCACTATATTTGGAATCCACTCTAGATAGTCTATTGGTCTGATAAACCTGACATCTAGTAGCTTCTTTAGTTCTTCTTTTACCATGAGTGTGATATGCGGGTGCATCTTCCTTAGTTTTTGTTTAACTAGCTTAGCTCTTGGAGCTAGCAATAAACGATGCACTGTAAGGTTTGGATCTAGACTCGGCATATCTGTGTATGATGAAGCAAAGTTGATTTGTTTCTTTTTAAAGAATTTAGTGAACTCTGGCTTCTCTTGTGCAGTTAAAGATTTTGCCATATGGATCATCCTTAGATTTTCACCCGTGCCGATGTTGATCTATTATGTTGGTTCCATCAAGATTGAGGACCTCTCCTGATGTGTGAGGTTGGGAAGAGTCTCAATCATTTCATCCTTCGGTGCCTCAGAGAGGTTTTCACCATTGGATGTGTCTTTTATATTTTTACTATTTTCACTATCTAATACTACCATAGAGCAGTTTTAACCATTAGATCTATCTTTCATTTTTACATTTTTACGACTGAAAGGCTTGGCACTCTCTCCAAAATAAGCTCTGTCATTGAGTTCTATGGCATACCTAACTTTGTGATCCCTTGTGAGTATATGGTCTCTAAGTTCTAGATAATCTATGATGGCCTCATCATTCTAGAAAGTATCTAGCTTGGGGGTAGTGTCTTGCAAATCCCAATCTATGAGTTCAGGATGTAATAGTGGGAATGGGTCATCAGATTTGTCTAGTTCAAGAGTAGTGATGGTTAAGATGGAGGAGTTGGATTGGTTATTGTAAGCATTGACAATGCCTGCGATGGTACTCTCCACAAGTTGATCTATTAAGTGTGACATCATTCTTTCCTTGTGAATCTCACTATCATTATTATGTGGATCAAACTCTAGAGGTCTAAACCTTGAGCCTTGTCCCTCATGGGTTGTAAGGATAGGGACATATTCATGGACCACATCAACATCTTTTTCATCACAGAATAGTTTAGAAAGACTATCCCATTCATACTCATTAGAGTCTGTCTCACTCCATTCTTGTAGTTGGTGAATCTACTCTACTAGGTTAGTAGTATCTATTTCTGTTTGCTTTCCTTTATGCTTGTCTTTTCCCTTGGTCTTTGCTTTTCCTTTGTAACCTATCCCTATAGTGTCTTGAGATTTTAATGAAGGAGGTTGGATAAGTTCAATGATACCTTCTTTCATCAATCCTATGGGCCCATGACCATCATATCCCATTCTTTGTAGTATTGATAATCCTTGACCATAATGTTCAGTTTGCAATTTGGATTGATTGTCTTGTGGTTTGGATAGTCTGTCTTCATATTTATATAGCCATTGTAGGATGTCCTTCTCATCACTTTCATCTTTGAGGCTTCCCCATTTAACAAACAGACCTTTAGGAGTTTCTAATGACTTGGGTTTTCTCATGGATGGCTTTCCATAGGATCTAGGGGATATAGGTAGCTATGCTAAGAAAAAGGATAGTGCGATTGTATATTCATTGACACCCTTGTCTTTGAGCTTGAGGTTGAGTTTGGATGCCTTGGATGTAGAAGGGAGTGAAGTTGGGTCAACACATGATGAAGATGAAGTAGAGGCACAGTTATTGGGAATTACAACGTCAAGCTTGGATTATATGGAATTGCAATCTTGAAATGGATTGGAATTACCTTGGATGGTGATTTCTTAGCCATCATGGGGGAACTTGATACACTGGTGATAGGTGGATGGAACCACCTTCATTGCGCATATCCAAGGTCTTACAAGGAGAATATTATATGCAAGTTCCATGTCAAGCACTTGACACACCGCATCCTTTACTATAGGTCCCACTCTGATTGGAAAAATAATGGTTCCCTTTGATGTTCTTTCCTCTTCATCATAATCTTTGATGGTGATTTTCTTTGTAGGATTGATAATATTCTCTGAAAATCACAATGCAAGTGTTAGCTTTAAGGTGTAAATATTTAAACCCTCTCGTCCATCAATTATAACCCTTTTAGTTTTATGCTTGTCGATGAAGGTTTCGATTTGGAGGGATGCATTATGTGGTTGAGTGATTGACATATCATCCTTTTCTATGAATGATAGGGAATGAGGTGTGGTTAGATGACCTACCATGGTTTGAAACTTCTCTTCAGCTAAGTTGGTCAGGATGATAGTTTCCAGAAGGGCTTGTTCAAGAATGGCTTTGTGAGATGGGGATAGATGCAAAAGCTCCAAAATGGAAATGTGTGTGAGTGTCTTGTGGAGCTAGTCTAGGATGTTGTATTGGTTAGACATAGAGGATGGTTTGGATGAAGCTCCCTTAAGAATAACCTTTCCACTGCGAGTGGTCACATTACAATCAGGGGTTTTATTTATAGTGATCACATTGATATGTGAATCACTTTCGAAAATGTGGTTAATAACATAGTCATATGACACATTTGTGTAGTTGGCATTGTTAGCCCCACTTTTGTTTTGATTTGAAGAACCTCCCTTCTCATAGTTGGGGAGTGGATTCTTGAATGATAAATGATCATCATTAGAGGCATGCCCTTCAAGTTATATTCATTTTTTATCCAACAAGTCTTAAATGGTGTGCTTTAGCTTTTGGCAATCATTGGTCTTGTGGCCTTTGCTTCCATGGTATTCGCAGAAGTCTATGTCTTTCCACCAAGGAGGTTCAACTTTTGGTTCATACTCTCGTACTGTTGGAAGTGTTATGAGATTGTTTGATATTAGCTTCTGTAGGGTAGATTCGAGTGATTCCCCTAGAGGTGTAAACTTTTGATGGGGAGGAAAGTTTGTAGACCGTGATTCAGTGTTTTGGGGTTTGTTTTGTGGGGGGTTGTTTTGTGGGTTTGATAAGTTAAAATTTGGTTGTTTTGGTATCATATTCTTAGCATCAACCACCCCATCATTCATGATGTTCTTATTTTTGGTCCAAAACCATGGCTTATTCGTGTTAACATTTGTACTAGGGGTGTCCTTGTACAGTTGATTTGCCCCTTTTCTATCAAGGCTTTCTCAATGAGTAGCCCCATTTCAATGACCTTACTAAAAGTGGTTGGACATTGAATTTGGATTTGATAGCTTAGTTCCATGGATAGATTGTGCACAAACGTTTCTATCATTTACTTCTCTGGTATGTGGTAGGGGCACTTGCTTGCAAGTTTTCTCCATCTTTGTAGGAAAAAGGCCAAGGATTCTCCCCTTTTTTGCTTGTTATTGCAAAGATCCAACATGGAGATTTCATGTTCGATATGGTGATGAATTTATCCACTAGCTCATCAAAAGTGCGGATACCAAGAGGTACGCGAGAGAACCACCACATAGCTTGTCCTCCTAAACTTCTTGGGAATAGTTGCATAAGATATGTCTCATTGTGTCTGACTTCTAGACATACAACACTAAATTCCCTTATATGGTCTCTTGGATCACTTTTTCCTCGATATTTGTCAAATTTGGGAACTTCAAACCTTGAGGGAAAAGGTATCATGATCAAAGATTTATCAAATGGAAATGGTGATATATCTTCAAGGGAGTAGTGCTTTGTGGTTGTCCCACTTTGGATGTCTACCAATTGTTTTTGTAAGGCCTGGATTTGTGTTGTCAATAAGTCCAAGGGATTGATTGTATCTTTAGCCTTCTCCAAACTTGAAGCATTTTTGTCAGTTTTGGTTTTGGAGCCATCTTTCAAGGACTCAGCTTTATTGGAGGCATTATTCTCTCTTAATTTTGAGACATCAAAATCTAAGGGTAATTTAGCTCCTCATTGAGCTAACATGAGAAAATATTTATGAGGATCTATGGCAACAACCCTATCCATTACCTTTTGAAATTTTGGATCTTGGAGTTGTTTAAGGATTTCCTCTTGACTAATCTCCTCAGCATCAGAATTATGCCCACTATTGTGTAGGGAACCCATTTTTTTCTTTTGTTTAGATTAAGATCTAGTTGCAACCATAAAAACCTTTGGATGTGGATCAATGTTGGATGAAAATGCTTGTGAATGTAACAGATGTTTTTGGTGTGGTTGAGATGACAAGATTTTCCTAAGGTTCAAATTTTGATCTATTGATGTTCAAACAAATGTGCTCTTGAGCTAAAAGGTAGTCAAAGTAGGGAGAGTTGATCACCACTATTGATATAGACTACTTTTATCAAGATTACACTAGCATAGTTTTGAGGTGAAGGATGATTTATCCTGTTATGAAACTAAATAGATTTTGGTTTTGAAATTGGAGGATCTTAATGACACCTTAGCAAAAATCTTGTTTTGTTTGTTTGATATTTTTGGTTTGGATGACTAGGTGTGTTAGGGCAAGTTGAAATACTTTGGAAAATGGGTACGAAAATGGATTCTTATGGTTTTCTTGAGTTCACAAATGAAGTCTAAGCAATAATGGGTATCCTGAAATGAATTTGTTTTCTCCTCAAAATATTGGGAAATGCTCTTTGTTTTGGATGCACAGTGTCAGATGTGTAGGACTGTGTTGTATATGCATAAGACTATACTGTGAATGTGCAGCTTTGTATGCCTAAGACTGCATTGCAATTACACAAAAAGAGTATATGTGCAACAAGATTTCACAAATGCGTAGCAATACTATGTGAAAGCATAGAAGGATTAAATGTGCAACAATATTTGACAAATGTGCAGCAAGATGGAGTGAATGCGTAGATCTATAGAAGTTTTGCAGTTTCATTTTTTTTATCTTTACTTGTTTTCAAAATGTTTCTCAAAGCAATTCTGGTATTTTTGCTAATGATTTGTGTCAATTTGTTGCAAGAAAACACATCAAACAAAAAGATTCCATGTTTGTTATTACAAATTTTTGACAAAAAAGAAAGCACAATCCTAAGGCTGGCAAGGACAATATTTGATGAGTTCCAACTTGGATTTTACTTCAGCCACTTGCATAAAGGTGTGACAGATAGCAACTTGGTAGCACCGGCTCCCCTCCATAGCACTCACTTCTCATGCATACCAAATTATAGTTCCTTTGAAGAGTTGAATTTTTCTATTTCCACACTAAATGAGTGTATGACGTTGGATGGTTCCAGAGGATTTTCCTCCTGTGTGTCAACATATAGGGGTTTTTGGCTTTCTAAACAATTGGATTTTTAGTATGGACATTCATTTGGGTGGTAACATGTGCGGCAATTTGCTTTGATAAGGAGGCTTCCCAGCCTACAGAGGTTATGCTCTACAAGGTTTTAGGGGAAACTTTTTTTGATGTAACACAATAGCACCCATTGTTTGCAATTTTCATCACAAACATAATATATTTATAGTGACTTGGAAGTGGCTTGGCTTTAGCCTATTATTGCTTAAGGTCATCCCACTTGGAAGGAACGAATACCAAGGGCAGGCCTCTTCTAAAGATTACACATGTAAAATGATGAGTTTGGCATTCTGGTCACCCAATAAAGGGGAGAGCATAGTCCTATCATCATTTTCAAGCATAGAGAACACTGGTTCTTTTATCCTCCTAAAGTTCAAAACTAAGTGAGTTCTATTCTATCAAGCACAATCCATTAACAAGATAGCAAAAAATTTGAAAAGATGGTTCATATTATCCCCTTTTAACAAATCTATGTGAAGATTATTTGTTACAAAATAAAACAAGTTACTTTCCCCTAATTTAAGCTAGATAAGAGATTGTGATTGCAAGATAGAAAGAAATGAAAAGATTTGTTTAGTTTTAGCCACCTAGGTTGGGACTATGTGCGAGTTGTAAGTAACAAATTAGTTTACTTCTTCCTATTTTAATCTAGGTGAAACTTTGCATGAAGATCTTGGATTACTATCCCTTAATGAACTCTAGATGAACTAATGATGTAGCTAAATGACTAAACAATGCTCCTACACCTGCGAGAAGAGTTAGTATGGAAATCTTTACCAAAACATTACAACTTTTCTGACAGCATTTAAATACATAGAAATAGAAGGTGAATGCGTAGGACTGTTCAATATTTGCATAAAAACCTATATGCGTAGAAAGAATTAATGAATGCATAGGTATGTTCAATGGATGCACAGTACTATTTTGTGAATGCGCAGAAAGATGATGTGAATGCGTGGAACCATGGATGTATAACACAAAGTCGTAAATGCATAGGACTAGATTGTGAATGCGTAGAATCAACCTGTTATGACAATAGATTCACAAAAAACTCAAATGGAGGTTAAAAATGGGGCTAGGCCCTATGGTGGGCACTAGAATGTTAATAGAAAATATGAGCAACAGTTTAAAACAACTAAGTATCCAATAACTCAATGGAAATTGATGTAAATACAAGTAAAAAAAGATTATACCTTCGAAGACTGATTTACCTCTATGCTTCCATTATTGCCTATCTCTTCTTGATCTTTATGGTAATGGAGTTCTTAGAAGTGTGTACTTCCTTGCTATTGAAGATGACAAGAGTAGAATGGCTGTAGGTGGATAACGTAATAGAGATGGATTGATGGAGACATGATTAGATGTTGATTATGAGAATGAGGCTATATAAATGCAAATGGGGATAACTTTGCCAAAGGTACACTGGTATGATTCCTACAGAGTAACATTGCTAAAACTTAGATGGATACAAATGGATGTGAAGACCTTGTTTATATAGGTTGAGAGGAGACCAAATCCAAGTGTCAATAGATCCATGACTTGAGGAATTACTTGTGATGTGTATAATTGAAAAATCTTGAGGGAATGTGTGTGAATTAGAAGAGGACAAGTGTCCATGCTCCTTCCAAGAATTACGGGAGTTAACATGATAGATTGAGGAGTTAACTGAATAGACCAACCAGTTAAGTGAATTGATTGATTAGATAACTAATTTGACTAATGAGTTAATTGATTTGATTGGAGGAGAAATAGGAAATGTGGGTGAGGGAATATTAGCTAATTAAATATTAAAATATTTAATTATGTGTGCAACATGGTGAGGTGGAAGAATGACATGGATGAGATGATATAGAATTTATGGAATTTTTGACTTTGGAATAGAGGAATTTGGGATTAATTAAATAATGTAAGATTATTTAATTATATGACACTATTAGAAGAATTTAGGGATTTTAATTAAATAAATTGATTTTATTTAATTATTAGAGGGATGTGAACCATTTAAATAAATTAGGATATTTATTTAATTGATAGAAGAATAAGAACTAAGATAAATATTAAAATATTTACTTAATTCGATACGAGGCATTTTTAGGTGTATACAAATTAAATAATTAAATAATGAGGCTATAGACAAGCTAAGAATAATTAGTACTAGTCATTAGACGTTATTATCTATGAATATATATTCATTTTGAAATTACAAGTAAATAGGGTCGTGACAGTGCCAAAATGTGTACATATATAAAATGAACATAAGAAACAAGATAAAGAAACATTAACTAATTTCATTCATTAACTAACGCAACCTCAGATAGAGATAAAGGAATCCATACAACAAATGAAGCTAAACTATGGACCTCAAATGCAATCCTTCGTGTGTGGATGTGCACTTGATGTCTTGATATGTTGATTAGTCCTCAACTTGATAGAATAACCTTGCATAACATGGAGACTTGAAAATGGCTTAGGTTGATGGCTATTTATAGATTTTTGGGATGAAGGATGGAGCACTAGGATTGATTTAGAAGATAAATAGTTGAGGATTGTTGAGAGGATTGGACTGATGAGAGGCCACCAAGTGGCATGATTGGATTGGAGTATAAGGATGGTCCTTAGATCAAGGAGAGATCAAGGGTTGAGGATTATCTTGGATAAAGTGGATGGAGGAGATTGAAAAGGAACAAAATGACCTTTTTTAAAAGGGGTGTGCAAGGTACTTGCCCATCCCTTTGTAAGAGACCCATGTGGTCTTGTACAAAATCCCATGCCTTTGTACATGTTGGAAGATGTGAGGGGTTTGAATGGGTTAAAGATGGGTTAGGATTATAAAAGTATGTGAGTAAGTTGATTAAGTGTGATGCAGAGGCATCCACACTATAACCTTACAATACAGCATGGACGTCTGCAGCCCATCATCATCATCATCATCACCATCATCATCATATTTTGCTTAACACTGTCAGCATCATCATCATATTTCATCTGCCGACCAATATCCTCCTGCAGACAAGCCCTCGCCTGTTTGCATGTCAACAGCATCACCTTGTTCGATTATCGACAGCATCATCATGTTCGACCAGCGCGAACATCCTCCTGACGTCCACTGTTCACTTCAGCGATAACTTCCGCCTTCACTACCTTCAGCATCATGATGTTCAACATCATGATAATCAACAGGATAAAGAACATCCAGTTCCTCCCATTTATCCTGATGATGACGAACCTTAACTCCTCGCACCTTCCCTTTGATGCTGACGTCACCCGATATCCTGATGACGTATATCCTGATGACGATGACGTCACCCGCAGCTCCTCAATATCCTGCTACTCCGAAATACCCTGATGACGTATATCCTGATGATGATGACGTCATATCCTGCTGTTGGCCGAACTTAGCTTTTTCGGCCCGCGATCAACCCGATCTTCAACCTGATGCCGATACGCTCCTCCTCGGCTCCTCCTGATGATGATCACCCCGACGCACCTTCACTTCATGCAATCGAAAGCATCATGCTCTCCTCCACTTATCCGGATGACGATGTCCGAAGCGACTGCAGGATATACGCAGAAATATCCTGATGATGCCGTTTTCATGAATTTTCAACCTTAGCAAAATTTCACTTCGCCGATCCTCCAGGGACGACCCGATCCACTTCCAGGGTGATCTTCCAACTCAAACTTATCAACTCGACCTAGCACCTGCCCATGCTAGGGTCTTCAACACCTTTCAGCCGCGATCCTGCACACCTGCATGTGAACAACCAAACTAACACCTACCCTACTGTACATAACCATTCCACCGATCAGACGAATCAACCGGTGGAATGGATCAGTGAATCCATGAAACCACCCAAACCAGCAAATCGATTACACAAAGGAGATCAAACAGAAAATGAAAACAGGATCTTTATTGATTTCAAAGGTGCAATACAATATACTGTTTCTCACACAGCACACTCGAACTCCTCTGCTTAATGCAATACTATACTACCGATCGATGATCTACAGTCAACCGATCCTCATGCTTAAATAGATTTGCCTACGAGTACTACTGACCTGACTCCAAGCGGCTGGGAACTCTCCAGGCGGCTGGGAGATCCAACCGATCATACATCATGACAACTGTCCTAACAAACTTTCTAAAAATAGTAAAATCATGGTCAGCATGATCTTATCATGATCAGCATGACCTTATTACATGCATTTGGTCTTATCAGACCTTCTTGAAAACATAAACAAGACCTAAGACAACTAACTGCCTCATGAAGGCCAGCTGTCAGGTAGGTGCTCCTGCACCATACTCCCCAACAGAAAAGAACTCATGTCCCATGAGTTTAGTATGTGGAAGTCCTCCACCTTTACACTTTGCCTTTGCAATATGCTGAACTGTTCCAGCTTTGTCCTCTGCTGGCTCCTGGCTGCTCCAAGTCTTCTGAACTGTAGCTTGCTTTCTGGCAAGTAAATCCTCATGCCTGTTGATATAGGCCTTTTTCTCATATACCCTGTGTTTGTCAGATTGTCTGACCAGAACCTCTGTCTGAACTGCCTCTTGAACTTTTGCAATGTTCAATCCTGTCTTCCTGTCAACCTGTATAGGACAAGCAATAGTCCCAACTATGACAACATCCTTGTCATTCCTTTCAACTGGTTGCTGTGGGCAAACCTGTTTCTGCACCTGCTGCTGACCTCTGTCAGTCACAACTAAAACTTTCTTCAACCTGTTGTCCTGAACAACTCCTTTCTCTGCAGTGTCCTTAACTGCCTTTATGCCTGCTCCTCTAGGCATCTGCACATACTCCTTCTTTCCCATCAAAATGATTTTGGCTGCCCCCTGTGCTGCAGCATCTGCCTGCAATGGCATCAACTTCATAGTCTTCCCATCTTTCTTGATGGTATAGGTATTAGCATACCCATCATACAATACCCTTCTATCAAATTGCCATGGTCTACCCAACAGTAGGTGACAACATTCCATGGGCAAAATATCACACAAAATTCTATCATGATATGCTCCAATCTGAAAATCCACATATGCCTATTCAGAGACAAAAAGTGATTGACTATCACTCACCCAAGATGCCTTGTAAGGGTGTGGATGTGGAATCCTTTCCAAATTTAGTTTATCCACCATTTCCTGAGATACCATGTTGTCTGTTGAACCAGTATCAATGACAACCTTACATTTTTTACCTTTGCTCTTGCAGATGGTCTTGAAAAGAGCTCTTCTTTGTGGGGATTCTTTGTCAGGTACCTTCATGGTAGTTGCTATTCTTCTCACCATCAGAGACTCTCCACTCTCTGGGTATGCATAATTATCAGGCTCCTTATCTTTTTGATAAGTGTTTGAACTCTGCACACTTTGCTCTACTGTCTCTTCTTGTACAAGTTGTACTCTCTTGTCATTTGTTCTATCATGTCTGGATGATGAACCTTTGTTTTCTGGACATTTGAAGGATGGATGACCAAACTCACCACAGGTGTAACATTTTCCTGAAAATGTAGTAGAACCTCTACCACCTCCAAATCTTCCTCTATTACCTTTCCATCCACCCCTGAAATCAGACTGTCCCTGTCCTTTACCAGTGTCTTCTTGACCCTCATTTGTTTGCTTTTGTGTAGGGGCTGCTCCTCTTCCCCTCATATTGTTTCCTCTTCCTCTCATGGACTTATCATGTCCTCTATTCATCTTTTCTTCAATCCTGATTGCCATTTGATAACAATCCTCCACATTCTTAGGGTTAGCTAAAACTAACTCATCCTGTATGTTAAATCTCAAACCAGCCAAGTACCTAGCCACCTTCTCTACCTCATTCTCATGACGACCAAATCTCATACTCAACTTATAAAACTCCTCAGTATATGCCTTCACATCCCTTTCCTTCTGCTTTAAAAATTGCAGTTTCTTAAACATCTAGATTTCATAATCCCTTGGCAAGAATTTCCCTTTGATCCTTGCTACCATCTTATCCCATGAAGTGATCTTGGACTTCCCTTGTTTCCTTCTCTCAGATTGTACATAATCCCACCATACCAAAGCATGACCTCCTAACTTGGTCTTTGCAATCTTTACCTTCTGATCCTCAGCAACATCTTCACATTCAAAGTGATTATCAAGTGCAGCAATCCAATCTAACAACTCATCCTCATTCAAGCTTCCAGTATACTTGGAAACATCAACCTTTACCTTAGGTTTATCATTCTGCACTGCCTTTAACAGTTTTGCCAATCTCTGGTCTTCAGCATCCAGATCTTCAGCTACCTCTTCATACTCTTCAACAGTATCTTCATCTTCTTCAGACTCACTATCTGCCACTTCCCTCTTTTTGTTCTTTTCCAGGGCTGTAAGCCTGGCTTGAAGTGCTTCAGCAAGCTCCTTCATCTTCCTCATCTCTCTAGCATGTTTCTCCTTCATCTCCTGCAATTCCCTTGCGGTACCACTACCTTTCGGAGGCATTTTGTCAACCTCTCACTCAACACACAACACACAATTCAACTCTACCTCTGCCCTTTCGGTGACAGAATCAACACACAACAGCCCAGACCTTTTGCTGGGCTCTGATACCACTATGATGCAGAGGCATCCACACTATAACCTTACAATATAGCATGGACGTCTGCAGCCCATCATCATCATCATCATCACCATCATCATCATATTTTGCTTAACACTGTCAGCATCATCATCATATTTCATCTGCCGACTGATATCCTCCTGCAGACAAGCCCTCGCCCATTCGCATGTCAACAGCATCACCTTGTTTGATTATCGACAGCATCATCATGTTCGACCAGCGCGAACATCCTCCTGACGTCCACTGTTCACTTCAGCGATAACTTCCGCCTTCACTACCTTCAGCATCATGATGTTCAACATCATGATAATCAACAGGATAAAGAACATCCGGTTCCTCCCATTTATCCTGATGATGACGAACCTTAACTCCTCGCACCTTCCCTTTGATGCTGACGTCACCCGATATCCTGATGACGTATATCCTGATGACGATGACGTCACCCGCAGCTCCTCAATATCCTGCTGCTCCGAAATACCCTGATGACGTATATCCTGATGATGATGACGTCATATCCTGCTGTTGGCCGAACTTAGCTTTTTCGGCCCGCGATCAACCCGATCTTCAACCTGATGCCGATACGCTCCTCCTCGGCTCCTCCTGATGATGATCACCCCGACGCACCTTCACTTCATGCAATCGAAAGCATCATGCTCTCCTCCACTTATCCGGATGACGATGTCCGAAGCGACTGCAGGATATACGCAGAAATATCCTGATGATGCCGTTTTCACGAATTTTCAACCTTAGCAAAATTTCACTTCGCCGATCCTCCAGGGACGACCCGATCCACTTCCAGGGTGATCTTCCAACTCAAACTTATCAACTCGACCTAGCACCTGCCCATGCTAGGGTCTTCAACACCTTTCAGCCGCGATCCTGCACACCTGCATGCGAACAACCAAACTAACACCTACCCTACTGTACATAACCATTCCACCGATCAGACGAATCAACCGGTGGAATGGATCAGTGAATCCATGAAACCACCCAAACCAGCAAATTGATTACACAAAGGAGATCAAACAGAAAACGAAAATAGGATCTTTATTGATTTCAAAGGTGCAATACAATATACTGTTTCTCACACAGCACACTCGAACTCCTCTGCTTAATGCAATACTATACTATCGATCGATGATCTACAGTCAACCGATCCTCATGCTTAAATAGATTTGCCTACGAGTACTACTGACCCGACTCCAAGCGGCTGGGAACTCTCCAGGCGGCTGGGAGATCCAACCGATCATACATCATGACAACTGTCCTAACAAACTTTCTAAAAATAGTAAAAGCATGGTCAGCATGATCTTATCATGATCAGCATGACCTTATTACATGCATTTGGTCTTATCAGACCTTCTTGAAAACATAAACAAGACCTAAGACAACTAACTGCCTCATGAAGGCTAGCTGTCAGGTAGGTGCTCCTGCACCAAAGTGGATTAGTCAACTTAATCAAAAGTGCACAAAATAGGGAATTAAATAAATAGAAATATTTATTTAATTTTTGGATGGGGAATGGATATTAGATAAATGAATATTTATCTAATGTTGGATTATGGAAAATGATTGATTAATTAAATAAATGATTAATTTTATTCAATTAATGCTAGGAGATAGTATGGATTAATAGTGCATGAATAGTGATTTAATAATAAAATATTATTTAATCACTGCCAGAAGGGGGATTGATCAATTAACTATCTAAATAGGTGTTTATCCTGTTAATTGTGGAAGAAAGTGGTTTAGTGATGTCCTAATTATAGATGAAGTGGTGAGTAGTTAATTTTAGGTGTCTACGTATGCTACTCAAAATCTTTTCTACTACTTGCAAAAGTGTCCTTCACTCTCTTAACCGCAATAATGGAGGAATCCTTAGGAGCAACCTTGTAGTCACTCCCTTAGCTACCTTTTTCCCAACATCTCTATAGAGGCTTCAATAAGCCACCTCAAACTACTTTAGCCCATATAAGAACGATTTTCACAATTGGAGTTGTGAAATACTATGGCTTTAGGACAAATACACCATTTTCTCCATATCCAAAATTTTTGTAGCCTTTCCCTTTGTCACACCTCTATAGTATCTTCTATATTAATAGTACAGAATCCTAATGCCATCAAGATCAATATGACTAAATTTCCCACTATGACTATAGTAACAACATTTTTTCTCAGCTTTATTGAACTCTTCATATCTTCCTTAAATCACACAATAATTGGATTTGAATGTTTCAGAATAGTACTTAGGTCATCAAAATAATTTTGTTTGTAAAGTAGCATTTAGTTCATCAATTGAAGTATCTAATCTTTGTAATGGTTTTACCAAAACAAATGCTAGATTTAAAAAATGTATTGTTATATTATCTTAAAAACTCAATTTTGGTGAATTTTAAATGTAAAATGCACATACCGTCTTAAAAATAAATCATACAAAACATTATGTGAAAGATTTTCTTGATTCTTTCAAGATCAAAAAGGAGTAAAAAAATCAAGAACCGTGTAATTTAGATAAATTAATGAATCCCTCAATTAGGGGATTCTATATTCAATCGAATTTCTTATTGATTTGATATCAACGTCAAAAAGGAGTAAAAAAATCAAGAAACTTGTCATTTAGATAAATTAATGAATCCCTTAATTAAGGGATTTCTATATTCAATCCAATTTCTTATTGATTTGATATTTGAATTTGTGGTGAAGTAGGAGATATCTCGTGTTTAAACAATCTAAAAGTACACAATAAAGTGAAGCTCACTACAACATTGTCCTTCCAACTATTTCTCCCACGCATTATTCAATATTGAGTATGAAATGGAATACATTATACATAAAAAAAAAATTATTCATGATATATTTTATAAAATATAAAATATTATATTGTGATAAAAATATACTACTAAATACACAATCTTGAAAATTACATTTTAGATAAGACAAGTTTAAAATTTATAAAATAAAAAATTTAGATAACTAAACTTTTTGAAACTTTAAAAGTTATAAAGAAAATCTATATAATAATAACCTATTGACTAGATTATACTATATAATCAAAATACTTTCAAAAAATAGTTTTTTTATTTCATTTATAATGACTTTTAAGACAATATTTTACTAATGATAATGTCGTTTGTTTTAAAATGTTTTGGGAAATAAATACCATTCATTTGTATCCTTTTTCTAACTACATTCTTCTGAACGTAGTTGTGGGGTCTCCATCTAGGCTAATCAATCATATACACATCTTCCTCGAGGCATCCCTTCAATTTTTTTCCACAAAGTAGAGAAAAAACAAAGAAGCCTTAAATTCAAGCACCTTATATCGTACATATGAATAGGTCATCCCAAGTTCCAACTATTTCTCTCTTGTCATGACTAATGCCGTGCAAGACGCGGTCTTTCCGTGGAAAATTTTAAGAATATTTGTTTCATAATGGAAACTGCTCTGCATTTGCCTACAAGAAAACTTTCTCAAAGTCTACCCTACACACTTTCGCGGAACTTTCCTTACTCAACAATTTTATCCCTTTTAAGCCCATCCCTGCTTCCTCCATTCACAAGCTTCTCAAGTGGAATACACAGCCTATCTCCCTTAAGAGAAAGCAGCACAGTTGTTTTCCGTGGGATAAAAATGGCACCGAGCAGGGTTTATATCATGTTGGTGATGCTGATAATGGCAATTGTTTTTCCACATATAGAAGCTGATAACCGTAGCCCTGCTCCTGCCCCTATCAACCATGGCATGATTATACCTATATGTTTCATTTTCCTTTTTAATTGATACTCGTGACTATGAATCATTGTTCTTGAAATAAATTTCAATGTTTGTGATGGTGCAGGAGTGGAGATTAAGCAAGGCATTGAAGGCTATATGTTTATGATGGTAGCCTTGGTGTTTGGGTATCTTGTCAATGGTGTGTTTTGAACAGTCTATGGCTAGTTCTGGATATTGAGAAATATATTGTTGTATTGTCATTCAGTTCTTCGACATTAATGTGAAGCACTTAGCTTCAATTGAGGTTCAGTCTAGTAAATGTGGTTACAGTGGCATCGATAACTTTGACTTGATGCTATATGGAATTTGAGGGCTTGTTTATGAGAATTTATTTTTAAAAGAATTATGCTATTTTATGCAAAATGGAGAGTAGATCACACTCGATGATCCGTCATCCTTCATGCTGATTTCTTTGAAAAATATTGTTTTCTCCGATTTCTAGGACATTCAGATATTGAAGGCAAAAATATTGTTTTCTCTGATTTCTCGGACGTTTAGATATTGAAGGTAAAGTAGTTTTTATGGCTGTCAATATCTGCTTGTTAAGTGCTGGAAGACTCTAAACGTATTTACAAGTTCTGTTGTATGCAATTTGAAGAGACAAGGTTACCTGTAACACTTTATATTCTTGTTTCACATGTCGAAACGAAACCACCCCTTTCCAGCAGCCGATAGTTAGGATTTTGTTTTTTCAATTATGAAACTACCACAATAGTTGAGGCCTAACATGTATCAAAGTTCTTGAAGCTATACTATAACTGCATTTGTGGAATAATAAATGAAATTTAGTGTTGAGTATTTTTCGTTATTTGTTGTGTTTACTCTATTTGCATGGTTAAATAATCTTTAATTAGAACCTCCATAATCACAAGGTAGAGAAAATAAAATGAGCAAACACTTACCGACCCACCCATATATAAATTTCTTCCTAATTCCATGTTATCTCCTCTTACCAAACCATGCAAACTGCATCAAAGAATGGTGCGTGAAATAATATGTAGAGAACTTGAAATAAAGGAATTTCAACATGATTTTGCTTTAAATTAAATTTGATTTTCTAAGGTTGACATCTTCATGAATGGAACATTTTCATTTCTTTCTTCGTTATAAGAAATTGATAATACAAATTGAATCAAATACATATATATACTTTCTCAATAACAATAACAAAATGAAAATATAAATTGTATATGGAAAGGATATTTTGTAGAAAAAATTACTTACATTTTATAGAAAAATAGGTAGTATTGGAGCAAACCTAGATCCTCTTGACTACTCCATACTTTATAAACAAAGTAAAGAAAGAATATGCAAACATTATAAGTAACATGTAAAGAAAGCATATGAAATTATTATAGTTAACTATTAGTATTAAAATTTAATCATATTGTTTATTGGAAACCATATATGACACTATTTGTTAAGATAAAGTTTTATTGTACCATGTAACAACTATTGCCTAATGATCATTGGGATCAACCAACATTTTTTAGATGTATTCATCAATTGAGTCTTAAGCCTCAGTGCAAAAATAAAATAAAATCTATTTTAATTTATATATAAAAAAAATTCTTGAAAGCATAGTTTAGAGAGTTATTTTTGTGAAAATATAAAAGGAAAAATAGCTAGAAACTTGATATTGACTAATATTTAGAATAGTTGCATGGAATGCTATAATTGACAAAGATGAACCATTAAACAACATCAAACACTGTAACCAAATTTTGTGTGTTCTTGATTGGAACTGAAGAAAAACATGAGGTCTAATTCCTCTAAACTTTGAGAGTTCCTCTTAACTTTGAGATTGCCAAGTTGAGAACTTTGAGATTGCCAAGTTGAGATTCGATTTCACAAAATCAGGTTGTATGGATAAGAATCTAATTCTTGATGATCTTCTTATACATCATTTATACATGATAGATCTAGAACTATTAGTGATCAAGAAAACATGAAAGAGTGCCTAATCCTTTACGAAAAGTAAGGTGGGCTATTGAATGAAGTTGAATCACCAATAGTTCCCACAAGAACATATCATATTTATAGCCCGAATTGTAATTGTCAATTTGCTTTGGTGCCTTATACACTATAGATATAATAATATCTATGGAGGGATTTGATATTTCTATGTGACATGCATAAATGGTGAAGATATGTCAACCCCACAACCACATCTAACGATATCTTCAATCACTTAGTCCAATCCAAGGGTGTTATATTGGACCCCTATTACCTATTAAAACAAAGATCAATGTTCACATTCTTTTTTAAATCTGATCACTCTACAATTTATACTATATTTTACTATTTTAATGACCATTTTTCATCCCATTGAGTTTGTTACATAATGAAAAACATTCAAATCATTAAGGGCATAATTGAAGAGATAGGGAGATCCATAATGGATGGTTGAAAAAGGCATTGTAAATAGGGATACACGGTGAGGTGGACCCTAATTTTATAGTAGAAGTGAGCTATCAATGTCTCACCCCCTATGAGTACAAGCTAGAGGCAATGAATGACATCAAATGGTTCTTAGAAATGGAATCTCATTGGCCAATGAGATTAGTTATAAGAAGTTACTCAATATTTAGACTATTCCTAGAGGGAATGAGTGTCCATTTATGCTCAAACTCTTCAAAGAAGGGCTGTTGTAAACCACCATTCATAAAAAGATGGTCATAGAGTGTGAAACATGCAATTGATACCTAAAGACATTACGTTCTAATTGAACCATTTAGATAATCTAGTACTTGAACACTATTAGTTTAATTTATAGTCACAATCAAACAATGTAATATTTTATTCTAAAATCAACTAAACATTTAATATCTTGTCAATATATTAGTAATTTACATATTCACAAGACTTGTCACACATTCACAAAACTCATCCTTTATGAGTAATAGCTCATAGTGCACACAATTCACAAGATTAATCTTTTCTAAGTTTTAATTCAATAGACTTGTAATTTGTTGCATTGCTAAAGGATGAAATATTGAATCAAACCAAACAAAAACAAAATACATGTAAGATATCTTGAGGAATTAACCACTAAACTTTGACAACTAATTTTTTTAGACCTATATGCAATATATGTAAACTATCAAGGGCTTAAAATGCAATAGAAGACATGGGTATTTTATGACAATGGAACTATGATGGAAAACCCTTTTAAAAGATATTTTATAGCACCACAGAAGAATTCATTTCTAACACCTTGAATAATTACAGTCATATCATTAATCAAACAAGGGAATATGTAGTTTCAAGTGTTATAATATATTAAGCATACCATGAAGAAGAGTGTAAATGCTACAATTGGAAAGATAGTCATAAACAAGTAGCTTCTCATCTTTGGCATAATAATTATCCTTCAAGCTCAATAAATTGGGATACTCGAGGCTCCCTAACAATTGCATATGCTACTCAAAAAAAATTCTACTACTTGCAAAAGCATCCTTCATTCTCTACCATAGTTGCCTTTGCCCAACATATCTGTAGAGGCTTCAAGAAGATCCTCCACCTCAACCTTCTTTGGCCCATATAAGAATAATATCCTTCCTAGATCTTCACAATTGGAGTTGTTGTGAGATATTATGGTTGTAGGAGGAATGCACCATTTTCTCCTTATCCAAAAAATTTATAGCCTTTCCCTTCACCACACTTCTTTTGTATCTTCTATGGTAATAGTAGAGAATATTAATGTCATCAAGATCAATAGCTTGCTAAATTTCCCACTATGATTGTAATAATAACATTTTTGTTCAGCTTTATTAAACACTTCACCTCTACCTTAAAACCACATAATGATTGGATTTGAATGTTTTTCCACTTGCCTCTAATGCATCAACAATTGCTATTTTCATTGCTATATTTGAGCCAAATTCCTTCCTATTGCAGAGTAGAGGTTTACCTAAGTATAGAATCGATTTTAGATGGGTATCAAAATAAATTCATTTGTATAGTAGTACTTTGGTCATCAATGGAAGTATCCAATCTTTGTAATGGTTTGACCCAAAAAATATCAGATTGAAAAAATGTATTGATATATTGTCTTAACTTAAAAATCTCTTTAAAATGCACAAACCTTCTTTAAAAAAAAAACACAAACCTTCTTTAAAAAAAAACATACAAATACTATAGAAAAAGAAGTATTCTTACGGTATACAAGGATACAATAGATTGAAGCATTGTCCTCTTCCTATTTCTCCAACATATTGTACAATATTGAATAAGAAATGGAATGCATTAGACATACAAGTGTTTGTTTATGATGTGTTTATAATATAAAATTGGTATTGTGATTAAAAATGTACTACTAAATACACAATCTTGACAATTACATTTTAGATAAGATAAATTTAAAAAGTATAAAAAAAAATAAAAATTAGATGACTAAAATTTTTGAAATTTTAAAAATTATGAAGAAAATTTTATATAATAATAACCAATTGACGAAACCTAAATTTATACTGTATAATTAAATACTTTCAAAATTAGTTTTTATTTCATTTATAATGACTTTTTAAGAATATATTATACTAATGATAATATGGTTTGTTTTAAAATGTTTTTGAAAAAAAAGAAACCAACCACGTAATGGGGATCTAATACCATTCATACATGTATCTTTTTTCTGACTACATTCTTCAAACCATAGTTGTGGGGTCTCCATCTAGGCTTATTAATCATATACCCCATCTTCCTCGAGGCATGTCTTCAATTTTTTTCCTAAAAAGTAAGGAAAAAACAAAGCCTTAAATTCAAGCATCTTATATCGTAGATTGGTACATGTGAATCGGTCATCCCGAATACTTCTCTCTTGTTATGACTAATGCCGTGTGTGACGCGGTCTTCCCTTGGAAAATTTTAGAATATTTGTTCACAACGGAAACTGCTCTGCATTTGCCTGCAAGAAAACTTTGTCAAAGTCTACTCCACACTTTCGCGTAATTTTCCTTCCTCACCCATTTTATCCCTTTTAAGCCCATCTCTACTTCCTCCATTCACAAGCTTCTCAATTGTAATACACAGCCTATCTCCCTCAAAAGAAAGCAACACAGTTGTTTTCCGTGGGATAAAAATGGCACTGAACAGGGTTTATATCATGTTGGTGATGCTGATAATGGCAATTGTTCTTCCACATACTTCTGCTGATAGCCATAGCCCTGCTCCTGCCCCTGTCAACCATGGTATGATTATACCTATATGTTTCATTTTATTTTCTAATTGATACTCATGGCTATGAATCATTGTTGTTGAAATAAATTTCAATGTTTGTGATGGTGCAGGAGTGGGGATTAACGAAGGCATTGAAGGCTATATGTTTATGATGGTAGCCTTGGTATTTGGGTATCTTGTCAATGGTGTGTTTTGAACAGTCTATGGCTATTCTTCAAGTATGAGTAATTCTGGATATTCAGAAATTTATTGTTGTATTGTCATTCAGTTCTTCGACATTAATGTGAAGCGGTTAGCGTCAATTAAGGTTCGGTCTAGTGGATGTGGTTACAGTGGCATCGATCACTGTGACTTGATGCTATATGGAATTTGAGGGCTTGTTTATGATTATTTATTTTTAGAAGAATTATGTTATTTTGTGCCAAATGGAGGGTAGATCACACTCGATGATCCTTCCTCCTCCATGCTAATTTCTTTGAAATATATTGTTTTCTCTGGTTTGTCAGACATTTAAATATTGAAGGCAAAATAGTTTTTTTTTTTTGGCTGTCAGTATCTTCTTATTAAGTGCTGGAAGACTCTAAACGTCTGTTAGAAGTTTTGTTGTATGCAATTTGAAGAGACAAGGTTACCTCAAACACTTTAAATTCTTATTTCACATTTCGAAATGAAACCACCCCTTTCCAGCAGCCGATAGTTAGGTTTTGTTTTGTCAATTATGAAACTACCACAATAGTTTTGAAACAACCCCTTATTAGAACCCATTAGTTTTCAAAATTATTGCCGATCAAACAAGCATGGTTTCATACAACTAGATTTTAAGGATAACGTCGGTGCCTAAAACATGTTGAAGTAACTTCATCTCATGAATGAGCTTTCCTCGTAGATCCTATATGAATTAATGCCAGTTACCCATTTTGTTAAGTAATCTATCACATTAATTATCAATTATCTTACCAATTATCAATGTGTAATTGTTCAAAGAAGGGAGAGTTATTTTACTCAAAAGATCTAGTCCCAATCCCTATAGAGGAAAAAAGTTTGGAATTCTTGAGTGGATGCATGGTTAAGGTTGCTCTATGTTTATTGCAAATAGGGCATTTATTAACATAGTCATGTAAGTCTTTTGACATCTAACTTTATTATTAAATCATACATAAAAGTCTTTATGCCAAAATTTTACCACTAAAATGGCCAGCACATGAGCCACTATGCGCTTCTAAAGAGCGATTGTAGTTTCATGATGATGGCTCAAGTAGCCAAGCAAGATGCCATTATATCCACATCTATAAAGAGCATTGACAATAACAAGATATTTAGTAGTAGTCTTGCAAATGTGAATGTGTATATTTTTATTAGAGTTAAAAGGGAAGGCCCCTTCATCGAGGTAATTATAAATATTGTTAAGAACATTAGTGGACAATTATAGTGATAATATATGCATAAAATGTACAAATCTAATTAACCCAATTAAAGGTATATGTGATTAACCATTAAAGCTAAACTATAACATGGATAATCATGCAAAACAACAAATTAAAACCAACAACACATAACATTGGATGTTCATGGAGAAACTTTTTTGACAAAACTCTACCATCAAAGAGAGCACAAGCCTATATTAATCACAATGAAAGTGTGTTAAATTAGTACACTAAATTCTCCTTTCAATTCAACATCATTCCAATAGTGTGATAGTACCTAGTACCTAAGTGATCACCATAAACTTCTATCTCATGCCTCCAATATATAGAGAAAATAGAACCAGGTAATCACAAGTGGTTTACAAAATAATGGATCAAAAACCATGAGCCCAAACTAGGTGCCCAAATCCGAGTCAAAATTCCAATACCCCATTCATGAAGAGCATCTTTTAAGAATAGAATGTAACTCCTTCTATCACTATTACATGTCATAAATACACTCATTACTCCAATAGGCACACATTCTCAAGTCTAGCATACTCCATAATGAGGTGTCCCCCTAATGTGGACCCCACCCATCATAACAATATGCTCCACTCTCTATGTAACACCCAAACACTCTATTGGCAAGGATGGTCATAGATTAGAGATTCTATGCCTACGTCCTTGAAATGTTGAATTTATACCCTAGTGTTAGGGATAAAATGAGAGTTTGAGTGAATGTGATAGGACATATAAGGTTGCGGAAAGATATAACATGTGTAGATAATAAAATGAAATAGATAACAACTATGACATACACCATAACATGTTGTAAGAGAGTTCCAATAATCTATGGTATCTTATATATAACAAGAGATTATATTCAAATATATTTATTCATTCTTCTCTCTTACAATCGGCTTCTGGCAAATTCACTACTAGCAATTCACCGCTGGAAAATTCACTGCCAACAATTTATCTTGGGAAAATTCACTGCCATGGAAAATTCACCTCAAGGAAAATTCACCACCAACAATTCATCGCCATTGAAAATTAATCGCATTAACATTTTTTAATATATATTTCCAAAAATTATATTTCTTGTTAATGCAATTAATTTTCCATTGCAGTGAATTGTTGGTGGTGAATTTACCTTGAGGTGAATTTGTCATGACAGTAAATTTTCCCATGGTGAAATGTTGGCAGTGAATTTTCTGGTGGTGAATTTCTAGCAATGAATTTTCCTAGAGCCCTTACAATCATACTCATGTATTGATCTATAGCATATATTATATATTACATTATGTAAGAGTTACCAATGGACTCAAGCTCCCAAGATCACCTATAAAATTAGAAATAACCTTCCACAAGAGAGTAGCAAGAGGATGAATTGCTTGATCATGGTGCAAAATGGAATTATGATATTATGATACAAAAAGGACACGAGGGACCTTGCTTATATAGGCAAGGTAATGTGATAAGACAACATTGGATGATGACAAGTGTCTTAATCATATGACATGAGAGACAAAAAATAAATAACCTAAGGAATCCCTAAGTAAAATTGAGTAAATTAGTGGGAATAAGACCTAATAAAGTAACCGATTAGATAATATACCTCATTCACACCAACACCCCCCTTAAGTGCAACTTAGGGAGAATAAGAAAATGTGCAAATGATGCAAAGATGCAATGATGGGGGTCCCCGCTATAAGGCCATGTTAGGTACCTATGTACAAAATATCCCTCACAAATGGAGAAAAGGAGAAAAACTCATAAGGAAAAATCCCTCTCCAAAAAAGAGAAATGATGAAAGAAGTGATCGAAGGAGGACTCAATATGACTCCCCAAGGACTACATCCAACACAAATATACAATCTATAACCCCATAGGAGAGAAAGAGTGAGATGATAGACTCCCCACAATTAAGTAGCTCCTATTCCAATGGTGAATTCTTGAACATGGAACACAATCCACTATTTGCAACAACAATTCTCATTTTGGGAAGAAACAAATCCACTAGTAGATGTAGAAGCAAATCCCACAATCTGAGTCAAAAGAGAATCCAAATCCAAATGTGTATCTTAGAATACAACTCTGGTGTCCTCATGTTAGAAAATGATGTCTTCTCCAAATTTGGAATTGTCTACCTAATCAAAGAAATAGAACCAAGAGAGGAAAGATACTAAATTGCATCTTAAAACATTAAAGATGTGATGGCACCATTTCCATCAAAGAAGAGAGAAAAACCCTCAAATGTGTCATGCACATAAGATAAGTGACACTCCACAAACAAGGATGATATGTTTGATAAGTAAGAATCCCAATGAGGTGGATTCGAAAGATTGAAATGATCCTTCTATAAACGATCACTAGAAGCTCTCAAAGAAACAACATTGAATTATAAAGTAGAAATAGGTGATGCAGACATGATCTCAATAGGAGGATAAAGAGTAATAGGAGGAGTCCTTGTCATCTAAATGTTCAAGATCTTCCAAATATTCAAGGTCCTCCAAAGTATCATCATCAAAGGGTATATTATCTTCATTATTGAGGGGTATGAGGCAATCCATAGAAGGATCATCAAGGAATGGAGAGTGATGTATGTCTCCATAAGTCTCCCAAATTCTAGTCTAAAGAGTGTGTGGGCACTCAATATATGAGATGGAACACACACTGTTAAAATAAACATTATAACTAATCAATCCTATAATATGATGAATATTATTTTCCCATACAAATTTCCTCCTAGGTGTATCTAGTTCAAATATGAGTCCATACATATAAGGGAAAAGATTAATCCACCTACAATGTGTTAGGTTGTCTTTTTGCCAAGACTCATAATTATCTTTATTCGAAGTTACCATAGAAGGATGAATAGAAAAACCCAGGATAGCTCCTCAAATGATAAATTAGAGATCAAAAAATCCAATACATATCAATGCTGATAAATGAAGCCCACCCAAGAAAAGAGAACCTTTTCAAGTGCCAAAATGTCTAAGATATCAACAAGAAAATAAATAACTGACAAATTAAATAAAAGATATATGGGGCTAAATTGGAAAAACTACATGGATGACTATGAATATTTCATTAATACCTTTCGAATGCTTATTCATTTTCTAAAAATGGAGATTCCAGCAAAAGTTTTGAGTTCATGGGCCAAAAAGGGTGATATGGACTTTAAATAGAAATAAAAAGAACTAGAAACTAAATCTAGAAAAAATAATAGCACCACTACGAAGTTCTCGTAACCAGCTTTATGGTGCCTAATCATTTGTAAGATTTTGATACCTACGCCCAAGTTATGCTAAGAAGAAAAAAATAGCTCTTGTAGGGCAAGATAGAAGGGCAGAAGTGGCCCCACAATGGTTGGTTGGTGGAGTGACCCAAATAGACAAAGCTTGTAGGTGGTGGTGGAGCTCCCTGTCAGAGCAACAACTAGGAGTGAAAGACTAGTGGCAGTGTTGGATGAAGCCACCCTAGTCTCTAAGGGACCAATAGCCCCATGTGCCATATGACCATGGGTGCTATTTAAATCTTCCCATCAAATCTATGATTAGATCAAATAGTGACCATTGGATTGTGCAGATGATCACCAAACAATGATTCTGACCACTAGATCAAGTGCAAAAACCTCACCAGATAAAGAATGATGACTAGATAATACTCTTCTAACCCTTTGTGGATGACATCATCTGACTACAAAAAACTATATGGCTAGTGTAGAATGACATAGACAATTTCACAAAAGAATATTCCCTATGGTAGATGTTGATTCCTTGAAGATTGTACCTAAATCTATCTTGCAATTGGTATGATGATTATATGACTGTATAGATTTGTACGATTCCATACTATACATATTTTATCCAGATGTATATATTTTTTACCTACAATTTTCTACAAAGCCTAGAAAAAATGGCCAAAATTTTTTGATGTCAAAATATAGTGTTTTATATCAAAATTGATCTCTCAAACCTTCTGGACTCGATGGTGGGGTCCTTTTTCCTAGAAATGCACCCAAAATAAGATCTTACCCAATTCACTACCATATTTGAGAAGAGGCTTGTAGATCTAAAGCATTGATACCATGTAAGATTCACCAATGGACTTAAGCTCCTAGGATCACCTACAAAACTAGAAATAACCTTTCACAAGAGAGTAGAAAGAGGATGAATTGCTAGATTATGGAGCAAAATAGAATTATGATAATAAGATACAAAAAGTAAATAAAGGACCTTGTTTATATAGACAAGGTAATGAGATAGGACAACATAGGATGATGATAATTGTCTTAATCATACAACATGAGACACAAAAATTAAATATAACCTAGAAATACCCTAAGTAAACTTAAGTAAACTAATGTGAATATGACCTAATAGGAAAATTGGTTAGGTAATATACCCCATTCACATCGACACATTCTCTATTTCATACTATACATGGTATATCTTCCTTCTTCTATCCCTTTTCCTTCATCTTCTTCTCCTACTCTCTTTGTTTATATCTCTCCTTCTCCCCCCCCCCTTCTATTTTTATAGTATCTTTACTTATACCCAAGTATAAGAAAGGTTGTGTCTCCTTGTTTTGCTTGTGTCTTTTGGATTTTTTGTTAGTGCATCCCTTTTGTAGTGGGTGACTGTTGTTCTAGTGTTGTCTTTATCTTGCTAACAACATCCCCCCTTTCAAGTGATGTCTTGTCCTCAAGACATCCTAGATCTATCTTGTTTAAGTTAACCAAATTTTATTCTACAAAACTATTAAAAATTATTGTACTTCAAGGAATTTTTTTTATATCTCCTAAAGTTGAGTAGAAATATTTTCTATTGGATGATTCCTTATTATAGGATGATTATTTATCCATTGATATTGATTACTATTTGTTCTCCTTCTTCTATTGTCTCTTATGTCTATATTTCCATTGTAATCTTATTTGCTTATGCTAGTAGGGCTATTAGATGAGCAAGGTGGAGGTTGACTACTTCTCTTAGTTATTTTATTTGAACTCTAAGTGCTTCCCTATGGCTTTGGACCTACTAGTATTGATTATGAAGAGTTTTAATGAATTCTCTTTTTCTTCCATCTTGATCTTTCTAGATGTCATATATGTTGAACCTATTCCATAATTTGATTTTAAATCTAGTCAAGCTATACTTTTAATGCTTTTCTTGTTGCTGGAAATCCAAAACAAAATTAGTATGGGAGTTTTCATTAGACTGTGTGGTTTGCATTTTCCTTTAATTCCACTTCTAACTTTATGTGTATACTAGAACATTTCTTCTAGCTACTTCTTCCTGATTTCTTCGAACAACCTTTCCTTTACCACATCTTCTTGTTCTGCACCCTTTGTAATATATCTAAATTGTAAAATGCTTAAGTTGTTGGCCTAGAGTATCTGAAGTCTTCTTTTATAACTATAGGGATGCTACTTGTAATTTACTTAGAATATCTTCTATTGTATCCACTTTATCAACCTATTATTTTATTAATTCCTCTCTTGTGGTATACTATAGTATATCCCCTAGTTAGAATCTTTCTAGTAGTGAGATTTGTGCCAAATTTTTAATTCAAATTTGAAATATTGGAGGGGATGGAAGTGGTTGTAGTTATTTATACTCCACTAGGAAATTCTTGGTTTGATTTATCATATGTTAGGATCTGGAGAGGGTGACATAGGTGGCAGAGACAACTATTGTGGTCCCTCTTGATCAACTTGTTCATCCTCTTGTACTGTCTTTTTTGTGCTAGTTTTTCTTGTTCTTCTATTTGTTTCTATTGATGTGCTTCATTTTCCTTCCATAAGTTATCTTCCTTTTGTATTTGTAATTTCTCTTCTTGCCATATCTTATCTTCCTCCTTATATAGTCTTTCTCTTTCTATATTCTTTCATTTTCTTCTTTTTCTATATTTTATTTTTGCAATTCCTCTTCTTTTTTCTTCAATTTTTCCTCATTCTACAACTTTTCCTCTTTCTCTCTCTCTAGTTGTGTCTCCTTCTATATTTATTCTTCTTTTTATTTTTGTAGAAAAATGGTGTATGCTTTTTGTGTGGCCTCCACAGTTTCCTATTGTACTTTTTGTATTGCTTCTTTCTCCTAAGATAAGAGTGTATCTACTATATATTTTGATCTCAATTACTCCTATAATTATTTCAATTTTATCCTTTTCTTTGGAGATAATTTTGCCACAACTATATCTAAGGCTTGTTTTATTATTTCTTCTCCAAACCTTCCCACTTCTTCCCTTTTTCTATTTTAGGACTGTTTATAATTCCTTTGGAAAATCTTTGACTATCTCCATAAATGTTTGTAGTGAAGCTAGGATAAAGTCTATCATCACCTTCATAATTATACTTTTATTCTATTTATTTACTAATGGATACATCTACAGAGTGGTGAGGAGGATGCCTAGAGCGATTAATCTTTTGAATAATAATTTTGCATCAAGTAGTTCTTTTTTCTCCTTTATTTCCTTTTGTTTGCCTTTTTCTTATTTCCCTATTTCTTGCTCCATTTTCTTTATCTCTCTCTATATTTTTGTTGTAGTAAGAGTTGATGTCTTAGGTTTCTTTGGAGGTGGCTCTTTTGAAGGTACCTTTTTCTCTTCTTCTTCGACTTCCATTTTTGTAGTGTTTATTGTTGTAGTTACAATATATTTCTTTTTTTCTTATTTCTTTCTACCCTTTGATGACCCTCCTTTCTTCTTCTTACTACTCATTTGTAGGAGGGCTTCTGTGGCTTCTTCCTCTAGTGATTTTACTATTTCTACTTGTGTTTATAGTGATGAAATACCGAATCTTCTCCTTGTAGTTATCTGTGGTGATCTATTTTCTAATTCCTCTTTCTTCAAAGGCTAGTCTTTTTGTGAATCTCTTATTTCAAACCCTAGAGACTCTAACTATTGGTTAAATATAAGTACAACACTTTTGATCAACCTACTTCTAATAAGAGTGGAAAGTTAGATATTTCTATAATTTTTGGTGGGTCAAGGTCCTTCAATATTCCCCATTTCTTGTGCAATTTTTCTTTGTTCTTTTCCTGGTGAACTCCTTGACCCTTTGTTTTGTTTGTCTATCCATGAACCCTTGGTATGTGCCAAATCTTGTTTCCTTTTTGTCTTAAGGAAGGGCCAGTAATGTCTTAGCATTTGCATGAATCAATTCATCACTTGCTTTGTATGGTAGTTATAGGATCCATGATGTCCCTGACTTGACTACTTCCATGAAAATATAAGTTTTATCTATGATGAAGGTGAGATCTTGTGCATACTTTCTCCATATTCATGTAAGGGTAATTCTAGTATTTTGCACATGGGTTGTTGGTGGCTTCAACTAAAATGGGTGTTGTCATTTTTCCTAGCTACTCCCACTTTCTTTCCTTTGCTAAATATTTCTTCTTTCTTCTAGATTCTTCTCTCTTTCTTTCTGCACTAGATGTCTTGATAATTTTACTAGTGATTTTTTTCTTAGAGGGTATCAAATTTTATAGATCTTCGATGAGGGATTTACATTTAATGCTTGTATGTACTTGTATTGTTTATACCACTTTTCTTGTTGGAGTGTTCCTCACAGAATGTTATCTTTTAGTTAGTGTTATGCTATGTTACATTTTTTTGTTTCTTTTTATTTGGGTTTTCATTTTCCTATGTTCCCTCATAATAATCTTTAAGTCTCACACCATTTACATACCCTTTTAGTGGTTTGTTTTTTAGTGTGTGTAATTTAATAGTTGTAGATTTGGTTAAATCTACAGTTTTATATGGTCTTAACCATCACATTTTTAATTTTGGGCCCTATTTCTTAAATTTTTTATCATACATGAGATTTACATCTCCTATTTGGAAGATTTTCTACCACAAATTCCTATCATTCCATTCTTTCTTTCACTTTTCTCTATGCTTTGGTGATACGCTACTAACAACCTTTTCTCATCTAGTTTTTCTATTTCCTCCAATCTATCATGTAAGGATTTTTCATCATTTAGCCACAACCTATTAAATCTAGTCTCAAATTTGATATAATATATTGAATAGGTAGTGCCACATCTACTCCATATACTAATTTAAATGGGAAAATTTTTGTTAGTCCCTTATAAGTTATTATGTAAGCCCATAATACATTTGGTATCTTTATGTCCTAGTATGTAGTGTTACCATTGCACATTTTTGTAACTATAGTGCCTATGATCTTGTTTAGTGCCTCACTTACTCTATTTGCTTGAAGATGTTATGGATTTCTCTTATTATGTGCTATCATAAAGTTGTCTAGTAGATTTGTAATTGTTCTATTAACAAAAATTTTTCCTTGGTCACTCATTATGCTTAATGGACAACCAAACCTTATGATTTTATTTTGGTAAATAAAATTTGTGATGGTGTGATCAGTATAATCTTTAGTTGCTTTAACTTCCACCAACTTTGTGAGATACTCAACCCTATTATGATGAATCTTACTTTTGATTTCTTTGCTGGGGGCTCAATGGGTCCAATAAAATCAATTGCCCATTTCTATCATGGGAATTATGCTTGTATTGTCCATAGGGGAATTTAGTCTCTTACAGTTGGTTTTCCCTACTATTTAACATATGTCACATTGCCTTTCATACTTATTTGCATCTTTGAATAATGTAGACCATCCTGCTAGTAGCACCTTTCTTATAGTGTCTTTCCCTAAATTGTGTCCTCCTAATATCCCTTTTTGTGATTCTCTTAGAATTATAAATCTTTCACATTAAAAAAAACTCTTCTTAAAATTTCATCTCCACCTAGGATATGGAGTTCTCCTTCACTAAAGGTATATGCTAATGACTTCCTCAAAAGCCAGTGGCTTTCACTTTTGGAATAATGCTCTGGAAATTATCTTGTGGATAGTAATTGTGCTATTTCTATGAGTTCTTCTACTACCACATTGATTATAAACAAATTTATGCATGGTAATTATTCCTCCTTTTGACATAGCTCTTCTCTTGTGTTAATTCTAGATAGGTATTCTAGGCCTTGATCTTCTTTTCCTAGTTTCACCATGATTTTAAAATAATTTTTTTGGAATAGCAGTAGCCATATGTAGATTCTTCCTTGTATTACTAATATATTCATTAAACACTTAAATGTGCCTCATGGTCTATAAAGAATATGAATGGGGTGGATAAGAGATAGTCTTTGAACTTTTATAGTGTGTACACCATAGACAATGCCTCTCTCAGTGATAGTATATTTCCTCTCTATTTGTGATAATTTACAGCTGGAATAGATAAATTAGATGATCTTTGTGTTGAACATACACTAGAATACTGAGAGGGGGGGTGAATCAATATTCAAACAAATCTCAAACACTCCAGAGCATACTGAAACTTAATCTTTACAATATTAAAAGAGACATAAAAGATCAACACAATGCACAACACACCAGACATACATGGAAAATCCCAAAGGGGAAAAATCACAGTAAGAAAAGCTGCTAGGAGCTATTGTCCTAATCCAGCCTCACCAAAGAATCACAGTTACAACTTTGTTTTAGGGATATAACCCAATGAAGCTACTACTCCATGTAGAAAGGTTTTATGATCACTCCCAAGGAAGCTACAACTCCACGTAGACTTTGTTTTAGGGCTTCAACCCAAGGAAGAAACTACTCCTTGAAGTGAGAACAAACTTAGAAAATATTATAGCATGTCAGTCCTTCTACTGTCTGAATCTAACAATGAAACTCAATTCTTTTGATGATTGAAACTGTGCTTTTTCACCTCTCTTTTGGTGATTGCAATTTTCCTTTGACAACTTCTGCAACTTCTTTAAATGTCTTCTCTACAGCTTACTGACTCATTGCTTTTATCCTTCAAGAAGTTTTGCCTTTGGCTCACTATCTCTAGAAATCAATTAGACACACTCTTCACTTCCCTTTTGTCTCAAAAATATCTTCAAGATGAATCCAGACAAGATCTATTACTTTTTCTCTTTCTCTTTCAGTTGCATAGACTCCTTACACTCACACTTACAATCACACCTCACCTAGATCAACTAGGTTTACCATATATACATGATATTACATTGATTACTTTTCATGTCAGCTAAAGGAAACAAGAATATTACAATTACAAGTCAGCTAAAGATCAAACAACATGAAATGTGTAGAGGGCAAGCCCTAAAATGAACTACACGCAACACCAGGAAGAGGAATATGCCTTGTGGATTCCAACACATGCTTAACCTAGTCCAAACCATCCTTCACAGCATCGGCCTTCAAAGAATAACATTTGTATGCTTCGCACATTTGAAATACGTTGGCCTTAAGAAAGAAAATATGAAGCTTGTAGCATGTTAGCCATTACAACTTGGCGGTACTCATGAAAGATTAAACATTATCTCCTTGATGAGTCAGGATTACCCATACAACAAATCCAAACACTCCTTGAACTCCACACAACAAAGACTTTGTAATGCCCACCTTCAACTTACCTTAATCATCTAGGCAAAAGCATAACCCAACAACACCTTCATTCTGGACCGCAGCCTATTTTGGAGAAACTTGAAAACGCCTTGTAGAGCAACAAGAAACATCACAAGATCCTTAGGATCATTCTCCACTAGCTAATTTACCACTTCATACAGCTCAACAAGTTGGCGCAAGCCAATAGACACTAAAACTAGCCATTGAACAATACAGTCCTACACTCTGTCACTTACAACTTTCTCTACAGAGGGACAAATTATATGAACCTTTGAATGTAGCACCTTCACAATAAACTGGACCTAACTTCTGAACCACATGACCGTATCTTCAAAGGCAGAGGAATGTGGAGAATTTTCCCAATCAGTCTTCAAGGCATCTTCCTACAGTAGAAACTTTCACCAACATCTGGAGACCAGAGCCTTCTTGTAGCAACACACACTTCCTTAGGAACAACAAGAGAGAGCATACAACATCCTACATATCATCAACAACATCTTCCCAACATCAGTATTACTTCTAATACTCATCTTGATACTTCTAATCCTCATCTTAATGCTTCTAATTCTCATCTTAATATATCATCATGATATCACCTCTGCTGATAACAAACATACACAATACAAATTTAACTGAAATTAAACAAGGCATGACATCCAACCATGAACATCAGCAACATCACTGTTAGCACACCATCATAGTATACCATCAACATAAGCATTAATGACAACCCAAACTGAGTGTTGACATCAATGGTGACCCAAACTAAGTGTTGATATCAATGACAACCACACCAATGACAACCTTAGGTAACATATGTGCAACACCTTGTTTCCTCATAATTGTCCTAGTACTTCTCCAATTGTAGTACCTAATGCATCCACATGTACTTGGAAAGGGATATACCAATATGAAAACATTATAATTGGAACTTCTGAAATCTAGTTTTTCAATGTGTCAAAAGCTTCTTGACACTATTCTATCCATTGGAAATTCTACTTGTCTTTTCCTTCAAGAGTTTTGACTTTGTCAAACTATTGCTACATATCCCTTGATAAATTTTCTAAATACTTTTACATCTATTACTATCTTTGGAGTTCACAGATTTAAGATTATATCTATTTTTTAGCACGTCAACACTCAGATCTTATTTAAATATTATGTAACCCAATAGTGTTCCAAAAGGTACCAAAAATATAAAGTTTTTCAAGTTTAATAAAATTTTAAGACTTTTAAATGATTTTGACATTAACCATGTTACTTGAACATGATACTTAATTAGTTCATATACTGCCCAATCGTCTAGGTATACTTCTAAAAAGCTATGAATAAAGTCCCTAAATGCATTTATCATAATTCTACAAAATAATGTAGGGGTATTCTTTAAATTGAATGGCATTATAATATACATAAATGATCCCCATTCAGTCACAAATGTAATTTTTGGTTTTTCTTCTTCCTATATTTTTACTTGGTGATAACCTGAGAATCTATTTGTAAATGAGTAGATCTCCCTTCCTACTACTAGTTCTAGTATTTCTTCTATAAAAGGAGTGAGGAATGGGTCATGGATGCATGCTTTATTCAATTACTTAAAATTAACACATACTCCTATCTCAGTACTTTTCTTATGTTGAACCACCATGTGGCTTATCCATTTTACATATTTGATTGGTTTGATGATACATCTTGCTAACATTTTATGTAGTTATGCTTTCACTCTTGTTTTGATATTGGGGTTCAGTCAATATGGTCTCTTTCCTTATTGGTTGGTCCCTTCCCTCAATTGTAATTTCATTGTTCCTACTTATTATTTTATATCTTTTGGTTCAATAAAAGTTTAGCGAAATAGTTCTTCATATTATTTTAATACTTCCACTACTTGCATTACTTGTCTTCATCTTAGTAATCTCCAATTTTGGCCAAGTCGGGGCTTTCCCCACAGCCTATATTTTTTTCTCTAGTTTTTAATAGTTCATCGAAGTACTTATTTTCTAGCACATTAGTAGTGTCTATCTCTATTTCTCCTTCCTCCACTTTTATTTTTAAATTTTGCATATTTTCTTCTTCTTCTTCTTTTATTTCTATAACCTTTCTAGAAGTGCTACATAACCTTTGTGGGGTGGTTTCAACCTTATCCATCCATTCTATCAAGTTCTAGGTGCATTTTTACTTTGGTGGTCCATTCTATCAAGTTATAGATGCCTTTTTCCTTTGGTGGTATAGTCTGATGTTCCTTTGAGTAACTATTTATGCTAGAGATCTAAAATTATTTACTTCAACTTTTGGAGTGTATTATGGATTATCTTGTTAATTCTATAGAATACAAATATTTTGTAAAAGTTATTTTGTACCATCACCCAACTTTTGGTTTCTCTTTTCTTTTCTTGGTTAATGTACTAGGTTTTTACAATAGGCGATAAGGTCCAATAGGAAAGTTGGGTGTATAGTATTTTGCCATATTCTCTCCTATTGGTCCACTTCCTAATGAAAATTTGAAGGTGTAAATCAGGTTCCATCTTGTTGTAATATTTAGGAGTGAGTTTCAAGTTGGGATGTTGGGTTTGTGGATGTACCACCATCTTGTCACACTACATACTAGAGTATCTTGAAGGGATTCTACTCTCAAATCTTCCTTCCAAAATATCATTTCCATATTCCCTAAGTACATTGTTATAAATCTCCTAACGTAAAGTACCAGGGAAGCTTAATATGAAAAATACCATGTGTGATGTGCTTCAAATGTCTTAAAATTTTAGTATGTTAGTTTTCTCCATTGTTATCTTCTACCTTTGAATTTTGTGGTGGGTGTAACTATTGATGAGCAAGATTGCACCCATTATGCAAAGCCGTGAAACTCAACAATCTTGTGTAACATGGGTTCAAACTCAGGCTGTGGGTGACCTATGGTGAGCTTGAACCTCCATATTATGGGTTGGTTCCCTTATAATTTTCAATGGATCTATAACTTTGATATGAAAAGGGTTGAAGAATCTATTAAAAGCACTAAAACTGTAATCTAAAGTGTGGTGATGCACCTAAATTTGATGGAAAACTGACAATCTAACTCACAATAGATCTCAAAAAATCTATCCACACAAACCACTTTTGGCAATTTGATCACATAAATGATTCTAAGGGAGGTTGGAAATGATTTTCTTCTTGAAGGAAAAAGGGGTTTTCACAACATAAAAAAAATTACTCCAATTGCATAGCCTAAGACCTGTGATTTCAATGCTATTTAATACATGCAAGTAAAAATGAGACAATGATTTTAAAGGTTTTGATGTTTAAACACAATAAAATCTCATCAAATCATCACAAAAGCAACATTAATGGAAAGGTAGACACTTGATTCAGCTAAAAAATAAAGGAACAATTGCATAAAAGACAAAGAATAGAACCTGTAACCTGCTGTAATCTCTATAAATTTGTAAAAGTGAGTTACAAAACCTTCTTTCTCTCTCAAAGTGTAGAGAGCAAAAAGGCAAGAACTAGAAAAACCTAAGTTTTTCTTACAATATATAATATGCTCTCTCCAAGAGACCTAGAAAGGTCAACTGAAGTCAACTGCCTCTAAAAATAAGCTCTCAAAACTGATCACGAGCAAGCAAGAAAATCCCTAAAAATAAGGGCTATAACTATCCCAAATCGAGCTAAAATAGCTCCAAACTGTTCTCCTCTATAAGTTTGACCAAAAGGTGGACCAAACTCTCCAATTTTGACCCAAAATTCATGCAAAGAGCTCCAAAAGACTTCAGTTAACTCTATCCTTCAAATTTGCATGATTTTGGGATGTGTGAGAAAATAATAAAGTAATTTTGGGATGATTACTTTACTATCAGTTACAATTTGTCTTATCTTCTTGATTTTACAACTTGTGACAAAATAATAAAGTAATTTATAATTGCATTACTTTATTATTTGTTTACATTTATCTAATTGCAAAATCATGCAATTTTGGATGTATTAGCCCTTTAGAAGATTAAAAAACAAAATAGCTCCTTTTTTCTCCTTTTGGACCTGCATGATTACATTAATGCATCAATCATGATGCCAAGACAAAATTAGCCTTCATGCATGCAAAAATGATTTATATTTACCCCCTTATGTCTAAAAAACATACTACATCATGCAAAACACCTTATAACTCCCTTGCAATACCTTATGCATCATTTGTTATGTAAAATACCTTATCTCTCCTTTGCATCTTACTCTATGCATCATATTTCACCCTTAATACATTTCAAAAAGAAACAAAGCTATATCCCTTATGTCTCCCATGTATACATCATGCCATACTATGCATCATACCATGCATCATCATGTGAAAAATGCCTTATACCTCCCTTGCATGCCTTATACATGTATTACATTACATCCATCCCTTATGACTCCTTATGTGCATTACACATACATTTGTCTTTGTATCTCTTGTCATATATAGCACCTTATCACTCCATGTATAGTCATTATCCATGCCCTCCTTCGAATCATTCTCCTTTGCCTTCAAACTCATCTCATACTTTTCCAAAAATTAATATAAGGCATTCGGCCTTATCCTCTGATTATTGTTTTTGACTTTTTATAAAAATTAAAAAGCTAATAATAACACATGCCCTCACAGTCCCCTGTGGCATGAGAGATTTAAACCATTAGGTTTAACAAGACTTTAAGTCTTTACCACAGTGATGGATAAGATAATAATGATTTCAAGAAATGAAAGTCAAAAAAGTGAGGAAAAGAAACTCCATGACTTCGGCTAGGGCATTGACCAAAAGGAAAGAAAACCTAAAAATTACTTCTCATTTTCACTTGTCTTCTTGCTGCCTCTCGAGCTCCCGCCATGCTCACCTAGGGTTTGAAGTTTCTCTTCACTATTCTCTACAATTTCTTGAAGGTTTTCCATGATTTCCTTTTGAATTTTTGACAAGAACTGGAGGTGCGTATTTGTCATAGTGTGAAACATTTTTTCTTGACTTTTTGTTGCACAAAAAGGCCTACAGGCCGCAGTCTCTTCCTCATTGGTTTTATTTCTCACTGTGGTTTATTGTTCTCTCTGTATGGGGCCGCCATGGTTGACTGTTTAAGCTCTTTTCAAAGAAAATAAAAGGTAGGAAACTTGGGTGAAAACCAACTACCTATAGCAAAATTTCTTCTTTTCTGCAACACCGAATAAGGTAAGGCCTCTTATAATCTTGCACCATTCAAGTTTCTTGACTGTGTATCTGCTTATATGATGAGGGTTTTGAAAAAAAAGACTATGTGGGTTTGGTATTTTTTGAAAGAAAGACCCTTCTAGGCCACGGCCATACTCATTTTACATACATGGAACATTTGTATTTTGTTCTCTGTTGAAAAAATAAAAAATTGACCCATGAATGAAAGATGAGATTCATGTACATCTTGCACCAGTTCTGGTTCTTATTCGCAAAAAGAGAGAAAATGTGCTCTCTGCATACATGGAACATTACAAGGGTTTGAAGTAAACTTTGTGGGTTTTACATATTTTGAAGAAACCCTTGCTCATAGGCCATGACCATCTTCAATGTATACATGAAATCTCTATATTTGTTATCTGGTTCTTGAAACTCCTTGTAAAAATGCAAAATGAACACTATTTTTTCCTCGGCCTTATCGTCTGATTAGCAACAAACTGGGTGTTCATCTTTTATTGTTGTTTTGCTATGGAAATGTAAAGTATAAAAAAACTTTTGTTTTTCTATTTGTTAGACACATCTTCTGTATTCGATCTAGGTTCTTGCTCAGCCTTCATACTTAGTATTTTGAGTTGCATATTATGGAAAAGAGAGACTGTAGCTGATATTTCCTTCAATGCCCTGCTCTTTTACTCATGTCATGACTGTGACAGAAATAAGAATGTGTCTGTTTGAGATAAAGAGGTAACAAACTCTACTTACTGTATGTAAACCCTATTAGGGTTTGGCGGACCAAAACACTTCATTTTTTATTTCTTTTTTGATGATGTGATAACAAGATGTTCTCTCTTTTGTTTGTTACAAAACCCTACTAGAGCTTACATGCTCCTTTACACAGTGTTGTTTTCTAGCTAGTGAGAATAGTACACATTTCATTTCCTTTCTGCTACTTCTTGACGCTGAGATAGTGTATTCTACCTTGAATTTTTAATGCTATGACAGTGACTTGTTTACACATACCATTTAAAGCTTCACTGTACCCTTCATAGTTCATGTAGCATAAAAGTATGTCATATGTATTCTATCTCTTTACTGATGGCCTAATGCTCTCATGACTCCAAGGTACTCACATATACATTGTAGACTTTGCATTTTATTATGTGGCTATAGAATGAATTTAAAATATATGCTCTTGTTTGTATCTCATGTACTCTTTTCATATATTTTGATCCTGACGCCCTGTCATTTGGAGTTTGTGTTCATCATTTATGACTACACTAGTGGCCTATAAATGATCTTTTAAAGTTCACTGTACCTTCTTCATATGTCGTTACAGGTATTTTGAACACATCATTTATGGTTTTTAGATTTTCTATATCAGATGCATTCATGATAGTGATAAGGATCACTATGCTCATCATCTCTGGCATTTACTGATACTTACTTTGGTGAACTCTCCCCTATAAGTGTTACCTTGAGACTTAAATGTTATTGCTTCTTGAGGCTTGATCATTAAAATTGTCTCTCTTTCTTATACTTGTTGCTCCTCTTTGAAGTATGATTATATCTTTGTATGAGGCATCTCTCTTTGTTGATATTCAATTATGAATATGGGCTCATGATGACATGATGATAGAATTGTTTGATGGTTCCTGTAACTTGCTCATTCTACTCCATGGTATGATTGTTCATGTTGTCACTCTATGACTGTACTTTGTATGATATAGGACTGTTTCATGTGTTCAATAGTAATATTACACTTCATTCATGACAAAAGATGGGAAAATTACCTGTCTTAAATGCTATAGCTAGACCTCTTGACTTAGTTCCAATGGAAACACTTTTTGATATTGCTGTCCCAACTTGATTGTATCCTTTTGTCTTCCTGATGACACAATGGATTCACTATGTCTGAAATACATGGCATTTGACTTGATGATTCTTATGCTGCTCCATGTTATAACTGTTCCACATGTTGTTCCACTATGATTGATCATCCGTTATGGATGAAAACCATGTTTACAATTTGGATATTTCTGCATTAAATAGCAATACTTGAGCATGTTGGGCTCAACCCTTATGGGAGCCCATTTTCTCCACATGCTTTAATGTCTTCAAATCAGCAACACAACTTTTCCTATACCTGTATAGTGAACAAACAAGTTAGCATAAAAACATACCTTTGGAAGCTGATTGATCTCTCTCATGATGATCTAATTTATTACACATGTCTTATTTTGATCCAATTGTATTGATGCATAATGACCACAAGTTTATACTTCTGCTGATAAGGCATATGATGAATTTGTACATTTGGAGCTTCTAACAAAACCTTTCTTCAACCTTGCAGGCCCATCATCCTGATCAGGAGCAAGAAGCTGAAGACATAAAGACCAAGCTGCCAAATAGGAGAATCAACCTTCACGATAAGGAAATGATGGATATCACTTTCCTCATGTGTTCTTTTCCTTTTCTTTATCATCAGATGTATAGCTTACATGCTTTATTGCATTGGCTCAGTTTATTCATTCCCACGGCTTGTGTGGGACATATTTATACATTCTCTTGAATATAATCAGTTATTTTATTTTGTGCAATGATTTATGTATTTCTTGCTTTCTGAATCAAATGCATAGCATAAAATAACTGAATCTGATTTAAAACACATGTTTAAAACATGATAATAAATTGATAGTTTATAAATGCCTCCTCTTTTTGCACTAGAACATAATGAATAATCAGCAACTGAAACATGAAATCCATTTTTCTCTCCATTCTTGAATGTCTATTTTCTTGACTGTAGATAACTTTACTTATCGAGATAGTTTGACAGCCCATCATGAGCTGTCATATGATCCTGACAAGTGATTTTACACTTGTCTTCTATCAAGACAACAGGTATTTATTGGATGATCCTGCATAAGCAAGATTTTGTTTTGTACCCCCTCTAAACAACTGATGTCTAGGCCTTGCTAAATTAGGTGTGAACATAATTTAGTAACATTTTTGGTAACCTCTCAGGGGTGTTTGCCTACTAAACAAAATAGAACCAGTAGCCTTGCAATTCCATTGGGCATATGAGTCTTTTCTTGCCTGAAACTTTGAAAAACCTCTTGCAACTCAAACTGATAGAAAACTACAACAGCAAAACAAAACTAAAATTTCAAACTATTCTGACCTGTTTAGGACATGGCTAGCAAAATGTGCATGTGTACTTCTTGGAAAATGAAATACTGAACTGAAATTCTACTCTATCCTACACTAACCAGCCATAGAAGCTAGTTAAACAAATCCATTAACTGGATTTGTAAAATAACTTCCCTTTTTGATTAAGAAAGGATGTTCTGGAAGGTGATTTCCTACTAACAAGATGTGATTCATGAGAATATACTCTGTAGAAAGTTGCAAAACTCTCTGAAGAATAAAAATGAAACCACTCACCATCTAAATATGATGATTTATTCTGCTGTTATGGAGTGAATAAATAGTCTCATTTTGTTGTTCTAAGGCTGTAATCTACTTCTTGTGTATAACAGTAACATGTGTCTCCTTATTTAGCTCTCTGCTAGCTAAATCCCTCAAGGGGCATCCACTCGCAAGTATGAAACTTGGACTAATATTCCTGGTTTCTTGATTGAGATTTGTTGTCTTGTTATCACTTGCAATGTCAACCTGATTTGAAAAAGTTAGCTCATATGAATGAAATGAAGGAAAGCTTACCTCTTTGACCTGAACATGTTGATCACATACTACTGATTCACATGGCATCAAATCACTATCAATGTTAGAACAAAAATCCTCTATGATATTTGATAAATTGCTCTCATCAAACTCATAATCTTGTACTAAATCTTGATGAATTTCATCACTTTGCTACGCAAAACTAGACACTGATGTTAGTTCAACCAAGCATTGTTCATCTTCTAAAAGCTCCACCTATACACTTTCTTTGCTATCCTCAAACTGATTAGCCTTATATTGTTCAAATAAAAAGGCAAAATTTCAGAAACCTGCTTTACCTTGTTGTCTTCATCATTTATTGGCTTAGGCTTTTAATCACTACAAGAATCTAACAGATTGGCAAATTCCCTACAAGATGAATAGTTAGGATCTTGACAATCAGATATAGATGAGTGTAGAGCTTCTGGATAAAACTGTGTATTGCTTTTTCGGATCGACGTTTCGGATCACACTCTGTGATCCATCATCAGGAAGAAAAGAAGAGAAAGAGTGAAATGTAATTGTGCAAAGATATATCCTTAAAAAGAGAGAGGTAGGTATATCTCTACAATTATATTTCACTCTTTCTCTTCTTTTCTTCCTGATGATGGATCATGAAGTGTTATTCGAAACATTGATCTGAAAAAGTAATACACAGTTTTATCTAGAAGCTCTACACTCACATATCATGGACTGTGGAAACATCATCTCTACAATTAGATATAGAGTTATCTTGAAAAGATTGAATATCTTTTATTAGTTCACTTGACTATTCTGGAAACAAATCAGATGTTTTATTTTCATGGAGAATGTCATCTAATTTAGTTTCATGTTCAGCCTGGTAGTCAATCTTATGTTCATGCAAAACAAGATTGTTAGCCTCCAAAACAGGATTGTCCTTTTGCTCTCCTAGCTGAACTGAGGCCTCAACCTCATCCTTGTCCTTATGGACCAGCAGTACATTGAATGTTTTGCAAAATCATCTGGCTATCTTAAATCAACTAATAATTTGGATACCTGAATGATGTCTTCATCATCAGCAACAAAAGCAGGTAGCTAATCAAACAAAGAAACCGAAACCTCTTATTTATCTGGTTTATTCTCCATTGGAACTAGGGGAATTTGTCTTTGTAATTGAAGACTTTCACTTTCTAATATCTATATCCTGCTTTCATTCATCTTGTGAATAGCATTAGAAAACTTTTCAAATGATTCAAAATGTAAAGGATTTGGTGTCAGATGTGAGTCAAACCCTTCTACACATGCATTATGCTCATTTTTAGCTGGGGACACAGTAAAAATAGCAGCAACCTCTTGCTCCACATCTAATTTTTCTGATCTGGTGGCATAAGAAGGATTGCAAAAACTTTTAGTTGCTGGATTGAAACTTGGAATCTTGATTGGTTCAGATTTTACTACCTCTTTCCCTTCCTGATTTTGGATTGGTATGGGAGGGGTAGCCTTTGTTGCAAATATGTGCCTAATAGGTGTTGTCATTGATGTCAACATATCCTTGTTGCCATTGGTGTCAACTGTATCCTATTTTGTTGCATGTTTAGAAGACTGGAATGTTGAGGATATTGAGAAAATTAATGAAGATCAATGTATGCGGCCCATATGGCTATGTAGAGGATTGTCTACAGTAGCTCCAGTTAAGATTTGAGAGGTCCACATGAAGATTTGAAGAAGCTATGGCCATCTGAGTAGAACTGGGTTTTGCTGTGTTTAGAAGAGACAGAGTGACAGTAAATTGGCCCAGATTGCTCCACATTGAAATATTATGATCTGTGGATCTAGAGGCATCTTTGGGAAGTCAGGGTGTATCATCAGCTCAAGTGGTTCATGGATTGGAGGTTTGCAAGCAATCATTCTAGTGTGACAGTCATGGCAGACAGTGTTCTTGAGGTTTCAGATGAGGATGCAAGTGATTTTGATGATTTGGAGCAGTGCGGATGTTTTTGTTGAATTCATGTGCTTGTGGAGGTCTCTGGATCGTGTGACTGCTCTGTTGGAGGTCCACATTGAAGATTGAGCTCGTTGTTGAAGATTTCTTCCTTGATGTTGTTGTTCTTCCCAGTCTTTGCCGATCAGATGATTCAAGCGTGTTGTGGATGATCTAAGAGCAATTCTTTGGAGTGTGGCATGTTGTTGGAAGAAGATTCAAGTCTCAGCTATGTTTGGCTGACAATATAGTGATCTATGTTAAGTCAAGCTGACCTTGATGTTCATTCCAAGGTTGATAGAGCATATAAATACTTGTTGATGAGTTGTGGAAAGTTGTCCTTGTGCAAAAATGATAAAATCATAAGAAAGGTACATAGGTAGAGCAGAAGAGCGAAGAAGCAGAAGAACAAGAGCAGTAAAGGATGAAGAGATAGTGAAGAAGTGTTTTGGGGGTAGAGCAAAAGTTTTTGTGAGATTTTAATGAGACTGAACTAGGCATGATGAAGATGCTATTTCTCAATTAAATCTTTCTGTATTAAACAAATTCCTATAGGCAATGAGCCTCTTTGAGCAGTGAGCCTCTTTGAGCGGTGAGCTCTGGGCAGTGTGCCTGAAGGCAAGTGCCTGCCCATTTCTTTCAAGTACTTTTAACAAGGTACAAATCTTGTGGGTTAACCCCCATCGTGGTTTTCCCTTAACTGGGTTGCCACATTAAAAATCTTGGTGTCAAGTGTGTTCATTTTGTTTCTGCTCATGCGTTGTTGATTCATGCTTTAATGTTTACATCATTAATCTATTTATAAGTTGTGAAAGAAGATTAAAATCAGAAAAGGTTAAATTTGTCAGACAACTGATTCACCCTGCCCCCTCTTAGTTGTCCGGCCTAATTCCAACAATTGGTATCAAATCTTGTTCCTCTAGAAGAAGCCTGACCGCTTGAGGAGATCCAAGATGTCGACTTACAAGAAGGACAGTCTGAGGTTTGATGGAACAAATTACCCTCTGTGGAAGAAGCGCATGGAGTGTCACTTGAAATGTATGGGTGATGCCTTTTGGTTGATAACTAAGGATGAGTATAAGGTTCCGAAGAATGGCCCTACAACTCTAGACGAACTCAAGGATGCTGAACACAACATTTGAGCTAAAGAAGCATTGTTAAGTGCCTTGACTGATTCAGAAATGACAAATGTCTTGGAATTTAAAACTACTCATGAAATCTGGAATAAGCTAGAAACTCTATATGAAGGTGATAAATATGTCAAATGTGCCAAGCTACAGAGCCTGAAGGGTAAATACGAAAGATTGATGATGAGCGAAGATGAAAACATTACTTTCTACATGCATACGGTGAATGAACTTGTGACCGGTATCAGGAGTGCTGGTGGAGTATTGGAAGAATCAGAGATTGTCACCAAAATGCTCAGATCCTTACCTCCGGCATACAAGCATAAAGTCGCTGCCATTGAAGAGATCAGAACTATGACAACTATTACAAGGGATCAGTTGGTTGGTAAGCTCTCAGCTTTTGAAATGAGTGAGTTTGGTAATTCTCTTCCTAAGTCTGAATATGCATTTAAAGCCAATATTCATGGAAAGAAAAAATATGATCCGAGTGAACGTTCTTCAAGAAGATCAAATAGATTTGACAAGACAAGGAAGGATCTTGAAGATGATGAAACCAAGTTCGATGAACTTGAAGCCCTTTTTGCCAAAAGATTGCCAAGAGGATCCAATAAGTATGAAGGAAAGTTGCCATTCAAATGTTTTGCTTGTAATAAGATTGTTCATTTTGCCTCAAGCTATCTGGAGAGAGGTTCAAAGCCAAACCCTAACAGACCTAGAGTTTAGAAGAAATGCTACTACGTCCAAGAAGCTGGTGAAGGAGTCACAGATGATAAATCTGATCATGGAGGTTCCACAGAAAGTGATTGGGTGTTCATTGTTATCAAAGAAGAAGTGATGCACTACAAGGTGGCAACACCAAGGTTTTACGAAGTTTCACAAACTTAACTCTTGACTGGCTTCTCAAACCCTCTCGATGACCCTTCAATGCATTAAGTATCCAACACATAACTAGGGTTCAGATCTTTATATGAACTAGATGAGGCATCTAACAAGATTAAAATCCCTTACCAAACCAACTAGACCACTTAACAAACTCTGGAAATGCCCCTTTTGTGTTGACACCACTCCAAACTACCTACAAGCTAGTAGCCTTTCTCAAGGGTCTGTCAGACCATAATTTTCACTAGGGGCATGATCTCAATGAAACAAAGACACTTTTGAGTACCCATTATCATATTTGTCAACATATCAAAAGATGGGTGTACATTGTTTTTGAACAGAGGCTTCAAAACTTAAGACATACCTATTTGGAATTAGGCCTATTAGGCCTCTTTTACAAAGAAACTACTCTCAAAACTCTAAGTGAAAACCCAACACCCCAAAATAGTCTTTCAATAGGTCTCAAAACATCCAAATCCACAATCATACTCCAGTGCCATGACCGTTTTGACAGTAAACTTGAAAACCCTCACTTTTAGGCAAAATACCCTAGGTTTTAATGGAAATCCATGTTCCAAGCCTTCACCACCTTGGCCAATGCTTCACACATGTTCAAATACCCCTACACATGCTCACAAAACCATTAGATGAGAAATTCCATTAACATTTTACCAAAACACCTCCTAGGTTACTCATTTTCACAAGGAAAATGCTACAAACAACTTAAGGGCATCACCACAAACTCACACAATTTGTCACCTCTACCTTCTAACCCATAAGAACACCTAAACTATCATGAGGGAAGTCATTCCACCGAGACACAAGCCTTGATAGTAGGTGGAATGACTTAGGGCTTCATTTTAGTCCAATCAAACCTTCACTGGTAGCCTACAGACGATTCTCAGAAAATTGATGATTTGTCTCTCCAATGTCAACGTTAGGACCTCAAACCTGATTCAAATGAGAGTTAAGACATGACCAAACAAATTTAATTTCGATTCAAAGCCAACTAAACCTGTACGGGGTCATATAGTAACAAAAAAGTGAAACGAAACAAAAAATTGCAGACAATAACAGAAAACAGAGTTGTTTGAATTGTTTTTCCTCCTTTAAAATCTCCAAAAGTGTATTACAATGAGTTTCCTTACATATTTAAACTTGTCACACCAAGATACAATGACTCCAACTGATTTTTTTTTAACCTGCAAACCGTTGAACTTCCCTAATTTGTCATTTTTTGCCATTTTTATATTAACTTTGGACTGTTTGGCACACAATGACTCTAATGACTTCAAAAATATGATGATTGGCCTCAAGATGGCCTTATTTCATTAAAATGGTCTTTTTGGACCTTATTAAATGCCTTGGTGACATGACACCTTACAAAGACTCTTGAACATCCACAAAAACTCTTAAACATCATTTGATTAAGCCATGATTGGCTTAGGTGCTCCTGCACCATACAACCCCCCTTAAAAAGAACTCATGTCACATGAGTTAGGGTTTGCCTCTATTCCTCCATGCTTTATCTCTGCTCCAGACACTCTCTAACCTGCAAACACATTTCTTTGGTTCATATACAATGAACTAGTATTTTGTTGATCCAGGGGGTTACTTGTCGTCAAAACTTGAAGTGTTCCACATGCTCCAGATTTTAGCACTAGCTTGAAGATCTCATAAAATGAAACCCAGTACAACTTGAACGGGCGAAAAAGGAGCTCGTATGCTCAAGTTATGGCTGGTCAAAGTTTGGGTCAAACCGGGTCCATAGACTAGTTAGAAAGGTGAAAATTTTGATCATCTCAAAAATGGTCAAAAACAGCATCATGTCCAAGAGCTCGTTGCTATGATTCCGATGCTGTTGGTTTCATCAAAAACGGAGTCCGTATGCCAAAGTTACGCCAAGTCAAAGTTTTAGTCAAAAGGGTTGACTAGTCAAAATGATGATGTCAGCATGTGACATGGTAGTGGTGATGTGGCAGGTGATGACGTGGCATGACACATGTCAGTGACGTGGTAGATATAGTTGGCATGCTGACAAGCCTAGAGTAGTGAGTTTGTGTTGACGTGGGCCAGTTATATGCTACCACGTGTCAAACAGTGGTAAATAATATAGTGCCAAGTGGCCAAATGGATGGGCGCCACGTGGTACACCTGCATTGACTACGGAGTGCGGCAGCTAAGTTTGTTAAAAATAGTTGGAAAATCGAACCGCCAATCTCTCTCATACTAATTTCATTTCCCGTCGTTACACCAAGCGCTATAGTCGTTACCGTTAAGAGCACTGCTCGTATTTAAAGGAGATATAAGCTAAGTTTGGGGGTCGTGAGGTTCTTACCGACAACCTCCCCCGATATATCTCCGCCTCATACCATTGCGCCAAGCGCCTGTTTTGAGAGATTTTCACCGTCAAAATTATTTAAAATAGAAGTAAAGCCCAAATCTCCAATATATCTGAAATATTAACCCCTTAAATTTAAAGCAAGGTTAATCCCTTAAACTTTATAGCCCGATTTAAAACCATATATGGTGCTTGGATAATATTAAAAGATAGTATTAAAGATTAATGAAAGGTATTAAGGGGTTAGAATGAATTTTGAGGGGATATTGTAAGATTTTTACTTATAAATGGGGAGATAGGGCTGATTTTGTAACTCATATGGTTATAGGCCATATTGGGTAAATTTTGTGTATAAAAGGGGATATTTGACTTTGTAAGGGTAATGGAAATCGGGTGGTGAATTGGGGAGAGAATTCTTGTGAAGAGTTTAGAGAGCTTGGAGAGTTTTGATAGTGAATTGTTCATCTCTGTGCATTGGGAGCTTGAATTCAAGCTTGTTGTACTTGAGAGAGAAGGACTTTTGTAATTCATTATCATCCAATGAGACGTGAGGAGACTATAACAGTTGAAGCCTTGTAACCCGTTTTCTGGAGCATAATCAAGGATCGTTCACTCTTTGGAGAGGGACCTGGAGATGTATCCATTTGGCGAATTCCGTTATCAACTTGTGTTTTGTCTTCTCTCTTCTATCTCTCTTTTATTCTGTCCATCACTTATTTATTGCTATGTTCATTTAAGCATTTCAATACTTTATTACATTTTAAGATTTTCAAATTAAGTATTGTAATCATTAAGCATTCACTTAGCAATTTGTCATAGATCCTAATACAGATCATCTACCCTGCATCTTTGTTCTTATTGGCATTTGTACTTGTCTTCATATCTACTATCAGACCTCAGGTCTGCCCTCTTTCAAAACCTAACGATATCTTTGCTTTTACACCTGCAAACAAACACTTGTTTGTATTCTTGTGATCTATCTTTACCTTTATCTCATCTCCATGCTCATATCCACTCTTAACTTCTTGTGCACTCTGTCCTGTCATCACTGTCTTCAATCCTTTTGTTTTGTCAGCATTCTATACCTTTGTATTGTCAAACCTAGATCCCACTGTCCCTGTAGTTTCTTTATACCTCACAATTTTACTTCCCATCAAAGGACACACAATGGTCCCCACCAAGACATTTTCTTTCCAATTCACTGTCAATCTATCTTGCAACCTTGCATTTACCTTCACATCCGCTGTCAGGGTAATTTATGACTTTGTACTGTCAGCAACTTCCAACTTTGTGTCTTCTTCTACACTCTCATATTCTTTCTTTCCAAATATAACTATCTTGGTTTTACCTTTCTCTTTTTCATCCTCCTACAAAGGTGTTAGCTTAAATGTTTTTTCATCTTTCTTGATAAGGTAGGTATTTTCCCAACCATCATACATTGACTTCCTGTCAAATTGCCACGATCTCCCCAATAGCAAATGACAACAATCCATCGGTAAGACATCACATAGGACCCTAGATCTTTGTATTCATGAATCTGAAAATCCACATATGCTTGTTCATTTACTAGAAGAGACTAACTATCATTTACCCAAGAGGATTTTATATTGTGCTACATGAGGCACTTTATCTAATTTCAACTGATCTACCATCTCCCTAGACACCATGTTATCTTGTGACCCTGAATCAATAACAACTTTGCATACTTTACCTCTACATTTGCATGTAGTCTTGAATAAGCTCCTCCTTTGACTCTTATCTTTCTCGTTAGATGTCTACAACAATGTTCTTCTCAGCATTAGTGTCTCTCTTGTCTCTGAAACAGCTTCAATATATGGAGGTTTTGAACTTTCACCCTCTTCCTCATGAACAAGTTGAGCTCTTCCTTCACCTTTCCTTTCACTACTTGATGTTGAACCTTGCTTTTCAGGGCACTTATAGGATGGATGTCCAAACTCATTACAATTATAACATCTACCTGCAAACACATTTGAACTTCTTCCTCCTCCAAATCTACCCCTTGTACCTCTAAAGCCACCTCTAGAATCAACAACTTGATCTTTGCCCCTCTTTGTGTCTTCTTGTCCTTCAAAGGACTATTTTGTTGTATGAAAAGATCCTCTGGCCCTTGTATTGTTGCCTCTGCCTCTCATAGACTGATCTTGTTTCCTTTTTAACTTCTCTTCCACTCTAATGGCCATTTGAAAACATTCTTCAACTGTCTTTGGGTTTGCTATAACCAATTCATCTTGAATATTGAATCTTAAACCTCCAAGGTATCTAGCAACCTTTTCAGTCTCATCTTCCATCCTACCTGCTCTTATGCTTAGCTTACAAAATTCATCAGTATATGACTTAACATCTAACTCTTTTTGCTTCAATCCTTGAAGTTTTTTATACAATTGAGCAACATAATCTTTAGGAAGAAATTTATCTTTCATCCTTGCCACCATTCTATCCCATGAAACTATTTTTGCCTTTCCTTTCTTCCACCTCTCTGATTGCTCATAGTCCCACCATAAAAGTGCATGTCCTTTAAGCTTGGTCCCTACTATCTTCTCCCTCTGATCTTCTGGAACATTTTCACATTCAAAGTAGTTATTCAAATCTGCAATCCAATCTAGAAGCTCCTCATCATCCGAACTCCCTACATACATGGGTAACTCAATCTTCACCTTATGTTTGTCATCCTTGACTGCTCTTATCAGCCTAGTTATCCTTTGTTCCTCAGGGTCTAGTTCTTCCTCACCCCATGCTTCTAGGAACTCTTATTCTTCCTCCTCATCACTTGTATCTTCTACAAACATTCCTCTTTTCTAATTGGTTTCAAGGGCTTCAAGTCTAGCCAACACAACATTATAGGACTCCTCCAATCTAGCATGTTTCTCTTTCACTTCTTGTAACTCCCTAGCAGTGGCATTACTCTTGGGAGGCATCTTGTCCTCTCAAATTCCAACAAACTTCAACCAATCACCTTCAACCTAAACAAATTTCAACTTCTTCCCAAACAAATTAGAATCTAATCTCTAATACCACTTTGATGCACTACAAGGTGGCAATACCAAGGTTTTACGAAGTTTCACAGACTTAACTCTTGATTGGCTTCTCAAACCCTCTCAATGACCCTTCAATGCATTAAGTCTCCAACACATAACTAGGGTTCAAACCTTTATATGAACTATATGAGGCATCTAACAAGATTAAAATCCCTTACCAAACCAACTAGACCACTTAAATAACTCTGGAAATGCCCTTTTGTGTTGACACCACTCCAAACTACCTACAAGCTAGTAGCCCTTCTCAAGGGTTTGTCAGACCATAACTTTCACTAGAGGCATGATCTCAATGAAACAAAGACAATTTTGAGTACCCATTATCATATTTGTCAACATATCAAAAGATGGATATAGGTTTTTTTTTGAACAGAGGCTTCACAACTTAAGACAGACCTATTTGGAATTAGGCCTATTAGGTCTCTTTTACAAAGAAACTACTCTCAAAACTCCAAGTGAAAATCCAACACCCCAAAATAGTCTTTTAATAGGTCTCAAAACATCCAAATCCACAATCATACTCCTGTGCCATGACTGTTTTGACAGTAAACTTGAAAACCCTCATTTTTAGGCAAAATACTCTAGGTTTTAATGGAAATCCATGTTCCAAGCCTTCACCACCTTGGCCAATACTTCACAAATGTTCAAATACCCCTGCACATGCTCACAAAACCATTAGATGAGTAATTCCATTAACATTTTGCCAAAACACCTCCTAGGTTACTCATTTTCACAAGGAAAATACTACAAACAACTTAAGGGCATCACCACAAACTCACACAATTTGTCACCTCTACCTCCTAACCCATAAGAACACCTAAATTATCATGAGGTAAGTCATTCCACTAAGACACATTCCTTGATAGTAGGTGGAATGACTTAGGGCTTCATTTTAGTCCAATCAAACCTTCACTGGCAACCTACAGATGATTCTCAGAAAATTGATGATTTCTCTCTCCAATCTCAATGTTAGGACCTCAAACCTGATTCAAATAAGAGTTCAAACATAACCAAACAAATTTCATTTGGATTCAAAGCCAACTAAACCTATACGGGGTCGTACAGTAACAAAAAAGTGAAAGAAAATAGAAAATTGCAGACAATAACAGAAAATAGAGTTGTTTGAATTGGTTTTCCTCCTTTCAAATCTCCAAAAGTGTATTACAATGAGTTTCCTTACATATTTAAACTTGTCACACCAAGATACAATGACTCCAACTGATTTTTTTTTAACCTTCAAACCGTTGAACTTCCCTAATTTGTCAATTTTTTACCATTTTTACATTAACAACTTTGGACTGTTTGGCACACAATGACTCTAATGACTTCAAAAATATGATGATTGGCCTCAACATGGCCTTATTACATTAAAATGGTCTTTTTGGACCTTATTAAATGCCTTGGTGACATGACACCTTACAAAGACTCTTGAACATCATTTGATTAAGCCATGATTGGCTTAGGTGCTCCTGCACCAAGAAGATTCGGTGCCTACTGAATCTGCTAACTGTACAAATGTGGAAAGTGCCTTGGTTTCTTAGGTTTTAGAAAAAGATGAATGGGTAATTGACAGTGGATGTTCTTATCATATGACTGGTGATAAAAGTAAGTTTGTAAGGTTTGAAAAATATGAAGGTGGAATTGTTAAGTTTGGAGACAACTTAGCTGGTAGAATCTATGGTAGAGGATCCATCTCTTTTGATGGTAAGAATAACACTAATGATGTTCTGTATGTGGAAGGATTGAAGCATAGTCTTCTTAGTGTTGGACAGTTGGTTGATAAGGGTTATGATCTCTGATTCAAGGATGGAAAATGTAGAATCTTGGAAAGCTCCAGAACTGAAATTGCATTCTGTACTCAGACTAGAGGTAACATCTTTCATTTAAGTAGTTCTGGCAAAAGTTGCTTGATTGCTCAGATTGATTAGAGTTGGCTCTAGCATAGGAGAATGTGTCATGTGAATTTTGATAACATTGTCAAGATAAGTTCCACTTAGGTTGTAAGAGATCTCCCAAGACTTATGAAACCTACTGATAGCATGTGCAGAGAATGTCAATTAGGTAAACAGAACAAAACTTCATTCAAGAGTAAAGATTAGTCTTCAAGTGGATTGTTGGAACTTGTGCATACAAATCTTTGTGGTCCTACTAGAATTAGGAGTGTGCAAGGAGACATATATTTTATGTTGTTGATTGATTATTACTCCCGGATGATGTGGGTAACCTTTCTGAAAGAAAAATCAGAAGCTCTTGGAAAATTCAAAGTGTTCAAAGTCATGGCGGAGAATGAGATTGGTGTGAAGATAAAGTGTCTAAGATCCGACAGAGGTGGAGAGTTTACCTCTGGTGATTTTGATTCATTCTATGAAAAGCAAGGAATAAAAAGACAGTTATCTGCTCCTAGGACTCCTTAGCAGAATGGAGTTGTGGAAAGAAAGAACCAGACCATTCAAGAAGCTACTAGGACCATGATGATGGAAGAAAATGTTCTTCAAGTTTATTGGAGAGAAGTTGTATGTACTGATGTCTACACTCTTAACCAAGTGCAGATCAAAGGCAATTCTGGTAAGACCCCTTATAAACTATGGTTTGGTCATCCTCCTACTATGAAATATTTCAGAGTTTTTGGTAGTAAATGCTATATCAAAAGAGATGAGGATCTAGGCAAGTTTGATGCAAGAAGTGATGAAGGAATATTTCTGGGTTACTCTACTCAAAGAAAGGCATACTGGTGCTTTAACAAGTGATTGAAAAAGATTGTTGAAAGTGCAAATTTTAGAGTTGATGAGAGCAAAGAAGGACATTGCAGGTCTTGTTGATATGATTCAGATGATCAAGATGAAAGTTAAAGTCAAGGAAGGAAAGTTCAAACACAGACAAAGATCTAGATTGATCTAGAAAATCTAGTGACTCAAAAGGATAGTGCAGATGTTGAGGAACAAGCTCAAGAAATAGAGGTTCAAGCTGTTGCAAGTATGGGCCTAACCAGTGTTGTCAGTGATGTCAACATACTCTTGTTGCATTAATGTCAAGGATTGGATGAGTTGTGTGCTGAGGATATTGAGAAAATTAGTCCTATTAGAAACAAAGAAGAACAATGAAGACAGTGAAGCTCTATGAAGTGAAGATCCCAGCTAAGATGAAGATCAGAGGATACACATCAAAGGGTTTGTAGATATGTGTCTAAAGGTGATCCAATAAAGATTTGAGAGGTCCGCATGAATATTTGAAGAAGTTATGGCCATATGAGTAAAATCTATTTTGGCAGATGTTCAGAGGTGACAGAGTGACACAAATAGGTCCAGTGAGATCCAAAAATGCAATATCTTGTTCTATGGATTTGGTGGAGTGTTTAGGAAGTCAATGCAAATTGACAACTCAATTGGTTCATGGTCTGGAGGTTTGCAACCATCTATTTCAATATGATAGTGATGATAGACTGTGTTCTTGAGATTCTGGATGAAGAAGAGAATGATTTCAGTTATCAAAAGTGGTGTGGATGTTCTTGGTGAATCAGGCAATCTTGTGGGGGTCTCTAGATTGTGTCCAGTGTGTGTTGGTGGTCCGCATTGAAGATTAAGCTCATAATTGAAGAATTACTTCCGAATGATGATATTCTTCCTAATCTTGGCCGACCGTATGATTTACACATCTTGCAGATGATCTTGAAGATGTTCAGTGAAGCATGGCATGTTCCTCAAAGAAGATTGAAGTCCCAGATCTGTGTGGCCGACAGAGTGGTGATTCGTATGAAGTCTTTTGTAATAAGTCAAGTTGTATTTTTGTATTTGTGTATTTTCTCTGTAATAAAATAAAATGTGTCAACTTTGATGATTATCCCAAAGTTGATGTCTTGTATAAATAAGAGTTGTGAAGTCATTTCAAAATCATCAGGGAGAAGATAAGAGTGTGGTAGAAAGGAGAAAAGTGAAAGGCAGAGTAGAAGTATTGAGCTTAAATGGAGTTGACTCAAGCATGGTGAAGATACTAATCTTCAGTTTAAGTATGTAATATTTATCATTCTGCAGACAATGTGTCTCCTGTAGGCAGTGGGCCTCTTGTGAGTAGTGTGCTCGGGTAGTGAGCCCTAATTGGCATGTGCCATTTTGTTCCTCTTATTCTTTTAACAGAGACTACAACTTGGGTTAGTCACCCTGTGGTTTTTTCCTTAACCAGGTTTTGCACGTTAAAATCTTGGTGTCATATGTGTTAATGTGTTACTGTTCTTGAATTATTGCATTGTGTTTCCATGATTGATTTATTATTATGCTGCTAAATTACAAGAAGGATTTAAGTGGTTAATAAAAGAAAAGTTTTGGGACAACTGATTCACCCCCCCTCTTAGTTGTCTATCTTGAAACTAACAATTGGTATCAGAGGTAAGTTCCTCTAAAAAGAGCTTAACCTCTTGAGGAGATCCAAGATGTCTTCCTACAAGAAGGATAGTCTGAGGTTTGATGGAACCAATTACAGTCTTTGGAAAAGCCTCATGGAAAGTCACTTGCAATGTATGGGAATGTAATATTAGATCATGACTTCAAAGAAGTATGTTCATCCAAAGAATGGTCTGACAACTATAGATGAAATCAAAGATGCCGAAGACAACTTCAGGCTAAAGAAGCTTTATTAAGTTCCTTATCTGATTCTGAGCTGACAAATGTTATAGATCTAAAAACTGCATATGAGATTTGAGAAAAAATGCAACTTCTGCATGAAGGAGACAAATATGTTAAATGTGCCAAGCTACAGAGTCTGAAAGGAAAATTTGAAAACCTAAAAATGAATGAAGATGAGAATATCACTACATTTATGCCAAAAGTAAATGAGCTTGTTTGTGGCATTAGGTGTGCTGGTGGTATCTTGGATGAAGATGAGATTGTTGCCAAAGTTCTTAGATCGCTACCTCCTGCTTACAAACATAAAGTTGCTGCTATCGAAGAATTTAGATCTTTTTCAAATATCACAAGAGATCAATTGGTTGGAAAATTAGCTGCATTTGAATTGGCCAAGTTTGGAGATGCACCCCCCAAGACTGAATCTGCATTCAAAGCTAGTGCCTCTGTAAAAGGCAAACAAAAGATTGATCCAGGAGAGAACTCCTCAAAGAAACTATTATGGTATGAAAAAAAAGAAAAGATCTGGAAGAAGATGAAGCAGAAGCTACTCAACTTGAAGCCCTTATTGCAAAAAGACTGCTAAGAGGATATGGTAAGTATGAAGGAAAATTGCCCTTCAAATGTTTCAACTGCAACAAGATTGGTCATTTTGCCTCAAGGTGTCCAGAAAAGATTTTCAAGGGCAAATCCAAACAGATCAAGATTCCAAAAGAAATGTTACTATGTTCATGAAGATGATGATGATGAAGGAGTAACAGATGATGAAGGAGTAACAGATGATGAATCAGAGATAGGAAACAAATCCAGAAGTGACTGGCTGTTTATTGCCATCAAGGAAGAAGATCCAATGCCCTCTGAATCTATCAATCATAAAATGATAGAAAGAGCTATGGCTGCCCAAGTTGAAGAAAAGGATGATTGGGTCATTGACATTGGATGCTCCCACCATATGGTTGGTGACAAAAATAAGTTCATAGATTTGGAAAGATATGAAGGAGGTGTTGTAAAATTTGGTGATAATTCTACTGGCAGAATTGGAGGTAGAGGAACTATTTCTTTGATGGAAAGAAGAAAACCAATGATGTACTATATATTGAAGGTCTGAAGTACAATCTTCTCAGTGTTGGATAGTTGGTGGACAAAGGCTATGATCTCTGATTCAAAAATAGAAAATGTAAGATCTTTGAAAGTTCTAGAATAGAGATTGCATCTGGTACTCAAACAAAAGGTAACATCTTCCACTTGGTACTGGCAAAAGTTGTTTATTTGTTCAAATTGATCAGAGTTGGTTGTGGCATAGGAGAATGTGTCATGTGAATTTTGATAATCTCATCAAGATAAGCAACACTCAGGCTATAAGAGATCTTCCAAGACTTGTGAAACCTACAAATAGTTTGTGCAAAGAATATCAGTTGGGTAAGCAGAGCAAAGTCACATTCAAAAGTAAGGAACAATCTTCTATCGGATTGTTAGACTTAGTACATACTAATCTATGTGGACTGGCAAGAATCAGGAGTTTGCAAGGTGATAGATACTTCATGTTATTAATTGATGACCACTCCCAAATGATGTGGGTGACTTTTCTGAAAGAAAAATCTGAGGCTCTTGAGAAATTCAAAATATTCAAAGCTATGGTAGAGAATGAAACTGGATTAAACATAAAATGTCTTAGGTTTAATAGAGGTGGAGAACTCACATCCGAAGAGTTCATAGAATTCTTTGAGAAACATGGGATAAAAAGACAATTATTTTCTCCAAGGACTCCACAGCAGAATGGAGTAGTGGAGAGAAAGAACCGGACCATCCATGAAGCATCTAGAACCATGATGATGCAAGAAAATGTTCTTAAGATCTACTAGAGAGAAGCTGTAAGCATTGTTGTCTATACTCTTAATCGAGTACAAATCAGAAGCAATACTGGTAAGACCCCTTATGAAGTCTAGTTTGGAATCACTTTCACTATGAAGTATTTTAGAGTCTTTGGTAGCAAATGTTACATTAAAAGAGATGAAGACCTTGGCAAATTTGATGTTAGAAGTGATGAAGGAATATTCTTGGGTTATTCTACTCAAAGCAAAGCATACCGGTGTTATAACAAGAGATTGAGAAAGATTATAGAAAGTACAAATGTGAAGGTTGATGAAGGTATTGAAAAACCCTCAAGGTTTTATGAATATGAAGAAGATGATCAGAATGATGTTTTGGTTGAAGAAGTCTAAGCCCCCTCTGAAATTCAAACCTAGACTGGTCTAAACCAATTAAGGAAGAGTTGATGCAGATTAAGAAAAATCACACTTGGGATCTTGTCCCAGACCTAGAAATAAAAATGTGATTGGAACCAAATGGGTCTTCCAGAATAAACTGAATGAAGATGGTGAAGTAGTCAGAAACAAAGCCAGATTGGTCTGCAAGGGTTATTCCCAAGTAGAAGGAGTTGATTTTGAAGACACTTTTGCTCCGGTGGCAAGAATTGAAGTAGTCAGATTATTTCTTGCCTTTGCTGCCTTCAAGGATTTCAAAGCATATCAGATGGATGTCAAGTTTTCCTTCCTAAATGGTGACTTGGAAGAAGAAGTATATATTGAGCAACCAGATAGATTTCAACTGTTTGATCATGGTGATATGGTCTGCAAGTTGAAGAAAGCACTGTATGGACTCAAACAAGCACCAAGAGCTTGGTATGAAAGACTGGATAAGCATCTTTTGAAGATTGCTTTCAACAATGGTACGGCTGACAGTAACTTGTACTTCAAAATTGATCATAAAAATATCTTGATTGTTGAAGTATTTGTTGATGATATCATTTTTGGAGGAAGAGATAGTATGTGCAAAACTTTTGCAAATCAAATGAAAAGTGAATTTGAGATGCCCATGTTTGGGGAAATAAATTTCTTCTTGGGTCTGTAAATCACTCAAACAAAGGAAGGAATCTTCATCTCACAGACCAAATATGTGAAAGAATTGTTGAAGAAATTTGGGATGGAAGACTCAAAACCAATGAATACTCCCATGGCAACCGGATGTAAATTGAGCAAAGATGATGACTCTCCTAAGGCTGATCAAAAAAAGTATAGGTCAATGATTGGAGGACTACTATATCTTACTCAAACTAGACCTAACATTATGATTGTTGTTGGTCTTGTTGCCAGATTCCAAGCTGATCCTAGAGAATCTCATGTCATGGCAATCAAGAGGATTCTCATATATCTAAAAGGAACAGTTGAGTATGGTTTATGGTATCTTAGAGATCATGATTTCTCTCTTCATACATATACAGATGTGGACTGGGCAGGAGATGTGGATGACCGGAAGAGTACCCGTGGTGGAGCATTCTTTTTTAGGGAAAAGATTAGTTTCTTGGCTGAGCAAGAAACAAGAGGCAATATATCTGTCCACTGCAGAAGCAGAATATATTGTAGTAGCAGGTAGTTGCACTCAAGTATTATGGATGAATCAAATGCTAAGAGACATCAAAGTGGAGTATGAGGAACCTATCACAATCTTCTGTGATAATTCAAGTGCAATAAATATATCAAAAAATCCAGTGTTGCATTCAAAGACAAAACATATATCCATCAAGTTTCACTTTTTGAGAGATCAGGTGAACAAGAATGAAGTCAGACTGGAGTTTGTACCCTCCAAGGATCAGATTGCAGACATTTTTACTAAACCTCTACCTAAGGACTCTTTTGACTATCTCAGGGAGAAGTTAGGGGTTATTACCCCTCCGGTTCTGAATTAAGGTGCATTGATGTGCATAAGTTCGGTGGATCTCACAGTCATATCTTGTAGTCCGTATTGATGATAAGAAGATGCTACTCAAGGGGAGTAGTCTATATGATTCTAAGTGATGCAAGTATGTGCCCTTTGCCATTGATGTCAAAGAGGGAGAGAAGACATGTGAAAAATAAAAAGTGGTTGCTGATCAAAGGGGAAGTAGTAAAGAAAGAGAAAACATGTGAATGGTTGTTGTTGATAGGGGGAGCTATGTCAGTCAGTAAGGAGAAGTTCTTGTCTTGATGGTTAGAATAGTTTTTCACATCATATGTTGCCATCAATGATAAAGGGGGAGATTGTTGCAAGTATGGGCCTAACCAGTGTTGTCATTGATGTCAACATACTCTTGTTGCATTGATGTCAAGGATTGGATGAGTTGTGTGCTGAGGATATTGAGAAAATTAGTCCTATTAGAAATAGAGAAGAATAATGAAGATAGTGAAGCTCTATGAAGTGGAGATCCCAGCTAAGATGAAGATTAGAGGATGCACATCAAAGGGTTTGTAGATATGTGTCTAAAGGTGATCCAATAAAGATTTGAGAGGTCCGCATGAATATTTGAAGAAGTTATGGCCATATGAGTAAAATCGGTTCTAGCAGATGTTCAGAGGTGACAGAGTGACACAAATATGTCTAGTGAGATCCAGAAATGCAATATCTTGTTATGTAGATTTGGTGGAGTGTTTAGGAAGTCAATGTGAATTGACAACTCAATTGGTTCATGGTCTGGAGGTCCGCAAGCATCTATTTCAATATGACAGTGATGACAGACTGCGTTCTTAAAATTCTAGATGAAGAAGAGAATGATTTTAGTTATCAGAAGTGGTGTGGATGTTCTTGGTGAATCAAGCAAGCTTGTGGGGGTCTCTAGATTGTGTCCAGTTTGTGTTGGTGGTCCGCATTGAAGATTGAGCTCATAATTGAAGAATTACTTTTAGATGATGACATTGTTCCTAAGCTTGGCCAACCGGATGATTTACACATCTTACTGATGATCTTGAAGATGTTCTGTATAGCATGGCATGTTCCTCAAAGAAGATTGAAGTCTCAGATCTGTGTGGCTGATAGAGTGGTGATTCACATGAAGTCTTTTGTAATAAGTCAAGTTGTATTTGTGTATTTGCTCTATAATAAAATAAAGTGTGCCAACTTCGATGATTATCCCAAAGTTGATGTCTTGTATAAATAAGAGTTGTGAAGTCATTTCAAAATCATCGGGGAGAAGATGAGAGTGTGGTAGAAAGGAGAAAAGTGAAAGGCATAGCAGAAGTATTGAGCTTAAATAGAACTGACTCAATCATGGTGAAGGTGCTAATCTTCAGTTCAAGTATGTAATATTTATCATTCTGTAGATAGTGTGTCTCCTGTAGGCAGTGGGCCTCTTGTGAGCAGTGTGCTCGAGCAGTGAGCCCTAATTGGCATGTGCCATTTCGTTCCTCTTATTCTTTTAACATAGAATACAATCTTGGGTTAGTCACCCCATGGTTTTTCCCTTAACTGGGTTTTCCACGTTAAAATCTTGGTGTCATATGTGTTAATATGTTACTGCTCTTGAATTATTGCATTGTGTTTCCATGATTGATTTATTATTATGCTGCTGAATTACAAGAAGGATTTAAGTGGTTAACAAAGGAAACATTTTGGGACAACTAATTCACCCCCCTCTTAGTTGTCTATCTTAAAACTAACACAAGAAATCCTAAAACTCCTAGGTATGTAAGATTGAATCATCCTGAAGATCAGATCATAGGAGTTAGAAATAATGGTGTTCGAACTAGGAGAAAAATTGCTAAAGATCAAGAGGAGATTTGTTTGATTTCAAAGATTGAACCAAAATCAGTAAGTGAAGCTTGCAATGATGAAAATTGGGTAAAATCCATAGAAGAAGAATTAATGCAAATTGACAAGAATCCAACTTGGGATCTTGTTCCTAGACTTGAAGACAAAAATGTGATTGGAACTAAATGGGTCTTCCAAAATAAACTAAATGAAGATGAAGTTGTAAGAAATAAAGCAAGGCTGGTATGCAAAGGATATTCTCAAGTGGAAGGAATTGATTTTGAAGAAACTTTTTCTCTGATGGCAAGAATAGAGGTAGTCAGATTATTTATTGCATTTGTTGCGTATAAAGATTTCAAGGTCTATTAGATGGATGTCAAGTCAGCATTCTTGAATGGAGAATTAGAAGAAGAAGTCTGCATTGAGCAACCGGAAGGATTTCAATTGTCTGATCAGAGAAATATGGTTTGCAGGTTGAGGAAAGCATTGTATGGTCTCAAACAAGCCCCAAGAGCCTGGTATGCAAGATTAGATAATTATCTACTAAAGCTAGGATATAGCAAAGGCACTGCTAACAGTAATCTTTACTTCAAGATTGATCATGAGCACATTCTGATTGTTGAGGTATTTGTTGATATCATTTTTGGTGGAAATGAGAGTATGTGCAAAACATTTACTGATCAGATGCAGAGTGAATTTGAGATGTCCATGTTTGGTGAAATAAATTTCTTCTTATGTCTGCAAATCATTCAGTCAGATAAAGGTATCTTCATATCTCAATCTAAGTATGTGAGAGAATTGTTGAAAAAGTTTGGAATGGAAGATTCAAAGCTAGTGGGTACACCCATGGTAACCAGATGTAAGTTGAGCAAAGATGATGACTCCCCTAAGGCAAATCAGAAAAGGTATAGATCAATGATTGGAGGAGTGCTCTATCTGACTCAGACCAAACCTGATATCATTAATACAGTTGGACTTGTTTCTAGGTTTCAACCTAATCCTAGAGAATCCCATGTTGTAGCAATCAAAAGAATTTTTAGATATCTCAAAGGGACACTTGATTATGGTTTATGGTATCCAAATGATAATAACTTCACTCTTCATGCATACACAGATGCTGATTGGGCAGAAGATGTGGATGACAAGAAAAGTACTAGTGGTGGTGCATACTTTTTGGGAAGGAGATTGGTTTGTTGGATGAGCAAAGAGCAAGAGGCAATATCTCTATCTACTATAGAGGCAAAGTATATAGCAACAACAAACAATTGTACTCAAGTTCTGTGGATGAAACAAATGTTGAAAGACATTAGAATTGTGTTTGAGGAGCCTGTTACAATCTTCTGTGATAATTCAAGTGCAATAAGCATCTCAAAGAATCTAGTGTTGCATTCAAAGACAAAGCATATATAATCAAGTTTCACTTCTTGAGAGAGAAGGTTAATGAGAATGAAGTTAGATTGGAGTTTGTCTCTTCAAAGGATTAGATTGCAGATATTTTCACTAAGCTTCTACCCAAGGATACTTTTGAGTATCTCAGAGAGAAGTTAGGGGTTATTAGCCCTCCTGATTAGAACTAGGATGCACTAGGGTGCATCAGTCTGGTGGAATTCACAGTCATATATTATGATCCAAATTGATCTAGATACTACTGAGGGGGAGTAGTCAGTATGCAAACTTTGGAGATCAGTCTAAAACAAAAAGGGGGAGAAAAGATTGCAAATATGTGCCCTTTGCTATTGATGTCAAAGGGGGAGATAAGTCATGTGAAAAACTAGTTGCTGGTAAAAGGGGGAGCTATAAAGAAAATTGGTTGTAGGTGTGATAAGAGAAAGGGGGAGAAGTTCTTATCTTGATGGTTAAATCAGTTTTTCACATCATATGTTTCCATCAATGACAAAGGGGGAGATTGTTGCAAATATGTGCCTAATCGGTGTTGTCATTGATGTCAACATATCCCTATTGCCATTGGTGTCAACTGTATCCTATTTTATTACCTATTTAGAAGACTGAAATGTTAAGGATATTGAGAAAATTAATGAAGATCAATATATGCAGACCATATGGCTATGTAGAGGATTGTCTAAAGTAGCTCCAATTAAGATTTGAGAGGTCTGCATGAAGATTTGAAGAAGCTATGGCCATATGAGCAGAACCAGGTTTTATTGTGTTCAGAAGAGACAGAGTGAAAGTAAATTGGTCCAGATTGCTCTGCATTGAAATATTATGATCTATGGATCTAGAGGCATGTTTAGGAAGTCAAGGTGTATCATCAACTCAAGTGGTTCGTGGTTTGGAGGTCTGCAAGCAATCTTTCTAGTGTGACAGTCATGGCAGACAGTGTTCTTGAGGTTCCAAATGAGGATGCAAGTGATTCTGATGATTTGGAGGAGTGCCGATGTTTTTATTGAATTCATGTGCTTGTGGAGGTCTCTGGATCATGTGACTGCTATGTTGGAGGTCCGCATTGAAGATTGAGCTTGTTGTTGAAGATTTTTTCGTTGATGCTACTATTCTTCCTAGTCTTGGCTGACTGGATGATTCAAGCGTGTTGCAGATGATCTAAGAGCAATTCTCTAGAGCGTGGTGTGTTGTTGGAAGAAGATTCAAGTCTCAGCTATGTTTGTCTGACAGTATAGTGATCTGCATTAAGTCAAGCTTACCTTGATGTTCATTCCAAGGTTGATGAAGTGTATAATAGTTGTTGATGAGTTGTGGAAAGTTGTCCTTGTGTGAAAATGATAAAATCATAAGAAAGGTACAAAGGCAGAGTAAAAGAGAGGAGAAGCAGAAGAACAAGAGCAGTAAAGGATAAAGAGATAGTGAAGACATGTTTTGGGGGCAGAGCAGAAGTTTTTGTGAGCTTTTAATGAGACTGAATTAGGCATGATGGAGATGCTATTTCTTAGTTAAATCTTTCTATATTAAACAAATTCTTGTAGGCAGTGAGCTATGGGCAGTACACTCTAATGCAAGTGCCTTCCCATTTCTTTCAAGTACTTTTAACAGGGTACAAATCTTGTAGGTTAATTACCACCGTGGTTTTCCCTTACCCAGGTTTCCACGTTAAAAATTTTGGTGTCAAGTGTGTTCATTTTGTTTTTGCTCATGTGTTGTTGATTCATGCTTTAATGTTTACATCATTAATCTATTTATAAGTTGTGAAAGGAGATTAAAATTAGAAAAAGTTAAATTTGTGGGACAACTGATTCACCTCTCCCCCTCTTAGTTGTCTGGCCTAATTCCAACAGCCTTAACAAGATTTGGTATTTTATAATCAGTATACATGGTCCAAGAAGGCTGCCATGGTTGTTGAAAACTTTGATGATTTGGTTTAGGTATTTGATATGATTGACACTAAAGATTAATGGATTGATTTTGAGTGCAAACAAGCTCCTGAGAAAAATTAGAACTTCTGAAACTTGGAATTTGATACCTACTAACCTCATTTTGAACAAGCTGATTTGGACTGAATGCAACTGCTTGGACCTCATACCTTTGTGCTTGTGCAATCAATTGTTTTATTTGTTCTTCTTTGGCTTCAACCTCCCTTGCAAGATCTTCTTCGTATTGTCTCCTTTGCATCAACAAGTCTTGTTCATAGAGATAGGCCTGATAAGCCATCTCTTCCCATTGCTTCTCATATTCTTGTTGCTTCTTGATTTCTTCTATCTGCTTATTGATTTCTAGCAATGTGTTATTGAGATCAAGCGACATACTCTTTATGCTTGCAATCTCCTCCTTTTCACTCACTTGGAGCTAGTTGGGAAAGATATACTGCTAGTTTTGAAGAAGATAGGCTTCTTGAAGTTGATTTGGTTTATGCATAGGCTACTAACAAGGTTGAACTGGGGTGGGTGGGAGGTAAGAGTACTAAATATGATGGTTTTCTTGAAAAGTCATGAAATTTGGGCTAAAACCAACAATATGGCTAATTTGATATGGCTGACAAGATGATGGATTAGCATCATTTTCATGATATGATGGATGATATGACATGTTTCCATGAAAGGTAGACATGTCTTCTCATTTAAAAGCTAGAAAACAAACTCAAAAGGATGAAAAGATCTGATTTGTCAAACCAGAAAATAAAAGTCACCAGGTACTTGAAAAACCTCTAAAAGGCTATAAAATATGCTGATCATACCAAAACAACAGAAATAATAAGTTCTTTCTTGAACTAAAAATCAGTTCAAAGTCCCACCGGGCATGCCAAAAACCATTGACGAGTAAGATTGCACCCATTATGCAAAGCCATGAAGCTTAGCAATCTTGTGTAACATGGGATTAGACTTAGGTTGTGGGTGACCTATGGTGAGCTTGAAACTCCAGATTATGGGCTTGTTCCCTTATAATTTTCAATGGATCTATAAATTTGATATGAAAAGGGTTGAAGGATCTATTAAAAGCACTAAAACTGTAATCTAAAATGTGGTGATGCACCTAAATTTGATAAAAAAATGACAATCTAACTCACAATAGATCTCAGAAAATCTATTCACACAAACCACTTTTGTCAATTTGATCACATAAATAATTCTAAAGGAGGCTAGAAATGATTTTCTTCTTGAAGGAAAAAGGGGTTTTCACAACATAAAAGAAAATTACTCCAATTGCACAACCTAAGACATGTGATTTCAATGCTATTTAATACATGCAAGTACAAATGAGATAATGATTTTAAAGGTTCTGATATTTAAACACAATAAAATCTCATCAAATCATTCACAAAAGAAGCATTAATGGAAAGGTACACACTTGATTCAGCTAAAAAATAACAATTGCATAAAAGACAAAAAATAGAACCTTTAACATGTTGTAATCTCTATAAATTTAAAAAAGTGTTACAAAACCTTCTTTCTCTCTCAATGTGTAAAGAGCAAAAAGGCAAGAACTAGAAAAACCTAAGTTTTTCTTACAATATATAATATGCTCTCTCCAAGGGACCTAGAAAGGTCAACTGCAGTCAACTGCCTCTAAAAATAAGCTCTCAAAACTAATCACGAGCAAGCAAGAAAATCCCTAAAAATAAGGGCTATAACTATCCCAAATTGAGGTAAAATAGTTCCAAATTGCTCTCCTCTATAAGTTTGACCAAAAGGTGGACCAAACTCTCCAATTTTGATCCAAAAATCATGCAAAGAGTTCCAAAAGACTTTAGTTAACTCTATCCTTCAAATTTGCATGATTTTGGGATGTGTGAGCAAATAATAAAGTAATTTTGGGATGATTACTTTACTATCAGTTACAATTTATCTTATCTTCTTGATTTTACAACTTGTGACAAAATAATAAAGTAATTTATAATTACATTACTTTATTATTTGTTTACATTTATCTAGTTGCAAAATCATGCAATTTTGGATGTATTTTCCCTTTAGAAGATTAAAAAAACAAAATAACCCCTTATTTCTCCTTTTGGACCTACATGATTACATCAATAGATCAATCATGATGCCAAGACAAAATTAGCCTTCGTGCATACAAAAAGATCTATATTTACCCCGTTATGTCTAAAAAACATACTACATCACACAAAACACCTTATAACTCCCTTGTAATACCTTATGCATCATTTTTATGTAAAATACCTTATCTCTCCTTTGCATCTTACTCTATGCATGATATTTCACCCTTAATACATTTTAAAAAGAAACAAGGCTATATCCCTTATGTCTCCCATGTATACATCATGCCATACTATGCATCATACCATGCATCATCATGTGAAAAATACCTTATAGCTCCCTTGCATGCCTTATACATGTATTACATTACATCCATCCCTTATGACTCCTTATGTGCATTACACATACATTTGTCTTTGCATCTCTTGTCATATATAGCACCTTATCACTACATGTATAGTCATTATCCATGTGCTCCTTCAAATCATTCTCCTTTGACTTCAAACTCATCTCATACCTTTTCAAAAGTTAATATAAGGCACTCAGCCTTATCCTCTGATTATTGTTTTTGACTTTTGATAAAAATTAAAAAGGTAATAATAACACAAGCCCTCACGAGACCCTATGGCATGAGAGATTTGAATCATTAGGTTTAAAAAGACTTTAAGTCTTTACCACGGTGATGGATGAGATAATAATGATTTCAAGAAATGAAAGTAAAAAAAAAATGAGGAAAAGAAACTCCATGACTTCGGCTAGGGCATTGACCAAAAGGAAAGAAAACCTAAAAATTAATTCTCATTTTCACTTGTCTTCTTTCTGCCTCTCGAGTTGTTGCCATGCTCGCCTAGGGTTTGAAGTTTCTCTTCACTATTCTCTACAATTTCTTGAAGGTTCTCCATGATTTCCCTTCAAATTTTTGACAGGAACTGGAGGTGAGCATATTTGTCATAGTTTGAAACATTTTTTCTTGACTTTCTGTTACACAAAAAGGCCTATAGTTTGTGGTCTTGGAGTAGTCTCTTCCTCATTTGTTTTATTTCTCACTGTGGTTTATTTTTCTCTCTATATGGCACCACCATGGTCGACTGTTTGATCTCTTTTGAAAGCAAATAAAAGGTGAGAAACTTGGGTGAAAACCCACTGCCTATAGAAAAAGTTCTTCTTTTCTGCAACACCGAATAAGGTAAGGCCTCTTATAATCTTTCACGTTCAAGTTTCTTGACTGTGTATTTGCTTATATGATGAGGGTTTTGAAAAAAAAGATTTGTGGGTTTGGCATTTTTTTTAAAGAAAGACCCTTCCAGGCCACAACCATACTCATTTTGCATACATGGAACATTTATATTTTTTTCTTTGTTGAAAAAAGAAAAAATTGACCCATGAATGAAAGATGAGCTTCCTGTAGAAGGAAAAAAACTTCTTGCACTGGTTTTGGTTCTTTTTCAAAAAAAGAGAGAAAATGGGCTCTCTGCATACATGGAACATTACAAGGTTTTGAAATAAACTTTGTGGGTTTTACATATTTTGAAGAAACCCTTGCTCATAGGCCACGACCATCTTCAATGTATACATGAAATCTCTGTATTTGTTATCTAGTTCTTGAAACTCCTTGTAAAAATGAAAAAAGAACACTATTTTTTCGTCGGCCTTATCCTTTGATTAGAAACAAACTGGGTGTTCATATTTTATTGTTCTTTTTCTATGGAAATGTAAAGCATAAAAAACACTTTGTTTTTCTATTTGTTAGACACATCTTCTTCTGTATTTGATCTGGGTTCTTGCTCGGCCTTCATAGTTAGTATTTTGAGTTGCATATTATGGAAAAGAGAGACTGTAGCTGATATTTCCTTGAATGCTCTGCTCTTTTACTCATGTCATGACTGTGATAGAAATAAGAATGTGTCTGTTTGACATAAAGAGGTAACAAACTCCACTTACTGTATGTAAACCCTATTAGGGTTTGGTGGACCAAAACACTTCATTTTTTCTTTCTTCTCTGATGATGTGATAACAAGATGTTCTCTCTTTTGTTTGTTACAAAACCCTACTAGGGCTTACATACTCCTTTACACAGTGTTGCTTTCTAGCTAGTGAGAACAGTACACATTTCATTTCCTTTCTACTACTTCTTGAGGCTAAGAGAGTGTATTCTACCTTGACTTTTTGATGCTATGATAGTGACTTGTTTACACATACCATTTAAATCTTCACTATACCTTTCATAGTTCATGTAGCATAAAATTATGTCATATGTATTCTATCTCTTTACTGATGGCCTAATGCTCTCATGACTCCAAGGCACTCACATATACATTGTAGACTTTGCATTTTATGATGTGGTTATAGAATGAATTTAAAATATATGCTCTTGTTTGTATCTCCTATACTCTTTTCATATATTTTGATCTTGATGCCCTATCATTTGGAGTTTGTGTTCATCATTTATGACTACACTAGTGGCCTGTAAATGATCTTTTGAAGTTCATTGTACCTTCTTCATATGTTGTTAAAGGTATTTTGAACACATCATTTATAGTTTTTAGACTTTCTATATCAGATGCATTCATGACAGTGATAAGAATCACTATGCTCATCATCTCTAACATTTATTGATACTTACTTTGTTGAACTCTCCCCTATAATTGTTACCTTGAGACTTAAATGCTATTTCTTCTTGAGGCTTGATCATTAAAACTGTCCCTCTTTCTTATACTTGTTGCTCCTCTTTGAAATATGACTATATCTCTGTATGAGGCATCTCTCTTTGTTGTTCTTCTCATATGAATATGGACTCATGATGATAGAATTGTTTGATGGTTCTTGTAACTTGCTCGTTCTTCTCCATGGTACATGGCTGTTCATGTTGTCACTGCATGACTATACTTTGTATGATATAGGACTGTTCATGTGTTCAATAGTAATATTACACTTCATTCATGACAAAAGATGGGAAAAGTACATGTCTTAAATGCTATAGCTGTACCTCTTGACTTAGTTACAATGACATCACTTTTTGATATTACTATCCCAACTTGATTGTATCCTTTTGTCTTCTTGATGACACAATGGATTCACTATGTCTGAAATACATGGCATTTGACTTGATGATTCTTATGTTGCTCCATGGTATAACTGTTCCACATGTTGTTCCATTGTGATTGATCATTCGTTATGGTTAAAAATTGTGTTTACAATTTGGATATTTCTACATTAAATAGCAATACTTGAGCATGTTGGGTTCAACCCTTATGGGAGCCCATTTTATCCACATGCTTTAATGTCTTCAAATCAGCAACATAACTTTTCCTATACCTGCATAGTGAACAAACAAGTTAGCATAAAAATATACCTTTGGAAGCTGATTGAGCTCTCTCATGATGATCTGATTTATTGCACATGTCTAATTTTGATCCAGTTGTATTGATGCATAATGACTGCAAGTTTATACTTCTACTGATAAGGCATATGATGAATTTGTATATCCAGAGCTTCTAACAAAACCTTTCTGCAACCTTGCAGGCCCATCATCTTGATTAGGAGCAAGAAGCTAAAGACTTAAAGACCAAGCTGCCATATAGGAGAATCAACCTTCACGATAAAGCAATGATGGATATCACTTTCCTCATGCGTTCTCTTCCTTTTCTTTATCATTAGATGTATAGCGTGCATGCTTTATTGCAACGGCTCAGTTTAGTCATTCCCACGGCTTGTGTGGGACATATTTAAACATTCTCTTGAATATAATCAGTTATTTTATTTTATGCAACCATTTGTGTATTTCTTGCTTTCTGAATCAAATGCATAGCATAAAATAACTGAATCTGATTTAAAACACATGTTTAAAACATGATAATGAAATGATAGTTTATAAATACCTCCTCTTTTTATACTGAAACATAATGAATAATTAGCAACTGAAACATGAAATCCATTGTTCTCTCCATTCTTGAATGTCTATTTTCTTGACTATAGATAACTTCACTTATCAAGATAGTTTGATAGCTTGTCATGAGCTGTCATATGATCCTAACAAGTGATTTTGCACTTGTCTTCTGTTAAGACAACATGTATTTACTGGATGATCCTGTATGAAAGATTTTTTTTTGTACCCCCTCTAAACAACTGATGTTTAGGCCTTGCTAAATTAGGTGTGAACATAATTTAGTAACAGTAACATAAAAAATTACATACCCTATAATTACATGGCATGTCTTGCACCCACCTTTGTGCCCATTCCTATAGCATGTCGTAAAGCCACTTAGACTCAACTTTAGATTATCTATCTTAAATCTAAATTTTTGCAAAATCCATACTAGAGTATTAATATTATCATCAAACTCCTAACCACATGTGTCAAATTTGAATAGAGTCTCTCATGATGACAACACAACATGTAGATGTCTACACAATTCACTCACATCTCATGCTATATAACACCTTGAAACAAGTGTTACTCTTATGTGTCACCCCCTCATAATGTCTCTTGATGGTTGTAACACTCCCACATATGTGCCTTGATATCCCTAGCCTATTCTTGACCAGAGGATAAGGACAATTAAGGAAACCACTATTCTTCAAAAGATGGAACTTACTTTTTGAACTCTCTATCTAAAAATCTAGTTTTCCCAGTAGTTTTTCATAGTAGATAGTATCTTCCCTCCTTTTCCTAGATCTATTCATCCTTTTCTTGACGATTCCTCCCTTGTGTTGCTTCCAAGTTCTTGTTATTTTTGTGCATGATTTATAGGTTACTTAAAGAGAAGATTTTTACCATAGAAGCTCATACTTCTCTTGGGGATTCCTCCAATCTTTATTCCATAAATTGTTGAAGGTACATTCAGCAAGAAGTGAACAACATTTAATATTACTCCCTAAAGATCCTTCTCTTCTTCAACATTCAAAACCTCTCAAAATATGGTAGCAAATCCTTTGGTGTTTTCTTTTTCATATTCCATTAAAAATAGTTTGTTTTAATAAGTATTTTTTATTTACCATTTAGTTGATCCTATTGTAGAAGCAATGAATCAACCATCTTTCTGTTACTCTCCAAGCAATCTCCATTTTTACTTCATTGCAATCTATCAGTGTATACCACCATTTTTGTTATCCAAACCCACACATGTACCATGCCTAGTATTATTCCCCATAGACTAAGGAGATGTTCCTAGCACTCTATCACTGAATTGTAATTCCTAGATACACATAGGGTAGGTGCATACACATTTTATCAATATCTTTATCATTAAATTACTCCTGGAGGTTGAAAGACCAAATAAGGGGATTGACAATTCCTGGCAAGCTCCTAAGTAGTCCCAACGAGCTATATTTTGTTCTATAAGAAGCAAGTCACTTGAAGAAGTTCAAACACATGGAGGTTTGATTGAGATATTGCTTATTGTTCTTGTAGATAAATCATTATATCTTCACTTTCCTTCATTATTTGGATATTACGCTTGTGTTTATACTTCATTTTTTATGTGCAAGTTTATTTTTGATGTAGGAGCATCTCAAGCGAACGAGAAATCTTGCATCACCAAAAACATTTCATTTTCATTTTTCTATTTTGGTTGGCTTCTCATTACAGTGGATACGACATTCAATGAGAAAATATTAAGTCCCATTGGAATCTTTGTGCATATGCTTGACATTTTAGTTCTTCAATTGAGATGTGTTATTCATATATGCAGTTATCATTGGACATTTTGTATCTAAATTAGTTTCATTGCCAATGAGATTATTCCAAGAACAAAGGTGCTTTACTTACAAAGAAACTAGAGATTTGTTTTGAGACATTTATGATCTTGGAGGTCACACTATTAGAGATGGGAGAAATGCGTCATTGTAACATTTACAAAGATAAAATGCCTTTCATCGCAAAGAATGTGTTGGAGGGCCACAAATAGATGTGACATTCTTGGGTATGTTATGAAAGGTTGTGGTAGGTGTAGGTAATAAAATTAATCTCATTCGATGCCCAATGACATTTAATAGTATTAGATACCTTTCTTATGTTTGTAAAGTGCCCAAGTACCTGTGTGGGCATACAATGAAGATTAGATCATGCTTTTTTTTATCATACATACCTTTAGCTGGCTAATGATTACATGATAGAGGCTGTGGGCCCACAGAGGGAATAAATATTTGATTCTAGTTAAGAGTCTCCAAAATTTATTTTGAGGAAATCGATTCAGCTTCTAAACAGAGGGAGAGGTTGTGTTTTGGTAGGGGATAATTTGGCTACCAGTGAGAAAGGCAATGCCACTACCACAAGAATAAAACATTATTTCTGAAATGAAAAATGTGGAAGTTGGATTGGGACTGCATAGTAGAGGGAAAACAAAAATTCAAAAGGCAGATTTGAATGAATAGAGAACAACCAAGTAGAAAGAGGAAACCACAAGGAAGTTTAACTATCAAGAAGAGTCTTTTGATTTCCATCTTTATTTTTGTGCCTTTCCATATTCCATGCCTTCGAAGAAAATGGGATAATTGTAGACATCTATATAGAGTTTATCGAGGGTTTGGCATTAGATAGATAGAAGGAAGGAAGTGTGGGTTTGGTAAGGATGAGCCCGTGAAGGAGGGCATGATATTTAGCTAGTTTGTTGACAGAGAGAAGAGGACAGCCTTTGAAGAAGGTGAGGTCAAATGTGCACATTGGAGCAACTGATAGATTGCAGAGAGTATGTAGAGTTAGTGTGAAGAGTGATTGAGTAGTGAATGGTCATTGATGGCTGAATGTGTAATTTTGTTTTACAAATTTTGTAATGCATCTTTTATTGTCTATGATGAATCAATTTAATTAAATCATTTATTGAGATAAAGTTTCAATTTGGGGAAATATATGTGCTTGTGTATTGGTTTGTAAAAGTGTGTTTGTAGTAAAGGGATTTTTTCTTCTATGTCAAGTGGTATCAAAGCAGGTTGTTCCTGAGCGTGAAGAGTATCCACTAGGACATATGGAGAAACAAAGAAGGTAGTTGAGAGAGCTCGAAAGGATCGTTGCAGGTGTGTGAAGTCCTGATCGGTTGAGAGTTTGAAGCCATGAAGATAAGAGTGAAGATGTGTAAAAGGTTGCAGCAGTAAAGTGTCTAAGAGAAGCTCGAAAGCCTAGGGTAGGTATGGAGGAGTCCTACACTAGTGGGAGTGTGAGGAGACATTACTATGAAGAGAAAAAGAACAAGAGGAAAAAGTGAAGTTTTGTGATTGGTTCGGTGTTGATTCCTGTTTTGAAAAAGGGAAGAAAGAAAAGATTGATGGTTGTAGTTGAAAGAGAGGCACAAAGGTTTTGAGAAGAACTGAGGCAAGAATTGAAGGATAGCGTTAGAGAAATCATTGCGGAGGAGAAAGTGGGTAGGAAGGAGTCCCATGTTCCATGTTTCTTCTGATGAGTGTTTTCTTGCAGGTGAGTGTGCATGTGTAGAAGGTGATGAGAAAGTTGTAGCAGTAGTGGAAGAAAGTCCTTTGGAGGATGAGAATACAATAGTAGATGAGAGTATGGTTGAAGAAGATGAGAAGGTAAGAGAAAGTCTAGAGGTCGAAGCAGATAACAAAGATGGAGATGATCTATTGTCAAAGAATTTGGTAGTGGAAGAGGAATGGCTCCAGAATATTGCTAATGGAGGTGCGAAGACAAACATTGTAGCTAAAGATGACATTAAAGAAGATGTTGGAGAAACAAAGGAGGAAGAGGTAATGATTTCTTATTTTTGTGATTATGAAAATGATGTAGAGTGGTGTGCAGATGAAGTGGTACAAGGATGGACGAGGAGATGAATGTAGGGAAGCAGATGGATATTCCATATAGATCTGTATGTAGATGCTATAGCAGATGGTATAGATGAGACATATTCAGAAGAGAGATTTTGGTGGAAGAGGATGGATAATGATGGGTTGGATCTCACAAAAGGAAGAGTGGAGAGAGTATTTGGCAGAGGAGGACGACAAGTGTCTCGGTGACGTGCTAGAAGAGGCAGAGGAAGAAATTCTTTCTGTCTTCATTAGCGATGGAGTTCACTGTAGGTTGTGTTCAACCTAAAAGAGTGGTTTTACCATTCAACTCCACTTTGTGAGCCCATGCTCACAAACTTTTTACCAAGGGTGTCTGATGTAGGAGCATCTCAGGCGAACAAGCAATCTTGCATCGCCAAAAACATTTCATTTTCATTTTTCTATTTTGGTTGGCTTCTCTTAATAGTGGATATGACATTCAATGAGAAAATATAAAGGCCCATTGGAATCTTTGTGCATATGCTTGACATTTTAATTCTTCAGTTGAGATGTGTTATTCATATATGCAATTATCATTGGACATTTTGTTTCTAAATTAGTTTCATTGCTAGTGAGATTATTCCAAGAACAAATGTGTTTTACTTACAAAGAAACTAATGATTTGTTTGAAACATTTATGATTCTAGAGGTCACACTATCAGAGCTGGGAGAAATGCATCATTGTAACATTTACAAAGATAAAATGCCTTTCATTGCAAAGAATGTGTTGGAGGGCCACAAACAAATGTGACATTGTTGGGTATGCTATGAAAGGTTGCAGCAGGTGTAGGTAATAAAATTAATCTCATTCAATGCCCAATGACATTTAATTGTATTAGATACTTTTCTTATGTTTGTAAAGCATCCAAGTACCTGTGTGGGCATACAATGAAGATTAGATCATGCTTTTTTATTATCATACATACCTTTGGCTAGCTGATGATTATGATGTAGGCTACGGGCCCATAGAGGGAATAAATATTTGATTCTACTTAATAGTCTCTAAAATTTATTATGAGGATGTCGATTCAGCTTCTAAATAGAGGGAGAGGTTGCATTTTGGTACAGGATAATTTGGCTACTAGTGAGAAAGACAATGATGCTGCCACAAGAATAAAACATTATTTCTAAAATGAAGAACGTGGAAGTTGGATTGGGACCGCATAGTAGAGGGAAAACAAAAAGTCAAAAGGTAGATTTGAATGAATAGAGAACATTGAAGTAGAAAGAGGAAACCATAAGGAATTTTAACTATCAAGAAGAGTCTTTTTGATTTCCATCTTTGTTTATGTGCCTTTCCATATTCCATGCCTTTGAAGGAAATGGGATAGTTGTAGATGTCTATAAAGAGCCTATGGAGGGAGAGTGTGGTGTCAGACAAATAGAAGGAAGGAAGTGTGGGTCTGGCAAGGATAAGCCCATGAAGGAGGGCATGATATTCAGCTAGTTTATTGAAAGAGAGAAGAGGACAGCCTTGGAAGAAGGCAAGGTCAAAGGTGCAGATTAGAGCAACTGAGAGATTGTAGTGAGTATGCAGAGTTAGTGTGAAGAGTGATTGAGCAGTGAATGGTCATTGATGGATGAATGTGTAATTTTGTTTTGCCAATTTTATTCTAGTAATGAAGTAATCATTGCAATCAACAGTACTGTGGTATTTTGTTTTTGAATAAAGTAATTTAGTGTAATCCTAAGTAAATTTTTTCTATGGCAATCTTGAATTGGGAGTTTTAATTTTGTGATTGTGATTGAGGAATATTAGTTGTTTTCCTCTTGTGTTAATTTTGAAATCACACAAGAAAAATAGAAGATCATTGAGAAGGTATAGCTTCTAGACCTTGTCATCTATACTGCTTCATACAAATGATAGTGCAATGTGCTAGCTCATACTTGGTTGAGGATTCCTCCCTCTGATGGTAGGTTCATTTTACATTATTATTCCTAGTCCTAATTTTTAAATTCATTGAAAAACTTTTCTAGTTTTCTATCAACAACATTTCATTTCTATTCATTTGTTGTTCTTAACCTGGAAAAATCTATAATTTCTAGTTAAAAGCATTCCTAGAATTTCTAGAGTAGTTTTGTGCTATAAAATAGAACTCCTTCCTTTTTTGAAGTTAGAACATTCTACAGTAGTGCCCTATAAGATCACTTTATCTAGAGAGTGAGACTCTCTAGGTTGAGTTGCTATCTTATGTGCTATATTTTGGTGAACCTAACATGAACACTTTCAAGCTTTTGATTTTGTCCAGATATGCTTGATTCAATTGAGAAACCCTTTTGTCAAGAAGATTTTGATATGTTGGATGAAGTCCTTGAGGACTTCACACATGGTGATCATTTTAACTCTTTATCATCAAAATTGTCTTCTACAAACCTAATTAATTTGATCTTTGCCTTTCATACTACCAACCAAGACCATCAACCAAAAATCATTATTTAGGGTGCTTCACTAGCCAAGCAACCCTTGCAATATTTTTCCCCCTCTTATTCCCTTGGTGCCGCCATGCAACCTTGGCCACCCCTGCATGCCCTTGCAATTTCTATATCTTTTGGGCTTTTTTGTCCTAATCCACCCCTACCCTAATTTTGGGCCTACAAACTATTTTTTTAAACTTTTGCAAAGGCTTTTCTAAGTTATACTAAAAATAAAACTACAAAAAAGGGGGCTACTTTAAATTAGGGACAAAATTGAATTGAAGAAATTTAAGGTTCTTTTAAAAATTGTTACTATTAAATTGCAATTTTTTTGCAAAAGGATAAGTATTAGGGATCGATTATATCGACCTACTTAAACATATAGTACTACATGATAAAGTCCCAAAATTGGGGGGTAATCAAGCAAAAGGGGTTTTAAACGCACTTAGTTATAAAGTGCCACAAATTTAGGGGGTGTCATTGAGTCTTGTTCTTCCATACTTCTAATTCTACAACATTCATCTCATCTACATGGTTTCATAAGTGTGATGAAGTCTATCTCTAAGAACTTCTATTCATATTGAGACCTTAAAAACACCCAATGAGATCTGGATAGCTCTTTGGGAAGGTCAACAAACAAAGAAGTCACGAGCTAGAAAAATACCTCATACTATAAAGGATTTGTCACATAATTTAACTCATTGGGGTTACAACTAAAAGAAGGTGGGATTGAGAAATATGTGGATAAATTGATCCTTATGAACACCTTTCAAATTGAGAGCCTATCATTAATGATCCTTAATCTTGTAACTGATTCACATCGGTTCACATCTCACATTGAGAGCCTATGGTAAATGAACCCGAATCTTGCATCGGATCACATCTCAAATTGAGAACCATTCATTATATGGTTACTATTCCTGAATCTACAATTTAACATTGGCATCAAGGTTCACAAGCAGCTTCCAGATTTATGCATCTTTTCTCTCTTTTGGAGGGTAGTTTTTCCCATAGGGTTTTCTATCCTATCTCCACTTCATGAGATATTTTCATTGTATATGGTTACCTAATTGATCAAGCCTAGTTGTCAAGGTCCATCCTTATTTGTGCTGACCTAATCTATGCTTAAGGGGGTGTTAGTGTAGGAGTACTAATGCTATTGTTTATTATTTAAATAAGTAATTATGCATATATTCCACACATGACTTTAAGCCACCTTAGGTGGTTGGGAGTCAACTTGGAGAGTTCAACACAACTCTCCAATACAGGTGTCAACACTCCTTTGCCATTTGGTGACTGGAGTGTTGGAGTCAACTCAAACTCTTCATCTATATGTAGTCTCATTGTGCATAGTTTATAGATTACAATTCTTATTTCTTTCACTCGATTTTGATACTAGCATTTGTCTTAGTAGATCTTGCATTCTAATATCTATACTTGGTAATGAACCATATCCTTCTTGGAAGTTGAAATGGACATTCAAATGATGAAAAATTACTACAATATCAAGATTTACTATGGTGTTATTTAAATTGGATACCTCAACTTGTTGGGGCCATAACTCATAACGTGTACAATGTAATGAACACTTGTCTATTCCTTAAAAATATATATTTTTTTACCAAGAAAACACCATTTTTTGTTGATAAAAATATAAATGATAGCATATAATTAATAAATCAAGTATTTCATTTAAGACATCCAAAAAGAATAATTTCATTCACAAATCAGTAAGTAAATTATCCAATATCAATAAAATATTATAAATTAACATTTACATAATAATTCTAAAATTATAACAAGTTTACAAATTTTTAATATATACATATAACATTTATCAAATGGAATATAAATAATGTCTTCGTGTGACCAAGTCTTCAATGTTCTTCAGCTGCAAGAGAGATTATCAACTGAGTGCTTTACCTCCAATCATAGACCAAAAATCCCCCGCACACCTTCCAATAGGAAGTGGCCCTACCCTTCATGAGGGTAGAAGATAAAGGAAATCTACAAGAACATCATGCCATCCAAGAACTAGTATTGTGTCTAGTCATATATAATCTGCCATATGACTGTAGATCTCCTCTAGCTAAATATGACAAAACCTAACTGTCAATGAATCATATAGATAGTATGAACCAACAATGCAAGAAAAAAATTTGCATTACTTTGGCCAAAGTTTTGATAAATCAATTACACATTCTAGAAATGGAGATGTGTATCATATGTTCACACACCTCTATCTCAAACTTGTCAACAAGAATCATTAATTCACTAATCATGCATTTGTAAAAGGTATTATATATGACATAAGCATTTCTGTATTATGTAGACAAACCTTGTATCATTGACTTAGTTGGTTGATATAAATAATCCTATACTAGTTCTACAACCTAGTCAAGAAAATGGTAGAATGACTTTCTCAAACAATTAAAAATCAGTAAATTGCTTTGCAATATCTTGCATTCTTAGCATTTAGTCAAAACTGAGAGTTCAAACATGATTTCCAGACTCATAACCTTAAATAATCAAACATATGAGAATTTACCTCCTATATCATGCTAGAGGAATCATAAAAATATTCTCAACTAAGAATAAGTTCACTTATAAAACTATCATATAAACTAATAGACATTCATATAAATCTAACAAGAGATAATGATTAAATCAACTGAATTTCACACCACCTTCAAGAATTATGATTTAAGTTTGCATTGAACATTACAAACAACTCAATTTGTTTCCCTATTGTCCCATACTCTATTTTTCTAGTTTTCTACTTTAATATAGACATATGTAAATTTGCTTAGAAGAATATATACAAATCAAATTTAGATAATAATCCAACATGTCCCTACTCTTTCTTCATCACTTCTTAGATTGAATAAAATAATAAAGTCATCATATGAGATAATAGATATATTCATATATGTATATATGTATATTACATATATACATATATAAACATATATATTATAGTATAGTATGATAGTATCTATTGATTAAGTTAAGATTGTCCTAGGTTAAATGCCCAACCAAGAAATACAGATAGATAGAAATATAACCCATAAAAAATAGGAATCATACTCAAATTTTCCTCTCATATCTTTATAAAATTGTATGAAAGCATAGATCCATTTAAACTGGTATATTAATTTTTGCCTCATTCCCAAAAAAAAAATATTTCCCAACCTATAATCTATATTCAATGGCCTGAAAGTAGTCGGCCTGATAAATAATGAAAAAGAACACATTAAAATAATCTTTATTTACTATTCACAAGCATCGACTAGTATATAGTCAGATCTCTATGTAGTCTTAGTCTTGTTTTCTGAGCAGAGTTTAGACAAGTATATGGTTGAACAAAACATGCAACCACATTGGTATACAATGTAGACCTGTCTATGGTTGAAAGACTAAATAATATAAACTCTTAATAGTCTTAGACTTATATATGACAACAATACACATATGGTCATTTTGTTTACAGAAATGTATGAGCTCAAGTGACTAATATAATATAAGCTCATAACAAAATAGACCTAAATATGGTTGAGTATTTTTATCTACCTAAACCTCCACAAGATGCATACCTATATATGGTTGAATGTCAATGAGTATATATTCTTTACATTTGTAGACTTGTATATGGTCAAACGTCAATGAATACATATTCATTACATTTGTAAACCTATATGCAGTTGTGTAATACTCAATTCTTTATTTTATATATAGAGTGTCTATTGATATGGTTAAAATAAGACAAACTAAACCCCAAGGTTCTTTCTTGAAGTTTAAACCCACATATAATATGATTTAAAGAACCTATATATTTAGAGAACCAACCTGAGAATGGTCATAATCACTAAAACTGACTCATATAAGTATGAAGATCTTAGTATGGTCAAATGTTAATGAACAATAATAGCCAAACCAAACCATGGTCTTATTTCAAATAAATCAAGGTATTGTTGAGGCATAGACCCATCATGGTCTCTCAAATATACTACCATTTACTAATGTTCAAACCCTAAATTGTCTTAAGATTAATAAAATAATATCATTATACAAACCAATCATGTTTTCAAATGTTCATAATGATATCAAAATGCAGACCTTTATGATCTTATTCTTTTATCAAGAAAATCCCCATTCCCAGTCTGATAATGTTCCAAATGAATCTAGTTCTATAAACCATAAATATCTATAAAAAATCAAGAGAAGACTCTTATTTAATTTTTAGATATCATCCATTTTAAAAGAAATGAAACAATGTGATTAAATTGAACATATACACATTTTAGAGATTTGTAAAATAAATTCATAAACCATGCTTGAAATCTCTGTGAAAACGTACCCGATTCTCAAGCTTATTTCCACTTGTGAAGTTGCAGAGATGCTTCCCCCTGTTCTCCTTCCTCACTATGTGTTACTTTTTACCATCTTCTTCCTACTTCACATCGAGTTTCCTACATTCCTAGGCGGTGAAGCCCCTGAAATTCCACTTGGAATGTCAGGAATTCTAGTGGAATCCATTCTACTCCACTCAACATTTAAGTTTTAACTGAAGTGAGTATGCACTAATGTGCAATTCATTGGAGTTTATCTCCACTCTTTATTTCACATCACTTGCATAATAAATGCAAATATCTCAACTTTGTGGAGTTAAATTCCATAATAATTTGAATTTGAATAACCATCCAAATAAAATTATAACTATAAATCAATCTAATAATTATAGTTGTAATCTATTATATATATATGGATATTTATATAATTTTCTTTTATATAAACATACTTATGCATATATCTCGAATAGAAGAAAAATAACACCTTTTAACGAGATCAACAAGGAAAAAGCAAAATGGAAGATTGACTCCATAACCTTTAAACAACAACAAGACAACTTGGTAAAACGAAGATAATTACAACGACATGAAAATGACTATGTCAAGACGTAAAGATCTACTAAACTTATGACACAAGAAGATTTCCAATGACACAAGCATACAATCACAAGAAATGTGCATGTGTGCATTCTTAGAGTATGATGATCTGCCCATTTTCCTCAATCTGCTTTCCTCTCTCTGGTGATATTCTCCCTCCTCGTCTAAGAGGGGGAACTAGTTTCCTGCATCCATCTCATTTAGTCAGCAAGGTAGTTATTCCAATTACCATAGCATCCATAACATTATATAAATATTTCAATAAATAGAAATAATGACAATAATCTATTATCAACATTTATAAATCATGTCTATTTCTTTTAATCATCATAAAATTTGATCATTCACATATTGCATATCATAATTAAAAACATGATTATTACATTGTAAATACCCTCAAATCACAATTTTAAGAACATAATTTAAAATACAAGGTAATGTATTTAACTAATAATTAGTTAAAGATAACCTAAACAAATTGTCCAAAAATGGGGTGTGACATGTAAGGTAAAGGCTAAATTAGTTTGATGCATTGGAAATGTCCTTAAGACAACTAGTTTGAGTTCCTTAGACAAACGACCCTTGATTCCTAGTCTAGGCAACATATAAAAGTTTTGATCTAGTCAATGTTTCCCTAAAGGCCTTTAAAAATATGAAGCTAAGAAATGTAGAAAATACCCAAAAAATAGTTTTTTGATACTTCCAAGATTCTACCTTAGAAATGTTGTCTAGATGCCTTGAGATGTCATTTAGATTAGATCGATAGCTTGAAATTTGTGTCTAGGTTGGGGTCCTTCAAATACAAGGGGTTTATGCATTGTAGAATCACACTTCCCATGCAACATAAGAGGTGTTATAGGTTTAGTGATAGAAGGAATATGGTTGTTGTATTGATTAGCAACTTCAAAGACTAATAGTTAAGGTTAAATGTGAGGAGTGTTTGGAGGTGCACTTAAACTTAATGATTGCCATATGAATAATGTTGTATCATAATTATTTGTTGCGATATCTACATAATTACTATCATACTTGTGTACTACTTATTTAATAAGTTGTGCCATGCGACAAAGAGTAACATGTTTATGGAAAATTGGTTGTGTAAAAGTAATAAGGGTACAATGTTAAGGTAAAGTAATAAAGTGATCTAAGAATATACCTATTAATTTAAAGGACGAAACATAATGAATGCCACAAAATTAAACCTTTGACATGATGCAACAAGTAAAATGTCTTGAAATTTGTGTAAAAGAAAATCGTTGTTTTAGATATACTCAAAAGGTTTAAACATGTAAAATGGAATTTTCAATACCACTAAATGCATCTATCATTATTTTTTTAAGATTAAAAACATGAAAGGAAATAACAACATTTTCATTATTATTCAATGCATTATAGATTTTGAAATAAGAAGCATGAGTTACATAAAAGATAGTTGGATTATTGAAACCATAGTTTAGTAAAGCCAAGGAACTTATCAGCAGCTGTTCCACCGCTAAGAATCCATGTCATGTCTTCTTCAGCTACAGTATTGAAACCATTATTGAAACCATAGTTTTTTCTCAATAGGAACTCTCTTCAATGCTTACAACTATGGGGTATCCGTCTAGCGTACTTAATCATCTATAACTTATATCTAGCGTACCTAATCGTCTTGCCGTATCGGATGCGCTTTTTCCTTAGACTCTCTCTCCTACTGCCGTGTAAGACGTGGGCTTTCCCTAGAAAATTATGAGAATTGCCAGTTTCGTAACGGAAACGTCCCTCCATTTCCTTGTAACAAAACTTCCTCAAAGTCTACTCTCCACCCTTCGTCTAATTTTCCTTCCTCACCCATTTTCTCCTTTTTAACCCCATCTCTGCTTCCTCCATTTGCAAGCTTCTCAATTGCCATTCACCGTCAATCTTCCTCAAAAGAAAGCAACACAATTGTGTTTTTGTGGGGTAAAAATGGCACTGAAGAGGGGTTATATCATGTTGGTGATACTCATAATTGCAACTGGTCTTCCAAATATTAATGCTGATAACCATAGCCCTGCTCCTGCCCCTATCAACCATGGTATGATTATACCTATATGTTTCATTTTGTTTTCTAATTGATACTTATGACCATGAATCATTGTTCCTGAAATAAATTTCAATGTTTGTGATGTTGCAGGAGTGGGGATTAGCCAAGGCATTGAGAGTTACATGTTTATGATTATAGCCTTGCTCTTTGGGTATCTTGTCAACGGTGTGTTTTGAACAGGCTATGGCCATGCTTTCACCCATGAATAATTCTAATAATTCTCTATATTGAGAAATTTATTACCGTATTGTCCACATTTATGTGAAGCAGTTAGCTTCAATTAAGGTTCCCTCTAGTAATGGTGCTATATAAAATTACGGGACTTGCTTATGATTATATATTTTTAAATGATTTCTTCTATTTTAGGCGAAGTGGATACTAGATCATACTCGATGATCCCTCCACCTTTTTTTTTGGAATCTAGTTTAGATATTTAAGGAAAAGTAAGTTTTATGTTGTTTCTTTGAAAGGTTTTCTTGAAATAATTTATTGCCTTTGTTGTAACCTATCTTAAATTCAATTCGATAGAAACGAGACTGAAACTAAGTAGTACAACTACACACTAGGGCTTAAATTTGATGGCCGGGTCGTATCTGGCAATCAAAATTTTAAGAAGATTGTATAAATGAAAAGGTAGATTTTAAATGGGGGGTCAAAAATTTTATAGAGTTATTTTGATATATGTGTTTAATTTTTTTTAATAATAAAAATATATCTTAATATTTAAAACACAAGTTTAAGTAGATAATCATCATAAAAAATTTGCTTGACAGGCATGGTCGACCGTCAAATTTAGGCCCAGCACTACACAGAAGGTTTTGTACAGTTCTGGATCGATATTCAAGCTCTGGACTTTTCTCAGAGAGCAGTATGAGTTCGTTATATTAGATTAATTAAACAGTTTAATTCCTTGCTGAGTTGATCGGTAGATATTCAAGTTCGTCCTTTCACAAGAATTTATATATAATAAATAAAATTTTAATCCCATGAATGTATCCAGGGCACATTAGACTGCACAATAACGCTAATACTCCTTATGTTGTACTTCAACAAATAGTTGGTTAATTTTGACTTTTCTTAGCAGATGAATACTATTTTTAATTTATATATAAGTTTTAAATTTATTTTAAGACCTAATTGAAAATTATTCATTTAGATAGAAAGATTATGTGTAAGGAATGATAAGTATTATAAAAAAATCTGTACCTACCACTGAAAGAAAGCAATTACAATTTTGTATCTATGATATTTGTGGAAAAGTATATTTCAAGAAATATATTTTATAATATTTAAAAATTATCATAAATATTATAAAAATAAAAAATTATAATTATGTAATTAAAAAATATTTTTATTTGTAAGGAATGATAAATATTAAGATAAAATCTTCATCAATTGAATTAATATTTTATAGAAAAGAAAATTAGAGTTTTTTTTTTTATATATAACATATATGGAAAAGTATATTTTAAAAAGTACATTAAACATATTACTTTACACAATTTTATGTTTTTATTAGATTCAAGGATTTATAAAATTATATTAAAAAAGTAGCTACTAAATAATAAGGGATGTTGATAGATGGTCTAACTTATCCTCTAAGCACTCTTAATCACATTAGGATTGATATTTTAGGTAAGGAATCTTATACTATTAATAATTTTAACTTCTTGATTTTGGACATCCTTAGGGGACATGTGAAACTATAATTGAGAGCAAATGAAATAAATGGCAAGTGTCAATAAAGGAAACTTATCATTTTGAATAAGAGAGCCTAATGATCTTAATCTTTAAGGGAGAAAGGTCTTCAATATGGAGATAAATCCAACCTCAAACAGTTGTAAGAATGTGAGTGGCTCCCTTTGTCTTGACCTTTGGTCTTTAAGAATATGGAGGAGAGAAAACCATCTTGCTTCTTGAATAGTTGTAGGAATGTGAATGGTTGCCTTTGTCTTGACCAGGAGTGTCTTTCCTTGGTGAGGAATCTAGGGTGTCTTTCTTGTAATGTATGCATCATTTCCCTAGTGGCCAACAAGGTTCTTGATCAAATGACCCACCTAAAGAAACAAATTTTAAACCTACACTTGAATTTATATATCATAGTATTAAATCTACAAAATTATTAACAAAATTATATTCCAAGAAAACATCTTGGACTGTCTAAAAATGAATCTATTCAATGCAAGAATCTTGAGCTTTGGAAAAAACCAAAACATATTCTTGATTGACTTTGGTTATTTAAACCCACTAAACTTAAAATTTATATGACCCAAATGTTAGAGTTCACATAGATGTTGGTAGAGGAATCTCTAAGGAAAATGAAAATTTAGGTTTTATAATGGCTTCTGAAACAATGTTGAATGTGTACATGCCAAACTAGAGGAGGTGAAAAAGATGACCATTGTTAAGTTTCCATACAAAAATATCTTTGACATTGCAGAGTAATAAATTGCATACTTCACAATTTCTACTATATATTAGGCACACATTTTAGTGTTCATTTTCTTAGCATGTTTTGGTTTGTATCTAGTCAATTTCTCATCATTTTATCTAGTTGTCAAGATTCCAAATGATCCGAACCTAACTAATTTATGTTTATATGCATTCTCTATAGTTACTAAAAATGTATACCATTATAGACTCTAAGACAATTGCAGTATTGACATGGTCACACTACAATCATAGTAACATTTACTCATAATGAACCATTTTTAAACAATCAAAAGAGGAGACTCTTATGTAATTTAGCAATTTTATATGCGTACCATTCACTCTATTTTATTAAATAAGGGCCATTTCAAATCATATTCTTCATCTTGGGAATTCTAAATTCTTTAGCAAACAAATGTATTTAAATTTCTTCTCTTTGATTTTGAATTATTAACTATTGATATTGTGAACATTCTAGAAATGGTTTTTGTCTCCATTATCACTCAAATTAATAGAGAATAGGATCTTAGGGAGCTAACAACTAAAAATAAAAATGAACAAAATGAGAATTACATATACAGAGATAACAAATTAGATAGTATATATGTGGGAAAAACTCTTTTGAGTAAAAAACTTAACAAAATATCATTCATTATTGAGGAAACAAACAATGTTTATATAAAAATAAATATTTCAAGAATGTAGCTTTTATAGTATTTTCTTCCTACTTTCTTCTAGTGGCCTCACTAGATCTTATAGATCTATGCATCATTGAAACGCATACCTCTCATATTTTCTAGTCTTGCCTCTTGCATATATATATATATATATATATATATATATATATATATATATATATATATATATATATATATATATATATATATTAGTGCATTTACAATGTATTCTTCTCCTTTCAAAAAAGGGTGGTCAATATATTTCTCAACCATTCATATAAGGGTTAGTGACTTTACACCAAATAAATAATTAAGTTTATTAGATTCAATTAATAAATTAATTAACATTTATAAAGTAATACTTTATAAATCACCTCTAAATTAATATGACTAATGTCATATTTTATATTATAAGGCTAAACCTTATAATTTAGATCCTTATAACTATTATTTTAGGACCACTAACACCAAATATTATCCTTTAATAAATATTCTGCTCTAACATTCCCCCTTAATGTTTATAAAGGGTTTGTGATGTCAATTTATTTTTAAAAAGAAAAAGATGAAGCTCCTTTATAATGTAGGACTTATTTGAAAAGTATGTCTCTTGAATAAAACATAAACCAAGATGAAGATCGTGTGTATGTCTCTTGAATAAAACATAAACCAAGATGAAGATCATGCATTTCAAACTATATGATAAATCTCTTTTTATAACTTAGATTCCAATTTCATCAAAATGATTTTAAAAGAGCTCTTATAGAGTTTCTTATTGGAGCTCAAGTCTCCTTAAGATAATCCCCCCAAGTTCTTGTTACAATACATAATGCCCATGGGTCTTCTATACAATACTTTCACAAATGAAAGAAGGAATTTAGAAGAAGGGATGAATAGTTCTCATGGTTTTACATACAATATAATGTCTTTTTGCCTTATCAATGTCCATAGGTCTTCCAGGCACCACTTTGGGTCTTACATGTAATACAATAGTTAGCCCCTAGGAGGTGTCATTGTCATGAACATTTCCCCTTAATGGGAATTCCTTGAGACCAACCATTATAACAAAGACATTACATAGAGGTTTAATGAACATATTTGCTACCTGATGATAAGGCTACTAGAACTACCAAGTAATCTTACTATTGAGAACCTTTTCACAGATGAAGTGCACATGCATATACTTTAGTAGTATCTAAGCCACATTATTTCCTTTGTTGTGTTTGTTGCACTTCTTTATTCAGCTTTTGTAGATGAAATAACAATATTTGTCCATTTCTTACTATTCTAGTTTATAGAACCTACACAAAAATTGAAGGCATAACCACATGTAGGTTTCCTATCAAATAGAATCACTAGAAAGTTAGCATCACAATAACCAAAAAATTTAATATTGTTGGTGTAAGTATAATAAATGTTGTAATGATGATTACAACCTAATTATACATTGTCATTTGATCCATATAGAAAATTATATTCATAATGTATATATTTTTAATATTACAAATCATTCATTATTCTTTCTTGCATTAGAAGTTCATAAATGAAGGCTATCTATAATTCAGATCATGTAACAAGACATTATCAAATAGAATCTATATCTTGTCATGCTTGTCATGTGTCCATGTTATTAGTTCTATTAGTTGTGGCATTTGTTTCCTCATATTATACATCCTTTTTTTATTGATTTGTGGATGTATCTTGTGGAAACTAGATTTGAATTGGTATCAATTCTAGAATTTTTGTGTTGTGTTTAAACCTATAATGTGAGTGGATCCTTTGTATATAGTTATTTATCTTGTCGCATGGCACTTAACCCATTTCAAATTATGTGTTTTCTGTGTTTGGGGAATGCTTAATATGCTTGAATTAGAAAGATGATATTTGTACCTTAGTGAAAAATAGTCTATTTCATTATTTTATTTCTAGTAAAAGAAAATTAATGCGAATTTATTTGATCTTTAGAATATAATTAATGCTTTGATCTTTAGAATATAATTAATTCTACACTTTATCTTCCTTTCATACAAAAGAACCCACTAAGGATAGGAGTGCTCAATAGGGTCACGAGTACTTGAAGGCTAGATATGAGCATTTATAGTTCTAACACTAGTATATGTTGTATCCCATATTTCAGTGTTTTATCTTACAAAGTTAAAAAACCTTCCTTTGTGCTTTTAGGACTTGCTAGTGCCTTGCTCCACCATTCACAAAAAGTTACAAAATTTCTAAGTATATCTCCCCTATACTCAAAATATGCCCTTGAATGAGCTATGCTTGTTTCCCATTTCCTTATCTTGCTTGGACACCTAAAATTTGCTAAGTATAAGTCTGTTCTCAGACCTTATGTTGCTTTTTAAAAAAATGTTAGTGGTTCTGGTGGTCCTAGAACTCCCATAACCTTTGACATGGTTCTATGGTTCCATTTTTTCTATAATGAGACCAATTTACTTTGTTTGTTAGAGGTTTTGATGGTTCCTAAAACCAATGGAACCCTCGACATTGCTCCATTGTTCTTGTTTGCCTCTAACTTGCTAACATGGTGGAACCTAGTGCTGGCTCCTTTGGGGTGTTGGCAGTTCATGTGGTTCTTGGAACCTCCTAAACCTCCAACTTGGTTTGAAATATTTTCTAAATTGTCAAAGATTGACAGACTTAGGTGGGCAAGATAAAGGGTTTGTTGCATGACTTGGCATTTTGATTTGAAGAATATGTCTACGATTCAGATAGTTCCCAAAACATCTGACGTGGTTCTTGGTAAGCATAAATGCCTCAACAAGAAAGGGAATACAAATGCATGATGAAGGAAGAAGGAAATAGTTGTTAGAGGGTTCAATGGTTCCTAGAACCCTTGGAACCTCTGACATAATTCTAAAGTGAAGCTGAGTCATAGATAAAAGGTAGGGAAAGAAGATGCCAATGAGTTCCTAAGTTCTTGGAACTCACTGAAATGGTTATAAAGCTTAAGGTGGAGGTTGATGTCTATAACAAAGTGGCACAAGCAGAATAAAAGGATGAAGATAAGGAAAAGTGAAACATCAATAGTTTAGGTGGTTCCCAGAACCACCTAAACCTTTGACATGGTTTCGAACAAGATTGAAAGCACTGATAACATTCTTATGTTGGAATACTAAGGATCATTGAGAGGGGAGGGTGAATCAGTGATCTGATAAAACTAATTTATTCATCATTCCTTATTCAACATCCCAATATGAATGTAATTAACATCAACATACCAAAAACATAGAGATCAACAAAATCATGAAACCATAACACAAATGTTTAAAGTGGAAAACCCTATCTAGGGAAAAACCATTGTCCAATCTCACCAATACTTTATTAGGTCTCACTGACCAAAATCTCACTAATTACAATTGTGCCTCACTAGCTAAGATCTCATTGATCACAATCATGCCTCACTGGATCACATCAACTCCAAGCACAAGATAAGAAGTTATACAAAGTACTACTCTATTTACAATAAAAAAATGTTATAGATGAGTTCTATAACTCTTACACAAACACCTTATCTCTCCTAGATTGGCACAAGGGAATAACTATTCAAGATCACCATACATCCAATCATAAAAGTACATGACATCATAAAATAATATAAGAACTTCTGAATCTAGAAGTTACTCATACCTAGATCAAGAATCCCATCTTGACATAATACATCATCTTCATGTTACACAATCTCTCTTCCTTACATACAACCAATAAACATATGTTTTTGTATCATCATATTAGTGCACTCAATAACTGTATAAGGCCAATACAAAATAAACACTAAGAAACTCATTATCATACTTTGAGAAGTAAATCTTTTACCTCTTTAATGACCTATATCTTCTACTTTATTTGTCTCTGCAACAACTAGATCAACTTCTGTTTACTCTGCACTCATTTCTCATGCACATTGTGTACAATACTCTATCCACTTTTGATATACTCATAAAACCCTCTTCTTTCTTTTCTAGTTTTGCATGAAGCAATCATTATACTCTGCAAAAAGAATCATCAAACCCTCTGTAAAGGACAATCAAACTATTTCATCCTACCCCTCTTACTCTATATTATGAGTGCTTTCTCAAAACTACTTCTATAAATATATATGAGCATTTCCCTCTTCTTTTTCTCTCATACTTCATGAAGAATTACATCAATGCTCACTATCTAACATTATTCCTTCTCACTTAAAAACTTATTCTCACAATCAAATGCTCTAATAATACAAATCACAGATGTCTTCTCTACATATTGAAACAACACAATTCCCCTATTAGTAAGATGATCTTTTCCTTTACTCCTGCAAATATTAACACATCTACATTGCATTACATACTCTTACAAAGACATCAATATGTATTGCATAATACACTTCATCTGTAAACAATATTTATTTTCACAAAACATAGAGGTAACCACTCCAAAGGTATACAATATCATCAGAGTAAAAACCTCCTCCAAGTTGTCTTTTGAAGCCCCCAAAAATTGCATACTAACAGGCTCAAAATATAGTTGTAGAAACTGTCTGCTCTAACCACTTTACATAGATGACCAAATGCGCGTCAAAGTCCTATCGACGAGAGTAATCAGTGGCGTTTAAAAAATGTTTAAACGGTGGCCATTGATATTTCCTTTCCCGCCATAAAGACACTCGAAATATACCATAGATTAAGAATTCCCACCGAGGCTCCTTTGATCCCATGGAATAGCTGGTCTCGACTAGGTTGAGGGCCTAGTCAGCCCACAACTTGAAACCCCTCAAGTCATAACTTAAGTGACTTTACTATTAGCTAAACCAGTCACCTTCAAAATAGAAAAAAAGTAACCACTCGTCAAGAATGAACTTTGTAGCACTTAAGGTTTATCAAACTCTTTCAGGTTTATACACATTTATTAGGGTTTTCAATGTGGAACTTGAATACCATTTGACATGAAGCATGAATACCATGAAATGAGTGGTAGAATCTTCTTGACTGAAACTTCTTGGAAAGAACAAATACAAACATCAATCAACCTCACATCACTTTGATCTCACATCACTTTGATCGTCACATCTAACTTCAGGCATTTCAAATCCAACTATGATGAAGAACAAACATACAAACTATCATGTTTGTTGTGTACACCATGTACAGGAAAACTTCCATGAAGAATCATGATCATCCAACAGACTGAAACAACTCCTAATCACTTTGACACAAAAAGGTTCTTTGACATCAGACTCTCAACATCACAAAATGAACCATGAGATGAAGCAATGATCAATCACCATGAAAAGATGAGATGAAATGACAAACCATGAAAAGCAAGTTTCCTTTGTATCTGTAGGTTTCCTTTGTAAAACACTATCATACCTTGACATGGAGCACTTTTTGGATGCAGCAATCATCTTGATTCATGAACAACATACTGACTCAACAAGCCACATCACAAACCATCAGCATCAACAAACCACATCACTGCAACTCCTGATTCATGAACAACATACCGACTCTTGATTCATGAACAATATACCTTGAAGCATTATTCCTGAAGCATTGAACCACATTAATGTCCTTTTGACATCTTTCCTTGCATCAACCAACACAACACAACTATGATAGTAACTATAGTAACTTGCAATGACATCAAACTGATATCAATAACAAACTTTTTACAGTAATGACAAATCAAACCAACAAACTCCCCCTTTTTCATTGATGGCAAAACAAAAACTCTCCACTCTCTCTCTCTCCCCCTTTGACATCAAGGACAAAGGATTGCATATTCCCTCTAAAAAATAGATATACCTTGAAGGAAAGATAAGAACTATGACTGAAGTATGAAAGATTAAAAAATAACACTGTTATATCAATATGGTTGATGCTTATTACTATCAATGTGGTCAAGATTTTCAATACACAGACACTGCCACCATTCCTCTGCAACAAGATTGTGGAAGGCCAAAACATCACTTGTGCAAGAGCAAACAATAAAAAAACTAATGAATACTACTATCAAACTTGAACAAAGATCTACAATTCTCTGTAACTGAAATCACTAGATTTTGTCAAAGCCACAAACATAAACTTAGACTGTTAACAACAAACATGGTATTGGTCATGGCAATGGAGAGGAGTAGAAGGAACACCACTATCTAAGCATTGTGTCATTGATAAAGATTCATATTACAATGTCTACATAAAAAAAAGATACAAATATGTGTTTATTGAATCACTGTCACATTGTTGTCATGGAGACAAACTAGCTACCAACATACAGAGTCTACAAGTACAACACTCCCTTTGACAATCACCTCCTATCTGTCACATAGTAATCAATGTTGTCATGTCCTGCACAAACAAATTCAATTTGCAAACTTCCAAAAACCAAATGACCACATGCTCCCTATGTGACTTGTCAACATGTTAATTGTCACTACTCATAACCACTGATCACTACTACATTAAGATGATTATACTACTCATAACCACTGATCACTACTAAATTAAGATGATCATATTCACTAATCTCTAAATAATCAAAGAGATAACTTAGAGGACTACTCCCCCTGAAATGACGTTGGATCTCTTGAAAAGAACTGGTGGAGTAGAGATACTATTACATGCCACAAACATTGTCCATTGTCTCATCAAACAACTGATATCAACACTATATAGAGATAGCAACATTGACAGGGATACCAACATTGCCTTGTTATAGACCCTATAAAGAAATCATGAAACCATTAAGACTATAGTGATTGAAGCTAGCACTTACAACTACTACATCTTTACACCCATTAGATGCATTTGCTTAGAAGTTTGTATGACCTTTTTAGTAGATCCATGGCTGAACATATCCTATAAACATGATAGTCCATTAGACCACATTTTTTTGAGGCATTTTGTCACAAGTTCATGTACATTGTCTATTCTTCTACATTTTGACTACATGATTACTAGAGCACTTGCTTTGATAACAATCCTCTATACCTTAATGAATGCCATACCATGTTCCAAAGTTCTTTTTGATGTAGAAAAAATGTATTATCTATATTCTGACAACAATATTCTTTCTAGATACTTTGATGAATACTATACCCTATTTCAAAGAATACTGATAGAGGATACAGAGTCTGATTTACACCTTCTAACTGCATTATCTATATTGTTCCAAAAGCCTTTTCAATAAAACAACATTGACTATGTTGTCCAAGACAAGTTTCCCTACTCAGTTGAAAATAGTCAACACTATATGAAAACCACCAATATCACTGTAATAAGATGCAAACACTGGCATCTATTATGCATTATCAATGCATTATTACCATTGTAAGACAATATTGATGAAGAAAACTTACATCCTTGTATGTAATACCTATTGCCAATACATATCAACTGAATTGAGGAGATGAACATATATATAATTGTCTCATGGCACACAATGCTAATTAATACTCTGAGATCATAGTGATTATACATAGAACATATTGACTACTAAGATTTGTACCTACTATGAGACCTGTACATTGTTACTGTGTCATGTATCATGGTTATACTGATACTACCACTAAGCTTCTTATGTTGTGATCCTTCTAACTCCTTGGGGCAAAATGATAAGACAATGATCATCTCCCCTTGTCTTCAAGCTGCTTCTTATGCAATTGGTGATGCTTCTTGTGTAATATGCACAAGGTTAGGATATTCTTTGTCTTGGTCTTTCTTTCTTCTCCAAACCTTTATGATACCTTTCTTTCTTTTGTTCAAATTGTCTTCCTATTTGTTATGTCTAGATAGTTCCACAAGACCATTTCTACAAAAGTATGCTCTATGCCCAAATTTGTTGCATCTATAACATATGACATTGTAATCTAGGGCAAAGGTATTGTAATGTTTTCTTGACAACCCATAATCATTTCTTCTTTTGTTTCACACATGATTATGTCTTTCATGTACTCTATAGTCTCTTCATATGTGACCAACTTTGTTACAATTATAGAAAACTACATTCATATGACTAGAGGATACAAATTGACTTCTATTTGGCCTCCTCCTATGTGCAAATTGACAAGTTGCAGCCTTATGAAAAAATTTATGACATAAATAATAATAACCATGAAATTGTAAATCTTTGCACCTTATTGATTGACATTGTCTAGTAGGTGGAGATATTGAGGACCTATTTGTTCTTCTTCCTTCATCAACAAATTTATCTTCTATCTTCTTCTTGTCTTCAGGAGTAGCAACATGATGACTTAGATCAATTTTCTTTCTAGGAGTCTCTCTAATCTTAGAAGTCTACCCTCTATCATAGCCTAAACTAGTAGTGTCCTTGTGAGATTTTTGCTTGTCCAGTATCTCATACAACTTGTTTGTGCTCTCTTCAAACTTCTGATTTTTCTTTAACTGAATCTTGAGATTTTCAATATATTTTCTCAAGGTAACTATCTCCACCTCTAGTTTTAGGCACTCAAATGATTTGACTTCAAATTTAGACTTTGTTACATATACTATCCTTTTAGCCTCTTCAATCTATATTTTTAGACTAATGATTAGTTTGTTTGATTCTTCAACTTGTACCCTTAAATCTACAAACAGATTTCTTGCCTTTTCAAGATCTGAAAGTGATTTGTCCTTAGAGTCCTTTTCTTGTTGAAGTTGTACCTCTAATCTCTGGTTCTCTTTTATGAGTTTCTTGATCTTATTTAGAGCACAAATGAGTTCACCTTCAATATCAATTTCACATTCATCTTCATCATACTCCTGTTTATTTTCACTCACAATGTGATCTCCTTCTTTGTCAACATTCTCAACTATGAGATTGTAAGGTACGGAAAACTCACATACTAATCATAGTATTTCAAAAAGCAATGCTTATTCCAAAAATGGAAAATAAATCAATTATAATTTTCAAATATCCATAACTGTATAAAATAGCAAGATTTCCATTAATGAAGTATAAATTTCCATACACTAAAAAGTGTTACAATTCCATTTACATACACCAATCTAGTGTTACAAAACATCTATTTCAATGTTAGAAGTAAATATATTGCATCAATATATATCAATGAAAGTAAACTTACATTTTACAAATTGGCTATGGTAGCCATACAAGAGTAATGCAATGAAATAAATATCCATATACATAAGAATCTCTGAACTCGACCATTGTGATCCTCCAATCTTCCTCAAGCCGAGACCAAGAGTGTGGTTAAGGTACTTTTTCCACCAACCACGAAGTACTAGACTTCCCTGGGTTTCTTCATAACTCGAAGAAAGCACCGACCCTGCACAAGGAGCCTAGCAACCTGGAATGGTGTAAGTAGGAGAGAATCTCTCGATGCGTGCTTGTTGCCTATATGCATCCTAACCTAGAATGACATAACTCTTGCAAGCATGATGTGGCAGAGACATATATAACATAAATCTAGGCCTTTTCTAATTTCATCTATTTCAATGGTACAGTAGCTTGGCCAAGCAATAAAACAAAAGTGGTAGTTTTAGAAAAAGTAAAACTACTGTCTCTGGGAGCCCACATTCGACATCCTATCCTGAAAATACATTACTTTACCAAATAAATGCAAAAAATAGTTTTTCAAAGATTAATATCCAAAATCAAAATATCCATTCTGGAAAACAATTACAGTTTACAACAACCAATTCTTTTCTCTAGCTTGCATATTGCCTAAGTTTATTTTAGTTTCGGTGATTGTAAATATCTTTCAAATCAAAGAGGTTTCTAGTTTGATAAAGAAATTATAGTTTGCACACACAAAAATTGAATCTAACAATTTACTAAATTGCTGATTCATCTCCATTCTAGTGATTTCGGTATCATTTACAGATATATGTTCACTAACTTCTCTTTTATGATTTTGATTGAAGAGGCATATGTATAGTTTGATTCGTAGTTTCCAAATAAATCATAGCAGAACTAAATAAAATATATAATTTAGTTATGACAATGATAAGAAATATTGTTGGATTCATATATTCTTATTCTTTTAATGATTTATACATCTATTATTCACATAAATCACTTACAAATTCTATCAGCAAATATATATTATTACTATTAGTCATAAAACTTTACATTCACAATAGAGATTTTTTTTATCAGCGACTATATAATAATTAACAGTGACTAATAATTCACTCAGCATATTGTAATAATTTTTTTTGCAGGATTTGAAGTTTCTTAACAATCAATACACAACAACCATAGTGGCTGCGGCCTCCTCCATGGAGGGTTTGTGTGAGTTGAGGGCGGGGGGGGGGGGGGGGAGTGGGGGCGCCCCCTTTCCACAGGCCTTAAGGCTTGTGGGGGGGGGTCGTCTCCCCTCCCTCACACATTTTCGAAAATGCAACGTATATATAAACAAAGATGTTGCTATCATAATTCAATTCTAAATACAATTGGATTCAATTAGTTCTTTATACAAATAACTTCTCTTTTCAATAGTATGCAACTTATATTATTATATATATAGTTTAATTAACATATATATAATAATATAATATGTATATATATTCTTAATAAGAAATATATATATATATATAGTAAAAGAAATACACAGTAACATTTAATAGGAAGAGAAATATTTACATTTACTGACATAATATGAATTCAGCACAGAAATATATATCTTTTGTAATAATATTTTGAATATTAATATATGTGTATTCATAGGAAATTATTAATTTTTACATAGTAAAAATACAATGATTTCATCAGCAATAAAAGTTTAAATACAACAGAAATCTTCCAATAGATTTTTTTCACACAACTTGAGATTTAACATAATGGATTTTGCAATAAAAACCTAGTAAAATGCTAGATGCATAGATGAAATGTATTCAAATCTTTGTTTCCTCAATACCTCCCTTGCTCCAAATATGCAATCTTCTATGCTCCTTTTCTTCCCAATGAAAGGTTGTGGTTTATAAAACTTGTGTGTTCAAGAATGAGAGTTGTAATTGAAAAGTCGTTGTGTGAGAATGAGAATTCTTTTCTTCTATTAGTTCTTTCTCTATTTTTGCTTTGCTTTGTTTTGTGTTTTATTTCCTAAATATAAGTTTTCTTTTTCTATTTTTCTATTGTTTTCCTTCTTTTTGTTTTGTTTTCTAAATCTTGCTTTATTTTCTAATTTATCACAACTAATAGTAAGCATGATTATCTCAATTATCTATAAAACAAATAATAATAATATTTCCATTCTTCAAATAAAATCAAAAAGTAATTTAAACTATTTAATCTATTTTTCGATGAGCATTTAATTTTATCCATCAACTTAATTTAAATAACCAACTATAGAATTAAAACAATATAATGAAATGCATCTATATGAGTATAAGTGTTGTGTGTGTGAGAGAAATCCCTCCATCTTAACCCTGCCAGGCTGCTAACCTCCTTTACCTTAACCACACCCTTGTCTTTGACAACTTGTAACTCATGATAAACTCAAATTTCCCATTAATACGTTAGTAACCCAATAGCTGAAGCATAGATGAAGCATCAAAATTAATCATTCCAAAATAACATGAAAATAATATTCATTTCATTTCATCTTTTCCATATTAAAATAATCATTCATCTTTCAAAATAACATATTATTTATCTAACCACACATAATTGTTCAAGAAATATTTCCAGATAAAGTAATTCTAGAAAGCTTCAAAGTCTAAGACATGACATCCTTCCCCACTTGGAAGAGACATAGTCTCGATGTCTTATTACAAAACATCTACATAAAAGGTCTTATACAACCAATATCAATAACATAATAAAAGTCATCATATCCAGAAATGAAAGTAAGCTAAAATCTAAGATGCGGGAATGATCTATCAATATCCTCCGAATTCTCCCAGGTGGCGCTATACACCGAATACTAGTCCCACTGGACCCTATACTGCATAACATTGCGGTTCCGCAACTTAACGTTGCGCCTCTCCAAACTCTTGGTGGGCTCTACTAGCACCGCCCTTGGATCCTAAACCTACAATGCACGCTAGTCAAGAATATGAAAAGCAACCAGATGGTACGACTTAAGCATAGAAACATGGAAGACATTATGTATATGAGATAGAGCCGGTGGTAGAACAAGCCTATATGCAACCGGATTGATAACTTCCAAGACATCAAATGGCCCAACATATCTAGGGGCAAGCTTAGACCACTTCCCAAAAGAGATTGAACTCTTCTATGGTCAAACCCTCAAGAAGACCTTATCTCCCACTGAGAACTGTCTAAAGGTTCTGTTCCTATCTGCAAATCTCTTCTGACGATCTGAAGCTTGCTTCAACTTTTCCTTAATTATCTTCATCTGATCTTCCATCTCTCTCAACATCTCTGGCCCAATGACAATCCTGTCTTCCACCTTATCACAACTAATAGGTTTACGACATTTGCGGCCATACAATGCCTCGAAAGGTGCCATTCCTAGAGAGGCATGAAAAGAGTTATTATAAGCAAATTCTACTAAAGGTAGGTACTCCTCCCACTTGTGTTGCTGATCCATACAGTACATTCTAAGGAGATCCTCTACTACCTAGTTCACCCTCTCTATCTAACCATCAGTCCGAGGATGATAAACTAAACTAAAGTTTAGTTTTGTCCCCAAAGAAGCACTTGTACAAAGCAGTCCAAAATCTAGAATTCATTCGAGTATCACAATCAGAGATGATCATTTTAGGCACTCCATGCAATCAGAAAATCTCCTACATAAACTTCTTCACTAAAACCAATGAGCCATCCTTAAGATTCCCAGGAATGAAGTGAGCTACTTTCGTCAATTTATCAACCACAACCAAGATGACATCATGTCAACTCTTGGTCATTGGCAACCCCTGAATTAAATCCATAGTGATTACCTGCCATTTATATTCTGGCACCCTATGTGGGTAAAGAAGTCTTGCCGAATGTACATGCTCAGCCTTAACTCGCTAGCATTCCAAACATCAGGCTACAAAAGATGTAACATCCCTCCTATGTCCTAGCAAGAAATACAATGGTTTGAGTCCCTCTATCATTTTTGTTACACCAGGGTGCCCTGAATAAGGTGCATTATGAAATTCTTCTAGCACAAGTTCTCTCAATCCTACTGCATTTGGAACATACATTCATCCCTGATATCTCAAGAGTCCATCAGACTCAAACATGTACCCATCATATCTATGATCTGAAGGATCCTACTCTAGGGCTTGCTTCACCCTATCATGATACTCATCACCAGGCAAAGCTTGCATCACCCACTGTCAGAAAGTCAACCTTATAGTTACCATGGTTGCGAGATGTCTCCTTCTTGTTAGGGCATCCGCTATTCTATTTTCTTTTCCTTTTATATACTCTATGCCAAAATCATATTCGCTCAAGAACTCCAACGATATTCTCTATCGAGCATTCAGGTTGGGCTGAGTAAATATGTATTATAATCCAAATGATCTATCTTCAGGTCGAAAGGCTTCTCCAAAAGATAATGCCTCCACATTTGAAGGTCATGCACTATGGCAGCCAACTCCAAATCATGTGGTGCATAATTTAGTTCATGTTGCTTCAATTTTTGAGATTCGTAAGCCACCACTTGGCCTTCCTACATAAGAACTACTCCTACACCTTCCCCTGAAGCATCTATAATAACTGTAATGTGCCCATTTGGATTCGGCACAATCAAGATGGGTACAGAAGTAAGTTTCTCTTTTAACAACTAAAATGCCTACTCACATCTATCAGTTCATTCAATTTTTTTTCCCTTTCTCTAGAGTGCAGAGATGGGTGCTGCAATTGGTGAGAACCCCTTCACGAATTTTCTATAGTAAGGCCCATAAAGCTCCAGACTTCTGACACATTCTATGGTGTTGGCCACTCCATGATTGCCTTGATCTTATTTGGGTCCACTGCTATCCCCTCAGCTGAGATAACATGCCCCAAATAGTGTACCTTAGTCTAGAAGAAAGTACATTTTGACATCTTCCCAAAAAGATTATGATCCTGCAAATGCTGCAACACTATCCTCAGATGTTTGTCATGCTCCTCCTCTAATTTAGAGTATATCAAGATATCATCCAGAAAAACTAATACAAAGTCATTCAAGTAGTCTTGAAAGACATTGTTCATCAAGTTCATAAAAGTTTTCAAGGCATTAGTTATCCCAAATGGTAACACCGTGAACTCGTAGTGTCTGTATCTAGTCCTGAAGGCAGTCTTTGAAATATCTTCATCTTTTATTCTTAGTTGGTGGTATCCCGATCTCAAATCAATTTTTGAGAATACCTTCACTCCATTCATCTGGTCAAACAACTCATCAATTCTAGGGAGTGGATATTTATTTTTGATGGTGGCCTTGTTTAGCATTCTATAATCAATACATAACCTCAAGGTACCATCTTTCTTCTTTACAAATATGACAGGGGCTCCCAATGGAGACACGCTTGGTCTTATAAAACCATGGTTAAGCAATTCTTGCAACAACACCTTCAAGTCATACAATTTAGTTGTGTTCATTCTGTATGGTGCCTTTGACAGAGGCTCAGATCTAGGTAACAATTCAATCGATAAATCAAATTCCCGTTTCGGAGGTAACTCGGTCAGTTCATCAGGAAATACATCTTGGAATTCCTTCAGAATGGGATGGTCATTAGTTGATGACTCTGAGTTATCAAGGTCCCTAACCTTTACTACATAAATAGAACACCCTTTTCTATTGGCCTTTTTCAGCTGCATGGCAGAAATCTACCTAAGTTCTAAGGGTCTTCTTAATCCATGAATCTCAAATCGGTTACCCTAATCATCTAAGAATTTCACTATTTTCTCTTCACAATATACAATGGACTTATGCTTTGTAAGCCAATTAATTCCCAAAATTACATCATATGATCCTAGGGGTGCCACATATAAGTTGACATGTGTCTCAAAACTAGGAAGTATAAGTTCACTGCATGCAAGACAATGCTCTACCATTTTCTCTACCCGGTTTCCATAGTGGACCTTCCATGAATTAGCCATAAATCCCGGTTTAACTAAAAATTTAGAAATAAAACTTAGATCTACAAAACACTCAGTGGATCTGGTATCAATTAAAATTGAAACAGGACATCCAAAAAGATTACCCGAGAACTAGATTGGTGTAGCCTAGAAATCAGCCTCGCGATTATCTACCACCACATGAATGTGATGTTGGTTCATGTTTTTCTGATTATTCCCCCTCTAAGGACACACACTGGCATAATGCTCACCTCCGCATGTGTAGCAACCACCGTGGGGTGCTCTGGGTCTATCTAAATCATCTCTCCTGTTATTGCTATTATTATTGCTATAATTTGTCCTCTTGTTAATGTTCTGATTTCCTTCGTTGCAGTCTTGAGAATTGTTTCCCCTCTTGAGATTTGTGATCTGCTTGTTATTGTTATTGCCTTGATTGTTCTGGTTGTTTTCTTGAGATTTCTTGTTACCGTACTTAGCATCTCTGCTTTTCCTATAATTTGCGACCTGTTGTAATTTCTGTTCCTGTTTGATTGCTTTTTCAGAAACCTCATCCATGGTGGAAGGGTTATGAATATCAACATCAGCTCCAATTTGAGGCCTAAGCCCCATGATGAATTTGTGAATCCGAAACCTCTCATCTTGCTGATACTAAGGCACATACTTGAGCAAGTAGGAAAATTTCTCCCAATATTGAGTTACCATCATTCCACCCTGGGTGAGATTCTAAATTTTGGTCATTTTCTTGTAAAAATATAACTCTGGTAGCCACCTTTTCCTGAATAACTACATAAATCACTCCCAAGTTACCTCCCCAGGTAATAGCCACTTCTCAACCTTTTCATTATCAGGTAAAAGCACAAAGTTGTGTCAGACTTTCGACCAACAAAACAATTTTGGGCAAGTTGATTTCGCCCCCAAATAATTTTACCCAAATCCATGTAGCCACTGTGTGGTGCATATGTGACAAGCTATTTTCAGGCGAGACTATCTGGGGGTGAAATAGTTTTGCCTGAAATCATACTGTTAAAAAAAAAATGAAGAAATTGCCACATTTCACGGTGCCCATTTTTCTGACAGCGACATCATGGTAGGGTTTGAAGGTCTTTCACGTGAAGCACTTCCCCACCACCTTTTGCAACAGTCTCATCACCAGGTATGCCATCTTCACCTTGGCATGCAATTTTTTTGTCAAACATTTTGTATGTCACCATGTATATATCTTCACCTTGGTATTGTCTGTCAAAGATTTTTTATGGCACGATTGAAATAAACTTGCACCTTATATGATTGAAATTCTTCTTTACTGTATTTTGTCACCAGGTATGCCATCTTCACCTTGGCATGCAAATTTTCTGTCAAACATTTTGTATGGCACCATGTATATATCTTCACCTTGGTATTTTTTGTCAAAGATTTTGTATGGCACGATGTATGGCACGATTGAAATAAACATGTACCTTATATGATTGAAATTATTCTTTACTATAGTTTGTGCATAAGTTTTTATCAAGGTTGTGGTGATGGAAAATTAATCATAATTTGAAACCATTCAAGAAAGAATTTGTGCATAAGTTATTGGAAAGGTTGTGGTGATCAAAAGTAGCAAGTGGCTGATGGCTATAACCATGATCATTCAAAACATCCATCTCTCTTCGTCTATGTATTCCTATAGTTGTTACTATTTGTCCCATATAAATTTTGACAGTTTGTCCAAAATCTCTCCTTTCATATGATAGTCTTTTTCAAATCAAGTGCTACAGCAATGCAGGACATGCACTTTTATCCCTTGTAAGGTTATCCATTCAAATTTTCCCATCAAATTTTAGGGAATAACATGGTTAAAGAAGGAAACAACAGACATTAATGATGTAAACTTAAGACCAATGTCCCAAACTATATCTTCTCTGACACCATCTACCCTTTATCACTGTCACTGTCCCATTTCAAACAATGGATCTCTTTGGGGGATCTCTACTTGTTCATATCAGGTCTTTTGAAGCTCTTATAGGTGTTCATAGTATATACACCAGGTAAGCACAAGAAGATGAGTTCACTTTTTGGCCAAAAAGTGGAAGTGTTTTTCCTATTTTTCAAATTTTGTCGTACTTGGAGTGGGTCAGTGCAAGAAGTTGGGTCCACTTTTTGGCCAAAAAGTGGAAGTGTTTTCCCTGATTTTCAGAATTTGTCGCATTTGACCTTAAAATTTGAAGCACTTAGAAATGGAATCTTTAAAAAAGTCACTAAATATAAAATGTAGTACTCGGAGTCTAGTTTCTAAATATGTAATTCTTTTCAATACCCAGATGATACAAATTAATTTTCAATAGGCATTTCTAAAAACCACTATTTAAAAGTCACTTTTTTTTTAACCATACCATGCACGTGTACGGCCAACATAATTTGACCTAAATAAAATTATTTTTCAAAATCCTTTTGGGAAAACATGTGTAGTACAGTGAAGTTTGATGAGGATATTTTTTTATAATTTTTTTCTAAATAATTTTTTTTTTAGTAATTTTTTATTAGGCCTAATTGGTACTTTTGAAAACCCCTCGTGTACGGACAACATAATTTGAGCAAAAAAAATCATAAAATTAATTTTTTTTTTAATTGTGTAAAGAATGATGTGTAGATTGATGACATATAATTTTTTTAAAAAAAAATTAAAAAATTAAAATTTATTAAAAAAATACAAACACCTGTCATTTCAAGTTTTTGGACTAGTTTGCTTATAAATTAAATAATAAATAGAAGAATATGTCTAATAACAAAAAAAATTATATATTTGAAAACTAGACAATGTCATCTGTAATGGGTTTTCATTTCGTAAAAAAATTCAGAAAAAAAAGCCCTCAGCCATACAGGTAAACTCAGTGTTTCTTCTTGTTTTGTACTTAGAAAAAAAATTGCAGGTCCAAGGCTCAAGGTCGGTCAACCATGCCTATCCCGAGCCTAAAACCCAAGCAAAGGTCAGGGAAAAAGCGGCGAAGATTTCTAATTTCAAATAACGGGTACCCGTTATAAAACGGGTACGCGTTACATAACGGGTACCCATTATAAAATGGGTACCCGTTATTTAAATAATGGGTACCCGTTATATAATGAGTACCCGTTTATATTATACCCGTTATTTCCCATATTAGGGAAAAAAGTACTTTCCCTGTATCCCTGCAACTTGCAAGTCTGATACGTACGGTGCGACAGCCACAATTTCTACATTTTTTTACTTACAATTGTTTTGTGGAATCTCTTAACAGGTCATATTCTATTCAGATTTTGAAAGGAGTCAATCATATGAACAATTCTGAAGTGAAATCAAGTGCATGAGCTATTTTCAAGAGGAATAAAGCAAGAGAGTTTTTATTTTTACATCTACCTTTTACTTCAAAATCTATGGAACAAAGGATCTACATCTAATTCTACTTCAAAAGTTCAAATAAGGACATCAATTATGAAATTGGATTAAGTATCAATTGTTATTTTATCAAGAGGGCTTGGTAATCATGGGATCAAATCAACGTCAAAGAAAAAAACAAAGGAGGGTAATGACACCTCAAGAAATTGAAGCAAATAGAGAGAAGGAAGCCAAAAGGCAAAGAGATAGAAGAGCAAGGATTCAAGAGATGAAGAATATTGAAGCATCTAGTTCCATGAGTATTGAAGAGAGTAAAAATGATGGGATGAATGTAGATGATGCAAATGCGGAAATGGTGAATTTGGAAGAAAATGTGTCTATAGAAACAAATGCATGTATGTCTTCAAACCCAACTTTCGAAGATATGGAAAATGTGACTATACAAACAAATCCAAGTATGTCTTCATAGCCAACTTTCAATGTTATGGAAAACAGGACTATAGAAACAAATCCAGGTGTGTCTTTGGAGCCAACTTTTAATGATATAGAACACACGACTATAGAAACAAATCCAGGTGTGTCTTCGGAGCCAACTTTCAATGATATGGAAAACACGACTATATAAACAAATCCATGTATGTCTTCAAACCCACCTATTGATGATATTAATGAGAATGATATCCCTTTTAGGAGTGAAAATGAAAATGTTTTATTTGAGATTGAAAGAAATGTCTTAAATAATCTTCCTGGTAAGATTTCTTGGAGGCAAATGAGAACTCATGCAAATAGATTATATAAAGATTTTTTTTATAGAAAAAGTCTTGGATTTCAATGTCAACTTATGATGCAATTGATGAAGATGTGGAAATTGCGAAAAGTAATGAAAAAGTTAGGCATATTTGTAAAACCTAAAAAAAAAGATGAATCAATGAAACAAGTTTTATCTAGTGTTGCTAATGCTATTGATTCTATTGGTAAAAAGAGTCGATCTAAAGATAGCAATGCAACACGAAGAGCTATAACAACTGCTTTAGTCAATAAATTGTCTTCTAATAAAAGAATGATAAGTAAGACAAGTGAAATTCTAAAGATAAATCCTAAAACTTTGAGAAGAGCAGCAAAGAGAAGAGAATCTATTGAAAAAGATCCAATTAACCAATGTTGGAGTTTTAGTGGTAGACTCCCAAGGTATGACATGAAATTAAATAGTGAAATCAAATTTTTAATTGAAAAATATTGGCATGATAATACAAGGGTATCATCTAATGTTAGAGATGTTTTAAAATTACGAGTGGGGTCTAAAATTCGTGATCCTCATCCAAAACATCTATTAGACATGACTCAAACTGAATTATATAAAAAATTCTTAGATGATTTAGTGTTAGAACCTTTTAATATTACCATAAGCCTAAGATCTTTTGAGAAATGTAAACCTTGGTATGTGAAAATTAATAAACAGCGAATCTCTTGTTGTTGTAAAACTCATGTGCAATTTCGTTATTATTATGATCTTTTTCGATATATACGTTCTACTTTGCATACTAACGAAATTATGCAGGAATGTGGTATTAATATGCCACCTCAAACAATTAAGGAGTTTGTAGCAGGTTTGTTTTGTGAAACATCTACTAGATACTTATTTTATTCAAAAGCATGTATTTCTGGACAATGCAATAGATGTGGCAACTTTTCATTGTTAGGAGAATGTATGCATGAAAATATTTCACATGAATTTGGACAACAATTAGTGGATGTGAAAAGATTCAAGAATGTTGAATATTCTTTAAAAGATGGAAAAATTGGAAAGCGTTGTGAGTTAGTCACTGATAAAATTTGTGTGCATGCATTCATCAAAGATTTTAAGGATAATATTGTATCCAGATATGTCAAACACTCCCAATATGCTCGGTGGCTTGATGGACAATTACGTTCATGTAAAAACACCTTTCCAATTAGAACTATCCTATCAGTGGTTGACTTTGCAGAAAACTATACTCTTGCTCCACAAGAGGAAATTCAATCTCAGTATTATAATTCAGTACAGGTGGCCATATTTGTTCATATTGTATACAGACATGCAGATGATAGTACAGAAGATAATAGAAAAATTTTGAGGGAGTATCATTTCTATTTGAGTGATAACCGGTTACACTCTTCAGAGTTTGTGCAATATTGTTTCACAAAATTTTATGAAAGTTTAAAAGAAAGAGGAATCCAGATGACACAACATTTCATATGGTCAGATAATTGTACAGGGCAATTCAAAAATGTAAGAATGTTTTATTGGCTATGTAGGGCTCACAAAGAAATCAATATCCAACATATGTGGAGTTTTTTTGAAGCTGGACATGGTAAAGGAGAACATGATGGAGCTGGAGCATGTGTGAAAAGAGCTCTTGCTAGAGAGCAACTAAAATTTGAGGATACAGCCAAATTTAGAGATGCCCGTGCAATTGTGGATTGGTGTAATGAAAAGTTATCTATGGGATCAAGTCAGAACTCTACAATTCGATGATTCTTTTGGTTAGTTGAAGAAGAGAATATTCCTACTTGACTTGATTGTGAGACAATAACTGGATCAACAAAATGGCATTCATTTAAGAGTTCAAATGCAAGCACATAGACTATATGGACTAGGGAGCTTGCATGTTTTTGTCAATTTTGTATTACAGGTGATTGGGGAGCATGTGAAAACACAGAATGGGTTGAAGAATGGAAACAAAGATCCTTGACACCTACAGAAACACAAGATCAACTTGAAACAACAATTGAAGATGATAATCAAATGTTTGCATTAGATGACTATGATCGTGTTTCAGACCTTGTACAAGAAGGTACTTTTGTTTTCAATTTTTTTTATTGTCATTTTTTTGTACATCCTGTATATAATTAATTATATATGTATGCATCCACAAATTTATGTGATTTAGGTACATGTCACACTTTATTGAATTACATAATTTTTTTGTAGGACATGTCTATGCTGTTATTGCACCTGAGGGCAATGAAGAGGAAACCGAGTATTGGTTGGCTCGATGTGTTGAGACAAAACAAAAGTTGTTACATCCTAGAGTAGATGATGATAACATGGAGTATCCAACAGGTTCTATGGTTGTTGTTGGCACTTGGCTACGAAAATATCTAATAAGAAGGAATGGTGTGCCTGCATTTGAAGATTATGAAACACATAAGAAGATCATACACTACTCACATTTGGTTGTGGCGACAAATATAAAACTAGTCAGATATCAAGGCAAACCTTCTAATAAATAGTTATGGACACTTTCGATGGAAGAACATGAGTCAATTATAGATGCATTACAAAAAAATGAGGATGCAGATGGTACAATGGAATAAATTTTCAGGTAAGTAAACAATACTCTTACATCCCCAAGTTAAATTCTTTCATTCTCATTTTAGCTTCTATATTATTCCCCTTGTCTTAAATTTTGTATCGACCCATGGAAATATATAGTTAATTTACTTGTACATTTGAACATTACTTTTTGCAGGTGTATCCTAGACAAGTAGTCAAATGTGCATGATTGTCAATAGAAGTTATCACCATACAAGTATGTGAGGTCAATTTTGTAGTCTTCAACTAAAATTGAACGCAAATTAGGTAATTACATATATATATATACTCAAATATTTATCATCCATCCTCTAAAGACACCCGCTTGTACATCCCCTTAATTCAGATGTGATCTTAGCTCCCCTTAAGCCATCCTCTTCCATCCCCTTAAGCCATCAAGTTTTATTTTATACTTTGTAGATTGACTAGTGTACATCTCTCCAAGTAAGCTATCCTCTTTTGTATTCCCTTAAGACATCCTCTTCTAGCTCCCCTTTGAATTAATCCTCTTATACATCCCCTAAATCCATCCTCTTATGTATCCCCTTAAGACATCATCTTAGCTCCCCTTAAGCCATCGTCAAGTTGTATCCTCTTTTTTGTTATTTAGTACATATTGCATTAATATTTTGTGTTTTTGGTACATATTCTTTCATTCTCATTTACATTCATTATTTCTTGCAGGTGTATCCTACAAGTAGATTTTTCCATGATTGCCACTACAAGATTTGATCATAATGTAAATTGTAGATCAATTTTGTAGTCATGTCAAACTAATGTTAGTCAAGAGGTTTTCACAGTAATTGATGATCAAGTATATTGTGTGGATAAGATTCAAATGAATTTCCTTAGATAGTTTCTTCTTTAAAAGAGTTCTAGTTTCTCTACAAGAATTGTTCATGCTACTTCTTGAATAATTTCAAATTGTGATAAATTTATTTGTATCTTATATTGTGTGGATAAGAAAATTGAATTTCTTTGTAGTTTCTTCTTTAAAAAAGTTAGTTTCACTACAAGAATTGAATACTACTTGAATAATTAAATCCAAATGTGATAAATTTTTTTGTAGCTTATATTGTGTGGATAAGATTTAAATGAATTTCCTTAGATAGTTTCTTCTTTAAAAGATTTAGTTTCTCTAGAAGAATTGAATGCTACTTCTTGAATAATTTCAAATTGTGATAATTTTTTTTGTAGCTTATATTGTGTGGATACTTGATTTGAATTGAACCTTTTAGTTTCTTCTTGATTTGAATTGTTTGAGATTTGTGATGGAGGCTTGCAAAGAGCCATTCATGGTTGAACTTTGTTGAACATGCTTGGGCAGAGCTTAGAGACTTAATATAGGTATTGGTTGGTTGTTGCACAGAACTAGCTATGTGATTAGTATAGTGTTGGAGTCATTTAAAGTAGGTTGTATTAGACAGAGCCATACATGGTTGCAGTCCACAAAGAATGATGTCTTTTGGAGACAAAGCTTAGAAAAGTTGGTGGCATCTTGAAAGCAAAAGTGTTGATTGTATGTAGGTTGATACAGTTATTGAGAGTCCTTGATAGAGGTATAGATTGCAAATAGACCGGAGCCATGTTGTAAGTTTACAGTAAAGCTTGTGAAGCCGGTTGGTTGATAAAGATTCAAAGCGTTATGACTAACTAGATAGTTGATTATGGTTGGAAGAGAGGTTGCATGCAAAGTCAATTGGGATTGTTGCAATAAAATTTTGGACTACTATTTAAGTGGTGTTTGGAACCCATGCATGGAGCTCTCATCCTTCATTCTCCACCATTGCAAGAGGAGTTGTAGGTCATGATCTATTTTAGAGAATTGTCCATTTGGATAATTTAAGTCATGTTAAGGCTATGTAAAAGCCATTATATATTATGAATTAGTGTCATTAGAAGCATTGCTCATTTTTTTGAGAATTTTATGCCTAGTTGAGAGTTTCTCCCAAGTTTGAATTCTTGTGTTGTATACTATTTATTTATGTGTGATGCAAGTTTAAATGTTCCACATTTGAGATGTTGTCTTAGTCTTTTAATACACATTTTAGATAGCCATTAGAGGTGGTTGATTGAAGGTAAAGGAAGTTGGAAGTATCTCATTTTTAAATCCATATGTGATGTATCGAAGTGAGGCATCTAGCTACGGTCCTGAGTTTATGGATTAATTGTCATTTGTTCTATACAATGTGTAGAGGTCTAGAAATGTGTCAACTTTCATGGACTAGAGAATGCAAAGTGTCCAAAGGTTCTTTTGGTGGAGCTTGTAAGTGTGTTTGGGAATGGTGTGCACAATAGGGCCTATGACAAATGGAAATCTCTCTATGAGGAGTGGGACGTTCAATGCATTAGGGAGTGCTAAAGCTCCCTCAAGATGTTGATGTGGTTTGGTGTTTTGTTTGTTTTTTAGCTTTCTATTAGTTGTGTTGGAATTTTGTGCTTGCTATATGTATTGGGGTATTGATATATAGTTGCATATGGGTAGTTTAGAAACCTTTATGGGATGTTGTGCTTTCTACTGCTATGCCTAGTCTTGGGTTGTTAGAACACTCATTTATATATGTTTTCTAAACTATTTAGTAAGGATGGGTCCCCTAAGTAGAACACCTATATTATAATTCAAAAAAATTAAACCAAACAAATATGAAATCCACACTAGGAACTAGGTATGTTGAAGATGTAAAGTAATTTTGAATTGGGAAAATATTCATAGGAATCTCTTCTTTAATTCCTTTCCTTTATGAGAAACTATATGTGATTCAACTTCCAAAGGCCAAGGAAGTTTTGGCTATTATAATGGTTAAGTAAGAAAGATGATAACAAAGTCTTGGTTGCAAATTAATAAAATTTCAAGGGCTATACAAATGATATATATCAAGAAGGTTTTGTAATCAAAGGATGACCACAATCATTTAAAGGAACATGTATCTCAATTGAGGCTAACTAGGTGAGTCTAACATCTTTATCATTTTATCGTGATTTTGTAGGTTTATCCTAGGTAAATTACCTTGTTATAAAATGCCCTAAATTTATCTATTAGATAATTGTAACACCAAATTTATCCATTAGATAATTGTAACACCAAACTTAATTTAGGTTTGTGAGGCAGTTAATAGATTGTTCACTATGCATAATGATTGATACAATGGGAAAGGTGACAAACCTAAAATAGTCCAAAGTTTGGGATGCATATTCACATTTAAGGAAGTCTCTAGACAATCATCATGTATTTCTGAAATGTGAATATGCATCCCAAATTTTGGACTATTTTAAAGAAATATGGTGCATTTAGGAACTTGGTGATTGTTGGGGTAAAGAGGAATATATGATCATACTAGAAGAGGTGGATTAGGCCCATAATTGGCCAAGGTTGCTTTGAATAAGGTTAAAACAAGGAGATACCCATGTTGATATTCACACCCTTTGGTCCACACCTACATTGGGATGGATTAAGCTTGAAATTTTGATGGGTAGCCAAGGGTAATCCTAGTGAAGTAGGAGGAGTATGTTTATTAAGAGATGATAAGGGAAAACCTCTACCTATCTTAGCTTATGATTTTGGTGTCAAGAACAATAATATGGTAGATTCTAGGGCCATGATATCCAGGGCCTCAAGATGACTTGGAAACTAAACAAGATATCCCTTAGTGTGGAAGGAGATTCCAAGATCAACATTGATCATATGAAAAAGCATAGATGAAGCTCAAGTGGTTATTGGAAACTATTCTATTGGAATCTAGAAACTTGGTGAATAAGTTTAAATCTATCTCCTTCAAACATATCAAACGAAAAGGTAATTATATTCTAGACTAGGCAGATAATGGAAGAAATCATTAAATTGCTCCTAGACATCTAGCATTTGTTGGGAAGAATAATTTTGTTACATTCAACTCAATCCCTAAGTTGTGCCTCCATGCTATCAAATGTTACTTGTATCTACCTTCTATACAATGATATTGAAGGGGTAGAAGGTTAGGCTAAGGATTTCTATATTGCTACTTAGATAAATTCCACATCTTCAATGTGTGGCATGAGCATATGCACAAAGCCTTGGAGGATATTTCTACGATAATGAAGATAAACCTTCATCTTGATGCTAAATTGGATGATTCTATCTACTATGAGAATTAAGATGAGGAGGAGGTGACATAAATCCCTCCTATCAAATTTGAACAATGTTAAAAATGTCAAGGAAGTGGTAGAGGCTTTGTAAGGCTTGTGTAAATTTCAGTTTATTAGTCCCACCACCCTAGGATAAATGTCCCACCACCCTAGGATAAAGTTTTTTAGTTTATTAGTAATTCTAACACTACTTCAACTTATTACTCTAGGGTGAAAGCCACTATAATTTTCCCTACCACTAATATATCTTAAGACACCTATTGGTTTATGTTTGATGTCATTGTAGTATGTACCTTTTTAAAGATAGATAGTATATTTTATGGAGTTTGAGATAATAGGGAATATAACAAACTTTTATGGAATAGTTGATGTCATGATATGTGGTGTTTCAATTCACATATTTTAATAGAAACTCTTTAGTATTGATGGTAGTATGTTCTTGGCAATGACACATTATTTTAGAAAAGAATCACATCCTTAAGGTTGAATCCATTTTTGGAATTTCTAGTGAGACAAATTTGAGAGGGATAACACATATAACATAGATGGATCTACTAAACACTTTGTTACCAAAATCCAAACTTTTGGCATTCTTTTTGTTCACTATTTCAAGAAAAACTATTGAACCATAATGCATTTAATCACTTCTTAAAAATTTAAAAATGTAGTAGAGAGAAATCTTCTAACATACATCTCAATTAAATAATTTATAATCTAGAAGTGAACAATGAAGCATATTTAACATATTTAACAATGAAGCATATTTAACATACTAAACTACATTCAAGCATATATACTCAATAATATATACATGTAGATCTAGATCTAGATAAGTCCATGAAATACTATAAAATATCTAGGTAGGACCCATGAAATGTGTACTTTAAAACATCTACTCATCATCAGCATATAAATAAATACAAATCACAGTTCATGAAATACTGAAATATATCTAGAAGAACATGTCATAGCAAGTTCGACATAGATAGTCAAAGTCCTGGAATGGCATATATAAAAAATAATGTGTACATCATACAGTTTAGTCTATGAAATAAAACTCTATGTCAGGGATGATCATCACTCAAGTTCAAATCTGAAAGAGGCCTCTTTCTTCCTCGTGAAATGGATGGATCTACCTCATGTTGTACACACAAGAGAAAGAACTCGCAATCAGATTTAAAAATTTTAAAAATGACATATGAAATTAAATATTTAAATGTAGGCTTTAAAGTGTGCATTTAAATTACCGTCTCACTTCCCACATTTTGTTGTGCAGGTGGTATAACTGTTTCATCTTCATGACCAAAAGTTTCACTTGCTAATTGCTAGAATTTCAAATAAAGCAAGTTTGAAATAAGTTACAATTTAAAATTAGCATATAAAGACCTAGAAATTGCACATATAGAAAATTTTAAAGTAAAGTTTAGGACCTGAAAATGTGTGGATGACTCATGAATTTGTCCCTAAGTACCAACCTGAGCAATAGTCTCACTCCTATCATCCTGCACTTACATATATATGGGTGCATATATAAATTTATATAAACTCAAAAAAAGACCTAGAAATTGCACATATAGAAAATTTTAAAGTAAAGTTTAGGACCTGAAAATGTGTAGATGGCTCATGAATTTGTCCTTGAGTACCAACCTGACCAATAGTCTCACTCCTATCATCCTGCACTTACATATATATGGGTGCATATATACATTTATATAAACTCAAAAAAAGGAACTTAGTACAAATTTAGTACAATTTTTTAAAACACACACTGGGGAATACTCAGGCATAGTAGCTGTCGATGGAGGATCAATGGAAGAAACACCTGAGCCAGGTGGTCGATCAGATATGGGAACTGCCACATGACCTGAGCCTCGCTGCAATAGTAGTGTTTCACATACATGTATGTATATAGTTATTTATTTAATTATACACAGTTTGTTAATTTAAAATATAATATTGATAAGTTTCAAAAGAAAAATGAAACTAGAATTAGATACATATGGTTTTAGGGTTAAGATATATTGGTTTACCCCGTAAGGTGTGCCAACCTCTACAGCTGTCGATGCAAAACTCAATGTATCAAATCGTGATGTGGCCCTAGAGCGACTTGAGATCTGTACAACAAATAGTTTACAATTATATAAATTAATTCATTAAATTATTTATAAAAAATTTGATCTACGTTCAAATTATACACTTGAAATATTTAATAAAATGTGGTCAATGTACCTGTGTAGGATTATCATCCGAATATAGTAGATCCAAGTATGACTCCACTCCGGCTGTAGCTGCATCTGATGTGGATGTAGGAGCAGGACCATAACATGGTTGATTGCAATTTGTACACAAATGTGCCCCTGACAGGCCTGGGGCTCTATGCTAAGATGCATCGACTCCTCCATGATGCTCTCCACCACTGAATTCAGCTACCATGTGGGCAGCTTGTTCAGTGAGATTACCTGAGAGTCTACTCAATGCTCCTAATGTCGACAAAACTGACTGCTACTGAATAGGTGCAGGAATCGTGGGCAAAACAGGAGCAACCATAGGAGCAGGAGGAACAGGTCGATTGGGGTCAACTCGTGCCCCTGGTCTGTGTTGTGGCATGCCACGACCAACACCCTGAAAATCTCTCATATCAAAATAATTGGGTTTTTGACCTAATTGAAACTCCACCCATAATTTTCTCAAAAAATATAGCAGCACCTCACAATTAGCATGTGGTGGGTGATCAAACACCATCCACCACCGATCCCAAAAATGTCTCGAAATCCCCTCATGCATACACCACTTAATTGATATTCTTTTTTTTGTTGCAGCTATAGGTTGATTAGTTTTTGGGTGACGAAAAAATGGGGCTAATGTTTGTTTTGTAATGTGGAGGTCATGGATGTCTTTATATGAAAGACCATTTGCATAGAATTGCCTCCTCTCCTCCCGCCAAAGCTGAAATCTATTTAGGTCTGCATCGATAGACCTAACAGAATCAATAATGGTTTGCATCGAAGATGTAAACCGAACCACATATGGAGGCATCAAGTGAGTTTGATTATTAATCAAATTAATGTTCTCCTCAATTGTATTAATATTTTCATTAATGTTTTGCCACAATTGGGCCTCATCAAATGGAGGGGGTGGGGGGTTTTGAGGTGGAGGGGATGGGGGGTTTTGAGGTGGAGAGGGTGGGGGGTTTTGAGGTGGATCATGGGGTGGGGGGTTTTGAGGTGGATCACGGGGTGGGGGGGTTCCATAAAGAATGTCATCTATTAAAAATTCATCTAGACTCTGGTCATCCATTAGATCTGTCTCCTGCAAATTTTCAAATATGTAAATTCATATAAAAAACTTACAAATGTATAATTTCACAATTTATATATATATATATATATATATATATATATATATATATATATATATATATATATATATTGAAAACTTACAAACAAATATCTATAAATTTAAACTTAATCTAGAATAGATCTATAAATGATTTAGTTTAAAATATCCATGAATTCAGAGAGCACGTAATACTTGAAAATTAAACACATGCACAAGTTTATCATATAATATGAACAATCAAATGATGATGCTCATACCGATGTCTCCTTAAATTAATCCAACATTTCCCTAAAATATTATATTCTCCTTCCTACTTCATTCCTCTTTAACCATTTTTTAGAGGGTTTTTGAACTATAGAATTGGTATTTATAGATAAAATATGGAATGATTAGAAAAAAGATCTCACAAAAATTACCAAGAGGAAGTTATGCAAAAAATTACAACATAAAGCTATGTCTAAATTTTTAGATCATTAAATTCACATAGTGGACAAGGTTGCAGGTTCTAGGTCCTAGTCATACACCAAGGTGTCACTCTACCTAACAAGGTCTTGTCGTATCATCATTTTTCTCAAAATTATAATGGAAGTTACATTTTGACACCTTATATAGTCCAAATTTAAAAGTGCATGCCAAGTGTATTAGATTCCCATTTCTCTATTAATCAGGCTACTTCTAGCTTCTAAGTTAAGCTCAATTGTGATGGTGTGACATGAAGATGTCTACATGATGCCCTGACATTATAGGTTCCTAACATTATAGGTTCCTATTTCTCTTCCTATATTAACTCCAATTTTACTATAGGCTTCTCATGTGTCTCAAAAGAGCGGTACAGATTATGACTTAATTAAACATTGCATGCTACTTTTATACTACATTTATTACCAATACTACATTTATAACAATAGTGACCTTGTTAAAGACTACATTTATACCAATACTACAACATTGTATTCCAACAATATGAGTTACCTTCTGCTGAAGTGTAAAAACCCTAAAATATCATTTTGAAACCTTATTAAATGTTAATTTCCAAACCCTAATATGAGAATTTGAAACCCTAAAATGTCATTTTAAAACTCTATTACATGAATTTTCAAACCCTAATACATCATTTTGATACCCTAAAAGGTGAAAAGTGAAGCCCTAAACATCTACTTTAGAACCCTAAAATTTATATTTGAAACCCTAAATTGTGGATGTCAAGTTCCCTAAATTGTAAATTTGAAACTATAAAATGTGGATGTCAAGGGTAGAAGAATGTTTTCCTCAATATTTTTAAATGAACTAAGGGTAGGCAAAGGATTAAGGAATGATCCCAACTTCATATAAGATTGCACACCGTATGTCGATATGCGACTATATTAATCCATCTACTAGAATGGACCCAAAACTAAATGAGAATTAGCATAGGTCTACAAATGTCACCATTGCACTAGTTAATACATGTTGATGTTATCTAAATCATATTTAATTGTGAAACTAAAACAAGAGGAGAGAAAATTAAATGTTAATTTCCAAACCCTAATATGAGAATTTGAAACCCTAAAATGTCATTTTAAAACTCTATTACGTGAATTTTTAAACCCTAATACATCATTTTGATACCCTAAAAGGTGAAAAGTGAAGCCCTAAACATCTACTTTAGAACCCTAAAATTTATATTTGAAACTCTAAATTGTGGATGTCAAGTTCCCTAAATTGTAAATTTGAAACTATAAAAAGTGGATGTCAAGGGTAGAAGAATGTTTTCCTCAATATTTTTAAATGAACTAAGGGTAGGTGAAGGATCAAGGAATGATCCCAACTTCATATAAGATTGCACACCGTATGTTGATATGCAACTATATTAATCCATCTACTAGAATCCAGACCCAAAACTAAATGAGAATTAGCATAGGTCTACAAATGTCACCATTGGGTGCTAGTTAATACATTGATGTTATCTAAATCATATTTAATTGTGAAACTAAAACAAGAGGAGAGAAAATTATTTATTGAAGTAAAATATAGATGCAAATTTGTTATTCCAAGTTTAAAGTTGTAGTGAATTTTTTTCAAACCATAGTGGACTATAAATTTATTTTTCATTTCTTACATGAAACTTATGGATAAGTTTACCACAACTGATAAAATGTACATTTAAATCCATGCATAAAATCTTATGGCCATAGTGCATCAAACGTGTTGGATAAACACTATGGACTCAAGGGAAGCAGGTAAAACAAGTCTATAACTAGAACAACACAGGCTATAGAAAACACATCCTCATTGGTCCATCATTTAAATGTATCATGAAGGTATCAAGGATGGAAGGATCACATGTCACAAAAGATTATCCAAGCTTTTAGATAGGTTGAATCAAAAAGGTATATATCACTATTTACATGCTCAAACCCTAATCAAGATATGATAGGAAAAGATAAACAAGGATGAATGCAAACCGTAGGTAAATCTATTTAAGAAAAAGATAAAAGTGAGAAATTAGATCTAAGAACTATAATTAAAAAAAGGCCAAACCAGTACTATAAAATCCTAGGTGATGGAATCTCAAGTTCACTAATAAATATAAAGGAAATCCATTTGACTATTACTGGATACAATTTCAATACATCTAACAGTTGTGTTACACAAAATGAACCACTAGTCAATGATCATAGTGCCTTACACTTGAAGATGATTGGGGTCCATTAGAATTTATATCTTATAGTTTTGGTGAGTATCATGTGGATCTTAAAAGGCTTATGGTATTCCATTATTAAATACATATGACCAAATATCGTTCTATTTTAATATGGACCCTTAAATAATGTGATATTTCATAGAATGGAAAGAGTCTAGGAGTTTAATATGGTTCATATACATTACACTCAAGTGAAAACTATGGTCAGGTTCACAAATAAATGTAAAGGAATATCATTTAACTATTATTAGATACTTGTAATTTTGATATATCTAACAATTAAGTGACACAAAATTAACCCCTAATCAATGATCATAATGTTTTACAAGAAGATGATTTGGGTCCATTAGACTTTATGTCTTATATTTTTGGTGATAGCAACCTTACTGGCATATCAGACAGGAACTTCTAATAGCCAACAATGATAGATATCAAAGATAGGGTATAGTCTTATAGCCAACAATGACAAATAAAAAATAGGGTATATAGTTTTATATGATTCCTCAATATTCATCTTGATACATTTAGTGTACCCTAAGTTAATCATCAACACTGAAGCATCTACATGCCTCCTCTTGATACATTTTCATCTTCAAACTTATCCCTTTTATCATTATATTACATATACTAATTTGGTTTTTTAGGGTTTAGGGTTTAGGTTTTTAGGGTTTGTAGGACAACATGGTTTTAGGGTTTATAGTTTGGTTTTTTAGGGTTTATAGTTTACGTTTTTAGAGTTTGCAGTACAACATGGTTTCAGGGTTTATAATTTGGTTTTTTAGGGTTTATAGTTTAGGTTTTTAGGGTTTGTAGTACAACATGGTTTTAGGGTTTATAGTTTCAGTTTTTTAGGGTTTATAGTTTAAGTTTTTTAGGGTTTGCAGTAACATGGTTTTAGGGTTTGCAGTAACATACAATCACAAAATTCTAATAACAAGTAAAACCCTTAAATAACAAATAAAACCCTAATTTTCATTTTAACCCTACAATTAGGAAAAAAAACATTTAAAACAAGCTAAAGATAGGTAGAGAACCAACCTGGAAGAGCTCGAGGGTGACGAGGTGGCGGGAGGAGGTGAGAGGGAAAAAAAAACTCTGTTGTTTCCCTTGTTTGGTGCTTGACAATGCGTACCCGTTCCTTGGTGTCCACTATCACTGTCATCCTCTGTGGGTGAAAATGAGCCCGCAGAGCTCTTTTTTTTAAAATATATAATTTTTTGAAAACGGGTACCCGTTACTAAATGGGTACCCGTTTAGGCTTGGGTGCCCGTTGCTAAACGGGTACCTGTTGCCCTTTCCTAAACGGGTACCCGTTACTAAATGGGTACCCGTTTAGGCTCGAGTGCCCTTTCCTAAACGGGTACCCGTTTCTTTGAAAACGGGTACCCGTTACCGGCGGCATTTTTTTTGCCCGTGCGACTTCCCCTATATGTGGACCCAGTTTCTTGCGGGTACCCGAGTGACAATTTGAAGCACTTGCACATAAAATATTAAGATGATGTAAAAATAAGCAATGTAGGATTTTGTTTCTAGTTTTCAAATATGTAATTTTTTCTAATACCTAGATAATGCAAGTTGGTTTTTTGTTGGATGTACAAAAAGTGGCTTTTTAAAAGTCCCCTGTTTTTTGCAAAAGCATGCATGTGTATGGCCAACATAATTTGACCTAAATTAATGTATTTTTCTAATTCCTTTTGTGGAAAAATTGTCAGGATGTTAAATTTTGGTCAGGATATTTTTTTTGTAATTTTCTGATAAATATTTTTTTTATTAATTTTTTATTGGCCCTAATTAGTGTTTTTTAAAACCCCTTGTGTACGGCCAACATAATTTAAGCTAAACTAATCAATTTACTAATTTTTTTTCATCATGTAGAGAATGATGTCTAGTTTGGTTAGACATAATTTTTTTTCTTGAAACTTTCAAAATTAAAAGTTATTAAAAAAATAGTAATCTGTGTTATTTCAAGTTTATGAGTTAGTTTGTTTGAAAAATAAATAATAAATATAAAATTATGTTCAATAGGAAAAAAAATTCATATTTGAAAACTTGACTTTGAGATCTATAATGGGTTTTAATTTTATTAAAATATTCTAAAAAAAAGTCGTCAGCCATAGTGGTGAAACTAGTTTTTTCTCTTGCTATTTTCATGGTCTCCTAGTTGCAGGTTGAAAGCTAAGGCTTGGGTTTCCAAGCCTAAAACCAATGCAAATTGGCGGGTTTGAAATTTCAAATTTTTAGAAACAGGTACACGTTATAAACGAGTTCCCGTTATAAATGGGCACCCATTTTAAAAATAACGGGTACCCATTTCTAAAAAATAAAAAAAATTAGCAATAGGCATGTTAATAAAAAAATTTAGCAATAGGCTATTTTTTTAATTTTTTTGAAAATGAAACGGGTACCCATTTTGCTTTGGGTGCCCGATCCTAAACGGGTACTCGTTCCAAGTTGCATTTTTCATCCGTGGCAGACTTTCGTGAAATGTATACTCATCTTTGTGCTTTCGCCCCACCCAACCGTGCTCACTAAGGGTCTAGCATGTAGAACTTTGTTTGTCTTTTCATTTATGACTACACTGCTTTCCTCACATGCTTACTATCACCATGTTTTATTGCATCTACATTTAGTTTTAGGTCTTGATCTCTTCTGCATGTGAGAGCTCTTGGTATTGTTTCTCTCTACCTTCAATTTTTGTATAGGTTCCAAGGATCCATTTCAAACATCATGAAGTTTTCTAAAGCACATACAAACTCCTTCAAGTCATTGGTAGATTTGATTGCCTTAAACTTTAACTCTACTTTCTTAGCTTCATCAATTAAATAAAAGGTATTGATGATTCTATCCGTCAAGATTCTTTGGCTCCATAACAACACATAATGACTGCATCCTGTGATGGCAAGGTATACATTATTTTCTTCTTTTGTCACTTTCTTAACTCATGCATTTTTTTCTTCACTGTTATGCAAAGTTTAAACAGTTTTGACAATCCTTACAAGGTTTTCTATGGTCTTAGAACTATCTTAAAATAGCACACTATCTCTTCTCAGATTTTTAGTATAAACAAACAGTCCATTGTCATCTTGCAAGACTCCTTCTCTTCATGCATTTATGATTGACTCTGTCTATGAATCCATTACTGTCTCTGAAGACTATATGCTTCTATTTTGGGCTTGGTAATCTTCAAGGAAAACTGTCAAGTTGTCCTTAGAACATCTGAAATTCAAATGACTTTCTCACTGTCCCTTGGTTGCCTTATGTCCACACCCTTGCATTTTGCATCAATACCATGATGATATGAATGAGAAAATATCAACATTAATACAATTACCACAACTCCTCTGTCATCTTTGACAACTTTGATAGGCATCAAGTTATAAGGACCATACCTCCTATGTCAAAGAGCAATGAGGACTCCAATGAAGACTCTCTGTATCTCTGTATCTACAATATATTGTCCTGATTGAACACACAATCCTTCCTTGTTTGATATTGTCAATAGATCCAAAACTAATTTTAGTCTTTTCAAAATCTCTCCTTTCATATGATATAGTCTTTTCAAAATTTTAGTTGTATTTTACAGCTAAAATGTTTAAACACAGCTATACAACTGTCAAATTTCAGTTGTATTTTACAGCTAAAATGTTTAAATATAGCTATATGTATAGCTATGTTGTTTCCTAGAATTGGGTGGGAGTCAGTTCACACATAAAATAGGTCAAATCAAGTGCTACAGCAATGTAGGACATGCACTTTTATCCCTTGTAAGGTTATCCATTCAAATTTGCCCATCAAATGCTAGGGAATAACATGGTTAAAGAAGGAAACAACATACACTAGATATATATGACTCTATCCAGGGCTTAAATTTGACAGTTGTATAGCTGTATTTAAACATTTTAGTTGTAAAATACAACTAAAATTTTGAAAAGATTGTATCATATGAAAGGAGAGATTTTGGCCAAACTGTCAAAATTTATATAGAGGATTCTGATGATATATATATTTTATTTTTAAATAATTTATTCATACTAAAATATGTCATACTATTTTAAGGGCACTATTGAATGGATAGTTCTATCATTAAAAAATTACTTGACAGGGAAGGTTGACTATCAAATTTAAGCCCTAACTCCAATTACTATAGGATAAAATCTGATTTATATGAATTAAATAAACTATGATTTATTATAAATTCAGGTATATGGCTGTCATGTCAATATGCTGTACATGCTACATGTGACTTTAAATTTGGATTTTCTACATGCATTCCTAGTTCTATGTTTTATGGTTGATTTAGATTTGGTTGTGTTGGAAACAAGGCAAATAATTGAGAGGGGGAGGGGGGTGAATCAGTTATCTCAAAATTTCCTTTCTCTCTTTTCCTTTTGTTATCTTAATAATCAGTGTTGCATCAAAACATGAAAGCATATGTAATCATAAGAGCAGAAATAAAATCAACATACATAACACAATGATTTTTACGTGGAACCCCTGTTAAGGGAAAAACCACGGGGTGACTAACCAAAAATTGTATTCTCTGTTAAAAGAATAAAGGAGTATAAAATGACACTTGCTAATTAGGGCTCACTGCCTGAGCACACTGCTCACAAGAGGCACACTGCCTACAAAAGACTCACTATCTACATAACTTATAGAAGATAATAAAGTATTTGAACTGATGAGAAGCATCTACAAATGCAAGAGTTCAATTCCGGTTAGGCACAATACACTGATATGATGCACTTCATTCTTCCTTTGTTTTAATGTTGTTGCTCTGTCACAACTGGACTTGAATTGCTGCTCTCACACTAATCCCTACTTTTCTTCATACTTTATTTCATCACTTGTTCATGCCACTTACATGCTGAAATCTATCTAGTATATATATCCGCATCAAGGATTTTTATCAACATTCTAGTCGGCAACAAGAACACTACAAGTAATTAATCTGTCAGATGAATCCATGCTTGATTTGTGATGCGTATCAAAAACATAGGCATAGAAGTCATTAATCATATTGGCCAACAATGTATAATCCCACAAATTGCTTGATAAACACCTTTTACTCATCCAGATTGAAGTTTGATACTCTGTTGGTTAGTTCTTCCTCTGTCTGCTCTGCCTGACTGGAACCCAACACTCAAATGCTCATATATTTTCCTTCATTTATCACCGGAGGTTAAATCTCTGGAGTACAGTAGTCATGATACCCCTCTTGACTTTCCTAAGTCCACAACGTACTGAGTTACACCATCTGAGAGATCCGGACCTAATTGTCGGACCTTGTTACATACTCTCTTCTTATTCATGAGACCAAAACATTCTTCAATCTGACTTCTGGTGAAGGCATATTATGTACTGCGGATGTGTGGGATAAACTTTGTTGCCATCAATGACAACACTTATGAAGCCACACAGTGTCTCTTGCCAACAATCTCCCCCTTTGGCATTGATGGCAACACTTAGTGAAAAATGGCTAAGTGTCGTAGTAGCTCCCCCTTGGTTGATGCTCTATCTTTTGCACTATTTTACCAGAGCTCCCCCTTAGCTGGATTCCACATTTTTCACTACTCCTCACTCCCCCTTTGACATCAATGGCAAAGGACAGAATCCGTATACCAAAATTTGCAAAAATTGTCCTATACATGGCCGCAAAAGTATATATATATATGTTATACTTACATATACTTAAGTATATCCGCAAAAGTAGTCTTCAGCTGTACATACTCTGTGGCCCAGCTCTACTTCATCCTATCCAAAATGGAGATGTGACCACTCAACATAAATGCATATGCTTCTGCCCTTCTTAAATCTGCTGGATCATTGGTCCGGGCTGTGGTCTGAGCATCTGTCAAGGCCTCATGCATTGCCTCTAGCTTAGGGATAATTATCCCTTTGAGTTCACCCATTCTGTTTATTATGTTCTTCTTTTCTTTATCTAGCCTCTTTATTTCATTTATGATAACAATAGCCTAGCATTCTTGATTAATTAGAGAGGTAGTAAGGGGATGAAAATTCTGAGATAAACTTGACAGTTTACCTTCTTGTTCTTTCACTTTCTTCTCAATGTCCTCTGTCACTTTCAGCTAAGATAAACAGAATTTGTATATGTCCCCACCATCTTTAAGAGCATTTTCAAGTCTCTTTATTCCAATGTCTAGGGTCCTCCTATCATTAGCAATCAATCCTTCCACTTCAGCGAATCTTTTTCCTAGAAACTCCTTCTGGACCTTTGCTTCTGCTAATTTTTCTAGAGATTCAAAATGAGTGTTAATAGAATTTACTAAGTTTTTCAAGTTACCGGATGGTGAGGCTGAAGGATCCTTTTGGTAGGATGGCATGATCTTCTCCAGCATCCCAGATGCAATCTCCAATAGTTCACAGTCCTCCATGTGAGATTTCAGGAGTTTTTCTTTTGCTTTGGCTTGAGCAAAAGATGTTATTTTCATTGTTTGAACTGGGGAGAGAGAGTCAAAATTTAGTGGTCTGTGAAATAGCTCAGGTTCATCTATCTCCATCATTTCTCTATTTAAGAAGTTCTTCACTACCTCTGCAATGTCTCTTGCTGGTGATTGAGTCTTCTTTTATTTTGGGATATCAAAACAATCATCATTAGTCTTTTCTTCTTGTTCTTCTTCTTTTCCCTCAACCTCTTCTTCTTGAATCACCTTCTCCTCTCTTCTACCTTCTCCTTCAGCTTCAGAGTCTGGAATGTCTACAGTGGGATCTGGAGGAGAGATGTCACCTATGTTTACTGCTTCATGAACTTCCTCTTCCGGGACAGAGGAGTCTAAGTCCTCAGATTTCTCTTCATCTATTTTCTTTAATCCTTCAACATCTTTGTTAGAAAATTCTTCATTGATTATATTTAATCCTTCAACATCCATGGTGGAAGGTTCTTCATCTGTTTCCTCTACAATAGGAAGATTGAATCTCTTCAAGGCATTCCGGAGGATATCTTTTGTTTCACTTGCTACTTGGTCAATTTCTCCAAGCATAAGTTTATTCATTCTTGCCTTACTCCGGAACTCATCCTTATAGTCCTTGAAAATCATGTCCATTTGTTTTGTAGTGATAGAAGGATAAAGTTGAATTGCTATCTGCTCCCGAATCTCTAAGTCTTTTACCTTTGCATTCTCTTTTCTCAGTTCAAGTACCATTTCTAGACACTTAGGAATTAATGATATAATTTCAATGAAAGCTTTATTGAAAATGTTCAGGTACCTGACAGTAGCTTCTTCCAAAATTCTCTTGTCAATATCACTGTATTCATCATAGAACTTTGTTACTGGTTGTAGGTTCCCATCCACAGTAACTGCATGGATGATGTCATCAATGGAAAGAGTGGCCTTTTCAACAAATTCCTCTGCCTTTTCTTCCTCATTTTTACTAGCAGAGAATTTCTCAGATGTTTTCTTCTTCTTTATTTTCTTGATTTCCTCATCAGATTCTATTTCTTCATCATCTTTAAGGCTTGTATATGACCTTGTGGCTTTGGTCTTCGTCCTCTTTTCTCCTTTTTCACATGTCTTGACTTCGAGTTTGGAAGCCTTTGAGCTTTTAGGATTGATAGGTGTAGAGCTCTTGGAAGATCTAGTCCAGGAGGAGGCTTGTACTGGAACATCTCCTTTCTTTGCTTCTTGTTTCTCTTTCTCGGCCTTTTCCATTTTCTCTCTATTTGCATCCACAACCTGCTTTGATAGGACAAATCTTTTGGCAATTTCTTCAATTTCCCTTCTTACTTTCCTCTTTATCTATGGCTGTCTTAACTCAACATGTATTTTTACACTTAGCTCTTAAAAGGTTCCAAACCTTTCTTCTTCAGTGTCCTTGGGCTGGCTCAGTAGATGTTGAATATGAAGCTCCAAGATTTTTTCATCGACTTCATATCCCATAGGCATTATCCACATAGTCCTTGGCTCAACTACCTCCATTAGGCATTGATCAGTGTCAACCATATAGTAAACTATCCTTGTATCTCTCAACTATGGACTATGGAGTCTCTCTCTGGCTTGCATCATGCTCTAGAAGTTCTTGAAGTAAACCCAGAGAGTTGTGTTTTGGGCTTGAGCATCACCAATTCCATACATATAATCTCTAATCTGGATAGCAACTAGTTTATCATTTTGCCAAACCCAACCACTTGATCCAGGTAGCTCATTCATATAATAGAAGAATAGACATAGTATTAGACAACCATATTAAAGGAATTCTTTTTTGTGAGTACAAGTGTGCAAATAATGAGTGAAAGAACCCTTTTATCCTTGCACAAACCCTAATTTCCTTTTGTAATAAATGCACAACTTAAGTTATCCGGTTGCCTTGTTTTGAGAGAGATCTTCTCGAATCACTCTGCTGAACTTAGAATCATTGTCAGTGAGGATTGAAAATGTATCTTCTTTTCTTCAATCATGCCATGGGTTCGCAAATCAAAGCATTTAATTCTGAATCATACTGGATCTATCTATGAAATTCTATTTTACGGGATAACTGTCGAAACTAGATTAACTTGAGTAGTTATAAGTCTTACAAAACTCCATGTGGATCTTTCACATTTTGACTGAAGATTATTTGGAGGTTTTTATGAGAACCCTTTAATCCGCAGCATCAGATGCTTACTCAATGTGCCAAATTTAGGCACTAGCTGACTGGTTGGGAGAAATTGTTTTTCTCTGTGACTCCCCCTGAGCTAGAGCTCACCTTTTTAGTTTCTAAAAGGAATATCAACACTAGATTCCAGTACGGATCCATCCCCAATATTTTATGTACTCTTCTTTACCCAAATCTTGCTCATCTCCTTTTGAACTTCATCTGCATTCACTTTACTTTTTCCCTTATCTTGTTTCTGATAATGTTGCACTGGACCTTTTCTATCCTGATTTCTACTTCTGCAAAATTTGGCAATATGACCGGACCTATTGCAATTTTAACAGACAACATTTCTTTGTTTATTTGACTGATATTCTCTTGATCTGCATTGATTAGCCATATGTCCCATTCTATTGCATGAAAAGCATCTACCATTGAATGAATTGTTTATTTGCATATTTCTGCATTCATGAGATTTGTGACCATACCTTCTATAGTTGAAACATTGTCCGGATAAGGATGGATTAGTCTAATTCATTCTCCTCCTGCACTGAGTTTCTTTATGACCAAAATTGTTGCAATTGAAGCAACATCCATTGAAGGATGGATATCTTTGAGCATTTGGTTGCCTTACCAGAGGTCTTCTAGGCCTGTTTCTTTGATTTCCTAATTCAAAGCTCTTCTGACTGGATCCAGAGCTTTCACCTTTCTCACATCCCAAGCCATACTTATCATCTACCCTCTTTTGGCTTTCAAGAAGAACTTCAAGTTGGGATGAGCTTATCTTAAATTTTTCTTTGTATTCATTTGCAGTTTGAAGATCTTGTTTAAGAGTGTCTATCTGATTCTCAAGTTGTTCTTCATTGTCCCTAGCTTCTTCAAGATCAGATTCAAGATGCCTAATTGTTCTATCCATTTTGTGGCAGTCCTCTATTTTCTCCTTGAGGGATTGTTTTAGATTATCTTCAATTTTCCTTTTTTCTTCAATTTCTTGGGTGAATCTCATAACCCCTTATTCTGTTTCATGCCTTACCATAATGACTTATTTTGATAGCTTCTCACATAGATTATTTTTCTCATCCAGATCTTCTTTAGTATCATTGACTTCACTCTGATTGGCTAATTTTTGAAGTAGTTCCTTTCTCTTTTTCACAGAGATACTAAGTTTTTCTTTTAGCTCATCTATGAAATCATCAGCTTGTTTGAGTTTTTCTCTCAAATTATTGACTTCAGAGTGGGATTTTTCAAGATCATCTAGGGTAGACTGAAGTTGTTCCTTCATACCATATGCATCCATTGAGATTCCCAGATCTTCCTCAAGATGTTAGGCTTTGTTCAAAGGAACTTGGATCTGATACCACTTGTTGGAAACAAGGTAGATAACTGAGAGGAGGTGGGGGTGAATCAGTTATCTCAAAATTTCCTTTCTCTCTTTTCCTTTTGTTATCTTAATAATCAGTGTTGCATCAAAACATGAAAGCATATGTAATCATAAGAGAAGAAATAAAATCAACATACATAACACAAGGATTTTTATGTGGAAACCCTGTTAAGGGAAAAACTATGGGGTGACTAACCCAAGATTGTATTCTTTGTTAAAAGAATAAAGAAGTACAAAATGGCACTTGCCAATTAGGGCTCACCGCTCGAGCACACCACTCACAAGAGGCACACTGCCTACAAGAGACTCATTGTCTATAGAACTTATAGAAGATAATCAAGTGTTTGAGCTGATGAGAAGCATCTACAAATGTATGAGTTTAGTTCCGGTTAGGCACAATACACTAATCTGATGCATTTCATTCTTCCTCTATTTTAATGTTGTTGCTTCATCACATACCAGACTTGAATTGTTGTTCTCACACTTACCCCTGCTTTTCTTTGCACTTTATTTCATCACTTGTTCATGCCACTTACATGCTAAAATCTATTTGGTATATATATCCGCATCAAGGATTTTTATCAAATTTCTAGTCAGCATCAAGAACACTACAAGTAATTAATCTGTCGGCTGAATCCATGCTTGATTTGTGATGCGTATCAAAAACATAGGCATAGAACTCATTAATCATGTTGACCAACAATGTATAATCCCACAAATTGCTTGATCAACACCTTTTACTCATCTGGATTGAAGTCTGATACTCTGTCGGTCAGTTCTTCCTCTGTCTGCTTTGCCTGACTGGAACCCAACACTTAGATGTTCATATCTTTTCCTTGATTTATCACTGGAGGCTAAATCTCTAGAGTACAGTAGTCATGATACCCCTCTTGACTTTCCCAAGTCCACAAATTACTGAGTTACACCGTCTGAGAGATCTAGACCTGATTGTCGAACCTTGTTACATACTCTGTTCTTGCTCACCAGACCAAAACATTCTTCAATCTGACTTTCAGTGAAGGCATATTATGTACTACGGATGTGTGGGATAGACTTTGTTGCCATCAATGATAACAATTATGAAGCCACGCAGTGTCTCTTGCCAATAGGTTGATATGCCTATTATTTATGTATTTGCAAGCATCTAAGGTGCAGGTTTATTTAAGAAGCACATGTGCATTTATATCATGGTTTTTTTAAATATGTATGCAGTAGTTGGAAAATTTATATGCAGATTTATTTACATCGTGACATACAATATGTTTGACATAATATTTAATTATCATACTATAGATAAATTTAGGTCCACATGGATGACCAATCTTCACATCAATCACATCAGTCAGGTCAACCTGACGGTGGTGATAATTCTACATTATATGCTGAGACCATTCAGAGGTTTCAAAGAGCTTTGGATGAACTGAATAGTACTATTCCCAATACACCAAACCTGTCAGGTAGAGATAGGTTGGTTAGGATTAGGGATGAGATAACATGTATGATCCAAGTTGTTTGATCATACAATCCCTATGATGACATTAGTGTTAACAAGTTTTATGCATCACTTTCTCAGTGTTGTCAGCAAGGAGAAATGGCAATCTATTTCTAAGCTAGTTTCATTAGATAATGTTCTCAGCATGTTCCCTTCTTATAGGGGAAAAGAGAGAGTGAGAAGCTATTCTCCCACCAAGTGTGTGGATGCAGTTGTGAGTCCTTTCATCTATCCTAGGTATTTGGTAGTTCATCACCAATGGCCAAACAATGATAAGTTGCCATTGTATTTTTGCAAACAATTATATGCAGAGTTCCTGTGATGCCCCGTCATGCAACCCTAAAGTGTTAGACTAACAAGTGCAAAATTTACAGAAATATATTTTTTTGGTTAGAAACTAGTAAATGCATTAGCATACAATTAACACTATTCACAATAATTAAACAAAATAAACAGCTAACACCTCTAGGAATCATAACTACATCAGATAAACATAAAATTATAAAAATACAAGTGATATACATTATAATACAATAGAAGAGGATTTACATCATTCATTTGTAGAGATGAATAGTTACAAAGGTTCAAATACAAGATTACATGACTGATCATGTCGGTTTACAATATACAACAATATAATACAATATTAAAATTATAATATAACTCTTGAGTATGTAAGTACAAGTCTAAAATTAGAGAATCATCTGCAGTGATCACGAATCAAGTCAGCCAAGAAAAATGAATGGATTAAGCTCTTCCACCCATCCATGTGGAACCCTGAGGTCCACCCCCCAAGCTAGGAGATAACAATGGGGTTCCACTAAGTCAAGGGATACAAGAAGACATATATAGACTTGGAATAGACAACTCAGATCACCAAGACAAGTTAAATCATCAAAACAAGTCAAATCAGCAAGACAAGTCAAATCATCAAGACAAATCTTCAAGACAAGTCAAATCATCAAGACAAGTCAAATCATCAAGTCAGGTTAAATCAGCAAGACAAGTCAAATCATCAAGACAAGGCAATTCATCAAGACAAGTCAATTCTTCAAGTCAAGTAAAATTAGCAAGACAAGTCAAATCATTAAGACAAGTCAAATCATCAAGACAAGTCAATTCTTCAAGTCAAGTTAAATCAACAAGACAAGTCAAATCATTAAGACAAATCTTCAAGACAAGTCAATTCTTCAAAGGTAACAACCAAAACAAAGAGGAAGTAACTAAGCTGTAGTAGGGAGACTATCATCGCATGGTCCTAGTATGGGTTTTCTAGGCTATCTCTCACTAAAAACTAGCCCCCATCTATGGTTTTCCTAGTGACCTCTCTATAGGCACCGGCCCCATAGGGTGACACATGCGGAGTCGACACATCCTCTCATGGAGACAAGGAGGTCGACCTTGCCAACTAGGCCTTCTCATCCCATCCTTAGCCTGTGAAAGCACTCAAGGCATGGGTGAGGCATCATATTTATCTTATTATGTGAATTACTACCCAACCCACCTAGATCAATTATTAAGTTATTACTTGATTACAACTTCCATGGGGTTTTCCAGGCAGCCACTTTGGGCACCGACCCCACCATGAAAGCCACTCTCCTACATACAACTAGCAAGCCTTAACCATCACCCATAAACCAATAACATGCATGGACAAGGGATTGAAAGGCATCAAACTTTTTCCAAACCAAAACATTACATAGATCATTTTAAATCTAAACTCTCAACCACGAAACTTTCCCCTGTCCATTTCAAAATCCCAAATCAAATAAAACATTTAATCAACAATTTTCAAATTCAAAACAACAATATTTTTCAATCTACATAAAGATCTAATACCAAAAGACACATCACCAAAATATCCTTGCCACAATATCACACTGAATTCAAGGTAACAAGCCTCTGGAGCTAAAAAGATTCTAACACAAATATCAATAAATAAGTAACCAAAGCATGATGCTTAACAAACTTGACCTCTCACAAAACTAACATGATCACCATTACATTAAGCTAGACAAAACATAACAGCAAGACTCAAAACCAAATTAAATGCAATGACCCAATTGCATCGTTGATACACATCGGTTTAAAATTAGCAATAAACAATCAAAGAATATATATATATATATATATCCAAGACCCAAATACTACAACACTTTTCAAACTATTCAACATGGATTCAATAAAAGACTTTAAATCTCTCTTTTTAGTGAAATCATAAACTTACTAACAATATTCTAATCAAATCTTAAGATATATATTTCCCTCTATGATTTATTTAATAACTTACTACTACAATTCACAACTATACACTTTTAAAAAGAACCCCAATCTCAACTCAAACTGCAAGTACATCTATGACAAATATAATTTTTAAAACTATACACAATAAAATTTTAACTCTCTTTTAAATAAAATTCTAATAATAATAACATATATTATTCTATTCTAGAATTTTAATTTCATCTATTATTTGTTTAATCAATACCATAATAACCCAATTCACAATAAATCTCTAATTTCAAATCAATGCACCACAAGATAGTATGTTACAAATTTATATTTAAATAAGATAAAAAGAATATATCTCAATATATTTAATTCTAGAATTATAATATTATTTATCTTGCATCACCATAAAATCTACTTTACATAAAAAAAGCTAATTTATTTATTTAACAAACATGCATCTACTAAAGCAACTTTATTTAAATAAAATTAATTTTAAAATAATACAACTCGATCCTAATATTTAAAGATAAACTAATATTATCTTATCACTATTGCCTTTTAATGAGTTTGATAAAAAAGAAAGTCAAATTAACAATTTTAATAAATCAAAACTACAAAAAGCATAAAGCAAGATTTATGAGTTGATCAAGGAGTTTCAAAATAGAAGTTTTCCTAATTCTTAGCTTACAATTGCATACATTCTAAATTGATATCAGTTTTAATTAAACTATTGCTAATAAGAGAAATTCATTATATTAATGAATATTACTCAGAAATCATTACTCCCTAACCATGGAACTTCTAAGTAGGTTCATATTTAAAATCAACTCAATATAATAGAATAATTTTAAGCCAGAAAACACTATTAAATAAAATCCAAATGCTATTCTGTTTTAGAAATATAATTTGATCTAATATTTGATTCACCATTATAGTAAGACTATAATTTACTATTTACTTATTAAAACAATGTATATTGCTAAGTCATAACTAACCAATTTATATCTCAACAAAATAAAATGAATATAATATTTAACATAATATATTTAATTCTAGATTTGCAACAACAATTAGCATTGGTTTGAAAGATAACATTGTCATTATAATCTAACACACATTAATATTCTAATTTATTTAATTAGCTATCTATCATCTATAATTTTATTTATCTATACAACAATGAATATTGCTAATTCAAAACTAAACAAATTTCTATTTAACCAATTAAGTGAGGACGACCATTATTTAACCCAATAAATTTAATGATGGTTATTATAAAATATTACAAATCTACCTAACTAATTTCTTGTCACCAATATCATAATATTTCAAAGTACAATAATCACTAATTTATTATTTATTTGCTAAATCAAAGTATAAGTAAACAAATTTATTACTTCAACATCTAAACAAATTTATATTAAACAAATTCCAATGAACATAACTAATCTGAGTTGAAGATAGTTATAAATCTATTAACAATTAGTTAACTTAAATTTATAAACTTGTAATAAGAATTTACTTCTAGTCACTCAAGAGTGTCAAAAAAGAAACTTCCTAAATCACCTATCGAAAATCTTCATACTACCTCCAACAATAATTATTTGCAAGCTGATTTATTATGCAATTTGAAGAATTTGGATTCAGAGAGAAGGTATGAAGAAATTTACAGAGATCAGATGAGTGAACAGCCAAGAATAACCAGAGGATTTTTTTTAATTTGAATGAGAAAGAATGACGATAAATAGATGGAGTGATCTACCATGAAAGTCAATAGAGAGAAGATTTAAATGAAATGTCAAAATTTAGGGGAGAACAAAATGTCAGGTAGCTGAGAGCAAGAATAAAAAACAAAATCTATAGACAAAGATTTGCCTAGCCAGCTATGTATGGCCAATTGTACAGCCGCATGGGAGAGGAAACAAGGTAAAAGCAAGCATAAGATTTAAATTAGATTCACACCAAAAATCTTTAGTTTAAAACATTTTCTTAACTGTCAGAAAAATTCCAGACTTGCATAGGGCACGACCGTATGGCGGCATAAGGTAGGTTTATTCCAGTTTTGAACAATATAAATTTTTTTTTACAGAACATTTCCCAATTAATTTTTTGATTGAATCAGGCAATATAATGATCACAAAAATGTGAAGAAGAAGGCCGTTCGATTGGGTAGAAGGAAAATAGAGGATAACAATTTAAGTTTAGGTAGAAATTGACCCAATAAATTTTCTATAATCTAGCAGAAATCAGGGAAATGGTTGATGAGCAAATCAAATAGAGGTAAAAGAAATTTGATGAGATTCCAAAGAAGTTTCAATTCCATGCTTGAATATAGAGTAAAGATCTCATTTCTGGCAGTGAAGTTTGGTAAAAGATTGAATCAGAGCAATTTCAATTAATAATTTGTTTGAAAAAAACCTTGTAGATTTCTCATTTGGATTCACGGAGGTTTGAGAGGATTCTAAGTTTCTCAGGAAGAAAAACAAGCTATCAGATACAAAGTCAAGAAAGCCAGAATTTTATTGGGAAAAAGAGATAGGTTCAAATACACACAAGAGATTCAGTTTAAACTAATTTTCCTGAATTGCTACAGAAAACGCAAGTAAAGATACCCAGAAATTTGATCCAATACTTCAAACTTTCCTCAGCTTCCCTCTTCTTCAACTTCCCATAACAATTTTCTCCAATTTTCTATCTGTCCCCCTCTGAACAACTCCCCCTCAAAATATAATCCCCAAAAGCAAAAATAGCCAAGACTCATTAATTTCCATTATCATAAATCTATTACAAAGAATCCCACTAACCCCATAAAAATAGAAAACAATTAAATTTTACTTTCCAGAGAGATTCTCCAAGCGGAATCTTATTCGACAACTCACAAGAATTAATTTGCTAACTAATATTATTTTACTAATTACCATATACTATTTTAACCATATTAAATACTTATGACTCGTATTCTATTAAAAACATCATTAAAATAATTAATTTAATCTTTATTAAAAATTTACTTAAATAATATTCCTAATTTCACATTGCTAAATAATGACTAATAAATAATATTATAACTAACTTATTAACTAATACAATCTTGCCCGTAAAACCAAATACAATTTCAGCAATAAAATAATACAATTCACTTATGACAAATGTCAATAGGATTTAATTATTAAAGATATTACTTTAATTCATAGTTAAAATATGTTTCATTATTTCTCAATTTATAATTTTCATTAATACTTACATAAATATCACTATATCAAGCCTATTATTACTATTATATCACTCATTAATGTGTTACCAAAATACATGTAGGCTTAACCAAAGGGTGACACCTCGACTCACGGTCACAAATTGAAGATTGAAACTGACCTAGGGAAAACCCCATGTTATCTCCTTTCAACAGTATCCATTGGCTAAGGGCATGCTCAGACCTATTAAGTCAAGTGGAGTCAATGCCCGATACCTACAATGTACATCAAGATGATATGTTGTATACAACATACACATATATATATATCAAACACACAGAGTCAGGGAATTGTAGTATAGTAGGGTGCTCAAAATGAGTAATACTACACTGTCCCTGCCCACAAGCATAACAATAAATACAAACATCTCGAATGAGACAACATTAAATCCATATAGCATAGTAACATTATTCTGCATAATCAATTAACTATCAACTAACCATGTCACAACATAAACTATAATAACAATAATGTCATCATAACACATGTCAATAACCACATTAGTCAACCATAGTCCATCATGAACATAATAAGCATAAACCATAAATCTAACCACTCAAATGTCTCAAAATTGTCTAGAAGCAATGGAAAACTATCAATTGACACAAGCTAAAATTGAGGGGCATTACATCCTTCCCCCTAGGATCAGGCTTACTCCTAGAAGCCTGCAACAAGATAAAGATAGGGATCTCGCATCTCGACCTAGGCATCTTCATATACAAACATACCTTCGAGGGACAACTTCAAAACAAGAACTACTTAAAAGCAAAAGAATTTTAATCGACAGAGTTTAAGCACTAGGTTACATAATGGGCTCAATATTAACCAGAGTACCCAGTGTTCAAACCTAGCTCTGATACCAAATGTGATGCCCCATCATGCAACCCTAGAGTGTTAGACTAACAAGTGCAAAATTTACAGAAATATTTTTTGTTTGTTAGAAACTAGTAAATGTATTAGCATACAATTAACACTATTGACAATAATTAAACAAAATGAACAGCTAACACCTTTAGGAATCATAATTGCATCAGATAAACATAAAATTATAATAATACAAGTGATATACATTATAATACAATAGAAGAGGATTTACATCATTCATTTGTAGAGATGAATAGTTACAAAGGTTCAAATACAAGATTACATGACAATCACATTAGTTTACAATATATAACAATATAATACAATACTGAAATTATAATATAACTCTTGAGGATGCAAGTACAAGTCTAAAACTGGAGAATCATCTGCAGTGATCACGAATTAGGTCAGCCAAAAAAAACCAATGGATTACTTCCACCCAACCATGTGGAACCCTGAGGTCCACCCCCCGAGCTAGGAGATAACAATGGGGTTCCACTAAGTCAAGGGATACAAGAAGATAGATACAGAGTTGGCATAGACAACTTAGATCATCAAGACAAGTTAAATCATCAAAACAAGTCATATAAGCAAGACAAGTCAAATCATCAAGACAAGTTAAATCATCAAGTCAGGTTAAATAAGCAAGACAAGTCAAATCATCAAGACAAATCTTCAAGACAAGTCAATTCATCAAGACAAGTCAATTCTTCAAGTCAAGTTAAATCAGTAAGACAAGTCAAATCATTAAGACAAGTTAAATCATCAAGACAAGTCAATTCTTCAAGTCAAGTTAAAACATGAAGACAAGTCAATTCTTCATAGGCAACAACCAAAACAAAGAGGAAATACCTAAGCTGCAGTAGGGAGAGTGTCATCGCATGGTCCTAACATGGGTTTTCTAGGCTATCTTTCACTAAAAAATGGCCCCCATCTATGGTTTTCCTAGCGACCTCTCTATAGGCACCGGCCCCATAGGGTGACACATGCGGAGCCGACACATCCTCTCATGGAGACAAGGAGGTTGACCTTGCCAACCAAGCCTTCTCATCCCATGCTTAGCTTGTGAAAGTGCTCAAGGCATGGGTGAGGCATCATACTTATCTTATTATGTGAATTACTACCCAACCCACCTAGATCAATTATTAAGTTATCACTTGATTACAACTTCCATGGGGTTTTCCAGGCAGCCACTTTGGGCACCAGCCCCACCATGAAATCCACTCTCCTACATACAACTAGAAAGCCTTAACCATCACCCATAAACCAATAACATGCATGGACAAGGGATTGAAAGGCATCAAACTTTTCACAAACCAAAACATTACATAGATTATTTTAAATCCAAACTCTCAACCACGAAACTTTCCCCTGTCCATTTCAAAATCTAAAATCAAATAAAACATTTAATCAACAATTTTCAAATTCAAAACAACAATCTTTTCCAATCTACATCAAGACCTCATACCAAAAGACACATCACCAAAATATCCTTGCCACAATATCACACTAAATTCAAGGTAACAAGCCTCTGGAGCTAAAAAGATTCTAACACAAATATCAATAAATAAGTAACCAAAGCATGATGCTTAACAACCTTGACCTCTCACAAAACTTACATGATCACCATTACATTAAGCTCGACAAAACATAACAGCAAGACTCAAAACCAAATTAAATGCAATGACCCAATTCCATCATTGATACACATCGGTTTAGAATTAGCAATAAATAATCAAAGAATATATCCAAGACCCAAATACTACAACACTTTTTAAACTATTCAACATGGATTCAATAAAAGACTTTAAATCTCTCTTTTTAGTTAAATCATAAACTTACTAACAATATTCTAGTCAAATCTCAAGATATATAATTCCCTCTATGATTTATTTAATAACTTACTACTACAATTCACATCTATACATTTTTAAAAGAACCCCAATCTCAACTCAAACTGCAAGTACATCTATGATAAAAATGATTTTTAAAACTATATACAATAAAATTTTAACTCTCTTTTAAATAAAATTCTAATAATAATAACATATACTATTCTATTCTAGAATTTTAATTTCATCTATTATTTGTTTAATCAATACCATAATAACCCTATTCAGAATAAATCTCCAATTTAAAATCAATGTACACAAGATAGTATGTTACAAATTTATATTTAAATAAGATAAAAAGAATATAACTCAATATATTTAATTCTAGAATTATAATATTATTTATCTTGCATCACCATAAAATCTACTTTTCATTAAAAAAAAAGCTAATTTATTTATTTAACAAACTTGCATCTACTAAAGCGACTTTAATTAAATAAAATTAATTTTAAAATAATACAACTCTATCCTAATATTTAAAGATAAACTAATATTATCTTATCACTATTGCCTTTTAATGAGTTTGATAAAAAAGAAAGTCAAATTAACAATTTTAATAAATCAAAACTATAAAAAGCACAAAGCAAGATTTATGAGTTGATCAAGGAGTTTCAAAATAGAAGTTTTCCTAATTCTTATCTTACAATTGCATACATTCTAAATTGATATCAGTTTTAATTAAACTATTGCTAACAAGAGAAATTCATTATATTAATGAATATTACTCAGAAATCATTACTCCCTAACCATGGAACTTCTAGGCAGGTCCATATTTAAAATCAACTCAATATAATAGAATAATTTTAAGCCAGAAAACACTATTAAATAAAATCCAAATGCTATTCTATTTTAGAAATATAATTTCATCTAATATTTGATTCACCATTATAGTAAGACTCTAATTTACTATTTACTTATTAAAACAATGTATATTGGTAAGTCATAACTAACCAATTTATATCTCAACAAAATAAAATGAATATAATATTTAACATAATATATTTAATTCTAGATTTGTAACAACAACTAGCATTGGTTTGAAAGCTAACATTGTCATTGTAATCTAACACACATTAATATTCTAATTTATTTAATTAGCTATCTATCATCTATAATTTTATTTATCTATACAACAATGAATATTCCTAATTCAAAACTAAACAAATTTCTATTTAACCAATTAAGTGAGTACGAGCATTATTAACCCAATAAATTTAATGATGGTTATTATAAAATATTATAGATCTACCTAACTAATTTTATAAATTTAACTAATATTAGCTTGTCACCAATATCATAATATTTCAATGTACAATAATCACTAATTTATTATTTATTTGTTAAATCAAAGTATAACTAAACAAATTTATTACTTCAACATCTAAACAAATTTATATTAAACAAATTCCAATGAACATAACTAATCTGAGTTGAAGATAGTTATAAATCTTTTAACAATTAGTTAACTTAAATTTATAAACTTCTAATATGAATTTACTTCTAGTCACTCAAGAGTGTCAAAAAAGAAACTTCCTAAATCACCTATCCAAAATCTTCATACTACCTCCAACAAGAATTATTTGCAAGCTGATTTATTATGTAATTTGAAGAATTTGGATTTAGAGAGAACATATGAAGAAATTTACAGAGATCAGATGAGTGAATAGCCAAGAATAGCTAGAGGACTTTTTTTTTTTTGAATGAGAAAGAATGAAGATAAACATAGGGAGTGATCTGCCATGAAAGTCAATAGAGAGAAGATTTAAATGAAATGTCAAAATTTAGAGGAGAACAAAACATAGGCAACTGAGAGCAAGAACAAAAAACAAAATCTATAGACAAAGATTTGCCCAGTCAGCTACGTACGGCATATTCTACAGCTGCATGGGAGAGGAAACAAGGTAAAAATCTTTAGTTTAAAACATTTTCTTAACCGTCAAAAAAATTCCAGACTTGCATAGGGCATGACCATATGGCGGCATAAGGTAAGTTGATTCCAGTTTTGAACAATATAATTTTTTTTTTACAGAACATTTCCCAATTAATTTTTTTATTGAATCTGGCAATATAATGAACACAAAAATGTGAAGAAGAACGTCGTTCAATTGGGTAGAAGGAAAATAGAGGATAGCAGTTTAAGTTTAGGCAGAAATTGACCCAATAACTTTTCTATAATCTCGTAGAAATCAGGGAAATGGTTGATGAGCAAATCAAACAGAGGTAAAAGAAATTTGATGAGATTCTAATGAAGTTTTAATTCAATGCCTAAATATAGAGTAAAGATCTCATTTCTGGTAGTGGAGTCTGGTAAAAGATTGAATCAGAGAAAATTCAATTAATAATTTGTTTGAACAAAACCTTGCAGATTTCTCATTTGGATTGACAGAGCTTTGAGAGGATTCTAAGTTTCTCAGGAATGGAAAAACAAGCTATCAGATATAGAGTTAGGAAAGCAAGAATTTTATTGGGAAAAAGAGACAGGTTCAAATACACACAAGAGATTCAATTTAAACTAATTTGCCTGAATTGCTACAGAAAACACAACTAAACATACCTAAAAATTTTGATCCAATACTTCAAACTTTCCTCAGCTTCCCTCTTCTTCAACTTCCCGTAACAATTTTCTCCAATTTTCTGTCTGTCCCCTCCTGAACAACTCCCCCTCAAAATATAACCCCTAGAAGCAAAAATAGCCAAGACTCATTAATTTCCATTATCACAAATCTGTTATAGAGAATCCCACTAACCACCTAAAAACATAAAACAATTAAATTTTACTTTCCAAGAGAGATTCTCCAAGCAATTAAATTTTTACTTTTTAGAGAGATTCCCCAAATCTAGAATCTTATTCGACAACTCACAAGAATTAATTTGCTGACTAATATTATTTTACTAATTACCATATACTATTTTAACCATATTAAATACTTATAACTCATATTCTATTAAAAACATCATTAAAATAGTTAATTTAATCTTTATTAAAAATTTACTTAAATAATATTCCTAATTTCACATTGCTAAATAATGACTAACAATAATATTATAACTAACTTATTAACTAATAAAATCTTGCCCATAAAACCAAATACAATTTTAACAATAAAATAATACCATTCACTTATGACAAATGTCAATAGGATTTAATTATTAAAGCTATTACTTTAATTCATAGTTAAAATATGTTTCATTATTTCTCAATTTACAATTTTAATTAATACTTACATAAATATCACTATATCAAGCCTATTATTACTATTATATCACTCATTAATGTGTTACCAAAATACACATAGGCTTAACTAAACAAAACTAACAATAACTCCACATACCACATGACGACCAACATCTTGAAGCAAGGACCAAAGGGTGACACCTCGACTCACGGTCACAAACTGAAGACTGAAACTGACCTAGGGAAAACCCCATGTTATCTCCTTTCAACAGTATCCATTGGCCAAGGGCATGCTCAGACCTGCTAAGTCAGGTGGAGTCGATGCCCAGTACTTGCAACCTGCATCAAGATGATAGGTTGTATACAACATACGCATATATATCAAACACACAGAGTCAGGGAATCACATCATAGTAGGGTGATCGAAATGAGTAATACTACACTGTCCCTGCTCACAAGCATAACAATAAATACAAACATCTCTAATCAGACAACATTAAATCCATATAGCATCATAAACTATAATAACAAAAATGTTATCATAACACATGTCAATAACCACATTAGTCAACCATAGTCCATCATGAACATAATAAGCATAAACCATAAATCTAACCACTTAAATGTCTCAAAATTGTCTAAAATCAATGGAAAACTATCAACTGACACAAGCCAAAATTGAGGGGCATTACAGTTCCATTTAGATTTATCTGTCGATTATACATCTTTCCATAAACATGCTAGTTAGGGAAAGGGAGGTTTGTAGAGAGACCTAAGTATAGAAGACAAGATGTGCCACCTCTTCAGAACAAGAGGTCCTTAGTTGGCCCAAATCTTTTGGTTCTTCCAAAACATGTGGAACTAGCAAATGTCACCCAACCATCATTAACCCCATTGAGATGTACATTTTTTGAGAGCATGGCGACTATTGCCACTGAGGTCGATCAGTTGTCATTTGATCGTGTTGGCAGGTATTTGTTACGCCCGAGGATTGACTTTCCATCCACTGAGGCCGCATTGACCAGCAGTTCAGATCATTACATTCGTGCTGATATAGCATCGCCACATGATGTGGCATAGATTAGTGGAGAGAGTGCTTTGTGGCATATGATTAGATGATTGGCCAATGATTTATTAGATTCATACTAGTTCATCAGTGATCAACATGGGATCCCACTTGATGCTATATCCTTAGATCTCGAGTGATATTTTGGTAGATAGAGGAGGCATGGTGAGTCAGGTTCACAGAGTTTGGGGGGACATCAGGATGTTCTAGTTGGTCCTACAAGTTCTGCCCCTCTGAATGTTCCAGTTGGTCCTAAGATTGAGGTTATTGCAAGTGTTATGGGAGGTGAGTATAGAAGGCTTCTTTTCGGCATTGAGAGTACACCATCTACATGTGTATCATTATGTCTCCATGATTCTGACATCAGTGGGATTGGGAGGGCCTTTGTTGGTGCAGCTGAGGTGCAATTTATTTAAAAATTATAATCTAAATTCATAAATTATATATTTAAAAATTATAAGTTCAATTTTAAATAAAATCACATACATCAAGAAGCTCTGACTCTTTATTGCAATCTTAAATGTACATGTGTATTAGACTTGTGCTACTATTTTACAACCTATATATGGAGATTTACATCATGCTAGCGATCCTAGTCATCATCATGAGGTATTTAAAAATGAGGTCTATATATCACATGTACATATAAGTTTGATTTAAGTGTACACACACACATATATATATCAAGTTAACTTTCTACATACATAAATCAAGTGTGCAAGTTTTCTAACTAAATACACATATGCTTATTTATTGTATTCAACACATGTCATATATAGGTTGCAAAATCCGTTCATGCTTCTATTGAGACTCCTCTACATGATGCAGACCATGTATATCAGGTAATAATTTAGATTTGTCAAGTATTGTTTATTTATTTAAAATCAAAACATATATTATATTTGTGTATATATATATAATTTGAAAATTTTATGGTGTTTCATGTGCAGACTCAGACCCACAACTCAGCACAATGCTCAGGTCACGGATTTGTCGATGGCTCCAATCAAGGATCGGGATGTCATAGCTCGAGACAGAGCTCAAGACACATCGAGGCTCAATCCACTCATAGGGAGAGACATTTATGAGTTGTTATTATGATTCCTGGATGTTTTATATATTTACAGTACATTTCCAGACATTACATGACTTACATGTTATATTATATTTTATCTAGATGTATTTGAGTTACATATTTTATATTTGGACATTATATGTATGTACTTATGTTTTATATCTTAGAGACATTCTTATTATGAGTCACATGCTTTATATTTACATTTCAAAATTTATATTATGAGTTACATGCTTTATATTAATTATTTGGACATTTAGATTAATTATATTGGTACACCTTGCCACCTACACAGCAGAAACAAGAACTAACTAAATATACAATGAAAATCAAAGCATAAAAGAGAGGAATTTTGATAGATGTTATAGTTGCAACCTAATTATTTGGACATTTGGATTAATTATCTTGGTACACCTTAGAGTTTGGTAGTTTATCTTTATATTTCTTAGTATTCCTTTTATGATCAAATTTCATATTCTTATGATTCTAATTAAGTTACATGCTTTAGTGTTGGTGTTATGCTTTATAAAGATTGAATTTAAAATAATATTACATTTTTATAAATGAATAAAAGAAAATTTTGTCACTTCATGGGTTTATTCAATGTCCATGTTATTTTTCACCTTTGTTTATTTTAATTTTAAAAAATTTACAAACTTAAAAATCTTGTAATGATAAGTTTAAAATTAATGTGAAAAAATTGAATTAACATTTTTTTATCATAAATTTTTATTTAAATCCTCCTAGATGGATGCTAGCAATATTATTTTAATATTTCATAAAATAGAATATGGTTATCAATCTAGCAATCTAATAGAATATTTTTTGGTGTTCCTTATGAGAGTACAACTAAATCTAGATGTTTCCAATATGAATGTAAGATCTATAGTTAGTTAATAATTTTTATACAATTCATTCTACAATATATATTTTTTAAATGACAAGATTATCTTTCCATTGACCATGTTATAATTTTATATATAACATCTCCTTGATAATGTCATGATTTTTTGTACTAGAGTATATTTCCATTGTAAATGTAAAAAGTTGTTTGATGGTGGATTTAATGGTTAAACAATTATTTGGCAATTTTGAAAGTGGTAAAGGAGACAAAACTTTAATGCTAATTTTAGAACTAGTGAAATGATGTTTAGTTTTAACTCTTTATATATATTCCAAAATTTATTGAAGATAACTCTATTGAATGGGGTTCAATGGTCAAATGGTCAAAGACAATTTTGGAAGTGGTTTAAAATGGATCAAATGTTAAAAGCTAAATTTAGAAGATATAAAATTTGACTTCAATGTGTGAATAGAATGGAATAACAACAATGACAATATATTTGCAAAAGTGAGACTAAGCTACTCAATCTAAAGAGCAAACTAACATGATAGATTGAAATACAGAAAGGAAGGGGAAGTAACCCACAACCAATGCAATTAAGAAAATAATGGATTACACTAGCAAAGAGAAATAAAAAGAGGGTAAATGAAACCTAATCACCTAGTTAATGAAGGTGCAAACTGGCCAACTAAATAAGAACACAACCATGGATAATCCTTGCTCAGAATGCCAAAAAGAATGCTACAAATGAGCATAATAGGAGCAATGGTTCACAAAATATCATGAAGTTGTAGAAAAGAGAGCTAAAGAATTCCATAGATTTCTTTTGAAAAAGAGATAGGACTTAAAAATGTAAGAATAGAGGGAAAATGAGGGAGATAGGTCAAAGAATGCTATTTTGAGAGGTATAGAGGCATTACATGAAGCAAATTGACCCCCTGGTGGGATTATTCCACAAAACATGTTGTTAGATATAATGAGAACACTCATAAATGAGAATTTTAGTAGTTCAATTAGAATCTCTCCATGCAGTTTATTATTCGAAAGATCTAGTAACTCTAATTGCTCTAACATTCCAATTGCTCTAAAGTTATTAATTATGATCTAGTGACTCTAATTGCTCTAAAGTTATTAATTATGATCTATTTTGATAGTCCCTATTTTAGATCAAGGATAGAGAAGTTATTAATTATGACATGTACATTTATTGAAACTAGTCATATAAACACATAGTGGGAATAGCTTTTGTAAGTAAAATAGTGATTAGCTACCCTTATTATAAAAATGTACTATAACTATTTGGAAGAGTAAATCTAAGATACGGATGAGCATAGGTGGTATCATTACTTGATGTGGACTCCTTTTAGTCTTGAGGTCATATAAAGTTGACGAGAGTTGAACATGTACAAATTATGAACTAGATAGATCTATCTAATGTACTTGTTTGTTAAGTTTGAGACCCCTACATGATAAGAATACAAAAAAAAGAACTTCCCTTAGCTTCAAGAAATATTTATTCTGTACTGACAAGGCCAACCACGTGAAGGTGGAAGCTTAGTGGCCTCACCTAAGACCTAAGACACCTAAGATAGTCTAACATGTACCTAAAACCTAAGACCTAAGACACCTATACACCTCTAAAACACCTAAGAATTAAGACCTAGATCTTTAAGACACCTAAGAAACTTAAGACGTGTACAATAAGACACCTAAGACCTAGACACCTAGACACCTAAAACACCTAAGACACTTAAGACATAGGTAGACACCTAAGATACTTAAGACACAGGTAGACACCTAAAACACCTAAGAAATTGTAAGACCAAAGACACCTCTAAAACACCTAAGAATTAAGACCTAGATCTTTAAGACACCTAAGAAATTTAAGACATACAATAAGACACCTAAGACCTAGACACCTAAGACACCTAAAACACCTAAGATACTTAAGACACAGGTAGACACCTAAGACACCTCTAGACACCTAGGACATATAAGACTATCTATATATAGTTTAGAGATCATACCTGCACAACATAAAGTTCAATTTTATAACTTGAAATCCTTATAGGCATAGACCTACATAATTGCAAAAACAAAAATCTATGTAAATAAATTTATAGCTCGTAACTTGTAGCTTGATCATGTTTGATTATAATAAAATTTGAACTAGAAGAACCATTGAAATAAAAAGTTTTGAAAGGAAAGAACTATCAAGAAATTCATGTACATTTTAAAATAAATCAATAGATCAATATAGATAATTCAAGTGCATATACCTTCATACTGGATGTATCGATTTCTTCAATTCGCTCTTCAATAATGTAGTTAGAGCTCTTGGTACATATAATCTGGACCTTCTCTATCTTTTATTATCTCTAAAATATTTTCGTGATCTTCAATAAACAACCTCCACTTTTGTTGGCCACGTCCTCTTTTTTGTAATGTTTCCAAACTTAATCTTGTTGCTAAAACTAAGTGACTGTAGTGTAGAACCTTTTGTCCTGGCATATATTCGGTAAATGTAATACTATTTTTATCTATCTTTATTTGTTGATAATAGGTGCCTTCAACAACAGCTGATCCAATGGGATATGATTGTCCATCACCATCTGTCATTGATTCTAACAATTTTGATTTTACTTGTGTGCATCTTAGTAGATAGTAATCTACACCTTCTGTATTGTTAGGATCTACAACCATAACAAAAATATCTCCTGTACACACCACAAGTAAACATGTAAATGTACATTTGAGTTGAACAATGTAAATCAAATGTTCAAAACTTTATTACAATCTCGAATATAAATCAATTCTGTAACTTACCTATAACAACTAAATATGATACACGTTCATAATCAACTGAATATATAGGATCATATACATCTACAATGTCACTATCTTCAAAAGGATGACTTGATACTATTTGTTTTATTTCCCATTGTGAAACATATCCATCCCTTACATTTGGACATTGTAGAATATTTACATTGTTCTCAAGGCAATCAACACAAAAACAAGATTTTTCTCACTTGAATAGGAAGAGGCTTGCTATGTCCTATAGTCATGACTTGATGCAAAATTCTAACACCATTAATAGCTTGACAATTATATGGATTCGATTGATCAATATATGCACATATGAACAAATTCTTGAGTATCTCAATTAAAACTATTTAAATTTAAAATTAAATCACATGCACACGTACTTCAATTCAAATATTAAAGTTTTCAAATAACATAAATTCAATTAACCTACCTTTAACTTCCCAAAAATAGTGTTTGTTGTATATTGAGTCACAGGTAGTAAAATGACTTTTGCACCATTCAATAATTTGACTTCCATTTTGTATGGTGTTACCTACAATTTCATGTTGGTGTTTAGTGCCTAAGTAAGAGGTTTAAGAATTTAAAAAAGTTCACATGTACATCCAACTATTACAATACACATACATAGATCAATTACATAAATCATTATAGAAGTATTCAACAATTTTAAATTATTTTGTAAATTTTGTATCTAATATATATTACCTGCAAGTTCATATTGATGAAGTGCATGTTTTACATATGCTCCTGCTCCATTATGCTCTCCTTTTCCATGTCCACTCTCAGAAAAATTCCACAAAAACTTTATGCCAAATTTAGCATGTTGTTGTGTTAACCAATTAAATGCTTTTGCAGACTTAAATTGTCATGTATAAATAGTTATATATAAACAATGATTTGAAAAGCAAAAATTAGTTAAAAATTCAACTCTTAAAATTAAATATAAATTTTTAAATTAAAAATTAAAAATTAAAAAATAATAATAATATCAACACTTACCAGCACATCCATCAGACCAAACCCAGTGTTGTGATGCAACAATGCCACGTTGTCCCAAATCTTCAAAAAATATTTGAAAGCAATGTGCTACATAGCTTCTATCATGACCCGTAGCATCACTGATATAAAAGTGAACCTCTTTGATGATAATTCATTCATCTTCAGTACTCTCTAACTCATCTACAAATAACTTAGCATGTCTATAGCAAACTTGTACAAAGATTGTGACTTGCTCTAAATGATAATATTGACTTTCAATCTCAGTTTGAGGACTAAATGTATAATTTTCAGAAAAATCTACAATAGAGAGAATACAACCCAGTGGAAAATAATTCTTTGACTCACGAAATTGCTTAGCCTACCATCTTGCGCCATGACAATGTTGGATATGTGGGTATACAATGTTATGAAATTTGTTCATAAACTCGTTGTAGGGCAATTCACTCTCTCTCAAAACAATTTTTCTAGATTCAACTCCTGACTTCGTTGAGTATTTCTCATATTCAAATCTCTTTCAAGCAACTAACATTGAATGATCAATATTCTCAAATGGTAAAAATTTCTTCAAATTTCCACAATCTACACATATATTTCTTATACACTGTACATTGAATTCATCTGAATCTTCTGATTTTTCACATAAGATAGACTTCACAAATTGTATTGTACTTCAAGGGATGGCTACATTTGGATTAACTATTGCCATAAGTTTTTTATATGACTGTAGACCTAGATCAAATTTAACATGATTTTGACAGCAACAAGTTTCACGTACTTTATTTATACGTCCAAAACATGGTCATAAATTCTCAAATATCCTTTGAGAAATTTTCACTTGTGAAAATTCTTGCTTGAATGCTTCAAAAAATTCACTTTGTGTTGTATCTATAAAATGTTTTGGATGAGAAATTTTTTTACCATCTTCGTCTTTTATTTGTATAGTGTCCCTTCTATTGGAAGAAACACGGGAGTTGTCTGTCCAATATCCAAGTACTTTTTGTTTATATCTTCTAAAATTCTATCTCTCCAAGGGACTCGACAAATATTTACCCAATTATTTTCAATATTTTCATCTAATCTATTTCTTATTGATATATCTTTGAACAGTTCTCCTAGATACATTTACTAATTGGGCAATTGCTTTAACTTGTCTTCTATGTGATAATTTCTTACTAGACATTACAGTCATCAATGCTCTACGTGCAGTACTTAAATCAGAACTTTGACTCTTGGTTTGAATAGAATCAAATGTTGTTTGCAAGTTTTCAATTACTATCTGATTTACTAAATTTGAAGATTTTTTCTTATTATCAACCTTTAACAACTCTGAAATAGGGGTCATTTATTTTCGCCTAAATAACTTTGCACATAATTGTGCTCTTCCAATTAGATATTTATCTTCAAAAAATGCATCCCAAATTCTTTTAGAGTAAAATTTTATTGTGCTTTTAGGTAACATATGTTCAGGTGAAATATTTTTGAAAGGAGCATCCTCATCCATCTCCGTAAGATTTTTCATTCCCTGCAAACAATTTCTATCACTACTACCAATCTCATCTTGTACTTGTTCATTAAGATGCCCTTCAACTTGTTCATCAATAATTTCAATGGGTTGTTCTTGACTAGATGTTCCTACAGATTTTTTAATTCTTTTTCGGTCATACAACCTTAATCTAGTTCTTTTATTCCCCATCACAAATTGCTTGTTTTTATTCACCTACACACACATATACATCCTAATAAATAACACATGGAGTTCAATTTCTACATGGTAAAATGAGTAAATAAGTTGGGAATCATGCTACATACTTAAAAATTTGTAGCCTTTCTTGCCAAAAAAACTTATTTTGTGTGGTTTCTCCAAATGCTTGAATTGAAAAAAATTGAAAAAATAATAATTAGCCTCTATTACAAAAAATTCTGTTTCTATTTTCTCCTTGATGCTTGAATTGAGTAAAAACACAAAAAATAAAGCCCTATATATAATTAAGTTTAAAAATTTCTTAAAAAAAAAGAATTTCGCTAACTGGTGGTGGTCACCAGATTTTTTTAATTTCGGGTGAAATGATTTTGCTCCCAAACAATTTCGCTTGAAATTATCTATGTGGCAGTCCACTTGGCAGCCACCTCATCATTTTTTCTGGTTTTCTAAAATTCTCAACATCAACTGAATATTTCTTCAATCAAAATGAATTATTCAAAAAAAAAAACCCTTTTGTAGAGCTCTAAGTTTAGAATTCAAATATGTTTTATTTTTAAATATTTTGATTAGTTTTAATATGTTTTTTTTAAATTATTCCAAGTAGGTTGTTTTAAATCAGAGATGACACTAATTAGAAATTAAAAGAAATATATCAAAACACATCCAATTTTTTTCAAAATTATATGGTTCACTAGAGGAAAGAGTCTGCTCCAAAAGGGTATAATTGGTTTTGTGAAAATAGTAATAAAAATTATACAAAAGTTGACGTGGAATGAAAACAATCAGATTCTATAAAGTTTGACTTTAAAATGATATTACGAAGAAAATATGTATTGAAAACTAATTTTTCTCTCTCCATTCATTAGATATTGAACTCATCTATTTGAGAAAAAAAATTAGGGAAAAATAAGATTGTTTGCTCTTTTTTTTTTTACGTGGACTTAAAGTCATTTTTTCCTGAAATTTTCAGCAATTCAAAATTTGCTTTTAAAGTTATAAAAAAATGTTAAAATAATTTTTTTAATTTTTTAAAAAATTACAAGCATAAAATTCATTAAGAGATCTACATTTCATTAGTTTACATCATTTTAAAATTCAAAACATAAATGCCACTTTTATGAGGTCGAAGTTCAGAAATTTTTTTGCTGTTGGTTGATTCCTTTATAAAGTGTGACATAGGTTTGTGATTTTACCCTATCCCACCATGTGGCAGCCTCACTGGTGATTTGATATGATCCCCATACAGCCTTAGTCTTATCAAACAAATTTTACAGGGCAAAGTACTTCTCCATCTCAATTATCCAGGCTTTTGCCCCATCTCCAATTGTCTTTCCATCAAATTTTGGTGAGGTGACCTTTTTGAGGTCTTTACCCAACTCTACTACCACTTTCTCTTGCTTACTTGGGTTTCCTTTAGTCTCAAGGTTTTCTTCATTTGTTTCAGTTCTATTACCCCCATTTCTGCCTAAGTTCAACCTAGGTTGACCTGTTCAAATTTCTTGTTCTAGACTATCCATTCTAGTCTCTTATCGATTCAACATGGCTAGGATCCTATCTAATCTATCATTCAGTTCACCATGGGATCCTCCTCCACGTTGGTAAGTGAATCTAGCATCCATCTTGATTACTCTAAAACATTACATATTAAGTGTAATTAGGCGTAGGTCCAAGATTTGAACCTAGCACTCTGATACCAAATGTAAAGTGTGGAATACTCACATACTAAACATAGTATTACAAAAAATAATGCTTATTCCAAAAAAAAGAAAATTAATCATTTATAATTTTCAAATATCCATAACTATATAAAATAGCAAGATTTCCATTAAAGAAGTATAAATTTCCATACACTAAAAAGTGTTACAATTCCATTTACATACACCAATCTAGTGTTACAAAACATATGTTTCAATGTTACAAGTAAAGATATTGCATATATATATATATATATATATATATATATATATATATATATAATATGCGAAATATGGAAGGAGCGAAAAAGCAGGAAGGAGCGAATAAGCAAGCAGAAGATTTTTTCACGGCGAAAGGTGGCGAAAAAAGCGAAGGAAGAGAAGTGATAAGCAAACAAAATGGGGAGGCAACATACGCCGCAACAGGAGCAAACGCAGTCCCAGTAAACAGAATAAGGAGGAGCTACTCAAATATCACCAAAAGGCAGATAGATACTCAGCAGGAGGAAGAGGTGACAATTGATGTTAAAGACAAAGTGGATAAAGACATAAACGTGCTAGAACAAACAGCTCTGATAGGAAGGGTGATAGGAAGAAACAAATCCAAACAACAGATTAAGGAATGGATTGAAGAAAACTGGACAAGAGCAGAAATGATTCATTTCATACCTAAACAATTCTTTGTGGTCGATTTCCAAGAAGAAGCTGAAAGGGATAAAATTCTGGATAATGCACCATGGAAAATAGGGCTGGATTATATTTATACACAGAAATGGAGGCCGAATTTTAATCCAAATAATTTTGATCCTTATAAGGAACCAATATGGATAAGATTATACAATTTACCATTTGAATATTGGTCAGGAGGTTGCCTATACCAAATTGGAGATACTCTAGGAAATACAGTAGAATTGGAGATGGGAGATAACGACTCAATTTATTTCGCCAGAATCAGTTTAATAGCAATTAACAAGATTCCAAGAAAGATAATGCTGATCACTTCAGCAGGGACCTAGGAACAGGTTATAGAAATTGAGGAGAAAAAATATTACTGTCTTGAATGCCGAAGCAGAAGACATGGAAAAAAGATGCCCTAAAATCTTTGTTGGGAAAAAAGCAGATGACAATGTGGACAAGAAGGAGAAATCGAAGCAAACAGAAAAGGAAACGCAAGGGATTCAGGGCATAGGAGGAGACACAGAAATACTAGTAGAGTCTTCAAATAGGAACCTTAATTATCCAATTCTCTAGGAAAATGAGTCACCAAAATCAGACACAAAAACAAAAGCAGAGGGTCGACATATGGAAATCACAAAGAAACTTGAGGAGAGGCAGAATGCATCTTCAGAAGAATCAAACGATTCGACAAGAGTTGATAGGTAGGAAGGAAAAGATGACTACAGTCCAGAGATAGTTAGAGAGACGCTAGAAGCAGAAAAAGGGCCTAACGATGATTGGTTAGATGAAGAAGAGGCTATTGAGGATAGAGAGGAAATTGGAATTATTGACCCTCAACACATTAGCCAAACCAGAGCAAGATGCACTACAGGCAACGAAAAGAAGTTAGGAAGGAAAACGGATAAGGAGAAAAGAGAGGAGTATGCAGCAGACAAGGGACTTCCGAGCATCAAGAAATACATGTTAAGATCCAAGGGAGGAAGCACCTCCCTTGGGAAGCCATGAAGATACTTTCATGGAATGTTAGGGGCTTAAACACCCCTAACAAAAGGTGCGCAATCAAGCGCCACCTTTCTAAGTTAATGTTGGATATAATATTACTATAGGAAACCAGGTTGATGCAGGAAGAAGCGGAGAAGTTTACACGACATTGTAGGACTTTAACAGGTATTTTCAGTGAACCCAGGGGTACTGTCGGAGGTGTGGGCCTAATGTGAAACCCTTCCAAGGTAGATATCAAGGAAGTAGAGGTAAGCCAAAGTTGGATAATAGGAAAAGTCATTTTATATCATTTCAATATTTCTTTCTGGATTTGTTGTGTATATGGGCCAACCAAGACAGAAGAAAAAAAAGAAGTTTGGAATAGCATTCTAGGTAAAATCCAAGGGCTTGGTGAAGAAAGGGTGATTTTGGGAGGAGATTTTAATGCAATTCTAAGTTTGGAAGAAAAAAGAGGAGGTTTGAGAATAGTAAACAATGCAACAAAAGATTTTAGGGAATTTGTAGAAGAAGGAAGGTTAATTGATTTCCCTCCTAAAGAGGGAAGGCTTTACAAACATTGCTGAAAGATTAGATAGATTTCTTTACAGCTCGAATTGGCTGGAAAGAGATTTAGGAATTGAATTGAGCATTTTGCCATGCTTTTTGTCAGACCATTACCCCATAAAGCTCGAAATAGGCCAATTACTTAAGCTGAAAAAGTCATATTTCAAATTCAAAAAAATGTGGTTGAGAAAAGAGGAACTGATAGAGTGTATAGGGAAATGGTGGTTAGAGATACCAGGAAAGGGAGGCTCGGTAAGCTTTGTATTTTGTCAAAAGTTAGCACATGTTAAAAAGAGGCTGAATGAATGGAACAAAAACACTTTCAAAGACATATTTGCAGAAAAAAATAGAGTTGAAGAAGAACTGGAGGCACTAAATCAGAAAGTTATAAGGGAGGGGATGTTTCAAAATGACTATAAAAAAGAGAAAGATCTTATGGCAGAATGGGACGAGTTGTTAGCAAGAGAAGTGTGGCTAGAAGTAGATGACAAAAATACAAAATTTTTTCATAACTCAGTCAAATCCAGAAGAATGGCGAACAAAATATCAGAGTTGACCATTGGGAATGGTATTATAGTAAACAAAAAAGAAGAAATCGAAAAAGAAATAGTAAACTATTTTCAAGCTTTTTTGGCACCAGAGGAGGGTTTTGATCGGTTAAATATAGAACAAGCCACAAATTGCATAGATAAGATATTAAACGATGAAGAAAGGGAAGCATTAGAAAAGCCTTTCACAGAGGAGGAAGTCAGGAAGGCAGCATTCTAATTACACTTGGATAAAGCACCAGGCTCGGATGGTTTTCCCGCTCTTTTTTATCAGAAGTGTTGGCCTATTGTGGGTAAGGAGGTCTGGAACATTTTGGAAGACTTTAGAAAGAAGAAAAGATTTGTAAAAGAAATAAACAATACAGTAATTGCGCTTATTCCAAAAAAATTAGAATGCAGGAGGGTAAGTGATTTCAGGCAAATTTCATTATGTAACACGGTTTATAAGATCCTCGCCAAGACAATCACTAATAGACTAAAACCAATTTTGGGAAGAATTATTTTGGAAAATCAAAATGGTTTCATGCCAGGAAGAGAAATTGCGGACAACATTATCCTAGTAAATGAAGTTATCCACTCGATCAATCAAAACAGACAAAAGAGTATGCTAATTAAGTTAGATGTGAGCAAAGCGTATGACAGAGTTAGATGGAACTTCCTCCTAAGGATTTTAGAGAAAATGGGCTTTGGCAAGTCATGGCTTGAAGGCATTTTCCAGTGCATTTCCACTCCACGAATGTCAGTAGCAGTGAATGGATCGCTGTGTGGTTTTTTTGAGATATCACAAGGGTTAAGGCAAGGTGACCTGTTATCCCCATGCCTTTTCATTTTAATGGCTGAGGCAATGGGGAAAATGATTCAACATTGTCAAAGATCAGGGGGATGGAAAGGAATCAGGGTAGCTCGAGGATTAGCACTAGTTACCCACACTCAGTTTGTAGACAACACTTTACTCTTCGGGGAAGCTAACCTAGCAGAAGCAGAGGCGATCAGAAGAGTGTTAGACACTTACACGAATCTATCGGGGCAAGTGGTAAACAAAGAGAAGACAAGAATGTTTTTCTTCAATACCTCTCGAAGATGGCAACACCAAATATCACAAATTTTGGGATGCCAAGTAGATACCTTACCAACCAAACACTTAGGGGCCCCCATGTTCAGTGGACAGAATAAGTCTCAGCTTTGGGAGGAAGTAATCGCTCTGTCTAAGAATAAAATGGACACTTGGAAAGGAAGATGGTTAACATTAGCAAGAAGGATTACCATGCTAAAATCAGTGCTAGGGGTAGTCCCGATCCATATGATGTCCTATCTTCAAGTTCCAAACAAGGCCAAAAGCAACTTGGAGAGGGGTTGGAAAAAGTTTCTATGGGAAGGATCGAGAGATGTTAAAAGAATACCATTAATTGGATGGGACAAAGCCACGTGCCCCTTAGAGAAGGGTGGGATGGGAATGAGAGAACTGAAGCTCCAGAATGAAGCACTGGGAGCTAAATTGGTATGGAAAATGGCAAAACAACCAAAGAAACTTTGGTGCAGAATAATGCAAAGCAAATATTTAGATGATTCAGATCCCAATAGAATTTTGACCATAGCGAATCCAGGGGGTGGCTCGCCAATATGGAATTTCATCAAAAAATGCAGACCTATAATTTTAGATCATTTGACGTGGAGTATTAATAATGGGAGAAACACCAATTTTTGGAAGGATTCATGGGAAGGATGGCCGTCGCTAGATAGCTTTCAAGAATTATCAGGGTTAAGAGAACAAATGGTTCAGGATAGAGGAGAAAAGGTGGCGGACTACTTCGAAGGAGAAGATGAGGAAGGCTTAGTCAGATGGGTGGACCCTAATAAGTACAATATAGATACGGACACCAAAAAGAAGTATGCGGAAATACTCAATGAAAGGAAGATTTGGAAAAATAATGCCAGCGATGAGATCATTTGGTGTGGTGCAAAGTCTGGACAATACACAGTTAAGATAGGATATCAATTATTGAAGTCAGACAGAGAGAGCAACTTATCAGATCACTGGCAGAAAAAGATTTGTTGGGATAACCAAGTACTGCCTAAGGCAGGAGCCTTTCTTTAGATGGTACTTCATAGAAGTATTCTAACAAGGGACAGGTTGCAGAAGCTAGGGATCTCTGGCCCAAGCAGATGTACACTATGCAAGCAACATGAAGAGACTCTAGACCATTTGCTTTTAAGATCCCAGGTAGCTAAGAAGGTATGGATGTATTTCCTTAGCCTATTAGAATGGAAAGGAGCCATGAATCCAACAATAGTGGACTTCTTGAAAAGTTGGCCAATACTACAACAGAAAGGTTTCTGGGGGAGCATCTGGATAACTATGCTATCCATGATAGTTTGGCAGATTTGGAAGGAAAGGAATCAGTGAATATTTGAAGAAAAAGAAATCTCTATAGATAAACTAATAAAGAAAATAGAAATTGGCTTAGTGGAAATACTAAACTCCAAAGCAAGTAGTAGGGGAGGAAGTAAGTTTACAAGTTGAGATGAAGCAATCATGAAATTATGGCCAGACCTTAAAGTACTGAAAGGATTGGGAGGAGGGAAACAAACAAGAGCTCAAACAAGATGGCTGGCTCCTCCAAGGGGTAGACTCAAATTAAATTTTGACGGGGCCTCCAAAGGCAACCCGGGAAAAGCAGGATATGGTTATATTATTAGGAATGAGAGGGGAGATTTTGTTTGGGCAGCATCGGGCGATTTGGGAGTGGCTTCAAATAATATGGAAGAATTGGAAGCATTGTATAGAGGTGTGGTGGACTGCGCCAAGAAAGGATAGACAAACATAGACATAGAGGGGGACTCCCAAATAATTATAAATGCTATTATTAGGAACAATGCAGCAAATTGGATTTTAAAAAAAGGAGTGAGGAGAGTCAAGGACATCCTGCAAAACATGAATTTTTTTATCAGACACATTTATAGAGAAGCAAATAAAGCCGCAGATTTCTTGGCTAACCAAGGGATCACGAGGGGAGGTAAGGACGTCAGTGATTCAGACGTAGCAAGCTGGAATGGGCTTGACGAGGTACTTTGCTTAGACAAGGAGAATTCGTAGAAGGTGGATGATCTGAGAAATCAGACATCTGATGGTGGAGTTTAGATAGATTAATATTAACATTTGTTAGGATGATTCAGGATATCCATGAGAATTTGAGTTCTTCAGCTCGATAATGATGAATGGGACAACAAGTTTGCCTATTTTAAGTTAGTCGAAGCCTTACCTGGGTATAGCGTGGTGAGAAGAGGTAGAGATGGCCAGAATAATGGGAGTGCAATGCCATTGTCTAGAGGAAGGAAAGGAGCAGCAGGTGGGGTGCTTGTTTAAACTGAAAGAAGAAGCAGCCAGAACAGCGATTTTGCAAATTATTGGGGGAGGGTTGTGGAGTGGCGGTCATGTACATGATGGCTGAGTATATCAATTCTTCTTCGCCAATATTTCATTGGTCATGGGCAGTCCATTTTATGGAGTGTGTTGGGGAGCATGGTTGGTGGCTCAAGCCAACCACACAGTGGTGATGGGGGAGATTGACTCTGTTGGAGGAGACCGCACGGAGGAAACTTTAAAATCTACCTATGCAAGGGGAATAGGATCCAAGAAGGCCAGAGATATCCTTGCTGCTTATAAAGAAGGCATCGAAAACAGGAACCTGGAAATCTTCCATAAGATGCTTTAGGAAAACAAAGGGGAATTTATAGACGAACAGATAGGAAGGCTTCTGGAGACGGCGGAAGGCATTATGATGATAATGCACGAGATCATGTAACACCTTTGACTGTTGGTGGAGAGAATGGTGCGTTTTACGCTGAAGACATAGTAGTCTTTAGTTCTAGTTATGTAAGTTGTTTCGTATGGCATTCCTGGAAGGAATTAGCCAATAAATAAAAACAACGCTTTTTATTTTATTTTATATATCAAAGGGAGCCATCCCCATGATGGCACTTACCAAACAAAATATATATATATATATATATATATATATATGAAAGTAAAGTTACATTTTATAAATTGGCTATGTTAGCCATACAAGAGTAATACAATGAAATAAATATCCATATATATAAGAATCTCTAAACTCAACCACCATGATCCTTCGATCTTCTGCAAGCCGAGACCAAGAGTGTGGTTAAGGGACTTATTCCACCCAACGACGAAGTACTGGACTTCCCCAGGTTTCTTCCCAACTCGAAGAAAGTATCAACCATGCACAAGGAGCCTAGCAACCTAGAATAGTGTAAGTAGGAGGGAATCTCTCGATTCATGCTTTTTGCCTGTATCCATTCTAACCTATATGACATAATTCTTGCAAACAGGATGTGGCAACAACATATATAATAGAAATCTAGGCTTTTTCTAATTCCATCTATTTTAATGGTACAGTAGCTTGGCCAAGCAATAAAACAAAAGTGGTAGTTTTAGAAAAAGTAAAACTATTGTTTCTGGGAGCCCACATTCGGCAGCCTGTCCCGAAAGTACATTACTTTACCAAATAAATGCAAAGAATAGTTTTTTTAAGATTAATATCCAAACTCAAAATATCCATTCCTTAAAACAATTACAGTTTACATCAACCAAGTCTTTTCTCTAGTTTGCATATTGCCTAACTTTATTTTAGTTTCAGTGATTGTAAAGATTTTTCAAATCAAAGAGGTTTTTAGTTTGATAAAGAAATTATAGTTTGCACATACAAAATTTGAATCTAACAAATTACTACATTGCTGATTCATCTCCATTCAAGTTATTTCTGAATATCATTTATAGATATATGTTCACTAACTTCTCTTTTATGATTTTGATTGAACAGGCACATGTATAGTTTGATTCATAGTTTCCAAATAAATCATAGCAGAACTAAATAAAATATATACTTTAGTTATGACAACGATAAGAAATATTATTGGATTCATATATTATTATTCTTTTAATGATATATATATATATATATTGCACAACATTGATATTATTGACAGAAATCACTTACAAATTCTATTGGAAAAAATATATATATACTGTCAGTCATAAAACTTTACATTACCAACAGAGATTTTTTTTATCAGCGACTATATAATAATTAACAGTGACTGTATAATTTACTCAGCGTATTGTAATAATGATTTTTGCAAGATTTGAAGTTTCTTAAGAATCAATACACAACAACCATAGTGGTTGCGGCCTCCTCCATGGAGGGTTCATGTGAGTTGGGGGGAGGGGAGGTGGCCCCCTTTCCACTAGCCTTAAGGCCTATGGGGGGGGGGGGGCAGGGGGTTGTCTCCCCTCTCTCACACATTTTCTAAAATGCAACGCATATATAAACAAAGTTGTCACCATCATAATTCGATTCTAAATACAATTGGATTCAATTCATTCTGTATACAAATAACTTCTCTTTTCAATAGTATGTAGTTTATATTATTATTATATATATGGTTTAATTAACATATATATAATAATATAATATGTATATATATTCCTAATAAGAGAATACTATATATATATACACACACACACACAAACATTTAATAGGAACATAAATATTTACATTTACTGATATAGTATGAATTCAACACAGAAATGTATATCTTTTGTAATAATATTTTCAATATAAATATGTGTATTCATATAAAATTATCATTTTTTACACAGTAAAAATACAATGATTTCAATCAGCAGTAAAAGTTTAAATACAACATAAATCTTCCAATAGATCTTTTTTTACACAAATTGAGATTTAACATAATGGATTTTGCAATAAAAACCTGGTAAAATGCTATCCATAGATGAAATCTATTCAAATCTTTGTTTCCTCAATGCTTCCCTTTCTCCAAATCTGCAATCTTCTGTGCTCCTTTTCTTCCCAATGAAAGGTTGTAATTCATAAAACTCGTGTGTTCAAGAATGAGAGTTGTGATTGAAAAGTCATTGTGTGAGAATGAGAATTTCTTTCTTCTATTGTTTCTTTCTCTATTTTTGCTTTGCTTTGTTTTGTGTTTTATTTCCTAAATATAAGTTTTCTTTTTCTATTTTTCTATTGTTTTCTTTCTTTTTGTTTTGTTTTCTAAATCTTTCTTTATTTTCTAATTTATCACAATTAATAGTAAGCATGGTTATCTAAATTATCTATAAAATAATTAATAATAATATTTTCATTCTTCAAATAAAATCAAAAAGTAATTTAAACTATCTAATCTATTTTTCTATGAGCATTTAATTTTATCCATCAACTTAATTTAAATAACCAACTATAGAATTAAAACAATATAATGAAATGCATCTATATGATTGTAAGTGTTGTGTGTGTGTGTGAAATCCCTCCATTTTAACCCTACCAGGCTACCAACCTCCTTTACCTTAACCACACCCTTGTCTTCGACAACCTGCAACTCATGATAAACTCAAATTTCCCATTAATACGTTAGCAACCCAATAGATGAAGCATAGCCAAAGCATCAAAATTAATCATTCCAAAATAACATGAAAATAATATTCATTTCATTTCATCTTTTCCATATTAAAATAATCATTTATCTTTAAAAATAACATATTATTTATCTAACCACACATAATTGTTCAAGAAATATTTCCATGTAAAGTAATTCTAGAAAGCTTCAAAGTCTAAGACATGACATCCTTCCCCACTTGGAAGAGACATCGTCTTGATGTCTTATTACAAAACATCTACATAAAAGGTCTTATACAACCAATATCAATAACATAATAAAAGTCATCATATGCAGAAATGAAAATAAGCTAAAATCTAAGATGTGAGAATGATCTCTCAATATCCTCCACACTCTCCCAGGTGGCACTGTCCACTGAATACTAGTCCCACTGGACCCTATACTACACAACATTGCGTTTCCACAACTTAATGTTACACCTCTCCAAAATCTTGTTGGGCTCCACTAGCACCACTCCTAGATCCTGAACATGCAATGCACACTAGTCAAGAATATTAGAAGCAACTAGATGGTATAGCTTAAGCACGGAAACATGGAAGACATTATGTATACACGATAGAGCCAGTGGTCGAGCAAGCCTATATGCAACTAGATTGATAACTTCCAAGACATCAAATGGCCCAAGATATCTAGGTGCAAGCTTAGACCCCTTCCCAAATGAGATTGAACTCTTTTGCGATCGAACCCTCAAGAAGACCTTGTCTCCCACTGAGAACTATCTAAAGGTTTTGTTCCTATTCGCAAAGCTCTTCTGACGATATGAAGCTTGCTTCAACTTTTCCTTAATTAGCTTCATCTGATCTTCCATCTCTCTCAACATCTCTGGCCCAATGAAAATCCTGTCTTCCTCCTTATCCCAACTTATAGGTTTATGACATTTGAGGCCATATAAAGCCTCAAAAGGTGCCATTCCTAGAGAGGCATGAAAAGAGTTATTATAATCAAATTCTACTAAAGGTAGGTACTCCTCCCACTTGTGTTGCTGATCCATATAGTACATTCTAAGGAGATCCTCTACTACCTGGTTCACCCTCTTCGTCTGACCATCTGTCTCAGGATGATAAGATGAACTAAAGTTCAATTTTGTCCCCAAAGAAGCGTACAAAGTAGTCTAAAATCTAGACGTCATTCGAGTATCACAATCAAAGATGATTGTTTTAGGCACTCTGTACAATCAGAAAATCTCATGTACAAACTTCTTCTCTAAAAGTAATGATCCATCCTTAAGATTCTTAGGAATGAAGTGAGCTACTTTCATTAATTTATCAACCACAACCAAGATAACATCATGTTGATTCTTGGTCATAGGTAACCCTTGAATGAAATCCATAGTGATTACCTGCCATTTATATCCTGGCACCCTATGTGGGTAAAGAAGTCCTACAAGATGTACATCCCCAGTCATAACTTACTAGCATTCCAAACATCAGGCTACAAAAGTTGTAACATCCCTCCTAAGTCCTGGCCAGAAATACAATGGTTTGAGTCCCTCTTTCATTTTTGTTACACCAAGGTGCCCTAAATAAGGTGCATTATGACATTCTTCTAGCACAAGTTCTCTCAATCCTGTTGTATTTGGAACATACATTCATCCCTGATATCTCAAGAGTCCATCAGACTCAAACATGTATCCATCATATCTATGATCCAAAGGATCCTACTCTAGGACTTGCTTCACCCTATCATGATACTCATCACTAGGCAAAGACTGCATCACCCATTGTCTGAAAGTTTACCTTACAATTACCATGGCTGCGAGATGTCTCCTTCTTCTTAGGGCATCCACTACTCTGTTTTCTTTTCCTTTTATATACTCAATGCCAAAATCATATTGCTCAAGATATCCAACCATCTTCTCTATCGAGCATTCAGGTTGGGTTGAGTAAATATGTATAGTAATCCCAAATGATCTGTCTTCAAGTCGAAAGGTTTCCCCAAAAGATAGTGCCTCCACATTTGGAGGGCATATATTCTATCGGCATATATATATATGTATATATATATATATACACACACATATATATATTGTTGAAAACAAGGCAGATAACTGAGAGGGGGGGTGAATCAGTTATCTCAAATATTTTTAAATTTATTTTCTCCTTTAGTAATTAGTGCAACATCAAAACATATAAGCATATATGATCATAAGAACATAAATAAAATCAACACACATAACACAAGGATTTTTACGTGGAAAACCCTGTTAAGGAAAAAACCATGGGGTGACTAACCCAAGACTGTATTCTCTATTAAAAGAATAAAGTAGTACAAAATGGCACTTGCCAATTAGGGCTCACTACCTGAGCACACTACTCACAAGAGGCACACTGCCTACAAGAGACTCACTATCTACAGAGCTTACAGAAAGTAATCAGGTGTTTGAACTGATGAGAATCATCTGCAAATGCAAGAGTTCAGTACTTTTTTAGGCTCAATATACTAATTTGATGCACTTCATTCTTCCTCTGTTTTGATGTTGTTGCTCTATCACATACCAGACATGAATCACTGCTTTCACACTTATCCTTGCTTTTCTTCGCACTTTATTTCATCCCTATTTCACACCACACACCTACATACTAGAATCCATCTGGTATATATCCGCATCAAGGATTTCATCATCTTTCTAGTTAGCAACAAGAACACTCAAGATATTTACAAGTTACTGATTTGTCAGCTGAATCCATGCTTGATTCATGATGCGTATCAAAAGCATAGGTATAGAAGTCATTAATCATGTCAGCCAACAATATATGATCCCATAAATTGCTTGATCAACACCTTGTACTCATCTGGATTGAAGACTAATACTCTGTCGGTTAGTTCTTCTTCTATATGCTCTGCCTGTCTGGAACCCAACACTAAGATGCTCATATCTTTTTCATGCTTTATCACCAGTGGCTAAATCTCTAGAATATAGTAGTCATGATACCCCTCTTGACTTGTCCAAGTCCGTAACTTTCTAAGTTACACCATCTGAGAGATCCAGACCTGATTGTTAGACCTTGTTGCATACTCTTTTCTTGTTCACTGAACCAAAACAATCTTTAATCTGACTTCCGGTATAGGCATACTATATACTACGGATGTTTGGGATAGACTTTGTTGCCATCAATGACAACACTCATGAAGCCACATAGTGTCTCTTGCCAATAATCTCCCCCTTTGGCATTGATGGCAACACTTACTGAAAAATGGCTAAGTGTCGCAGTAAACTCCCCCTTGGCTGATGCTCTGTCTTTTGCACTATTTTACCGGAGCTCCCCCTTAACTGGATTCTACATTTTTTACTACTCCTCACTCCCCCTTTGACATCAATGGAAAAGGGTGGAATCCGTACACCAAAATTTGCAAAAATTAACCTATACATGGTTGCATAAGTATATATATATGTTATACTTACATATACTTAAGTATATCCACAAAAGTGGCCTTAAAGTGTACAAATTATATGGCCCAGCTCTACTTCATCCTATCCAAAATGGAGATGTGACCACTCAACAAAAATGCATAAGCTTCTTCCCTTCTTAAATCTGTCAGATCACTGGTCTGGGCTGTGGTCTGAGCATCTGTTAAGGCCTCATGCATTGCCTCTAACTTAGGGATAATTATCCCTCTGAGTTCACTCATTCTGTTTATTATATCCTTCCTTTCTTTGTTCAGCCTCTTTGTTTCATTTATGATGACAATGGCCTGGCATTCTTGATTCATTACAGATGTAGTGAGGGGATCAAAATTATGAGATAAACTTGACAGTTTACCTTCTTGTTCTTTCACCTTCTTTTCAATATCCTCTGTCACTTTGGACCAATATAGACAAAATTTGTACATGTCCTCACCATCTTTAAGAGCATTTTCAAGGCTCTTTATTCCAATGTCTAGGGTCCTCCTATCATTAGCAATGAGTCCATGTACTTTAGTGAATCTTTTTCTAAAAAACTCCTTCCAGACCTTAGCTTCTGCTAATTTTTCTAGAGATTCAAATTGAGTGGTAACATAATTTACTAAAGATTTTAGGTTGCTAGATGGTGAGGTCGAAGGATCTTTTTGGAATGATGGCATGATTTTCTCCAGCATCCCAAATGCCATCTCTAACAACTCACAGTCTTCCATGTGAGATTTCAGGAGTTTTCTTTTTCTTTGGCTTGAGCAAAAGATGCTATTTTCATTTTCTGGACCGGAGAGAGAGAGTCAAAATTTAGTGGCCCTTGAAATAGCTCAGGGTCATCTATCTCCATCATTTCTTTGTTCAAGAAATTCTTCACTGCCTCTGCAGTGTCTCTTGCCAGTGATTTAGTCTTCTTTTCTTTTGGGATCTCAGAACTATCATCATAGGTATTCTTGGCTTGTTCTTCTTCTTTTCCCTTTACCTCCTCCTCTTGATTCACTTTCTCCTCTTTTCTTCCTTCTCCTTCAGCTCTTGAATTTGGAATGTCTACAGTGGGATCCGGAGGAGAGATGTTACCTGTGTTTACTGCTTCATGAACTTCCTCTTCAAGAATAGAGGAATCCAAGTCCTTAGACTTCTCTTCATCTATCTCTTTTGATCCTTCTACATCTTTGTCAAAAGATTCTTCATTGGTTACATTTAATCCTTTAACATCCCTGGTAGAAGGTTCTTCATCTGTTTCCTCTACAATAGGAAGATTGAATCTTTTGAAGGCATTCCGAAGGATGTCTTTTGTTTCTCTTGCTACTTGGTCAGTTTCTCCAAGCATAAGTTTATTCAATTTTACTTTACTCTAGAATTCATCCTTACAATCCTTAAAGATCATGTCCATTTTCTTTGGAGTAATAGAAGGATAGAGCTGAATTGCTATCTATTCCTGAATCTCTAAGTCTTTTTCTTTTGCATTCTCTTTTCTTAGTTCAAGTACCTTCTCTAGACTTTTGGGAATTAATGATATAATTTCAATGAATGCTTTATTGTAGATGTTCAGGTACCTCATTGTAGCTTCTTCCAAAATCCTGATGTCAGTATCACTGTATTCATCATAGAACTCTATTATTGGTTGCAGGTTCCCATCCACAGTAACTGCCTTGATGATGTCATCAATGGAAAGAGTGGGATTTTCAACAAATTCTTCTACCTTTTCTTCTTTGCTTTTACTAGGAGAGAATTCCCCAGATGTTTTCTTCTTCTTCATTTTCTTAATTTCTTCATCAGATTCTGTTTCTTCATAATCTTTGAGACTTGTGTAAGACCTTGTGGCTTTGGTCTTTGTCATCTTTTCTCCTTTTCCGGATGTCTTGACTTTCGGTTTGGTGGCCCTTGAGCTTTTAGGAGTGGCAGATGTAGAGCTCTTGGAGGATCTAGTCCAGGAAGAGGCTTGTACCAGAACATCTCCTTTCTTTGTTTCTTGTTTCTCTTTCTTAGCCTTCTCCATTTTCTTTCTGTTTGCATCTATTGCCTCTTTAGATAAGCCAAATCTTTTGGTAAATTCCTCTACTTCCCTTCTTACTTTCCTCTTTATCTCCGATTATCTTAACTCAACATGTATTTTTACACTTAGTTCTTGAAAGGTTCCAAACCTTTCTGCCTCAGGGTCCTTAGGCTGGCTCAACAAGTGTTGAATATGTAGCTCCAAGATTTTCTCATCGACCTCGTATCCCATTGGCATTATCCACACTATTCTGGGCTCAACTGCCTTCATTAGGCATTGATCAGTGTCAACTATGAAGCACATTGTATCCTTGTATTTCTCAACTATGGATTGAGGTATTCTCTCTCTGGCTTGCATCATGTTTTGGAAGTTCTTAAAGTAACCACATAGAGTTGTGTTTTAAGCTTTAGCATCACCAAGTCCATACATATAGTCTCTAATCTGGATTGCAACTAGTTTGTCATTTTGCCAAACCCAACCACTTAATCCGGGTAGCCCATTCATGTAATAGAAGAATAGACACAGTATTAAACAACCATACTTAAAGGAGTTCTTCTTATCCTTCTTGATCTTCTATAGGTTTTCTAATAATTGATTTAAGAGAAGTTTACATAGGTCATAATCTGCATTTTCCCTCAACATCTGATATGCTACATATATTGCAGTCCCAGACACAAAATTCTCCCTACTAGAATGACAGATCTTATACCCAATTATCATTGAGGCAAATTTGACATCCGGATCTCTGATGTCATCTATGGTATGTTTTCATGGGCTTTATGACCATCTCTACATTAAAACACCCAACTACCTAAGTACACAATGAATGTAGTAGGTGTTATCCCAACTACCTAGTACTACCTAACTATAATCCAAACCCTTCATCTCAAGAAGGAAACACCTAAAAACCAAGGTCTCGTTCAATGCTATATATTAGGGTAGAAAGGGGGAGGATATGTTGGTAGGTTGTTCATTTTTTGGTGGTTAGTCATATAGCTAATTTTTGGTCTAAAAGTGCCTCATGGTGGTTCTAAGGCATCAAACAAAGCATGTCTAGTAATTCATAGGAAGGATTTTAAATGCACATTTTCATGTGATGGTATGTCTCCATGGCCATTTGTGATGATTCAGGGGAATCTATAGTCACAACTATGTATTTTCTCTTACCACATTTTCTGGTGTGATTGTAACTGAGGTCAGATTTATGTGTAAAAGAATCTAATACAATACAAAGATTTTGTATTAGCCTTTCCTTTGTTGAAAATGTGTTATTACAATTCTACATAATATTATTACATACGACCATTGTATGAAATGTAATCTTTGATTTGTATGACGATTCATATCTAGTTCTATGGATGTTTCACTAGATGTAACTCCTTCCTTCTTGCATGCCATGACTCTATTGCCTAATAGAGTAGGCACTAGTTCGTATTGGTGAAAGGATAGCACTATTTTTATCATCCTCTATCTTGTTAGTTGTAGGAGTAGATTAGGGTTAGATTAGGTTTCACAGACTTTTCATGATTCAATATTATAACCAAGGAATCTTAAATCATCCTAAAACTATTCATGTCATTGGGGAATCATTTCATGCATGCCTGCACCTTACAAATCATTTATGTGAAGTTAATTAGATTCACAATAAGGGATATCATGTTGTTATCATCTATGGGTACATCTGCAATGTGTAACAATCAACTCAATCAGACCTGTCTTATATATCTAGTTAGTCTTGACTTAGTGACAAATATAGGGGTCAAACATACCTTGGGTATGGTTGTTGTTGTATTATACATGCATCATCCTAATTGATTAAAACCCCTATTAAGGACACTTCTAGGAATACCCTTTTGGGTATAGTTAAGGCCATAGTGTAGGAGAGAATGTACTCACTCTCATCAATTGACCTTTAACCATCCTCAATCTATTGATGATACCCCGTAGCCTTGAAAGTGAGAGTTCATACTCTAGGATTGTGGACTTGTAGTTTTGGGACCTAATAGAATGGCATCATTATTGGGGATATTTTAGTTTGTCTATCATATTTAAGACCTTGGTAGTTTAGCAAAAAGGAATTTGCATTTTGGTTGGTATTTTTAGTTGGCCTCCCAACAAATTGCACCAATAAAATGGTGTTGTTGTCAGGGATGATTTAGCTTGTTTATCATCTTGGAAACCCTGGTGTCTCAACAAAAAGGAATTTGCACTTTGGTTGGTGTTTTAAGTTGGGCTCCCATCAACTTATGCCAATATAATGACACCATTCTTGAGGATGATTTAGTTTTTATATCATCTTGAAAACCATGCTCATTCATACAAAAGGAATTTGCATTTTGGTTGGTATTTTAAGTTGGCCTCCCACCAACTTATGCCAATAGAATGACACCAAGGAAGAAGACATTGCGGAGTTGAAAATTATTGAAGACTCTACTGATGAGCTAAACCTGGACCTAGTTGTGGCATTGATGATCTAGTTGTACTTTAAGGTGTTCCTCATTTGCAAGAGGTTGCAACTTTTCTATTAGAAAACGAAGTTTGTTGTTGTTTCTACCTATTTGATATTGATGTTTCAAGAACACATCTCAAGCTTTCAGTAGTTGGTGTTAAAGGTAAACAAGGTTATTTCTTTCCACCTTTGAAATATAGTTTCTTTCACAACAAAGAAACATAATTTGTAGTACCTCAATTTTATACCTTGCATGGTAGAATGTTCTAGTCATGGCTTCTAGATATGGATATGATTATTGTAGGGTTGTTCCTTGATATGCATCTTCTTATATTTTAGATCCTAGAAACTTTATTGGAAATGATGCTTATGACTACAATAGTGATTCTTCTTCATGCTATTCTAGTAGCCCTACATCCTACATGAACCCATGCATTAATGTGTGGGCATCCATACAAAATATAAATGAATGTGTTGAGCAAGAAAAGGAAATTAAAACTTAGACCAAGTTGCCTAAGTCTATCTTGCAAACTAATGTGTGCTTTGTTGATACCAAAAGCAAACTTGTCTAGTCCCTAGGTATCATTCCCGTAGACTCCATTTATAAATATCTTTACCTCTCTTTGGTTAACTATAAAATGTAAATCATGATAACCAAGGTGTTCAGTTGAATGCCTAAATTTGATGGGTATGATATTTGGGAAGGAGACACACATGTTGATGAGTTTTCAGAGTTTATGGACAAATTTTAGTTTCAAGATGAAGACATGTGGATGAGATTTTTTTTTAGGTCTATATGTGGAAAGGAAAAATAATGGATTGAAATTTTTCTTGAGTAGTCCTTTGCTTCTTAGAAAGATCTTGTGGCTGCATTTGACAAAGAATATTTATATGGTCTAGACCTTGTTGCTCTTGTCCAAGAATTAGAAATTATCAAAAGGAAAGAGGGAGAGTCTAGTATGGACTTTAGTCACATGTTTTTTTTCCCCTTTCTAGGATTCTAAATTCCTCCAAACTTAATAGACTTTCCTACATTGATAAATTCTTCAAAGTCTATAAGGCTAGTTTGAGTTCAATGTAGGAGGATTGGAAACTAACAAGCATGCATGTTCAAGATTATTGATGCTTAGACTATGTTGAGAAATGAGGAATGAACACATTGAAAAATCATTATCCTCCAATGTAAGTGTTTCTAGTACTAAGCAAGTTGCTATGTGTAGTAACCAAGTGGATGTAATTGCTCAAGTGACTACATTAGTGTATGCATATGATTGTGTAGTCATATAGGTAGAAATTGGAGATGGTGAATCATATGATAGCAATACAAATGATTGACATTGAAGAAAATTTTTACACCTACCTTCAGTTGGATAGATCATCATTTGAGGATGATATTGATGAAATACATGATGACTTTTAGATGAATTCCAAGGGCTAGTTTGTCAAATAAGGCATCTCATAGAATGACTCTTACAAAGAACGAAGAGATGAATAAACAAGTTCATGAGCTATTAAGGAAAGGACTGATAAGGGAGAGCCCAAGTCCATGTGCGGTACCTACAGTACTAGCACCAAAGAAAGATGGAGAGTGGATAATGTGTACATATTCTTGATCCATCAATAAGATCATGATCAAGTATAGATTTCCATTGCCCAAAATGGATGACACAATGGATTGTATGAGTGGATCCAAGTACTTTACGAACATTGATATGAAGAGTGGATATCACCCAATCTGAATCAAAGAAGGAGATGAATGGAAGACAGCCTTCAAGACTAAGGAGGGCCTGTACGAATGGTTAGTCATGCCATTTGGGCTAACCAATACACCAAGAACATTCATGCAGCTCATGAACGAGGTACTAAAAGAGTTTTTAGGTAAAATTTTCATTGTTTATCTAGATGATATTTTAATTTTTAGTAAGTCTTTGGAGGAGCACTTGATGCATGCTTGAAAAGTTTTTGAGAAGTTGAGGGAAGAAAAGTTGTTGATAAATCTAAAGAAATATAGTTTCATGAAGAACAAGTTGGTGTACCTATGATTTGTTATCTCAATTGAATGTCTTAAAATGGATCTTGAGAAGGTGAGGGCTATCATTGAATGGCCTACCCCAAGGAGTGTTATAGAGGTACGATCTTTTCATGGTTTGACAAGTTTTTATAGAAAATTTATTTAAAAATTTAGTAGCATTTGTGCACCCCTAACTAAGACAATGAGAGGGGATACAAAAGAGTTTAAATGGACTACAAGATCAGACAAGAGTTTTGATACATTGAAACAAAAAGTCACAGAGCAACCTATTTTGGCACTTCCAGATTTCAATAAGGTATTTCAGGTAGATTGTGATGCTAGTGACAGTGTTATAGGAGTTTTTTTAAGTCATGAAGGTAAGCCCATTGCCTATTTTAGTGAGAAGCTTAATGATGTGAAGAAAAAGTATTCAATTTATGATGAGGATTTTATGCTATAGTTCAAGATTTGAAGAAATGTAGACATTATTTGTTGTTGAAAGAGTTTGTTTTATATACTGATCATCAGGCTTTACAATATCTTAATAGTCAAAGGAAGTTAAATTAGAGGCACTTAAAATGGGTTGAGTTTTTGTGGAGTTATACTTTTTTCTAAAGCATAGGAGTGGAAGATCAAACAACATTGTAAATGCCTTAAGTTGAAGGAAAACTTTGTTGACAGAGATGAAGATAGAGGTTATTGGGTTCAATGAACTCAAGGATTTGTACCCTAAAGGTTCAAATTTTGTTCCAAGGTGCTTAGATTTCATGATCCAAGATGGTATGTTGTTCAGAGGAATCCAGTTGTACATTCTGAGGAGTTCCATGAGAGAGAATTTTTTATCAAGTAGAAGCATAGTGGAGGATTGGCAAGACATTTTGGTTGAGCTAAGACCATTTCTCTTGTTAGTGAGAATTACTACTATCCATAGTTGCACTAGGATATGAACAAATTTGTGCAAAGCTACAGAATATGTCAGGTGGCCAAAGGAGTAAGTCAAAATACATGGTTGTATCAACTGTTACCTATACCAAAGAGACCATGGGAAGTTCTTGGTTTTCTGAGAATGCAGATAGGACATGACTCCATATTTGTGGTGGTTGACAAGTTTTCAAAGATGGAACACTTCATTCCATGACATAAGACTAGTGATGTTGTTCATGTTGAAGAGTTATTTTTCATAGAGGTGGTAAGACTACATGGTCTACCAAAAAGCATAGTTTCAAATCGAGATACCAAGTTTGTTGGGTATTTCTAGAGGACTTTATGGAAGAAGTTGAAGATTGATTTGAAGTTCAGTTCTTCATGTCTTCAACTGATGGATAAACAGAGGTGGTGAATAGGAGTTTAGGCAACTTGTTGAGATGCTTGGTAGGAGATAAGCCCAAGGGATGGTATTTAATACTACCACAAGTGGAGTTTGCATACAAAAATTACATCAACAAAAGTACTAGTAAATTTGCATTCTAGATTATATATGGTAGTAGTTCAAGAAATGCTTCTAAGTTGAGGAAGATGGATAGAGGATAGAAAAGTAATGCCGAGGTTGAAGAATTTGCATAGCATTTAAAGAACTTGCATGAGGAGGTAAGAAAGCATATCAATAAGATGAATTCATAGTACAAGGCTAAGGTAGATCAAAAGATAAGATTCAAGGAGTTCAAAGTTAGAGATGAAATTATGGTTCACCTGAGGAAGGAAAGGTATATCCCATGGGAACATATAATAAGTTGAAGATGAAGAAATTTGGACCATACAAGATCCTAAAGAAGCATGATTCAGAAAATGCATATGAAGCAGAGCTGCCAAGTGGAATCAACATTTCCCTTGTGTTCAACATTGCCAATTTAACAGAGTATCATGAAGGTGACATAGAGGATGGACCAACACAAGAATAGTGGAATATCCTAACATCTACTTCAAAGGAGGAGATAGAAGAAATCTTGGATAGCCATGTGGAAATAAGTACTCAAAACAAACAATATGAATCTTGAATATTTGGTGAATTTGAAAGGAAGGCTTGTCTAAGATTCTTCCTGGTTGTCTAAGGCAGAGGTTGACCATTTGGGTTTTCCTTGAACACTTGAGATGGACATCATTTCTCAAATTACTCTAGGTGTTTGATGCAGGATCATCTAGTGGTGTAAGGGCAATCTTGCATCACCCAAAAAAATGATGATTTTGTTTTCTATTCTTTTTCAATTCTATATTTCTTGATACACAATTTCTTGAATAATGATGTAGAACCTTCAGTTTTTCCAACCTGCTAAAAATAGCCAACTTCTATTTTTAGAAAGTTTGCATTTGAGCATGTATGGAAGAGAAAATTTACTCAAAGCTTCAGAATTGAAAAATGTGACCTTTGGTGAAGTAATTATCTAAAGATCACTTGTGGGTTGAAAGATATTAAAGTTTTCGTTTCTTTAAAAACCCTTGAAAAAGTTTCAAAGTCAGATATGAGGCACTTAGAGGCCTCGTATGACCACGAAAATGGGCAATTTTTGTAGAGAAGATTCTTAGCTCATAGAGAACTTCACAAGCTTTCCAACACATCAAACAGTTTGTCAATTGGACACCCAGATCAAAATTCATGGCTCCTGGAAGTTGACCAATTTTTGTTTGGAGTTACAAATTTCACAATTTTGGCTAGAAGGCACCAAAAAGGGCTAGTTATAACCTTTTTTGAGAATCCTTTCGGTTAGTAGAGAAAAGGGAGAAAGTGGAGAGTCAAGAAAAGGAGGGAAAACATAAATCCTAGTAGATTTAAAGCTATAGAAGGCAGAAGGTTCTAGAATCTAGATAAAGGAAGCTATATTGTGTTGCAGCCTGTTGAGGACTCATCCTGTCATTTGATTCTAGTTTTTGTAATGTATTGTATTGTCTGAACCAATAAAAGAACATTCCTATTTTTGTGTGTGCAATTTGTTTAATTGTGTGTTATGGGATTGACCCCCTCATCATGAAATCTAAATAGCATTATAGAGTTAGTCTCCAAGAGAGTAATGTAAATGCTAAAGAAGCAAAATAGCATTAGGACAAAATAAAGCATGAAGGTGCATGATTACAAATAAAATCTAGGAGAGTGATTATTTATAGACTATGGGAGATGGAGGAGGTGGTAAATACAACTAATAGGGAGAGCACATATGAAGTACCTAAAAATAGGAAAGTGTAACTCGCATGGAAGATACTGACACCTCACTCCACTCACACTAATACTCACTTTATTAGCCTAAGAAATCTTAAATAGTAGGAAAAGGCTATACTAGGAAATAAAAACCTACATTAACACCCCCTTAAGTGTACTTTAGGTGGGTCAAAAGATGGGTTTTGAAAAGCAAAGCCTAATGAGGTACCCATGTAGATAGAAATCCCCCCAAAGATATGAAGCCACCAAAGAAAAGAGAGAATATAACCCCTCCAAAATAGAGAGAGAAAAGACCCCTCGTCAAAGTAGAGAGAGAAAGGAAGGGCTAAGAAGACCCTAAAATATGAAGCCTCCCACACCCCAAGAAAATCTCATAGATGAAGATACTTACTTTTTATGAAGGGTTTGGTGAAAATATTAGCAACTTACTCATATGTTAGGCAACTTAGTGGAGATCAATTACTTGCACATTAATAAGCTTTTGAATATAGTGCATATGGACCTCAATGTACTTAGTTTGTTGATGATGGACAAGGGTCTATGATATCTAAATAGAACTCTAGTTGTCACAAAATATGACTGATGGCCATATGAATTGGATACCAAACTTATTAAGAATATGTTAAAGCCAAATAGCCTTAATGGTTACATTCATAGCCCTTTGATACTTAGTCTTAGTAGAAGATAGAACAATAGTAGGCTACTTCTTGCTCTACTAATATTTATATGACCTAAATCAAGAGAGAAGATGTAACCTAGAGTGAACTTGTGATCTTGGGTATCACCTACCTAATCTGAATCTATGTAACCCACCAAATTGATATCAATTCCTATTGCATAGTGAATTCCTATTTTATGAGTACCCTAAATGTAGTGGAGAATCCACTTGGTTTCCTTATAGTGTAGCTCATGGGGCTCTTGCATAAATAAAGAGACCATTCCCACAGCATATAAAATGTCTATCCTTGTGTGAGTTAGATAAATGAGACTCCCAACAAGATGTTGGTATAAGGTTGCATCAATGAAGGGTGAAGAACACTAAGTCTCAATTTTGACACTAGAAAAAAAAGGAGTTAGTGTAGGCTTGCAGTCAGCCATGTGAAGTCATGAGAGTAAATCTAGAGCATACTTGGACTATGGGATGGTGATCCTAGAAGAAGATTGAGATATCTCAATCATGACAAAGTAATACAACAATCCCAAGGCAATCATCAAAATCATATCATGAATGGAAGATTTCACTACCATAATGGTGGATGAGGAACTCGCCATGATCAATAGGCCATCAACATAGAGAACCAAAAAGAAGAGTGAATCATCATACTAAAGAATGTAGATGTTTAGATCTAAATGGAAATGAGAGAACCCAAGTGTGAGAAGGAAGGAATCCATCTTGGCATACCAAGCTCAAGGGGCTTGTTTTAGGAATACGTAGATGTTCAGAGTATGCAAACCAAAGAAGAGTCTTAGATAAAACCACGTGGTTGATCCATGTATATCTCCTCCTCGGGGACTCTATAAAGAAAAAAACTCTTCATGTCTATCTGCTTAACCTCCCATCAATGTGTCATAGAAATAGCAAGTGTGAGTCTAATAGAATTTATCTTTGCAATAGGTACAATGATCTCAGAGTAATAAACACTAGGAACCTAGGGAAAAAAATTTGTAACTAACCATGCCATATACATATACACTAACCCATCTGTTATGATTTTTTTTTATAGACCCACTTATATTGAATGAGTTTCCTTCCCTTAGGAAGGGGGACAAGATCCTAAGTGTGGTTCCTAATCAAGGAACTATATTCCTCTTATATAGCTATATCCCACTCAGGAATAGGAAAAGCCTCTCAAAAAGATTGTGGATTAGAGCTAGCAACAATGAAGACATGTGGAGAACCTTGAAACTATGAACATGTTTGATTTGTGTCTAATGGATCCCCAACCCAATCACTTGCAACCTGTAGTGTTTTTTGAGCCCAAAGTGGACCTATAGTTATAGAATCAGGATGAGAATCAACAACCTCTAAATGATGAATAGGAGAGGGAGGCGGTAAATCCTCATCATCACTCTCACCATTTGAAGTGGAGGAAAAAGATTCCTCATCATTAGGAATCTAACTACATGGATCTAAATCATCAAAAGATCAGTCATTAAGCCCAAGTGACTCAAATGTCAATGTATAATGAGTATGTGGAGAAGTGACAAGAGTGGAACTCAAAAAACCCTCCTAAAAATGAACTCTCCTCTTGATGAACAACTAATGTGTAGTAGGGTGGAGAAGCTAGTAATATTGAACATCTTTTAGATATCCTATAAATATGTAAGGCCTACTCTGTAAATCGATGGCCTTATGTTTATCTATAGGAATGTGGTCCCATGCAAGAGACAAAAATGCTAAAGTGCTTAACTATTAGTTTTTCACTACTCCAAGATTCAAAAGGAGTGACTCCCTTCAAGGTTTAATGAGGAATGTGATTCTAGATATAACAAGTATATTTAATTGCCTACACTCAATACTGATGTGTAAGATACTTGGAGTGAATCATGCATCTTATATTTCCTTCAAAAATATCTTCTTCCATTCTACAACATAATTTTTGTGAGGACTATATGGAATTGAATGGTGCAAATCAATCCTTTGTGAAGTGAAAAACTACCCAAAATAGTCATTGACATACTCACCACTATTGTCTATGTGTAAAACCCTAATGGATTTCCCTGAATATTTATTTCCAAAAGTTTTGAAGTCCTAAAAGTGATCAAAGACCTCAATCTTTTATTTGAGAAACCTAGAAAAGTCATCAATAAATATCAAAACATATCTAGCCCTACTAAAGGAAGGATGTGGAAATCAACCAGCCAAATCACTATGGACTAACTCCAATATCTATGAAACTCGCCATGCCTTTCCTTTGTCAAATTTCTCCTTAGAATGCTTACCAAGCATGCAACCATGGAAAAGACCATCAGAAAAGTGAATTGAAGGAAACCTTGTAACCATTTTCTACTAGTTGAGCTACTGCAAGTAGTGGAATTTAAGATGGCCAAATAGTTCATGACATAACTTACCTCATCAAAATGAGTGAGAAAAATAGAAAAAGGAGGATTATCAATTAAGTGAGAGGAGATATTGATCCTAGACTAGTGATTTTCTCTCCCCATTGCAACATTAGAACCACTATGCATCTCACTAATCACCACCAAATTGAGAGTGAACTCAACCCACTTGCCTAAATCTATGTGAGTGATATGGTAAATTGATAGGAGATTAGTTGATAATTGTGGTACACAAAGGGCATCTTAAAATGTGCCATCCCCTACATCAACAGAACGTCTCCCACACACCTCAACAAGAGTGTCATCACCCATCAAAATAGTAGCCATAGAACAAAGCTCCAAATATGTGAACATTTCCTTAAATGAAGCCATGTGGTGCAAAGCACTTGAACCACGAACCCAATTGGATGGTTGTGAAGAAACTACTATGAGGGCCTTACCCTTTCCTTTCTCCTTCTTATTATCTTTTTTCTTGGTAGAGCCCTCATGTGAACTCTACTTTATTGACTCAAGAACACTAATTTTATTCTTCTCCAAAATGTGTGTCAAGTGATCTATCTATTTCTTCAAAAATTTATGTTCATCAGGACCTAACCTTTTGCAATAGGTGCATTTGACCTTCTCTTTCTTAAGCTTGTCACCTTTTGAAGAAGAGGTCTCATTGGCTACTTTTAAGGCAATTGATTTCTGATCCTTTTTATCCTTTAAAAAAATTTTATATATGTTTATCTTAAACTTATGTTTCTATAAGCAACACTTTTTAAATTTTAAAAAAAAAACACGCCATGATTTAAACTTAAGTTTTTACAAGTAATTTAAGTTTAATTTTGTTTAAGGTATATAGAAAATAAGAAATAATATTTTACGATAAATTTTTTCTTTCTTTCTTTAAGATATAAATAAATATTTGTTAGCTTTTTATTTTTCTTTTCTCAATAACTTTTTTTATTTTTTTCTTTTATTATGAGTATTTCCTAACTTTTAATTTTTCCTTTTTATTATGAGTATTTCCTAACTTTTATTTTTCTTTTCTCAAAATATTTTTTTATTTTTATTTTCCCAATGTATATAGTAAGAATAATTTTGGAGGGAAAAGTGGGAAGAAATTTTGAAAGTAAATTTAAAATATTTATCCAATAATACTTAGATCTATCATTTTACAGATTTAATTATTATTTTATATATTTAAAACACTATATATATATATATATATATATATATATATATATATATATATATATATATATATATAGATTTATTATTTTATATATATTTAAATTTATTATTTTATATATTTTATATATGTTTACAAAATTAAGATTTTAAATAAAAAGTTGTAACATTTTTTTTTCAAATATCAATTCTTTTTACAAACTCATTAATTAATAAATTGAGATTTATTATTTTATATATTTTTAAATTTGAACAAAATAAATCTTTCTTTCTAAATTATTTCTTTCTTTTAAATTATCTTCTAAATTTTGAAAAACAAATAAATTTAAAAATAACAAAATAAATCTTTCTTATTACATTCTTTTAAATTATCTTCTAAATCTTAAAAAGCAAATAAATTTAGAAATGAACAAAATAAATCTTTCTTTTAATTATCTTCTAAATCTTAAAAAGAAACATCTACCTAACACACAAGATAGAACCATTTATGTTTTTTCACTTTTGTCACACATATGAGAGCGAGCTTCACATCCAGAGTAATTTATTTGAAAATTATTTCTCATCTCTTTCTTGATACATTATTATGAAAATAACTTCTTCCTTAAAGTTATTTCTCCTATTTTGCAACTATCAACATACACATTGAATCTTCAAGCATGAATCGAGTGAAAAAAAAGGAACAAACATGTATTATGATGGAATATAAATCACTTTCATAATGTTGCCATTCAAAGCAGTTATGCTTGGCAGGAATGAAGACATATACCAGAAATTTATGTCATGAATATTTCAACCTTAGAGAAGTTACAGAAAGAAAACTGTTTTCGACTTGCAAATAACTATAAGTGAAGCATGAACAGGAAACAAAACTGTCCGAAAAATGAACTGCATGTCCTCAACAGCTTCCAAGTGATTAATAAGAACTCCATTAATTTCAAACAAATATGAATATAGACACATTTTTTTAACTTGTCAATCTAATTGTACTTGATCTGGGATCCATTTAGTAGTAACCCACTTTTCTCCTTTGATTACATGACAACTTCCATGCAAGGATGTCAAACTGTTCATCTCGGAAGAGATCCCATGAGCATGTATAATTATAATGAAGAGTTGTTGACACTTGGCAGAAAGATTTGCTCCCGTGATAAGATTTCTAATCTTTTACCATATGCTCCAATATATCCAAATGCTTTGTCAGTAAGTAGACCAGAAACTATATCCAAAAGCTTTGTAGGCTTTTGCAGTTCATTACAATTGCCCCAAACCCATCATCCATAGATTCACTAGTTACATGATCAAGAGTGTGTAGTCCCATGATACAGAGTGGAAAGCTCACAATTTTTTTTTGACATAGTCACAACTGCTTTATTGGTCTTTCGTTGAAAAAAATAAAGAATGGACTGAAGATTTGGACATCCCTTCGAAATTACAACAAGCCCTCAATCTGATTCACAACCTTCACCATCTTCACATGCATCTATGGGAAACACACGAAGATGCTTCGATCATTGCATATTGTTGCAACTACTTCTAAACAACTCTCTTCCATGGAGTCCAAAACCTAAAGACTCTACACTTTATGAATGAATTAAATATCAAGAGTGTGTAGTCCCATGATACAGAGTGGAAAGCTCACAATTTTTTGACATAGTCACAACTGCTTTATTGGTCATTCGTTGAAAAAAAAGTAAAGAATGGACTGAAGATTTGGACATCCCTTCGAAATTACAACAAGCCCTCAATCTGATTCACAACCTTCACCATCTTCACATGCATCTATGGGAAACACACGAAGATGCTTCGATCATTGCATATTGTTGCAACTACTTCTAAACAACTCTCTTCCATGGAGTCCAAAACCTAAAGACTCTACACTTTATGAATGAATTAAATAAATAAGCATACATTGATAAATATTAAATACTACAAATGATTTAATTTATTTTAAAAATAAAGCTACATAAAAACAATATTTTGAATAAATAAATGAACACTCTTGAATAAATCTTACTACAAATAAATTTCATCTCAAATTTTTTTTACCTAATAAATAAATGAGCACTCTTGAATAAATCTTACTACAAATAAATTTCATCTCAAATTTTTTTTACCTACACTTACTTTCTCTTGCCTTTAAAAATTTAAATCATTTTTATGATTTTTAATTCTTATTAAGAAATAAAATAATATTCTTAATAAAAGATTTGTTGCAATATTTTTGAAATTTTTTTTAGGTTTTTTTCTAATTTCTATAATAGAACTTAAGAATAATAGGATATATAGAGTTAAATTAACCATATAGGATTTTAGAAAGTTTAATTTTATAATATAAATAAATTTATTTTTATTTTGGATGATTTCACTGTAACGACTGATGTCACCTTTTAGTTGATTTTTATTAGTTTAATATTTTGATAATGTTATCCTTAGGAGGCCCATTTTTTATGTAAATTTCTCCTAATGGGCTAAGAATGAGCTTCTTGAAGTTGGCCTATCAAATTGCAAATGTCAATGGAGAGGGGGTAGAGGGACCTAACAGCTAGAAGGTAATGGTCTAGTGGTAAGAAGATAGCACCGCTAGTAGCAGTGACAATCTGACAATGGATGGATGGCACCCTAGTTGTGGATGGGCCGAGTGGGGGTGAGCTAATGTGGTGTGGTGCTCCTGTATTAGTGGTAGTGGAAAGAGGTGGAGCTCGGTCGTGTGGGTGGCAAGATAGTGGTGCCCAAATAGGCAAACACTAGAGTTAGGATGGCTTGAAAATGGGTCAGCTAGGCTAGCTTTTAGGTCAATTTTGGTTGGATCCCTACTTATAGGGTGTAGAAAGTGAGCTAGCTTGGGCTTGCATGTCTTGGTTGAACCAAATTTAAATTCTTTTTCAAAAAAATTTCCTCGAAATTGATCTGAGTGAGGCCATATGGCCTTCCTAGTAAGGGTTTAAATTTGACAGTCGACCTTGCCTGTCAAGACATTTTTTATGACAGTTATCTATTTAATGGTGCCCTTCAAATACTATGACATGTCTTAGTATAAGTAAATCATATAAAAATCATATATATATATTGACAGTTTGTCCAAAATCTGTCCTTTCATTAGATACAATCTTCTTAGATTTTTTATTGTATTTTACAGCAAAAATGTCTAAATACAACTATACAACTATCAAATTTAAGCCCTGTTCCTAGTGCACGTTATGCAACAATTAAAAATGCTACCATGATTACTTTATTAACCTAAGAAAGGTTAAATAAGAGTGTAAGAAAATTTAAATATCCTTTATTCATTATCTTCTATCAATCATTTAAACATGATTTACATAAAAGCATAATAAACATTCAATATGCCTTCATATCTTAAATTAAAGTAGAAGAGGTTTCTCTAGTAAGAGGATAGCAAAGAGTAGTGTTTTTTTATGGTTGACGTTATCTATTGTTCTAGTCTAGTTCTAATCTACACTAGATAGGATGTTTGTATTTGAATATGAGATTTGCAAGACTTCTAGATTTTTGTCATTAGTGTCTATGTTAAGATGGTCATTATTGTGCATGATACTTCAATTTGTGTGGTCGTGTTTGTACCACCATGATAATGTCCTTTGGCTATGGTAATGTCATGTATGATCATGGGTTTCATCCTCTATAATTTTGCAACTTGTGAGTTGTTCTTACTCTACGATATTTGGAAAATGGTGGTGTCATTAGCACCTTTGGGGGCTTGTTGTGAGGAGGTTAAATTTCAAAACTTCCTCAATATAATCATCCTTATGAAATGTATAAAATATTAGAGATATGTATGTGCATATATATAAATATAATAATGACTTATTTTAATGTGATGACATTAGAAAAGTCAACTTTTAACCACTAAACAGGTTAATGTGCAAGGTCTTGTCCAAAGAATAAAACAAATACATTAGTATCAAATAGTATTTAAATAACTAAAAATCAAAGTAGAACTAGAATGTTAAAGATCTAAAAAACTGAACAGAAAATGTCTTTTCCCGCTACATTATTGAAACCATAGTTTTCTCTTAATAGGAACTCTCTTCACTGCCTTAGAAAGCAACCATAAATGGAAGCCACTTCGCATCGTACACATGGAGAATATGTCATCCTAACAACTACTCTCTCTTCTACTGCCGTGTGAGATGCGGTCTTTCCTTTCACTCTCTTCTACTGCCGTGCAAGACGCGCTCTTTCCTTAGAAAATTTTGAGAATACTAATTTCATAATGGAAACGTCCCTGCATTTCATTGCAAGAAAACTTTCCAAAAGTCTACTCTCCACCCTTTCGTCTAATTTTCCTTCCTCACCCATTTTCTCCTTTTTAAGCCCATCTCTCCTTCCTCCATTTGCAAGCTTCTCGACTGCCATTGACAGCCACTCTTCCTCAAAAGCAAGCAACACGGTTGTTTTTGTGGGGTAAAAATGGCAGTGAACAGGGGTTATAACATGTTGGTGATGCTCATAATTGCAACTGTTCTTCCAAATATTTATGCTGATAACCATAGCCCTGCTCCTGCCCCCATCAACCATGGTATGATTATGCCTATATGTTTCATTTTCTTTTCTAATTGATACTTATGACTATGAATCATTGTTCCTGAAATAAATTTCAATGTTTGTGATGTTGCAGGAGTGGGGATTAGCCAAGGCATTGAGGGTTACATATTTATGATGGTAGCCTTGCTATTTGGGAATCTTGTCAATGGTGTGTTTTGATCAGGCTATGGCTATTCTTCCACTATGAATAATTCTGGATATTGAGAAATTTATTACTATATTGTCATTCAGTTCTTCGACATTTATGTGAAGCAGTTAGCTACAATTAAGGTTCACTCTAGTAATGTGGTAAGAGTGCCATTGCTATGGAATTGCAGGACTTGCTTACGATTCTATGTTTTTAAATGAATTCTTCTATTTTAGCTGAAATGGAGGATAGATAATACTCCGCGACCCCTTCTTGTCAATTCTGTTTTCCTTGAAAATTACTTTCCTCTGCTGTAGATATCTAAAGAAAAGTTGTTTTATGGATTTTTTTGGAATAACGTTTGCTTTTGTGGTAAGCTATCTTAAATTCAATTCCAATACAGAAGGTTTTGTACAGTTGTGGATCGATACTCAAGCTTTGGACTTTTCTCATAGAAGGATGTGTTCGTTATATTAGATAAATAAAAATGTTTGGTCCCTAGCTGACTTGATTGGTAGATATTCAAGGTCGTCCTTAAAAAAGAATTTATAAATAATAAATAAAACTTAATCCTTTAAATGTATCGAAGGTACATTAGACTGCACGTTAACGTCAATACTTCTTATGTTGTACTTTTAACAATCTAGTTAGCTAATTCTGACTTTTCTTAGGAGATTGAATAGTATTGTTAATTTTCATAATTTTAAATTTATTTTAAGACTAAGTTCATCTATTCATTTAGATAGAAAGATTATGTGTAGTAAAAGTATTTAAAGGTGCTATGAAAGGAAGAACTTATCTTATCCACAAGTTGTGGTAGATGTGCCACTAATTTAGTTTGAGGATAGTCTACATGATAAATTTTCAAATGCTTGCCTTCAAATGGTCTATAGGTACATATTGTTAAACTCTTTCAATGCAATTCTTGATCAACATTTTTAAAATATATTTAATGTTTCTTGATGTATAGTAAATCTTATTAATCTATGAATACGTACATTTTTATATAATATTCAATAACATTCTATTGGAAAGAGCAATGAGGACTACTTTTCAAAATGGACACTCTCAATGCCATATGAATGGATTAATCTCCTAGGATATAATCATTCAAAATATGAATTGTGAATAATTATTTTAATTGGATACAAAAGAAATATAGAGGGGGATGTCTTATCATTTGAGTAAACGTTCATGTTAGTATATATATCAGTTTTGCATATAAACTCTGATTTTGGCATAGGTGCGTAGGATGGCAAAAGTTGTAGAACTAGTGTTCCACAAGATTACATTTCTTTGAGATATCTTGTCAAAAAAATTCACATGCCCTATGTCCGCTTCCACATTTTGTATACATATCTATCAAGGCCCATGCAACTATAACATTTGACAAAAATCAACTTTATGTTTTAATGAATGTTGCTAGCTTATTCTAAAGATCCCATTTTTCCATAGGTTGGGAGGATGCTAGCAAAGATTGTGAAGTTAGGCCTTACACCTATCAATTGCATTGGCTTAAAAAATTTCAAGGCCTTTCCAATTCTATTTTCTTAAAAGTTTCTAATGCTTTTTCGATAAACCCATTTTGTGCATATCTTGCAATCATTAAGCTATTAGGTAAAATGGAAAAAGCTACATATCTTTACATATCTTTATGGGCTATACTTTGGGTATTTTTGTATTAGTACATTAAAAACAATTAATATTCTTTATGCTATATTGTTTATATCTCATCAATTACATCATTTATGTTATATTGCTTATGCCTTGTCAATTACATTGTTTATGCATAGCTTTTATTTTGGGCATTGAAAGAGTATGGTATGTTACATTATGATTTTTGGAGATTTTTTAAAAAAGTGGTTAAAAGGCTAATAAATTGGAAAAATAAATTAACATATGATTTTTGGATGACTATCTATTTATGGTAATCAAGGATGACACCTTAATAAAAAGAGTTCACATAAAGAATGTCCTATCAACTAGATAAATCAATTGTGAAGGAAGGGTAATAGTCAATAATCTTGGTTCATATATTCAATTTATTTTAGTGGTAGAGACTACCCACAAAAGATAGTAACATATTTTTGTGCTTGAATTTTTTGGATAAAAAATTAACTTTGTTATCACACTTAAAAAAGGTAATACATAAATTTTATCCAATAGCTTCAAATGTTAGTGCTATATGTCTACTTCAATAGTAGATTAACAACCCAAAAAATAGAGTTTGACACAAAACTTAACCAAAAATCACAGAAACTAATAGCAAATATTGGCCCAATCATTAATGAGGAATTTGTACATTTCTTCATGTTGACCCATACAATCAAGACCAACACCATGTCTCTTTAACTCTAGGTTTGGTAGTTGAACGGATTTTAGTAGTAGTTGAACAGATTTTAGTAGTTGTTCTCAAGAGTGCAAACACGGATTTTAGTAGTTGTTCTCAAGAGTGCAAACACCACTCCTGAGTCTAAACATCAATTCTCATATTCATGTTTTTCTTAGCTTTAGCACCAACAACCTCATCTTTACCCTTAGATTTACCCTTAACTTCCACATTAGGCTAATTGACATTGGGCGAGCGAAATAAACAAGTCCATATCAACAAACTTAGTTTCTTCAATAGAATACTTAAATCCCTCCCCAACTTGGAGCCCTTTGGCTTTCCTACTGTCCCTTTGATCCTCTTGAGACTTAGCCTTTTTTCTCTAAGATTTAGGAATGACTTTTCCTCTTTTTTTCTCTAAGATTTAGGAATGACTTTTCCTTAACAAGGGGTTTAGGTTTAGAGGCAGATTTTGACCTCTTCAATCTGGACCATGTCATGGGGAGTTTTAGACATGAGACCCTTACAAGTAATAGTTTAGAGTTTTTGTTTTACCTTTAAATGCCAAGGGCTCTTGTAGACACCCAAAAATGTCCTCTTACAACATTTTGTCACAACATTACATCATTTAGACATCTTGTAGCATGTTTTGCCCTAGGTACCCATGTCATCACCTAATTAGTTAAATAAATCTTATTTATTTGACTAATTTCATTTATTCCCTTTCTATTCGTAACCCCTTCTTCATCCTAACACTTCCTCTAGTAATTAAATAAATCTAACATTTATTTAATTTATTCCATCCCTTCACATTATTAAATAAATAAATTTAATTTATCTATTTAATCCCCTTTCCTCTTGAATAAAATAAAATAAATCTTTTATTTTATTTTAATTTATCACATTTTAATTTATCACTTTAAAAAAAAATAAAGATAATGCGCTGGTAAACTTTTAACGTGATCGGTGCGACACGCCAATCGGTGATGCTGGTGTGACACGCCAATCGGTGATGCTGGTGCGACACGCCCTCCAGCTCCCTCCAATGTGATCGGTGTGACACGCCCTCCCCTCCAGCTCCACACAAACTGAGTGAATTGACCACCGAACCACGCCCTTATTGGCATTTTAATTTATCACTTTATAAATAAATAATTTTATTTATTTTTTCCTCACATTCCTCATGATTTAAATACTATTAAATTATTTAAATTATTAGCTCACCTTCCATTTCCATCTCTCAAGATGACTCAAATCATCTCTCAAGTTAACTTCATTCACCTTCCATTTCTTCTCTCTTGTTGCACGATCAACATTCTAATTCCACTACCACTCACAAAATGGAAGTTTTTATCCTTACATCCTCTCACCTTTGCCTATAAATTAAACCCTTCTCTAGTCTTTTTGGGGATCACATCTCTCACATGCAACATCATTCAACATCAACATCAACATCAACATCAACACAATCTTCATCGATCAATCAACTTGCATACATCCTTCAAGACATCAACACAATCTTCATCAATCAATCAGGCTTGCGTACATCGAGGTATTTGGAAGGTTTGGTTAAAGGTATTGCATGTTTTGTTTGATCTTTTGATTTGTCCAAATTTTTGAGTTACATTTCTAGCACGCCTGGTGGGACCCACTTCTCATGATTAAATCTTACATTTTTGCAAGTTTTTGTTATAAAAATTTGGTTTTTTTCTAACCCTTGAGGAATTGTTATAGATGATCTCCTAGGCTGAAACTGACCTCACCATTGTGTTCGAGAGGTCGTTTCCATGAATTTTGACTATAACTTTGCCTAGGTTTCATGAAGAAAAGTGCATTTGGTGAAGAAAATAGCGTTTGGCCCGCATAAACTCACATTTGATGAAGAAGCTCGCCTTTGGTTAGCAAAAAATCACCTTTGGTTGTATCTAGTCACCTTTAGTAAGTATCTAGTCGCCTTTGGCTGTATCTAGTCACTTTTGGTTGTATTATGGTTTTTACTATTTTCTGCAGGATGCAAATAGCTGAGTGCCTTTGCATGACAATCAATTGCCTTTGATCAACAACAGATCACCTTTGCATAGTAGCAAATCACCTCTGAAGGATAGGTAATTACCTTAGGTAAAAAAAATTATCGCCTTTGTATTTCTTGAAGTCACGTCTTTTCATCATACGCCTTTGGTCTTCCTTTTGCAAATTTATATTTTCTAGGAACTAATATCTATCGGTGCATCTTGTCAATCCATTTGTCAAAGAATGGAGACTCTAAAAACTACTGATTTATCTTCTACAGGTTCGATTAGTTGAAGAATTTAGTTTTATCACTAAATTAGGAACGTTTGGGCTTGGTGCTTAAAATAAATCATGCATGCTCCATGTCTGTTTTCCTTTTTTGTTTGCTTGATATGAATGTTTGTAACCCCAAGGTATAGAACCAAAGTATCCTCTCCCCTCACCTTCATAATGATCTTGGGTGATGAGAAATAATTCTATTTCCTTATTAGAGGGCCTGCCTCCCATTGTGAGAGGGAATGACCCAAGCGGTAACAAGCTAAAGCCAAGCTCATTGAAACCACTATATAAATAATGTGTATGTGATGAAAGTCGTAAGCAACAGGTACTGATGTGTCATACTAATGAATGTCTCCCTTAGTACCCTTGTGGTGTGTGAAAACTTGTAGAGCGTAACCTCTGCAGGCTGGGAGGCCTCCTAATCGGAGTGAATCGCCGCATGTATGGCCACCTGAATGAATTCCCTTACTAAAAACCCTTATGTAGTAGCCAAAATCCTTCTATTTGTTGGTGCGAGAGGTCGGACCTCTAAAGCCATCCCACATTCTCACAGTTCAAATTAGAGATAGCAAATTCTCTTTGGGAATTCAAAGTTTGGTATGCTCGAAAAGTGAGTGCTGAGCAAAGGGGAGCCATTTCTACCAAGCTTCTAAGCTATCCACTTTGAATAAGTGTGATTGGAGCAATCCATGTGGGAACCCAACAAATATTGTCTTAGTTAGCCTAGATTGTTAATGTTTGGGAATGTTCTGTGTATAAGTGTTTTCTATCTTATTTTCTTGTCTGCAATCAAATTGCCAAAAACAAAACCTGTCATAGAAAAATCACCTTTGAACATCAGCCAGTCACCCTGAACAACAACTAGTCGCATTTGCAGAATACCAAATCACCTCTTATCAGCAGTTCATTGCCTTTGGCTTGCATATAGTTCCCTCTGGATTATTCAATTATAGACTACTATCATTTCTTCTTGGTCCAAAATCCTATTTTCAATCAATCCATCAGTTTTTAGACATCAAATTGATCATTTACACGATCCCATCTAGTTTGAACTTATCATATCATTGGACTTTTTAAGCCCTGCATCCTTTTTGTGACTCTAAATCAGCTAACCAATATCGATCCAATCAATCAACATTGTCCTTTGGCTTTGGTTCTTACCTAGCATTTGATCATATCAGCATCATCAACCAACTTTGTCTACCCTTGAGTTCATGAGTCTATCTCTTGGGAGATAATCTTATCCAATCAACCAACTAATCAAATCAATCTAATCAATCAACCAAGCCAATCCAATTAATCAATCAAGTAAACCAATCAATCCAAGAGTCTCAACTTTTTTTCATAAGTCCATCTGTCATCCAACCATGCAAACATTAGAAGACCTAGCACAAAGGCTCATTCATTTGCTTCACCAAGCTCAAACAAGCCAATCACCTTTAAGTTAACAAATGATTCATGGTATCCATGACATGATTCAAAAGCTCCAAACAAGCCAATCCCCTCAAGTACAACACCTCTTAGCACACGTACAACACCTCTTAGCCACTTGTAAATTCCAACAAGCACATCATCAACCAATGCCAAATCAATCCTATGTGTTATCATCATATCAGCCCAATCCATCCACTTATCAAGTCAATCATATACCAACTTATCCCATTTCTTCTAATGTCAACCCTTATCCATATCAGTCCACCTCTCAACAACCATTATCCTATGTCATCCCTCCACCAACACAACACCAACACCTTCGACAACAACATCAACCTATCCAACAATTCCAACATCAACCTGTTCAACAATAAATCATATCGCAACAAGGCCAACCTCATCACATTCTATCTCAATCCCATGTATCACCTCTATTTTCATGTCATGTCAATGCCATATCAACCCAACAACATCCACCTCAATGTCATCCAACCTCCTATTCTAACATGCCAACACACCATCAAACCCATGTATAAGGAAACTGAGTATTCTCACAAGAACCACAACCAAGTTCAAATGGCCCTTTGTACATAAATCAAGCGAGCCCAAGTCCATTTTTGCAATAAGACCTAATAGACTTAAGTCAACCTATGCTACAAGACCTAATAACCTTTGAGTCAAGTCTAATTGGCCCTTTGTACATAAATCAAGTGAACCCAAGTTATCCTATGTAAGACCTCATATCCTTTGACGAGGGAGATACCAATCTAGTCAATGCATTCTATGAGTCACCTCCACTATCCAATCACATGCCAACACATGAGACTACTAGTCCTATCTTGGAACCACCTTGTGATCCTAATCCTAATCCATCCAATCCTCCTATCCTTCCATCCAATTCCAAGCTCAATCCATCTAGGCCTACTATACCTCTATCTAAGCCAATTCCCAATCCAGTCACTTCCATAATACCTCCATCCAATCCAAATCCTACTCCTAAACCCAAAACACCATCCACTATTATTATCCACCCATTATATTGTCCATCCACACATGCACTTGCAAAGGATGTGATCCATTCGCTGCTAGTTAGGAACAACTTATCCCCATGTCAAACACCTATCTTAACACCCAACACCAAGCCTTTAAATGCCATGCTTATTCCTCCAACTCCACCATGTGGTCCACAAACCATTGAGCTTATTGAGAAAACTTCTCCCATAAGTCCTAGTCAAAATCCATCATGCCCTCATGTTGTTGATCACAAAGAACATATCAAGCCTCTTCTAGAGCCTTCCACTTCCACTCAAAGTCAAGAGCATAATCCTAAGCATGAGGAAATATTACCCCTTCATTCAATTCAAGATCCTTCCATGATGCCCACTCATAGCACACCTAATCCTATTCATGATTAAGCTCTCGCTTTTAATCAAGATCCCTTTTATGATCAAGAAGGCCATGATGATCCTCTTAGCCAACTCTATGCATTCCATGGTCAAGGGCTTGCCACCTCACCCATCCATGATCCAACCACTTCCACTTGTCACATGATGGGACACATGCCTCCCAAGAAAGCATAGAAGATCAAGCAAATAGCTTGGATCATAATGAACGTAAGAAAGATCTTAATGATCCTTCCACATCCACCATTGACCATATTTCAAAACCATCATATCCTATTGGTCCTTCCAACTACATTCATGAATGTTCCTCCCTAGGAACACAATAGCCATTGTCTACCATCTCACCTTCTCCATCTAATAAGGAACTCGTGTCTAGTGTTCCACCTACACATAGTCCCATAGTCAATTGCATACTCCAAAACATAAACTACCAAGATAAAGGCTTAGGCCTTCATGAAAACCATATTTTGGAGCCCATCCAGGTCAAAGTCCCTCAACACTCATATGGCCTTGGGTACACACCCCAAGGACAACAATCTAAAGATGTTGATATTTCCTCCATGCCTCCAAAATCCACCACTTTCCATCACAAACCCTATCATATTCCCAAGACATATGTTTCCATTCCACCTCCATCATCCTACAAATGTTAAAAGCATGTGACTGTACACCTTCCACCATTACTTGGACAACTCCTAACATCCCGAGCCATCGAATCTACCTCCATTTCTTCCAACACCTAATATCCCCCTTATCCAATCCCCTTATCCATTTGTCCATAAATCCTCTAAAAATCCTAATCATGACCAACCAATGAACAGATTGTCTAAGCATGAAGCTTCCACTCATTCCACCATGTCCATGGGATTCCAAAGTAAAAATTTGGATTCCTCTACCTATAAAGCAAAAAATCCTAAGGGTCCTCATGCCTTAGGGTATAAATGCAAAGAATCAAAGAAAAATCCATCTAAAAAGCTATATAAGCCCATACCTCCAAAAGAAAAGACTAAAACTAAAATGGTTTGGGTTTCTAAGGACAAAGAAAGCAAGTCAAATGAGGCATCCATATCTCAAAAATCCCAACCATCATCTTCCATCCAAATACCCCATTCCATTGTAAAATATCAAATTCCTTCATCCCACAAGTCAAACAAAAATCATAAAAATACTAAGTCTATGTGGGTACCTAAAGAACTTCGTCACCCATCTCCTAAGAAAATATCACCATTGCTTCCTACACCACCATCCAATCACAAGCTTAAATATTTATCACAGTGTGTTCAACCGTTGGTCATGATTCCCTTCCATCCCACAACATTTCCACTTACCTCCATCTCCCCACCTTTCATTCATTATCCTACATATTTCACCCATCACCTCCCTATGGTCCATGGGTAAAATCACAAACATGTGTCACACTTTTATAAAGGAATCGACCAACACAACCACAAAGTTTCAACTTCGACCTCATAAAAGTGGCATTTATGTTTTGAATTTCAAAATGATGTAAACTAATAAAATGTAAATCTCTTGATGAATTTTATGCTTGTAATTTTTCAAAAAATTTAAAAAATTATTTTGACATTTTTTCATAATTTTAAGAGCAAATTTTGAATTGCTGAAAATTTCAGGAAAAAGTGACTTTGAGTCCACGTCACAAAAAAAGAGCAAACAATCTTATTTTTCCCTAATTCTTTTTTTCCCAAATAGATGAGTTCAATATCTAGTGCATGGAGACCGTGTTTCTAAGGAATTCTTTCTTGCTCTTCGAGGTAGACATTCCTCACACGATATTAAGGAAATCAAAGAGGATAATACTGTTCATACATATTTTTTAGATATTCTCCAAGATTTTGTAAGACATTATGAAAAAGTTTTCACAGCCCAAGATTATACTCCTGAGTGACAGACTGCTTTGCAGGATTATCTTACAGTTGTCCCAAAAAACTCTTCTTAGCCCAAACATGCTTCTGTGATCAATTATTGACCATTGAAGACCTTAAGGAAGTGATATGTTCTATGGCTAATGGAAAAGCTCTTGGAATTGATGGATTTCCTTGTGAGTTTTACAAAAACCTTTGGGATTGCTTAGGGAATGATTTACATAATGTTTATCTTAAAGCTTTTCATTCAAACTCTTTAAGAGATATTTTAAATCAAGGAAACATTAAGTTCATACCTAAATCTGGCGACCCATTACACCACTCAATGTCTCCTACAAAATCATTGCTAAAGCCCTTTCGCTCAAACTCCGCAACCTGCTTCCTTTGACTGTCTGCCCTTAATAGACTGGCTTTATTAAATCTAGATATATTTTAGATAATATTATTGCAATCTAGGAGGGAATGGAATGGACAAGAAAATCAAATCAAAAAGCAATCTTTCTAAAAATTCAATTTGCTAAGTCCTGTGATCGCATTGAATGGTGCTTTATTCTTGCAATGCTTGTAGCATTAGGGTTTGGACCTTCTTTTATCCAATCTATTAACATGCTCTTCTCGGATGTCTCTGCACGTATCACTATCAATGGTCACCAATTTCATACTTTTAGACTTTTTTGATCAATTCCGCAAGGATGCCCTCTTGCTCCAAGCCTATATGTTCTTATGGCAGAAGGTTTTCGATACCTTCTTGCTCATTCAGTATCCAACAGGCTTGGGCATGGAATTTCTCTGCCTAATTCTTCCAGCCAGCTAGTTAATGGTCATTTTGCTGATGACTCTTTTTTAACCTTACTTGAGGAAGAAAATTCTAGAAAAAATGCTCTTGAATATCTAGAGACCTTTTGCTTAGCCTCAGGTTAGTCCATTCAGTGGCATAAAACTTTATGCTACAGGCAGTCAATTCTTCCCACTCCTTAATGGGTCCAGCAATATGGTTGGCACTGGGTTGGCCATGGTGAATCTTTTAGATTCCTTGGTATTCCTTTTGCCTTCTAGGGCACTTCTGCTACTCTTTGGCAAGATGTTCTTACCTGTGTGGAACAAAAACTTGCAGTCTGGATTACTAAGCCACTATCTCTGGCTGGTAAATTCTAGGTTTGTTCTAAGATCTTGGCTGCAACCCATGTTTACTACTCTTCTTGTTGGGCTCCTTCAAAAGCTTCATATGCCAAGTTGGAAAAACTCTTGAGGGATTTTCTCGAGACCTCTTCTGAGACTCGTCATGGGTTTCACCGTGTTGCATGGGAGTTTTTCTGCCTTCCCAAATATTTTGGAGGTCTTGGTATTCTTTCTACTCAACGCTAAGGAACTGCTTTGGCTATCAAGTGAATCATTCATGCTCTCACTGGCAGTGAGGCATGGAATGTTTTACTCCAACACAGTATTGAAATGGGACACCCTTTGTACAAACCTTCTTGGAAAGGAATTGGATTTTCTACTCTCCTTGTCATAAGAGAACCAATTTAGATATCAGGCACATTTTTGGTTAAAAGCATTTGGAAAGCCTAGGAGAAAGTTAAACCTTGACTATGTTGGTTTGGTGACAGGTTTTGTGTTGGTCCTTCCTTCAATCACCTTAATATCTAGTGGTCACCTCTCCTAGCCATTACTAACCAACCTTTGGCCAAATTGACTAGCTTAAAGGCTCTAAAATTTCATAAAAAAGGTGTTCAAACCTTACAGGATATGTTTCATCAGCCAACAATGAGCCTCTTGGCTTGGGAGCCATTTCGAGTAAAATTTGGTGTTTTAGACTACATATGATAGAGTCATCTCAGTTATTCCACCAGAAATGCTTCACAAAGTTGGAATTCAATCCAACAAGCCATGGTAGAAGGATTGGAAATGGTATCCAGAAACACCAATGCATCACTTCAAGCCACAGATGGCTTACAGGTGGCTTTTAGCCCATTTGCCTATGGTTGACACACTTAATAAGAATTGGCTTATTCATAGCTCTATGGCTCTTTGGCATACTAGATTTGAAACAGTTTGGTCTACCATTCTTGAGCCCAAGTTAGCTCATTTTGCTTGGTGCATTCTTTTTCAAGGCCTGCTTGTTGGTACTAGGCTTTTTCATCTTGGGGTTCAGGATCCCCGATGTCCTTTTTGTGGACAACCTGAGATGATACAATATCTCTTCTGGTATTGTACCAGAGGCCAACAATTTTGGCTATGGATTCATGATTTCTTTCAACCTTTCAGACTAGAGCCTTTATCTTGGTAAATTATCCTTCTAGGTGATTCTCCCAGGTTTCCTAAAAGATTTACTTAGATTTGGCATATTTTCAAGGTGGAGATTCTTTTTACACTATGGAAAGATCATAATTCTTGTATATTTTTAGAATGTAAAATTGGAACATCTATTTCTCTTTACATTAAAATAATTATCTGTTCTAATGTTCTTCTGCAGATACAAGTGCAAGCTAATAAAATTGCCTTGGAAGTGGCTCACTTACAAGAGTTACTGGATCATTGGGGGAATGCTCCTTGTACTGTGGCATGAGTTCCTCCCTCTCCTTCCTCTATCAGAGCCTATTCACCTCTGTAGGGTCACAGATGAAGAAGTGGTTCATCTAGAGACTCTTGGCCTTGCTCCTAGCCTGCTCAGCATTGTGGAGGTCACTTTCACATACGCTCGGCCTCTCCACGTCAGTGTGGATGGACCTCTAGGCATGTTGTAAGTGCTGCAGGGGTTAATACGGGTTGGCCCACTAGAGATAATGATGGTTGGCCTCCACTTGATAATGAAGGTTGGAATGCTCTTGGTCCTTCTAATCCAACTAATACTAGTTGGGACAATGCAAAAGTTTTTCCAAGGTTGAATTTGGTTATCTCATCTCAACACGAGGAGCCAAATGCACCAAATGAAGAACATGAGAATGATAATGGTTGGGCACCACCTGATGTCAACCCAGACCTCACAAAAATTTGGGGGAAACTACATGACAGAGATCCGCCATTCACAGGGGTGGCATTGGCAGCTTGATTTATGTTTTCTTTCTTTTATGTTTTTATATGGGTTGTGTATACCCTTTGATACTTTGATCTAGAACTTTCTAGAATTGGCCCATTTGACTCTCAAGGTGTGCCTTTTTACCACCCACTTATTTTTTGTGAAATTATTTTCATATTTTAATAGATAGTTGCTTTTTCATAAAAAAAAATCAATTTTCAATTCATATTTTCTTCGTAATATCGTTTTAAAGTCAAACTTTACAGAATCTGATAGTTTTCATTCCACATCAACTTTTATATAATATTTTTATCATTTTCACAAAACTAATTATACCCTTTTGAAAAGGACTCTTTCCTCTAGTCCACCATATAATTTTGAAAAAAATTGGATGTGTTTTGATATTTTTTTTTAATTTCTAATGAGTGTCATCTATGATTTTAATAACCTACTTGCAATAATTTAAAAAAAAAAACATATTGAAACTAATCAAAATATTAAAAAAAATCATATTTGGATTCTAGACTTAGAGCTCTACAAAATGGTATTTTTTTAATTTTTGAAATAATCCATTATGATTGAAGAAATATTCATTTTAAGTTGAGAATTTCAGAAAACCATAGAAAATGAGGAGGTGGTTGCCAAGTGGAATACCACACAGACAGTTTCGGGTGAATTGAACTCCCCTGAGTTCGACTTGCCCGGATCAAATTCGGGCGAGATTGACTCGCTTGAAATCATATAATTCTGACGACCACCAACGGTCGGTAGTTTTTTTTTTAAAACTTAATTATATATATATATATGGCTTTATTTTTTTGTGTTTTTTCTCAATTCAATCAGCAAGGAGAAAATAGAAGCAGAATTTTTTGCAATAGAGGCTAAAAATTACTTTTTAAATTTTTTTCAATTCAAGCATTTGGAGAAACCACACAAAAGGGGTTTTTTTGGCAAGAGAGGCTACAAATTTTTAGATATGTAACATGATTCCCAACTTATTTACTCATTTTACCATGTAGAATTTGAACTTCATGAGTTATTTATTAGGATGTATATGTGTGTGTAGGTGAATTAAAACAAGCAATTTGTGATGAGAAATAAATGAACTAGATCAAGGTTGTATTACCGAAAAAAAGATGAAAAAACCCTATCAACATCTAGTCAAGAAAAATCCATTGAAATTATTGATGAACAAGTTGAAGGGCGTGTTGATGAACAAGTACAAGATGAAATTGGTAGTAGTGACAATTTTTTTTTGCATAGAATGAAAATCTTATGGAGATGGATGAGGATGATCTCTTCAAAAATATTTCACCTGAACATATGTTACCTAAAAGCACAATAAAATTGCACTCTATAAGAATTTGGGATGAAGTTTTTGAAGATAAATCTCTAATTGGAAGAGCACAATTGTGTGCAAAGTTTTTAGGAAAAAAGAAATGACCCCTATTTTGGAGTTGTTAGGAGTTGATAACAAGAAAAAGTCTTCAAATTTAGTAAATCACATAGTAATTGAAATCTTGCAAACAACATTGGATTATATTCAAACCAAGAGTCAAAGTTCTGATTTAAGTACTGCACGTAGAGCATTGATGACTATAATTTCTAGTAAGAAATTATCGCATAGAAGACAAGTTGAAGCAATTGCCCAATTAGTAAATGTATCTAGGAGAACTATTCAAAGATATATCAAGAAGAGAAACAGATTAGATGAAAACAATGAAAATAATTGGGCAAATATTTGTCGAGTCCCTTGGAGAGATAGAATGTCAGAAGATGTAAAACAAAAAGTAATTGGATATTGGACCGAACACTCCCATGTTTCTTTCAATAGAAGGGATACTATACAAATAAAAGACGAAGATGGTAAGAAAGTTCTCATCCAAAGCATTCAAGTAAAAATTTTCACAGGTGAAGATTTCTCAAAGGATGTTTGAGAATTTACAACCATGTTTTGTACGTATAAATAAAGTACGTGAAACTTGTTGCTATCGAAATCATGTTGAACTTCATCTACACCTACAGTCATATAAAAAACTTATGGCAATAGTTAATCCAAATGTAGCCATCCCTGGAAGTACAACACAATTTGTGAAGTCTATTTTATGTGAAAAATCAAAAGATTCAGATGCATTCAATGTACAGTGTATAAGAAATATATGTGTAGATTGTGGAAATTTGAGGAAATTTTTACCATTTGAGAATATTGATCATTCAATGTCAGTTTTTTGGAAGTGAATATGAGAAATACTCAATGAAGTTAGGAGCTAAATCCAAAAAAATTGTTTTGAGAGAGAGTGAATTGCCCTGCAACACATTTATGAACAAATTTCGTAACATTGTATACACACATATCCAACATTGTCATGACATAAGATGGCAAGCTAAGTAATTTCATGACTCAAAGAATTGTTTTCCCCTAAGTTGTATTCTCTCTATTGTAGATTTTTCTAAAAATTATACATGTAGTCCTCAAATTGAGATTCAAAGTTAATATTATCATTCAGAGCAAGTCATAATCTTGGTACAAGTTTGCTATAAACATGCTGAGTTATTTGTAGATGAGGTAGAGAGTACCAAAGATGAACGAATTATCATCAAGGAGGTTCACTTTTATATCAGTGATGATACGGGTCATGATAGAAGCTATGTAGCACATTGCTTTCAAATGTTTTTTGAAGATTTAAGACAATGTGCCATTACTGCATTACAACACTGGATTTGGTCTGATGAATGTGCTAGTAAGTGTTGATTTTATTATTATTTTTTAATTTTTAATTTTTAATTTAAAAATTTATAAAATTTTAAGACTTGAATTTTTAACTAATTTTTGGTTTTCAAATCATTGTTTATATATAACTATTTATACAGGACAATTTAAGTCTGCAAAAGCATTTAATTGGTTAATGCAACAACATGCTACATTTGGCATAAAGTTTTTGTGGAAATTTTTTAAGAGTGGACATGGAAAAGGAGAGCATGATGGAGTAGGAGCATGTGTAAAGCATGCACTTCACCAATATGAACTTGCAGGTAATGTACTAGATATGGAATTAACAAAATTTAAAATTGTTTAATACTTCTACAATGATTTATGTAATTGATCTACATGTATTGTAATAGTTGGATGTACATGTGAACTTTTTAAAATTCTTACCTCTTACCTAGGCACTTCACCAACATGAAATTGTAGGTAACACCATACGAAATGCAAATCAAATTGTTGAATGGTGCAAAAGCCATTTTGGTGTCCGTGACTCAATGTACAACAAATGCTATTTTTGGGAAGTTAAAGGTATGTTAATTTAATTTATGTTATTTGAAAATTTTAATATTTAAATTTAAGTACACATGTGATTTAATTGAATTTTAGTTTTAAATGAGATGCTCAAGAATTTCTTCATACATGCAGATATTGATTGATCGAATCCATATAATTCTCAATCAATTAATGGTGTTAGAAGTTTGCATCAAGTCATGACTACAGGACATAGCAAGCCTCTTGCTATTCAAGTGAGAAAATTTTTGTTTTTGTGTTGATTGCATTGAGAACAATGCAAATATTTTACAATGTCCAAATGTAAGGGATGGATATGTTTCACAATGGGAAATGAAACAAATAGTAACAATGCCTCATTTTGAAGATAGTGACATTGTAGATGTATATGATCCTATAAATTTAGCTGATTACGAATGTGTATTAGATTTGGTTGTTATACGTAAGTTACAAAATTGATTTATATTCTAGATTGAAATAAAGTTTTGAACATTTGATTTACATTGTTCAACTCAAATGTACAAACATGTTTACTTGTGGTGTGTACAGGAGATATTTTGTTGTGAATGTAGATCCTGACAATACAGAAGGTGTAGATTACTATCTACTAAGATGCATACAACCAAAATCAAAATTGTTAGAATCAATGACAGATGGTGATGGACAATCATATCCCATTGGATCAGTTGTTGTTAAAGGCACCTATTAACAACAAGTAAAGATAGATAAAAATGGTATTATATTTATTGATTATATGCCAGGACAAAAGGTTCTACAGTACAATTGCTTAGTTATAGAAACAAGATTAAGTTTGGAAACTTTATGATAAAAAAGGCGTGGCCAACAAAAGTGGAGGTCTATTGAAGATCATGAAATTATTTTAGAGATAATAAAAGATAGAGAAGATCTAGATTGTATGTACCAAGAGCTCTAACTACATTATTGAAGAGCAAGTTGAACCAATCAATACATGGCATGAAGGTATATGCACTTGAATTATCTATTGATCTATTGATTTATTTTAAAATGTACATGATTCTTGATAGTTCTTTCCTTTCAAATTTTAATTTCAATGGTTCGTAGTTCAAATTTTATTACAATCAAACATGATCAAGCTACAAACGAGCTATAAATTTATTTACACAGATTTTTGTTTTCACAATTATGTAGGTCTATGCCTATAAGGATTTCAAGTTATAAAATTGAACTTCATGTTGTGCAGGTATGATCTCTAAACTATATATAGATAGTCTTAGATGTCTTAGGTGTCTAGAGGTGTCTTAGGTCTTACAGTTTCTTAGGTGTGTTAGGTCTTAGGTGTCTAGGTGTCTTAAATGTGTCTTAAATATGTTTTCTAGACCTATCTTAGTTCTTACGTGTCTTAGATATATGTCTTAAGTGTCTTAAAGGTAGATTATACATCTTAGACCTTTCTTAGGTGTTTTAGGTGTCTTAAATGTGTCAAGTAGATATGTCAAGTAAGTGTCTTAAATGTCTTAGGTGTCTTACTATATGTCTTAAGTTTCTTAGGTGTCTTAGATATGTCTTAATTCTTAGGTGTTTTAGAGGTGTATAGGTGTCTTATAGGTCTTAGGTTTCTTAGGTGTTTTAAGACTTAGGTGTCTAGGTGTCTTAAATGTGTCAAGTAGGTATGTCTTCTAAGTGTCTTAAAGGTCTTAGGTGTCTTAGTATATGTCTTAAGTGTCTTAAAGGTCTTAGGTGTCTTAATGTATGTCTTAAGTGTCTTAAAGGTGTCTTCTAAGTCTTAGTTATGTTCTAGGTCTTCTAGGTCTTAGGTTTTAGGTGTGTTAGGTCTTAGGTGAGGCCACTGAGCTTCCACCTTCATGTGGTTGGCCTTGTTAGTATAGAATAAATATTTCTCAAAGCTAAGGGAAGCTCTTTTAATTGTATCCTTATCATGTAGGGGTCTCAAACTTAACAAACCTACATTAGATAGATCTATCTAGTTCATAATTTACATGTTCAAAGATGATGTGCTTATGAGTTCTCTTCTAAGAGTTATTTTGTATTTTGGATTTTAACATGATGATTGTTATTTTAACTGAAGTTCAGGTAGATCTTTAATGGTATTTATATGCTTTAGCTTTCTAAAATATGTACAAATTTCTTTAATATTTGATTACATTTCATTTATTACTCAAAATATTTTAGCATTGAAATATCTTCATTTGCTATGTACTACTTCATTTGCTTAGATATCTTCCTATATTAATTTTCTATTTCCCAACTTAATCTTATTTTAGATTAGGAATATAGCCTAATTAGGACACATTTAGAAATTTAGATAAAAGGAAAAATAACACGAACTTATTGGGTAGATTAGTTACTTATGTTTGCTTTAACTAAATAAAACTCTTTTTATGTTAGATTTATAGTGGAACATTAGGGTAGGTAATTGAAAATAATTTACCACATAAAAATAAGTATTTTACCTGTTCCCATTCACACAAACATTATGCATCATTTATAGATTTATTTTTTCATGTGAAATATTGTGAACTTAATCTTCTATTTTAGGGGACATTGTGATTACTTTGATACCTATTCAACCATTGAAAACATTATGTCATTTACAAGTGAGGATCCTACATTGTTTCATATCATACCAACATCAAGTAGATTAAACATGGCACTTGGTTATCCTTGGGTTGAATAATACCAAGCAATTATATCTACATTACATCAATGAATTAAATTTATTCATAAAGGGGAAAGTAATTAAATTCTTCACAAAATAAACAATGGACATCCAAATGTCCAAATAATTAATATAAAGCATGTAACTCATAATATAAATTTTGAAATGTAAATATAAAGCATGTGACTCATAATAAGAATGTCTCTAAGATATAAAACATAAGTGTATATATAATGTCCAAATATAAAACATGTGACTCATAATAACAATGTCTAGATATAAAAGTTCAGGTGACTCATAAAAATGTCTAGATAAAATATAATAACATGTAACTCATAATGTCCAAATGTATAAATATAAAATATCTGAATCATAATAACAACTCATAAATGTGTCACTCTACGAGTGGATTGAGCCTCGCTCTATCTTGAGTTGTGTCCTGATCCCTTATTGGAGCCCTTGACTGATCTGTGACCTAAGTGCTGTGCTAAGTTGTGGGTCAGGGCCTACACATGAAACACCATAAAATTTTCAAATTCTATATATATACACACAAATATAATTTGTTTTGATTTTAAATAAATAAATAATACTTGACAAATCTAAATTATCTGACATACATGGTCTGCATCATGTAGAAGAGTCTCAATAGAAGCATGACTTGATCCTGCAACCTATATATGACATGTGTTCATACAATATATAAGCATATGTGTATTTAGTTAGAAAACTTGTACACTTGATGTTTGTATGTAGAAAGTTAACTTGATATATGTGTGCACTTAAATCAAACTTATATGTGCATGTGATATATAGACCTGGTTTTTAAAAACCTCATGATGATGACTAGGATCACTAGCATGATACAAATCTCCATATCCGAGTTGTAAAATAGTAGCTTATGTCTAATACACATGTATATTTAAGATTGCAATCAAGAGTCAGAGCTTCAATGTATGTGATTTAATTTAAAATTGAACTTATAATTTTTAAATCTATAATTTATGAATTTAGATTATAATTTTTAAATAAATTGTACCTCAACTGCACTAGCAAAGGCCCTCCCAATCCCACTTAGGTCAGAATCGTGGAGAGACAATGATACATGTGTAGATGGTATAGTCTTAGTGTCAAAAAGAAGCCTACTATACTCACCTCCCATAACATCATGTATAGTAACCTAAATCTCAGGACCAACTAGAACATGTGGAGGGGTGGAGCTTGTAGGACCAACTGGAACATCCTTATGTCCCCCCAAACCCTATGAGACTTACTCACCATGGCTCCTCCGTCTACCAAAATATCGCTCGAGATGTGAGGATATATCATCAAGTGGGATCCCATACTCATCACTGATGAACTGGTATGAATCTAATAAATCACTAGCCATGAATCTAGTCATATTGCACAAAGCACTCTCTCCACTAATCTATGCCACATCATGTGGCGATGGTATATCAACACGAATGTAACGATCTGAACAATTGTTTGATGTGGCTTCAGTGGATGGAATGTCAATCCTTGGGTGTAACAAATATCTGCCAACATGATCGGATGACAACTGATCAACCTCAATGGCAATAGTCGTCATGCTCTCAAAAATCATGCATCTCAAGGGGGTCAATGCTGGTTAGGTGGCATCTACTAGTTCCACATGTTTTGGAAGAACCAAAAGGTGTGGGCCAACTAAGGACCTCTTGTTCTCAAGAGGTGGCACATCTGGTCTTCTATATTCATGTCTCTCTACAAACCTCCCTTTCCCCTGACCAACATATTTAGGGAAAAATGTATAATGGGCAGACAAATGTAAATAGAACTCTGAATTGTTTGCAAAAATATAATGGCAACTCATCATTGGTTGGCCATTTGTGATGAGCTGCCAAAAACCTAGGATAGATGAAAGGACCGACAACTGTATCCACACACTTGGTGGGAGAATAGCCTCTCACTCTCTCTTCTCCCCTATAAGAAGGGAACATGTTGAGAACATTATCTACTGAAAGCACCCTAGAAATAGATAGCCATTTCTCCTAGCCAACAACACTCTGAGAAAGTGATGCATAGAACTTGTCAACACTAATCTCATCATAGGGATTGTATGATCGAACAACTTTGATCATACATGTTATCTCATCTCTAATCCTTACCAACATGTCTCTATTTGATAGGTTTTGTGTATTGTATGTATTGTACTATTGATTTCATCCAAATCTTTTTCAAACCTCTGAATGGTCTCAGCATAGAACGTAGAATTATCACGATTGTCAAGTTGAGCTGACTGATGTGAAGATTGGTCATCCATGTGTCTAAATTTATCTATAGCATGATAATTAAATTTTTTGTCAAACATATTGTATGTCACGATGTAAATAAACCTGCATATAAATTTTCCAACTACTACATACATCTTTAAAAAATCCATGATATAAATGCACACATGCTTCTCAAATATACCTACACCTTACATGCTTGCAAATACATAAGTAATCGGCCTATCAACCAAATATGAATCAATCATAAAACACAAAACTAGGAATGCATAGAAACTCCAAATTTGAAGTCACATGTAGCATGTAGCATGTTGACATGACAACCATAGGAATTTATATAAATCAGATTTATCATAATTCAAAGCCATTGGAGTAGAGCAAAAAGCAACTTTCCTTTTGAGTCACATCAATGTCCTTCAACCCAAAGGATTCAAGATAATGAAGTTACTGTCAAAGAGAATGCATCAATTCATCATAATATAGTTTTTATTTGCCATCATGGTGAAGCAACAAAAATTATAGTTGGATAGAAAGAAACAGAAAAGTCATCTATCTTGGAGCACTATATGGTACATGAGAAATTTTAGAGACAAACATCACAACTTCAGTTTGTAAAATTGAAAAAACTCATAGAAATAGTATATTAAAGCTCTCTATCAATGAAGAATCATATGTTCAAGTTAAGTTTTCTCAAGAAATTTCACAAACTATGCAAGTTGAGGGAAGTCAAATCCAATCAATCATGGTACGAATAAATATGAAGGCTATATAATATGGACAAGATGCAATTCTTGTACCAAGAGATTTAGGCTCACATTTGCAGCTTCAAATTATGAAGCATCAAAAAAAGTATTAACAATTGGAATTAACACAGTTGAAGATCAAGTGCAACTATCATAGCCATCAATCAATGATGATGATTAAAAAGGAACAGAAGCATCTCAACATGAAGATTAGCAGTGTAAAAATAAACAAGTAATGATTTGATAAGAACATAGGAACAAATCTAATTTACACGATAGATTCTCTCATCCATTTGTGTGATACTACTAAAGCACTCATCCATTCTTTGCCATGTAATTGGATGAGTAGATGAAGGGTGTTGATAACTGAGAGGGGGGTGAATTAGTTATCTTAATTATTTTTTCTTTCTAAATTTCCTTATCAATTAGTGCAGTATTAAATTAAATAAGAAAACATAACCATGAAATGGAAATAACATCAATACACATGACACAATGATTTTGACGTGGAAAACCCTGTTAAGGGAAAAAACCATGGGGTGATTAACCCAAGATTGTATCCTCTGTTAGAAGAATAGAAACAACAAATGGCACATGCCAATTAAGGCTTACTGCTAAGCACACTGCTCAAAAGAGGCTCACTACCTACAACAGTTTATACAAGGAATCTAGATACTTGAACTGATGAGAAGCATTCTCAAATGCTGAGGTTTAGTTCCAGTTAAGCTCAATAGACTGATCTGCTGTACTTCATTCTCACTCTCTTAGGTGCTGTTGTCCTGTTAAATTCCAGACCTGTCTTACTACCTTCAAACTGCTCTTCTACTTTTCTTTGCACTTCACAATACACAACACACACCTTCACATCAAATATATCTAGTATATATATCCGCACAAAGGATTTCATCCTCTTTCTAGTCGGCATCCGGAATAGTCAATATTTTCCCAAACTCTAGTCTGTCAGCTAAATCCTTGCTTACCAATTGATGCGAATCAAGGAGATACTTATAGAAGTCATCCAACATGTCGACCAATCATGAATGATACCTTAATAACCTTGATCACCATCAATATCTTATCCAGAATAATTCTGATGCTCTGTCGGTTAGTTCTTCCTCTGTCTACTCTGCCAAACCAGAACCCAACACTCAAGTGCTCATGTCTCTTCACTCTTCCATCACTGGAGGCTCAATCCCTGGAATCTACCAGTCAATGTACTCCTATTGACTTCCCCAAATCCACACTTTACTGAGATACTTCCTTTGAGAGATCCGGACCTGACTGTCAGACCCTGCTGCATGCTCTGTTCTTGCTTATCAGACCACAATACTTCTTCAATCTGACTTTTGGTATAGACACACCATGTTCTATGGATGGGTGGGATGAACTTTGTTGCCATCAATGACAACACTCATGAAGCCATATAGTGTCTCTTGCCAACAGTCTCCCCCTTTGGCATTGATGGCAATACTTAGTAAAAAATGACAAAGTGTCACACTATACTCCCCCTTGGCTGATGCTCTATTCTTATGTACATTTTCTAGAGCTCCCCCTTAGCTAGATTCCTCATTTTTCACTGCTCCTCACTTCCCCTTTGACATCAATGGCAAAGGGTGGAGTCTGCACACCAAAATTTCTAAAAACAATCTATACTTAGCCGTATAAAACATATATATATGTTTGACCTACATATACTAAAATATATCTGCAATAGTGGTCTTTAGTTGTACCACTTCTGTCACCCAACTCATCTTCATCCTATCCAAAATTAAGATGTGGCCACTCAACAAGAATGCAAAAGCTTCTGCCCTTTTTAGATCTGTCAGATCGCTGGTCCGGGCTGTAGTCTGAGCATCACTTAGGGCCTCATGCATGGTCTATAACTTAGGGATAATGATCCCTCTGAGTTCACTCAACCTACTTATTCTATTTTTCTTCTCCTTCTCAAGTTTCTTAATTTCATTCAAGACTACAATAGTCTGACATTTTTGATTGATTATGGGAGATGAGAGAGGATCAAAACTTTGAGACAAACTTAGTAGTTTATCTTCTTGCTCTTTTACTATCGTATCAACATCTTTGGTCACTTTGGGCCAAGATAAACAAAATTTATAAATATTTCCGCCATCTTTGAGAGCATTTTCTAAACTCTTTATCCCAATATCCATAACTCTCCTATCATTTGAGATTAGACCCTGTACTTCAGAGAATCTCTTATCCAAAAATTCTTTCTTGACTTTCTCTTTTGCTGCTTTCTCTAAAGAATCAAAATGTGTATTAACAGAATTTACAAGAGACTTTAGATTACCGGATGTAGAGGCTGTAGGATCCTTTTGGAAGGAGGGCATGATCTTTTCCAATACACCGGATGCAGTTTCTATGAGCTCACAGTCTTCCATGTGAGACTTCAGCATTTTTTCTTTTACCTTTGCTTGAGTGAAGGAAGCTAGTTTCATGGTTTGGACCGGAGAGAGGGAATCAAAATTGAATGGACCTTGAAGTAATTCCGGTTCATCAAAATCCATCATCTCTTTGATCAAGAACTCTTTGACTGCTTCTACTGTGTCTCTTGCTAGAGACAGAATTTTCTCCCCTTCTACAACCTTACCACTATCATCTGTGGCCTTCTCTGTTGGAGTTTTCTCTCCTTTTGTAGCCTTTCTATTGTTATCTTCTTTTTCTTTTGCTTCTTAACTGATCTTCTCTTGTACTCTTTCTTTTTCTTTGGATCCGGAGTCTGTAGGGGAAACTGGAGGAGAGATGTTTGCTTGATCATGGACCTCCTCTTCTGGAGTAGAGGAATCTAAGTCCTTACCTTTTTCTTCACCCATCTCCTTTACCTCTTTTGCCGCTATCTCAGTAGATTCTTCTTCAACATCTATAGCAGAGGGATCATCTCCTAAGTCTTCTATAATAGGAATGTTGATTCTTTTGTATGCATTCTAGAGGATCTCTTCTATCTCTTTTGCTACTTTGTCAATTTCTCTGAGCATAAGCTGATTCATTCTAGCTTTGCTCTGGAACTTATCCTTACAATCTTTGAAGATCATATTCTTCTGCTTAGGAGTGATTAAAGGATATAACTGAATAGCTATTTGTTCTTGGATCTCAAGATCCTTTTCCATAGCATTATTCTTTCTTATTTCTAATTCCTTTTCTAGGCTTTTGGGACTATGAGATATGATTTCAATAAAAGCCTTGTTGTAGATATTCAGATACCTGACTGTGGCTTCATGCAAGATTTTTTGGTCAGCTTCATTGTAATCATCATAGAATTTAGACATTAGTTGAAGGTTCCCATCCACAGTAACTGATTTTATGATGTCATCAATGCATAGAGTAGGTTTCTCAACAAATTCTTCTGTCACTTCTTCAGCAGAAGGTTCACCGGATGTTTTCCTTTTCTTCTTCATTTTCTTTACTTCCTCATCTGATTCTGTCTCTTCTTCATCCTTTTGGCTTGTGTAAGATCCTGTTGCCTTTTTCTTAGTTCTCTTCTCACCTTTTCCAAATGATTTTGCTTCTAGTTTTGATGCCTTAGAGCTCTTTGCAGTGGTAGGTGCAGAGGTCTTAGAGGATCTAGTCCAGGAGTGGGCTTCCACCAGAGCACCTACTTTTTCTTTTTCTTTCTCTACCCTTTCTGTCTTTTCTCTATTTGCATCAAGAGCCTCTTTTGAAATTCCATGCCTCTTGGCAAACTCTTCTACTTCCCTCCTCACTTTTCTTTTTATTTCTGGTTGTCTTAGCTCCACATGGATCTTCACACTTAATTCTTCAAAGGTTCCAAACCTTTCTACTTTAAGATCCTTGGATTGACTAAGCATGTGTTGAACATGTAGCTCAACAATTTTCTCATCTACTTCATACCCCATTGGCATGATCCAGACTATTCTTGGCTCTACTGTCTCCATTAGACATTGATCAGTTTCTACCATAAAGCATACTGTATCTTTATACTTTTCAACTAAAGATTGGGGGATTCTCTCTCTTGCTTGCATCATGCTCTGAAAATTCTTGAAATAGCCCCAGAGTGTTGTATTCCATGCCTTGGCATCACCAAGCCCATGTATATAATTTTTGATTTGGATAGCTACTGGTCTATCATTCTGCCATACCCAACCACTGGATCTGGGAAGCTAATTCATGAAGTAGAAGAAAAAGCACAGTATCAGCCCACCATACTTGAAGGAGTTCTTGTCCTTTTTGATCTTTTGTAGGTTTTCCATTAGTTGGCTCAGAAGGAGTTCACAAAGATCATAATCTGCATTTTTCCTCAACATTTTATAAGCAGCGTAAATTGTAGTTTCGGGTACTAAATTTTCCCTACTAGAGTGATATATCTTATAACCGATGATCATGGAGGCAAACTTGACATCCGGATTGGTAATGTCTTCTATTGTCATTGCTCTTTTGTCAAATTTTGATCTGGTAGCTGCACTCATAGTTTGATTCTTGATGGATTTGAGAATAGGAATCCCACCGGATGAGTACAATCCGGTTACTTCCCTAATGGCATCCTTGGTTATCTTAAATGGCATCATCAACCATATAAAGTTATCATGCATTCTACTTAGAACATACCGGACCCATTCATCTTCTGCAAAATAGGGGAAATGAATGCATTGTGCAAAATGCTTGTCCCAGATGGCTTTATATTGAGTTTTGAGTTCAAATGAGTCATCTATCAAATGCTTGTGATAGATATCAACCAAGTTAGATTCCCCAAATTCTTCAATATTCAAATGAATATATGCCCTAATATCTTCTACATGCAGAACCCCATGCGTAATGCTTGAAAAGGCGCCTAGGGGATCAACTTCTAGGGATTTATATGGATGTTTCTTGAATTTGGGATGCAACCTATCAACGATCTTTACAACATTCAGTGTAGACATCTTCAAAAGATTTTGCAGAGAAATATTCAATAACGAAAAATAACTTTTGTGCTTCTAGAGTTCGTTGAATGAGCCGAATTAATTTGCTGGGTGAATCGACTTCAACGGTTGATCTTTTGAGAGTTGAGATAATTAGTTGTAGAGCTCCTTTTCTCTTCTTTTTAAACGCAATTGTGCAAATTACAAGCGAATGAACCCTTTTATTTCTGGGAAAACCCTAATTTCATATTGCAATAAATGCGCAACTCAAGTCATTTCAGTTGCCTGGTTCTTCTTATTTTGAGAAAGATCTTTTTTCAAATCACTGAGATGTACTTAAAGTTATCCTTGGTGATTAATAACAAATTATCTTACTTTCCCCAAACACTTGATCTATCCACAGAACAAGATGCCTTGAATTTGAATCATACCAGATTTCACTGTGATAATCTTATTTTACTGGATGACTATTAAACTGGATCAATCTTGGAAGATTAAACTCTTCAAATCTTCCTACAGATCTTCCATATCTTTACCAAGCTTTCTTTAGATGTTTCTCTGAAGATCCTTTTATTCTGCAACTTCCCATGTGCCAATTTTAGGCACCAGTTAACTGGCTGGGAGAAAATATTTTTCCTTGTGTCTCCCCCTGAGCCAGAGCTCACTTTTTAATTTTTGGAAGAAATATCAGTACCAGATTCTGGTGCGGATCCATCCCCTATATTTTATGTACTTCTCTTCACCTAAATCTTGTTCATCTCATTTTTAACTTCATCCGCATTCACTTTCCCTTTTCCTTTGTCTTGATTCTGATTAGGATGCATCAGACCCCTTTTGTCCTGATTCTTGCTTCTACAGAATTTGGCAATATGACCGAATCTATTGCAATTGTGGCAAACAACATTTCTTTGCATATTTGAATGATATCCTCTTGATCTGCATTGATTAGCCATATGTCCCATTCTATTGCATGCAAAGCATCTACCATTGAATGAATTATTCATTTGCTTATTTCTGCATTCATAAGATTTGTGGCCATACCTTTTGCAATTGAAAAATGTCTGGAGAAGGATGTATTAGTCTGATTTATTCTCTTTCTACACTGATTAGCTTTATGACCAAAGTTATTGCAGTTGTGGCAGTATCCATTGAAGGATGGATATCTTTGAGCATTAGGTTGCCTTACCAGAGGTCTTTTAGGCTTGTTCCTTTGATTTCCTGATCCAAAATTCTTCTGATCAGATCCAGAGCTTTCACCTTTCTCATATCCCAAACCACGCTTGTCATCTACCCTCTCTTGGCTTTCAAGAAGAACTTCAAGTTGAGCAGAACTTATCTTGAATTTCTCTTTGTATTCATTTGTTGTTTGAAGATCCTTTTTAAGAATGTCAATTTGATCCTCAAGTTTTTCTTCATTAGCTCTAGCATCTTCAAGATCATATTCTAGATGCCTGATTATTCTATCCATTTTGTGGCAGTCTTCTGACTTCTCCTTGAGAGATTGTCTTAGATCATCTTCAGTTTTTCTTTTCTCTTCAATTTCTTGGGTGAATTTCATAACTCCTTATTCCATTTCATGTCTTATCATAATGACCTCTTTTGATAACTTTTCACATAACTTGGTTTTCTCCTTCAGATCTTCATTTGTACCATTGTCTTGACTTTGACTTGCCAATTACTAAAGTAGATCTTTTCTCTTTTTCATAGAGATACTCAGTTTCCCTTTTAGTTCATTTATGAAATCATCAGCCTGTTTGAGTCTTTCCTTCAATTCATTGACTTCAAAGTTTGATTACTCAAGATCATCTAGGGCAGACTGAAGTTGATCCCTCATACCATACACATCCATTTGAGTTCCCAGATCTTCCTCTAGCTGTTAGGCACTTTTTGGAGGAACTTGGCTCTGATACCAATTGTTGATAACTGAGAGGGGGGGTGAATCAGTTATCTTAATTATTTCTGCTTTCTGAATTTCCTTATCAATTAGTGCAGTATTAAATTAAATAAGCAAACATAACCATGAAATGGAAATAACATCAATACACATGACACAATGATTTTGACGTGGAAAACCCTATTAAGGGAAAAAACCACGGGGTGATTAACCCAAGATTGTATTCTCTGTTAGAAGAATAGAAAGAACAAATGGCACATGCCAATTAGGGCTTACTGCCCGAGCACACTGCTCACAAGAGGCTCATTGCCTAAAATAGTTTATACAAGGAATCTAGATACTTGAACTGATGAGAAGCATTCTCAAATGCTAAGGTTCAGTTCTGGTTAAGTTCAATAGACTGGTCTGCTGCACTTCATTCTCACTCTCTTAGGTGTTGCTGTCCTATTACATTCCAGACCTGTCTTACTGCCTTCAAACTGTTCTTCTGATTTTCTTCGCACTTCACAATACACAACACACACCTTCACATCAAATATATCCAGTATATATATCCGCACAAAGGATTTCATCCTCTTTCTAGTCGACATCCGGAATAGTCAATATTTTCCCAAACTCTAGTCTGTCGGCTAAATCCTTGCTTATCAATTGATACGAATCAAGGAGATACTTATAGATGTCATATAACATGTTAGCCAATCATGAATGATACCTTAAGAACCTTGATCACCATCAATATCTTATCCAAAATAATTCTCATGCTCAGTCAGTCAGTTCTTCCTCTATCTACTCTGCCAAACCAGAATCCAACACTCAAGTGCTTGTGTCTCTTCACTCTTCCATCATCGAAGGCTCAATCCCTGGAATCTACTAGTCAATGTACTCCTATTGACTTCCCCAAATCTGCACTTTACTAAGATACTTCCTTTCAGAGATCCGGACCTGACTGTCGGACCCTGCTGCATGCTCTGTTCTTGCTTACCGGACCACAATACTTCTTCAATCTGACTTCCGGTATAGACACACCATGTTCTGTGGATGGGTGGGATGAACTTTGTTTCCATCAATGACAACACTCATGAAGCCATATAGTGTCTCTTGCCAATAGAAGGGTTCATTGTTCCAACAACAATCTAATCTGGTTTTCATGTTGAAGATAAGTGGCCTCTAGGTAGAGATAGATTTTTAATAGAAGGATAAGGAATCAAGTTCTTATAAGGATTTGGTGCAATGGAAAGATCTTCTTGTAGATGAGTTTTTGGAATGAAATTATGATATTTTACACTTAATTAAAGAATGGCTATCTTCAAAATTGAAAATGGCTAACCTGTGAGCTTGGGCTATTTTCATTGTTGGTTGTAATTAGATCAGAGTTTAAATGTCCTCATTCTGCCATAAAAATAGATTCTATTTTAAATCCTAAAAATAATATCTTAGTTTTTTAGGTACATTTTCATTTCTAGAACTGTAAGTTTCAAAATTTTGGAATCTAATTTGTCTCATAACAATCATGCTTTTGACAAATTGATGTATAAACCCAACAATGCACCAAGTTTTGGCACCACCTTACTCACAGGTACCATTCGAGTTGGAAATTGATGCAAGAGATTATGCTATGGGGATTGTTCTATTGCAATGAGCTCAGTTGGATTGCTATCATTTTGAACCTTTTCCATGGAGCAGATTTGATGTATCTTACATATAATAAAGAATTGCACACACTAGTTCAAGCAATTTATATATAGAATCACTATATGATGGGTACATAAACCTTTGTTCACATAGATCACCAACCTATTCAATACTTCCAAACACAATCAAAGATGTAGCAAGCAAGTTATTACAAATGGATGGTTTTTAAGGAAAAATCCATTTTACTAACAAGGAGGTTGATATGTTGTCTATATCATCTTTTGATTTCAGCTTTGGGAACAATAACTTATCTTGAACTATTTGTCCATGAAGCATATGATGAGGAGTATGCACAAGTTGAATATTTTTAAGAGATACATAAGCTCTTGCAAGGGGGAAAGTTGTAAATTTTTACAAAAAAGACATCTCAAAGATGAGGTACCCTATAGTAGTCGGAGTCATAAGAATGTATATTTCCAATCTAGAAAAAAAGCATTTGACAATCTAGAAAAGGTAGACTATATTTAACATTCTAGAGTATTATATATGTATATATATCTAGTGTATGTTGTTTCCTTCTTTAACCATGTTATTCCCTAGCATTTGATGCGCAAATTTGAATGGATAACCTTACAAGGGATAAAAGTACATATCCTGCATTGCTGTAGCACTTGATCTGATGTGTTTTGTGTGAACTAACTCCCACCCAATAGCCATCAGCCACTTGCTACTTTTGATCACCACAACCTTTCCAATAACTTATGCATAAATTCTTTCTTGAATGGTTTAAAATTGTGATTAATTTTCCATCACCACAACCTTGATAAAACTTATGCACAAAATTCAATAAAGAAGAATTTATGCACAAATTCTCTCTGGAATGATTTCAAATTTTGATATTTTTTTAACTTATATTTTGTGGATGAAATTTGATGTTCCTTGTAGTTTCCTATTGCGTAATGGTATAGGGTAGGTGTGGCTCTGTTAACTCCCTCATATCCATTTAGATTCATAGATGTATTGATGGATATGAGGGAGGATGCTGGCAAAGGTTGTGGAATTTGGCTTTACACCAGCCAATTGCATTTACTTTAAAATTTCTAAAGACTTTTCAACAAATCCATTTTGTGCATATCCTGCAATCATTGCAGTCCATGAAACCACATCTTGTGCATATCTTGTGGGTTTTTGTCAGATGTATCAATTGCAAGCACCTTGGTAGACCTGTATAAAAAAATGTGGAAGCATAAACATGATGCCTAAACTCTTTTGTGCATATCCTGTAGTTCTTTGAGGTATTTTGTCAAACAGTTCAAGTGCCTTCTCTACACTTCCACATTTTGCATACATGTCTAGCAGGGTTGTTGCAACTACAACATCTATCAAAATTCCTCTCTTTTATGCTTTGATTTTTAGTGTATATTTAGTTAGTTCTTGTTTCTACTGTGCAAGTGGTAAGGTGTACCAAGATAATAAACCCAAATACCGAGGATGCAAAATATGTTATCAATGTTAAACAAATTGCCAAGGTGACTTATATTTACTTTTACTTCTAGATTATACTGCCTCTATTGTTGTAGATGCATCAAATGGTTGTAATTACATACTATTGTATGGGTATTGTTGTAATTACATATCATTGTTTATTTATAATCTCTTTTTGCTTTTTTTTTTTTCAGGTTGTATGACCAGTTTGAAGGAATATAGCAGTAGTTGGAGCATTATAAAGGTAGTTTGAGCAAAAAGATGACATATACACAGATACATAGTTTTAATACAAATTTTGTACCCATTCACAAATTTTAAACAAATTTTGTAGCCATTCAAAAAATTTAAACAAATTTTACCCATTTTGCACATTGAAATCAAAGACATGCAAACCGATTTTACTTGCATACAATCAGGAGCCTGAGATTCAGAGTGCATTTACAAGTGCATTCAGATGGATTTGTTAGTAAAGACTTGTGGGAGTACATATTTCTATGAGACCATCAGCATGGTATAGCAGGTTGTCAAATTTGGTGCTTCCTGATACAGGTTTACAGGTGTTTTCAGAGTTACGACTTTGATGGAGACAGGTATAGGTTGTCTTCTGGTTTGAGGACATAGGTTGATACTCGTGTGAGACTTGGAGTCTCATTTTAGTGGGAGTTGAGTACAAGTATAGTGATGATGATGATTATGGTGTCATGGATTTGTAGTTACACTTTTGCATTGACATGACATGATCATGTATGCGATTGACAGGTATGGGCTATGATGTTCGATTCATGATTACAGGTGGTGTTGTGTTATTGTTTTAGGGAATTGTTCTCATCTCCTAGATGCTTGATTAGTTCCTTGACTATGGTATTCATTTGTGGACTTGTTGGCAAATCGAATCTAAAGTTGATTTTGTGTTTGAGTCTTGGAGTCTATAGGTTATCTTCTTTGATATCTCAATTTGCAGTTTACTAGTGTGATGATGAGTTTGCATGTTACATTTGTTTTGGATCTATGAGTTATGTAGTTTTTTGGATTAGCTACCCCTTGGCTATAGTGGGATGACTTGAATGTGGACTGTCTATATCCACAAGATTGATTCAGTGTTTATGCAAACTTTGTCAGTTGGCCTTGTTTGTGATCATTTGTGCATTGGTATGATTGCTTTGGGATAAGAGGATGGATAATTAGAGTGCCTGGATAGTTAGTTTTTGGGACTTGTAGGATGTTTATCATGATGTGATGCAGAGGTAGGACAACATTCACATTACTTATACCAAATTTCAAAGCTTGTCTTCAAGATTGGTCCTCACAAGACCATACAAAGAAACTTCAATAAACTAGTTTTGATGTATTGCAATGATTCAACCCTTTCACTAGGGTATAAGAGGCATCAACAACACTAACCCCACTCACCAAATACATTCAAACCACTCCAAGAGTCAGGAGACACCAACAATGTCCATTTCACAGATAGGCTGCCCCAAAAGCTAGTAGCCCTGTTTTTAAGGACAGTCACTCACAACTTCCAGTATAGGACCCTTCTTAGGATTGTTAATGAAGTTTAGAGTACCCTTTAATGTGTTCTCAAACATACCAAGAAATTAGTATCTATTTCTTTGGACAGAGCTACTCAAAACAGGACTGTCGCTGAGTAAACCAGGGTTATTAGGCCTCCAAACTGTCACCATAGTGTCATTCTTCTTGACATTAACCCATTAGGAGACTCTTGCAAAGTTACTATTGATTGAAAACACTTAAAACATCATGTCCCATACCCTTCTAGGGTTTACAAACACTACCAACACCCACAAATGCCTTTTACTCAGTCATAACTATGACTGTCCATAAGACTGCCTTAACAAGACAGTCATCTTAAAGGGATTAAAAACTATTGATTTACCCTAAACCAAGCTAGAACAGTCTCTTAATATAATCTACCAACCATTTAAACCATTTATGGCCATGATGGACTCATACAACAAAATTCAAACTCCTTAAAACATCACAGAGCACTGATTTTACCAGTCTTTTCATTATTTATAGTCTTAGGGCTTTGTGATACTTGCCCCTAACCACCTCTTCTAACTCTGCAACCTTGGAATCTTTTAATACACATAAAAACCTTGCTTCATACTACTTTATAGGGAGATCCACCTGAGACATTAAGAGAAATACAATCTTAAAAGGTCACTGTTACCCTAGAACGGGGTTTTGACTGTCTTTTGACAGTTTTCAGAAAATCCTCAATATCTAACACAAAATAACATCAAATTGCATGAAATAAAGTGTTTCAAGAAGGTGATTGATTAATGCACCATTTTCCATCAATTATATATGCAACCATGTCCGTACAAGTCCGTACAGCATCAAAAAATAGTCAATTTCTGTTGAAATACATGAAAACAGTGTTTTCTCTATTGATCAAAACCTACTAATCAACCACCCACAAATTTTGTGAAGATTACAAAGCCTTTTAAAGGCATTTCAACATGTCTTTTCAGTTTCCAACCTCCTAGGAATGAACTAGAACAAGGTGACCCTTCACCTTCTTTAGGAATTTTACATTTTGAAAGATACATTTTTAGAGATTTTCCATTTTGTATGACAACTTGTTATAAGACTTAAACATTAGACTCCTCCTAGGATCTTAACATATGAAAGATGACTTGATGGACCTCAAATCATTACAAATTTAACCAAAAATTAAAGTTTTGTCTAGGACAACTTTGATTTGTCAAGGTGCTCCTGCACCATGATGTCATGGAGAGCTTGGATACATGTTCTATGTTAGCTTTTGACAGTGATGGTTTTATCTTCTTGTTTGGAGATTTTAGTTCACTAGACCTTTTGGGAACTGTTGATGTTACAGTGGGATTCCTTGATTGGTTTGGGACCATGGATAATCTTCATTTAAGAGATGGTTATTTTGTTGTCATGGATATCTCAGTATCATGGTTCAGTGGGAGCTTTGGCAGCATGTTGGATTCATCATACATGATGGATGATCTTCTACAGTGGATGTTGATGTCATGGAGGAGCTCTTGGTTGTGAGAGTTCTTTGAAATTTTCAGTTCAGTTGTCAGTAGATGGTTATCTTCATGTGAGTGGAGATGTCGGCATCTTGATTTACCATGGAGGACTTATTTGAGTTTTTGGTTGAGGTGTTGGGTTTATGATTTGTCAGTTTGACATGTTTACCCTTGTTTAGAGATTTTGTTATTGTGTCTTGATGCGCTCTTGATTCTAGATTAGAGTATTGGCATGATACAGGGTCTCTTGAGACAGGATGTATGCATCATTGTATACTTTGTTGCATGTGATTTTCTTATGAGGAGATGGTTAGATCATGATGTAATGATGAGCTTCTTGATTATGCAAATGTGCAGTAGGAGAAATGATAGTTGTCTTGTTTGTTCTCTTGGTATTGAGTACTTTGATCATTTGCTTGATTACTTCATGATGGTGCTATGTTGCATTTGGAGTTTGGCATGTATTGGTCAGTTACATGTGCTCATGGATACTTGGAGACTTAGGTGAGGCTGGAGTTCTCTTGTGATTAGAGACACTTGTTGAGACAATTACTCTTTGGAGGTTTCAGTAGATAGACTGAGGAGACTTACACCTGGATATGAACGTGAGTTCATTATGGACCTAGAGGAGTTTGTTCTTGGAGAGAGTCATTCTAACTTGGTGTATCCTGGAGGAGTATTCTCATTCCCCACTCTTGGTCTACTCGGCAGTTTATCATCTATGAGGTATTGCCCATCATTTTAGATGCATTTTACTTTATGTTTCATCTTCTCATAAGATATAGATCTTGAGCTATAGTTATTGGTTCTGGAGTGTTTAGTTGAGGATGTTAGCATGGTTATATTCTTGTTCGCATGGTTTGATTTATCATGTTCATTATGAGGAGTTTAATAGATGTGATTGGGCTTATTCTTGGTTATGGAATGGTTATAAGTTTGATCTACCTTGATTAGAGAGGCTTACATCCATGTTGGTTACATGTTTTATATGTTCATTTGATCTTATGAGATTGAATGGTTGGGTGTTGTTGAGGCTTTTCATTTGGGGTTGTAGAGGAGATCATACTTGACACAGCTTAGCACTTTGAGGTATTTTGTAGGACATTATGATTTACAGGTTTTCTCTCTATCTTATGGCTACTTCTTGGAGGATCATGTTGATATGGTTGGACTTTGGGAGAGTTATGGTGATATGTTGTGAGAGAGTATGCAGTGATTTATCATGCATGTGTGGATCATCCTTATTGTTCTTGATACTACATTGGCTTATTGATTAGCCACACCTTGATTCGAGTGTTAATTGATAGACTTGATATGCCTTGGATCTATTTTCAGATTTGACATTACCTATGCAATGGGAGTTCATGGATGCATGTGTTCTTCATTGACATGTTTTATTCATGGAGCTTGTTATTGTAGTATATGGGTTGGATATATTGTTGGCATGAGTTTATTGATGTTGTTGATACCTATGAGGTATGGATGGTTGAATGTATTAGCATATGCTATGGGTGTTATTTCTAGTCATGTGGGTTTTTTACCTTTTACAGAAGCTTGGAGGCTTATGTTATCACTTGGATTTGATGCTTGTGTTCTTTGGATTGGTCCATCTTCACCTTGGCATGTTCCTTTTCTTCCATAGGTGGCACGTTGGAGGATGACAGGAGTTCTTTCTTGAGATGGTGGTCACTTTGCTTTGTTGCAAGTATCTTTGTGGAGCACGAGAGCATTCTGGAGATTCATGTGATTTCATGTTTTGCCTATGATGATGTATATCATGTATTGACTCTTATGTAATGTATATAACAAGTGGGAGAATGTTGGGATAGGTGTTGTACACTTGCATAATATTGTACTATTTTATTCAGTTACCACTTGTATAAGTTGTATTGTAACATTGGGTTAGTTATTTTATGTGTGTGGGACACATAGAGTAATTAACTATTATTTGTATTATTTGATTTATTGGGAAAAGTTAGTACCAATAGTCAAATGTGGGGTCAAGTGGGTTCATAAGTTAATAGTTTTGTGTTACCATGGTTTTTGGGGCACATGGTTTTATCCAATACCACAAGTTGTATTTTTGTGAGCTTGTTCTATAAAAACAAGCACATGGTTAGCAGTTTGGGTAATGTTGGTTGTTTCATTGTAGGTGGATTGGAGGTTTTGTGAGAGGCTATCATTATATTGAGTTCTCTACTGTAAGTGCATATTGTGAAGCATGGCAGGTGATGTGTGGATTCATGCTTATGCACATGGAGGTTGCATTGGAGGTGCTTGATGGTTCAGGGGTATTCATGGAGGCTCATGGATTGTATTGTATTACTCTTATTGCTGAATAATACATTCGAGCATGGATTCTTTTGGAGGCTAGGTTTTACCCTGCAAAGGGTTTTCCCAGGGTATATCTTGTGTTATCTTGTTGCCTGTTCATTTGGTCTTTGCATTATGGTTTGTTTCAGCATCTTGATTCTCCTATTGGGTTATGTGGAATTGGTTTAATTAGACCTGCATATTCCTAACAAGTATATGGTACATGAGAAATTTTAGCCACAAACATCACAACTTCAGTTTGTAAAATTGAAAAAACTCATAGAAATGGTATATTAAAGCTCTCCATCAATGAAGAATCATATGTTCAAGTTAAATTTTCTCAAGAAATTAGACAAACTATGTAAGCTGAGGGAAGTCAACTCCAATCAATCATAGTACAAATAAATTTGAAGGCTATATAATACGGACAAGATGCAATTCTTGCACCAAGAGATTTAGGCTTGCATTTGGAACTTCAAATTATGAAGCATCAAAAAAAGTACTAACAATTGGAATTAACATAGTTGTAGATCAAGTGCAACCGTCACAACCATATATCAATGATGATGATTAAAAAGGAACAAAAGCATCTCAACATGAAGATTAGCAGCTTAAAAATAAACAAGTAATGATTTGATAAGAACATAGGAACAAATCTAATTTACGCGATAGATTCTCTCATCCATTTGTGTGATACTACTAAAGCACTCATCCATTCTTTGCCATGTAATTGGACAAGTAGATGAAGGTTACATTATTCCAATAGCAATCCAATCTGGTTTTCATGTTGAAGATAAGTGGCCTCTAGATAGAGATAGATTTTTAATAGAAGGCTAAGGAATCAAGTTCTTACTGAATATTTGGTGCAATGGAAAGATCTTCTTGTAGATGATTTTTTGGAATGAAATTATGCTATTTTACACTTAATTGAAGAATGGCTATCTTCGAAATTGAAAATGGCTAACCTGTGAGCTTGGGCTATTTTCATTGTTGGTTGTAATTAGATCAGAGTTTAAATGTCCTCATTCTGCCATGAAAACAAATTCTATTTTGAATCCTAAAAATAATATCTTAGTTTTTTAGGTACATTTTCATTTCTAGAATTGTAAGTTTCAAAATTTTGGAATCTAATTTGGCTCATAACAATCATGCTTTTAACAAATTGACGCATAAACGCAAAAATGCACCAAGTTTTGTTACCACCTAACTCACAGGTACCATTTGAGTTGGAAACCAATGCAAGAGATTATGCTATGGGGATTGTTCTATTGCACGGAACTTAGTTGGATTACTATCATTTTGAACCTTTTCCATGGAGCAGATTTGATGTATCTTACATATAATAAAGAATTGCACACACTAGTTCAAGCAATTTATATATAGAATCACTATATGATGGGTACATAAACCTTTGTGCACATAGATCACCAACCTCTTCAATACTTCCAAACACAATCAAAGATGTAGCAAGCAAGTTATTACAAATGGATGGTTTTTAAGGAAAATTCTATTTTACTAACAAGGAGGTTGATATGTTGTCTATATCATCTTTTGATTTTAGCTTTGGGAATAATAACTTATCTTGAACTATTTGTCCATGAAGCATATGATGAGGAGTATGCACAAGTTGAATATTTTCAAGAGATACATAAGCTCTTACAAGGGGGGAAGCTATAAATTTTTACAAAAAAGACATCTCAAAGATGAGGTACCGTATAGTAGTTGGAGTCAGAAGAAGGTATAATTCCAATCTAGAAAAAAAGCATTTGACAATGTAGAAAAGGCAGACTCTATTTAACATTCTAGAGTATATATATATATATATAGTGTATGTTGTTTCCTTCTTTAACCATGTTATTCCCTAGCATTTGATGGGCAAATTTGAATGGATAACCTTACAAGGGATAAAAGTGCATATCCTGCATTGCTGTAGCACTTGATTTGACCTGTTTTATGTGTGAACTAACTCCCACCCAACAACCATCAGCTACTTGCTACTTATGATCACCACAACCTTTCCAATAACTTATGCATAAATTCTTTCTTGAATGGTTTAAAATTGTGATTAATTTTCCATCACCACAACCTTGATAAAAACTTATGCACAAAATTCAATAAAGAAGAATTTATGCACAAATTCTCTCTAGAATGATTTCAAATTTTGATATATTTTTGTAGCTTATATTGTGTGGATGAAATTTGATGTTCCTTGTAGTTTCCTATTGTGGCATGGTATAGGGTAGGTGTCGTTCTATTAACTCCCTCATATCCATTTGGATTCATAGATGTATTGATGGATATGAGGGAGGATGCTAGCAAAGGTTGTGGAATTTGGCTTTACACCAGCCAATTGCATTTACTTTAAAATTTCTAAAGACTTTTCAACAAATCCATTTTGTGCATATCCTGCAATCATTGCAGTCCATGAGACCACATTTTGTGCATATCTTGTGGGTTTTTATCAGATGGATTAGTTGCAAGCAAATTGGTAAACCAGTATAAAAAATACGGAAGCATAGACATGATGCATAAACTCTTTTGTGCATATCCTACAGTTCTTTGAGGTATTTTGTCAAACAGTTCACGTGCCTTCTCTACACTTCCACATTTTGCATACATGTCTAGCACGGTTGTTGCAACTACAACATCTATCAAAATTCCTCTCTTTTATGCTTTGATTTTTAGTGTATATTTAGTTAGTTCTTGTTTCTGCTGTGCAGGTGGCAAGGTATACAAAGAGAATAAACCCAAATACTGAGGATGCAAAATATATTATCAATGTTAAACAAAATGTCAAGGTGACTTGTATTTACTTTTACTTCCACATTATACTGCCTCTATTGTTGTAGATGCATGAAATGGTTGTAATTACATATTGTTGTATGGGTATTGTTGTAATTACATATCATTATTTGTTTATGGTCTCTTTTTGCTTTTCTTTTTAGGTTGTACGACTAGTTTGAAGGAATATAGTAGCAGTTAGAGCATTTATAAAGGCAGTTTGAGTAGAAAGATGACATATACATAGATACATAGTTTTAATACAAATTTTGTACACATTCAAAAAATTTAAACAAATTTTACCCATTTTGTACATTGAAATCAAAGACATACAAACCCATTTTACTTGCATACAATCATATAAGGTGCAGGTTTATTTCAAACACTTCTATACATCTTGCCATAGAAAGTGTTTGATAGAAAATGCCAAGGTGAAGAGGGAATACCTGGTTCAAGGTGACGAGACAGTTGCAAAAGGTAGCGGGGATGCCCTTCACACAAAAAACTTTCAAACCCTACCACTGTCGCTATCTAAAAATGGCCACCATGAAATGTGGAAATTTCTTTTTTTTTTGGTTTTTAACTGCATGATTTTGGACAAAACCATCTCACCCGATATTGACTTGCCCAAAAAATATCTTTCCACATATGTGCCACACAACGGCCATGTGTTTTCATGTGAAATTGGCTCAAATGAGTCAAACTTGCGCGAAAATGATTCGCTCTAAACTGTTTTGTTGGCCCAACGTGTGACATAGCTTTGTGCTTTTACCCCCTAGATGCTTTTGCATAAGCCTTTCATCCATCCCTATGCATGAATCTCCTCCATAATCCACATCATAATCCACATCATAATCCGCTATCATTGCTTCCATAATCCATTATCTGCCTAATCAATTTTCCTCTCATCCATACCCCCTACCAACATCTGTGAGAGCACTTGACATGGTTCATGTGATGATATCACTCTCTAATGGGACTATAACCTTTCATGGAACTAGACACTTGAGTCCCTTTCATCCATATCCACCTATCCCATCCAAGTATTAAAAAAAAGTAAAGAGAAATTATTTTGTCCAATGTTGAAAACCTGGTAAACAGGCACCTTGGATAAGTACCATGATGAAAACTTTGCAAACAAGCGTCATGTGTAGGTTGACTATCTATATACCATTACACTTGGGGGCATATTGTGTCATCCATACCACACTATCATTTTCCATCCTATCATGTCATAGCTTGCCATATCCTATCTTACCATCCTTATCCAATACACCCATATACCTATCACATTGCATCCATTCATCCACCCTTCTCCTCTTGATCTTGATAAAGATCAGGGGCAAAAATGTTGAAACATACCTTGGATATCTCTTGACATACCTCATCCTTTCCATCCAATCCTATCACCATCCTATCGTCATGAGCCTTGTCATGAAAAATTCTAAGTATTACACCTGGAATTGGGCATGTTATTCCTATGCGACATAGCCTTTGGAGATCACATCCTTTCTCTCTTACACGTACATCCATTCCATCCCTTATCACCCATCCTTTTATCCATCCAATCCCATCTACTTCCTTGCACCTAGACTTGGCTCTCCCTTGTCATTGGTATGTAGCACAAAGGCTATTCAAATTGTCATCCATTGACACCTCAAAAATCCAAAAAAAAAAATTGAAACATATCAAAATCCAAAAAAACCAAAATATTTTCAAAAAACCAAAAAAATCAAATATTCCCAAAAATCCAAAAAAAAATCAAAACTTATCAAAACCTAAAAAACTCAAATATCCAACAAAAATCTAAGCAATAAAAGTAATCCATCAAATCACATTCATTCAAATCATCCATTCATCAAATTACATCAATCAAATCCATATCATCCCATCAATAATATGATATATCATCAAACATCTAATCAATCCTAATCAATCATAACTCGATCAATCCATCCACCTTCATTATCACCACCAATAAAATGAAATTAGAACTACATCTCATCTCTATCGTTAAGTGCCTTGATCCCATGGATACAGGGTATGTAGGTAATCTGGGATATGAAGGAAGTACTCAGATTCAGGCATAGGCAATAGCCCATTTCCATCTTCCATTGTTTTGAACTAATCTTTGCCAATCATCATCTTTATCCATCTCATTTCTTTTATCATCTATCTCCCACATTATCAATAAACATCTAAAATCCAATCAATCCATCAAATTCATCCTCCATCTTCAAATCACTTCTTCAAATCAATTCTTCCAATCCAATCAAGTCAAATCAATTCTTGAATCACTTCTTCCATTCATCCTTATTAAATGAATCCAAGCAATAGAATCTCAAATGCAAATCAATCCTTAATTCCATACCAATCAAGTCAATCAATCTTGTCAAATTATCCAATCACATCAATGGTCTTGATCCTAATCTTGTTGTAAACCACATCAATCAATCAATCAATCATCATCATCATCATCATCATCATCATCATCAATGGGATACATCATTCCCACATCCTTGTGTTGATCTAGCGATATATCATTCCTCTCAATGATAACACTATTATCACCAATCAATCAACAATTAATCATTGGTTTACAGCTTGACAGGGGCAATACCTTGTTTGTTTTTGAATTATTTGTGCATGCTTGCTTGTTTGCTTGTGTGTGTTATCTTTTTATCTTGCATTTGTATCTTTCTGGCTTAATATTCATATTGTGTGTATGTTGGAATAGCTTTTTTGCATTATCCTTTGCATCTAAGGTCACATCATACCTTTTGTGCATTAGGACTTTAATGCTCTAAGTTTTCTTCCTCATACATCTAGACAAGGTTGTATTATGCTAGGGCATGAGACACATTATCACCTTGGTCCTCATACCTTGGTGCATAATGTCTAGTGCTATATCAAACATATGATTGCTCACTTTAATTGTAGCATAATGTATCATTCATTTCTTCTATCCATTCCCTTATCTTTTTTCCCTGACCAACCCATTTCATTTCGAGAGCCTACCCGTGTTTGTCCAACCCGTCTATCCTCTCGAGGGGGCATCCTCATCCTATCTTTCCATCATCATCTTTTTCCTCTATCCATACCTTAGCTTCTTTGAAATGATGTTACTCGACACTAATTTCATCATCTCAAACATCATCTCAAAGAGGGGCAAAAAGTAGACACCCAAAAATGTCCTCTTACAACACTTTGTCACAACATTACACAATTTAGACATCTTGTAGCATGTTTTTCCCTATCTAGTACAAAAATAGAAATAAATGACTAAAAAAACTACCAAAAATTGGTCATGTGATCAGTAGTTTGGTCACATGACCATTGGTAGTTTATTGCTAGTCATTTATCTCACGACCAAATTTATGACCAAACAAATTTTAGTCATTAATTTGGTAGTCTATTTAGTCATTAATTTGGTAGTATATTTAGTCATAAATTTGGTAGTATATTTAGTCATCAATTTGATAGTATATTTGATAATTTGGTAGTATATTTAGTCACATGACCATTGGTAGTTTATTGCCAATCATTTATCTCGCGACCAAATTTATGACTAAACAAATTTTAGTTATTAATTTGGTAGTATATTTGGTAATTTGTTAGTATATTTAGTCATTAATTTCTGTTAGTTGGTAGTATATTTAGTCAATTGGTAGTTTATTTAATTGTTTTTGAGGTTTAAACATAAAACACAAAAAAACATAATCAATCATTCATTTGCACATAATGAAACAACTATTAAGAAGGCAAAATACTAAAATTTTATTAAGAAAATGTGTTTTTATAGTAGATACAAGATTTAAATATGTCTTTCCTTTGAAAAATGTGTTACAAAGTGTGTTTCTCAGTGCTATGACTAAGAAAACTGAGTTACAATGCTCTATTTTTTGCTTAGACAACTCTAAAACATGAAAGAACTACTTGCAAAATGAAGCCTAAATATTTCATCATGGGATTTTACATCTCAAAATCTGAATAAATGTATCAAAACTCACTTAATTTGCTAATTGTTGCATTACTTCTTCTTTGCTGCATCTCTTGCCTTGGTCTACACAAACAGAACCCAGCAATGCAATAAAAAAATTGCCCCTTTGTAACATAAAGCAAATAATTAACTTACTTTAACATGTTCTTTGAAAGAATATTTACCTTCTTGACTCCATGGATCTTCTTAGATCTGTTTAGACAGAGTAAGTCAAATTTAGAAACAGTCAAGTTTAGACAAACATTCTTGCAACCCCCATTCCTAGTGATCAATTTCTGAACAGTCACTAGATGCTAAGTTTGTTAGTTATGGGTAAACAACACTTCAGCATAAAAAATCAAATGGGCTTGACCACTTACCCTGTGCAAATAAGTTTCTAAATTTTTAGGAAAATCAAAGTTGATAACAACATTAACTTCTTGAATATCAATCCCTCTTGTTAACAAATCTGATGTGGCCAGATATAAAGGATAATAAGAACCATAAGCAGCAGAATAAACTAACAAGCCCACATGTATGCTAGCCATACAAGTGGGCTAATAATATAATTTCTCATCAATGACACTCTCGTCAACAATCTTCTTGTAAACAATAAATAGCAAGTTAGGGTCTAGACAATGTTTAGTATAAAATAAGAAAACCTAAGTTCCAAGACTGTAAAGTGGAGAGGACTATGATTTAATTTTAAAGGTGCAATTTTTACAACTTAACTTAATTAATTATTTAAATAATCTAAATAAATTTCACATAAATTTATCATAAGAAAATATTAACTAACAATTTTATGTGTTCATAAAATACTATTATAACCTAACTAATAATAACCCAATTTATTACATAGGGTATTTATTTTGTTATGTTCACCTAATTTTTTCTTAATCTCAATATTTATTTATTAACTCTATCCAATAATATGAAGGATAGAGTTATTATTCAAAGTTTGTGACTAATAATAAAATAAAATTAATTCATTGTTGTAGACATGATATTTCCACAGTCCATATTGATGATTTAGTAGTGCTTCTGGAAAAACTGCGTAATGCTTTTTTTGCCTCAACGTTTCAAATCACACTCCATGATCCATCATCAGGAGGAAAGAAGAGAATGTGAATGAGATAAAATTACAGAGTTAGACTCTTAAAAAGAGAGAGAAGGTGGGTTCGGGTTACAAGAAAAGTCTAAGGAGGTAGGGAGACAAGATCAAGGACAAGCTAAAATAGGGGAATAGAAAGGGAAACAAAAATAAATAAATTCAATAAAATAAAAGTAAAAAAGAGATAAAAAGTTGGAAAAACAAGAGCCTCAGAAAAAGAAAACAAGACTCCACCAAACAAAAGGTTGGAAAATAAATAAGTAAGATTTAAACTAACTATAATGAGAAGAAATAAATAAATGATAATAAAATATGAATAAAAGAAAATTTTTTCATTCTAACTAAGTACAAAAGAAAATTTAAATCTTTCTCATTGTTTACATATTTAGAACTAAGAGAATCTCCACATTATTTGTACATGAGTAATTAATTTAGGATAAAATTCAAAATTCATGGGAAAGAAATGACCTCAAAATAAATTAGATTATTGTTTAATTATTAATAACTAAGTTTCCAATTGGAAACTTCTAAATCAATTTAAATCTAACTAAACCTACTAATTCCACATTCATACAAACCTATTATTATTATTATTTAAAAAAAAATCTAATTTTAACTAGAGAAAGAAAACTATAGCTAAACTAAATTTCATTAAAAATATAATGGTTAGAGTAACTTAATAATTTAATTAATTAATTTTACAATTAAAGCATAGAATTTGAATCAATAATCACTTATTATTACAAGAGAGAACTACCTATTTAAATATCCATACAAGATTATTTCCTGACTATAATAAAATAAACATACAAATTAAATTAAACTTATCATAAATTTTAAACCTATTTAAAAGTCTATACAATCTAATTAATTTATTATTAACTTAAATCTATCAACATACATTGTAAATAAGTTTATTATGTAATTAAATTAACATACATTCTAACCTCATTTAACTCTCACACACTAATTAGAAACTTCTAAAAAATACAATTTAGCTAAACTACTATTCCTTGCAATCATGCAAACTTATTCAAAACCAACTCTTTAATTTTCATTTTTTTTCTCTCTTCATTCTTCATAACATTGTTTTCTTCATTTGTGCAGGTAAGGTTTTAAAGAGGATGCACGGGTATGGAAGAGAGATGGTTTTGACAAATACCCAAAGAAATTTATACTTGTATCATTAGATTAAGGTTATTATTAATAATCATATCCTATTAATTATCAATTATAATATTTTATAATGGAAGGGGGATTTTTGTAGAAATTATAGTTGGAAATGCTCTGGTAGGCATGTATGCAAAATGTTGGATAGGCTTCCCGCGGTGATGTGGGAAGCTTGTCTGTTTGGCAGAATACCTCAAAGAGATGCCATCTCATGGAATGAAATGATTATGGGATATGCACAAAATGGATTTTTTGAAAAGGCTTTAGAAACTTTCAAGCAAATGCAAGTGTTAGGTGTAAAGCCAAATTCCAGAACCTTTGCTAGCATCCTCCCTGTACGAAAATGGGAGCTTTGAACAGGGTATGGACATCCATCAAAGCATAATGGAAGGGGGATTTTTGTCAGAAATATGGAATGCAATGATTGCGGGATATGCACAAAATGTATTTTTGAAAAGGCTTTAGAAACTTTCAAGCAAATGCAATTGGCATGTGTAAAGCCAAATTCCACAACCTTTGCCAGCATCCTCCCCGCCTGTGCAATGGGAGCTTTGGAACAAGGTATGGACATCCATCAAAGCATAAAGGATAAAGAAATTCTGTTAGATGTTGTAGTTGCAACTGCCCTGGTAGACATGTATGCAAAATGTGGAAGCATAGAGAAGGCACATGAACTATTTGAAAAAATGTTTAAAATAAATGTGGTCTCGTGGAATGCCATGATTGCAAGATATGGACAAAATGGATTTTTTGAAAAGGCTTTAGAAACTTTCAAGAAAATTCAATTGGTAGGTCTCAAGCCAAATTTCACAACCTTTGTTAGGAGCTTTGGAACAGGGTATGGACATCCATCAAAGCATAATGGAAGGGGGATTTTTGTCAGAAATTATAGTTGGAAATGCTCTGGTAGACATGTATGCAAAATGTGGAAGTATAGACAAGGCACGTGACCTATTTGACAAAATGCCTCAAAGAAATGTGGTCTCATGGAATGCCATGATTGCAGGATATGCACAAAATGGATTTTACAAGGATGCTCTCAAAATCTTTGAATTAATGAAGCACTCTGGAGCATATCCTAACATTGTAAGCTTTGCTTGTGTTCTATGTGCATGTAGGTATTCAGGTTTAGTAGATGAGGGTTGTACATACTTCAATCACATGAGTAACCCTTATTACATTACTCCTACAGTCAAAGCATGCCAAGAAGGCATCATTACAACATGCGCATAAAAAGGTTGAACAATGAGCAATATACTGTCTCACACCAAACTAAGAAAAGATGGATCTAAAAACACAATGCCAAAGGTGAGACCATAAAACACTAGGGTTTTATTAAAAAAACATCAGAGTGTAAAGCATGTGCAGGTACATAGAGCATCACCACTTTCAGCTACCATCATCGCACTGCTTGTTTTCCCTCAACAGAAGCCATAGTAATGAACACTGTAGATGATCCGGCAGACCCTACGCTCCATGCACTCTACTTAAATATCATCCACTTCAATGGTCAAACAATCAATATCATCCATGTCCACACTTTCCACACATAAGAGATAATATCTCACTAACCAACACCAACAAAAAATAGTAAAGGCAAACGCAACTGGTAAAGTGAAGTCGTAGAAGAAAATATATCACAAACCCTTGTTAAATCACCTCACTGAACTTCCACAAAAATGCTGCCAGGAAGGAAAGAGTATGAAATGAGGCAATTACAGCCATCAAAATGTTCTTGAAGAAACAAGTGCATCAAACTGTTATACAAAAGTACAAGAAACAGATACTAATGAAAACAAAAGTCTCGAAAGCAAGGGATATAGCTGAAGTGAAAACAGAGAACATGAACCAGTGAAAAAACTCCCTGTCGAAGCCAAAGATTAATCCCCACCTCCAAAAGGTCATAGAAGCTCAACTAAAAACCTCTTGCAAGTCCAAACCCACAGAAAGCATATACAGAGCCACACTTCTGAGTATCAAGGGTATTTTTAAAAGTGCCTATCTAATACTTTTGTTCCCCTTGATAGGGCATTAGTGGAATTAGTGGGATTGAAAGCGAGCTCTTATTTTTTATCCTTTCGTACTCATATTTTTATTCTTTTCGTAAACACCACAAAGTTTAAGGTGTTGAAATCTTAACAAATGCTTATAGGAAACCATCGGGACATACATATAACTAATGGACTAAACCCCAAAAATTAATAAACTAAAAGTTGTGAATATCAAGAAGCAGTTACGATGGCGGTGGAAGCTTTTCTTTGTGAAAAACACTTGTTCTTGAGCCAAAATCTAAGCTAAGACTTAGTTCCATCCGGCGAGTTCAAATTTTATATTTCAACATAATTGTAGTAATCACAAATTTTATATAATGGTACTTAAGGATCATTATGTGTGCATGGTTGACCTTCTTGCTTGTGCTGGCTATCTTGAGGACAACCTAAAATTTATCATTAAGATGCCAGTTAAACCTATGGTGGTTGTGTGGATGTGTTTTCTTGGTGCCTGTAAATCACATATGAATATAGGTTTATGAGTATTTAAAGCAATGCTACTTTTTGATTTGGATCCTAAAAATACTGCGACTTATGTTCTTCTCTCAAACATATATGCAAAAGTGGGCAGTGGGGGTGAGGTTCAAATGGTAAGGAGATGATGAAAGATAGAGGAATTAAAAGATCCCTGGATGTAGTAGGATATTATAAGGCAGATTTTTGTCAGATATTATAGTTGGAAATGCTCTGATAGACATATATGAAAAATGTGGAAGCACAGACAAGGCACATAAACTGTTTGACAAAATGCCTCAAAGAGATGTCATCTCGTGGAATGCAATGATTGCAAGATGGCACAAAATGGATTTATTGAAAAGGCCTTAGAAACTTTCAAGCAAATGCAATTGGCAGGTGTATCAAATCTTTTACAAGGTCTGTATTCTGCATTAAAGAATTTCATAGTCTAAAAGGGCCTAGAATAATAAGCATTTTGGATAGAGGGTAGAAAGTCTATGTATAATTTCATATTCTTATAGATTGAAGATAGTTTGAGCTTTTGTTGGAGACTCCATTCTTGTCCAAGCATGTCAATAAGGACAGTGAGTAGTTTCACTACATTATACAATTGAGAAAGACATTGAATAAGTCTATTGAATACTCTATGATGCAATATATAGATTGGGAAACCAATTTCAAGTATGCATAGCCTAAACAGTCATGAAGAACATTATACAGTGGTATGTAGGTTAGGGTAATAACCCAAACCAATGTGTACCCCTACAGGTTTTGTGATAACACAAAAAGCCTCGTCGTGTAGTGACTAAATCTATATAATAAGGTAAGGATCTTGAAGACTTTTTAGATTGTCATATATTTGTATGAAATCATTCAGATATGCCCGAGTCATGAAGGATAATGCAGTAACTATTAGGGTTTACAAGAATGAAGTCTAAAGAAGCACACACAAGTTTCAAAAACCCTAATGATATCCAAGGAGTATGGAATGTCTCAAGAGACCTTAGACCCTCACTACCTCCTATAGGAGGTATTGAAGCAGTCCAAGATGACCCCTGTATCACTATTTTGGAACAACATAGATAGGCCTAGCAAGTTATTGTAAATATTCTTAGGGGTCATCACTTACATAAGACCTACTTATTCATTTGGAGGTATCAACATCTTCTACATGGTCTACACAATCATAAGATATCTAGAGCCATCTAAGAATAGTAGTAGCTTTATCAAATGTTATTTAAGAATGTCCAATGCTTTTGAAGGTCTACATAGTTGTGGATAGTTTATTTATGCATGACTATAATCAAATTTCAAAATCAATTCACAAATAAATTCTAAGTTGTGGCATTCAAATTGACTAATATTTGTCAAGAATTGTACGATGAAACATTTTAACTGATCCATGATTTCTAACTAGTAGGAAGTGAAATATCCTTTAGTTATATAGAGGTTATTACAAGGTCCTAAATTTAAGTCCTAGAAAACAAGAAATTAGAACATACCAAACCATTGGTGGTTGTCTGCAACATTCCAGTGACTCTGTGCCTCCCTGCGAGGACCAGTATCTTTCCTGGTCTCCCATCCACTGAACAAGAGCAATACAGCCTCGTCCATGGCTGCTGTGTTAATCCCTTCCCTGATGTGATCCACAAATGTAGCAGCTTGGCCTGGTACATGCTTTTTGTTTAGGGTTTCAATGAGAAGCGCAAAATGAAATGGAGGTGGGCACCAAAATGAAATCAAAATTAAATTGACCCTAAAGATTACATCCATTAGATCATCATCCATATTATATAATATTATATTATTAGATAGATTACGTCCTTTATATATTATTATTAGATCATCAATTTCATTTTGGCACTCACCTCCATTATATTATATTATAATATAATATATATTATATATAATAATAATATTAAATTTATTATAATATTATATTATTATATAATATTAGATACATTATAATATAAATATAAATATAATATTGTAATATTATATAATAATATAATATTATAATATATATATATATATATTATATAATATCATATTATATATATTATATAATATCATATTATATTATATTTTTTTTTTTTTTGATCAATGAACGGCCGAAGCCTTTGATTATATTAAAAATAAAATTTACATGTCCTCCGTTCAAACGGGCACTGGTAGGAAAGAACGGGGAATTATATAATATCATATTATATTATATATTTTTTTTTTTTGATCAATGAACGGCCGAAGCCTTTGATTATATTAAAAATAAAATTTACATGTCCTCCGTTCAAACGGGCACTGGTAGGAAAGAACGGGGAAGAAAACCTCCAGTCTTGCCCGGGACATTAGTCCAATACATACAAATAAAACCTAGGGGCATACCCCTGTTTATATCTTATTCACTATGCTACAATTACACATGTTGTGAAGATGTTGTTACATTACATTCTTTCACAGAGGCATTCCCCTGGTTGTATGTTATTCATAATTGTACAACGAATGGTCCTTTAACAGGAGATACATATTCGGAAAATAATGACATTACTCAATGATGACTATTGGTGTACAAGTCTTCCTTTTCCTGTCCTGCATTAGAAATAAAAGGCAACCACCATCCATTCTAAAAGAAACTTATTTTACATGTTAGTCAAATTAAAGGGTTAGTACAAAGGGTATAAGATCAAGAACATAAACCGATGGCCACTAATAGAAATAAAACAAGACTATTACTCTACTACTAATTACCTTAAAAATGCGTGACATACTATTCGAGCTACTCCGGAAAGTAATCTAAAAGAACACTAAAATCTATATGTGAGTAAGGGCCTTATAATACTAATCTAATTTGGTTATCTGATTTCTTTATAAATCTAGACTAAAGGAAAGATAAAGACCTTAACAAGTTTTTTTAAAAAATCATGTAATGTCCGAACTGACACAAAAATCTAATTTTTGTTTAGCATTCTTACCTGAGAAAATTTGTGTGTAAATGATAGAGCCTGAATTTAAAAATCGGCAGAGGGATGATATTTGTGATCAATAAGAGGAAATAAATTTAAACCAACAAGAGGGGAGGGGAGTGATAATGAAGAAAAGGTGACTACGAAGGGTTTGTGGATTTAAGAATGTCTAACCCATCCGCACCAAGGTTAGCAAGTTTGTCAGCTTTTTGATTACCTTCCCTGAAGATGTGGTTAATTTGAAAAGCTTCAAATTTATCTAGTAGTAGCAGGATTTCTTCGAGCTTAGAGTGGAGAACCCAGTTTGTGGTTGATCTATTGCGCAATGCATTTAGAACTATTTGGGAGTCCCCTTCTATAATAACTTTCGAAATACCCATTTTATGACAAGATTTGATACCTTCATGGAGGGCCTCAAGTTCTGCCATATTGTTAGTGGTTGGGTCTATATTTTTTGCTCTTTTGAAAATCCATTCCCCTTTATCATTATTGATAATACATCCAATACCTGATTGGCCTGGATTACCACGGGAGGCTCCATCAAAGTTGAGTTTGTACCATTCAGGGGGGGGACAAGTCCATTTACAGTTTTTCCTTGCCTCAGCGTTTTTCGTTTTATAAACTTGGGGGGGGTTGATAAGTTTTGTCCAATTTTCTTTAATCTTACAGTCCCACATAGAGAAGGAGCCTTCTTCGAAACTAGAATTCCTAATGTGGGAATTGAGGGTTTCGGTAATGCATACTTCAATTTTGTTAGTAAGAGTATCAACCTGCATTTCTAGATTTTTGAAGATCCTTCGATTTCTCTCCTTCCAAATTTCCCAGGACATAATAGCCGGGCAGATATTCCAAATCTTACTGTAAATACCTTTGGATAGGCCCTTGGGCCATCCACTCAGGAGATCCTGGTAGGTTTCTGGCAGAGCGGTGATCCATCCTAATTTAAGTTTTAGCCAATCCCAGCAATGTTTGGCAAATGAGCAGTTATACAGGAGATGATCAACATCCTCGGTATTTTGTTTACATAGAACACAACGGGAGGGACCATGAATACCTCTTTTTTGAAGGTTATCAGCAGTAAGGATCTTATTTTGAAAGGCTAACCAGAGGAAAAACCCTGCCTTAGGTAAACATGCTTTGTCCCAGCAGAGATGTAGGGGGATATTAATTTCTTCCCATCTCTGAGAATTGATTATAGATTTATAGCCCTCTTTGACACTATATTGGCCAGATTTGGCAGCGGCCCATACCAATCTATCATCCCTATTAATCTGTTTTGCTTTCCTCTGATTAATCATTTGATTGTAAGAGGTTATTGAGGCAGGATCCAGATCTAATCCTTCTAAAGATTTCCATGTCCATTCATGGTCGTTATGAAGGGTCATATAATCTTTGACTTTATTACCCCATATTTTAGTGAGGAGATTTTGCATTTTTGAGGAAGATTCAGAGAATCTATGGGTGGTAATCCATCCCAAGAATCTTCCCAAAACAATGCATCTTGTCCCCTGCCAATATCCCAGGAAAGGTGATTAGTAATAATGTGCCTATTGTTAGCTATGAAATTCCAGCTGCTCGAGCCTTTAGGAAGGGTTTTCATTCGAAATAAAGATTCAGGTTTATCAGCATCCAGATATTTGTTATATAGAATTTTAGCCCATTTTTGCTTGTGTTCTTTAAATAATCTCCAAGATAATTTAGCCCCGAAGGCTTCATTTTGCCAATTTAAATTTTTTATCCCTAAACCACCATGTTCTTTCGGTTGTCTAATCTTATCCCACTTGATGAGGGCCATCTTTTTACTTTCTTCACAATCTGTCCACAGAAAGTTCCTAAGCTTAGTTTCAAGTTTGGAATTAATGGATTTTGAGAGAGGGAGGCACGAGAGAGGATAGATGGGTAGAGCTGTAAGAACTGATTTTATTTTAGTTATCTTGCCTGCTTTGGATAGCCATTTATCTTTCCAGGTTCCTATCTTGGAGTCTATTCTTGTCAAAACCTGTTTCCATACTTTATTGTGTTTAATACCACTTTCTAAATCTATTCCTAGGTATTTACATGGGAAAGTTCCTTTCTTGAAACCCAAAATACTACAGATTTGATTTTCTGTAGTAGTATTAGTATTTAAAAAGAAAATTTCGGACTTGTTTGCATTGATATTTTGACCAGAAGCAGCCGCATAAGATTGTATAATGGTTTTGATAGTTTTTGCTTCAGCTATAGTACTTTCACTAGGAAGAATTGTATCATCTGCATATTGTTGGTGAGTTATATTTGGAACATTTTTTGTAACTTGGATACCACTGATTTTCTTTTCGATTTGGGCTCTTGAAAAAGCTCGGCCAAAGGCTTCCGCCATGATTATAAAGAGAAAGGGTGAGAGTGGATCTCCCTGCCTTAAGCCCCTTGAGGTCTCGAAGAAACCTTCTGGCGAGCCGTTAATTAAAAGGGAGATTTTAGTTGTCGAGATACATTGAAATATTAAATTAATCCATTGATGGTTAAAGCCAAATGCTTCTAGTGTTTTACAAAGAAATCTCCAATCTACCATATCGTATGCCTTTTGAAAGTCAAGTTTAATAAACATGCTTGGAGTTTTGCTTTTGGAAGCTGAGTGGGTTGCTTCTTGGATGATCAGGATGCCATCTATAATGGAACGTCCTGGTACAAAGCCAGTTTGTTCTTCCGATATAAGTTTAGGTAACAGGAGCTTTAGGCGGGAAGAGAGGATTTTGGAGTATACTTTGTAGATCGTATTACAAAGCGCAATAGGTCTGTAATCTCCTGGATTAACAGGATTTTCAGTTTTGGGTATTAAAGTAAGGAATGTAAAGTTGATTTCAGATAATAAGGATCCGCCATTTCTAGAAGCTTCTATAGCTTTCCATAAATCTGTCCCAATTGTGTCCCAACATTTTTGGAAGAAGAAGGCCTGGAAGCCGTCAGGACCCGGGGATTTATCGGGATTCATGCTAAATAAAGCTGACTTAACTTCTTCCAATGTAATAGGTTTATTTAAATTTTTATTATCTTCTACCGTTATGAGGGAGGGGATTGAGCTCAGCATTTTGTCCTGGGCTATCAAGTTGGAGCTCTCAAAATTATTGAGAATTTTATGGAAGTGATTCACCATAGTTTCAGCAATAAGATTTGGGTTTTCTGTCAAATTACCAGTCTCATCTTTGATCCTTATTATACTTTTAAAGGCTCTATTCGCTATTGTGCTATTGTGAAAGAATTTTGTGTTTCGGTCGCCTTCATTGAGCCATTTCTCTCTGGATTTTTGTTTCCAGAATGTTTCCTCTTTTGCTAAAATGTCTTCTTGTTTATGTAATAGTTCTTTCTCCAATAGATAAGAATTATTGTTCATGCTGTTTTTAATAATTTCGGAGTTGAGATTAATTAATTCTTCTTCCAAGTCTAATTTTTCTTTAAAAATATTCCTGAAATGTGTTTTGTTCCATTCTAGGATCCTTTTTTTAGTGTGTTTCAATTTTGAAATGAAAGTGAACATTTTTGAGCCTTTGAAGGTTACTTCGTTCCACCAAAGTTTGATTAGATTCATGAAGTTATTGTCCAAAAACCACATCTTTTCGCATTTGAAAGGGTTTCTATGTGGTTTTTTTGGTTCTGTTAAGGAAATTTGGACTGGAAAGTGATCAGATCCGGCTATTGGCAAAATCTGAGAAGAGATATCAAACTGGAAGGAGCTACGGTCTCCTTTAAAAAGAAATCTGTCTAATTTTTCAGCTATATAGTTAAAATCCTTTCTCCTATTATTCCATGTGTAGATACCATTATTGGTTGGGATATCTTCTAAGCAATGATCATCTATCCAATTTTTAAACTCTATAGATGCTGAATGTATATGTTTTGTACCTCCAGCTTTTTCTTCTAAGCTAATTATTGTATTAAAGTCTCCACCAATGATAATAATTTCATTGATATAACTGAGGACGAAATTACTTAGATCTATCCATACAGCTTTTTTGTCAAAATTAGAAATGGGACCATAAACATTAATTAGCAGGAATTGAAGATTAGAGACGGTACTTTTGACTTGACAGCTCATCCAGTTATGCCTTGACTCAATGATCTCAAGGCTTACCTTCCTCTGATTCCATATAAAGCCCAAACCTCCTGAAGCCCCTCGTGATTCCTGAAAGTGCAAATTCCAATAACTCAGTTTTTTTCCCAGTTTCAGCCCTTCTTCTAAATTCAGTTTTGTTTCCTGTATCATAACAATTTCGGATTCAAAGGCTTTTAAGTTCTGTCTTAAAAGCCTTTGTTTGCTAGAGGCATTTAAGCCTCTAGCATTCCATGTAGTGACTTTCATGGAGCCTTGGGAAGGATCTTCCCCTTCCCAACATTGAAGATATCACTGATCTTTGGTTGCTCTCTAACCTGACCATCTGCTTCTCTCAATTCTTTTAAAGATTTCCTTCCCCTTTTAGCTTTGGCAGTCCCATATCTAGGGGATCTGATACCCTCTTGGTTCATGCAGATCCCCAACTGACTTTGATTGGAATGACATGTTTCCTCGATTTGATCCCCTTCCAGCAAAGTTTTTTCCTTTTCTGCAAGTGCTAAAAGGATCTGCTCATTTAGGGTGTTCTGTATCTCATCAGGTCCTTTGATGCCAGTATCAATCTTTCCATCAGGACATTCCTCCAGATTTGACCTCTGTATGTGATCTTCCTGTTCTATTCTCATTAAATCTCTCCTTAGATTGTCAAAGGTGTAGTTTTCCCCACCTAGTTGAAGGACTCTTTGTAGAAGATTCTCTTTCTGCAGGATGGTACTTTCATTGTGATTCTCTGGATTGAAAACGTGGAGTAATTCTTCAGTAAGGAGGTCTATCTCCTCACTTTCTGTATCATCTATGTTTATGTCTTCATTGGTGCTGATTTCTTCATTCAAGAATTTGCTGAACTTCTGGGATAATTCTTCAATTTCCATATCTCTGTTAATTGAGCCTTCATTGCAACCTTTAATTCTCTTATTCTTCGGAGTTTGCCAGAATTTGTTGACTTTAGGTGTGACACCAGAAGCTACTTCTGGAATTGAGACTTGAGCTTCTTTACTTGCTGCCAGTTTGGGAAAGTTGTTGATAGGTTCCTTGATTTCTTTGTTGTGCTCTGTTTCTTTACTTCTTTCGTTTTTGAGTATAGCAGAGGAAGTCTTCTTCTTTGACTTTTTTGTTTTTTTGATATTTTTTCTTTTTGTTCTACTAAATTTGATTTTCCCGGGCTGCCCTTGTTTGTCCTCGTGACTCTTCTGCTGAAGGTTCATTTCCTTACAGATAGGAAGACCTTCTGGAATAGCTTCTGTGTCAGGATTTAAATTTATGACTGGATTGGGATACTCTGAGTATCTTGACTTGATTGCACTTTTTACACTGTGCTTCAGAAGGTTTGGGTTGTTCTTCTTTTGCCTATTATGTTTAATCAAAGGGAGGGCCTTCTCAAGATCCGAGGTCAGTAGCATAGGATGATTTTCATTTGACAGTTCCGAATCTAGATTAATAATTTTAGAGACCTCCAGGAACTTCCTTTGACAGTTGATATTATAAATGGCATGATTAGTAATTACTTTGATTGGTTTGAAAGAGAAGGTATTGACTTTACATTTGATTAATAAATTAATATTATTGCAGGTATTATAGGATGTATCAATACCAATAGGATCTCCTAGAGATGCTCCTAGTTTTTTTAAAATTACTGGATGCATCAGTTCTGGAGGTACTGATTGCAAGGTAACCCAAGTGGGGATATGAAAATCTAGATTTTCCTCCTTGCAATCAGGTATCCAGCCGAAAAATTTAATAGCATAACCTTTAAAGAGAGATTCAGATATATGAAGGAAGTTCTTCTTAATCAGTGAGCTACCACAATGCATATATAGTAATCTATTAGAATAGTGAGAGATACTTACCTGTTCAGCACAGAAGTCGGTAAGCCAGCTGATAAGACTGGGGATGTGATCTGATGGCCCATTCCAGTAAGCATAGATGCCAAGATCTTGGCAATCTTTCCATCTAGTTTCGCTGTAGGGATTGCTGATGATGACCACGTTATCCTCAATCTTAGAAGCTGACTCAATATAAGGGATAGATTGAGCCTTAATGTCTTTTGGTGTCTCTCTCCGTCTGTGTGGGGGGATATATACCGGAGACTGATTATGATGTAAAGGGGCCGAAACTTTGATATAATTTGACCTATCAGCCTCTGTGAGATTAGAGAAGATTCGAGCTTCCTTCTTCGCATACTTTGTGAGGTTGAAAATTCTGAGTTGCTGATCTAAAGTTTCTGTGGAAAAGATAACTGGGCGCAGTTTGAAAGTCTCTTTCCTTTCAAGAGCTGACTGTGTCTTTGCCGTGAATTTGTTGGACACTTTGATTCCCTCCCCAGATCTCGCCTCTTCTGCGTTCTCCGCATTTTCTAAAGGGAGAAAGGGATTTGTTACTTTTAGTGTAAAGGTCCCTACCGGGATCTTCTTCTTATGTCCTCCTTTAATTTCTTTCCAGGCATTTTCTTTGTTTTTTACTGGCTGTATTTTCGATCCACTCCCCATTTCTGGCCTAGTATAGGGCATTGGGTCCCGAGTGGATGCATATTGATATGAATTAGGGTTTTTCGAATCAGGTGATAAATGTTTTCGAACTTGGTGATTTAGGTGACATTCCTTCCTCTTACCTACATGTACTTTGTCTGTGTTTGTCACACATCCATGGTTTTCCTGAGTATTCTTGACTGAAGAAGATCTGAAGTGTAGCTTTGAATTATGCCGGCATTGAAGGGAGCCTAAGGAGTCAACCGTGGAAGGCACCTTAGGGCATTTATCTACATCGGGGAGCTGGGCGGGCATTACTACTTTGGCTGCATCTTGACTCCTTCTCTTCTGCTCAGCGATGAAGGGCAGCAAATGATCATAATTATTGTGAATTGCCTTAGGTTTCCTACATTCCGCCTCCTTGTGCCCGTAAAGCCAGCAATTGTAGCAGTATGGTGGAAGATGCTTTCCAAAGGGGAAGTCTGAAGACGAATTCTGTTGCAGCTTCTTGGGGGGGGATGCTCCTGAGCCCAGGTTAGGGTTTTCTTTGCCATCCGAGGGATCGACAGCTACAGGATTAATGTCTGTAGATTTTCGCTCGCTTTTTTCCATTTTCTTGATCCACATTAATCATATGTATATTAATAGGGCAAGCGAGTTAGCTTCACCCACAAATTCAGAATAATTGATGCTGTTATTGATTCATGAAGACCTGGGCAATTTAATCAGGTTCAGCGATTGATTTCTAGATGCCTTTCACCAGGGATTAGTGATGCTGTGTCCTTAACCAAATCAGCGGAGAGTAGTGTCTGAACCAGCCACGCTTATCAATGAAATCGGGACCTCCAAATACCTGCCTAAACAGCCTTGATCTGGAAATACTGCTCACTGTACCGGCAGCGACCCTAATTCTCCTTCAACACTTGTGAAATGCTCCTGTAACTTGGACCGGTTGTGTTAGACCAACAATTGCAAGGCTGCGAACCTAATCCAGATCAAATCGGCCACAAAGAGAGTCTTCAAAGTATCAAATAGCAGATGAGATGGATGTCAAACTGCCGCTTGTTTCCTTATTATCACTGTGATCACTCTCCAAGCTTTCGCTGCCTATATGATGAACCGCTGTATGTATCAGATGAGTCGCTGTATGTATATGATGAGTCAAGATGCCAACGAAGACTGCTAGAATGAAATCTGCAATCATGCGCTTAATCAAGACTATGACGTCTCTATAGAATTCGGCACTCAGCCTTAGACTCGGTTCAGCGAACTCAAACAATTCCTTAAGGCCTTTAGTCTACTCGATCAAGATAAATGATGGAGATCTTCAAGACTACAATTTGGCGCTTCAAAGTTACACTAGGCTATCTCCAACACTATGAATCGCCACTTATTGTACTCCTCAAAATGGCTATCTTTATGATGAAACTCTGATATTCAATCAGAATAGGAGATCTCTGACCCAATATCGATAGATGAAACTATGAAGCTCACAAGATTTGTTGAAGTGCAGATGCCAATCGCCACTTATTGTACTCCTCAAAATGGCTATCTTTATGATGAAACTCTGATATTCGATCAGCATAGGAGATCTCTGACCCAATATCGATAGATGAAACTATGAAGCTCACAAGATTTGTTGAAGTGCAGATATATCATATTATATTATATTGTAATATAATATATTATTATTATATTATATTATAATACAACCTACTCCATCAATTTGAAATATTTTTTTAATTATCCACTTTAGTTGTGTTTTTTGCCTGATGACCAAATTAGTCATTTATTTAGTCCTTTATTTGGTCATTTCAACCGAGGACCAAATTAGTCATTTATAGCTATGTTGCAAAACAATTTAGTCACAAGACTAAAAGTTTTAGTCACTTGGTCATTTATTTGCCATATTTCTACTAGTGAGCTAGGTACCCATGTCATCACCTAATTAGTTAAATAAATCTTATTTATTTGACTAATTTCATTTTTTTCCTTTCTATTCATAACCCCTTCTTCATCCTAGCACTTCCTCTAATAAATTAAATAAATCTAACATTTATTTAATTTATCCCATCCCTTCACATTATTAAATAAATAAATTTTATTTATCTATTTAGTCATCTTTCCTCTTGAATGAAATAAAATAAATCTTTTATTTTATTTTATTTTATTTTATCACTTTATAAATAAATAATTTTATTTATTTTATCGTCACATTCCTCATGATTTAAATAATATTAAATAATTTAAATTATTAGCTCACCTTCCATTTCCATCTCTCAAGATGACTCAAATTATCTCTCAAGTTAACTTCATTCACCTTCTATTTATTCTCTCTTATTGCACGATCAACTTTCTAATTCCACTATCGCTCACAAAATGGAAGTTTTATCCCTACATTCTCTCACCTTTGCCTATAAATTGAACCCTTCTCTAGTCTTTTTGGGGATCCCATCTCTCTCATGCAACATCATTCTATCAAAATTCCTCTAGCCCTCTTATTTATTTTCTTCTCATCAATCTCCATCCTATCGTTATGTTGTGTATCTAAGCAATCAACATCAACACAATCTTCATCGACCAATCAGGCTTGCATACATCATTCAAGATATCAAGGTATTCAGAAGGTTTGGTCAAAGGTATTGCATGTTTTGTTTTATCCATTGATTTGTCCAATTTTTTTAGTTACAGGTTTCCTTAACCAAGTAGGCTTTAAAAGGGTTTAGGGGGTAGAGATCTAAATGGAAATGGTACAAATGGAAAACCAACCATTGATGAAAGGGAATAGTAGGTTTATTAGAAATTTTTGCATGTGCATCCTTAGCTTCTGATGTAGGAACATCCTTGGTTCAAGAGCAATCTTGCACCAACCAAAAACATTTGCATTCCAGTTTGTTTGTAGTTCAGTTTGTTTCCTTTCATTTTCCAATTCAGCTTAGGCAGTTCAGTTAGTAGTAGTTTCAATATTTTGGTCTGCATTCGACCATAGTTGCATTTCACATCTTGTGGAGCTGGACTTAGCATCTAGATGCATTCATCTATATCATATCCAAAATTTAGAGCATCTAGATCAAGTACCGAAAAGATATCGCTATCAGAAGATCGACTATTTTCTCAAAACAGAGCATCCTGACAGTCTCAGACAATCAGCTAAGGGAGAAGACTTGCAGAGCACTTCCTAACTTTTGGAGCCTAATGACACATCATTCAATGATCTATGGTTTGTGGCTGACCTTCCTCAAGATCCACACATCATTCCATTCATTTGCGGAGGAATTCTTCATGATTAGGTCTGACCTATCTGTGTACACATGTCACAGCTCTTCATTGGAGTTTGTGATCTTCCTTGGCTGATGTGGAGGCATCTTGTGATCTGGAGATGATATATTTTGATGTAATAGATCCTTAGGAAAGTAGATTTTGAATATAGTTAGAAATTGATTCATAATCCTTAGTCTAGTTTTTATGCGAAGGAGCTTCAAAGCTATATCTTGTGCATATTCTAAAATAAGTTCTTTGAGCCCTAACTGTAAGCCTGCATTATGCTGGCCAGATTGTATTTGAATTCTATGATATAATGAATGACTGAACCTACATTTGTTTCATATCTTGGACTTGTTTCTGTTGTGTTTACTCTTGCTGCATGGTCTGGATAGTTTATTCTGTGAACCCTCCTACCGTGACTACACCCAATGGTATCAGAGCAAAAGTTTAAATCTTTGGGAGCGAATTGAGCAAAATTGGCAAGGGAATTTCATAAGATCTTTCTATGGATAGATCATTGAATTGAGGCAGGTTACTTATGTCACAACCAATCGTTAATTGTGTGGTAGTTGTCATCTTATAGCTCGATCGCTGAACTTGAGGTAGTTTACACTTGATCCTAGGAAGATGCCACTGAGCAGAGTTGTTTCTATTGGAAGAATGGTTGGTGGAATGGATGAGATGATGGAAATGATGAAAACAATGAGAATTTGATTGGATACTGTTGAGGAAGATAGGTAAAGAGGATTGACACCTAGACCTAATGTTGAAAGTGATGATGAAGAAGAATTTCAATCTATTGAACAAATTGGTGAAACTATAGGAGGTGAAGAAGAAGAAGAATTAGATCAAGTAAATATGTTGTGAGCTATTTCAAAGATTGGAAAGAGACCTAGAGTTGATGTGCCAAACTATATTGATAATTTGAACCCTGGAGAATTGATTGACTAGATAAATGACATGGAAGAATAATTTGAATATGAAGAAGTTGAAGATCCGAAGAAGGTGAAATTTACAAAGACAAAGTTGAAAGGACATGCTGCTATATGGTGGAAAGAAGTTTAGTTGGATAGAAATAGAAGAGGAAAAGAAAAGATTAAACAATGGGATAGGATGGTGACAAAATTGAAGAATCAATTTATACCTGTTGACTATGAGTTAGAGTTGTTGAAAAGATTGCAAAACCTGAGACAAAAGGAGAAATCTGCAAAGGAGTATATTGAAGAATTTCATAAGATGATTATAAGGATAGGACATAGTGAAGCAAGCAAAGAGAAAGTGGCTAGATACATCAATGGACTGAGATTGAACATTCAATGAGAACTAAGTTTAGTAAGGATTACATCTTTGGAGGAAGCATATTAGTTTGCCCTAAAAGTTGAAGAAAAGTTGAATTTAAGAGGCATGATCAGAGATAGAGAGGTAGAACATTTTCTGGAGGAGACAAATCATATCCGGAGCATAACAAGCCTAACAACCCATTTAAGAAGGATGATAGAGATAGCAATGCCTACCAGAGCAATGACAAAAAATTTCATCACAGAGGTAATTATAATGCATACCGAAATGAAGGATACAGAAGAGAAGGAAGAGGAACTAATAAGAGAACATTTAGAGGCACTTGTTTCAAGTGTGGAGGTGAAGGACATAGAGTATTTGAATGTAATCAAGGGAGTACAAGAAAGAGAATAGAGAGCAGTGGAAGAGCAGCCTATGTTGAAGAACTTGTTGGATCACCTAGTTCGGTTGGTAAACTGAAGAAAAGAGAATCACTTGTGATGAGGAGAGCATTATTTCAAGCAGAGACAAATGAAGAACCACCGCAAAGGAAAAGTTTATTCAAAACCAAATGCAAATCCAAAGGTAAATGTTGTAAAGTTGTAATTGACAATGGTAGTTCAGATAATCTAGTTTAAGAGGAGATGGTAACTAAGCTAAAGTTGGAAAGATTGAAACACCCTAAGCCCTATCAAATAGTATGGATTCAGGATGATCATAAGGTACTAGTGAGTGAACAATGTTTGGTGAAATTTCATATTGGATCTTATTATGATGAAGTCTTGTGTGATATTATGCCGATGGATGTATGTCATATTTTGTTGGGTAGACCTTGGCAATATTGTAGAAAATCTATACATGATGGGAAAAAGAATACATACACTATAAAATCAAATGGAAAGAGAATTACTTTGATTCCTTTAGAGGATGATCCTAAGAGTGAAGTATGTGGGAATGCTAGAATCTGTTTGGTAGATGGAACGAAAATTCTGGATGGTTTGAGACATGAGAACATGTGTTATGCCTTGATTCTTAAGAAGCCTAAAACATCAAAGAAGGAGACTGAAGAATCACAAACAAAGGAGATATAAGAGTTGCTAACAGAGTATGAAGACATCATATCAGATAATATACCTAAAGGATTGCCACCTATAAGGAGTATTAGTCATCACATGGATCTTATTCCTGGAGCTAGTTTGCCTAACAAAGCAACACATAGAATGACACCGGCAGATAATAAAGAATTAAATAGACAGATATAAGAGTTGTTGTGGAAGGATTTGATTAGAGAAAGTTTGAGTCCTTGTGTAATACCTACAGTGTTAGCACTGAAGAAAGATGGAGAATGGAGAATGTGTACTGACTTTAGAGCAATAAACAAGATCACAATTAAGTATAGATTTCCTTTACCTAGGATGGATGATATCATGGATTGTTTGAGTGGAGCAAGATATTTCACAAAGATAGATTTGAAAAGTAGTTACCATCATATCAAAATCAGAGAAAGAGATGAATGGAAGACTTCTTTTAAGACAAATGAAGGATTGTATGAGTGGTTAGTGATGCCTTTTGGATTGACAAATGCACCGAGTACTTTCTTGAGATTGATGAATGAAGTCTTGAATAAATTCTTGGGTAAGTTTGTTATTGTATATTTGGATGACATTCTAATTTTTAGTAAGACAAAAGAAGAACATTTGTGGCATATTAGGCAAGTATTGCAGAGACTGAGAGAGGAGAAATTGATGATCAATGTCAAGAAGTGTAGTTTTATGAAGGAAGAACTAGTGTGTTTGGGATTTGTGATTTCTAAGGAGGGATTGAAGGTGGACACTAAGAAAGTAAGAGAAATTGTTGAATGGCCTACACCAGAGAGCATTGGAGAAGTCAGATCATTTCATGGATTAGCTAGTTTCTACTGGAAGTTCATCAGAAATTTTAGTTTAGTTTGTAACCCTATGATAGAGACCATGAGAGGTGATAGGAAGGACTTTAAGTGGACATCAGGAGTAGATAAAGTTTTGAGTTGTTGAAGCAGAAGGTAACATAGCAACCTATTTTAGCATTACCATATTTCAATAAGGTATTTCAAGTAGATTGTGATGCAAGTGGAAATACAATTAGAGCAGTGTTAAGTCAAGAAGGTAGACCTATAGCATATTTCAGTGAGAAGTTGAATGATGCAAGGGGAAGATATTCACTATATGACCAAGAGTTCTATGCCATAATTCAAGCCTTGAAGAAGTGGAGACATTATTTGTCACCTAAGGAGTTTGTGTTGTATACAGATCATCAAGCTTTGCAATATTTGAATAGTCAAAGTAAGTTGAATCAGAGACATATGAGATGGGTAGAGTTTATGCAAAGTTATACTTTTGTGTTGAAGCATAGGAGTGGTAAATCAAACAAAGTTACTGATGCATTGAGTAGGAGAAAAAACTTGTTGACATAAATGAGAGTTGAGGTGATAGGATTTGATGAATAAAGAAGAACATGTATGAGGGAGACATTGATTTTCCATAACCTTGGAAATCATGTAAGGAACTTGTTGTGATAGATAGGAGTAAATAGTTGGATTATTTCATTCAAGAAGACATGTTATTTAGAGGAAATTAGTTATGCATACCTAGAAGTTCAATAAGAGACAATTTGATCAAGGAGAAGCACAGTGGTGGATTGGCATGACATTTTGGCATTGACAAGATAGTGGCTTTGGTGAGTGAAAACTACTTTTGGCCTCAGATACATAAGGATGTTAGGAAATTTGTGCAGAGTTGTAGAGTTTGTCAAGTTACAAAAGGGAGTAGTTAGAATACTAGATTGTATAAACCTTTGACAGTACTAGAGAGACCTTGGGAAGATATAATTATGGATTTCATAATGGGATTACCTAAGACACAAAGATGACATGATTCTATATTTGTAGTGATAGACAGATTTTTAAAGATGGCACATTTCATACCTTGTAAGAAGACAACCGATGCAATGCATGTAGATGACCTATTTTTCAAGGAGATTGTGAGATTGCATGGGTTACCTAAGAGCATAGTTTCAGATAGAGAGACAAAGTTTGTTGGATACTTTTGGAAGACACTTTGGAAGAAGAAGAAGACAAATTGGAAGTTCAGTTCATCTTTTCATCCAAAGACTGATGGACAGACATAGGTAATGAATAGGAGTTTGGGAAACTTGTTGAGATGTTTGGTTGGGGAGAAAATAGGAAGTTGGGACTTGATTCTTTCACAAGAAGAGTTTGCATACAATAATTCAATAAATAGGAGTACTAGAAGAACACCTTTTGAGATTGTTACCAGAGCCAACCCTAGAGTAGTTGCAGAATTAAGAGATATCAGTGAAGAGGAAAAGAGAAGTGTAGAAGTAGAAGAATTTGCAAATAATATGAGGGCAGTGTATGATCAGGTAAAGTAGCATTTGGAAAAGATGAACAACAAATATAAAGAACAAGTAGATGAGAAGAGAATGCACAAAGAATTTGAAGTTGAAGATGAAGTGATGGTATACTTGAGAAAATAATGACTTCCAGTTGGAACATATAACTGTTGCAAGTATGGACCTCACCGGTATTGTCATTGATGTCAACATACTCCTATTACATTGATGTCAAGGACTGGATGAGCTGTGTGCTGGGGATATTGAGAAAATTAGTCCTATCAAAAATATAGAAGAATAGTGAAGACAATGAAGTTCTATGAAGTGAAAATCCCAGCTAGATGAAGATCATAGAATGCGCATCAAAGGGTTTGTAGATATGTGTCTAAAGATGATCCAGTCAACATTTGAGAGGTCCACATGACGATTTGGAGAAGTTATGGCCATATGAGTAAAACTAGTTTTGGTAGCTATTAAGAGGTGACAGAGTGAGACAAATAGGTTTGGTGAGATCCAGAAATGAAATATCTTGTTCTACAAATTTGGTGGAATGATTAGGAAGCCAATGTGAATTGACAACTCAATTGGTTCATGGTCTGGAGCTACGTAAGCATTTATTCTAATGTGACAGTGATGACAGACTGTGTTCTTAAGGTTCTGGATGAAGATGCAAATGATTTTAGTAAGCAAAAGTGGTGTGGATGTTCTTGGTGATTCAAGAAAGCTTGTGGGGGTCTCTAGATTGTGTCCAGTTCGTGTTAGTGGTCCGTATTGAAGATTTACTCTTGGGTGATGATGTTCTTCTTAATCTTGGTCAACTGGATGTTTTACACATCTTGTGGATGATCTTGAAGATGTTCTACGAAGCATGGTGTGTTCCTCAAAGAAGATTGAAGTCCTAGATATGTGTAGCCAACAGTGTGGTGATACACATGAAGTTTTGTAATAAGTCAAGTTGTATTTGTGTAATTGCTTTGTAATAAAATAAAGTATGTATTGTGCTGACTTCGATGATTATCCCAAAATTGATGTCTTGTATAAATAAGATTTGTGAAGTCATTTCAAAGTATCAAGGTGAGGATGAGAGAGTGGTAGAGAGGAGAAGAGCAAAAAATAGAGCAGAAGTGTTGAGCTTAAATGGAACTATCTCAAGCATGGTGAAGATGCTAAACTCCAGTTCAAGTATGTAATATTTATCTTATTCTGTAGATAGTGTGTCTCTTGTAGGCAATGGGCCTCTTGTGAGCAGTGTGTTCAGGTAGTGAGCCCTAATTGGCATGTGCCATTTTGTTCTTCTTATTCTTGTAATAGAGAATACAATCTTGGGTTAGTCACCCCGTGGTTTTTCCCTTAACCAGGTTTTCCACGTTAAAATCTTGGTGTCATATGTGTTAATATGTTTTTGCTCTTAAGTTATTGCATTGTGCTTCCATGATTGAATCATTATTATGTTGTTGAAATACAAGAAGGATTTAAGTGGTTAAAGAAAAGAAATTTTTGTGACAATTGATTCACCCCCCCTCTCAGTTGTCTATTCTAAAACCAACAATTGGTATCAGAGCTAAGTTCCTCTAAAAGAGCTTAATCACTTGAGAAGATCTAGGATGTCTTCCTATAAGAAGGATAGTCTGAGGTTTGATGGAACTAATTACACACTTTGGAAAAGCCGCATGGAATGTCACTTGCAATGTATGGGAATGCAATATTGGACCATAACCTCAAAGAAGTATGTTCCTCCAAAGAGTGGTCTGACAAATGTAGATGAATTTAGAGATGCGGACAATAATCTTTGAGCTAAAGAAGCCTTACTAAGTGCTTTATCTGATTCAGAGCTAACAAATGTCATGGATTTAAAAACTGCATATGAGATTTGGTCAAAGCTGGAACTTCTGCATGAAAGAGACAAATATGTTAAATGTGCCAAGCTACAAAGACTGAAAGGAAAATTTGAAAACCTGAAGATGAATGAAGATGAGAATATCACTACATTTATGTCAAAAGTAAATGAGCTTGTTTGTGGCATTAGGTGTGTTGGTGGAACCTTGGATGAAGATGAGATTGTTGCCAAAGTTCTCAGATCCCTACCTCTTGCTTACAAACACAAGGTTGCTGCTATTGAAGAATTCAAATCTTTATCAAATATCACAAGAGATCAATTGGTTGGAAAATTAGCTGCATTTGAATTGGCTGAGTTTGGAGATGCACCCCTAAGATTGAATCTGCATTCAAAGCTAGTGCCTCTATAAAAGGAAAACAAAGGTATGGTCTAAGAGAGAACTCCTCAAAGAAACTATCATGGTATGAAAAAGCAAGAAAAGATCTGGAAGAAGATGAGGCAAAATCTGCTCAACTTGAAGCCCTTATTGCCAAAAGACTGCTAAGAGGATCTGGTAAGTATGAAGGAAAATTGCCCTTTAAATGTTTCAACTGCAATAAGATTGGTCATTTTGCTTCAAGGTGTCCAGAAAGATTTTCAAGGACAAATCCAAATAGATCAAGATTCCAAAAGAAATGTTACTATGTTCATGAAGATGATGATGATGAAGCAGTAACAGATGATGAATCAGAGACAAGAAACAAATCTAGAAGTGATTGGGTGTTCATTGCCATCAAGGAAGAAGATCCAATGCCCATTGAATCTGTCAATCATAAATAGGTAGAAAGTGCTTTGGTTGCTCAAGTTGAAGAAAATGATGAATGGGTCATTGACAGTGGATGCTCCCACCATATGACTAGTGACAAAAATAAGTTCATAGATCTGGAAAGATATGAAGGACGAGTTGAAAAATTTGGTGATAATTCTGTTGGCAGAATCAAAGGTAGAGGAACTATTTGTTTTGATCGAAAGAACAAACCAGTGGTGTATTGTATGTTGAAGGTCTGAAGCACAATCTTCTCAGTGTTGGGTAGTTGGTGGACAAAGGCTATGATCTTTGATTCAAAAATGGAAAATGTAAGATCTTTGAAAGTTCTGGAACAGATGTTGCATTCGGTACTCAAACAAAAGGTAACATCTTCCACTTGGTTGGTACTGACAAAAGTTGTTTATTTGTTCAAATTGATCAGTGTTGGTTGTGGCATAGGAGAATGTGTCATGTAAATTTTGATAATATCATCAAGATAAGCAACACTCAGGCTGTAAGAGATCTTCCAAGACTAGTGAAACCCACTAACAGTTTGTGCAAAGAATGTTAGTTGGGTAAGCAGAGTAGAGTCACATTCAAAAGTAAGGAACAATCTTCTACTAGATTGTTGGACTTAGTACATACTGATCTATGTGGACCAACAAGAATCAGGAGTTTACAAGGTGATAGATATTTCATGTTACTAATTGATGACCATTCTCGGATGATGTGGGTGACTTTCCTGAAAGAGAAATCTGAGGCTCTTGAGAAATTCAAAATATTCAAGGCTATGGTTGATAATGAAACCAGGTTAAACATAAAATGTCTTAGGTCTGATAGACGTGGAGAATTCATATCCAGAGAGTTCATAGAATTCTATGAGAAGCATGGGATAAAAAGACAATTATCTTCTCCAAGGACTCCATAGTGGAATGGAGTAGTGGAGATAAAGAACCAGACCATCCAGGAAGCATTTAGAACCATGATGATGGAAGCAAATGTTCCTTAGATATACTAGAGAGAAGGTGTAAGCACTCCTGTCTATAGTCTTAATCGAGTACAAATCAGAAGCAATACTGGTAAGACCCCTTATGAACTCTAGTTTGGCATCACTCCCACTATAAAGTATTTTAGAGTCTTTGGTAGTAAATGTTACATTAAAAGAGATGAAGACCTTGGCAAATTTGATGCTAGAAGTGATGAAGGAATATTCTTGGGTTATTCCACTCAAACCAAAGCATACCGGTGTTATAACAAGAGATTGAGAAAGATTGTGGAAAGTACAAATGTGAAGGTTGATGAAGGCACTAAAAAACCCTCAATGTTTTATGAATATGAAGAAGATAATCAGAATGATGTTTTGGTCCAAAAAGTTCAATCCCCTTCTGAAATTGAGATCTAGACTGATCCAGAGAATCCTGAAATACAGGAAGAAGAGATAAGCTTGAATGAACCTGTCCAAGAAATAGAAGTGCAAGAAATTCCCAAAACTCCTAGGTATGTAAGATTGAATCATTCAGAAGACCAGATCATAGGTGATAGAAGCAAAGGTGTTCAAACAAGAAGAAATATTGCTCAAGATTCAGAGAAGTATTGTCTAATTTCAAAGATTGAACCAAAAACATTAAGTGAAGCATGCAATGATGAAAGCTAGGCCATAGTAATGGAGGAAGAGTTGATGCAGATTGAGAAAATCACACTTGGGATCTTGTTCCCAGACCTAGAAACAAAAATGTGATTGGAACCAAATGGGTCTTCTGGAATAAACTTAATGGATATGGTGAAGTAGTCAGAAACAAAGCTAGATTGGTCTGCAAGGGTTATTCTCAAGTAGAAGGAGTTGATTTTGAAGAAATATTTGCTCCAGTGGCAAGAATTGAAGTAGTCAGATTATTTCTTGCCTTTGCTGCCTTCAAGGATTTTAAAGTATATTAGATAGATGTCAAGTCTACCTTCCTGAATGGTGACTTGGAAGAAGAAGTAGACATTGAGCAACCAAATGGATTTCAATTGTCTGATCATGGCGATATGGTATACAAATTGAAGAAATCATTGTATGGACTCAAACAAGTCCCAAGGGCCTGGTATGAAAGATTGGATAAACATCTTTTGAAGATTAGTTTCAACAAAGGTACTATTGATAGTAACTTGTACTTCAAGATTGATCATGAAAATATCCTGATTGTTGAAGTATTTGTTGATGATATCATTTTTAGAGGAAGAGATAGTATGTGTAAGACTTTTGCAAATCAAATGAAAAGTGAATTTGAGATGGCTATGTTTGGGGAAATGAATTTCTTCTTGGGTCTGCAAATCACTCAAACAAAGAAAGGAATCTTCATATCATAGACCAAATATGTAAAAGAATGGTTGAAGAAATTTGGGATGGAAGATTCAAAACCAATGAATACTCCCATGGCAACCGGATGTAAACTGAGTAAAGATGATGAATCTCCTAAGGCTGATAAGAAAAAGTACAGGTCAATGGTTGGTGGACTACTGTATCTTACTCAAACTAGACCTAACATTATGAATGTTGTTGGTCTTGTTGCCAGATTCCAAGCTGATCATAGAGAATCTCATGTCATGGCAATCAAGAGAATTCTCAGATATCTAAAGGGAATAGTTGAGTATGGTTTATGGTATCTTAGGGATCACGATTTATCTCTTCATGCATATACAAATGCAGATTAGGCAGGAGATGTGGATGACCAGAAGAGTACCAGTGGTGGTGCATTCTTTTTGGGGAAAAGATTGGTTTCTTCGCTGAGCAAGAAATAAGAAGCAATATCTCTGTCCACTGCAGAAGCACAATATATTGTAGCAATAGGTAGTTACACTCAAGTATTGCAGATAAAGCAAATGTTAAGAGATATCAGAGTGGAGTATGAGGAACCTATCACAATCCTCTGTGATAACTCAAGTGCAATAAATATATCAAAAAATTCTGTGTTGCATTCAAAGACAAAACATATATCTATCAAGTTTCACTTTTTGAGAGAGTACGTGAACATGAATGAAGTCATATTGGAGTTTGTACCCTTCAAGGATCAGATTGTAGACATTTTTACTAAACCTCTACCTAAAGAGTCTTTTGAGTTCCTCAGGGAGAAGTTAGGGGTTATTACCCCTCCGGTTCTGAATTAAGATGCACTAATGTACATTAGTCCAGAGGATCTCATAGTCATATCTTGTGGTCCGGATTGATGATAGGAAGCTACTACTCAGGGGGAGTAGTCTATTTGATTTAGAAGATTGATTCAAGTATGTGCCCTTTGCCATTGATGTTAAAGGGGGAGAGAAGACAGGTGAAAGACAAAAAGTGGTTCTTGATCAAAGGGGGAGCAATAAAGAAAAAGAAGACATGTGAATGGTTGCTGTTGATAAGGGGAGCTATGTCAGTCAGTAAGGAGAAGTTCTTGTCTTGATGGCTAAAATAGTTTTTCACATCATATGTTGCCATCAATGACAAAGGGGGAAATTGTTGCAAGTATGGGCCTAACCGGTATTGTCATTGATGTCAATATACTCCTATTGCATTGATGTCAAGGACTGGATGAGCTGTGTGCTAAGGATATTGAGAAAATTAGTCCTATCAGAAACAGAGAAGAACAGTGAAGACAGTGAAGCTCTATGAAGTGAAAATCCCAGCTAGATGAAGATCAGAGAATGTACATCAAAGGGTTTGTAGATATGTCTAAAGATGATCTAGTCAAGATTTGAGAGGTCCATATGACGATTTGGAGAAGTTATGGCCATATGAGTAAAACTAGTTCTAGTAGCTATTTAGAGGTGACAAAGTGACACAAATATGTCTGATGAGATTTGGAAATGAAATATCTTGTTCTGTAGATTTGCTGGAATGTTTAAGAAGCCAATATGAATTGACAACTCAATTGGTTCATGGTCTGGAGGTCTGCAAGCATTTATTCTAATGTGACAGTGATGACAGACTATGTTCTTGAGGTTCTGGATGAAGATGCAAATGATTTTAGTAAGAAAAAGTGGTGTGGATGTTCTTGGTGATTTAGGCAAGCTTGTGGGGGTCTCTAGATTGTGTCCAATTTGTGTTGGTGGTCCGCATTGAAGATTGAGCTCATAATTAAACATTTACTCAAGGGTGATGGTGTTCTTCCTAATCTTGGTTGACCAGATGTTTTACACATCTTGTGGATGATCTTGAAAATGTTCTGCAAAGCATGGCATGTTCCTCAAAGAGGATTGAAGTCCTAGATATGTGTGGTCAACAGTGTAGTGATACACATGAAGTTTTGTAATAAGTCAATTTGTATTTGTGTAATTGCTCTATAATAAAATAAAGTATGTATTGTACTGACTTGGATGATTACTCCAAAGTTGATGTCTTGTATAAACAAGATTTGTGAAGTCATTTCAAAGTATCAAGGTGAGGATGAGAGAGTGGTAGAGAGGAGAAGAGCAAAAAGCAGAGAAGAAGTGTTGAGCTTAAATGGAACTATCTCAAGCATGGTGAAGATGCTAAACTCCAGTCCAAGTATGTAATATTTATATTATTCTATAGATAGTGTGTCTCCTATAGGCAGTGGGCCTCTTGTGAGCAGTGTGCTCGGGTAGTGAGCCCTAATTAGCATGTGCCATTTTATTCTTCTTATTCTTTTAACAGAGAATACAATCTTGGGTTAGTCACCTTGTGGTTTTTCCCTTAACTGGGTTTTCCACATTAAAATCTTGGTGTCATATGTGTTAATGTGTTTCTGCTCTTAAGTTATTGTAGTATGCTTCCATCATTGAATCATTATTATGCTGTTGAAATACAAGAAGGATTTAAGTGTTTAAAGCAAAGAAAGTTTTGTGACAACTAATTTACCCCCCTCTCAGTTGTCTGTCCTAAAACCAACAATAACAAGTTGAAGATGAAGTTTGGACCTTGTAGGATACTCAAGAAATTTGATTCAGGAAATGCATATGAAGAGGAGCTACCAGAGACATAATTGGCTATTTTACCTATTTTCAACATTGCAAACCTACATCAGTATCATGAAGCAGAGTTTAGTGACAACCTTGAAGAAGACTTGAAGAAGCAGTTATCACAACAAGCACCACAGAAGATTGAAGGCATTTTGGACAACAGAGTGGGACACAACACCAGAGGAAGACAATACAAATAATATCTTGTTAAGTGGAAAGGTAAACCGAAAGAGGATTCATCATGGATTTCTCAGGCTGAGGTGGACCGTCTTGGTTTTCCTCTAGCCCCAGCAAAGTGAGGGACTCACTTTTTCAATAACCTCGGATGTTTGATGTAGGAGCATCCCTAGTTCAAGAGTAATCTTGCATCAACCAAAAACATTTGAATTTTAGTTTGTTTGTAGTTTAGTTTGTTTCCTTTCATTTTTCCAGTTCAGTTCAGGCAGTTTAGTTAGTAGTAGTTTCTGTATTTTGGTCCACATTCTACAATAGTTGCATTTCACATCTTACAGAGATGGACTTTGCATCTAGATACATTCATCTACATCATATCTAGAATTTAGAGCATCTGGATTAGGTACCAGAAAGATATCACTATCAGAAGATTGATTGTTTTCTCATAACAAAGCATCTTGACAGTCTCAGACAATCAGCTAAGGGAGAAGACTTGTAGTGCACTTCCTGACTTTTGAAGCCTAATGACACATCATTCAATGATCTATGGTTCATGGCTGACCTTCCCCAAGATCCACACATCATTCCATTCATATGCAGAGGAATTCTTCATGATTAGGTCCTACCTATCCATGTACACACGTTACAGCTCTTCATTGGAGTTTGTGATCTTCCTTAGCTGACGTGGAGGCATCTTGTGATCCAGAGATGATATATATTGATGTAATAGATCCTTAGGAAGTAGATTTAATAGGTAGCAATTGATTCGTAATCTTTAATCTAGTTTTTGTGGAAAGGAGCTTCAAAGCTATATCTTGTGCATATTCTGAAATCAAGCCGTTGAACCCTAATTGTAAACATGCATGATGTTGGCCATATTGTATTTGAATTCTATGATATACTGAATGACTGAATCTACATTTGTTTCATATCTTGGAGTTTTTTCCATTGTGTTTACTCTTCTTACAAGGTCTGGATAGTTCATTCTATGAACCCTCCTACCGTGACTGCGCCAGCTTCACAAATAGAGGACTCAAGGGAAGACAATAAGTAAAAGGGAATGTTGATTAACATATTATTCCTAAAGTGGATTGACAGGGTGAAGTAGTAATGGTAGTAACATTTGAACCACCCTTCCAAAGTAAAATACCTCATAATAATTAGACATACCTTATCCCATGGTTTTGGAAGCTCCTCTCTCAAAAGCACACTAAACCTTTATCGGAGACTCACCTTCTTTGAAAAATATGGTCATGGTGTTAGTTTCTAGAACTTTTCTATGCCTACAAAGCTTCTTACCCTTGCAGGTCAAGCCGATAGCTTTCCCGATTACTTCATTGGTCACTTCGAAGCCAATCCTACCAAGCTAGACATGGAGATGATCCCATGACTTAGCAAACTGCTGAGATAGGTTTTTGTCATGTTCATTTAACACCTCAAAGAAAGATTCTTCTCCCCCTTCTTCACATATATACTAAAGAGTTTCTTCCTATTTAATTTCCTTGTGGGAAATAGGCTCCATTCTCACTCTATCACCCCCCATATCAATTATCTGACCCCTGGTAGAGATGAGAGCATTCAAATACAAATGGAGACAAGGAGAATAGTGAAAGCAAAACCCTTCTTTCCTTCCTTACATTGTCTTTTTAAATAATACATGTTTCCCCAATTGTTAATTCCATGATGCGAAGGTCTCGATCTTTCCCTTCTCATAGGTGTGAAATAATGATTGCTCTATTCAACATGAAGAGAACTTAAATGATGGGGCATAGTCAGGAGGTAGTTCCCACATTTGTTCACCACCAAAAGAGAATATCTCACCCACTACCCTTGATCATTCACTAGGTTGTCTTGTTGTGTCACCTCATAATCATGCCACCTCCTCCATCCCATAGTCCAGTCAGCTTTAGCATGTTGACTCATCCTCCATTCATTTTTAGCATGTTGACCCCTCTGTCTAGTATCCTTGTTAGTATTCACATGTTGAGTCCCAACCTTACCATCATTCATAGTAAAGAAGAAATCCTTACCAAAGGCCAACTTGTTAGGATGAAACATAGGCCAAAGAAGCTAACTAAACACCTTTAATAAATGGGGACCATAACCAATGTTATTAGCATAATCCATTAGCATCTTTAGTTATTAAGGACTAGATGTAGCTAGGGATATTCCCAATCTATCTTCAAAATCTCCAAGAGTTGTTGTATATGCCAAGATTTTCCATAGCATCAACAACTCTATTACCTTCTCTAAAGATATGAGAAATTTCATACTCCCCAAATTTGTTGATAAGACCTTTAATATCATTGACACTATCCAATAGCTACCAACCATAGTTAACTTTATCTAAAACAACATCCACCATGAGTTTAGAGTAGATCCTTCAACATGAAGTCTCCTCATGAGTATGGAGAGTTCCAACTTGACACCCCATAACATGGGCAAAGCCTCTTCTTCATTATTATACTTAACTCCTAACCCTCATGAAAACACTGCAAGAACATATTCATTATTAGACCTAATGACTCCCTTGCCACTAGCCTAACCCGGGTTGCCTTTGGCTACCCCCATCAAAATTTAACTTACACCAACCAACGTGAGGGGGTTTCCAATGTGTATTAGCCCTAGCAAGTTGTTTTGAGTTATCCACTTTAGAGAGGTCCTTAGAAATACCCGACTTATTCACAAGACTAACCTCAATAGGACTAGGAGGAACTTCAATAGATTCTAAGTTGCAATTGGACAAATCTTTTGAAATAAGTTTAGACAAAGCATGAAGGACTTCAAGAGGGGTCCTAGTAGTTTCTCTAAAGATTCTATTGTTTCTTTCCTTCTAGATGGTCCAGCCAAGGTGGGGTGATTTTATTTCCATAGCTCTTTGACCACTGGATATGAGAATGGAGAGGACAATTCCTTATCAAAGGCATTTAGATTATCATTCAAAACCCAAACAGTCCCCAAATTCTATAAAGTCCAACACCAAATATCTTTAGCAAAGTCACAAAGAAGGAGCAAGTCAAAAATGGATTTTTCTTCCTTTTGGAACATAACACATCTATTAGAGAGTTGGAAGCCCCCCCTTTGAAGATTTTCAAGGGTGAGAATTATATTGTAATTGGCAGCCCATTAGAAGAAATTTATTTTGGGTGGCAGATTTTGATTCCAAATCTTGTTCCAAAATCTATTGTCACCAGGGTCTAATAGTAGACCATAGGTAGTTCTAATAGTGAATATTCCTCTATTATCCTTTTGCTAGATAATGCTATCCTCCTTAGGGAAAATAGAAGTATGTGTTTATTGTGAGGCATAGCTAGTATTGCACTTGAGACCATGGTATGATACTATTTATAATTGACTATTTTGATGTGCGTAAATTTGATATGGTTGATATTGAGATTATAGATTATGGGTATTATTATTTTAATTGTGAATATAAATGTTTACATGTATGATTAGATATTTATTTGTTGATAATCAAATAATATGTTTATTTAAAAGAATAATTAATCATATAATATTAATGGTTATATGTTTAATTTTTGCAAAATAAATATTATTATTTGATTTGATATTATATTTTGGTGTGTGTGTAATAGACTTGGTTGATGTTGAGTTTTGATTATTATTATTATTATTATTTTGACTATGGAAACTAAATGCTTTATATTTCTCTTAGATATTTATTTATTTGTTTGAAACGAAATAATAAGTTTATTTAGTAAAATAAATGGTTATGAAATATTGATGATTATATGTTTGATTTCCGTAAAATAAATATTATTGTTTTGGGATGTTAGATTATGTGGTTCATGGATGTTAGAAATGATTAAGCTAAATGTTTTTTTTATTTTTTAGTTTTTAAATATACTAATGTTTTAATGAGATTTGCAAGTAGAGTGGCTCAGGTTCCTTAAGAATGGAAACAAACTCCTTAATGCTCAAATATTTATTTACTTGTTTTATAAGGGGGGTTGTGTGGAAAGTATGTAATATTTTTATTATGCTTAATTATTTTATTTTATTTTATGCTTAACTATTTTATTTTATGTAAAATAAATATTATTGTTTTGGGATGTTAGATTATGTGGTTCATGGATGTTAGAAATGATTAAGCTAAATGTTTATTTGCTTCGGCTATAAGTTTTTAAATATACTAATGTTTTAATGAGATTTTACAAGTCGAGTGGCCCAAGTTCCTTAAGAATGGAAGCAAACTCCTTAATGCTCAAATATTTATTTACTTGTTTTATAAGGGGGGTTGTGTGGAAAGTATGTAATATTTTTATTATGCTTAATTATTTTATTTTATGTGAAGGAATGTGAAGAGTTGGGGGAAAAATGTCTTATTTAAAGTGGGGAAATGTGAATCATTTGGATCATCCATGATCTAAATAAAAAGTGTTGTAGCTTTCTTGGAACGTGTTCTTTCTTGGTTTATGGGGTTGTTGTATGTTTTCTAGAATATGAGAAAGATGAGGGTTTTGGAAGAGAAATGAAGGCTTGAGTTGGATTGTGGCTGGAAATACTAGTTTGTGCATCTTTTTAGAAAACTAGTGGGCTGATCCTAACTTGAACAACCAAGGTATGGTTGATTTGGTGATTTGTCTTTCAATATATTGTTAATTGTTAAACTGTTTAATAGTGTTATGTAAATTCTTGTGCTTGTATGTGAGGGTTTGGTTTTGGGAATCATTCATGTGGGGATTGGAAATGGTGGATACCACTTTAGGGTTACTCATGGTGATGGTGTTGGTGATTGGTGTTGGTGATTAGTATTTGTGTTTGTGTTGGTGTTGGTGTTGGTGTTTGGGGGATTGGTGTTGGTGTAATGGTGTTGTGGAGGTTTGTGTTTTGGGAGCTACATTGTGTCTTTTGGGAGCTACATTGTGTTTCTGGGAGCTACATTGTGATTTTGGGAGTTACATATGCTAAAGGGGGCTACAAGGACCCTAACCCCAAAGAGGATCCCCATTCTTATCCCCTTACCAGAAATCTGAGTACAAGTTTCCTTGTGTATGAATTTATTTTTATTAGTTAGTTTTTTGTTTTCTTGTTTATTTGAGCATTGGGGTTTTGCTTCCAAGATCGGGGGTGGACTGGAATCTGCGGTCCTATGGATGGGTGGAGAACAGGATTGGGTTGCTCTATTTTGTTGTTTATAGGTTTAAGAAGAGATTTTCTGATCAAAGTTGCGGTTGACAAAGATGGTGTATTCTTATTGTTCTATTCATTGGTGTTGTTGATTCAAATTGTATGTTGTATATTCATAAAAATGAATCAGATTGTTATGATTTATCAAAAACATTTGAGGTTGCATCTTTAACAAAGTTATTCTTCCTTTGAAATTTTTTTAGACTTTTCTTTCAAAAACCATCATATTCTTTCATTAATGCATTTTACATACTCAAAATGTTACAAAATGGTTTCTGGGTTTTGAAGGTCTCTATGTAAGCTTTCCAGAACATGTTACAATTTCAAATTTCATTGAGTTTTGAAAACGTTATCACGTTTTTAGTATTTTTGTTGCAGCTGATGAATACAAAGGGGTATAAGTAGTTTTGTTGGTTGTTTTTAATCTAAAAACATGGTTTTCTTCTTTTGGCATGGTTTTACTTTTTTTTTAAATAATAAATTTATATTCTTTATTTTATAAAAGTTTATTATTTTGGCAAAATCTAAATAATAATAGTAAATTGCTTTAATAACTCCTAAAAGTAGAAAACTTAGATTTTTAGTGGAGTTAGTATTCTTAATTATTATTTTTAAATTTTAAATTTTTTTTTAATAGTTGTATTTATAGTGGTATAGGATTAATATTTAGAAATAAATATTTATTTGATTTTTAATCTTCTTTTTTAGATTTTATTACTCTATGATTTATTTTAGTTAAAAGTTTGTATTAAATTTCAATGAAGTTTTTATTTTATTTATTATGTTCTTTAAAGTAAGAGTAAATAAATTTATATGATATAAATAGGTAGCATTTTCTAGAATAGAAAAAAAAATGAAGAAGAAACTTACTATTTTATTTGTTGTATGAATTGTTCCTTAAATGTAGCTAACTTTTTCTTAGGAATTGCTTTATTTATTCAATTTAGGAATTCTATCTACTTTTTAAATTATGGAGTGCTAGTATTAAATTATTTTATAATTTTATTAAAATATAATAATTGTGTGACTATTTTTTCTTTATTAAATAATAAGTTTTAAATTCCTTTCTTTTGAGTCAAAATAATGGTAAGATGAGATTTAAATATTATCAAGCTACAAATTTGTTTTAAATTGAATTTAATTTTAAATTTAGTTTTAAACTCTAATTTAGAGTATATTTAATAAAATATTTAGACATTAGATTTGGATAATGTTTTTATTTAATTAAATATTATCTAAGTTACCTTGGTGGTGTGCATGAATAAATTAATTTTATTTTAAATTTAATTATTTTATTTGTTCATCACCTAGTCTAGGGTGTTGCGATGAGATTTCACCACCCACATTAATATTATAATATTTTATTTCACCAAGTGCAGTGTGTCTTCATCTTTGAGAGCACATCATCTTCTGCTAAATGTGGTATTTATTGTAGTTTAACATGTAGAATGTCTAAGAGAAATAAAAATACACTGTGTTTATGTCCATTTATGCATGTGAGTATGGGTGGGCATGACATCTATAAAGATCCCTTTGAAGCTCTTTAGCAAGCTGTAATAGGTCATTCTAGCTAGGACAACAATCAATTAGGCACTTCCAAATATTTAGGAATCTATTTTGAAGGACATTATTATAAACTAAGGTACCAAAGAAATTGTTGGTTGTGTCTACCAATCTGCCTAAATGAAGACCTTTAAGGGGTTGATCCCCAAGCTATTTGTCATCCCAAAATTTGATGCTCTTGCCATTACCAATCTTTCATTTGATACCTTTCTGAAGGAGACCTCTAGTCTTAAGGACATTGTTCCCGATAATAGAACCTTTGGGAAGACCAGATTCAGATAGAAACTTGATCTCTAAGATATCCCTAAGATACTTGGCTTTCATAAGAATACCCTAGTCCTCTCTTTCTTTAACCAAGTTCCAATCAACTTTGGCCACTAAGGCCTTATTGATCAAATGGAATTTTTTGATTCTAAGGCCTCCCTAAGTTTTAGGTAAACACACATTATTCCATTTAACCAAAGAAATTCTTTCTTTTTATCTTCCACACTTGTCCAAAGGAAATTCTATTGAATCTGTTCAAACATCTCAGTTAGATATTTGGGGATTTTTAAAAGACTAAGGAAGTAAATGGGAATACCTGGGAGAGAGGCCTTAAGGAGTTGGAATTTTCTAGCTTGGCTTTAGAATTATGCCCTTCCAACCATCCAGTTTCTTCTATATCCTTTAGGTATTGAGTTCCAGAAGGTTGGAGAGATTTTTTGATAGTCAGGGTGAGCCCAAGGTAGGAGGCAGGGAGTTGAGCACAGGAACATCCTAGAATGGTCTTGATTTTCTGTTGTAGATCACTAGAAGTATTTCAAAAGTTCTACTTGGCTCTTGTTATAATTGATGCATTGACTAGAAACTACCTCATATTCATTCAATAATTGTTTCTATCTTTTAGCGTCCACCATAGAAGTAGTACCAAATAGAATAGTATCATCCACAAATTATTGGATAGCCAAAGGTTCAATCAAAGAGGTAGGTTTAATACCTTAAAGGGAACCCAAACTTAACATGTGTTCATTGTATCTCTCCCTAAGACCTCAGCCATCAAGATAAAAAGATACAGGGATAGGGGATCTCCTTACCTTAGGCCTCTTCTAGTATGAAAGAATCCTCTTGGGATCCCATTAACTAGGACAAAAAAATTAGCATTGGAAATACATTCTCTTATCAAGTTGATAACTCTTCTCTAAAAAGCTAACTTCTTGAGGACATTAATTAAGAAATCCTAGCAAACTCTATCATAGGCCTCAGAGATATCAAGCTTGAAAGCCATACTTGGAATGTTGCTCCTATCCATAGAGTGAATAAATTTATGATTAGATGTGGAAACATCTAAGATTTTTCTTCCTAGAACAAATCCTTTCTAATTAACAACAATGAGCTTATCGAACAAAGGTTGGAGTTTGAAGACAAGAATCTTAGTGAAAATCTCAAGTAAATTGTATTACAAAGACTGATAGGTCTAAAATTTTCCATAGAGATAGGGTATGACTTCTTAGGAATGAAAACAATAAAAGTATTCTTCAGTTGTCTTAGGAGTTTCCTTGTCCTAAAGAAGTCTTTAGCAACATCAATAACATCTTTTCCCACAATCTCCCAAAATTCTTGGAAAAAAGCAGGGCGAAGCCCATCTAGTCCTAGAGCTTTAAAAGCTCCCATAGAAAACACCATCATTCAAACTTCATTTTTAGTTATTGGATTAGTGAGAAGACAATTATCCTCTTTAGAAAGGAGAGAGGGAATATTATCCAGAAATTTTTCCTCTTCAATAGGGGAGTAATTGATGGGTTGGAGAGAGAGGAGGGACTGGAAATACCTTGAGGCTATATGTTATGTTAATGTCATGTTATAAATACTATTATAATGGTCATTTAGTAGGGCTTTAAATAATCATAGGTATTTCATGTACTTTTTATAATAAAGTTACTTTTGTTAATGGAATAATATAATTTATGATACACTTAAGTTATTATAGGGTTTATTTTTTAAGTTTATAATGTTATATTCTTATAAAGAGATATTTTATCTTTTTTTCTAATTGTTAATTTAAATATTTATCTTTTTGAGTTTTTTCTCAACATTTTTGGTTTCTTTGTGTGTTTAATTTTTATAAAATCAAACATAATAATAATGGACTATGAAAACCTCATGTTTCTAAACATGTATTTTTTTTGTAATTTGGGTTATACTACTTATATGGATAACTTAAAAATCTAATTTACTATGCATGATTGCTCTTATTTTTATTATTGAATCTATATAAGTAAAAAACTTCTTACATGTATAGTACCAATCTATTTATTAGTTGGGGAAATGATTAATGTGGGTAATATTGCATAGTTTAAGTGTTACTTAAAAATTATTTCCATTATGAAAATAATGCTAGGTATAAAGTAGATAGATGGGTTCTAAAAAGCAAAGCCTAATGAGGTACCCGTGTTGATTGAAGTCTCCCCAAAGATAAGAAGCCACCAAAGAAAAGAGAGAATATACCCCCTCCAAAATAGAAAGAGAAAAGACCCCTTGTCAGAGTAGGAGAGAAAGGAAGGGCTAAGAAGACCCTAAAAGATGTAGCCTCCCACACCCCCAACAAATCTCATAGATGAGGATACTTACTTTTTATGAAGGGTTTGGTGAAAATATTAGAAACTTACATAGATGTTAGGCAACTTAGTGGAGATCAATTACATGCCCATTTATAAGCTTCTGAATATAGTGCATATGGACCTCAATGTGCTTAGTTTGATGATGATGGACTAGCTTCTATGAGATCTAAATAGAATTCTAGTTGTCACAAAATATGATTGATGGCCATATGAATTGGATACCAAACTTATTAAGAATATGTTAAAGATAGATAGCCTTAATGCTGACATTCATAGCCCCTTGATACGTAGTCTTAGTAGAAGATAGAATAATAGTAGACTACTTCTTACTCTACTAATAAATAGAACCTAAACCAAGAGAGATGTAATCTAGAGTGAACTTGTGATCCTGAGAATCACCTATTGAATTTGAATCTATGTAACCCACCAAGTTGATATCAATTCCTATTGCATAGTGAATTCCTAATTTACGAGTACCCTAAATGTAGTGGAGAATCCATGTGGTTGCCTTATAGTGTAGTTCATGAGGCTCTTGCATAAATCAAGAGACCATTCCTATAGCATATAAAATGCCGAGCCTTGTGTGAGTTAGATAAATGAAACTCCCAACAAGATGTTGGTATAAGGTTGCATCAATGAAGAGTGAAGAACACTAAGCCTCAAGTTTGATTCTAGAAAAAAGGGAGTTAGTGTTGGCTTGCAGTCAACCATGTGAAGTCATGAGAGTAAATCTAGAGCATACTTGGACTATTGGATGGTGATCCTAGAATAATACTGAGACATCTCAATCACGACAAAGTAATACAACAATCCTAAGACAATCATCAAAATCATATCATGAATGGAAGCTTTCACTACCACAATGGTGGATGAAGAACTCCCCATGAATAGTGAATCATTGTACTATAGAATGTCAATGTTTATATCTAAATGGGAATGAGAGAACCCAAGTGTGAAAAGGAATGAATCCATCTTGGCATACCAAGCTCAAGGGGCTTGTTTCAAGCCATACATAGATGTTCAAAGTATGCAACCCAAAGAAGAGTCTTAGATAAAACCATGTGGTTGCTCCATGTATATCTCGTCCTCGAGGTCTCTATAAAAAAAAAAGCTCTTCATGTACATCTGATTAACCTCCCATCAATGTGTCATAGAAATAGCAAGTGTGAGTCTAACATTTATCTTTGCAATAGGTGCAAAGGTATCAAAGTAATGAACACTAGGAACCTAGGAAAAAATATTTGCAACTAACCATGCCATATACTTAACCACTAACCCATCTGTTATGAATTTTTTTTATAGACCCACTTATATTGAATGTGTTTCCTTCCCTTAGGAAGGGGGACAAGATCCTAAGTGTGGTTCCTAATCAAGGAACTATATTCCTCCTATAAATATGAAATGAAGCAAGGTAAGCGGAAACAACTTCCTACACCAATCTAATGAGGGAAAGTAGTACAATTTTTTCTTAGATCTTTACAGTTACAGTTATGTTTCACATTAACAACTTAGAGATTAACACACATTCACAAGAAAGTATAAATCCAATGTCACAAGATATACATGGGAAAAACCCTTTCAGGTGAAAAACCCCACACTCCAAAACCTGCTCAATGTAATATCAAATCTGAAGGAGATTACAACACACTGGCAATACAAGTTCTTCTAGGAGTTGTCACAATGTCAAATCTGGAGTAATTCTGGTAGCATAACAATACCTACAAATGAACCATACATCTCCAACTCCAAGCAGGTCTGTATATATAGAGTAGTATAAATGGAGGTGGCCTCTAGAGCAAGTCACACAAGGAACTCGTCCAAATCCATGTGGCCCAATTTCTAAGGCCATAAAACATGTGTATGACACTTGTAAGAGATTCTCTTTAATCCCTTACAACTCCCCAACTTGGGCACCCCAAATTTTCCCAATTAAAGTATGACAGATGCTCTTACAATGTCATAAAATCCATCATATACGAGAACTCTTGTAGCTGTAAGAGAATCTATCATAACTGACTATTAATAGTAGATTCTCTTACAACCTATCATAGTCAAACTTGGGCATCTACTTCCTTCATGCAAGATGCTTTCTAACACATGTCTTCACCTTTCATAGGATCTTCTATTTCTAGCTCTTACATGTCATAGATTTTGTCATAGGAATCTTTCATAACTCTTATGTGTCATAAAACTCTTACAACACCCAAAATATGCCAACACATGGCAAAAATCTTCTACCACAAAGTGGGATGCCTATCTCCTCATATGAGGACAAAAATACACCTAGTCACTTTTCATGTAGGATGACACATCACCATGCTAACTCCCACAAAGTGACAAAATAAGATTTACATACAAATTACAATAATAGGCAAAAAATAAATACAATTAAATAATAAATGATAGGAACTTGCAAAGGTTGAGACACCTTAATTCTCAACATTCTCCCACTTGTCGAACACCTTTCAAGAGCCAATAAAATGATATGATTTAACTGCTAGGGGCCAAGATGCCCATAGACTTCAAACACCATCTGAACTTCTCTGTGCTCACGGGCTTCGTCAAGGAATCTGCAACCTTTTCCAAAGTATCAACCTTCTCCAAATTCACCTTCCCATCCTCTACCATATCACATATAAAGTGGTACTACACATCAATGTGTTTGGTCCTCACATGGAAAGTTTGCCAAACATATGGAACTCTGGCTGTCACAAGAAATGGTAATCTTTCCTGCATCAAACCCAATGTTAGAACACAATCTCTTAAGCCAAATGGCTTCCTTACAAGCATGAGTAACTGCGATGTACTCTGCTTTAGTGGTGGATAAGGAGACCACAGGTTACCGCTTACTCATCCAACTAATAATACCACCGAACATAGTGAACATATAAGAATTGGTGGATCTCCTAGACTTTCAATGTCACCTGCCCAATCTGAATCCACAAATCCATGAATACTCATAGAATGCTGAGAACCAGTAGGATAACCATGATAGCACAAGGCATACTCAGAAGTACCCTGTAGTTATCTAAAAACTCTCTTTACCACATCCCAATGTATCCATCCATGATTAGCCATGAATTAACTAAGGACTCCCACTGCTTGGGAAATGTCTAGTCTTGTATAGACCATCACATACATCAAACTGCCAACCGCACTAGCATAAGGCACTCTGCTCATATCCTCCATCTCAGAAGGAGACTTTGGACAATCTCCAATAGATAAATTTGTCCCCATAGTAACAGGAACACTCAAAGGTCTGCAATCTACCATGCTGAATCTCTCCAACACAGTCTTCACATTTTTACTTTAGCTCAACCAAAGTTTTCTATTTATTTTGTCTCTTCTGATCTCCATCCCTAGAATGTACCTGGTTACCCCTAAATTTTTCATTTCAAACTATGCTGACAACTGACAGTTCAAATCAAAAATCAAACCTTTACCATTCCCAATTAGCAACATATCATCAACATACAATGCTATAATGAGAATGTGGTCATTATCAAACTTGAAGTAAACACAATGATCCAATTTTGATCTCAAAAATCTAATACTCAACACAAAGGCATCAAACATTTGGTGCCACATCCTAGGAGACTGCTTATGACCATACAAAGACTTTTCAACTTGCAAACTAGATTTTCTTTACCTTTCACAATGTAGTGCTTTGGATGTGACATATATATCTCTTCCTACAAGTCACCATGAAGGAATGTTGTCTTCACATTGTTACCTTTTGAGTCAGCATTATTTGATTTTCATAAAATTTCCCTAAGCAAGAGTCGACTTACAATCTTCCCTTATTTGTCATATCTTTGTTTCTTAAGTCAGCTCTTTATTCTTTAAGTTCACCCGCCTATTGTCTTTTGTAAGTGAAATTACTAAAGGATTGAACCTTTGAACTTGAACCATTCTTAAAGTTCAAAAGTTCAATGGTTCAACGCGTTCAATAATTCAATGTTTCTAAAAGTGAACTATCGGCCCTTTTTGTTTAACTCAATTATGTCTTTGAACCTCCCGGTTGAACTTGAACCTTTTTTTTCCCAAAAGTTCAATGGTTCAATGGTTCGAGAGTTCAATGCTCAATGCTTCATAAAGAGTCATGTTCACTTAGTTCCCTTGAGTAATTTAATATATCGTTGAACCTTCCGCTTGAACCTTATAGTGGAGTTCAATGGTTCAATGGTTCACTATTTCAAAGTTCAATGTTTCTTGCAAAGTCATGTGACTGTTGGCCGATCTATGTAATCCATCTCATACCATTGAATCTTCGAGTTGAACCACATTCCAATGGTTCAAAGGTTCAATGGTTCAAGAGTCTGAAGTTCAGTATTCCTTAAAGGTGAATTGTTTGCCCCTCCATGTAATTCAATTTGTATATTTGACCCTTCACATTGAACCACTTCCCAACGGTTCAATGGTTCAATGGTTCAAGGGTTCGGTGACTATAATCTCATTTCTCCCAAAGGCTCTCTAAGTCAAAATTTAGCGGGAAGTTTGGAGGAAAATATATCTGAAACTCATTATGAATCAGAAAGTTCTAATTTTCGGAAGGGTGTGGGTAATTATTATACATCATGGTCACGTGTGAAGAATGCTTGCCATTAATGAAGATGTCAGAGTTCATGTCTTTTCAAGCATTTTTAGCATGAATTATTTCAGGTAATAATTATTCGACCTGGTTAATACCTTTATCAAAGACAACAAGCCAAATTTAGCAAATGAACATACTATGTGATGCAAAGGAGAATAGCGCAGGAGGTATAAGATCCTTGTTGCCCAAATTTCATAGTAATTTCAGAGGCATTGAAGGTGAGTCTTGTTCTTCCTATATGATGTTTTCATTTCTTAGCTGGAAAGAAGGATATTTTTGAGTTTCTGACATTATTTTCAAAATTCAAAGCATTTTTCATTATATCCTCCAATCTATGGCTATGAAATCTGCCTGTCTCGGTTATGAGCATGTTTCTAGTCTCACCTGTTCTCTTCTCGAACTCGGGGATACCTCTCTGGTTCAATATGATTTAGAAGAATTTAGGGAAAGGGCTAAAAATCCTGCACCAACTCCCATGATGAAGAAGATAGTAGAAAGTGGTTTGGTTGAAGCTGCAACATTTCCCATGGCTGTACAGTGTCCAAAATTAGTCCAGGAGTGCATAAATAGGTATGAACCCCAAAACAGGTGCATCAGAAATACAGATGGTAGCGTGTTATTTCATGTCAATAGACAAACCCTAATGTCTGTGATGAGAATACCGCCCAAAGAAACATATTCTAACCTTAATATTACTTCTTCTTATGGGCATTTGTCACTAAAGGCAAACTACAGGAGTGTGATAGCAAGAAACTGGTTATTGAAATTCTAGAAAGGGGGTTCAAGACTGCCTAGACCACTGACAAGAGACCACATAATTCAAGAGGTAAAGGATATTGTGGTGTTGCTACATAGACTGGAGGGTACTTCGATGGCATATCATTGGGAAGATTGGATGTATTTCTTCATCCAGGTGATCCTCCAAGGGGAACAGTATTTGGACTGGGCTGAAATTATAGATGAATATTTGCATCAGGGTTTAAGTAACTATTTAGGGAATAATGATTTCTACATGTCTTCATACCTCTTCTATTGCCTAGTGTCTATGAGACAGTGGGTATGGTTACCTCATGCACCCTTGGTCAAAGACAACAGAATTTATGACTATTATCCATAGTTACAGATGCACAATTGTTATC